>JAQPPZ010000349.1:2574606-3861910 GCA_028583015.1 Wollemia nobilis | reverse complement strand
CATGAGAACTTCCATTTTTGGGTCATTCAATATTGACTATGGTATTGAGGGCACAACTCAACCACTTAGCTGATTTTGGACCAAGACAACCTAAGTAAACTGATTAATTTTTTTAACCTTCTTCATTTCTAGACCTCCCACATATTAGCATGCATTAACTATTGGTTGAGATGGGACTTGAAGAGATCAACTCATCGACTCCATAACTTCAATACATAGTCACATTGGAAGAGCAAATGATCTATTCTCTTCTACTAGGTATTGCATATGATACATTTAGAGGGGCCATAAAAACCCTTCTTTTGTAAGTTATCATAAGCGAAGAAGGTTTGATGCTTAACTTGCCTAGAAAATAAATTGATTTTTGCTAGCTCTTTTCCAACCATACTCTATCCCATGGAACATCCAACCACACTGTAGGGGAGAAAGCAATTCATTATAACCATCTCAGACTATTTTGGTGCCTAAATTCTTACGACCCCAATCTATTTTATCCTATTCCTTCTTTCCCTCTTTTCTTGTAAGGTGGTGTTGCATTAGTATCCTCTCTAAAAGTGGTAACATATTATAAGAGATTGAGATCAACCACTCTTTCCAGTATTTTAGTTACATAAGAGAAAAGGTCCCAATCTGCCTTGTATGTAGATAACATGTTTTTATCTAAATTCTACTATTTAGACTCTCTTAAAAAGAATGCAATTTTGAAATTTTTGAAATTAAGGAGTATTTGTCCCAAAAAAAATTATTCCTTCTACGCACTTTCCAAAACAGTCTTGGTTTTACAACTTTCTTTCATAATTTCAACACTTTCCAAACAACATAACCTTGACCACTAATATAAATTAACCCTAACAAAATTAACTATAATCTATAATACTCACATAATTAAATAATATAATCAATTAAATATTTTTGCATAAACATATCATATAACCTTTTACCATAAATTACTTTGTTTATAAAGTATTTAAATATTATTTAGAATAAATTAATTAATTGGTTATGGGGATTCTATGCGCCACCTTCACTCTCTCAATACTTTACGTGCCATTGTTTTTACTTGCCACGCTATCCCTTCCCAGGTGGGGTTTTACTCTCACGTCATGCAAGCTTTTAAGATTGCAACCCTCCGACTACCATCCCAGGTCGTAGAGGACGTAAATTTCTCGTTGCTCATTCCTGTGATTTTTAGGAACTTAATTTTATTCAATTGCAATTAGAATCAGAATCGATTTTCATGTTTCCTGAATTTTTATTGAGATTTTTAATCAATTTCCTTGTTCTGATTTGTAACGTGCTGTTTTCTTCTTTGTTTCAGCACAGGCACTTCAGATTTCATCATAGCATCCTCTGAAGTTAAGGAACAGAACTGTAAACGCCTGCGGAGGTAAGGATATATTTCGGTCCTCACTTAGGCTATGAATCTTGTCATTGTTCAAATAAATTTATCTTACTTCTTTCTTACAGAAGCGAAGGGTACTGAAGTTTTTTTTATGGCATGCTAAATAGTTTATAGGCCTTTGCTGTATACTGGCATTCAATACTATATGTATTCAATACTATATGTAATTGTATGAAATGTGATAGTGTTCGTAATGTCTCCAAAATCAGTTACAAGCTAAATGTGCTTCCATGTAAAGCTCTTATGAACATTCTCTAGAATGAAGAATGAAGTATGTTTACCGAATACTACTTGAAATGACATACCCAAATCGATATTAATTTCGTTAACGGCTCTAGAAAGTCAGCACTATATTCTAGTTAAATGACAGAGTATGGTGATTTTTGTTGACATCATGCAATTATGTATAAAAAAAGTATGAAAAGAGTTTGCAGCTAATGTCTTCAACTGTAGTTAATCCTCAATCTGATGAAATTAGGGGGTGGCTGGGCAGCTGTTTTGTTTGGTTCCGTTGTTTGAAGAAGGCATGGGATAAGTTGGACAAAATGGCAAAAGTGGGTTCAAAACTTGAAGAATTTAAATATAGAGATCTTTCGACTTTTATAGAGCTCATTGGTTATTGATAGGTTTATACAACAAAGAGGTTTACCTATGCTAGCTTTTGTGATGACCGTTTTAGAATTTGATTACGTACACTAGAGAGTAAACTAAAATTCTTAGACATTTGAAATGAATGATTTGATTTTAGTTATGTAGCATGTAAGTTATAAGATGTACACATTCACTAGAGATGATAAGATGATATACACACAATTACTAAGATGGTCAGGACATTTAAAGCTTATTATACCACCCCCTTTTCGAGGGTTTTTCTACTACTTTTATGCTTATTTATTTTATTTTTATTTTAAATTGGTGTGTGCTTTTCAACAACAATGTGGTCCGTATGAATTGTAAGTAACATCTCATTTCATATTACATTGCCTTTTCCAAAGGTTGCTTGTGATTCATGAACTTTGAAATCCTTCTGTAGACACCAAAACAGCACCAATCCGATTATGTGACTGCAAACACTGATCGCTTTGACAAACACAGCCCCCAGGGCAGCCCTTAGAGGTCAAACAGTGGTCTTAACCACTTTCATAGCAATTTTGTGAGGTCAAGAAGCAATTTGGCACACTTAGACACTTTGCCTAGTAATCGTCTCACCCAGGGACGATTGCTGAATTGAAATCGTCTCACCCAGGGACGATTTCTGAAATCGTCCCTGGGTGGGACGATTTCCAAGTTTAACGGGCAAAAAGGCAAATGGTGCCAAGTGGCAGCCCAGAACAGTCAGTTAATGACTCCTGCCTTGCACGCGTGTGTAGGTGGACAGAGGGGCCGTTAGAAGACTGTCACAAAAGGCATTTATCAAAGCCCAAGTCAATGGAGGACTCCCCTCCCTCATGGGAAGACAAGACTGCCACATGGCGCCTATGACCAACACATGGCATTTGTGCTTCCCTCCCAAAAGAGACCCCATGGGTCTATAAAAGGTGGGACTTTTCTCACCCAAAACATACAGGTTGAAGGAGTTTTCAAGCAACGAAGTGCTTCTCGAGTTGAAGACCCACTTGCATCCCTTTTGGTTCACCTTCCCACATCCACCAATCTCTTTTGCAAGGGAGGTTGTTGGGTGGCCTTTGGAAGCCTCGAACCTGACCCAAATCCAACACATGGACACCTGAACCAACCAATTCGCCGACCCCCCAATCCTAAGAGGTTTTGGGCCCATCCCTAGTGGATTGGCTCCAAAATCAAGTGCCAACGGTGGGAGGCCCACTTGGGCACCCCCGCACTCCCCAAGTCCTATTTTAAGTTTTAGAGCATTTTAGATTACTTTTTCAGGTTGCATTTTGTGTTATTAGGTTTGATTAACCCATAGCTGCAATTTTGTAACTTTTGGTCAGATTCTAGTATGTTTTGTGTCGCTTTGTTGTTTCATTGACTTGCAGGTGGCGATATCAAATTCCCGAAGATAGAGGCCAAATTGGGAGAATCCGACCATCTGGGTCGTCCCAAAATGGCCCCAATTACATAACCCCCTTGTCTGCCAGTGTTTTGGAGACCTCGGGAGTCGACATTGGAGCATGTCAGTTCGGCTTCCCCAACACAGAAGAAATCGTCCCACCCAGGGACGATTTACGATCAAAAATCGTCCCACCCAGGGACGATTTCCAGTTGAAAGCAGATTGGCCGACTGTCTCAGTGGCAATGGTCTGTTGGTAACATTTTCTGTCTTCTGGCAAGTTTTCGGGTTGTTTAGAATCATTTTGTTCACTGTTTTAGATAAATGTTTGCATGCATAGTTCGTTAAATTTTAAAGAACAAACACCTTTCATTTGCAACGGGTGCTACTGACATCTTGGTTGTTTCTTTGTTCGTAGGAGAAGCAGCAGAGGTGAAGAACTCATCGACATCAGCGGCGGCATCATCTTGGCCCGCCCATTGCAATCGTGGGCACGCGGAAGGAGGAAGACTAAATCGCACATTGTAACAATGACAAATTTAACGCTCCTAGCCCCTAAAAAGGGAGGAGACGTCTATGTAACCGAGGATCAAGGATATTTGAATAAAGAGGGCTGTGATTTCTTTACATCTTTTCTTTCCTTTCCAAATTGTCTCTTTTCCTTTGTTTTGGTGCATATAGGATTAAAGCGTTACATTTCGTCTTACATTGCATAATTAGTGTTTCCTTTGCCCGGAATCTCGTGCTTTCAGTGGCGATCACGGTGGGACCTGTTCCCTATTTTTAAGATCATAGAAAAACTAATTGGGTTTTTGTGTTTTGTGTTTTACAGGTACATTTTTCTTGCAGACTGTTAATCGTCTCTGCAAGGGACGATTTCTGTTCTGGAAATCGTCTCACCCTGAGACGATTTTAAAATCGTCTCTGCCAGGGACGATTTCTGTTCTGTAAATCGTCTCACCAGGGGACGATTTTCTGTCTGCAGATTTTCAGAGCAGAAATTCAGAGGCAACTGGAGCAGGCAGAGAAGAGGTAGGGATTTTATCATCTCTGTTGAAATTTTCTTTTGTTTCTGTTTCTTTGACTGTTTTCATTTTAGCTTGCATTGATTAGGAAAAGTCATTCATGCATGTTTCATTTTCGTCGGATAAAATGAACCTCACACACTCCACGAAACAATTTTAAACCAAGGAGCTGGTCGTAAGACCCCAACCCTTGATCAAGACCATTGGTGGATTTAATCACCACCTTGGCTTGATTTGCATCCATTTCCCGATTGTCAATTGTTGTTAGGCGTAAATCCTGACGAAGACAGACCGAGCGTAGCTGGGGTGATTCCCATGCGTGCGAGGATAAGTTTTCTATGGTAGGTGCCATTAACAGGACAATCCCCCTTCCGTACCGCCTACGTACCACGTACCTTCTGCTCTCACGTACCTATAGTCTCCCTCTCGTAAGGGCGGGTATATAGAGAGGTTGGTATATCGGCCTGGTTGGTATATTGAAGGGGCGACCTTTTGGGAGTTATAAGAGCCTACATGATGCATTTAAACGTTCTACAAAACCTACAAAAACAAAACAAAACACCAAAATGCACTAAACCAGTTTAGGGCACACCAATAATCCTTAAAAGAGATAATCACGGTTTTGTGAATGTGTGTGCTTAATTCTGCTCAGTGTAGACAAAAAAAAAGAAAATCATAAAAACGAGATAAAAACTTATTTAGATAGCATAGAAGCACCGCAATGGTGTACACCCGCAGTCAAGCCCAATCAAGGGCAGAAGCTCCGGAAGGTACACAAAAAGCAGGCGCAAGTCGCCTTCACTTCAGTCCTGAGGATTTGGTCATACCGCCTTATAGGTCTAACCTACAAAAGAATCCAATTCAGAATCCTCGGTGGGGTATGCCTATTCAAAGCAGCCCCTTTCGGGAAGATGCCTTACATGTAGACCTTGACATAAATAGAGAATCACCTCTTGAAGTTAGGCATGAGTGGCCACCGCGCAATGAAGCGCTAGACAGGCACACCGTCCATTTGGAGGGGCAACGTGGATATGGCATCCCTTCTTTACCTCTCATCATAACAGAGAGACCAAATCCAGAGCGTAGGGTTCCTCACACAGGGCGACCTAACTCCGCCTGCCCCTTACGCACCTATGAGAGAGAATATGAGGAAGATCATCGCATTCCTCAAGGACAACAACATACAACTCGGGAACCTTATGCTTCTGCACCAGTCGGATATCATGATCACCCCTTGAGGCCAGAACCTCGAGCACATACCGCCTACCTCGACAGAGGGAAGCGACCCCTTGAGATTTTAGAGCATCAAAACCGAGGTAAACCC
Source organism: Wollemia nobilis (assembly GCA_028583015.1). Lineage (NCBI taxonomy): Eukaryota > Viridiplantae > Streptophyta > Pinopsida > Araucariales > Araucariaceae > Wollemia > Wollemia nobilis. Next base: position 3,856,148 of record JAQPPZ010000349.1, on the reverse strand, counting down.
ATAGGAGGAACATTTGAACCTTCTGAACAAAATAGGGTAGATCAAATTGACCCGGCTGTCGCCAGATATACCACCCGTCAAGCCCAAATCATGCGGCTTAAACAAAGTCAACAAGAGATAGAGTATCAATACCGCTTGGATAAAGAACGCATGCAACGTGAAGCGGATGAGTTACGCTATGAAATACCTGAGAGGGGGCCAACCCCTCGCATCCAAAGAGCTGAACAATATGAGAGGCGTAATCCGTTGGTGCAGGACAGGTCTCCACGACCTCGTCAAGCTCTGCCTCCAAGACCTCATAGATTCGAGAGGGAGGCAACTCCCCGAAACAATGATGGGTACCTTCGAGCAAGAGCTTGATCGGGGTCATAGGTTTCGCCCGAGAGACTCCTCAAGAATTTTATGAGGAGTATGAACCGAGAAGAGGAATATGTTGAAACTCCCCATCAAGGCAGGAAGGATGCCATTCGGCCACCCCTCCATAGGCCTCCAGTTTACCGTAACTTGCAACAAGAGCGAACAAGAGAGGAAGAAATAAAATCTTCCGATGCATACCAAGCGCTATTGGAGCGTTTGGAGTCTGTGGAGACAAAAGCTGCTGGGCATCAAAAACCCACATTACGTCTACTCCGCAATAATCCGGTGCATCCCTCAGTGCCTACACCTCTTTACCCCGAACACTTCAAGTTGCCTCAATTGGCGGTTTTTAAAGGTGAAGAGGACGCACAAGAACACGTTACACGATTTCTAAGCCAATGCTTCGGCATCCAAGATAATGACGCATTGTTGCTTAGAACATTCATAACCACATTCGCAGGCCCTGCCTCGGATTGGTTCACACAACTGCCCAAACACAACATAAGCAGCTTAGATCAGCTAGTAGATGCGTTTCTTGAACGCTTTGCCTTCAACACAAGGAAGAAGGCATCACTAAGTGATTTAGCGAGCCTCAAGCAATTTGAGGAGGAAACAATGGCAGCGTACGGGAATCGATGGAGAGCTTTGCTTTCTAAGTTACCCTACCGTCCTCCTATGTCTGATCTCACGCAGATGTTCGCAAAAAGTTGCTTAAAATCAATCTCCGGTCTATTGTTGCTTGCGACAATACGACAGCTTAGAAGAAGCTTTGGCGCAAGCCAGAGTCATAGAAGAGATTAAGATAGGCGAAGGCGCAATTGCCAAGCCTAAGAAGAAAGAGTGGAATAAAACCACTAAAATTGGGACAACGCAACCACAACACGCTGCAGTCAACCAAGTTGCGATAAATGTTCCCGCGCCTGTGCAAGAAACGCAGCCTCAAAAGGCTAACTACCAGGCAGTGCCTCCTGCTTACGAAAGAGATAACAGAAGACAGGAGCAGTATCAGCAGCGTCGCCCTAGGCGACAATTCACCCCATATGCGGAGTCTAGGGACTCCTTATTTGACCGCTTGTCAGCGGCAAATTTAGTTACTCTGCCAGAAATCCAAATTTTTGACCCTAACATTCCCAAGCCTAGGGGGTATAGGGAGGAATTGTATTGCAGATTCCATAGGCGCAGAGGACATGACCTAAATGGGTGCTGGAAATTCAAAGAACTAGTCCAGGATTTGATCGATAACAGAACATTGGTCGTGGACAACCCCATCGCACCAAACAACCAACAAATGGGGGTATTCAAGGACCCCTTGCCTGCCCACGAGGCACAGACAAAACCGCTCCAGATTAACGAGGTGCGACAAGATCTTCCCGCGCAAGGATTTGTGGGAATGATTAGCATTGTAACAAGGAACAAAAGATACCCAGCAGTTGCCCCCGAGGTAGCTGCGAGGGAAGTTCCGTCGACATCGCAGCCTCAACAACGCCCAACGCAGTTACCTCCGCCTAGACCTGAGGTCACGATACGAACCAAACTCACGCAGAGTTTGCGGACCACGTCGGCTAGGCTGTCCATCTACGAGCTTATTCAACAATCGGCTCCCCATAGAGAAGCTCTTATGGACATTTTAAAAGCCATTGAAGTACAACCCCACGAAGCAAATTCTTTCAACGCCTTCGTGGGACATGTGAAACAATGTACGGAGCCTGTCATCACATTCAGAGAAGACGAGGTCAAAACGATATCAAATGACATGCCGGATCCACCCCTGCACGTTATCGCGCGGGTCAACGGGATCCCGTACAAGAGAGTGCTGATAGATACTGGCTCGTCCAGTAACATTATAACCACTGCAGCGTTAAAACATTTAAAGCTGCCAGCCTCTCACATCACCGCTTCCACGTACACACTGCGAGCTTTTAACGATGCAATTTGCTCGACAGTCGGCACAGTCGTTCTGCCTATCCAGGTAGGACAAAAGTCAATACCCACACTGTGCCATGTCCTGGAAGGCGAAATGGCTTATAATATACTTGCTAGGGCGGCCTTGGATCAGGGACATGAAGTGTGTCCCCTCGATCGCACACCGGTGCTTGAAGTATGCCTATGAAGGGCAAATACATGTAGTCCCAATGGACTTAGAGCCCTTCAAGTATTGCAATGCGGTACAATTCATACCTCAATCGACCCTCCCATCAACGCATTTGGATTTTCAATTAAATCCATCTAAACAAGGTCCAATACCGCAAGCACCACTGGTGGCCAACAAGGCAAAATCCCAGCCAGGTGAGACTTCATCACCTACTCCTTCATCATCAACGCCACCTATCATGGCCCAACAGAAGGACAAGGGAAAGCAAATCATGGAAGAGGTTAAGCCTCTAGAAGAGGGGTTGCCCACAATTTCAACGATATCAACAGAGGAAACACCCAACACAACACAAACCAAGACTCCTGAACAACCAAACATGGAATGGACTCAGGAAGGACTACCGTTTCCTCCTACCCAATCATCAACAATCACTGTTGAAATGGCCAGTACAGGCCTGGGGGAATACTTAGTGCAAAATGTTGTGGCAACCCCCACATTGGAGTCAGTACAAGACATGGGAAGACCTCGCCTTCCCATTGGAACAATCGTCCCTCTAGGCTACCCACCGAACCGGACAAATTTTGTGTATGGGGGCCTTGATCATGGTCTTGAACCATGCCAACAAAAGGAAACAGATGAAGAGCCTTTTGTCGAAAACATCAATTATCTGTCAAACCCAGAATTTGCCCTAAAATATCTCGAACAATGCAATTGGCATGGGTATGGGCTAGGCAGATATGAGCAAGGGATGCGGATCCTTTGCCAACCAAGATATCAGATGCCATATGACAAGTCAGGGGTAGGGTTCAACCATCCCCTGCCATTAGACATCTTGGTTGAAAATATGCAAGGCCTAGAAATAGGCAACAAGGGGGGATTGGCACAAGACCCGTACGCCAATCCAAACACAGAATACACATTAGGGGATTATCTCCCATGGTCTACAAACACCCCTGGAAACAACAATAATCCCTCTCCTTTGCTAGAGAGAGGTGAAAGTTCAGAGATAAATCCTCAAAGAGAACATCAACGGCTGCCAGACATTTTTTTGAAACTGTTCCCCTTAGAGGTTCCAGACGAAATAACACAGTCTCAAAAGAATCAGGTCCCTCCACTAAGAGTGGAACAACCGCAATGGGACCAGATTAATTCACTGGAACAGGAAGAGTCCTCAACATCGCAAGCAACAGATGTTGAAGAGGATGAACAATTTTGGATCTATGAAAGCGATTCGAGAAGACGAAACTGAAATGGACTATCTCAGACATGCGCGACGACATCACCGCGCTCTAACTCATGAAGATCTAATGGGACAAATGGGTATACGGTTAGGACATGAATGGCACGTAGACCCAGCGAGGTGGGACCAAGTGTTAGACCTATGGCTCCAAATTCAAGATGAGCATCGTCCACCTCGAGATCCCATCATGACAGCAGTGCCGAGGGAAGACCCCACCTTCCTTTTCGCACAAAGAGATGAGTTTGCACCTAGAGAGGATCCATTCGTGCCTGTTCCCGTAGAGCCAGATCCAGAGTATAGGGAACATCTAAAAGAATCAAGTCATCACACCCGTGGTTCTGGAGACCAAATTCATTCCATCCACATGATCTCCATTGATTTGACCACACCCATCCGCAATCCGACCGATCCATCACGGTCATTGCATCTAGACATGGATGCCATCGACTGGGATCGCGTCAATTCACCATTGTCACCATCAGAGTACTGGCCTTTCGGTGAAATGCTTCATTTTACCCCAAGGACAACTCAGGATATTTTTCAAGCTGAAGAGGGACCCGAGGTTCCAAACGTAGATCTTAACTCAGCTGATGATATCCATTTAATCCCAACTCCACATCAGTTGGAGGACGGATCTCACATGTCAGTCGAGGAGACGACTGACGTAGACATCGGCACAGATCCAATGAATCCACGGATTCTCAAGCTAGGGGTAAGCCTTTCCCCCGAAGAGCAAGCCGATTACATTGCCCTTCTTAAAGAAAAGAAGGAGGTTTTTGCATGGTCGTACAAAGATATGCCAGGACTAGACCCGCAGCTAGTCATGCACAATTTAACGCTTGATCCGAAAATCAAGCCTGTAAAGCAAAAACTAAGAAAGATGCACCCAACAGTGGCCTTGATGGTCAAAGACGAATTGCAAAAGCTGTTGGATGCACAATTTGTCATCTGCGTGGATTATCCGCCATGGTTGTCCAACATGGTTCCCATCAAGAAGCCCGACGGGAGGATTCGCATATGCACCGACTTTCGAGACCTAAACAAAGCGAGTCCTAAGGATGATTTCCCCTTGCCAAGCATCGACGCATTGGTAGACGCTACAACAGGTCACGAAATGCTCTCCCTAATGGACGGTTTCTCAGGATACAATCAAATTCGTATCAATCCTGAAGACCAACTCAAAACGGCATTCACAACGCCTTGGGGGACATTTTGTTATAAGGTCATGCCTTTTGGCCTTAAAAACGCTGGCGCTACATACCAACGTGCTATGACGTATATCTTCCATGATTACATGCACAAAACTTTGGAAGATTACATGGATGATTTGTTAGCCAAGTCTCTCTTGCGCTCAGATCATCTCGGTGACTTAAGCAAGATTCTCGATCGCCTCATAGAGCATAAGGTCAGACTGAATCCCAAGAAGTGCGTGTTCGGCGTCACATCTGGAAAACTCTTGGGTTTTATAGTCTCCAAGAGAGGCATCGAAGTGGACCCAAACAAAGTCAAGGCAATCCTTGAAATGGCTCCCCCAACCACTATCAAGCAACTCAGAAGTCTGCAAGGAAAGGTCGCGTCGATTAAACGCTTCATAGCGCAATTATCTGACAAATGCCGACCAATGAACAAATTATTGCACAAGGGGGTCACATTTCATTGGGATGACGAGTGCCAGTCAGCCTTTGACGAAATCAAACAATACTTGGCTTCGTCGCCAATATTGGCACCACCTAGACCAGGTGTGCCGTTCTACTTATACATCTCGGCTTCGAGGTGGCACTGGGCGCAATGCTAGCCCAGAAGAATGAACTTCACAAAGAACAGGCTACTTACTATCTTAGCCGCACCCTGGTCAGTTACGAACTTAACTATGCATACGTTGAGAAACTCTGCTTGGCAGTGGTGTTTGCTACCAAGAGGCTACGCCATTACATGCTGAGCAACACGACGTATGTTGTGTCTAAGGAGAATCCATTGCGATACATGATGAGTCGTACTTATCATAGTAGTCGCACGGCGAAATGGATCATGTTGTTGACGGAATTTGACATTGAGTTTATTGGGCAAAAATCTATAAAAGGACAAGTCATAGCCGATCAACTAGCAGAGGCTCCTCTTGAAGACGATCAGCCTCTAGTCATAGAACTACCCGATGATGAGGTCTTCCATGTCTCAGAATCGCCAGATTCTGAAGAGCCTGAGTCTCAGGCCGACATAACCTTATTTTTTGATGGTTCTAAATGCGAGCAAGGTGGTGGCGCAGGAATTGTATTCTTCACACCGCAGGGCGCTCCAATGCCCCTGTCATTTAAATTAAATTTCCAGTGCACCAACAACAATGCAGAATATGAAGCCTTGCTCCTAGGTCTTCAAACAACAATCGCCATGAATATCAAAAGATTGAACATCTTTGGCGATTCGTTGTTAATCGTCAATCAAGTCAAAGGGGTATATCAATGCAAATGCCCAGTTCTGAAGGCCTATAAAGCCCTCGTGGATAAATTCTTGGCAAAACTTGAGTGGTATGACATCGAGGCACTCCCTCGATCATCGAATCATTTTGCGGACACAATGGCCTCCTTAGGGTCACTAATCCCGCAAGACCTTTCCGGTGATATAACAACCATTCGAGGTCAAAACCTTATCGCAACCCGCGATGGAGCGCGCAAGCTCGGATTTGACGCCGAGAATTCCACATGATCCGAGATCGAACCATCTTCGGATAAGTTCTTTCGAATCCGAGACTATTTGAAACATGCCAAGCTGGGGGTCTTTGTTCTCCCCCACTCCCATTAATAGCAACACAACGCTATTCTTACAAGTTCTATCCCAATCAGCATTTGTTAGGGAAGAACTCCAAAAGGGATTGACTGTTCAAACTGTCGAGGTATCCGATCAACGGGATCGGTATTTACCCATAAGAGACTACCTCAAGTTAGGTAATCTACCCTTTGGATTGACGCACGCCGCAAAACGAACATTCAAACAGAAAGCGGCAAAATATGTCTTGATAGGAGACATTTTGTATCGTCGCAACTACGACGGAATTCTTCTTCGTTGCTTGGACCAAGCAAGAGTCCACTTGGGCGATCACCCAAGCGCATGACGGTACATGTGGCGGCCACTTCGGTGGTATGGCCATTGCAAAGCGCATTCTTCGCATGGGCTATTATTGGCCATCTTTAGAGCGAGATTGTTGCGCGTATGTCAAGAGGTGCGTGAAATGTCAACATCATGCCAATTTAATGCACGCACCTTCCCAGGCCCTACAGACAGTCCAGTCTGCTTGGCCATTTTCGCAGTGGGGCCTCGATCTAATCGGAAAGATCTCCCCTGCATCGTCAGGCCGTCACACGTTTATCATAACGGCCACAGAATACTTTACCAAATGGGTGGAAGCAATTCCGTTAACCTCTACGACAGGACCCCGCATTGCGGAGTTCATTTTGCATTACATCATATGTCGTTTTGGTATTCCATCCAAAATAATCTCGGATAATGGGCCATCATTCAAGAACAAAGACGTGCGTGCTTTAACCACAAAGTACAAAATTCAGCACAGCTTTTCAACACCCTATTATCCGCAAGCAAATGGGCAAGCAGAGGCGTCAAACAAAATGCTAGTCGCCATCCTTAAAAAGACCGTCGCAGATCAGTCATAAGGATTGGCACATACAAATCCCACTTGCCCTTTGGGCTTATCGCACTAGCATTCGGACGCCCATTGGGGCAACTCCGTTTTCACTAGTGTATGGCTCAGAGGCAGTAATGCCTCTCGAGTTGGAAATTCCTTCCCTGCGCATATCAATGCAAGAGTTCATCGATGATAACACTGCGCGGCAGGCCCGATTAGACCAACTTACGTTGCTTGACGAACGACGCGTTAATGCTCTCGAGCACTTACGTATCTATCAAGAGCGGCTTAAGAGAGCTTACAACATGAAAGTTCACCTAAGAGACTTTCGGGTTGGTGATTTGGTTCTGAAGGAAAACCAACAAAACTCTAATTTGCCGTCCCATATGAGAGACAAATTCATGGCAAATTGGTTAGGTCCTTATGTCATTGATAGCAAAATAGGACCAGGAACGTACAGGCTAGCTTCTCTTGACGGTATCAAGGAAACAGAACCCTTGAATATCAGTCATTTGCGACCATTTCATATCTAAGAAAGCCATATACCAAAAAAAAAAAAAAAAAAGCTCCAAGGATTATCGCAATCTCTTGGTCAACCCAAAAAGCTCCAAGGATTATCGCAATCTCTTGGTCAATCCAAAAAGCTCCAAGGATTATCGCAATCTCTTGGTCAACCCAAAAAGCTCCAAGGATTATCGCAATCTCTTGGTCAATCAAAAAGCTCCAAGGATTATCGCAATCTCTTGGTCAATAAAAAAGCTCCAAGGATTATCGCAATCTCTTGGTCAAAAAAAAAAAATCAAGAAATTCAAAAAAACAAAACAACAAAAATCATCAAAAACAACAAAGATTTGCATCTCAATTCTAGGCATACTCAAATTCATCAAAAACAACAAAAACACCAAGCATAACTTTTACCACACTACAGTCAGTGGTCTGGGAATGTACCAAGAGTTTCAGTGATTCAGTCATCATGTTCCTCTTTAGCCATGTAGTGTATCAAGTCGAACAGATTTTACGAAGGTAGAGTCATACTTGAAATACACCTTGTTACGTAACATCCCAACACAAATCAAAACACTAAAATTCCCAAATTGTGTGAACGAAAGACGAAACCTGCAAAATAATCTAGGTCACCAAAAGCGAAACGGTTATCTTGCTCATCCCCCTGTGCGAATGACCCCTAGAATGCTGAGAGTTGGCAAAAGGACAAGCATCCTCCCTACCCAATTCCCTAAGAATCCCTAAAGTTCTCAAAAGTTGCAAAACACAAAAGCAAAATGTCAAAACTCCAAATTTGACAAACTATAGTGCACACATCAAAAGGCACAAACAACAGTGATTTTCGTCACTCCATATCCCCAATCCCTTGCTCAAAAAAAAAAAAAAACAAATCAAAATAAACAGTGATCTCATCACTACAATGAGCAAGTATCCCAATACAATTGAAGAAAAGAAGGGAGTTGACCTTGAATCCCTGGAACTCTCAGCATTCTATAGGTCATAAGGCAAGCTTCAGTACCAATTTGGTTGATAGCCTATCGGTAATAGAAGTAAACCTCCCGCATGACGATATATCTGTCACATTAACTTGCGTACAGATCAATGTTTGCATGTGGATGAGCTAGCTTATGGCATCCTGGATTACACCGCAGATTAATCTTAGTACATACAACAAAGGAATTCGTGGAGCTAATTAGGTGATCCTCGGTACAGGTTCGGTTGAAAGCCCATCCGCACTGGCGGTATCCTAACAAATACCACTAAATGAACTCAATTGCACACACAGGGATGTTAAATAACTTGGTCAAAAATAGGTCCGATTCATACCTTGTTCAAAAGTCTTGTAAGATAAAGTACAGTCATGGATAATGAGTTAAAACTGTCTGAATCTCAGAAAACCTTACATTCATTCCAAAACCATCTGCGCTACTTATCATCCTTATGATACCATCAAAAAATACAAAAAAAAAAAAAGAAAAACCATGTAAATAAAGAGCTTCTTAAACAGCCTACAGTACAATCACCACAAATATCATTCATCCATTTCAATTCGCATATCACATAGACATCTAAAACATTTGCACTCATCATAACATCTGCATTCATCAAAATGAATAAACATGCATAACAAAAAAAAATCACATCATCACATGTACAAAACCAAAAATAAAACCGGTATATATATATATATATCGTCAAAAAGATGCCCGCAGGCTACAAAACCGGTCCTCAGACCCCGCAATCATATCCAAAAACCCAACCTAAGGCGTCGGCCACCATGATCACGCAGGATCGGTGCGACGGGAACTACCCCCCGTGGTGTGGGTCCTACGGGACCCTGCAGGCGGCTACTACTAGCCCCCGCATCATGCCCTGCTACCACCCCCTCATCTAACCGCCTGCGACGAGATGATGCTGACTGCTCGATCAAACTATCCCTCGTCCGTCGAGAAGATCTACTGATCGAAGGCTCAGGTAGCCGCCCGCCAAGGCGGATGACCTCCCTCTCCAAGTCTATCCGGTACAGACACCACTCTGCCTCCCGTCGATGATAGATAGACAATGCATCATCGCGCTGCGCCAAAACTCTATCCCGCTCTGCCAACTGAGCCCGCAGAAGATCCCTCTCCTGCCGAGCATCCCCCAACTCCAGATCCCGCATCCGCAGCAGTTCTGTAAGTCGAGCAATCTCAACACCTACCTCTGACCCCACCTCCTCTGTATCTGCCGGACGCATAGGACTCACGGGGACAGTAGCCTGCTCAGGCTCCAACTGCTCCTCCACATCCTGCATGTCCGGCTGCTCCGGAACACCCAAGTCCACATCCTCATCTCCCACATCCACCATGTCCGCATCATCCAACGGACCTCCCCAATCACCCCCTGCTGCCTCAGCATCCTCCACTGCCGCCTTCGTGCCTCCCAGTGGCCCCTCTCCTCTCCAACGCCGCAGTACCCACCACGAATCATACTCAGTGGTAGTCCCGATGTCATCCACATCCGGAACCTCAATCACTGCATCGAACTCCTCGCCCAATGGCACGGTGACCGGTGGCTCCAGATCCCTCTCATCCCCCCATCGCCGATAGACAACGGGCTCACCAGGAAACCCCTGGCGCACCCCAAACTGTCGTGTAACCCGACGGTACGAAAAGAACTCATGCTCCGTCCCGTGCCGCCCAGTCAACCACCGCTCCCTCCGTACCCGTCGGAGCCACTCTCCAGCCTCAGGCCAGGCTGGACAGTCCCGATAAGGATGCCAAAACACCTCCCCTGGAGTGAGCCGAGAAAAGGCATCAGTGTAGTGCTCAACGACACCTGCCCATCGCCGACTCTGCCCCTGCTCCGCAGACCGCCGCCACAAAGCTGCATAGCCAATCTCATCGTCATCCATCACCGCCCGCGTCGTCCACGGTAACCCGGTCGGCCTCTCCACTGCTATGTGCTGCCAACCCCAGCACTGAAGAAGATAACTGCAACTCACCCCCTTCCGCTGCCGACAGTGGACGCCGTACAGCTCCCCGTAGAGCTGTGCCAACAATGTCTGTCCCCATCCATAAATCAGCGGTGCCTCTATCGGGCACTCTACCAACTGCCATACCAACTCCAGCAGGTTCCACGGGAACCTCCCGCCTGACGAATCAGGTAGAAGCATGTTAGAAATGAGGCCCATCAAGAATGCGTGCCTCACTCCTAACACCCCCCTCTCCTGCCACCAGCTAACAAAAATCCCGCTAGCCTGACAATCCACCTCGGCTGTCTCCACTGGGTTCGTTACACCCAGCCGCTCCGCATGCCCAAAACATCTCGTCAATACAGCAGTCCGCTGATCACGCGGTGATGTCCTAATGGGCAGTCCATCTATCGAAATCCGAAGCAACCGATAAACGTCCTCCAGTGTCACAGTCATCTCCCCTGTCGAAATATGGAAAGTGTTGGTCCGCGGATCCCAAACTTTGATCAGGGCCGTCAGATAGGCCTGATCCGGGACCACAGGCTCCAGTCGAGCCACCTGCTTGAGCCCAAGGGCATCAAGCCACTGCCAGTCAACATCAGTCAGCGCCGATCGCGCCTCAGCAAATGCGGCAGGTACACGGTACCGGCTCCTAACCTGCAAAACAATAACACACACAAAAATTCAAAACTAATTTTTCAGATTTAGGGTTCCTAACCTAAACTGAGTAATTACAAAAAACAACACAAAAATTCAAAAATAAATCTTTCAGATCTAGGGTTTCTAACCTTAACTGATTGAATACAAAGAAATAACTAAGTGTCAAGATCTAAATTTTATTTCAAACAAAGAAATAAACAAAATCAATTCAAATCAAATCATCAATTGCAAGAATAAACTCTAGGGAGCACTTACGGATTTCGCCTCCGCTCCGCCGCTCGAACCAGTTTGTGCACTCATGATGACAAAGAGAATTCCGGCAGCGCTTCGCTTCGCAGAATTACCTCCTCCTCCCAGAGCTACCAAATCGCAAGAAAAAAAATGACACAAATGAGCCCAAATCCAAGTTTTGGGCCTTAAATAGGCCTACCAACTGGAAATCGTCCTTGGCTGGGATGAGCGCTCTGGTCAGCGCTCGTCCCACCCAGGGACGATTTTGCAATTGGAAATCGTCCCACCCAGGGACGATTTCCAGCCAGAAAAGTCAAAACAACAAAAAATCAACAAAAATGAACTAAAAACAAAAAATAAATTTGCCTAATAAGAGTGTTGTTGCACTTGACATCCCGGCATACAAAATACGCATTGGCGTTACAAAATGTCAATATCCTACCCCCCAAGAAGGCTAACATAGCCGGACCGCTCCACGGGCAGACGGATTGCAGACAATTTAATCCCCAAATGGTGTCACAAAAACAACAAAAACAGTACAAAATTCAACAAAAACACAGAGAAACATTGCCAGACATAAGTGCTCATGCACTTAACCTCTAGGCAAAGAAAATCGATGTCGAGGTCCAAATTATCGCTCTCCTACTTCCCTAAGAAGGCTACAATAGCCGGACCGCTCCACGGGAAGTTAGATTTTCGATGATTTCACCTCATTATGGCATCACCAAAAGGGTTAACACCCACCAAAAATAGGTCCAAATGTTGGAAAAAATTGCACACGCTTAACGGTAAACCCTTTAAAGGCACCCTGGCACAAGTCATCTTGGGTCAAGCGACTCGTCGCTTCTCTCACGAAGGTCATTCCCTCATCGATTCGTCGCTTGAGGGGGTAGTCACACTTAGTCGCCAACCAACAATCACACACCCAATTAAGGAAAACGACATGCATTCAAAGAATCATTGACAAAGACAATCACGCTCCCGCTTGGGGCGATAAACAAGCAACAATCAAATCAATCAAACACTTGGCATTTCGTGAATCATGAACACAAGGTTCCCCCTGAGGATAAAAACGCCCTTCGCCTGTTCATGACTGATCAATGTCTAAGTTCAAGTCACACCTCACCAAAACAGGTTAATACTTGAAATCAAATTCCTTAGCTCGTCAAAAGCAAGGATTCAAGAATGCATGCCCTTTCCATACTTGGGGCATCAAAAGTTGGTTAGGTTACCAAGAAACCCTAATCAGTAGTGCTTTGGTTATCTATTTTTGCTCAACACTGCGTCACCCGCGGCGCTTCCCAAAAAGGGGCATCCGTAGACACCAAAATAGCACCAATCCGATTATGTGACTGCAAACACCGATCGCTTTGACAAACACAGCCCCCAGGGCAGCCCTCAGAGGTCAAACAGTGGTCTTAACCACTTTCATAGCAATTTTGTGAGGTCAAGAAGCAATTTGGCACACTTAGACACTTTGCCTAGTAATCGTCTCACCCAGGGACGATTGCTGAATTGAAATCGTCTCACCCAGGGACGATTTCTGAAATCGTCCCTGGGTGGGACGATTTCCAAGTTTAACGGGCAAAAAGGCAAATGGTGCCAAGTGGCAGCCCAGAACAGTCAGTTAATGACTCCTGCCTTGCACGCGTGTGTAGGTGGACAGAGGGGCCGTTAGAAGACTGTCACAAAAGGCATTTATCAAAGCCCAAGTCAATGGAGGACTCCCCTCCCTCATGGGAAGACAAGACTGCCATGTGGCACCTATGACCAACACATGGCATTTGTGCTTCCCTCCCAAAAGAGACCCCATGGGTCTATAAAAGGTGGGACTTTTCTCACCCAAAATATACAGAGTTGAAGGAGTTTTCAAGCAACGAAGTGCTTGCCGAGTTGAAGACCCACTTGCATCCCTTTTGGTTCACCTTCCCACATCCACCAATCTCTTTTGCAAGGGAGGTTGTTGGGTGGCCTTTGGAAGCTCGAACCTGACCCAAATCCAACACATGGACACCCGAACCAACCAATTCGCCGACCCCCCAATCCTAAGAGGTTTTGGGCCCATCCCTAGTGGATTGGCTCCAAAATCAAGTGCCAACGGTGGGAGGCCCACTTGGGCACCCCCGCACTCCCCAAGTCCTATTTTAAGTTTTAGAGCATTTTAGATTACTTTTTCAGGTTGCATTTTGTGTTATTAGGTTTGATTAACCCATAGCTGCAATTTTGTAACTTTTGGTCAGATTCTAGTATGTTTTGTGTCGCTTTGTTGTTTCATTGACTTGCAGGTGGCGATATCAAATTCCCGAAGATAGAGGCCAAATTGGGAGAATCCGACCATCTGGGTCGTCCCAAAATGGCCCCAATTACATAACCCCCTTGTCTGCAGGTGTTTTGGAGACCTCGGGAGTCGACATTGGAGCGTGTCAGTTCGGCTTCCCCAACACAGAAGAAATCGTCCCACCCAGGGACGATTTACAGTCAGAAATCGTCCCACCCAGGGACGATTTCCAGTTGAAAGCAGATTGGCCGACTGTCTCAGTGGCAATGGTCTGTTGGTAACATTTTCTGTCTTCTGGCAAGTTTTCGGGCTGTTTAGAATCATTTTGTTCACTGTTTTAGATAAATGTTTGCATGCATAGTTCGTTAAATTTTAAAGAACAAACACCTTTCATTTGCAGCAGGTGCTACTGACATCTTGGTTGTTTCTTTGTTCGCAGGAGAAGCAACAGAGGTGAAGAACTCATCGACATCAGCGGCGGCATCATCTTGGCCCGCCCATTGCAATCGTGGGCACGCGGAAGGAGGAAGACTAAATCACACATTGTAACAATGACAAATTTAACGCTCCTAGCCCCTAAAAAGGGAGGAGACGTCTATGTAACCGAGGATAAGATATTTGAATAAAGAGGGCTGTGATTTCTTTACATCTTTTCTTTCCTTTCCAAATTGTCTCTTTCCTTTGTTTTGGTGCATAAGGTTAAAGCGTTACATTTCGTCTTACATTGCATAATTAGTGTTTCCTTTGCCCGGAATCTCGTGCTTTCACCTTCGATTCTCCTCTCTTTTATTCTATTATATTCCAACCCTGGATGATATTAATGAAAAGGGTTTGTTTCCAAAAGTTTATCCTTTACTAATATTAATGTTATTGCCCTCTGTTTTATTCTACTTTACCGCCGGTGGGCAGATGAAAGAAGGGTTTCATTCCAAAGGTTATCATCTAATTTTAGTTGCTTGCGTGTGCTTTCGAAGGGTTTAGACAACCTTAGTTGCTTTTCATTCGAAGGGCATATTTCGAAAGATGCGTACAACCTCGGTTTAACAGTAAAGACTTGTGAACTTTGAATGAAGGAGCTTTAAGGTTCAAACATTAAAGGAACTTGGAATGAAGCTTTAAAGTAAAGACTTGTGAACTTTGAATGAAGGAGGTTTAAGGTTCAAACATTAAAGGAACTTGGAATGAAGGTTTAAAGTAAAGACTTGTGAACTTTGAATGAAGGAGGTTTAAGGTTCAAACATTAAAGGAACTTAGAATAAAGGTTTAAAGTAAAGAAACTTTGAAAAAAAATTTAAGGAAGAAAATGATAACAGTAAAGGAACTGTGAATGAAGGTTTATGGAAGAAATTGATAACAGTAAAGACATGTGAGGTTCAAACAGTAAAGACTTGATATATTGACGAAATTGAGTGATACCTTGAATGAAGGTTTAAGCTTCAAAGACTTGGGATATATTGAAGCTTCAAAGACTTGAGTGGTACTTTGAATGAAGGTGGATATATTGACGAGTAAAGACTTGATATATTGACGAAATTGAGTGATACCTTGAATGAAGGTTTAAGCTTCAAAGACTTGGGATATATTGAAGCTTCAAAGACTTGAGTGGTACTTTGAATGAAGGTGGATATATTGACGAAATTGAGTGATACCTTGAATGAAGGTTTAAGCTTCAAAGACTTGGGATATATTGAAGCTTCAAAGACTTGAGTGGTACTTTGAATGAAGGTTTGAATGAAGGTTTTAGCTTCAAAGAGTAAAGACTTGGGATATATTGAAGAAATTGAGTGGTACTTTGAATGAAGGTTTTAGCTTCAAACAGTAAAGACTTGGATATATTAAAGAAATTGAGTGGTGTCTACTACCTTTGCTCCAACTTTGCCCAGGCTTGCCTCCAATGTTGATATTGATTCTTTGTTTCTCCCTTAAAACCAAGATTGATTCTTTGTTTCTAACGGCTATTGGGCACTTTGGCCGCCCCCTATCGCGTCCAGTCTATCTGCATCGTTTTGCGGAGTCCTCTTGGATTGGTGAGCTCGCATTTGTCTCTGGTCGACGCTGGCGATGGTAAGTCTAATGCCGTCCATAATAATCTTGGATTGGTGAGCTGGCATTTGTCTCTGGTCGACGCTCTGGCGATGGTAAGTCTAATGCCGTCCATAATAATCTTAAGATGGTGGAAATCAAACGTCGTCTAATTCTGGGGTCCTTAAAAATTGCCTTTGATTATACCGAGGAAGTGACTCGGATTGTCGGCGAAACTATCCAGAAGTTGGAGCCGGTTGAAAAGTTCCAGAACTAACTCAGTTCTGATTTTCTGAGCTTTTGTCTGGTTTGGGAGTTTCTCCTCTTGTTTCGGATGAAAAGTTCCAGAACTAAATCCATTCTGATTTTCTCTCTGGTGGTCTCTTTTTGTTCTTCCCCGCTGTGTTTTCTTCCTTGCTGGTGTATAAGGTGTTTCTCCTCTTGTTTCGGATGAAAAGTTCCAGAATTCTGATTTTGTCTCTGGTGGTCTCTTTTTGTTCTTCCCCGCTGTGTTTTCTCCCTTGCTGGAGTTGATGTATAAGGTTGAGATGCTTTTGTGGTGTCTTCTCCTTGCTGGGGTTGATGTATAAGGTTGTAGTTGATGTATAAAGTTGGGTCCTTTCAAAACTCTCCTTCAAAACTCTCCTTTAAAAGATTGATTGATTCGATGGAACTTTTAAAACCCTCATTTTTTTTAATAGAACCACAAAGGTTACTTTTAAAACCTCCTTTTCTTGTTAATAGCAAAAAAATATTGATTCAATGTATGTATTGGCGAGTCGTACTCCCATAAAACCAATTTGTATGCATGGACCAAGATGATTGATTCTTTTTTTCTTCCTTAAAACCAAGGTGTATGTATTGGCGAGTCGTGTGTAACATGGCATAATGGAATTCGGTTCCACATTAATAACTCGTGTGTAACATGGCATAATGGAATTCGGTTCCACATTAATAACTCGTGTGTTTCGACTTTCTAATACAATATACACACGACCATTTCGGATCATTTCGGAAAGAGTGTTTCGACTT
Organism: Wollemia nobilis; assembly: GCA_028583015.1. NCBI lineage: Eukaryota > Viridiplantae > Streptophyta > Pinopsida > Araucariales > Araucariaceae > Wollemia > Wollemia nobilis. Next base: position 3,839,145 of record JAQPPZ010000349.1, on the reverse strand, counting down.
TCTAATACAACCAAGGAAATTTTGAAGATATATATACACACACCATCATCCAGGAATATTTGAGAGGCATATGACCGTATTTTGAATAAATGTATTAAGTGTCAGACTCTCCATGTCTCATTGGCGAGGGGTGGCCCCAACTCGGGGCTGGCATTAAGTACAAGGTAATAGGTAGTGCTCTCATGAGCTGGCAGCATTAAGTACAGATACACCTTTTAGCTCACGGCCCCATAAAAGACAACAAATAATGATTTAAATTAGTTTCTTCTCTTTTAAATTAATTTCTTCTCTACAACGAGATACTCTCGAGGTAGATAAGAGACACCCATACACTAAAATCTTTAGATAAAATCGAGATTAATTATTATCTTGGATTAATTATGCATGATGAATTATGCAATCTAGGAAAAAACAATTTGTTGAAGATAAATTCTTCCATTCTTCCAGCCTCCAGAGATACAACAACAATAAGATCAACTCGTCTATCGTCTACGACTCCAACAAAGAACATCTACGACGATATCCAACTCTTACATCATTCACTTTTTTTTTGAGTAATCGTTGATCCACAGATCTTGTGTATCATATGTCATCCTGTTTGTCATCTTGTTTACTGTTTTTCTTATTTCTCGTCATCCTGTTTACTGTTTTTCTTACTTCTCGTCATCCTGTTTACTGTTTTTCTTACTTTTCGTCATCCTGTTTGCCTGTTTACTGTTTTTTCTTACTTTATTTTCTCTGAAGCTGCATAGGCACTCCCGTCCATTGCTTTGTATATGCCCCTTATTGATCTCTCTTTTAGTCACCGATGGACACTAATACAAATTTCGTTCCATTGGTCACCGATGGACACTAATACAAATACCGTTCCGTTGCTTGATCTCTTTTGGTCACCGATTACATTAATACAAATACAAATTCAAATTATTTTGGTCACCGATAAGACATTAATACAAATTCAAATTATTTTGGTCACCGATAAGACATTAATACAAATTGACCTCTTTTGGTCACCAATGGACATTTAATACAAATTCACTGATGGACATTTAATACAAATTCAGGTCTCCTATTGACCTCTTTTTCTTCTCTCAAACTTCTCTTCCTATCCCCTTTTGCCCTTTTCTCCCCCTTTATTTTAAAAATCTCTATTGACCTCTTTCCGTCATGTATAGACATTAATACAAATTCAAATTCCAAGAATTCAAATTCTTGGAATTTCCTCTCTACTAATCGAAATCGAAAGCGAAGCAAGGACAGAGGGCAGAGTGTGGGGTACTCTTAGACAACAAATAATAATTTAGAGGGCAGAGTGTGGGGTACTCTTAGACAACAAATAATAATTTAAATTAATTTCCTCTCTACTAATCGAAGCAGAGAGAGCGACAAAGCCCTGTGTGGCATACTTTTAAATCAAATTCAAATTCTACTAATCGAAGCATGGAATTTCCTCTCTACTAATCGAAATCGAAGCAGGGACAGAGGCCAGAGTGTGGGGTACTTTTAGACAACAAATAATAATTTAAATTAATTTCCTCTCTGCTAATCGAAGCAGAGAGCGACAAAACACTGTGTGGCATACTTTTGAATCAAATTCAAATTCTACTAATCGAAGCATGGAATTTCCTCTCTACTAATCGAAATCGAAGCAGGGACAGAGGCCAGAGTGTGGGGTACTTTTAAACAACAAATAATAATTTAAATTAATTTCCTCTCTACTAATCGAAGCAGAAAGCGACAAAGCCCTGTGTGGCATACTTTTGAATGCATGCTTACGAGTGAAATTGATGTGTATTTATTGCTCTGAATTGTTTTTCAGACATGTTAGAATGTGAGGAGGTAGAGGTATTTATAGGGGAATATCGCCGGATTATCAAAGGGGTGTGAAAATCGCCGGGTCTTTTTTACAGCGAGAGAAAAGAGGGGAAAACTAAGGGCCCACACCATCCTGCCGGAAAGAGTTATTCGTTCCACATCGTCCTGCCGGAAAGAGTTATTCGTTCCATAATGTACATTATAACCAGAGTTCATGCCGGAAAGAGTTATTCGTTCCATGATGTTCATTATAACTAGACTCAAGACGAAAAGAGTTGTTCGTTCCACATCACATCATCCACACCATCTTACTCGAAAGAGTTATTCGAGTTATTCGTTCCATGATGTACATGATAACCAGAATTATTCGTTCTATGATGTAACCAAATTGCACATACATGTTTGAATGTTGGAAATGAAAACCTATTTGTTCGCGCCACATTCTCCCTCCCCTGGTGACCTTGGTGAGGAGTGTGAAAATGAATACTTATTGGTTCGCGCCACGTTCTCCCTGCCCTGGTTCGCGCCACGTTCTCCCTGCCCTGGTCCAGCAGCGACGCCCTTTGGTCCCTGACTTTGAACCTTGGACCTCCTATATCCGAAGATATATCCATGTTAATTTTTAACATTCGTTGTTAACATTCAATTCTCGTCACATTAACATTTAATTAATTAATTTATTTTTTTTTTATAAAAAGCAAAATAACGTACATTCAAATTCACATTGTTAATCATCCAATTCTACTCACATTAACATTTAACATTTAATTAATTAATAAATTAATTTTGGAACATTACAACCATTTAACAACTAAGCACACCATACATTAATTTTTATATTTATATTGTACATTCACATTCACGTTGTTAACATTCAATTCAACATTAACATTTTATAATTTTTATATACACTTAATTAATTTTGTTTTTGTTTTAAGTTTTATAATTTTTATATACACTTAATTAATTTTGTTTTGTTTTTAATTTGGATAGTGTGAAAAATTTTACACTAAAAAAATTATCTTATAAAAGAAAAGTATATTATAATACTTATTATAATAGCTATGAAAATTATATTATGAAAATTATATTATAATACTTATTATAATATCTATAAGAGGTCTAAAGTTCAAATCAATACGAGGGATTCAGATCATTTATAAAAAACTTTTGCTATAAGTGAGTGAGTAGCCGAATTGAAGTAGCCGAGTTGGTGTGATAAGGCTTTCTACTATAAAAATGAGTTGGTGTGATAAGGCTTTCTACTATAGAAATGCATTGCAAGCAGACTCTAGTTTAAATCACACCCCTAAACCTGAAAAGGCTTTTTACTATAGAAATGCATTGCAAGCTGATTCTAGTTTAAATCACATTCACTACCCTAAACCAAACCTTTTTGTTACCCTCGTGGATTGGTAAATACCAATCGTTTGGTACTTACCAAGAGGAAACCTAGGTTTAAACTTCGAAGGCATGTTCAAACGTTGGGTGAGGAGACCTAGGTTCAAACCTTGAAGGCATGTTCAAACGTTGGTACTTATCAAAAGGAGACCTAGGTTCAAACCTTGAGGATATGTTCTATCTAGGAAAAAGTAGGCGTTTGATCTAAGGCCATTGAGTGTAGTTTGATTTGTAGTTTGATTTGAGTCTGTTGAGTTGAGTGTGACGATACCAACCCAATGCATTGGGGTCTCCCTTATTTCGGGTTATGTTTATCGAGGTGAAGTAGTGGTGATATGTTCTATCTAGGCAAAAGTAGTAGTTTGATCTAAGGCCACTGAGTGTAGTTTGATTTGAGTCCGTTGAGTTGAGTGTGACGATACCAACCCCAATGCATTGGGGTCTCCCTTACTTCGGGTTATGTTTATCTGTTTATCGAGGTGAGGTAGTGGTAGCACCATGATTTGATGCTAGTCCTTAAAAAGGAAAGTTAGTTACGAATTTTTCTATGTATGACGGCTTTTTTTCTTTGGGTCTCCCTCACTTCGGGTTATGTTTGCCAAGGTGAGATAGGTTTATGTTTATCGAGGTGAGATAGGGGTTATATTGGTAGCACCATGATTTAATGCTAGTCCTTAAAAAATTTTCTATGTATGACAATTTTGTTTTTTTTCTCGAGATTTGGTTACATTTATATTACTTTTATTTTTAGTAACTATCTATATTACTTTTTTATTTTTAGTAGCTATTTGAAACTATTTGAAGTGTTCAAAGCACACCCACCACACCCATAACTTTTGATTTGGATTTTTTTAGTAACTATTTGAAGTGTTCAAACCACACCCATAACTTTGGATTTGGATTTGGATTTGGAAATTGTAATAGAGATATTATAAATCTAACCTTTTAATGGAATTCTATTTTTTATAACCTACTTTTTATAAACTAGCATTGAGCTAAAATGAATTTGAAAATTGGAATTGTAGTAGAGGTATTATAAATCTAACCTTTTAATGGAAGTCTATTTTTTATAATCTAGCATTCAAATTAAATGAAATTGAAAATGAGGGAGACCAGACTTCCGCTATCATCCGGAGAAATTCAAACCACACATTTGAAAATAAAATAAAAGGGAAGTCTATTTTTTTTTGTAATCTAGCATTCAAATAAAATGAAATTGGAAATGGTAATAGAGGTATAATAAAACTTTGTTTTGTTTTAAAACTTGTTTATATTTGACTGATAAATATATCATATAAATAAAATGAAATTAAAAATGGTAAGTATACTAATTTTTTTTTTTTAACTTTTTATATTTGATTGATAAATATATAAAAGTTAGAGATGAGGGAGACCAGATTTCCCGCTATCATCTGGAGAAATTCAAACTACACCAACGTTGGTTAGAGATCCAAGGGGTGTCTGATTTTTATCTAAAAATATTAGAGATCCAATAGACTCAGCTCGTTCACCATGGGTGTGTGATGTTTATTAAAAAAAAAGTTAGAGATGGGTGTGTGATGTTTATTAAAAAAAAAAAAAAAGTTAGAGATCCGGTGATTGTCCTGACGCGTTGACTAGGGAAAAGTCGTGACTCGGGTTTATAAAGGTTTCCCTAAAGTTTTCCTATAATATTTAAATAAATTTTTATTTAAAATTTTATTCAAAATAATTAAAATCTGGCCTGTTGTCGTAACAGGTTGAGGGATTCCTATCAAAACCCCATTACTTAATATTATAAAAATAAAAAAAATTGAAGATTCCATTCAAAATAATGGAAGATGCCATATTTACATTTATTTTTAATGCGCTTTCTGCGTTTTTTTTTTTTTCTTTTCTTTCATACTCTGCTGAGTACTTTCCTTGAAGCAATCCTTTTGATTGGACATTGACAAGTTGAGCCTAACTCTTCTCTTCTTGTTATATTCTGCAGGTTCTTGCACCACATGTAGAAACTTAGCCCTTCTTCTACATCGAGTTTATCACATCTTCGAATGATGCTGGCTATGGATGACCATTTGCTAAGTTGTAGGTCTAAATATGTTGATTCATCTTGAGAGGTGAGTTTCATATGAATAGTTTGGCCAGGACATCCGGATAGGGATTCGGACAGGTTCAACTTTTTGACAAAGCCTTGCCATTTCTTCTAATTTTGAATAAGTACTGTCATCTTTAAACTGGAAAATGGCATTACCTCCTAATACGGTTATGTCTGAATATGAAAAATTAACCCAGATTTCACGCATGTGCCCAACTGCGCTCCGAACCTTGGGCGAAACCGGATTGCGCTCCAGACATGGGCGAAGTCGGACTGCGCTGCCGCAGTCCGGGATCCGGCAAAGGGCTGACATGACGTCGCACCTACCCTCTGACAGATGTGACGCTTGTGCGGCGATTGGTCAGAAACCCTAGTTGAGGGCTTGTCAGGACCTGTCAGAGGACAAACCCCAATCCTCCTCTTCCCGCGGCTATATAAGGCGTCTTGGGTATTTCAGATTTAAAAAGAAGAAGAAGAGAAGAAAAAGAGAAGGAGCAAGAAGGAGCAGAGGCAAAGAAAAGTATCTCAGCGAGCAGTTTGACTCAGCTGATTAATGTCTGAGCAGCCGACTCGACATTTTGTCTGTTTTAGCTTATCTGCGGCACGGCACTGCAGATGATTGTAATTTCCTCGGTTGAGGAACTCTGTAACCCCCGTTTAATATAAATAAAGTTTGTTGTTTGTTTTAGGCATCTTTTAGGGTTTGCAGTTTGTTGTTCTCTGTTCCGGTTATTCTCTCCTCTCATACGGGTGTTGCCAAGCCAGGCAAACCCAGCGGCGGCCGCGGAAGAAGAACAAGTCTAAAGCGGCTTTCCAAGTTTGCTTCCGAAGTTCGCGGCTAAGACTGGAGCGGCTCGAGTGCACGAGAAGTCCGAAGTTGGCCTCAGTCCCCTCTTCACCCTGCACAGTTCGTTGGCTGCCCGAAGTTCGAACTTCGCCCAAATTTCGGGCGAAGTCCAGTCTGCGACCCGAAGTGCGAACTTCGCCCAGTTTCGGGCGAAGTCCGGCTGCGGCCCCGAAGTGCGAACTTCGCCCAAGTTCGGGCGAAGTCCGTCGCTGCGGCCGAAGTTCGCACTTCGCCCAATTTCGAGCGAAGTCCGTCGGCGCGGCCGAAGTTCGAACTTCGCCCTAGTTCGGGCGAAGTCCGTCGGCGCGGCCGACGTTCGCACTTCGCCCTAGTTTGGGCGAAGTCCGTCGGGCCCCGACTTCCGCATCGCTACTGTATCTGCGCTGCGGCGTTCGGACTTCGGCGATAGACAGACTTCGGTGCGGCATCAAAAAAAAAAATTTAAATTCTTCAAATTGGTATCAGAGCTGATAGTGCCGTGACACGGAGATAGAAGCATGGCTTCTGAGAGAAACTCGTTGCAGTTGCAGATCCCGCGATTTAACGGCAAGAACTACGATTCCTTGGAGCATCCGGATGAAGATCTGTTCGGATCTCGGGAGCTATGGGAGTTAGTCGAGAACGGCTACCCGAACCGGCGGATGCGGCGACGACGGCCGCCCTCTCTCGAGCGGACAAGGATCCGTTGAAAGAGCACAAGAAGAAGGACCGGAAGGCCCTCTTCTACATCATGCAAGCGGTTGAGGAGACCATCTTCCCGCGGATTGCATCGGCCACCAAGGCCAAGCGAGGCACAGGAAACCCTAGCAAGTTCGTATCAAGGCACCGACAAAGTGAAGTTGGTGAAGCTGCAGATGCTCGGGGAGACGGTTTGAGAACCTGCGGATGAGCGAGTCCGAGTCGATGAGCGACTTCTTCACCGGACGGTCGACATTATCAACCGGATGCGGTTGAATGGAGAAAATGTCCGAGCCGAGAGAATCGTGGAGAAGATTCTCAGAAGTCTGCCTGCGAAGTTCGACTCGGTTGTGATAGCAATCGAAGAGTCGAGGGATCTGACAACCCTCTCGACAGACGAACTCATGGGTTCATTGCAGACCCATGAACAGAGGCTGAGCCGTTCATCTCAGACCTCTCTGGAGCAAGCGTTTCGGGCTCAAGCCTCAGTCCGAGACAACGGCAGACAAGACTCCCACCACAGCGCTTCTAGTTCTCAAGGAGGGAGAGGCAGAAGCAGGCGTGGGAGAAGTAACAAGCAAGGAGGGAGATCAAACCCTCATGACGCTGAGCCAAGTTGCAACTTTCATCAGCAAGGAGGAAGAGGCACTGGCAGAAATCAGCAAGGAAGCTCTCAGCAGAAGAAGGACATGTCAAAGGTCCAATGCTACTACTGCAGTAAGTTCGGCCATTATGCCTCACAGTGCAAGAAGAAGATGGCGAACGAGAATCAGCAGCAAGCCCATTATACGGAGGAACCCGAAAATGCGGCAGGAGGAAATGTATTGCTGACTTGCAGTATTGAAGAGGAGAGCAAGAAAAACATACGGTATCTTGACAGTGGTTGCGGCAACCACATGACTGGGAACAGAGAGATGTTCTCACAACTGGATGAAACAGTCCGGTCCGAAGTCAAGATGGGGAACAACAACAAAGTTCTTGTGATGGGGAAAGGCAAGATCCTCATCCGCACCCGGCACGGTGAAAGAAAAACAATTCAAGATGTTTTTTATGTGCCTGGGTTGAAGCACAATCTGTTAAGTGTTGGACAGCTTGTGCAGAAGGGGCACACTGTATACTGTTCAAAGATGGTGTCTGCTCCATCAGAGACAAAGTCCATGGACAAATTGCAACTGTGTCCATGACGAAAAACAAAATGTTTCCGCTGCAGATTCAGAATGAATCTTTGATGTCTCTGAGTGCAGTTGAGAAAGATGCTACCTGGCTGTGGCATCTCAGATTCGGTCACCTGAGCTTCAGTGGCCTGAATCAACTACACAGGATGCGAATGGTGAAGGGTCTACCCCTGATAGAGCAACCAAACCAAGTGTGTGAAGGTTGCCTAGTCGGCAAGCAGCACAGGGATGCATTCCCTGTAGGACAGTCTTGGAGAGCATCACGGCCATTGGAGCTGGTGCACTCAGACATTTGCGGTCCGATGCAGACCACCACGTTTGCCGGCAACAAATACTTCTTGACGTTCATTGATGACTTCAGCCGGAAGACTTGGATTTATGCCATCAAGCTGAAGTCAGAGGCATTTGCCAGATTCAAGGAGTTCAAGGCTCTGGTGGAGAAACAGAGCGGTTATTATGTGAAGACTCTCAGAACTGATGGAGGTGGAGAGTACATCTCCAACGAATTCCACAACTTTTGCAAGCAGCACGGAATTCGAAGGCAGTTCACTGCCAGATACACGCCACAGCAGAATGGCGTAGCTGAGAGGAAGAACCGAACCATCATGGAAATGGCGCGAAGCATGATGAAGGCGAAGGGATTGTCGCATGAATTTTGGGCAGAGGCTGTAACATGTGCAATCTACTTGCTGAACAGATGTCCCACCAAAAGCGTGAAGGACAAAATCCCTCAGGAGGCCTGGAGCGGAGTGAAGCCAAGTGTGGCTCACTTGCGTGTGTTCGGGTGCATTGCATATGCACATGTTCCGAAGAGAAGCGACAGAATATGGATGATAGAGCGGAGAAATGCATTTTCACGGGGTACGGTGAGCGAGCGAAGGCATATAGGCTGTACAACCCTGTGACGAAGAAGCTCATCATCAGCCGTGATGTGAAGTTTCTTGAAGATCAAGCCTGGAACGGGAAGTCCGAGACTGGCCAGTTAAAGCCGGCGAAGTTCAGTCTGTTGACTTGGAAGAAGGAAGTGTGCAGCCACCTGCAACTTCCAGCATCAACAGCGGTGCCAGCAGTAGCACAACCACTCCATCACGGTCGCCTCCACTTGTAAGCAGAATTCAAAACCTGAGGACACCTGCGAAGACTCGGAGCTTGCAAGACATTTACGAGGCAACCCGAACCCACATAGATGAAGAGCACTCTGACTTTGCATTCTTTACTGAAGTTGATCCAGTAGAGTTCGAAGATGCAAGTCAGAATCGGAAAGTGGGTGCGGGCGATGGATGAGGAGATAGCAGCCATTGAAAAAAATGAAACATGGCAGCTGACAGATCTTCCAGCAGGGAAGAAGACCATTGGGGTCAAGTGGGTGTATAAGACGAAGTTCAACGCCCAAGGAGATGTTGACAAGCATAAGGCCAGACTTGTGGCAAAGGGGTACAAGCAGAAGTCAGGCATCGATTACCATGAGGTATATGCGCCTGTAGCCCGACTTGACACGGTCGGGATGATCCTGGCATTAGCGGCCCAACAAGGTTGGAAGATGTACCGAGATGGATGTCAAGTCAGCCTTCCTCAACGGAGTGTTGGAGGAAGAGGTCTACATAGACCAGCCACCAGGTTACAAAATTGAAGGCCAGGAGGGCAAAGTCCTGAAGCTGAAGAAGGCCCTGTACGGTTTGAAGCAGGCGCCCCGAGCTTGGTACAGCCGGATTGACAGCTATTTTCAGGAGAATGGGTTTCAGAAATGCCCATATGAGCACACCACGTACATGAAGACAAATGCAGCAGGTGAGCTCATTATCGTCTGCTGTATGTGGACGATCCGATTTATACTGGCAACAACAATGTCCTATTCGACCAATTCAAAACAGCCATGAAGAAGGAGTTCGAGATGACGGACTTAGGGCTGATGAAGTATTTTCTCGGCATTGAAGTTGACCAATCGGCGAGATGGCATCTTCATTTCTCGGGGCAAGTATGCGAAGGATGTCTGAAGCGCTTCAAGATGGAGGACGATAAACTCTGCCATCACACTGCGACCACGGGTTTGAAGGCGAGCAAGTTGGATACGGGGAGGAATGTCGACCCAACCTGTTCAAGAGGCTAGTTGGCGATCGATGTATTTGGTGCAACTCGGCCAGATCTGATGTTCGGAGTCAGTCTGATCAGCCGTTTCATGGAGACTCCGAAGGACACGCACTGGCAAGCAGGCAAGAGGATCTTGCGCTATGTCAACGGGACACGAAACCATGGCCTATTTTACGCCAGACAAGACCAGTTGGAGCTAGTGGGCTTCACGGACAGTGACTGGGCTGGCAGTACCGACGATCGGAAGAGCACCTCCGGGTATGCTTTCCATCTCGGATCGGGGCAGTCTCATGGGCGTCCAAGAAACAACCCATCGTTGCGTTGTCCACAGCCGAAGCAGAATATGTCGCCGCCACGTCAGCCGCATGCCAGGCAGTTTGGCTGCGAAGAGTTCTGAGTGAACTGAACTTTCCTTCGGATGGTGCGACAACAATTTTCTGTGATAACAATTCGGCCATTGCACTCTCAAAGGATCCTGTGTTCCATGGCCGGACGAAGCACATAGACATCCGGTATCATTTCATCAGAGAGCTGGTGAAATTTGGCGAAGTACAACTGCAGTTTTGCAGGTCCAAGGAGCAGCTGGCTGACATCTTCACGAAGCCTTTGAAGGAGGAAGACTTCAGCAGATTGCGAGAGCAGCTTGGAGTCAAGCGCTCGTGAAATCGAGGCTTAAAGGAGGGTGTTAGAAAAATTAACCCGATTTCACGCATGTGCCCAAGCTGCGCTCCGAACCTTGGGCGAAACCGGATTGCGCTCCGGACATGGGCGAAGTCGGACTGCTGCTGCCGCAATCCGAGATCCCGGCAAAGGGCTGACATGACGTCGCACCTACCCTCTGACAGATGTGACGCTTGTGCGGCGATTGGTCAAAAACCCTAGTTGAGGGCTTGTCAGGACCTGTCGGAGGACAAACCCCAATCCTCCTCTTCCCGCGGCTATATAAGGCGTCTCGGGTATTTCAGATTTAAAAAGAAGAAGAAGAGAAGAAAAAGAGAAGGAGCAAGAAGGAGCAGAGGCAAAGAAAAGTATCTCAGCGAGCAGTTTGACTCAGCTGATTAATGTCTGAGCAGCCGACTCGACATTTTGTCTGTTTAGCTTATCCTGCAGCACAGCCTGCAGATGATTGTAATTTCCTCGGTTGAGGAACTCTGTAACCCCCGTTTAATATAAATAAAGTTTGCTGTTTGTTTCCGGCATCTTTTAGGGTTTGCAGTTTGTTGTTCTCTGTTCCGGTTATTCTCTCCTCTCATACGGGTGTTGCCAAGCCAGGCAAACCCAGCGGCAGCCGCGGAAGAAGAACAAGTCTAAAGCGGCTTTCCAAGTTTGCTTCCGAAGTTCGCGGCTAAGACTGGAGCAGCTCGAGTGCACGAGAAGTCCGAAGTTGGCCTCAGTCCCCTCTTCACCCTGCACAGTTCGTTGGCTGCCCGAAGTTCGAACTTCGCCCAAATTTCGGGCGAAGTCCGTCGCAGCCGCGAAGTGCGAACTTCGCCCAGTTTCGGGCGAAGTCCGGCTGCGGCCCCGAAGTGCGAACTTCGCCCAAGTTCGGGCGAAGTCCGGCTGCGCGGCCGAAGTGCGAACTTCGCCCAATTTCGGGCGAAGTCCGTCGGCGCGGCCGAAGTTCGAACTTCGCCCTAGTTCGGGCGAAGTCCGTCGGCGCGGCCGACGTTCGCACTTCGCCCTAGTTTGGGCGAAGTCCGTCGGGCCCCCGACTTCCGCACTGCGCTGTCTGCGCTGCGGCGTTCGGACTTCGGCGACAGCATCAAAAAAAAAAAATTTAATTCTTCATATCGGTCATTTATCTAGTTTCTCCTAAAAACTCTCTGGAGCGAATAAAAAATTCTCATCTATTTGGTAAATAGAAAAATCCGTATTATCTAGTTTCTCCTAAAAACTCTCTGGAGCGAATAAAAAATTCTCATCTATTTGGTAAATAGAAAAATCCGTACTTGATTTACATTGAATGGATTGACTAAATGGCAACTTAAATTTTACTGTGAAATTCCATTTGAATTTGACTTATTTTTAGAAATGTGATTTTACTGCTCCAAGCTTAAAATACAATGAAATGCTCCAAGCTTAAAATACAATGAAATGGAGCAGCAAGTGCAAAATCTTCGTATATCCATTGAAAACATCATAAAGAGTGATTACGAATATCCGTTGAAAATGAAGCAAGTTCAAATTGTACATAAGCTGATCTTAAATATTTGAACGCTTGAAGGTTTATGAGCCACCAAAATGAATTGAGAACACAACCAAAATTTTCACTTTTTGCGGAGAGCATGATGGGAGACAACGAGGATCACTACATTTTAATTTAATTTAATTTTTTTAATAAATTATAATGAGATCAAAGGGCTTTGGTTATTGCTTATCTATGGACTTAGAAAGGCAAACTTCCCCTCTTGACCTGCCGTCATCCTAACTAGAGTTGCGGCTCTCCTCCACCCAAGAGGAGGCCTCTTTTAGATTTAGAGGATTCTTGGATAACTACAAGATTACAGGTTGTCTTTGACACGGCTTAAACCATAGGAGTTTTGAATAGAACTGAACTTTTGTAAATCAACACGTAAAGATACGTACGTAGAATAAATGCGAGGATCCATCCTGGCAATGATCGGTTAAGTTATTTTTAGTTAAGAGAGCATGCGCCATACACTCGTACGTATAGTCGGTCAGTCAATAGCCTATTTGAATTATACAATAATTTTTTAATTGGATAGTTTTAGATTTTAGTTAAATTTATCGTAACACGTGTTTAAATTTATCGTAAACGTGTTTATGCTGCACTGCTTTTCCAGACGCATAACTAAAATTTTAGTATAAAATGATTTACATCTCTTACTTTTATTTCCCTATCCTATCATTTTAGAGATATCACAATGCCACGTTTCAAAACTTATAATATATGAAGTAATGTACCCGTCCAATTAAAAGGCTACCCGATGCCCTTGTTAAATATATATTCACATTTTTCTGAAAGTCAGACATCATACAATGAGTTCTCCTCGGAGAGTGGCTAGCTTGGGTTGAGCATTTTAAAAAAATAAAAAATTAAAGCCAATCCATTTAATTAGTTTTTTTAGAATAACATTAAAAAACTTTAATTAACGATGGAAACTTGAGAATGACGGAAAAAAAAATTAAAAATTCAAATTCAAAATCAATTTTTATAATATAATATTTTAATAATACGATCATTTACTTAGGTTTTTTAAAAACATGTTAAAAAATACTTATAATTAAATTTAAAAAAAAAAAAATCTTTGCTACTGTATAGAAAGTACTGTGGAAGCGCATCGAAGAAGGCACCGGAGTCGAGTGGGAGGTAAGGACATTTTCCAGGCGTTGCTTATGCTATGAAGCTTGTCACCGTTCAAACAAATTTATCTGAGGATTGCCCAGGAAATTTTATTAAAAAACTAAGGCTATTTTAATATTTTTCTTTCCATGTTAAAATATGGAATGGACTCTGCTTCAGAATGACAATCAACAACGCAATATGCGGAAAATGTGGTGTATAAGGTGGAGAGAAGGATACAACGCAAAATACTCTCGAGGAGCAGAACATGTGGATCAAATAGTTGTTCGAATGATATAATGTGGTGTATAAGGTGGAGAGAAGGATACAACGCAAAATACTCTCGAGGAGCAGAACATGTGAATCAAATAGTTGTTGGAATGATATAAATGTTTGTGTTCATAATAATATATGGTAAATCTTAGCTGTTAATTTCATTGATGAAAAAGCTGGAAGTCATTTTGTAAAGAAAAATAGGAGCGAATTCTTCAGCAATCACAATTATTTATAAAATTTTAAAAAATATTCTACAACTAAATATAAGTATTTAATTGTATAGTTGTTTTATTATTGGTGTCAGTTTCACCTTAACACTAGCCTAAAATGTTAGGTTGAGCAAATAAAATTACTACATATGGTAGAAAAAAAAATCACCAACAATAAAATAATCACATATAATAGAGAACACAAGCACGTAAGTGGTTCACCCAATATGTGGGTTACATCCACTGTCGAATATCCAGTCTTCCTTTTATTATTCTTCAATGGGATCTTCCTGCAACAAAACCAGTTGCAACCTTCCTCAATAGAATACAATGGAACCTCACACAGTCTCTCATCTATTTTTCTATAATGTAATTCCTGCAAATTCCTAAAACATATATAATACCAATTGAGATCTTCAATCCCAATTTAGATCCACTATTCGTGCCTCCAATATGTTACTAACTCTAGTTTATTAGATTCTAGAAAAATAGAGTCTGCCAAATTAGCAAATCCCTAAAATTAGACGAAACTGACAACGAGAAAATATTCTTTTCCCAGGTAGTTAATTTTCAGGCTCCAAAACTCATCAATCTCCCACTTGGAGACTGAAATGTTGCAATAACCCTGCATATTAGGACTGAATATTCATAACATTGATCTATTTCCTTAGACCAACTAAATTTGAGCAAAATCTCAACTTCTCCCTTCAAAAAACTTTAGTAAACATATTTGTAGGATTCTTGGAAGTGTGAATCTTATCCAGTTTCAGAGATCCAACCCTTACGACTGACCTTATGAAATGATATTTCAACTTGATGTGTTTGGTTCTTGAGTTGAATGTCGAGTTCTTTGTAAGATGGATAGCACTATAGCTATCACTCCATAGCCTGTTGTCTTCCTTCTTTCCCAACTCCTTCATAAGTCTCTGCAACCATATCATCTATGTGCTTGCTTCAGAAGCATCAAATTCTATGGTTGAAAGGGCTAAAACCTATTGGATCTTTGATATCCAACTCATCGCTTCTCCATATATATAGTGAAAATGTAACCGGTGGTGCTCCTAAATATCCACTTAACATCTTGAAAATACCCTTTTCTTGTATTATTCATGAACCTACTTACAACTCCCTCTGCTTGGGCTATATCTAGTCTTGTGCAAACCATAGCATACATCAAACTTCCCACCACATAAGCATATGGAAATCTTGTCATGTATTCTTGCTCCTCCTGTGTCTTTGTACACAAATCCTTACTCGTTTTGAAGTGCCTTGCCAAATGTGTGCTCACTGGTTTTGCATTTGCCATGTTGAATCTTTGTAACACCTTGTAGCACCATGTTGAATCTTTGTAGCACCTTGTAGAACCATGTTGAATCTTTGTAGCACCTTCTCAAATTGTTATTCATGTCTCTTACTATTTTCATTCCAAGGATTTGCTTTACAACCCCCAAATCCTTCATGGCAAACATGCTTGCCAATTTCTCTTTCAGGTCATTTATGTCCTGCATGTTAGATCCTGCAACCAACATGTCATCTACATATACTAATAGAATAATGAATGCACCATCACTAGTTCTCCTAAAATATACATAGTGATCAGATTGACATCTTTTGGATTCATTTTCAACCATAAAACTATCAATTTTTTTGTACCACTACCTAAGTGTCTACTTGAGGCCATATAAGCTTTTATTTAACCTACACACAAGATTTTTTTACCCTTTACCTCATAGCCCTATGATTGATGCATGTAAATCTCCTTATCCAAATATTCATGAAGGAAAGTTGTCTTCACATCAAGTTGCTCAAGGTGTAAATTCCCAATAGCAACTAAATTTAAAATTGTTCTAATGGAGGTCATTTTTACAATTGGTAAGAAAATCTCATCAAAGTTAATTCCTTTCTTATGTGCAAAACCTTTTACAACAAGTCTAGCTTTATACCTTGTATTATCCGCTGCCTCCTTGACTCTATACACCTATTTGTTGTGTAGTGCCCTTTTTCCTGCAGGTAGCTCAACCAACTCCTATGTTTGGTTGTGAAGAAGAGACTCCATCTCCTCATTCATTTCTAGCTCCCACTTCTTGCTGGTACTTATTTGTAAAGCTTCATCCAAGCACTCTGGCTCACCAGCATCAGTATATAACACACAATAAAGTGCAAGGAAATAACAGTTTAGTAACTTATTTACCCTTGTAGACATAACATAATCAAAAAAATGTTGAGGAATTCTACTTTTCCTACTAGATTTTCTAACAATACCTACAGGATATTGAGGTGCTAGTTGTTGCTATTTTTGAACACTTTGTGGTGGAGTTTGTGGATCTTGTTCCTAGACATCTCCTTGCACTATTAGTACTATTGGCTCACCATCAAGCTCAACATACTGAGAATCATACTTCTTTACCTGCAACCTGTCCTTATACAAAGTCTTATCATTAAATACAACATATCTACTTCTGATGATTGTACGATTAATATTATCCCATAACTTGTAACCTAATCAATCAACTCCATAACCAATGAAATAACATTTTTGCGATTTTGCATCTAACTTCTTTCTATTCTCCTTATCAATTTGAGCAAATACTTCACATCCAAAAACTTTAAGAAAAGAGTAATTGTAGATTTTACTAGTCCATACCTCTTATGGAATCCTGCCATCTAATGCACTTGAAGGTCCTCTGTTGATCAAATGAACTACAGTGCCAACACAATATGCCCATAAAAACAAAGATAATCCTGCATGCAATCTAAGGCACTTAGCACGCTCCATAATAGTCATATTCATCCTTTCAGACACCTCATTCTCTTGAGGTGTTGTAGGTGTTACTTTCATCCTCTTGATTTCATTCAATGAGTAATAATTATCAAAATTATTAGAACAGTACTCACCACAATTATCATATTTGAGACACTTAACCTTATTACCTGTCTCATTCTCTACTAATGCCTTCCATTTTTTAAAGGTATCAAATACATTAGATTTCTTTCTAATACAATATACCCATGTAGCATCATCTATGAAGGTGACATAATAATTAAATCCACCTAAAGAAGTTACTTGAGTCGGTCCCCATACATCATTGTGTACTAGCTCCAATTTCTCCTTTTTATTTTCTTTTACAACTTTTAGAAATATTACCCTCTTCTATTTGTTGTAGATGTAGTCCTCACAAAATCCTAAATCCACCTCTTTAATATTTGGAAGAAAGTTTCTCGAGTGAAGAATATTCATTCCATTTTCACTCATGTGGCCCAATCTATGGTGACACAACTCTGCACTTTCTCCTATAGCCACTAAATTCATTGTACAATTAAAAGTATTGGTAAGTAAATATAAATTACCAATCATCTTACCCTTGGCTACCACCAATGATCCCTTGGTGATCTTCCAATAATTATCGAATGCAGTGACATATCCTTCGTTGTCAAGTTTGCTTGCTAAAATTAAATTTCTCTTGAGATCTAGAATATGTCGAACATCATTTAAAATATAGTGATTTCCATTTGGTAGCTTCATTTTAATTTTACCCATGTCATCAATCCTGCAATGATAGTCATCTCCCAATACCACCTATCCATAATCACTTTGGACATACTCTATAAAATATTCAAGGTGATATGTAGCATGAAAAGAGACTCTAGAGTCTATTACCCATTAATAACTATTATTATCTAATGATAAAACCATACTCTATAAAATATTCAAGGTGATATGTAGCATGAAAAGAGACTCTAGAGTCTATTACCCATTAATAACTATTATTATCTAATGATAAAATTAAGGCATCTTGTGAAATTTCACCTACAATATTCTCTTCCTGATTACCTTGACTCTCTTTGTCCCCTTGTATGAAATTCTTTCTTCTCTAGCAATCCTTTTTTAGATGTCCCTTATTTTTACAATACCAACACTCAACCTTGCTCTTTCCTTTGGACTTTGATATCCCTTTAGAATTTTCTCTACTTGGAATTTTTCTATTTTCCTTTTGCCTACCTTTGTTCTCCACTATCAAATAATTTCTTGATGATGTTGCTTCTCCTAAAGTCTTTATTCGCATATCCTCACTGAGGATAACACCAACAACATCATCAAAAGCTAATCTATGTGAACTAGATGCATTACTAAGTTGTTCCAGATTTCTAGCAGAGAGCATAAAATAAGCAGGGCTCTTACTTCATCATCAAAATCAATTCCTACCAAGTTCAATTGATTAGTAATCATTTTTATTTAAATGGTCTTTTACTGACTCTTCTTCATTCATCTACATATAAAATAGTTTATTTGTAAGAAATACCTTGTTGGATACAAAGGGTTTTTCATACAACCTTGCTAGAGCATCCATTACATCCTTTGTTGTTTTCTCTTTGAAGATGTTGAAGGCTACCTAGCTTCCCAAGCACGGTCTCATATTACCCAGCGCCTTTTTGTCAAGTATTTTCCATTCCTCGTCCATCATGGTTGAAGGTATCTTTACTGCACCCTCTAGAGGTAGATAAAGATCCTTCTTGTACAAGTAGTCTTCAATCTACATATTTTAAAGTTGAAAGTTCTACCGATTGAATTTATCCACTCTAAATTTTGAGTATTCTACCATTTGCTCCCACTAAAAATAAATTCCCTACTTAGAGTACCCAACACATTATGCTTTGATACCAGTTGTTAGGTTCCTTAGAGCATGTAAAATTAACATAGATTAAAAAGAAAATAGTCACCAATAATAAAACAATCACACAAAATAGAGAGAACATAAGCATGTAAGTGGGTCACCCAATATGTGGGCTACATCCACTGTCGAATATCCAGTCCTACTTTTAGTATTCTCCAATGGGATCCTTCTGCAACAAAACCAGCTGCAACCTTCGTCAATGTAATACAATGGAACCTCACACACGAAGTCTCTACTTTGTTTTTCTACAATGAAATTCTTGCAAATTCCCAAAACATATATGATATCAATTGAGATCTTAAATCCCAATCTAGATCCACTATTCATGCCCCCAATCTGTTCCTAATTGCAGTCTATTGCAGTTTAGAAAAATAGAACCTACCAAATTAGCAATTCCCTAAAATTAGGCGAAACTAACAACGAGAAAACAATTATTTCTCATAATTGGAATAGTTAGTGTATCGCTCCAAATTTTTTGCATCCTTACCTTCAGGCTATAGGATCCGCGCCCGAAAGGGGGATGCGAGAAGGATGGGACAATACCTCGGACTGAGAGGCCCTTTGAAGGTCCCGCCTCTCGGGGGAGGGGTATAAGGGTGAATTTTTGACGGATGGTGGGTTCACCAGGAAACTTTTGAGTGGCAGTTTCCATGCCTAGGTTGAGAGTAGGTTTGATGTGTTCATTTTGTGCTTTAATCATTCAATTCCTAGGTTTGGCCAAGATGAATCTAAGCTATTCTATATGCCAATGCTGATTTTTATGAATACAAAAAACATGCGTAAGTGCTAAACACAGAAAGTAGGCTAAATAAAATAGAACATACCTGATTCTGGATGTCTGATGAAGATTCTGAGTTTTGTAGAAGTCCAAATCATCTCAAATCATACGTAATCATCTGTAATTGCATAGAATCATCTCAGATCACAGTCGGTCATCTGAGATCAGACCGGATCATCGATGATCTGATGAATTCGTTAGAAACCTGCAATCATAGAAATAGATACAAAATACCAAAAATGCAACTACAAAAGCAAGGGGAAATGATAGAAATAACAGTAAACTTGCCTAAATGATAAATCCAGATAGCAATTAAAAGGAAATGCATCAATTTGACAATTTATTTTGACTTTATCATGCATCTATACTAAATGAGGTGAACTCCAGGATGCATAAATATAATAAACTAAGATAATGCATAAAGAAATGCAGAGAAACGATAAGAAAATGCAAACTCTGGGCTCTAATTGCCCCCAATCTGGACTACAATCGAGATCACCTCCAATCGTACGAGATCATCGTCGATCTACGACAGGATCATCCGAAATCATCTGGAATCGCCTACGACGATCCAAGCTTGCTCCAACTGAAAAAAAAGTAAGATTCCTGCAAGAAAACTTGAAATACGCAATGCAAACAAAAGTATGAAGGTGTTCTAAGGCACAAGGAACTAAATTTGTAGGGAAATCAGTCAGCTAGGGGGTTCAGGGGGATAAACTAAGAAAATCCCAGTTTATATAGGATTAGGGAGAGGTTAGGAGGTTGGAGATCATCCCAATTTGGGAGATCTCCAACGGGGGAGACTCTAACTACGCAGACACGCTTTCTGCCCAGGTTAGAGAAGCTGTTGAAACAGAAGCTAATTATGAAAATTTGGTTTTGGGACGAAATCGTCTGGACGTTCTGTTCCAGACGAATTCGTCAGATCTGGGATGATTTCGTCTGATCTGCGATGATATCGTCCAACGGTCAAAACAAATCCTAAAAATGGCACGAAAAACAAGGGAAGCGGGTAACGAGCGGTTAACGGGTGGTTTGGGGTTAAAATTCAAATTTTTATCTTTTTACTAAGGTTTAACTGTGCCAATTTTAGGGTGCTACATTTTGCCCCCTCTTTAGCGAATTTTTCGAAGAAAATGCGTTAAAGACGAGTTCTTCCCGTTTTACGAGAAAGCAAAAATTTACTCAATTTTCTAGACGACGATTCTTGGTCGAATCGTTCGACTGCTGACTATGGTGCCCCCTCCGTGTTTTTACCCAAATCGAACGTTTGAGGTAAAAGCGCGGAAAAGCAAAATTAAAAAAAAGTTGTTGATTTAAAATAAAATTAAGAAAATAGGGTAAAACCCTAATTCATTTTTACTATTCATTTTTACTGTTTTTAGAGCTCTGCAAAAAAATGGTTGAGACAGCGCACCGATCGACAGAGGTCCGACGCGGGCTACGGGTAAGGATCTAATCCTAGTGAATTATGTTTGGATTTAATTTGTGCAATTTTTTGTTTGAAATTTTGATTGTTTGGGGCATCGCGGCCGTTTTTAGGCCATCGACGACGTCGGGATGAAATCGTCCCTATTTCATCGAAATCGTCTCTAGATCGTCGATTTCGTCTGAGGGCGAAATCGACGAACTAGGGGCGATCTCGTCCAACAAGGGGCGATCCCCAAGTTGCGAAATAGGAGACGATTTCATCCTACAAAGGATGATTTTGCCCAATTTAGGACGATATCATCCAATAGTGGACGATATCATCATTTTTATGAAATTAAGCTTGTTTGAATTGCATTTAATTTGATTTTAATGATTGGTTTATTAATGAATTTTGTTGTTTTATTGTTTGTTTTGCAGAGGGGATTACTAAAGAGTCGAGAGTGGAAATACGGGGGGCTAAGAGATGACATAGCCATGCTCGACCAGGCGGAGCGCGACCGACTAGCACAGGTCGGTTTGTAGCATGTGGCAGAGATGCCACAAGTACCGACGGACATGGGGCTACTGACAACCCTAGCAGAGAGGTGGTATCCGGGGTCATCCTGCTTCTAGTTATCGATAGGGGAGATGGCTCCCACACTAGAGGACGTATGGAGGATCTTGAGGATCCCCATACAGGGATGGTTGATGACTCCTACGACCAATCAGGGCCAGGCTATGATGAGGCTGAGCGGAGACCCGAGCTTCACCCTGGAGAAGGGCGGAGTGAACATCGAGTCTCTAAGGTAGATGCCTGGGGCATCTAGGCTGACTCAGGTTTTGGCAGGGGTAGTAGGTGGCTTACTGCTGTGCCACCAGAGCGGGTGCAGACTACCATGGCTCCTCTCAGATGTGGTCTGTGACATGAGAGACCACGGATACAGGTTTGCATGGGGCAGCTTTGTACTATGCCACTTGTATAGGATCCTACATGGGGTCGTATACAAGGGAGGCCGATGTCTGGTCTTGACATCACTACTACAGGTTTGGTGCTGGGAGCACATCACGATGCGGAGGCCGGTAGGGCTCCCACTGATAAGGGTTGACCGAGAGAGGCCTCGGGTTTTCTATTGGTGGTTACAGAGAGGGTCACAGTGGTGGATAGATCTATCGATGTCACGGAGGTTGCTGGATGACCTCATCCTAGACCAGATCACCTGGAGGCCATGGAGAGAGCATCCAGGGTGGGCAGAGGATGGGCAGGAGCTGGCTCGCATCAAGCGAGTCTACTGGCTGAGGATGGAGCGGGGAGAGGTAGAGCTCCACCGCTACGACCGAGTTCTATGATAGTTCGGTCTTCAATAGGGGATCCCTTCCCTCAGGGATTACGAGTACTCCTAGACTATCCAGGATAGTACTACACTGAGCGGGGCTCCAGACATGCAGCGGTTCTGGAGTCAGGACACGGATGATGCCCCCATCCAGCCAATGGATGGTGACGATGCTGGGGTTGCCGATGGATACGATGCCTGGTATGCAGGCATCCACCCTCCTCGGATGATGAGGGCATAGGGTCCGATGCATGCCATGGTGCGACGGATGGGGAGGCGACGTCAGGCTGCTATTGAGGCAACGGGGTCACGATGGGAGAGAGCAGCGATGATCTCCGTAGGAGAGATGCCAGAGGATGGCACGGGCTCCATAGAGGCCACAGTAGATGAGGAGGAGGGAGGAGAGATTCCCTTCTCAGCAGGGGGAGAGGCCACCATCGCCCGATAAGGGCAAGGGTGTCGAGGTGGGGGAGAGCAGCGAGATGGCGGCTCTCTAGGCTGAGAATGCCCACCTCCGGGCTCAGGTGCAGACACTACAGGATGAGGCTACACGGCTCAGGGCTCGGAGTGGAGGGGCGAGCATGGAGGAGCTGGTGCGGTCTATGATGCAGACCACGTTCTACCAGGGGGTATACTTCCAACTGGTTCCAGAGGGCCAGAGGGTACAACTGCCAGCCGACATTGCTGAACCAATCAGGATGGGATCGGCGAGGACATCCTCACGATCGACAACGAGGACCCGAGACACAGCATGGACCTCTATGGGACCACCTCCTCCATGCCAGGGTGGGAGAGGAGATGAGGCTGAGAGCTCGAGGGCTTCTCGAGACTAGCTGACTATAGACTGCACAGAGATTGTATAGATTTTTGAGAGGATTGAGTATGCCAGGGTATAGATTGTGGCATACCAATCCAGTTTTGATATGATGTACATAATTTGATATATATATATATATATGGTCTTGTTTTTGATGATATGACTTGTGTAAATGGTGTATGATGCTTTAATTTTTGAATTTTGGTGATTGATGATTCATGTAATTATGTCGTTTGGAAATAAATTATAATTTTTATGTCATGGCATAAAATTGTAAATGAAATAATCTGATGTGAATAAATTGGTTGTTTTGTTGAGGTGATTTGATGAAAAATAAAAGAGACTTTTAACAATAATTTCAAAGGACATTGTCATTGTTATAGACCATTTCATGGAGTCACCGCTCGCTAGGTCGTCAAGCTAATCCCAGTATAGAAATATTGTTAAAAGTAAAAGAGTGCTTAAGAGACTGTCTTAAGACTTTGGGTTGTGATGATGAAAAATGATGATGGTGATGATTTGTTTTCAGATTTTCATAAAAAATATTATGCATGACATATTAAAGAAATATGATTTTTTGCTAGGCATACATTCCTAAGTGTGATAAATTTTTTGAATAAGTCCCTAGGAACTATACCATCATTGCAAAATTGAATGTTGACATAATGAAATGAAAAAAAAATGTGTTCGTTCTTTTTAAAGCACAATTGTGTAACATAATGATGTAAGCCATATGTTTTTATAAATTAAAATGAATGGGAAAATAAAATTAGAACAATGGTTTGCGCTAGGCATAGAATTATAGGTATAGACTTATACCATCATCGCGAAATCCAAAGAAGAAATTGATATTTTAGTTTTATTGCATGATTGATTTTTGATTTTGAGATAAACAGAAAATAATAATATATAAACTTGACTTTATTTACTAGATTTTGTAATATGTTGTTTGAAAGAATTTTGGGATTTTTGAAAACAATGTATGTAATTGTTTTTATACTAAACAGATGTTCTGAAATAAGAAGATAAAATTATTCCAAAAAGAGTTGCAGAAATATTTTAAATTATCTCAAAGACAAATGTAGATTTATAAGGAACCCTCATGTGCATATGTGAGTTCATTGCCGATCTTGATTTATCATAATGATACAAAAATCTCTCAAATACAAATGTGTGTGCAATTGTATTGTTCATTTACCAATTTTGAGCAAGATAATTTGATACAAGTAATTTGAATTAACCAAATAAGTGTTCGTTGACCATGATTTATATGCATGTAACCGTACCAGACTACTATGTAAGTCGGGTCATCAAGAGCTAGCTGATCCATAAGCAGATATAGGTCTATACAAAAGAAGGTCGCTAATGTGACAGACATATCACCACGCTAGGAATTACCCAAGGCCAAGCGGGTTGGGCACAAACCACCTGTTATGGGGCTTACCTCACGGTTTTCGAATAATTGAGAATTCCAGGGATTCAAGCTCATTCACCCTTCTTTTCTTTTCAAGGGGTAGGGAAAGGGATTTTATTGCATTTTGCTTTTTCTTTTCTCTTTTGCTTCTTTTTTTTTTTGTATTTTTGCTTGGAACTGAGATAATGCTGAAATATTGTTGCGATGGTACAAAATGATATTTTTCTTTTTCTCATTTTCTTTGACTTTTCTTTTTCTTCCTATGCTAGGGATACTTGCTCGGATTGGCTGTAGAGCAAGGGATTTTTATTCTGGGTAGGGGTGAGCTTGTCCTTTTGTCAATTCTCAAAGATTCTAGACCATGTGCATGATAGGATAGCAGGGGAAACTTTTCGCTCAAGAAACCACTTCTACTATGTAGCATCATATCGAATTTGCAATGAAATCATTTTAATGTGAAGAGATATACTTGGTTCAAGTAAATAACAAGATCAGTTCTCTATGCTCAAAAACTTTATTTAATTCAACTGTGGATTTTGATATAAGAGAGATTAATAATCATACCAAATAAAATCAAGATATTTATTCATGTGAGTGTGAAAGTGCGGGATTCCAAATAAATGCTAATTTATCCAAAATAACTGAAAATATAACTGCAATACTTCAAGAATTGACAGGTGCGAAAATAAAAGATGTTTTTGAAGATTTTGATGATTTTGAAGTGTTTTTATATTTTGATTTTAATTTATGAATGGAAAGAATAAATACTATTACTATTTTTTTGAAATTTTTATATGGATGACGAAAATGAAACAATATGCAAAATAACAATATATACAATGATGAAATGACCAGATTTTATGCATAATAGCGTTTGAGATGCATAATGTTCATAGGTTCTTTAAGATATTTACCATCTAAGGTAGATAATCTGTATGCTCCTGAGCCAAATTTAGCAGTGATGACATATGGCCCAAGCCAGTTGGGCTCAAATTTACCTTTAAGATCTTTAGTTGCATTAGTATTTTTTTGATTTTCTTTTAAGACAAGGTCGCCGATCTCAAAGGATCGATGATGAACTTTCTTGAGGTATGCTCGTTTAAGCTTGTTTTGGTAGGCACGAAGATGCTCCAAAGCATTGATGCGCTTCTCATCTAGGAGTTCCAGTTGACTAAGTCTGCCAGCATGATATTCATCTCCTACTTCAGTATCTTGAAGTAGCAGAGCCAAAGAAGGAACTTCTAATTCAAAGGGAAAAATTGCTTCAACGCCATAAACCAAAACAAAAGGTGAAGTACCTGTGGGGGTGCGAATGCTAGTTCGATAAGCCCACAAAGCAGGATATAATTGGATGTGCCAATCTCGACCAGATTTATTGACCAGTATTTTGAGGATTTTGATTAATGTTTTATTAGATGCTTCTGCTTGGCCATTACCCTGAGGATAATAGGGAGTGGACCAACGATGTTGAATTTTATATTTTTGACATAATTTCTTGACATATTTATTTTTGAAACAAGTTCCATTATCTGAGATGAGATTTGCAGGAATTTCGAACCTACAAATAATTTGATTAAAAATAAACTTGGAAACTTGGGTTCCAGTGCAAGAAGCTAAGGGCATAGCTTCAACCCACTTCGTGAAATACTCAGTGGCGGTTATGATAAATTTGTGTCCATCAGATGACACAGGGTTGATTTTTTTGATGATGTCTAAGCCCCATTTTGAAAAGGGCCAAGGAGATGAAATAGCCTGCAGCTCTTGTGCGAGCGCATGGACAAGGTCAGCGTGTTTCTGGCACTTGTCGCAATGGCGCACATAATCATGTGCATCATTCTCCATGGTAGGCCAAAAATATCCTATCCTAAGGAGTTTCTTAGCAATGGCGCTACCACTAAAATGTCCCCCACAAGATCCATTGTGGGCTTCACTCAAAGCTGATCTAGATTCTTCTAGATTCAAACATCTCAGTAAGATGCCTTCAAAAGATCTCCTATACAAGGTATTACCAATAATCATGAAGCGAATTGCTCGTCTACGTAACAACCGATGTTGGTTGCTATTACAACCTTCAAGAAAGGTCCCATTTTGAAGAAAATTAAATATATCAGTGTACCATGGTTCAGGAGTAGTTTCATTGATTAGAAACACATCCAAAGGTTCTAAGCATGATTTATTTGAAGTGGGTTCCTAGAGTCGATGAATAATGATGGTAGCATATTCATCATCTAACTCCAAGGGCAAAAGAGATGCATCTGCAGCCATAGCATCAGTCGCACGGTTGCTAGTTCGAGGAATAGCTTCCAAGGTAACTTGATCAAATAAAGATAATAATTGTAAGACATATGCTTTATATGGGCGTAATTTATCATCTCTGGTCTGATAAACATCATTGATTTGATTTATGACAAGTTGAGAATCATCGAAAACCAATAGATTTTTAATTTTTAGTGCCAAGGCAGCTCGTAATCCAAGGATTAGAGCCTCATATTCAACAGTGTTATTAGTGCAAGCAAATGTTAGTTTGAAGGACAGAGGTATAAGATGTTTCTACGGAGATATTAAAATAATACCTGCACCAGCCCCACTCATGCATCGGGCTCCATCAAAGTATAGGGACCATTGCTCAGGATGGTCTGCCTCTAATTTAAGGCATTCATCAGGAAACTCAATGATGAGGGGATGGGTAGACTCTAAGGGTGCAACAACTAATTGATCTGCTATGATTTGACCTTTAACAGACTTTTGTCCTATAAACATGAGTTCAAACTCGCTTAGCGCAAGAACCCACTTTGCTGTGCGACCAGATAAGTAAGGTCGACTCATGAGATATCGCAAAGGGTCGAATTTAGCAATAACATACGTTTTTTGACTGAGCATATAATGGCATAATTTCTGTGTAGAAAATATGACGGCTAGACATAACTTCTCTAATACTCGTATAGCGAGTTTCATAACTGATTAAGGTTCTGCTAATGTAATAATTAGCACGTTCTTTCTTCTCATCGTCAAGTTGAGCTAACATAGCTCCTAAGGCAAAATCTGAAGCAAAAATGTACAAGATAAATGGGCGATCAGATCTAGGTGGTGAAAGCACCGGTGGTTTAAGAAGATATTGTTTGAGGAGTTCAAATGCTTCCCGACATTCGTCGTCCCAATGAAAAGAGACATCTTTCTTAAGAAGCTTAAGAAAGGGTCCTGTTTTGTCCGCCAACTTATCGATGAAGCGACGAATAGCTTGAAGCTTACCTTGTAGACTTCGTAATTCAGATATATTTGTGGGTGCGGGCATATCAGTGATAGCCGCGATCTTGAGAGGGTCAATTTCGATGCCACGTAAAGAAACTATAACCCCCAATAATTTACCGGACTTAACTCCGAATATACATTTAGCTGGATTTAGTCGGATAAGATATTCCCTTAACCGATCAAAGACTTTTCTCAAGTCATCTAAATGATCATCTTCTTTGATGGAACGAGCTATAATATCATCTACATAATCATGTAGAATATCATGCATCATATCATGAAAGATATAAGTCATGGCTCGTTGATATGTTGCACCTGCATTCTTCAAACCGAATGGCATCACTTTCCAACAAAAGGTTCCCCAAGGGGTAATAAAGGTTGTTTTAGCCTGATCTTCAGGAGCTATCCTGATCTGATTATAACCAGAGAATCCATCCATTAGGGATATCATTCCACTCCCAACAGTAAAATCAATGATCTGATCCATGTTGGGAAGAGGAAAATCATCTTTAGGGCATGCAACATTAATATCTCTGAAGTCTGTGCAAACCCTAACTTTGGTAGCTTCTTTCTTAGTTACTGGAACTACATTTGAGATCCATTCAGCATAATCAATGGCTTGTATAAAAATAACCTTCAAGAGCTTTTCTAATTCCCCTTTGACTAGTAAGGCCACTTTAGGATGCATTTTTCTAAGTTTCTGTTTAACAGGTTTAGCATCCGGATGGACTACTAGGTGATGCATAACTACAGAAGGGTCTAATCCTGGCATATCCTCATATGTCCAAGCAAAGACGTCTTCATATTGTTTAAGAAATGCAATGTATTTATCTTGTTTTTCTTGACTCAATTCTGATCCAATGTTGATTATGTGAGGGTTATCTTCGGTTCCAATGTTAATTTTTATGACATTTTCTACTTCCATGTGTAGATCTCTCTCAAAATTAGGTGGGGTGGGTGAAACGCCCAATTCTTGTAATTCTTCCAAGGTTAGCTTGGATAATTCGTCTTGAGGAGTCGTGGCCTCAAGCTGGGCTATACTAGGTATAGAGCCATCGAAATAAAATCCATTATATAACAATTCCTCAACGGAGACATCATGGAAGATATCCCCCTCCAACTCATCGTCGGATTCAGCAATCATCTCAGGGTAAGCTATGGAGAGCATATTACATGTAAATGACTTATTTATTAAACGCAAAGGATCGCGTTCATCCAAATAATCTTGGTAAGATATGAGATGGTCATCATCCTCGAATGGGAAGGGCTGACCTTTACTAGGAAATAGGCCCACACCACATCGGGCAGGCCATGGTTCTACCTCAAAAGGTTCTTTCATACCATTCTGGAAAGGTCCCAAACCTTTCCCTTTATATCCCAATTTAAGCATTATAGGCTTAGCTTTAATATACTCATTAGCAAAATAACATCGAGCATATCCATCATAATGTGTCTTGATGTTTCTAGGTATTCTTCCCTAGTCATATCCCTTATAAATAAAAGCGCAACTCCCAACTTGGTAAATACTTCCCATAGGCTGTGGGAGGCCCAAGGTGCGAGGAGAGGGTGACAATTTATTTAAAATAAGGGAATCTTGCATAGCAACGTTTGTTTTTTCTGATATAAGAATTTTAGATAAATCGGGTAAGAGCTCATCAGTAAGAGCATAAGAGGTAGAAGGAACATTTCCTACATCGTCGGATGCGAAAAGTATGCCTTTAGTGGATGTAGATGTTGTAGAGATGTCGATGGATGGGTCTATAGGTATGGAAGTTATAGGAGTAAAACAAGAAGCATTGGTTGTGGGTTTAGGATCCTTTTGAGGTCCTAATGTGGTTTGTTCGGAAGATGGTTGAACTATATGTAGAGGTGTAGTTGGTGGGGAAAAAGTAGATGATGTTATGGGTGTGTGTTTCACACGTTTAGACGGTTGATGAGAATTAGGATGTGTGGATGATAAAGCAGGGCAAAATTGAACTCCAACAGGTTCTGCCAAAGCACACATATCAAAGGGTCTGGGATCACCATGAATGGTAACCAACTGATTTTTAAATTCAAATTTAACACATTGATGTAAAGTTGAGGGAACAGCTCGCATTGCGTTGATCCAAGGGTGACCCAAAAGTATATTGTACGATGCAGGGCAATGTACAATAAATACGGTTGTGTCTAAGGTTCTTGGACCAACTTGCAATGGGATAGTGATAACTCCACACGTTTCTTGTGTTTCGTCATTGAAGGCTTTTATGATCATATCAGTTCTTTTCATTTCGTCACTTCTAAACCCAAATATTTGGTAGAAGTCAAAAGTGCAAATGTTTAAAGATGAACCATTATCAATCAAGACTCGTTTAACTGCTACATCTCCAATTAGGGCAGTAATATATAAGGGGTTATCCTTATGTAAACTATGTTGTGGTATATCTCTATCCCGAAAGTCAATACAATCGACTTCTCGAGTTATGATAGTATTGGACATGGCTTCAGGTTGAATATTTTGTGGTACCATCATCTGGCTTAATGTGAGCATTAATTCATCCCTATGTGTAGGAGAAGATCTTAAAAGGTCCAAAAGGGAAATTCTAGCTGTAGTATTTGATAATTGTTCCTTAATATTATAAGGAGGCTTAGGTTGAACATTAGGCGCATGATTCCCTTTATTAGGAATTTTCAAAACAAATGGAGCTGATCCATCGTTCTGAGTTTGATCTTGTTGAGAATTTTGAGCCTGTTGTCTAGTAACAACTTCGATGGTACCTACAATATTATTTTGAGGATGATGAATAGGCCTTGGTCTAGCATTTATGGCTTGTTCATTAGAAAGTAATTGGTGAGAAGATGGTCTAGTAGTGACTCTTCTTGGAAATGGTTCTTCTGGAACCATAGAACTTGTGATAGGTTGAATAGGATCTGATTCATCTTCAGAACTATTCGATTGATTTGAGGTGATTTCCATGTCACTTTCAGTCTCATATTCTACATCACTAAGATCAGGTGTCTGAGTATTATATAGAGGTCTGGTCGTAACCATGGATAAAGTTGTGTCAAATATTTCCACATCATGAGTAGGTGAATGTCCACTAATAGTTCCTACATATCGGGTAGGAGGGGGAACATTATGGTGCTCAATTTGATTAGCCACTTCTTTACCATGCTTTGGTAAAGGATGTTGAAATATGTCCAATGATTGATTGGCATTCTGATTCTGATTTTGGGGGATATTATTTTGAGCATTATTAGGAGGATTTTGTTTAGGTTGAAAGGCTTGCACCTCCATCTCATTGTTATCAATCAGGTCTTGTATTTTATGTTTTAATATTTTACAAGAGTTGGTAGCGTGTCCAGGTCCTCTATGGAAATCACAGTGTAAATCAGCTCTGTATCCGGGTATAGTTGGATCAGGTTCCCGGATATTTGGTAATTGGATCAAACCTCGTGCTAGTAATTACGGGAGAATGGTTGATAGAGGTTGATTTAACCTAGTAAATTCTTGAGGTGGTTTATCAGGAGGTTTCAGTATAAATTTCTCTGTTGTTTTTGTAGCATTAACATTAGGAATATTTCTACTATCAGTGACTCCATCACCCACAACTTGTTTATTTTTATATTGATTTCTGGATGTTTTCTCATCATCTTTCTTTTTAAGTTGACCTCTCCTAATAAGAGCATCTTCCACTCTTCGAGCTAAATCTATAGCTTGATCGAAGGTGGTCAAGGTAGCAATTGATAACTCATAGGATAGTTGTTCTTGTAAATTATTGATAAAGATATCCAACATTTCCCGATAAGGTAACACAAAGTGCAATTTTCCTATCAACTGTCTCCATCGAGCTAGGAAATCAGCAAAACATTCATCTTTGTCTTGTTTTAGGTTGTATAAATCTTTAATGGTTACATGCCTTTCGATGTAGGCACTAAATTGATGCACAAAAGACTCGGTTGTCTCTTCGAAATTCCTCAAAGAATGAGTGGGTAGTTGATAATACCATTCTAATGCCATTCCTCCTAAACTTTTTGAGAACATCTTTAGTAATAACAAGTCATCATGTGATATGTCATGACATGCTATCCTAAACATACGAAGATGCTCTATGGGATCTTCGGTTCCTTTGTATATAGGTAGGACAGGCATAGGGAAGTGTTTAGGATATGGTTGTGCTACAACTATAGGATCTAGAGGTTGACTACACATCTCTCGATAATTGTACGAGGGATGGTAGGGATCTATCTGGTCCATGCGGGAGACTAACTGTTTCACCATGGCTTCCAGATTACTAGTTTGTCCACCATATTGGTTTGGTGGTATGATTTATGAGCGTATGATGGCATGACGTAAGGATTGGATGCTATATTGCTATTATGCAAATGGTTGGTAGGAAGAGTATTATGAAGAAGATTTGTTGTAGCATTATGTTGTATCCCAGATTGTTGGAAATTGGTGTTTGGTTTTGTTTTAGGCTTTTGTTGATTTGAGGTATGTTGATCAATAACTTGGCGAAATAGAGTAGTGAATGACGGTTTCTTTTGTGTGGGAATAACCCTAGGCTTGGTAACAGGCACTCTAGGTGGTTGGGTAACCTGTTGTTGTTGCATGTTCTGGATTATAGCGGCCATATCCAAATTGGATGGTCCAGCTTGATCACTTTCTTGATCAACGAAGGACAAGGGATTAGTGCATGTGTGATATATTTCTTCTAGGGTTGCTTGAGTGTCACTAATTTGATCCTTGTCCATATGGACTGCTCTATTAAGGGCACCAATATTAGTATTGAGGAACTTCCAAAAATGTTCCATGTTCTCAAAAGTAACAGCTCCTTCCGGAGACATTTTAGGGGATGAGGATCCTTCCCCTCTAATAGTTTCTCTTTGTTCGTTTGCTTCAGAAAACTCTTCTTCTTGTTGGTCTAGTGTTCCTTCTTCCTAAATTGGGTCTTCAGGAAGGACATCTGGTTTATTTATTGGTTTTCCTAACCAATCTTCTTCTACTTCAGTCTGTTTTCCATTCCTAAGTCTAGTCATTATGCTTAAACTTAGATTTTAGCAAATATATATTTATATATATATTTGCAACAAATTTGGGAGGTATATATTTTAATTATATACCTACTATAATACTTAAAAGAAAATGTTTTGATTTTTTGTTATGTTTTTGTTTTGTTTTTGTTTTTAATGTTTTTATGATTATAAAGACAACAAACAACACACTAAATGCAAGAAATAATAATAATAAAAGAATGGCTTAGTTTTCTATAAATAGTTTATGGATATCATTAATAGGATCAAGTTCATCAGGAGTCATGAAATGCTCCTCTTCAAATTGAAAATGGTTTTTCAAGAATTTGACAAAGTGTGCTATGGTGATGTTATCTACTTTTGACTCTAACTTGTAAAAATAAAGCTCATGGCAATACTCTCGATATAACACATCTCTAGGAACATTTTTTGCATCCTTACCTTCAGGCTATAGGATCCGCGCCTGGAATGGGGATGCAAGAAGGATGGTACAATACCTCAGACTGAGAGGCCCTTTGAAGGTCCCGCCTCTCGAGGGAGGGGTATAAGGGTGAATTTTCGACGGATGGTGGGTTCACTAGGAAACTTTTGAGTGGCAGTTTCCATGCCTAGGTTGAGAGTAGGTTTGATGTGTTCATTTTGTGCTTTAATCATTCAATTCCTAGGTTTGGTCGGAATGAATCTAAGCTATTCTATATGCCAATGTTGATTTTTATGAATACAAAAAACATGCATAAGTGCTAAACATAGAAAGTAGGCTAAATAAAATAGAACATACCTGATTTTAGATGTCTGATGAAGATTCTGAGTTTTGTAGAAAGTCCAAATCATCTCAAATCATACGTAATCATTTGTAATTGCACATAATCGTCTCAGATTACAGTCGGCCATATGAGATCATACTGGATCGTTGACGATCTGACGAATTCATCAGAAACCTGCAATCACATAAATAGATACAAAATACCAAAAATGCAACTGCAAAAGCAAGGGGAAATGATAGAAATAATAGTAAACTTGCCCAAATGATAAATCTAGATAGCAATTAAATGGCAATGCATCAATTTGACAATTTATTTTGACTTTATCATGCATCTATACTAAATGAGATGAACTCTAGGATGTATAAATATAATAACTAAGATAATGCATAAAGAAATATAGAGAAACGATAAGAAAATGCAAACTCTAGGCTCTGATTGCCCCTAATCTAGACTACAGTAGAGATCACCTCCAATCGTATGATATCATCATCGATCTATGACAGGATCGTCTGAAATCATCTGGAATCGTCTGCGACGATCCAAGCTTGCTCCATCTGAAAAATAGTAAGATTCCTGTAAGAAAAATTGAAATACGTAATGCAAACAAAAGTATGACGATGTTCTAAGGCACAAGAAACTAAATTTGTAGGGAAATCAGTCAGCTAGGGGGTTTAGGGGGATAAACTGAGAAAATCCCAGTTTATATAGGATTAGGGAGAGGTTAGGAGGTTGGAGATCATCCCAATTTGGGAGATCTCCAACAGGGGAGACTCTAACTGCGTAGACATGCTTTTTTCCCAGGTTAGAGAAGCTGTTGAAATAGAAGCTAATTATGAAAATTCGGTTTTGGGATGAAATCATTTGGACATTCTGTTCCAGGCGAATTCATCAGATTTGGGACAATTTTGTCTGATCTGCGATGATATCGTCCAATGGTCAAAACAAATCCTAAAAATGGCATAGAAAACAAGGTAAGCGGGTAACAGGCGGTTAACGGGCGGTTTGGGGTTAAAATTCAAATTTTTATCTTTTTACTAAGGTTTAATTGTGCCAATTTTAGGGTGCTATAGTTAGTTAATTTTTAGGCTCCAAAACTCATCATAAAAGTAAAATGAAATTTCATATATCATGGAAATAATAGTTATAGTTTTTAAAGAATATGAAAATATTGAGGGTTTGTTATATATAATTGAATTATTATTGGTTTAAGTTTCCTTGAGTAAATCCAAGGTTAGCACTAAAATGAAATTTCAATCATGGAAACAATAGTTATAGTTCGTAAAGAATATGAGTTTTTGTTATGTTTTAGTTTACATCATTGAAAATATTGTTTTTGTTTTAAAAATTTTGAATAAAAAAAATAGTTAAAATTCAATTAAAGTATGATCATATTATAGTTATAGTTCTTGAGGGTTTGTTTTAAAATTTTTGAATAAAACTAAGAGTTTGTTATGGGATGGGGAGTAACAACAGCCATGATAGTATTTTTTGGTCTTTGTATTTGAGGAAAAAGGGTTTTGAAAGGGATCCCATAATCTTTTACAAAACTTCTAAGAGAGCTAGAACAACACTAGGAACAAGATCAAACCAACTAGAGACCACTACAAAGAGGGTCCAAAGACAAAAAAAAAAATTGAAAACACATAAAACCATACAAGCAAAGAGAAATGAGGATTTGGAAAGGATCTAGAACTGAGGAAGTTATATACCAATACATCATTGGAAATAGAAATATTGAGTGTTTTTTTTTCTTTTTTGAATAAAAATAGAAGTTTCTTATGTTTTAGTTTACATTTAGGTAATTGGAAATATTGAGTGTTTGTTTTAAAATTTTTGAATAAAAATAAGAGTTAAAATCCAATTAAAATATAATTATTAAGATTGTTTTGGTAGTTTATAAATTTAACTACTTTACAACTTCATACTTTTCGGGTTTATCTATAAAAATCATTGCTATGATTTTAATTATAATTATATTTTTTTATTAGAAAAACAAATTGTTAGAAATTAACTACTTTACAACATCATACTTTTTGGGTTTATCTATAAAAATCATTGCTATGATTTTGTTTTTTTAAACATCCCAAAAGGGATGCCACTTTTGGGTAAGACCCAAGGAGGTAGGGGTATCTCTTCCATAAAAATTTCCCAAGGTATGCACCTAGTCTACCACCTTTGACATACTCAAGGAGCAAACCTGAAACAACAAAAACAAGAACACATATACACAAACATGCAAAAATATTAAAAAAACAACATGCTCCTTGAGTGTTCGAAAAGAAAAAGCACAACCAAAAACACACAATAATATTTATAAAAAAACACACAATACGAACCACACAAAAAACACAAGAACAACATGACAAAACACAAACATAACAAAAAAAATAGACTACTACAAAGACAACAAAAAAAAACATGAAAAACAAAAACAACCAGAACCTAAAAAAAAAAAACATATACACACCTCAAAAAACTAAACAAAAAAGAAAAAAGAAAAAAATAGAACACAATAATGACCTTTCTAGACCAAAATACTATTAAAGCAAGAATCAACAAAGGAAACAAAATAAATATTAGTTTGATCTAGGGAACTAAATTACCCTGATAGAACCAAGAAAAATTTAAGCAAGAAGAAACTGGGTACCTCCAAAACTAGAGCTATCCAAAGAAATGATAGAAAGAAGAGCTTCCCTTATTTGCGAAGCCCACCATCTAGGAGGGTGGTCATAGCAGGTAAGATCACCTTTTTCCAAAGCCCAATTAGCTAAAGCATCATCACTCTTGTTTTGATTTTTGACCACATGATTGTAATCAACTTTCAAAAATCCCATCTGGATTAACTGAATCTTCTCAATAATTATTTTTATTCTCCAATCAACCTTATGTTTTTTAGGAGTCTTCAAAATATTAATCATGAGATGAGAGTTAGACTCAACTAGCACATTTTCCCATCCAACCTTAGTAGCCTCTTGAAGGCCTTTAAGGATACCATACCCCTCAACAAGGTTATTGGATAGAATACCCAAATTTGTAGCAAAAGTAAAAACCAGGGAGATATATGAAAGTCTACCAATTCCTCCCACACTAGATTTTATAGGGTTCCCTCTAGAGTCTCCATCGGTATTGACTTTTCCAAAATCCTTAGGAGGAGGTTGCCAATTCCTCCTTCTATCCATCTTGCAATTACTCACATTCCCTTTAACTTGGTTACCCTTAGAGTAGTTAATCTTCAATCTTTGCATCACTTGATCCCATATTTGGTGGGAGTTTTGGGTGTGATTAAGGAGCTATTGAATTTATTCAACTAA
Source organism: Wollemia nobilis (assembly GCA_028583015.1). Lineage (NCBI taxonomy): Eukaryota > Viridiplantae > Streptophyta > Pinopsida > Araucariales > Araucariaceae > Wollemia > Wollemia nobilis. Next base: position 3,802,515 of record JAQPPZ010000349.1, on the reverse strand, counting down.
GTTGGGAATGGTATTTTGTCATATATATATAGTGAATATCCTTCATTTCTTGATTAAAAATATGGTTGTTCTTTCCATTCCAAATATTCCAAAGAAGAATGGTAAAACCCATCCAAACTAACTGCCTAATAAAATTATCAACACAACACCCTCTGTTTTAGGCCAATCCCTCTAAAGTTGTTCAAAAGTAAAAAAAATGGATCATTGTAAGCCAAGTAAAGTGGGCATTCTCCTCCATAGCTTAGAGGTTACAGTTTACTCATTAAAAATATGACTGAGATTTTCTCATTATATTCACACATTTCACATCTAAAAGGGCCATGAAAGCCACACTTCATAAGATGCTCCCCAGTAAGCACCTTGCGATGCAACAAAAGCTAAGTAAAGAACCTCACCTCATGCCAAAGCTTTTGAGCCCACAACTGAGAAAATATGTCATACGATTGGTTGGGATTATTATGGCATACGACCAAATAACCTTGAGCAACTGAATACTCACCCTAAGTAGTATTGTTTCATCCATAACAATATTTATCATGGGACCAAGAGAGAGATCTCATAAGAAGGATGCATTGGATATCTTGTCTTTGCATTTCTTGGATTTGAATATGCCGGTACTCAATAGGGATCCAATATCTACCAACCTTTGAATTACTAGTATGGTATCGAAATTAATTAGCCACCTTTCTCCTGTTAGCTCAGTGAAGCTCCTCCATCCAAGGCCTCTAATCGGGAAATCGAGTTATCAAAGGCTTGTGACCACTCCAAGAATATGTCAAAAAATTTACCTATTGACCATTATGAATGATCCAAAATAATTTTTTCTTTATAAAATCCTCACTAGTCTTAAGAACTACTAAAATGGGAGAACCTTTAGAAGGCAATTTATAACGAGCAAGGTCTTCAGGAATTTTGTTCTCAGCATATTTAGCATGGATATTTTTGACCCAAATAGCATTGGGGTTATGCAAAATCCTCCAATATAATTTAGCAACTAAATATTTATTGTTATTAATGGCAAACCAGAATCCTAACCCCCTTCATTCTTAGGAAGATGTAAAGTGACCCATTTCACCAAGGCCCATTTTATTTTCTTCTTAACACCACTCTAGAGGAATCAATGATTGATTTGATCTAGTTCTCAAAGAATAGCCTTTGGGATATTCAACATGGTAGAAACATAAATAGGAAGAGCTTTATGGACTGATTTACCAAGGTGATTCTACCCTAAGAAGAAATCCATCTATTGGTCCACTTTCTAATTTTCTTCTTGACTTTGTCCAACAACCAATTCCAATATTTTTTCTATTTTTGAATACTGATGGGAATACCTAAATAAGTTATCATAAGGGAGGTCTTATTATATCTTAATTTATGCAAGACAATGGATTCCTATCTGGTAGAGTAGTAAAAGAAAATGACTTTAGATTTTTCTTCATTGATCAATTGTCTGATAGCCTTAGAAAAATAGCTAATGATTTGCTTAATATTAGAAGCCTCCTTAACTATAGCTTTACCTAAAATATTAGAGTCATCCAAAAATTTAAGATGAGAGATAGGTCTAGCTCCATAAGCAATGGTAACTCTCTTAGGGGTTTTGTTTTCTCTCTTTTTTGGTTATAATCCTACCTAAGAATTTAGCAAGAATGATGAATAAATAAGGGGATGAATAAATAAGGGGATAGCGGGTCACCTTGCCTAATACCTCTGGAAGCTAGGAACAACTAAGAAGGCCTGCCATTGATAAGAACTAAGTAGGAAACTAAAGAGATACATCCCATAATACAATCCATCCAATCCTAAGGAAAACCAAATTGCCTCAAAACATTGATAAGGAAGTGCTAATCCACTCTATCATAAGCTTTGGATAAGTCTAACCGAATGAACATGGAAGGATATTTTTGCATATCCATGGAATGGATGGCTTCCTGAGAAAGAACTATCTCATCCACTATTTGACACCCTTCCACATAACCCCCTTGTTCAGGGGAAATAATCTTATGCAAAAAAGGCTTCAACATTTTTGCCATGATCTTAGTAATGATTTTGATAAGAACATTACATAAAGCAATAGGTCTAAAAGTTGAGATATGATCAGCCTCTTGAGCTTTTGGAACAAGAGTAATATAAGTTTTATTGATAACCTTCAAAAATTCTTTGGCTTTCCTGGCTTCTTCCACCACCTCTAATAAATTAGCATGAAGGATATCTCATAACTCTTGGTAGAAATTAATGGGAAAACCATTAGGACCTGGGGTTTTCCATTTTTGCATTTTAAGAACATGTTGAAGCTCATTGATAGTAACAGAAGCAGTCAAAATAGAGTTTTACTTAGAAGTGACAAGAGAAGGGATTGTTTGAAGAACATTTTGTTGAGAAGCTGAGTCAAGTGGAGTAGAAACAAAAATAGAGTTCATGCCATCCCAAGTGTAGACAACATCTCCAAAATCTGATTTCATAAAAGAAATAAAGTTGTGAGATATTTGAGCTAGAAGATATTTGTGGAAGAAATTTGTGTTTTGATCTCCTTCTTTGAGCCATTAAATTCTATATTTTTTCTTCCATAAGAGTTCTTATCTTTTTTCTCATTCCTCTAACTGAGTTGTGAGATCAGGGTTATGCATAGTGACTATTTATCAACAAATTGGCTAAAATTAGAGTTTTCAAATTTTAGAATTGGCTAATATTTGGGACCCTTGAACAGGGCCCATTAGCCAAAAAATTCTTTGTGCAAATTTTTTTGAGGTTGATTCATCCAAATTTTATAATAATTTGACCATTTTAAGTTTATATTTCTAACATTACCCCTAATAATAGTGAACCTTATACATGCATTTGGATACTATTTTCCTGGATTTCAAAATTGATTTGTCAAATTTTTATAAATACATTTTGGGACCAACCCCTGTTTTAGAATAAGTGAATATTCTCTTAAGTTTCACTAGGATACACACTTGAGTTTCCACTCCTCTATGTGTCAGGAGAACTCTCAACACTTGAGTTTCCACTCCTCTATGTGTCAGGAGAACTCTCAGTGGTATCTTCATTAGGTGTGATGATTTATTGTAATCCAACGACTCTCAATGATCAACTTTGCTATTTATATAGAGTTGATCCTAGAGATAAATAAATCAGTTCTACTCTTCTCTTCATCTCCTGTAATGCTTTGCATATCTATTATGAAATTCTAACATGGTACCAGAGCAGGATAGATTTTACTAGCATTCTCTCTTGAAGGTTATAGGATCTGGTTCATTTACTTTGGATAATTTTTTTTGGCTATCTTCTTGAAATTATTTCAGTAGTCATTTTTCGTTATCCATTGTTTAATTTTTTTTTCAGCAAAATATTTATTGTTGAAAATATTTGATGTAATATTTTTTAATATATTTGTTCTAAGTTGTCTTTTGAGGGTATTCAAAATATTAAAGCTCTTCCTTTGCTTCGAATCAGGTTTACCCTGTGCTATGGGCTATTTTTAGCCCATTTAAAAAGGAAGGATCTTATTTTTTATTTTTTAATACTCCCTCTCTTCGATTCATCTTTTAGCCATTTTTTAAATAAGTTGAAAAAAATCCTTTTATCTTAAAATTAAATAAGATCTTTTATTAGGTTCAATTTTTTTCATCTTTCTCGGGCTACGTATTTAATCCACACCCATTAGAACTTAGTGTGGTGTTTCTTTTAATATCGTGGGAGACTTCAATCTTAAAAGAGAATCACGTATCCTCACATCTTGGTGCTCGAAATATTAGAGTATTGTTTATTCCCATTGACGCTCTATTTGTGATCCTCTCTCCAGTTGTCCCTTGGTGTTCGATTCCTTCTGGCACCCATGATAGCTTGGACGATCATTTCTTTTCCAGCTGGCTTCATCGCGAACTCAAATGAATCTCTCTAAGATTTATTTCTCTTCTCCGACGCTCTATCAGTCGGTCCTTATAACCTGCATTTCCTGTTGTAAATATCTAAATCAATCCTGCCATTCAAGTTCTTTCAAAACATTAATCTATTATAGTTTTTTTTATATAATATTTTTTGTAGGATCACCATCATTTATAGAGTATATCAGGTTAATTTTTTTGTAGCTCAATTTGGTTGGTGCCCTCTGGTTAACATGTATTTTGCAGATTACCCTCTATTTACGTCTATCCAATATAAACATTGGTTATTTTCATAGTATTTTTTACAGGGGCATGATAAAGTGTTTTTGCAAGTGAAGGGAGAAAGGGTCAAGTTCACCTCAGCTCGATGCAATTTAATGTTACTTTGAGGAACACTATTTATATTTTATATACAATGCTTTTGCAGGGCCGTCTAATGTGTTTTTTGTAGGTTCCCTCTTCTGAACGTTAAAGGAGTAGAAGATCAAGTTTCTTTCAGCTCGATATAAGTCTTTTGCCCTTGTCGATCCAAAGTAATTTCGGGTAACTGGGTTCCTTTTCTGCCCCCCTTTCGGATAACTCATGAGGTATTATTTCATAGGAATGTCCAATTTGATGAAACATTCCCTCAAAAATATCCTCCAAAGGCCTCTTCCTCCATTGGGCCTTCTCCTAGAAATTATATAATTTGTTTTGCAGATTTTAGACCCGAGTGTCTTTGTATTTTCTTTCATTTGTTGTCTTCTACTGTCACATTGTATAATTTCTTTAGTGTTCCCTATATTATTTAAAAAAAAAAGAGGTTATCCATGCTTTGTCTCTGGGCCTTTCATCTATTCTCAACAGGCTCTTATCATGAGACACAATTGTACTTTTTTTTAATAATTTTTTTTTGAGAAGGGTATGAGTGCATTTTTTGCACTCAATTGGTCCATCATTTAAGGGGGTTGTGCTTTCTTTTGTCTATCTTCATATATGCCTTTTATTTATTTTAAGTAAATTTATGAGGTTATATTTATTTCAAGTAAATTTATGAGGTTATATTTCATCTATGCCTTGTTATTTTTCAAGAGGATTAATTCTTTCATGAGGTGACAAGGTATGCAATATTGTGATTTATTTTATTTTATGGTATAAGTGGTTTTGGGAGTGAAAAAGTTATGCAATGTTTTGATTTATTTTATTTTATGGTACAAGTGGTTTTAGGAGAGATAAGGAAGTTGTGCAATTAAAGGCCTTGGTGATGATTATTGAAAAGTGGAGTAATGTTGATTATTTTGTGATCTACTAACCCTTGTGAAGATTAGCATAAGAATTTTGTGATTGTGGCAGATTAACAAAGAGGTTTTTTCATCTTCATAAAAGGTATGGGCACATTCTCCTATTGATTTTTTATGGTGGTTGATTTCTAAAATATCATTGAAGGGAAAAGGATTGTTTATTGTTTCCTTTTTGAAAGTGGTTGGTTGAATGCTTCAAGGTTTTCTAAGTTGAGAGTTGTGTTTAAAATTTGTTGTATAAGAATTGTTATTGAAGCCCATTGGTTGTGAAAGAACTTGAGTTAGAAAATAACATGAGTATCATTGTTATGTGATATTTGTGGTTGAGCATTGTTGGAAATATTTGAGTTGGTTGATACATACTTGGACTAGGGTTGTGTGAGAGAGAGTTGTCCCTTGTGGTGATTGGTTGAGTTAAGTTGATTGAGCCTAGTCAAGTGATGTGTGAAGTGATTGTTCAATTCCTATGAAACAAACTATTCCATTATTTTGATTTGAGTTGAGAGTAATATTAGAACATATTGAGTCTCTAACAATTATCTTTATTCTTCTATGATATTGACTTGAGTTGAGTTAAGATTTATTTGAGTTGAGTTGAGATTAAGATTAGAACATATTGAGTATCTAACAATTCTCTTTATGCTTCTATGAGTTGATTTGAGTTGAGTTGAGTTGAGATTGAGATTAGAACATATTGAGTCTCTAAAAAATTCTCTTTATGCTTTTATGAGTTGATTTGAGTTGAGTTTAGATCATTGTAGATCATTGTTGTCATCCATTGAAGAGTACATTGCCATTCATTGTTGAGGTCATCTTTGAGCTTTGCCTTGATATATTTGTGGATGAGATTTGAGTGCTACTTAAGCATGATTGATTGAGCCTTTGAGAAGGCATTTGTGGACAACTTTGATAAGGCATTTATGGATAGTTTTTGGGTAGCTTTATGGATAGATTTGTGGATATATTTAGAGCATATTTGGGTAAGTTCTTGGTGAGCTTGATAGAGCATACTTGAACAAGTTCTTGGTGAGCTTGTTGGAGCAAATTTGGGCAAGTTCTTGGTGAGCTTGCTAGAGTAGATTTGGGCAAGTTATTGGTGAGCTTGCTAGAGAAAAATTGGGTAAGTTCTTGGTGAGCTTGCTAGAGCATATTTGGGCAAGTTCTTGGTGAGATTGCTTGAGCATATTTGGACAAGTTTTGTGTGAGCTTGTTAAGCAAATTTGACAAGTTTTGTGTGAGATTATTAAGCAAGTTCTGTGTGAGCCTAATGAGCAGGTTCTTAGTGAGCCTATTGATAGAGCTTTGGAGGTGACATAGTATAGAGGACAAAGTCTTAGTGGATAGAGATCCATCAACTAGCATAGTTGAAGACAGATCTAAGTGAGGAGTCTTCAAGTGGAGAGAGGTCCACCAGTTAGTGCAGTAGAGATACAAAGTCTTTTATAAAATCACATAGCCATAGCATAAGGGGAAAGAGTTCTCTTGTGAAATAGATCCACAAAATTGATATTAGGGGATCAACATCTCCTTTGGATAGAGATCCATAAAAATTGTAATTGGGAGTGATTCCCAAAGAGATTGATTGAAAAAGTTTTAGTAAAATATTTTCTCCGTGGAGTAGCCCACATTGGGTGAACCACACAAATTGTGGTGTCTCTATTATGTGTAGACACCAAAATAGCACCAATCCGATTATGTGACAACAAGCACCGATCGCATTGACACACATAGCCCCTAGGGCAGCCCCCAGAGGTTAAAAAGTGGTCCTAACCACTCCCACAATAGTTTGGAAGGTCAAAGGTCAATTTGGCACCTTTTTGGCACTTTTCTCCCTACTCGTCCCACCCTGGGATGATTACAAACTGGTATTCATCCCACCCTGGGACGATTATCGGCATTCGCCCCGGGGTGGGGCGAATAGCGAGGTTTTGATGGGCAAAAAGTCAAACCTCGACAGGTCTGCCAATTAACTACAAGCTTCAGGCCATGCAATTGCGAGGAACGACTTCAAATCAAGGAGAGAGACTTCAGTCATGCATGTCTTTGATTTTGGAGGCCTCATGCAAGGAGACTCTAAATCAGGGAATAATATTTTCTCTCAAAATAGGACAAGCAACTCAAGTGGCGCCCTCGCATGCGCATTCAAAGAGAGAGACCCTAGGTCTATAAATTGGTGAGTCTTCTCACCCAAAAGAGAACAGAGAGGAGCTTTTGGAGCAATGAAGTGCTGCCAAATTACATCCTCACCCATCGATTGTGCTTTTACATCCTTGATCTCTCTTTTGGAGGGAGGTTATTGGGTGATTATTGGAAGCGCAATCCGGACCCAAACCCAAACATTTGGCCACAATATCCCACAAAATTTGCTGACACAACCCCATAAGAGGTTTTGGACCCATCCCAAGTGGATTGGTGCCAAAACAGAGTCCCAAACGGTGGGCGTCCTGCCCTCGGGCGCCCCCCAAACTATCGCAGTTCTAATCGCCCCACCCCGGAGTGATTAGAAATATGTGGTAGATTTCCCTGATTTTTATTTTGCATCTGATTCTAGGTTGTTTACATATGCTGTCATTTAAATTTCATGTGATTCTGACAAGTTTTGATCATGCTTTTATCATTTCTCGCTTTCACTAACACGCAGGTAGCATCATCATATTCTGGGTGATAGAGGCCAAATTGGCAAAATATGACCATCTGGGTCGTCCCAAAATACCCCTTTTTACCTAACCCCAACTCTGCAGGTGATTTGGAGGCTTCTGGACCTGACATTTAGGAGGTGGCTCTTGGACAGGTTATGACAGTTCTAATCGTCCCACCCCGGAGCGATTAGAAATCTGTGCAAAATTTCTGGACTGTTCCTTTTGCAGTGGCTTCCTGGTAAGGTTTTATTGCTTCTATCAAATTTTTAGCTCATTCTGATATGTTTCAGTTATCGCTTTAATCATTTTATGCATACACTGACCGTAGGCTTGGGGATTGCATGTTTCATTTTATCTACAGGTGCTACTGACTATTTTATGTTTCCTTGAATGTAGGGTCTCAACATTAGAGGAGCAGAAAGGATTCAAGACTCATCAATGCAAGCGACGGTGACGTTTGGTCCACCCATTTTACATGTGGGCATGCGAAAGAAAGCGTATCAATCCGTGGTGTAATAGAGCCATACTTAACGCTCCTAGTCCCCAAAATGGAGGAGACGTATTGTAACATGATGTTTAAAGAAAATTAATAAAAAGGGCTGTACTCAACATTTTCTTTCTATCTTGTTTCAATTGGTTTATGTTTCTCCTTTCATGCATTTCAGTTCGTAGGACTTAGCATTACGTTTCACTTTTGCATACATCGCACTTGGGATTTCCATATTTTGTTTCTGTATCCTCGTGCTTTCAGTGGCGATCATGGTGGGACCTCTGTCCCTTGATTTTAAGATTAAATTTTTGATCAAAATTTGCTTGTTTTTGCTTGCAGGTACCAAGTTTTCAAACATTGAACTGTTGTTCGTTCCAGTCTGTGACGAGTACAGAGCTGGAATTCATCTTACCCAGGGATGAATGGGCATTCACCCCACCCTGTGATGAATACAGTTCTGTTATTCATTTCACCCAGGAGTGAATAGCTCTCTATGCAATTTCAGGGCAGAAATTCAGAGGCATCCGATTTGGGCAGAGAAGAGGTAGGGGTCCTAAACACCTTCTATCATTTTTTGCTTTCTATTTTCTATTTTCTGGTTATTTGCTTGCATAGGAGAGTTTGAATGCTTGTTTTCTTCATTTATGCAAATTAAAAAGAACCCCACACACCACGTGGTAATTGAAACAACAAGGAGTTGGTCGTAAAACCCCAACCCTTGATCAAGACCAACGGTGGATTTCATCACCACCTTGGCTTGAAATATTGCATACATAACCCCGATCGTGACTATTGCTAGACGTAAATCTTGATGAAAGCTGACCAAGTGTAGCGGGGGTGATTCCCAGTGCATGAGGATAAGTCTTCTATGGTAGGTGTCATAAATAGAGTGATTCCCCTTCCGTACCACCTATGTTCCATGTATTGTTCTGCTCTCACGTACCTATAGTCTCCCTCACGTAAGGGCGGGTATATAGAGAGGTTTGGTATAATGGCCTGGCAGTGGTATATCGAAGGGGCGACCTTTTTGGGAGTCATAAGAGCTATCATATTGCATTTGTTACAAAACGTTCTTTACAAAACTGTCAAAACAAACATCAAAACACACTGAACCAGATTTAGGGCACACTTTTAATCTATAAACAAGATAATCATTGCTTTAATTATGTGTTTCCCTTCTGTTTAGTGTAGCATAAGAAATCCTAAAGAAGATAAAAATGTACACATCTTTAGGTAAACATCACCATGGTGTACACCCGTAGCCGAGCCCAATCACGGGCAGGAGCTGTAGAGAGTGCACAAAGGGGGACAAGTCACCTCCGATATAGTCCTGAGGACTTGGTCATCCCACCTTGGCGGCCTGACACACAAGATAGTCCACATCATGCCATTACAGAATAGGACTATAGAGGCACCTCTTTGAGGGGCACCCCCACTCAGCATAGATCCTTTCAAGAGGAGGACATACACGTGGCACTCAACATAGAAAGAGGGCTCCCTTAGACCTGCTTATGAGTGGCCTAGTGATGAAGTGCTAGAGCAACATAGGGTCCATAAGGAGGGGCCACATGATTTCGTCATCCCTCCTTTACCCCTTATTACTATTAGAAACACTAGACAAAATCTAGAGCACAAGGCTCTCCAGATAGGGCAAGCCAATTCTGCCCGCCCCTTTCACACATACGAAAGGGAGTACGAGGAAGACCACTACATTCCTCAAGAGCAATACATAGTGTGGGAGCAATGCGCCTCCGCACCTGCTATGTATCAGGATCACCCAATGAGGCCAGAGCCTCGGGTGAATGCCGCTAACCTCGACAGAGGAAAGCAACCCATAGGGATCTCGGATCACCATGACCGAGATAGACATGTAGGAGAGGCATCTAGGCTTCCTAAACACAAGACGATGGAACAAATTGACTTGGCATTTGCCAAACATGCCACCCACCAAGCGCAAATCATGCAGCTCAGGCAAGATCAACAATAGTTAGAGCATCTGTACCACCTTAGCAAAGAGCGCATTCAGCGTCAGACAACCGAATTGCTTCAGAACACTATGCCTGAGAAGGTCCCAACCCCTCGCGTGCATAAAGTAGAAGTGTATGAGAGGCACAACCCCTTGGTGCGAGACAGGTCCCCGTGACCTTATCAAACATTGCCTCCAAGACCTCCTAGACCTGAGCGAGAGGCCACTCCCAGAAACAATGATGGGCACCCTCTGCGGGCACCCACCCATGTTTATAGGTCTCACCTAGGCACTCCTCAAGAAGCCTATGAGGAGTATGAGCAAGAAGAAGAGCGGGCTAAAATGCCCTACCAAGGCAGGGGGGATGCTAGTCCGGCTACCCCTCCATAGGCCTCAAGTTCCCCGCAACCCACAATGGGAGCAAACCAAGGAGGAAGAGATCAAATCCTTCGATGCATATAAAGCACTGCTAGAGCGCTTAGAGTCTATGGAGACCAAGACTTCTGGGCCCCAAAAGCCCACTTTACGCCAACTCCGTAGTCACCCTGTGCATCCATCAGTGCTAGCACCCCCATACCCTGAACACTTTAAACTACCCTAGTTGGCACTCTTTAGAGGAGAGGAGGATGCCCAAGAGCACGTGACTAGATTCCTGAGCCAATGCTTTGGCATTCAGGACAATGATGCTTTGTTGCTAAGAACATTTATAACCACATTCGTAGGCCCTGCCTCGGATTGGTTCACTCGGTTGCCAAAACATAGCATCAGTAACTTGGATCAGCTAGTGGACGCGTTCCTCGAATGCTTCACCTTCAACACCAAGAAAAAGGCATCACTAAGCGACCTAGCTAGCCTCAGGCAGTATGAGGAAGAAACCATGGTGGCATATGGGAACCGATGGAGGACGTTGCTTTCAAAGCTGCCCTACCTCCCTCCCATGTCCGACCTGACCCAAATGTTCTCAAAGAGCTATTTGAGATCGATCTCCATGCTATTGTAGCTGCAGCAATATGCCACTTTAGAGGAAGCTCTGGCGCAAGCCAGAATCATTGAGGAGATCAAGATACAGGATGGCGAGATTGCCAAGCCAAAGAAGAAAGAATGGTCTAAGAACACCAAAATAGGGACCACGCAACAGAAACCCATTGCGGTCAATCAGGTTGCTATAAACGTCCCTAAGCCTGCACAAGCAACACAGCCCCAAAAGGCTAACTATCAGGCGGTGCCTCTTAACAGTTATGACAGAGAAAATCAGAGGCAAGAACAAAATCAGCAACGTCGCCCTAGGCGATAGTTCACACCTTACACAGAGTCCAGGGACTCCCTGTTTGACCGCTTGTCAGTGGCAAACTTGATCAACCTGCCCGAGATTCAAACCATAGACCCCAATGCACCAAAGCCTAAGGGGTACAGGGAGGACTTGTACTGTAGGTTCCACAGATGGAAGGGACATGACCTTAATGCATGTTGGAAGTTTAAAGGCTTGGTGCAAGACCTAATCGACAACAAGACGCTAGTAGTGGACAACCCCGTAGCGCCAAACAACCAATAGATGGGAGTCTTCAGAGACCCCCTACCTACCCATGATGCGTAGGCAAAACCCCTTCAATTCAATGAGGTGACATAGAATTGCCCCATGCAGGGGTATGTAGGGATGATAAGCATAGTGACTAGGAATAGGAGGTACCTAGGAGCTGCCCTCGTGGCGGCCACAGGAGAGGTTCCATCGACGTCACAACCTCAACAGCACCCTACGCAACCTCCCCCACCTAGACCAGTGGCCATGATTCGGACTAGACTTACCCAAAGTCTAAGGACCACGTCGGCTAGGCTCTCCATTTACGAGCTCATTCAACAATCATCGCCCCATCGGGAGGCTCTAATGGAGATATTAAAAGCCATCGAGCTGCAGCCCCATGAAGCAAATTCTTTCAACAACTTTGTGGGACATGTAAAACAATGTACAGAACCAGTCATCACCTTTAGAGAAGATGAATTGAAATCGGTGATTGGTGATGTGGCGGATCCACCCCTGCACGTCATTGCGTGGGTCAACGGGATTCCGTATAAGAGGGTGTTGGTGGACACTGGCTCATCCAGTAATATAATTACAACAGCAGCATTGAAACATCTGAAGTTGTCGGCATCTCACATCGTGGCCTCCACCTATACTCTTCGAGCATTCAATGATGCAATATGCTCGATGGTTGGCACAATTGTCCTACCCATCCAAGTGGGACAAAAGACTATTCATACATTGTGCCACATCTTGGAAGGTGAGATGGCCTATAATATCTTGTTGGGGCGGCCTTGGATCAGGGACATGAAGTGTGTCCCTTCAATAGCTCATCAGTGCCTAAAGTATACATTTGAAGGATAGGTGCATGTAGTCCCGACAGACTTAGAGCCCTTCAAGTACTGCAATATGGTGCAACTAATGCCGCAATCGACCCTTCCATCAACGCATTTGGATTTTTAGTTGAATCCATCTAACCAGGGTCCGATTCCATAGGCATCCCCATTGACAAGTCCATCAAATCCCTAGCCGGGTCCATCTTCCTCATCTGGTCCTTCACCAATGATGCCACCTACGGGGGCCACACCGAAGGACAAGGGAAAGAAACCCCTAGAAGAGGAACCACCCCTCGTCTCAACCATCTCTACCGAAGAGATGCCTAGCTGAATGGAAGTCGAGATGCCTAGTTCACCCTACATGGAGTGGACTCAGGAAGAACTCCCATTCGCTCCCCCTCAACCACCAATGATCACCGTTGAGATGGCCAACACGGGCCTGGGGGAGTATCTAGTGCGGAACATTGTAGCAACACCCACACTTGAGTCCATGCAGGACATGGGGAGACCTCGACTCCCCATCGGCTCTGTGGTTCCTCTAGGCTACCCACCCAATCAGACAAACTTTGTTTATGGGGGCTTGGATAATGGCATTGAACCTTACATGCAAGAAGACGAAGATGAAGAGCCCTTTGCTGAGGATGTCAACTATTTGTCCAACCCAGATTTCGCTTTGAGATATCTTGGCCAATGTAATTGGCATGGATATGGGTTGGGCAGGTATGAGCAAGGAGTGCATGTTCTTTGCCAACCAAGATATCAAATGTCGTACGACAAGTCAGGATTAGGGTTCAACCACCCCCTACCCCTTGACATCTTGGTAGAGAACATGCAAGGCCTAGGGATAGGCAACAAGGATGGGTTGGCATTAGATCCATATGCCAATCCTAACACAACATATACATTGGGGGATTATCTCCCATTGCTAACAACCAACCTTGTTGACCTTAACAACCCTTTCCCTTCGATCAAAAAGGGAGAAAGTTCGAGGACTCACCTACAAGAGGGATATAGACAAGACCAAGAAGGGTCTTCAGAAGATGAGTCGGAGTATGAGGTAGCACCTTGGGATCCTTTCGAGTCTGATAGCAATCATTCACAAGTGACCCCCATGGATGATTATCAGGAGAGCTTCATGACAATGTTCCCTTTGGATGCTCCAATTGAGCATATGCCACCTCAAGAGAATCAGGTCCCCTCACAAAGAGCGAAACAACCCCGATGGGACCACATTAATTTTCTCGAGCAAGATGAGCCTCATATGTCACAAATAGCTGTTGGAGCCAACGAAGGCCTTTGGATCTCTGACAGTGATTATGAAGATGAAACTGAGATGGCCTATCTCAATCATATGCGACAACAGCAATATCCCTTGGACATAGATGACATGTTTGAACAACTACACATAGGGCCAAGGCATAGGTGGCACCTAAACCAGGCACAGTTGGACCAATTACTGCACCCGCCACTCCAGGTATACAGAGAACATCTTCCGCCTGGAGACCCTATAGAGCCATCAGTGCCTAGGGCAGACCCTATCCTCTTATCCGCACATAGGGCCGATCCATTTGTGCCAGTACCCACAGAGCCAGATCCGGAGCACAAAGATCACCTAGGATGTCCGAGTAACCACACCCATAGTAATGGAGACCAAAATCATTTCATTAACATGATCTCCATTGACTTAACCACCCCCATCCATAATCCAGCCGACCCAACATGGTCATTGCATCTAGACCTAGATGCTATAGACTGGGATCACACTGACACACCGCCATCCCCATCAGAGTATTGGCCTTGCGGTGGGATGTTCCATTTCACCCCAGGATAGACTCAGGATGTCTTCCATGCTGAAGAGGAACCCGACATTCCAAACGATGATCTAAATTCAGCAAATGATATCCACTTGATCCCAACTCCACACCAGTTGGAGGACGGGTCCCACATGTCGATCGAGGAGACGACTGACGTAGACATCGGCTCTGATCCAATGAATTTGCAAATCATCAAGCTAGGGGTAAGTCTATCCCCCGAAGAGCAAGCCGACTACATTGCCCTTCTCAAAGAGAAGAAGGAGGTTTTTGCATGGTCCTACAAAGACATGTCGGGGCTAGACCCGTAGCTAGTCATGCATAATCTAACGCTTGATCCGACAGTCAAGCCAGTAAAGCAAAAACTATGTAAGATGCATCCAACAGTAGCCTTAATGGTCAAATATGAGCTACAAAAGTTGTTGGATGCACAGTTTGTCATCTGCATGGATTACCCACCATGGTTGTCTAACATGGTGCCCATCAAAAATCTTGACGGGAGGATTCGCATATGCACCGATTTTTGAGATCTAAACAAAGCGAGTCCTAAGGATGATTTCCCCTTGCCTAGCATCGATGCATTGGTAGATGCTACAGCGGGCCATGAAATGCTTTCCCTCATGGATGGTTTCTCGAGATACAATCAAATTCGTATCAATCCCGAGGACCAACTAAAAATGGCGTTCACAATGCCTTGGGGGACATTTTGTTATAAGGTCATGCCCTTTGGCCTTAAAAATGCTTGGCGCCACCTACCAACGTGCCATGACGTACATCTTCCATGATCACATGCATAAAACTTTGGAAGATTACATGGATGATTTGTTGGCCAAATCTCTTTTGCGCCCAGATCATCTCGATGACTTAAGCAAGATCCTCGATCGCCTCATTGAACATAAAGTCAGACTAAACCCCAAGAAGTGCATATTTGGCATCACATCTAGAAAGCTCTTGGGTTTCATAGTCTCCAAATGAGGAATCGAGGTAGACCCACACAAATTCAAGGCAATCCTTGAAATGCTTCCCCCAACTACCATCAAGCAGCTCAGAAGCCTATAGGGAAAGGTCACGTCAATCAAGCGCTTCATAGCGTAGCTATCTGACAAGTGCCGACCCATGAATAAATTATTGCACAAAGGGGTAGCATTTCACTGGGATGACGAGTGCCAGTCAACCTTTGACGATATTAAACAATACTTGGCTTCATCGCTAGTATTGGCACCACCTAGACCAGGAGTGTCATTCTACTTATACATCTCAGCTACTGAGGTGGCACTGGGTGCCATGCTATCCCAAAAAAATGAACTACACAAAGAACAAGCTAATTACTATCTTAGCCGCACCCTGGTCAGTTATGAACTTAACTATGCATACGTTGAGAAGCTCTGCTTGGCAGTGGTGTTTGCTACCAAAAAGCTATGCCACTACATGCTCAGAAATACGACGTATGTTGTGTCTAAGGAGAATCCATTGCGATACATGATGAGTCATACTTATCATAGTAGCCGCATGGTAAAATGGATCATGTTGTTGATGGAGTTTGACATAGAATTCATTGGACATAAATCCATAAAAGGTCAAGTCATCACCGATCAACTAGCAGAGGCTCCTCTTGAAGATGATCAACCTCTGACCATAGAACTACCTGATGATGGGGTCTTCCATGTTTCAGAATCGCTAGATTCTAATGAGCCTGAGTCACAGGCTGACATGACCCTATTCTTCGATGGTTCTAAATGTGAGCAAGGAGGTGGCATGGGAATTGTATTCTTCACACCGCAAGGGGCTCCAATGCCTCTATCATTTAAATTAGACTTCTCGTGCACCAACAACAATGCAGAATATGAAGCCTTGCTCATAGGTCTTCAAACAACAATCACCATGAACATCAAATGTTTAAACATCTTTGGTGATTCGTTGTTAATTGTCAATCAAGTCAAAGGGGTATTCCAATGTAAATGCCTAGTTCTGTAGGCCTACAAAGCCCTTGTGGACAAATTCTTGGCACATCTTGAATGGTACGACATCGAGGCACTCCCTCGATCATCGAATCATTTTGCAGACACTATGGCCTCCTTGGGGTCACTAATCCCGCAAGACCCTTCCGGTGAGATGACAACCATTCAGGTCAAAACATTATCACAATCCATGATGGAGCGTGCAAGCTCGACCTAACGCCAGGAATCCACCGATCCAGATTGAACCATCTCAGGATAGGTTCTCTCGAATCCATGATTGTCTGACTCAAGCCAACTGGGGTCCTTGTTCTCCTCGACCCCTCTTAATAGCAACACAATGCTATTTTTACAAGTTCTTTCCCGCTCAACTTTTGCTAGGGATGAACTTCAAGAGGGATTGGTCATTCATACCATCGAGGTTTCTGATCAGCAGGATTGGTACACACCCATCAGGGATTACCTCAAGTTAGGTAACCTCCCACTTGGATTGACACAAGCCATGAAAAGATCATTTAAATAGAAAGCGGCAAAACATGTCTTGCTAGGAGACATTTTGTATCGTCGGAGCTATGAAGGAATCCTCCTCCATTGCTTGGACCAACAGGAGTCCGCTTGGGCGATCACCCAAGCCCATGATGGTACATGCGGTGGCCACTTCAACGGTATGGCCATCGCAAAGTGCATTCTCCGCATGGGCTATTATTGGCCATATTTAGAGCGAGATTGTTGCGCATATGTAAAGAAGTGCGTGAAGTGTCAACACCATGCCAATTTGACACACGTACCTTCTCAGGCCTTGCAACCGATTCAATCGGCTTGGCCTTTTTCATAGTGGGGCTTTGATCTAATCAAAAAGATCTCCCCTGCATCGTCAGGTCATCACACGTTCATCATAACGGCCACAGAGTACTTCACCAAGTGGGTGGAAGCAATTCCGCTAACCTCTACGATTGGAACCCGCATTGCGGAGTTTATTTTACATAACATCATATGTCATTTTGGTATTCCATCCAAGATCATCTCGGATAATGGGACGTCATTCAAGAATAAATATGTGCATGCTTTGACAACAAAGTACAAAATTCAGCATAGTTTTTCAACACCCTATTATCCATAGGCAAATGGGCAAGCAGAGGCGTCAAACAAAATGCTAGTCACCATCCTCAAAAATACCATCGTAGATAGTCATAAGGATTGGCACATTCAAATCTCGCTTGCCCTATGGGCTTATCGCACTAGCATTCGGATGCCCACTAGGGCAACTCCATTTTCGTTGGTGTATGGCTCCGAGGTAGTCATGCCTCTCGAGTTGGAAATCCCTTCACTATGCATTTCAATGCAAGAGTTCATCGATGATGACACTACGTGGTAGGCCCGGTTAGACCAACTTACGTTGCTCGATGAATGATGCATCAATGCTCTCGAGCATTTGCGTATCTATCAAGAGCGACTTAAGAAAGCATACAACATGAAGGTTCACCTAAGGGACTTTCAGGTTGGTGACTTGGTCTTAAAAGAGAACCAACAGAATTCTAATTTGCCGCCCCATCTAAGGGACAAGTTCACGGCAAACTGGTTAGGTCCTTATGTGATTGATAGTAAAATAGGACCTGGAACATACCGGCTCACCTCTCTTGAAGGAATCAAGGAACTAGAACCCTTGAACATCAGTCATTTGAGGCCATTCCACATTTAGAGAGAGCCATAGTCCACCCAAAAGCTCCAAGGATTCCCACAATCGCTTGGTCAAACCCAAAATGCCCCAAAGGTGTCCATAAACCCTTTGGTCAAACCAAAAGCTCCAAGGATTCCCATAATCGCTTGGTCAACCCCAAAATGCCCCAAAGGTGTCCATAAACCCTTTGGTCAAACCAAAAGCTCCAAGGATTCCCACAATCGCTTGGTCAAACCCAAAATGCCCCAAAGGTGTCCATAAACCCTTTGGTCAAACCAAAAGCTCCAAGGATTCTCACAATCGCTTGGTCAACCCAAAATGCCCCAAAGGTGTCCATAAACCCTTTGGTCAAACCAAAAGCTCCAAGGATTCCCACAATCGCTTGGTCAAACCCAAAATGCCCCAAAGGTGTCCATAAACCCTTTGGTCAAACCAAAAGCTCCAAGGATTCCCACAATCGCTTGGTCAACCCCAAAAATGCCCCAAAGGTATCCATAAACCCTTTGGTCAAACCAAAAGCTCCAAGGGTTACCATAATCGCTTGGTCAAAATAAATATTCAAAAACAAACAAAAATAATAAAATCATCAAAAATAACAAAAAAAATTGCATCTCAATTCCATGCATACTCGTAAAAATCAAAATACAAAAATATAAGTTGCATTAGGCATCGCATCCATACATTGCATATTTGTTGGTCATACATGTCCCAAACACCATAGATTGTAATTGCTCGGCAATTCCTTCATTTTCCACATTCCACCCATTTTATAAACACATACATCCAGAATAACACCATCCCCATTTTTAGCATAGTCAGTTGTCTCCTAATGTATGTAGGGTTTTCGTCATTCAACTGTCTTTAAATTTCTAGCCAAAAACTGTACAAAGTTAAATGGATTTTACAAGGGAAAGTTTTACTTGGGTCACGCCTCGTTATGTAACATCCCTACACAAGTTAAAACACATAAAATAATTCCCAAGTTGTGTGAACGCAAGATGAAAACTACAAAGCAGTCTAGGATACCATAGGTGAAAGATTAGCCTGCTCATCCCCCTGTGCGAATGGTTCAAGAGTGTTGAGAATTGACAAAAGGACAAGCTCTTCCCCATCAATTCCCCCTAATAAATAGTGGTTTTCACCACTAGCAAAAATCCCAATCATCGTTGGTCCCCAAAGTTGTAAGGATTCGTACTACACGCCCCTGACAAGGATGGGTAGTCATCCCCAAGGCCTAAAAGGATCAATGCCATTCAAAAGAAAACTCCCAACAAGCCATCATCACGACCATCTCCAATCACCTTTGGTCTCCAAAGTCGTAAGGATTCATACTACACACCCCTGACAAGGATGGGTAGTCATCCCCAAGGCCTAAAATATCAATGCCCTTACTTCATAATATCCCTAATCCCCTTTGGTTCCCAAAGTCGTAAGGATTCATACTACACGTCCCTGAACAGGATGGGTAGTCATCCCCAAGGCCTAAAAGGATCAATGCCATTCACAAGCCACAAACCTACAAGCTCAACCTTACGAAGCTCAAAATGCCAAATCAAATAACAGTGGTTATCACCACTATTCAAAATCCTTGCTCAAAAAGAAAAACAAAAAGAGAAAAAAATAAACAGTGATTTTCATCACTATGTATACGAGCAAGTATCCTAACACGTTGAGCAAATAAAAAAAGATGCCTGAACTTGAATCCCTAGAATTCTCAGCATTCGAAAAACCATCTAGGTGATCCTCATTACGGGTTTGGTGGACAGCCTACCTGGCAATGGCGGTATCCTAAATGCATGATGATATGTCTATCACATTAGCTTTGCGTGTGAGCAGACCAATGTTTGCATGTGGATGAGCTAGCTTATGGTACCTTAGATTGTCCCATGGATTAATCTTACTAAATACAACAACGGAGTTAGTGGAGCTAATTAGGTGATCCTCAGTATAGGTTTGGTTGACAGCCTATCTGGCACTGGCGGTATCCTGACAAATACCACATAAACGAACTCAATTGCACACACAGGGATGTGAAATAACTTGGTCAAACTCAAGTCTGATTTATACCTTGTTCAAAAGTCTTGTGAGATAAATGTACAGTCTTGGCTAGTTAGTTAAAATATCTGAATCTCAAAAAAGCTTAACTACATTTTAAAACAACTAGTACATTTCATTACGTACATCACCATCAGATAATACAAAAAATACAAAAACAAAGTTATCACATGCAAAGTCATTCCACAAAGCCATCACCTAAGTACAGAAAGCCAATAAATCTTGTACAATCTATGGTGCCATCGACAAGTTATCAACAACTCATTTCATTCATTCCATATGCATACATCATATAATTAGAAACATCACATTCATAATACCACATGCATACATCATCATAAATAACTGTGCATAAATAGAAAAACAAACCATGACAAGTGTATAAACACAAAGAAAGTCATATGTATATATATATCATCAAAAATGCCTGCAAGCTACAATAAACCGGTCCTCTAACCTCGCAACAAAGCAAAAACTCAAAAACCCCCAAGCCTAGGGCATCGACCACCATGATCACGCAGGATCGGTGCGATGGGAACTACCCCCCATGGTGTGGGTCCTATGGGACCTCTCAGGGCGGCTGCTACTCGCCCCCGCATCATGACCACTAGCGCCCCCCTCATCCAATCACCTGTGACGAGATGATGTTGACTGCTCAGTATCACTGCCCCTCATTCGATGTGAAGACCCACCTCCAGAGGGCTCAGGTATCTACCCCTCGAGGTGGATAATCTCTCCCTCCAAATCCATCCGATGTCGAAACCACTCCACCTCCCATCGATGGTACAAAGCTACTACATCATCACGTTGCGCCAATGCCTTCTCCCTCTTTGCCAGCTACATCCATAGAAGATCCCTCTCCCATGTAGCATCCGTGTCCCCATCCCACTGGTGGTACGTAACAAATGCATTCTCCCGCTCAGCCAACTGAGTCCGTAGGAGATCCCTCTCCTGTAGAGCCTCCCCCAGCTCCTCATCTCGCCTCCATAGTAGGTCCTCCAATCATGCTATCTCAGCATGATGCCTCACCTCCATATCCTCCGAGATTTCCTAGTGCATAGGCATATCCGAGACTATGGGCTGCTCTGGCTCCCACTGCTCTGGAACGTCCTACATCTCCGGCTGATCTAGAACCCCAAAATCCACACCCACATCATCCACCTCTACCATGTCTGCATCCTCCAATGGAGCTCCCCAACCCTCTCTTGGTGCCTCTCCACCCTCCCCGCCTGCTACTGCTGCCTCTGCACCTCCTAGAGGCCCCTCTCCTCGCCATCATCGTAGAGTCCACCACTGGTCATACTCAGTGGTAACCCCGATGTCATCCATATCCGGGATGTCAATCATTGTATCTGAATCCTCACCCAGTGGTGCAATGACTAGGCCAGACTAGAGTCCTCTCGTCCCCCAGTGTTGATAGATCATGGGCTCACCAGGCAACCCCTGGTGCACCCCAAACTATCGTGTCACCCGAACATATGAGAAGAACTCCTGCTCGGTCCCATGCTGCCCAATCAGCCATCTTCCCCTATGCACCCATCGGAGCCACTCTCCAGCCTCAAGCCAAGCTGGATAGTCCTGGTATGGGCGCTAGAACACCTCCCCTAGAGTAAGCCGAGCGAAGGCATCGACATAGTGCCCTACGACACCTACCCATCATCGACTCTGCCCCTGCTCCTCAGACCTTCACCATAATGCCCCATATCCAATCTCTCGGTCTACCATCTCCACCTGAGTCATCCATGGCAACCCCATCAGCCTCTCCATCGCTATGTGCTTCCAAGCCCAACACTACAATAGATAACTACATCCAATCCCCTTTCGCCTCTGGTAGCGGACCTCGTACAACTCATCATAGAGCTGTGCCAGCAGTGTCTGTCCCCATCTCATGATCAGGGGTGCCTCCGTCGGACACTCCACCAACCTAAAAACCACCTCCAACAGGTTCCATGGGAACCTCACACCCGAAGAGTCGGGTAGCAACATGTTAGAAATGAGGCCCATCAGTACTACGTGCCTCACTCCCAACACGCCCCTCTCTAGCCACCATCGTACCAAAATCCCACCAATCTGGCAGTCACCCTCTGCCCTCTCCACTGGGCTATCCACACCTAACTCCTCCCCATGCCCAAAGCATCGTGTCAGTACAGCTGTCCGTTGATCATGCGACGTCGTCCTGATCGATAGCCCGTCTATCGAAATCCGTAGAATCCGATAGACATCCTCCAAGGTCACTATCATCTCCCCTGTTGGGAGATGGAAGGTATTGGTCCGGGGATCCCATAAGTTGATCAGGGCGGTCAGATAGGCCCGATCCCCCACCACAGGCTCTAGTCGAGTCACCTGCTTGAGCCCAAGGGCATCAAGCCACTCCCAGTCAGCCAAAGTCAGTGCCTCCCGTGCTTCAGAGAAAACTGTCGGCACACGGTACCGGCTCTTCACAACCTGCAAAAGAAAACAAAACAAAAAACATTAAAAACCATGAAAAATTGTACAACAATAACATGAATATACAACAATGCATAACCAAAATGTACAACCAAAAACAATTCAAAAATAGTTTGTCAGTCCTAGGGTTTTTAACTCTAACATTCAACTGATAAATTAAAAAAAAAAAATTCAAAAAAAATTTGTCAGTCCTAGGGTTTTTAACTCTAAGTCTAACTGATAAATTAAAAACAAAAAATTCAAAAAATAGTTTGTCAGTCCTAGGGTTTTTAACTCTAAGTTAAACTGATAAATTAAAAACAAAAAAATTAAAAAACTGTTTGTCAGTCCTAGGGTTTTTAACTCTAAGTTCAACTGATAAATTAAAAACAAAAAAATTCAAAAAAAAGTTTGTCAGTCCTAGGGTTTTTAACTCTAAGTCTAAACTGATAAATTAAAAACAAAAAATTCAAAAAATAGTTTGTCAGTCCTAGGGTTTTTAACTCTACGTTTAAATTGATAAACAAAATTAAAAAATTCAAAACACTGTTTGTCAGTCCTAGGGTTTTTAACTCTAAGTTCAACTGATAAATTAAAAACAAAAAATTCAAAACATTGTTTGTCAGTTCTAGGGTTTTTAACTCTAAGTCTAAACTGATAAATTAAAAACAAAAAAAATTCAAAAATAAATTTGTCAGTTCCTAGGGTTTTTAACTCTAAGTCAATTGATAAATTAAAAAAAAAACAAAAAATTCAAAAAAATTTTTAGTTCCTAGGGTTTTTAACTCTAAATTAAAGATAAATTAAAAACAAAAAAATAAAAATTTCAGTCCTAGGGTTTTAACTCTAAGTTCAACTGATAAATTAAAAACAAAAAAAATCAAAAAAAAAAACAAATAAAAAAAACAAATTTTTCAGTTCACCTAGGGTTTACCCTTAGTCTACACTGACAAATAAAAAACAAAAAAAAAACAAAAAAAAACAAAAAACAACTAGGGTTAAAATAAGTTTTTAAGCTAAGTTTTGATTTTTGTTCAACTAGGGTTAAACTAAGTTTTTAAGCTAAGTTTTGATCTTTGTTCAACTAAGGTTAACTTAAGTTTTTAAGCTAAGTTTTGATCTTTGTTAAACTAGGGTTAACCTAAGTTTTTAAGCTAAGTTTTGATTTTTGTTAGACTAGGGTTTCTTTTAGTTTATCACAAATGCCAAATAAACATGGTTTCCACTAGGGTTTCAACCTAAGTTTTAATGAAGCCATACAAAAAAAAATACAAAAGAAAAAAACAACTAAATTACGGTTTTAAAATTGTAACACAAACAAACAATAAAGAGGAAGAGCACTCATTGGTCTCGCTTCGGCTCCACCGCTTGATGATCCGGTCCATGAACTCATGGTGGCGGAAAAATTTGGTAGCGCTTCACTTCGTAGAATTGACCTCCTCCTCCTCAGAGCTCCAAATCGCCAGGAAAAACAAATGCAAATGAGCCCAAAACCTAGTTTTGGCCCTTAAATAGGCTTTTAGGCCTGTAATCGTTCCCCCCTCGGATGAGCGCTTAGGTTAGCGCTCGTCCCACCCTAGGACGATTACTAAACTGGTATTCGTCCCACCCAGGGACGATTACAGAGCAAAAATTTCAAAAACAAAAAAAAATGCACAAAAACAAGCAATAAAATTGTCCAATAAGAGTGCTTTTGCACTTGACATTTCGGGCATGCAAAATAGACGTCGGGGTCACAAATCCTCACTATCCTATTCCCTAAGAAGGCTACCATAGCCGGACCGCTCCACGGGAGGACGGATTTTCGAGAATTTCATCCCCAAATGGCGTCACAAAAAGGGTCAAAACCCAACCAAAAATAGCAATAACATTGTCGAACGAAGGCGCCTTTGCGCCTGACATTCTTGGCATCCAAAATAGATGTTGGGGTCACAAATTGTCACTATCCTACTCCCTAAGAAGGCTACCATAGCCGGACCGCTCCATGGGAGGATGGATTTTTGACAATTTTAGCTCCAAAATGCATCACAAAAAGGGTTCAAACCCACCAAAAATAGGTCAAAATGTTCGAAAACTGCTTAAGCATTCAATGAAAAACAACTGAAGGCACCCTTACATAAGTCATCTTGGGTCAAGCGACTCATCGCTTTTCTCATGTCGGTCATTCCCTCATCGATTCGTCGCTTGAGGGGGTAGTCACACTTAGTCACCAATCAACAAAAACACACCCAATCAAGGAAATGGCACGCATTCAAAGGATCATTGACAAAGACAATCATGCCCTTGCTTGGGGCAGCAAACAAGCAATAATCACAAGTTGATCAAACACTTGGCATTCGTGAATCATGAACTCAAGGTTCCCATAGACAAAAGGTTGCGCCCTTTGCCTATTCATGATCGAACAATGTCCAAGATCAAGTAACACCTCACTAAAAAGGTTAACACTTGAATTAAGCTCCTTAGCTCATCAGAAGCAAGGATTCAAGAATGCATGCCCTTTCCATACTTGGGGCATCAAGAGTTGGTTAGGTTACTGAGAAACCCTAATCATTAGTGCTTTGGTTATCTATTTTTGCTCAGCATTGCACCTTGCACAATGCTTCCCAAAAAGGGGCATCTGTAGACACCAAAATAACACCAATCTGATTATGTGACAACAAGCACCGATCGCATTGACACACATAGCCCCTAGGGCAGCCCCCAGAGGTTAAATAGTGGTCCTAACCACTCCCACAATAGTTTGGAAGGTCAAAGGTCAATTTGGCACCTTTTTGGCACTTTGCTCCCTACTCATCCCACCCTAGGATGATTACAAATTGGTATTCATCCCACCCAGGGACGATTATCAACATTCACCCTAGGGTGGGGCGAATAGCAGGTTTGATGGGCAAAAATTCAAACCTCGATAAGTCCGCTAGTTAACTATAGCTTCAGGCCATGCAATTGCGAGGAACGACTTCAAATCAAGGAGAGAGACTTCAGTCATGCATGTCTTTGATTTTGGAGGCCTCATGCAAGGAGACTCTAAATCAGGGAATAATATTTTCTCTCAAAATAGGACAAGCAACTCAAGTGGCGCCCTCGCATGCGCATTCAAAGAGAGAGACCCTAGGTCTATAAATTGGTGAGTCTTCTCACCCAAAAAATAGAACACAAAGAGGAGCTTTTGGAGCAATGAAGTGCTTCCAAATTATATCCTCCCCCCCCTTTTTTCTTTTCCCCCCTTTATTCTCTCTTTTGGACTGGGAGGTTATTGGGTGGGACGGAGTAATCGGAGCCCAAACCCAAACATTTGGCCACAATATCCCACCAAATTTTTTGACACAACCCCATAAGAGGTTTTGGACCCATCCCAAGTGGATTGGTGCCGAAACAGAGTCCCAAACGATGGGCGTCCCGCCCCGGGCGCCCCCCAAACTATCGCAGTCCTAATCGCCCCACCCCAGAGCGATTAGAAATCTATGGTAGATTTCCTTGATTTTTCTTTTGCATCTGATTCTAGGTTGTTTACATATGTTGTCATTTAAATTTCATGTGATTCTGACAAGTTTTGATCATGCTTTTATCATTTCCCGCTTTCACTAACATGCAGGTAGCATCATCATATTCTGGGTGATAGAGGCCGAATTGGCAAAATCTGACCATCTGGGTCATCCCAAAATACCCCGTTTTACCTAACCCCAACTCTGTAGGTGATTTGGAGGCTTCTGGACCTGACATTTAGGAGGTGGCTTTTGGACAGGTTATGACAGTTCTAATCGTCCCACCCCGGAGCGATTAGAAATCTGTGCAAAATTTTTGGACTGTTCCTTTTGTAGTGGCTTCCTGGTAAGGTTTTATTGCTTCTGTCAAATTTTTAGCTCATTCTGATATGTTTCAGTTATCGCTTTAATCATTTTATGCATACACTGACCGCAGGCTTGGGGATTGCATGTTTCATTTTATCTACAGGTGCTACTGACTATTTTTTGTTTCCTTGAACGTAGGGTCTCGACATTAGAGGAGCAGCAAGGAGTCAAGACTCATCAACGCAAGCGGCGGCGATGTTTGGTCCGCCCATTTTACATGTGGGCACGCGGAAGAAAGCGTATCAATCCGTGGTGTAATAGAGCCATACTTAACGCTCCTAGTCCCCAAAAGGGAGGAGACGTATTGTAACACGATGTTTAAAGCAAATTAATAAAAAGGGTTGTACTCAACATTTGCTTTCTATCTTGTTTCAATTGGTTTACGTTTCTTTCCTTTCATGCGTTTCAGTTCGTAGGGCTTAGCGTTACGTTTCGCTTTTGCATACATCGCACTTGGGATTTCCGTCTTTTGTTTCCGTATCCTCGTGCTTTCATTATGTATGGTTTTTGTGCATTTATTTGATTATTGATATTGATACTGCTATCTTTACACAACATACTATTGAATTGGAAGAAAAAGTAAAAAGTGGTCTTATACAATTCACCCTTCTCAGTATAAGCTTCTGTTATTCAACTTTGACGGTCTAGGAAGATAGCTTCCCGTGCGAAATCCTCAAGAAAATCAAACATGATGCAAAAAATCTTACCAACAAGTAGCCTCGGCTATGTGCTTAATGGTATTTTTTTAATACCAAAAAGGGGTTAGTTCAGTCACCCACACTACAACTCCAACAATAAATGTTGCTCTTAGGACATGATGCGTACAGTTGCTCTCAACCGCATCAATTATGTTGTTGGGAATTTTTTACACAATAGTGAACATACTTCATGAAGGTGGCAATCTCATGTCAAGTGTCATTGAAGAGCTTAAGAGACTACCTATCATCCTTAAGTCCCTCCCGCCCATCGAGGACAGTGACAAGCATGAGGGGAAAAGCAAAGCCCAAAAGTCTGGGATGTGAGCTAGCTGATGGGTCAAGAGCCAAGGGCTGCTTTTTTTTTTATTTTTGTCATGTTGTGTGACTACATTTTGGACTGCTTTAAGAAGGGCACCTTCGAGGAGGTTGTTTGTGTTTCTTTTTGGGTATAACTCTGATATGGAACTATGGGTCGTTCGGCCATAGCTGAAACTTATGTAAAAAGGTGTGGGACCCTTCAACCCATAAAGTAATTAAAACTACTTTTGCCTACCAAACATGGTTATGCATAAGGGGTTGGACTCAAAATGTACTTGTAAAAAAATGACGAATCCTAATCAAAATCAAGGTGAATCATGGAGAATCCTAAGCAAATCAAATTGAGCATCTTCATACCAAAATTTGGGGTATTTGAAGTCCTAAAATGTAAGGTCATCTTTGGGGCCACTTTTGACCTATTAAATCATCTTATAACTCTATAAAAATACCATCATTGGATCAAGATTGAAAAGAGCTTTCCAATGAGTATAAATATGCCTATGTTTGGATATATATTGTGATGAATTGACCCTAAGAAAAATTAATCCTAAAAGTTTTAGGTGAATGGGCCGACGTTGAGGGTCATACTTGCCAATTTCCAATTTTAGAAATCCTAATATTCACCCAATTTACGAATATTTGCCACTATGCATAACACTGCTACCAAAAAAAATCATGAAATGGTCCAACTATTCTCGAAAAACATTGTTCATAACATTCATAAAAAAAAACTAGAGTGTTTGTTAATCCAAAAGGTAAAACTATGAATTCATAATGCCCATGAATGTCACTTCTCAAATTCTTAATTGATAGTATCCGGATCTAAAATCAGTTTTAAAAAATTGGAGCTCCTTCTTTGAACTAATAAATTATTTTATAGTTACTTTATTAAGCAATAAATAGTCAATACATAATCTTAAGGATCCATCATTCTTTTTTACAAATAAGACAAAGGCTTCCCAAGGGTAAAAAACTTGGAACAAATCTTGGAGTTGTATTTTTAGTTCATATAGTTTAATTAAATAAATAACATAGAAGATACCTTCATCCTCCATTTAAAATGGAAATAATCCATTCTCATAGGCTCTCTAGCCTATTTTTTATGGAACCAACGTTTATTATGTCGATGCTAACCATTGACCCTCTGCTAAGGTTTGAATAAAGTCTGCCATCACATGGCTTCTGGACTAGGTGTTTAAAATCCATCTCTAGTTGACGGTAATGCTACCCATACCATATACCCCTGGATCTTCCAACATGTTTAGCTCTCTAATCACACCCACAGTTGGCTACTCCACAATCCGAGTGGATTATTGAACATCCTCATCTACTAACTAATTTTTTTCCTAGAACGATGTCCCATACCACCACTCTTTACTCTCAACAACACTGACCAATGTCCTTAAGTGCTAGAGAATGGATGCCATAGTCTCACTCAAGTTGCCCCATGACTTAAAGTAGTTGGGAGGGTTGTGTCCTTACTTGCAAAGTTTATTCAAAATCTTTCTTGGTATTATTTTTCTTGATATTATTTTATTTACCCGATCCTCCATTTATCCTCCATTTAAGGCTTTTCAATCAATGCATTTACACACTAATCATATGCTTCACAACCATGCTTTATATAATTAATTTACTAATCTAAAATTATGTTAAATTTATAAGTACATAGATATATCCAATTTATAATTAAATATTAGATTTGTTAATATTAAAAACTCATAATGCCCATGAATGTCACTTCTCAAATTCTTAATTGATAGTATCCGGATCTAAAATCAGTTTTAAAAAAGTGTAGCTCCTTCTTTCAACTAATAAATTGTTTTATATTTACTTTATTAAGTAATAAATAGTCAATACATAATCTTAAGGATCCATCATTCTTTTTTACAAATAAAGGCTTCCCAAGGGTTAAAGGCTTCCTAAGGGTAAAAAACTTGGAACAAATCTTGGAATTGTATTTTTAGTTCATATACTTTAATTAAATAAATAACATAGAAAATACCTTCATCCTCCATTTAAAATGGAAATAATCCACATTCTCATAGGCTCTCTAGCCTAGAACCAGCGTTTATTATGCCGACGCTAGCCATTGACCCTATGCTAGCCGACGTTTATTATACCTACCGATGCTAGCCATTGACCCTCTGCTAAGGTTTGAATAGAGTCTGCCATCACATAGCTTCTGAACTAGGTGTTCAAAATCCATCTCTAGTTGACGATAATGGTACCCATACCATATACCGCTGGATCTTTCAACATGTTTAGCTCTCTAATCATGCCCTCAGTTGGCTACTCCACAATCCGAGTGGATTATTAAACATCCTCATCTACTAACTGATTTTTTTTCTAGAACGATGTCCCATACCACCACTCTTTACTCTCGACCACTGTCGGTAAGTGCTGGAGAACGGATGCCACAATCTCACTCAAGTTGCCCCATGACTTAAAGTAGTTGGGAGGGTTGTGTCCTTACTTGACATGATCCAGCCTTACGTGCAAAGTTTATTCGAAGTCTTTCTTGGTATTATTTTATTTACCCGATCCTCCATTTAAGGCTTTTCCATCAATGCATTTACAAACTAATCATATGCTTCACAACCATGCTTTATATAATTAATTTACTAATCTAAAATTATGCTAAATGTATAACTACATAGATATATCCAATTTACAATTAAATATTAGATTTGTTAATATTAAAAACTCATAATCCAACTAAGAAGTAATACATCCGTATAGTAATAATGAGCTTAAGTATCTATGAGAGAATTTTCAAAGAATTCAACTTCGATGTAATTATTTTGAAAATAGCTTCAAAATAAATGAAGGTAATACTATTTTACAATTCTATTTTAAATGTCAATATCCAGCTTACCCACATATCTTAAAAACTTTAAATAAAACACTTTACAACCTAACTTAATTTTAAATCCGCCATATCAAACCCCACACACATATATATATATATATATATATTTTATGCTATAATCTAAGAAAATAAATTTCTATACATAACAAAGATCCAGTAACCAGGCTCTATCAGGCTCTATGTTTGGTCTTTAATTTGTCTATTGTTATAAGTTTATTCCCAATGTTTGGTTTGCCATATATGTACCATTAAAAGACTGCATTCTCTCCTATGTAACATCTCTATGAAAATTTATTAAAATCATTTCTAAAAGATCTTTGAAAACTCCTTATCAGATTTCAAAAGGTTTCAAACATGGTAAGCTTCTGGAAAACTAAAAAGAATTCATTTTATAATATTTGGACGCTCCCATTTGAAACGAACAACCATAAAATGATGATGCATACTTTTAAGAGGAACAATTTTTCTTTTCAAGGACACTTCCACATAAAAAGAACAACCATAAATTTCAGGAAACGCTGAAAAGAATAGCCATAATATTAAGTATGATGCTCACAGACTTGAGACGTCAACTAGATTTTAAGCAAAGACAAGCCTCCATTAATCTTTCCTCTGAAGACTCTATTACTAAAAAATATATGAATTAGTCTCTTATTTTAAAATACATTCTTATTTTAAAATACATGCCAAAATATTTAGGACCATGAACGTACAATACAAAACTGGAGATATTCGTACCGTACCGGCTATACATACAATTAAAATGTTTCATTTAAATTGTTTTGAAAACAATTCTTACTGGTTGAACAATCTATTCTTCATGGCTTTGGACTAGTAACTGCACTGCCGTGGTCGCGTTTTCCAAACGCCTTCCATGATCCCACCCTTACAGACTTCGGATAGGGAGATGGGAACGAGTTTGGATTAGCTTGGTCCATAAATGCCTTCTATGTCTCCATAAATGCCTAGTGTCATCGAAATCACCTTTATCAAAAGAAAGATTATTTCCTTGGTTATTTCCTTTCAGATAATAGATTAGGATAAACTAAAATAAATCCTTATAAAATATCACAAGAAATAAACACCTAAGAAATATATCACAAGAAATAAACGACCTAAGAAACTCCTTCAGTGGAAGGAAAATTACGTCAAACAAAATCCTTGATTTCTGAACTACCAATTAAAATTTTAAGAATAGTGAAAATGCCATGGTCCTTTACTCCTTGCGTTGTGTAGAAAGTACTCTCCCTGCATTGACAAGAAAAAATATGATTAAGGAGGAAACATTGCGAGTCTCCCAATGAGAGTTTAGTGAAAGCATCCCATTCACTTTCTAACGTTTTCTCTAGAATAGTTTTCTAGAGAAACTATAAATTTAAAACGACGGAACTTTATTAATATAACTGTGACCAGGTAGCATTACCACCATTTTCTTAGTATAAAGATATTGCATGGTTTCTATCTGTAAGGTGAGACTTATTAGAAAGGCCCAATTTTCCATTCGCTCCCATTCTCTCAAGAGAGCTTTGAGGACAAACTACGTAAATGACCTAAATTCACACATAACTGTAGTAGCAAGCAGTGCCATTTTCTTACAATAAAAATTGCAGAACTTCGACAAAATTAGACTAATCGGCCAATGTACTAATCAGCTAAGGCCTAGTTTAGCATATGCGTTGTCAAAAAGTTAAATCTGGAAAGGCACTGAAAACGCACTATATATAGATGTGTGTGGGACCCATATCCGGATCAATTGTTGTGGCCAAACTATTCTTATAAATCTCACCTCTCAAATTTCATTAAATATATAATTAAATATATATAATAGATGAATGAACGAACTTATTAAATGATCATCCATACCACCGCAGCATCATTTCATAACCGTCCAAGTTGTGATGAACCCAATGTAAAAGAAGGGTAGGTGTCTGGAAATTTTATACAAACCTGCATAATATAACAAAAAGAAGTGTTAGGCTCGACTTGCCAATGTCGAAACAAACGATTCGTTCAACGAAAGTGCTCAGTAGAGAATTCAAACAAAGCATTAAAAATTCGCACAGAAAACAAATTCATCGGAGCCAGATGAATGCATACACGTCATCTTCATTTAATTATTTTGAATTTAAGTTTAAATAAAGATTAATCAAAACGTCAAGATTCAAGACCGACTAAGCAACACTTCAAACATAAAAACGTCAAGATTCAAGACCGAACATTAAAGATTCAAGATTCAAGATTCAATTTTTATTGATCAAATAAGAAAGAAACATTAAAGTCGAACGAAATTTCACCATGGGAATTATATTATTTCAAAATTCATTTTATTTCAATTTTAGGTTATAAAGTACTGGCTTCATAGTGAATATATGATAGTGAATATATTATTATTATTATTTTGTTATGTACAATCATACACACTCACCCACTGGACTGTTCCCTTGGGACCACTCTAAGGGACTGCTACAATTATTATGCGCTGCTCCAGACTGTGTAATGGTCATAGCTGTAGCCCTCAACATCAAAATTTTTCATACTAACCAAATGTAATGGTCATAGCTGTAGCCCTCAACATCAGAATTTTTCATACTAACCAAATCCTAGCCCTGAGCATGAGAAGAAAAGATAAGTATGGCAGTATCATAGATGGAGACGTCACAAAAAGAGCCATGGCGACGTTGATCCGCCTCAAAACCCTATACACAGCTCTTCTCCTGATTCTTTTTTCCTGTTGTATATTTAGGGCGATCTGGTTTTTCCGTTCTGTTTTGTTTTGCCTTTCTTTTCTTTGTTTCTTTTTTTGTTTCTAGAGGATGTCGATATGAGAGATCATGCGAAGTTGTTTGTCTTTCTCCCAATTATTTGTAGGTGATCATCCTGCATAAGATGTCGAATGGGATGAGTGGAGCATCAGCGTTGAAGACGACATTATGATAGCGCGAAGTTCTCGAAGTTCTCGTTTTTTTTAGGGGGATATTTGTGAGTCATATAAATTGTGATAGACACAAACAGTTCACGTTTGGTAAAGTGAAGACGTTTTAGTCTTTTATGGAAAATATGTGTGAGAAGACGTTTTAGTCTTTTATGGAAAATATGTGTGAGCCATGTAAATTGTGAACAAAGAAAGAGTCCATGACTATTAGTAGAATAAGAATAAGTTTGGTGGGACTGTCCATGTGGTTTGAATTTTGACAACTCTCCTATATATTGGAACACCAATATATATTATGCAACACACATGAGTGGAGGTGAAGTTTCGCCAGTGCTAAGGTCGAGGTCGGAAAGGCCGAAGCTGAAATAAAAAATAAATAAATAAATAGATTAAATTTTAAAATATTTGTATTTATACCAGTGAGTTGGAGAGGGTTAAGTCTCTACTTTACATTGGGTACCTAGAATTTAGTTGGGTGCCACTAGGTGAGTTGGATAGGGTTAAGTCTCTACTTTAGATTGGGTACCTAGAATTTAGTTGGGTGCCACTCCCCGTGATTTTGATGATTTTTTTTGTTTTTTTTTTTATAAATTCAAAAAATATATATTTGTATTTATAATAAAACATGAAGATGATCTTAAAAAATAAAATTCACAACTTGGTGTAGGTAGCTAGCTATAACTTGGTGTAGGTAGCTAGCTATAACTTGGTGTAGGTAGCTAGCTATAACTTGGTGTAGGTAGCTAGCTATAACTCAAACTAACTCAAAAAAACAGAATAAAAAAGTTGTAGGTAGCTAGCTATAACTTGGTGTAGGTAGCTAGCTATAACTCAAACTAACTCAAAAAAACAGAATAAAATTTGCATATAATTGCTCAATGAGAGTTTTGAAAATTTGCATATAATTGCTCAATGAGAGTTTTGATGTGTAAATGTGTAAAGGGTGAGGACCAAGTACATATATTAACAATAATAGATAAAACAAACCTTTTTCAATAAATTTGAATTTCAATCCTCTAGGGATGGGGACCAATTACAAATATTTCCCTCAATCCTTTAAAGGAGGTCTCTAGAGATCAAGCCTCGCATGGGACAGGCCCCATGGAATGGAAAGTCCTAGCCCCTAGGGGATATAGGGAACGATTTTCCTTACTTAAGGTTTTGTCCCAATTTGGCTGTTCTTTAGAAGGTGCAAGGTTCAAACCACGGACCTCTTAACTTTAGTAAGAATCATGGTTGGGAGGAGACTGCTTTGCAGTAGGGTAAAATAAAATTAAGTCTATGATAAAGAATAGAACTTACCAATCCTCCTAACCAATCTCTTCTTAATAAAGACCAGAAGACAACAATTTACCTAACCACCAAACCAACTTACCAATCCACCTAAACTTTGCCCAACACGAGACTTGCCTCAAGGTTTAAACCTAGGTCTCTTCTCAATAAACTCAATAAACTCCCACACAAGACTTGCCTCAAAGTTTAAACCAACCTAGGTCTCTTCTCAATAAACTCCCAACACAAGACTTGCCTCAAGGTTTAAACCTAGGTCTCTTCTCAATAAACTCCCAACACAAGACTTGCCTCAAAGTTTAAACCTAGGTCTCTTCGCAATAAACTCTCAACACAAGACTTCCTCAAAGTTTAAACCTAAATCTCTTCTCAATAAACTCCCAACACTTACCAATCCATAACTTTTAAAAATAGAACCTTTTCATTTAATCTCATCCAATTAAAGTGTAATAGAATAGAAGCGAATAGAATACGACTTCAGAGTCCATCACTCAGAAGAAGCTTATGGAAAAGGCAATGTCAAAAGGACATTAGATATGAGTTCCAATCCCACTCGATAGCAACACTAGCAACACTGTTTAAACGGTATAGGACTAAATTTTTTTTGAAAGGCACAAAGACTAATTTAACATAAAATTAAAATTAATAAGCATAAGAGCAGTAGATACAACCTCTAAAAGAGGGTGACATCGATTCCTCTTGTGGTTGTAAACGATGTTGAATATAAAAAACGATGTTGAATATAAAAAAACAACGATGTTGAATATAAAAAACGATGTTGAATATAAAAAAACAATCTACTATGATCTACTATGATCTCTTTAGTAAATGTGTATATTACATCTTACTATTTTTAAAATGGTGATGACCGAAGCTAACATAGACAAACCTCTCAATAACCAAATCTTATTCGAGCGCTATAAAAATATAAAAACTTTCATCATCTTTATTCATTTCTTGGGGTGTGATCTCGAAGATAAGCGCCTCAGCCAACATGGACAAACCTACCTCTCAATAACCAAAAGAATCTTATTCTAGCGCTATAAAAATATTAAAAACTTTATTTATTTCTTGGGGTGTGATTTCCAAGATAGACGCCAAGATAGGCACCTCCGGGTTGATAACTCTCAGTGTTTTTAGATATTTATTTTTTATATCTAAGCTAGTTTAAATATTTTAAATGTTCGGGTTGATAACTCTTAGTGTTTTTAGATATTTATCTTTTATATCTAAGCTAGTTTAAATATTTTAAATGTTTTTGTTAATTTCGGCTTTTTTTAAATTGTTTTGGGCGTGACCTCTTTGCCTCCCACCCCGCCTCTCGGCGTAATTAAAAACTTTATATTGTAATTCCTCAGTTTTTGAACCCGCTTATTCCTTCTTGTCCCACATATTCCATGTCCTATTCAAACAACGGAACTAAATAGAACCCCAGACCAGCCACCCCCAAATTTAATTTGATTTCTGCTAAACTACAGTTGAAAAAATTAGCTGCAAACATTTTCACATTTTTATACATAATTGCATCAGATGTCAAAAACAATCACCATACTCTGTGATTTAACTAGAATATGGTGCGACTTTCTAAAGCGGTTAATGAATATAATATCGAATTGGGTATGTCGTTTCAAGTAGCATGGGTAAACATACTTCATTCTTAAGAATTAAGAGTATTCATGACAACCTTGTATGGAAGCGAATTTTGCTTGTAACTCAATTTGGTGACATTACGAACACATCCAATTTGAAATAATTATAGTTTACAGCAAGACCAATAAACATTTTAGAAAGAATTTGAATATCCTTCACTACTGTTAAGAAAACATATAACAAATTTATTTGAACAATGGCAAGTTTCATAACCTAAGTAAGGACTGAAAAATATCCTTACCTCCACAAGTGTTCAGAGTCCTCCGCTTTAACATCATCGCAATTTCAAGCGTCTGTGCTGAAGGAACTCAATTTGGTGACATTACGAACACATCCAATTTGAAATAATTATAGTTTACAGCAAGACCAATAAACATTTTAGAAAGAATTTGAATATCCTTCACTACTGTTAAGAAAACATATAACAAATTTATTTGAACAATGGCAAGTTTCATAACCTAAGTAAGGACTGAAAAATATCCTTACCTCCACAAGTGTTCAGAGTCCTCCGCTTTAACATCATCGCAATTTCAAGCGTCTGTGCTGAAGGAAAGAGGAAAGCATGTTAAAAAATCAGAACAAGGAAAAAGATTTAAAAATCTCAATAAGAAATCAGAAACACATAAACATGATTAAGGAGGAAACATCGCAACTCTCCCAATGACAGTTTACTGAAAAGCATCACATTCCCTTTCTAAGGTTTTCTCTACAATATTTGTCTAGAGAAACTAGAAATACAATATTTTTCTAAAGAAACTATAAATATGGAACGATAAGAAATCAGAAACACATAAACATGATTAAGGAGGAAACATCGCAACTCTCCCAATGACAGTTTACTGAAAAGCATCCCATTCCCTTTCTAAGGTTTTCTCTACAATATTTGTCTAGAGAAACTAGAAATACAATATTTTTCTAAAGAAACTATAAATATGGAACGATGGAAATTTATTAATATGACTGTGAATAAGAAGCACTAACATTTTTTTTTTTTTTTTAAAGAGAAACTAGAAATATAAAAGGATGGAAATTTATTAATATGACTGTGACTAGGAAGAACTACCAGAAGCATTACCATTTTCTTAGTATAAAGATATTGCATGGTTTCTAACTGTAAGGTGAGACTTATTAGAAAGGCCCAATTTTCCATTAACTCCCATTCTCTCAAGAGAGCTTTGAGGACAAACTAGATATAAATGATTTAAATTTAGACATAACTGTATTAGCAAGCAGTGCCATTTTCTTACTATAAAGATTGCAGAACTATGAAACAATTAGACTAATCGGCCAATTTACCTATATGCGTTGCAGAACTTCGTTCAAAATTAGACTACTCCGCTAAGGTCTAGTTTATCATATGCGTTGTCAACAAAGTTGAATCTGGAAAGGCACTGAAAAGGCACTATATATAGATAAACAGATAGTTTGTATATGTGTTGGGACCCATATCCGGATCAATTGTTGTGACCAAACTATTCTTATGAAACTTACCTCTCAAATTTCATTAAATATATATAATAGATAAATGAACATTTATAAACCTACAACTTAGTAAATGATCATCCATACCCACCCCAACATCATTCATAACCGTCCAAGTTGTGATGAACCCAATGTAAAAGAAGGGTAGGTGTCTGCACCTGCATAATATAACAAAAAGAGTTAGGCTCGACTTGCCAATGTCGAAACAAACGATTCGTTCAAGGAAAGTACCCGGTACAGAATCCAAACAAAACACTAAAAATTTGCAAAGAAAACAAATTCATAGGATCCAACGAATGCACACACGCCATCTTCATTTATTTATTTTGCATTTAAATTTAAATAAAGATTAATCAAAACGTCAAGAGACAAGACCAACTAAGCAACACTTCAATCATAAAGTCCACTGTCTACTGGATCTCAACTTTTATCAATCAAATAAGAAATAGCCGTCCAAGTCAAAACGAAATTTCACCTTGGGAACTATATTATTTCAAACAATGGCAGCCAAGAAGGTCAGCGAAGCCAAACAATATTAATATTTTATTAAAAAACAATATTAATATTTCATTAAAAAAACCGATAGATAGCGAGATTGATAACTCTCTCGGTGTTTATAGATGTATATATTTTATATATATACAAGCAATTCTAGGTTATAAAACACAAGACTTTCCCTCTAAAAGAGAATAACATTAGAAGTTCACTATGAATCGGTCATGTATCTTATAACTCATGTACCTTTTTAATCACTCATTAAGAAAGAGCCTTTAAGGTTTGAAAATCATTTTTATTTCAATTCTATGTTATAAAATAGAGACTTCATGTCATAAGTCGACTATGAATAGGTGAATCGGTCATGTATATTATTATTATTATTATTAGTGATGTGACGGCGCTGGGTTTTGAAGGGTGACTGGATCGATGTTGGCCTGAGAAGCGGGTTCTGTGTCCGGACGACTGCGGTACCTATGGTGCCGCCGGCTGCTGCCGTGTGCATAAATGTAGACGTCGGAGAAACCACCGGTGCCGGCTGCTACTGCCGTGTGCATAGATGGAGACGTCACAGAAAGAGCCATGGCGATGTTGATCTGCCTCAAATCCCTATACACCGCTCTCCTCCTGTTTCAGATTCTTTTTCCTGTTGTATATTTAGGGCGATCAGGTTTTTCCGATCTGTTTTGCTTTCCTTTTCTATATTTCTTTTTATTTTTTATTTTTAATTTTCTAGAGGATGCCCTATTTCGCCCTTTTTCTAGAGGATGCCATATTTCGCCCTTTGCAAAAGAAGTAGGAAATGATATCGATATCGTAAAGGAAGAAAGCTCGCCCTATGTAGAAATCATTTTGTCTTTCTCTCAATTATTTGTAGGTGATGATCCTGCATGGGATAGGTCGATAGGTCGAGCATCACCGTTGAAGACGGATTTTTTTTTAATTTAGCGAAAAACCCCTGGCCACTGGGCACCCGCTGTGCGTGTGGTACAGAAACCTCCGTTGGAGCTTCGAAGGCGACGCTATGATAGCCCGAAGTTCTGGTATTTGAGGGGGATATGTGTGAGTCATAAATTGTGAAGGACACTAAAATATCTGAGCCATTAAATTGTGAAGAAACTAGGAGAGTTGGTTACAACGACTATTTTTAGTAACAGTAAACCTTAAGAAATATTATGCAACTAATATTAGAGAGTGAAGGTGGAGTTTTTTTTAAAGGGTAAATATTTATGATGTGGTCACAATATATAGCCCAAAGTTCTGGTTTTTTAAGGGGGATATGGAGTGGAGGTGGAGTTTTTTTTAAAGGGTAAATATTTATGTGGTCACAATATATAGCTCAAAGTTCCAAAGTTCTGGAGGGGGAGGGAGATATGGAGTGGAGGTGAAGTTTTTTTTAAAAGGGTAAATATTTATGATGTGGTCACAATATATAGCCCAAAGTTCTGGAGGGGAATATGGAGGGGAATATGGAGTGGAGGTGGAGTTTTTTTTAAAGGGTAAATATTTATGATGTGGTCACAATATATAGCCCAAAGTTCGGGGATATTTGTGAGTCATATAAATTGTGAAGGACACTGAAATATCTACGAGCCATTAAATTGTGAAGAAACCAAGTTCGGGGATATTTGTGAGTCATATAAATTGTGAAGGACACTGAAATATCTACGAGCCATTAAATTGTGAAGAAACCAAGTTCGGGGATATTTGTGAGTCATATAAATTGTGAAGGACACTGAAATATCTACGAGCCATTAAATTGTGAAGAAACCAAGAATCCATATCCATAAAGTAGAAAAAGAGGAACGAAATTCCAACATGGGAATATTTTGAGGGGGATATTTGTGAGTCATATAAATTGTGAAGGACACTGAAATATCTACGAGCCATTAAATTGTGAAGAAACCAACATGGGAATATTGATAAAGTAGACTATTAAAAATATAATTTTATTTTGGTTACATAGGAGAGATGGTTACAGCGACTATTTTAGTAACTAGTAAACCTAACTAGTGACTATTTTAGTAACTAGTAAACCCTAAGAAATATTATGCAACTAATATTAGAAATATTATGCAACTAATATTAGAGAGTGGAGGTGAGTTTTTTTAAAGGGATAAATATTTATAATGTGGTCACAATATAACCATTATATAACAAAACGGTTACATAACATATCCACAACATGTGAGGTGAGAAGTGAGGTGAGATTTGAACCTGAGCCTCTCGATTTCAACTAAAGAGTTTTAACTACCCATTTGCTCTACTCATTAGAAGGCCCTATTGCTCTACTCATTAGAAGGCCCCAAGGGCAATAATAAGAAGAAATAATGTTAATTTTCAAAATATTTGTATTAAAAAAAACATGAAAGATGATCTTGAAAAAATAAAGAATTCAAAGTTTCCATGAAAAAAGATTTAGTAGCTAGCTATAACTCAAAATAACTCATAAAGAGAATTAAATTTGCATGTAA
This sequence comes from Wollemia nobilis, assembly GCA_028583015.1. NCBI lineage: Eukaryota > Viridiplantae > Streptophyta > Pinopsida > Araucariales > Araucariaceae > Wollemia > Wollemia nobilis. The sequence goes on along the minus strand of JAQPPZ010000349.1, from coordinate 3,761,919 downwards.
ATTAAATTTGCATGTAAATGCTCAAAGAGAGTTGTGATGTGTAAAGGGTGGAGACTAACTACCCGGTTACATGGTTAGTTAACATATCCACAACATGTGAGGTGAGAGGTGAGGTGAGAGATTTGAACCTGAGCCTCTCAATTTCAACTAAAGAGTTCAATTTCAACTAAAAACTCTTTAACTACCCACTTGCTTTGCTCTACTCATTAGAAAGCTTTGCTCTACTCATTATAAGGCCCTAAGGGCGGAAGAAAAAACAATAATAAGAAAGAAATAATGTTAAATATTTGTATTAGCTTTGCTCTACTCATTAGAAGGCTTTGCTCTACTCATTAGAAGGCCCCAAGGGCGGAAGAAAAAACAATAATAAGAAGAAATAATGTTAAATATTTGTATTAAAAAAAATACATGAAAGATGATCTTAAAAAAATAAAGAATTCAAAGTTTCCATGAAAAAATATTTAGTAGCTAGCTATAACTCAAACTAACTCATAGAGAATTAAATTTGCATGTAAATGCTCAAAGAGAGTTGAGAGTTGTGATGTGTAAAGGGTGGAGACCAAGTACAAATAATAACAATAATCATATAGATAGAGAGTTGAGAGTTGTGATGTGTAAGTACAAATAATAACAATAATCATATAGATAGAGAGTTGAGAGTTGTGATGTGTAAAGGGTGGAGACCAAGTACAAATAATAACAATAATCATATAGATAGATAGGTATTAACATGAACAAAATTCTAATCATGGAATATGCCATTAAAACAAATGCTTTTCGTCAATCTCATCTATGGTTAGAATTTAATAACCTTTTTATTAAAAATAATTAGGCTTTAGCTCTTCTTCAGGAGGTCCAAGATTCAAACCACTATGTCGGCAAAAATGTGGGTGTGTTATGTGGGTGTGTTAAATTCCCTATTCATAAGCATAACTCTCGGATTTATGAGGGGTCATAGTTGGGGGAGCCTACTCAAACCTGAGCTTTGAAATGAAATGAAAGATTTTAATTACGTTTGCAAGACCCAAATATGGTCTATGGGACCTCAAATATGGAAGTACAACTACTCAAATCATATCATATGATATTTAATATCTTTGATAATGTTGTTCTTTCTCCTGCTGATTTGGGTTTGCAATTCCCCAACTTTTTTTATTTTACTGTCTTCAAATAACACTGTCATAGACCCGTTTCCAAGTGTTTCTTTGTATTTTCCATGGATATCTAACAAAATCACATTTATAGATGAAGTGTTCCTCTGTCTTTACTGCCCTTGTGCTGCATAGAGTAGATATCCTTTCTTCCCATTGTTATTTGGGCATTGTCCATCTCCCTGTTTCACATCTAAGCCTATGAGAGCTAGTCCTTAGAAACATCTAAGCCTTTGGGCATTGTCCATCTCCCTGTTTCACATCTAAGCCTATGAGAGCTAGTCCTTAGAAACATCTAAGCCTATGAGAGCTAGTATTGAGGATAATTTACTTCCACTTGAAGATTTTTTCCTTCCACTTGATTTCAGTGCCTTTATACGTGTTTTCCTTGTGGTCATACATTGGGTTAAACTTTACAATATAATATTTCATTGGGTTAAAATTTGCAATATAATATTGTCTCAGTGCCTTTATACGTGTTTTCCTTGTGGTCATACATTGGGTTAAACTTTACAATATAATATTTCATTGGGTTAAAATTTGCAATATAATATTGTCTTTTACATTTTTCAACTTTGGAATTGTCTTTTCCTTCTTACATTTTTCAACTTTGTACTTCTAAACTTTTCATTCACATAATTTTTTTATGTTTTTGTTGACGTTATTATATTTTTTTTGTTGACATTTGGACATTCATTTATATTGATGTCCAACGTTTTATGATTATATTTTTTTTTGACATTTGGGCATTCATTTATATTGATGTCCAACGTTTCATTCATTTTTTATTTTGTGTTTTTTTTTGTTGACATTTGGACATTCATTTTTTTTTGTTGACATTTGCACATTCATTTATATTGATGTCCAACGTTTCATTCATTTCTGATTTTGTTTCATCCCAGATCTAGGACATCTGACATCTGTTATTTGTCGTGGACATTTGTTATTTGTCATTTTTTATAGGACATCTGGTATTTGTCGTGGACATCTGTTATTTGTCGTTTTTTATGTTTTCTATTTTTTTCAAGTAAAATAACAACTTGGTCATAGCAATTGCTTCTAAAGAGAAGATTCTAGTTTCAACTAAAATAATTTCTTAAAGGGTTGTGGCTTTAATTTTGAGAAAAATTGTAATTAGATATTTTTGAATCCCTTCCAAAATTGTAATTAGCTATTTTTTAATCCTTTCCAAAATTGTAATTAGATATTTTTGAATTCTTTCTATTTGCCTCCATTTTGGATTTGTTGTGCCACTAGGCCACACCTCGCAACCATACAACAAAATTGGTGTAACAAGTAGGCCAAATAAGACCTTGGTGAGCCTTGGTGATCTTCCAGTCCCATTTTGGATTTGTTGTGCCACTAGGCCACACCTCGCAACCATACAACAAAATTGGTGTAACAAGTAGGCCAAATAAGACCTTGGTGAGCCTTGGTGATCTTCCAGTCCCACAACTCTTATAGTGCTCTCCAAGCACTTTGAGTTCTTTTCATCCTACCTATATTCCAATTAAGTTTGTCATAATTAAGTTTGTCATGAAATTTTATGCCCAAGTATGTGTATTCTACTACTACCTCAAGATGAGTTGTTGCTTCTTCTTTTTTTTTTGTTGCTGAAAAATCATAATTTTTGTTTTGCTCATGTTCACCTACATCCCAACTTCCTTAAAAAAGAATTCTAGAGCTCGAAATTGATCTTCTAGATCTTTGGTTATTTTGGCTACATTGTAGCATACACGAAAAATTTTACCACATATTTGGCCACATATTTGGCTAAGTGCACACCCTCTCCCCCAAATTTGTTTATCCATTCTTCTAACTTGTCAATGTACAACCCAAATAAGGTCGAAGATAAACTTGTCAATGTACAACCCAAATATTTGTCTAAGTGCACACCCTCTCCCCCTCCCCCAAATTTTTTTATCCATTCTTCTAACTTGTCAATGTACAACCCAAATAAGGTCTAAGATAAACTTGTCAATGTACAACCCAAATAAAATCGGATATAAAGGGCAACCATGTTTGACACCTATGTCACTACCATGTTTGACACCTATGTCACCCTTCCTGTGTTCTGATTAGACTTTACATGCTCATTTAGTCTATTGCCTAACAAAACATTCATATAACCCTTCCTGTGTTCTGATTACATTTTACTATGTGTTCTGATTACATTTTACTATGTTGCCCTGTAGTGAATTGGAACCTCTAGCTCTTCCATTCTACTCCATAATTTTTTTCTTGGCACCCTTCTTGTGTTATGATTAGACTTTACATGCCATAATTTTTTTCTTGGCACCCTTCTTGTGTTCTGATTAGACTTTACATGCTCATTTAGTCTGTTGCCCTATAGTGAATTGGAACCTCTAGCTCTTCCATTCTACTCCATAATTTTTTTCTTGGCACCCTTCTTGTGTTTTGATTAGACTTTACATGCTCATTTAGTCTGTTGCCCTATAGTGAATTGGAATCTCTAGCTCTTCCATTTTGATCCATAGCATTGTATCAAATGCATTTTTTTAAGTCTACAAAACAACAAAAAAACATCCTCTTTTTTGTCCCATAAACAAAAAAAACCTCCTCTTTTTTGTCCCATATTTTTCCACTATTGTTTTGAGCGTGTATTGATCAATACAATACAGTGATCAATAGTTGAGTTTTTGTCCCATATGTTTTCCACTATTTGTCTGAGCGTGATCAATATAGTGATCAATAATTGAGCGTGATCAATATAGTGATCAATAATTGAGTGTTTGGGACTAAAAATCGCTTGCCCCATCGCTCTATTTCCCTTTACTTCTGCTCATAGGGCCTAAAACTTGCTTGCCCCATCGCTCTATTTCCCTTTCCCTTTACTTCTACCCATATGTTGATTGTTTGGGCCTAAAATTTGCTTGCCCATATGCTGATTGTTTGGGCCTAAAACTTGCTTGCCCATATGCTCTCTTTCCATTTACTTCTGCCCTTCCATTTACTTTTGCCCATATGCCCCTTCGCTCTATCATACACCCAAACAACTTTGGGAAGAAAAGGTTGATCATAATAGTTCGATAGTTTGAGGGATTATTTACATCTCTAGTTTTCAACAAAGGAAAGGTCAAGCTAGTTGTCCACTCATCAATCATACTCCCAAAAAGGATTGATCATAATAGTTCGATAGTTTGAGGTATTATTTACATCAAATAATGAAAGGTCAAGCTAGTTGTCCACTCATCAAGGAAGCCATTTTTTTATGACCTCATTGAAAATTTCTTTGATGAGCGGTGCCATAATATCTACCCCATTTTATATGAATGAATATCTACCTCATTGAAAATTTCTTTAATCTGCACAGAATATCTACCCCATTTTATATGAATATCTACCCCAATTTATATTATATTATATGAATATCTACCCCCAATTTATATTATATGCTCCGCCTGAATATTGTATATGTATCAGCTTGTCTATCTACCCCCATTTTATATGAATATCTACCCCCAATTTATATTATATGCTCCACCTGAAGATTGTCTATGTATCATCTTGTCTATATCAAGCTGAAGACAAGCTGATACAATTGTTTTGAATACTCCAACCACTAATTAATTGTTATGTTATTTTTAGTTTACATCGTTTTCAAACTTAGTTCCTTCTAAAATTACTTTGGTTCATGCTTCCCTAAGTAAATCAATTTTTTTTTCTTCCCTATAGTAAATCAATTTTTTCCTCCCTAATCTATGTGTTCTGTTCACGTTAATACCTATCTATCTATCTACTTTTTTTTGTTCTAGTGTTCCGTTCACGTTAATACCTATTTATCTATCTACTTTTTTTGTTCTAGTGTTCCGTTCACGTTAATACCTATTTATCTATCTACTTTTTTTTTTCTAGTGTTCCGTTCACGTTAATACCTATTTATCTATCTACTTTTTTTTTTCTAGTGTTCCGTTCACGTTAATACCTATCTATCTATGTTCTAGTGTATTCTTCTTTTTTTTTGCCTAGTTTCTCAAATGTTTTTCTGTTTTCTTTTGTTTTACCCGTTGGTTTCTTCCTTCCAAAAAAAAAATTCCTCCTTGTTCTAAAATTATTATTTTTTTGCCCTTACATATGCTTTTTTTTGCTCGTCTTACCCGTTGGTTCCTTACCCGTTGGTTCCTTTAGTAACCTTCGGGTTTTTTTGCAATCTTCATCTTGCAATCTTCATCGAGACATGGGTTGGTTGGAAACTATTCCTTAAAATGGGTTGGTTGGAAAGTTGGAAACTATTACTTTCATGGGTTGGTTGGAAACTATTCCTTAAAATGGGTTGGTTGGAAAGTTGGAAACTATTACTTTCATGGGTTGGTTGGAAAGTCGGAAACTATTACTTTCATGGGTTGGAAAGTCGGAAACTATTACTTTCTTTTTAGGTTCTTGTATTTGTTTAGAGCTTCTTCGAGATTTGTTTGTATTTGTTTTGTATTTGTTTAGAGCTTCTTCAAGATTTGTTTAGAGCTTCTTGGACAAAGTGCATTTACTAAAAAAAATCTACTATGATCTCTTTAGTAAATGTGTGTATATCTTATAAATTTTATGCGACTTAATTAAAATCAAATTAAGTCATTTCAATTCAACTGTAATAGAAATTTAGAAATTTAATTTCTTGTCTTGTGCACGTAATTAAAATCAAATTATTTTATTCTATTTCATTTGCCCAGACTTTAATTTTCTAAAATTTTCATTCCGTATACATCTCACCAATTTTAAAAGCTCTCAATAACCAAAATAATCTTATTCATAAGCTCTATGAAAATCTTAAAAACTTTATATTGTAATTCCTCAGTTTTTACACCCACTTTTGCGATCTTGTCCAACGTATTCCATGTCCTCTTAAAACAACGTAACTAAACAGGACAGCAGACCAGCCACCCCAAAATTTAATTTGAATGATGGTAAATTACAGTTAAAAAAAATTAGCTGCAAACATTTTCGCATTTTTGTACATGATCAGATGTCAAAAACAATCACCATACTCTGTGATTTAACTAGAATATGGTGCGACTTTCTAAAGCGGTTAATGAAAGTAATATCGAATTGGGTATGTCGTTCCGAGTAGCATCGGTAAACATACTTGATTCTTAGGAGTATGCAGAACAGCCTTGTACGGAAGTGAATATTTCTTGTAACTCATTTTGGAGACATTAAGAACACACCCAATTTAAAACAATTATAGTATTGAATGAGTATACAGCAAGACCAATAAACATTTTAGAAAGAATTTGAATATCCTTCACTTCTGGTAAGAAAACAAATGACAAATTTATTTGAACAATAACAAGCTTCATAACCTAAGTAAGGACTGAAAAATATCCTTACCTCCACAGGCGTTCAGAGTCCTCCGCTTTAACATCATCGCAATTTCAAGCGTCTGTGCTGAAGGAAAGAGGGAAAGCATGTCAAAAAATCAGAACGAGAAAATGATTTAAAAATCTCAATAGGAAATCAGAAACACAAAAATCGAATCTAATTGCAATGGAATAAAATCAAGTTCCTAAGAATCACAGGAATGGGCAAAGAGAAATTTACCTCATGTAGGACATGGAATGGTAGTCTGCGGTTGCAGTATTAAAAGCTTGCATGACGTGAGGGAAAAACGCCACCTAGAAAGGGATAGCGTGGCAAGTAAAAACAATGCCACGTAAAGTATCGAGAGAGCGAACGTGGCGCATTGAACCGCATACCCGTACTAGCAAGAAGTTTTATTTTTATTTTTAAATATATAAATAGTTTTATATATAGAATATATTTTTTATTATGGAAAGTGTAATTTCTTATGGGCGGTAAGATATAATCTTTTATATAGGTATGCACAATAATTATATTAAATTTATTGTATTATGTAAAATTTTATATGTTGTAGTTAACTTTGTTCTTAAATGAAGATAATAATTTATAATTAATTTAATTTTTTAAAGGATGGTTTGTAGGAGTTATGGTATTAGTATAAATAGATTAACATTAAGTTTGAGGAGGTTTTCTTTTAAAAACAATTGGACCATAATTTAAAAAAACCATTTTTTCAATTTGCATGATTTGTTAGATTCAACGAACACAATTGAATTATTCAGCAGTAGATTAAATAGCGATTACAATAGCAATTATCCCGGAGGTTGCCAAACCAACCAGCGATAATAGCAACTTGTTACAGCAGTTGTAACAGTGAGCTAAACTATGTAATAAAGACAAAATACATATTAGTACGCTAACATCCCCCTTTATTACATTATTTGGGTAATGTAATAATTAATAGCTATACTAACATCCCCTTACATTATTTTGCAATACAAAGTGAGCTGCGAAACAATTCAAATTTGACACGCCCAAGTGCCTTAGTGAAAATGTATGCAACTTGAGCATCGGTGGGAATGTCTTTGAAGCTGAATTCGGTGCTTTGGAACTTCCTCTCGAATGAAATGACATTGTGTGTCAATGTGCTTTGTTTTTTCATGATGGGTGGATTCTTGGCGAGGTTCGAACACCACGATTGTCGCAAAACAAGTGTATTGGAGATTTTGATGGATGGCCCATACTTGTTAGAATGCGACGTAACCATATCACTTCGCACACGGCTTCACGTGCGGCGCGATATTCTGCCTCTGTTGAAGAAATAGCAACCACTGTTGCTTCTTGCCTGTGCCAAGAGACGGGGACCGGATCCCAGGATGAAAAATGTATCCGAGAAGTTGACTTGCGATCATCAAATGATCCGGCATAGTCGGAGTCCGTGTATCCTTGCAAGAAGAATTTGTTGTTCCTCTTGTATTCTAGGCCATATTCTATAGTACCACGGACATAGTGAAGAACACGTTTCTTTGCTTTCCAATGAGTAATCTTAGGCTCCCGCATGAACCTCGAAAGATAGTTTACGAGCAAATACGAGATCCGGCCTAGTATTGGTCGGATATATGAGACTCCCAATCAGCTGTCGATAGAGAGTGCCATCTACAGGGTGAGTCATCATGTCGCGATAACCGAAGTCCATTCTCCATAGGAGTTGCCATTGGCTTGCGGTCGGTCATGCGATATTTATCGAGCAATGTCTTGGCATACTTTTTACGAGACACTTTGATGGTGTGCTCCTTACGGCTGAATTCCGGACCAAGACGGTAATGGAGAAGTCCAAGATCTGTCATCTCAAAAGATTTGCACAAGTTTCTTTTGACGGTAGAGATCAAATCTTCCGAACTCCCTGTAATGAGCGAGATCATCCACATAGAGTACAAGCAACACTATCTCGGAACCACTGTTTCTTGAAATAGAGGTTTGCATCCGACGGACATCTCTTAAATCCATGCTTTGCATTAGGTGATTGTCCATTTTTATATACCAAGCTCGAGGAGCTTGTTTCGGACCATACAAGGATTTAACCAATTTGCAAACTTTCTGCTTGTTGGCCTTCCACTTCAAATCCTTGGAGTGAGTCATATAGACTTCTTCTTGGAGATCACCATTAAGAAAGGCACTTTTGACATCCATTTGGTGAACTTTCCACCCATATTGTGCTGCCATAGCACACATAACCCGAATTGTGGTCATCCGAGCTGTAGGTGCAAAAGTTTCTTCATAGTCGATGCCTTCCTTTTGAGCATAGCCCTTTGCAACAAGACGGGCTTTATGCTTATCAATTGTTCCATCTGCCTTGTACTTGACTTTGTATACCCATTTGCAGCCAATAGGTTTCTTTCCATGAGGCAGATCAACAAGCTTCCAAGTTTTATTCTTCATCAGAGACTCATACTCTGTATCCATAGCGGCCTTCCATGAGGCTCACTAAGAGCATCTTGCAGCGATGCGAGGTCCAAGACTATCTATGGTAGACATGAATGCCCTGTCATCATCAATATCCATATCCTCAACTTCTCTACTTGGAGTCCACGAAAGTTCCTCAAAAGATTGACAAAGATCATCAACCTCACCGGTTTCTCCGGCTTCTCTTTCCTTTTGAGCCATACTTGCGTGTACGAGGTCTATCCAAATTCAAATTGGGAGGAGTGGATAAATTTGCATCTCCGATTGTATTTGTACACCATTTAGGATTACGCCGGTGGTGGTGAAGAAGATGTAGAAGGACCTCCTGTCTGTGTTGACGAAGGAATCTCCTCTTCCTTTGGTTCCACAATATCCTGGTGTACTGTAGATGTGCTCTGTGATGTGAAAGCTTCATCAAAGACAACATCTCTGCTGATATGAATTTTCTTGGTCAAAGGATCTATCAACCGATATCCTTTAGAGTGCTCGAGAATATCCAAGAAAAATACATCTCGGTGTTTTCTCATCTAGCTTCTTCCTTTTTTCTTTCGGTATGTGCATGAAAGCTTGACACCCGAAAATACGTAGATGAGATATGGAGGGTTTTCGACCACTCCATGCTTCTGTGGAGTCATTCCTTTTAGGGCCTTTGTGGGTGCCCTATTCAAAAGATACAACTGCAGGTGGTGACGGCTCTGCCCAATATTGTTGCCCAAGAGTTGCAACTGTGAGCATACAACGAACCATTTCCATGATAGAACGGTTCCTTCTCTCGGCAACTCCATTCTGTGAGGAGTATAGGCGGTTGTTAGCTGTCTCTTGATCCCATGTTTATCTAGGAATGCGAGAAAATTCATTAGAGGTAAACTCTCCCCCTCGATACGAGCGGAGGGTTTTAATAGAAGCCCACGACTCCTTCTCAACGGATTTCTTGAGCTGTTGGAAGAATGCGAAAGCTTCAGATTTCGGTTTGAGAAAGAAAACCCACATCTTTCGTGAGTAGTCATCTACGAATAGCTGAAAGTACCTCTTCCCTCCACAACTTGTTGGGTGTGAAAGGACCGCATAGATCGGTGTGAATTAGCTCCGGAGGTTTTCGTGCTCGTGTAGAGCTCTTCTCAAATGGTACTCTATCCTTGCTTTCCGCTAGCGGTCGAGCACAGCTGGCAATGTGGCGAGAAAGGGAAGGAAGACCCTTTACCATCTCATACTTCTTGAGCTCAAGTAAGTAGCCGGAACTAAGATGCCCATATCTCTTGTGCCATAGGGAAGTTGCCTCCTTGGTAGAGGCAGTCATGGCAACATGTGGAATAGAGATAGCATCTAGTGCAAATAAGCCATGCTTATATGAAGCCGTTGCAATCTGCTTACCCTTCACGGTAATTGTACAACACTTCTTTCCATTCTCAACACGAAAGTTGACAACCATATTTACGTCCGGGATTTGTGTCATCGACAACAAATTGTTGGCCAATCCCGGAACATAGAGGACCTTGTCAATCCGACACTTGCCATCGGGGAAGAGTGGCTGAAGCCGTGCCCTCTCCACTGAACCACTGTAGGTTTTATCATCAGCAATGGTGACAGGTTTGCCCTCCTTGGCCACAAATGATTCAAACCACGATCTGTCGCCAGTCATATGTTTACTAGCTCCAGAATCGACATACCAAATAGGATCCCTCTGAGTGGAATCTGTGGTAGTCATGAGCACCTTGTGTGCCCATTCAGAATCTGAGTCAGATTCTTCAACAGCAACATTCGCTCGGGGTTGCTTGTTTTTATTTTGTGGTTTGTTTTGGCCTTTTTGCTTGTTCTTATGCCAACACCTGTTGGTGTCATGGTTGTCTTTCTCACGGATCTTGCACCACCTCTTCTTCGTTGAGGTTGCTTGCCTTTTCCTTTCGTATCTGTTGAGAATTTCCTCCTTTCCGAAAGTTGCCTCCTTTTTGCCCATTACCTTTCTTCCTAGAACCATGCTTGTTGGTGTATAGGGCTGTATTGGAAGAATCATCCTTGTGAAGTTGGCGTGCCTCCTGTTGTTGAAGCAGATTGACCAACTCGATGTAGGTAATTTGTCGTTGGGACACCTGGATGGAGGTTATCAACATGTCAAATGAAGAAGGTAAAGCTCTCATCACAAGTGAAATGAGAAGCTTTTCATCCACGAGTATCTCCTAGAGAACTCAATTTCTCTTTCAACTCGGACACTCTGCACTGAGAAGAGTTCAAGCTGCTTTCACCTGTCTCAAACTCGGGTTATGAAGTTGTTGTTGAAGATGAAGAATGGTGGATTCATTCTTCCCCTCATAGATGGTTCTAAGGGCATCCCATGCCTCTTTACCACTTGCTTTATCGGCTATATGAGGTTGCACTTCATCGGAAGCTTGACAAACAAAATGAGCACCTTTGCTCTCTTGTCTTTCTTGTCAAAAGCAATCTGATCTCTTGAAGGACTCGTGGATCCTGCTTTGTTGGTGAAGGCCTTGTTGCTACTCCGAGTAACAATATCCCACAAATCTTCCATTTGGAGAATAGCCTTCATCTTATGTTTCCATGGTGTATAATTTGGACCTTTCAATAAGCGATGCGGATCGGTCATCAATTTTGCAACTGCGGCCATAGTGAAGGTTCCTTATATCACCAAATTGGTCCCCCTTTCGATATACCTTTTGCTAGGCCAATATACCGTACAAAATACCCGCCCTTACGTGAGGGAAACTATAGGTATTTAGAAAGATCAACAAAAATCACCCGCCCTTACGTGAGGGAGACTATAGGTGAATTTTAGAGATCATACGATACGTGGAACATAAGCGGTGCTGAAAGGGAATCGCCTTGTTGATGGCACCTACCATAGAAGATTCTTCTCATGCGTGGGGCGTAACTTCCCCTAAACACTATGAAGAATACTTCGTCGGGATTTACGCCTAAACACAAGTGCGATAAAGGGTAGTGGATGGAGTAAAAAATGCAAAAAATGGCGTACTTATTCCTCCCCGACGATTTATAGAGAACAAGCTCAGACGTCGTTATAGCAGCTATATTAGGCGGCGGATACGGTAGCCAAATCACGACGGCTTTACACCGTAAGTGCTTGGCCGGAGGTATCGCAAATACCGAGCAGTTGCAGTGCAAATAAATTGCACAGATGGGTTTTATATTCCGGGGACTTTAAGGAGTGTTTGATTTTAATTTTTAATGTTATAGTGCAAAAATGAAATATGCAACATACAACAAAAAAAATGCCCACTAGAATAACCCACTAGGTGTCGGTCACAGCCGAAAATGCACCTTTTACAATGCCAAATTGCTATTTTTCATAAAAAATTACTCTCAATCCCCCTTTGATTTTTTTTGAAAAAAATCCCCCCTTAAAAGGCTTTCTTTAACAAAGCATTTTGATAATTATTATCAATTTTAAAATTAAAATAAATAATTTTAATTTCTATAGTTTTAAACTTTAGAAAAAATAAATTAAAATTAAATTTAATTTATTAAAGTTTAAAAACTATATTAAAAAAAAATTAAAATTAAAAATTTTAATTAAAAATGATAATAATAAAAAAATGACTTTGACAAAAAAAAATTATACCTTGGGGGAGTCGGCGGGATTCGAACCCCCGGCCTGTAGGCTCCCTGAGGCCTTACCGCACGGCTCACGACCACGTGAGCCAGCGGGCTGATCCGAAAAGATCAGTAGACCTCCTCCCTTATCAACCCGAATCCTCCTCCTCCTCGGCCTCTGCAGCTGCCGGCGCTCCTCTCTGCCGAGGCAAAAACACAGAAACACCGCTCCTCTCTACGGCTGCAAAAAAAAATCTTCCACAGACCAATTTTTTTTTTTTTAACGGGAAGGGGGGGTGGCTCTGTGTTTTTTTTTTTCTTTCCCGGCCGCGCGCGATTCGCGCTGTGGAGCGTTTTTTTTTTTCGGGAGGGTTTGGGGGGGGTGCCGCGCCCTTACGCGCAAATGGCGCCGGGGGGGGGGTTTATACCCGCTCCAATTCCCGCGCGGGGGATTTAAAAATCCCGCGGGGGGTGGGGGGGGGGGCCTCCTCGCAGGACGTGACGTGACAGCGCTCGGCGCGCTGCGTCCTGCGGCTGGCGCTTCGGACGTGGCCGTCGCGTGCTGTCCGTGACGCGCGCAGGTCTGTGTGCGCGGGGCTCCCTTGCAGCGACAATTTTTTTTTTTTTTTTTTTTTTAAATTCTTCTCCGGCTGATATCGCGCGACAGACAAATCACGTCGCCGAGAGAGATAAAAAAAAAATTAAAAAACCACACTCTTCTCTGCCTCTCGTTGCTCCCTGCTCGTCGCTGGCTCTGATGCCATGTTAGATTCAACGAACACAATTGAATTATTCAGCAGCAGATTAAATAGCGATTACAATAGCAATTATCCCGGAGGTTGCCAAACCAACCAGCGATAATAGCAACTTGTTACAGCAGTTGTAACAGTGAGCTAAACTATGTAATAAAGACAAAATACATATTAGTACGCTAACATGATTTTCTTGCTTAGTAAATTGATGATCATTTGCTATTAATAAAGAATTTTTTTTTGGAATTATTATGGTTTCCAATAATGCTATTGGTTTCCTAGTAGTGATTTTATTGATTTAGGGGTATTAGATGACCTTTGAATAGATGTGTATGCGCCAGAGCTTAACCTTATGTTCCTTGATTTTGGGGGTACTAGATGACCTTTGGATAGAAATGCGAGAGTTCAACCTTATTTGTGGGTAATATACTGATTAATCATAGTGCCTATATATGCCTATTATATACTTCTTTCTTTATTATGTTTTCTATATAAGATTTGAGTGGATGGATTTATTTTGTTCATTTATGGAAATAGATGTAAATCTCAACATGGTATTAGAATGGATATAGAGCAATGTTGCTTAGTCATGAAAAAAATTATATCAAAACCTCTAATATTTCTTCCATATTTTAGGACAAAATACTTTTTGAAACCTCATAAGCACTTTTGGTATAGAAGGCAAAAATGATATCCTCTTCCACAATTTGCATCCACTCTAAGGAATTTATTGTTTCTCCTCCACATATTCCATCAATATCAAGGTTTGTGTGTAGATTATGTTCTATATTGCATGATGAGAACTTTCATTTTTCTTCAGAGGGAAACCATGGTGAATTATTCAGAAAAATAGAGGAAATTTTATGTTATGAATTTGAATCTAGTTTATTTGAATCTCTCATATTTGTCATTCCTATTGATTTTTGCTACAATTTTGCACATGCTCTATTTGATGTCTTGGCACGATTTTACTATTATGAGTGCACCATTATTCTTTGAGGAAAGGAACAACAACTCTTCACATTCATAGAAGTTTCTAAGATGGTTAGATGAGAATTTCTAAAATGTTATGCTTGTAGTTAAATTTTATTACCTACCACCACTATGTGGTATTGTTTAAACCATGTAGTTATTTTGCTAAGGCAATGGTATACCAAGTGGCTTGCAACAACTTAAGAGACAACAATTGTTGATGGCTTTAGCATTATTCCATCATATCAAGATAATGAGAGGAGCTATGTTGCATCTTATTACAATGATAGAGTGAGACATTCCAAATGGAGCTATGATACTCTTTATATAGGAATATAGATCCCTTGGCCGACACTCTACCTAGTTGTACAAAGTGACACCTCGCATATTAACAACTCGCACATTGACACTTATGCATTTATTATATTGCTTGAAGCAACTAGCTAACTTCCCCCTAAAGTAATCTCCTATTCTAGTGATGTACATTACATAACCAAATAATGTAATATACTCTAACACCCCCATGTATTACATTATTTGGTATGAAGTTCTCTTGAATTGCATAGATGATTTTTGAATGTTTGAAACTTGGATTTTCAAGTGCTTTTGTAAAAATTTCTGCTAGCTAATCTTCTGTAGAGACATGCTTGAGGATGATATGATGAATCTAAAAATGCTCTTTGATGAAATGACATTGAGCTTCAATGTGTTTGGTCATTTCATGTATAATTGGATTTTTTATCAGGTTGAGTACTCCTTGATTATCACAAAATATCATGGTTGGAGTTCATCTGATCCTCATATCTGATAATATGTATTGTCGCCATAAAGCTTCATAGTTTGTATCTCTTGCTACTCAATATTTTGCTTTAGTTGATGATTTTGCCACTATATGCTATTGTCTATTGTGCCAAGATATAGGTCTTGACCCAATATAGAAGACATATCTTGAGGTAGATTATTTGTCATCAATAGATCTAGCACAATCTGAATCTGAGTATCCCTGTAGGAATTTTTTTTTACATTATTTACATAAGATAGTCCATAATCAGTAGTACTTTTTTATATATTGCAATATTCTATTTTTAGCTTTCCAATGACTTTCTCTTGGTTCTTGCATGAATCGTGAAAGATAATTTACTGTGAATTCTATGTCTGGTTGACTATCGTTAAGTATAGAAGACTTCCAATTAACGGGTGATACATAGCTTCTAAGACCAATGTTGTTTCATCATTTTTGGATAATCGGATCCCTTGTTCTATTGGTGTATCTTTAGACTTACACTCTTTCATTCTATATTTTTCAAGCAAGAATTATGCATACTTTGATTGGGATATAGTTATATTATCCTTTATTTGATGAATCTTTAGACCAAGGTAATAGTTCATTAGACCTAAATATATCATTTCAAATGCTTTTTCTATATCCCCTTTGAAATCACTTATTAATTTTTTTAAAATTTTAGTAATTACTATATCATCTATATATACTATGAGAATAAGTATGTCATTTCAAAATTTCTTGGTATATAAACTAGGATCTGACGTGCTTATTTTGAAGTTATGTTGTAATAAGTGATTCTTGATATTTATATTCCATGATCTAGAAGCTATTTTTGAACCATACATAGATTTTTTCAATTTGAATACCTTATTTTCCTATCCCTTAATGATACATCCTTCTAGTTGTGACATATAGACTTCCTCTTCTAAGTTATCATTAAGGAAGGCACTTTTTACATCCATCTAATGAATTTTCCAACCCTAATGCGCTGATAGTGCACAAACTATTTTTATAGTAGTCATTCTGGTTGTTGGTGAAAAATTTTCTTCATAATCACTTCCCTTTATCTGAGTGTATCCCTTGGCTACTAGTTGAGCTTTATATTTGTCAAATGTTCCATTTGCTTTGTATTTGATCTTGTAAACCCATTTCCAGCCTATTATTTTCATTCCTAGAGGTAGTTTTGCTAGATACCATGTTTTATTCTTTTGAAGTGATGTATATTTTGATTCCATAACTACTTTCCAACATGAGTCATTCAGTGCGTGAAGTGTTGATGTTGTTTTCATTGTATTACTCAATATTCCTCTATTCATTTTGATAAACTTTGATTTTTAAGTCTAGAAATGGTAAGATCCGATATTATTTCTAGATTTGATTATTTGAGAGTATTTTTGAGCCATATTGGTTCTTTCCTAGGAGGGACTATAGATGCATTTGTATCTTGTTCTTGAGATTCTGATTTTGACTCCTCACTTGTTGTGTCTTTATTAGAGATATTTATAAGAACTTCTACATCATTACTAGTTTCTTCTATATCAATTTTAACATTTTCATCAAATATTACATCTCTACTAATATAAATTTTATTTTTGTATGGATCTAGTATTCTATATCCTGTAGATTAATTGTTATAACTAGCAAATATTCCTACCATGGTTTTGTTATCTAATTTTATTCTCTTTTAATTTGGAATATTCTTGTAAGCTTTACACCCAAAAATATTTGGTTTTCCTATATTTTTCTTTTGTTCTAGCCATGCTTCTTCTGGTGTAATATGTTTGAGTACTCTTTTTGGTATTCTATTTTGTATGTAGACTGTTGTTTTCATTACTTCTGCCCAATATTGATGATTAAGTTGAGCCTCCTTCAACATACATCTCATAATTTTCATTATTGATCTATTTATTCTCTCTGTAATTCCATTTTGTTGTGGTGAATTATAGTTGTCTTTTAATTCAATTTTCTTCTAAGATTGAGTCAAATTATTTTGAAACAAATTCTCCTCCTCTATCTAAATGAAGTGCTTTTATAGTCTTTCTTAATTCATTTTCCACTTGAAGTTTGAACTATTTGAAACATTTAAATGCTTCTGTTTTATACTTTATTAAATACACCCACATTTTTTTGGTTTGATAATCAACGAATAATTGAAAGTACTTATGTCCTATAGTACTATCAATTTTTATTGGTATGCACAAAACTGCATATATTATTTCCAAGGGTTGTTGAGCTTTGTGTTGATGGATTTCAAAAGGAACTCTATGTTGTTTTCTTTCTAAGCATTTTAGACATACATTAGCTTCTAGAGAAAAATTAGGTATTCCTTCAACCATTTGATACTTGAATAATTATTTCATTGAGGATTCACTAGTATGTCCTAGTTTTTTATGCCATAGGTCTGATGCTTTGATCAAAAAAATTGAGTGTGTAGCAACATTTAGAACAAATAGGCTATTTCTATAGGAACCTAATGCTATCATTTTCCTTGTTTATAAATGTGACATTGTTTTATTTCAGTGAGAACTTTAAACTCAACTTTTATGTTTTGATCCATGAGTTGGGAGACGAAAAGAAGATTAGTAGTTAATCTCGGGACATACAATACATTTTTTATTATCCCTTTTCTTTATTTTAGGTTCACTAGTATGTTCCCAATTCCCTTAACCTCATATGTTTTACTATCTACTATAGCAACTGGATTTCCATTTACATTTTTTTAGGGAATTGAACCAATGAATATTTTTAGTCATGTGCTTACTTTCTCGTGAGTATGTATACCACTAATCCATGATACCTCTTGATAAAAGGTTTTAAACTAGGATCTTGTTGAATCCCTTATGTCTCCCTAGTGATTTGCAAACAAGTATACCAATTAATTCCAAACCTTGATATTCATTATAGCCCTTTAATGTTTCTAAATTCCAATAATCTAAGTTTGGTGTAGTATTCATTATAACTCCCTGATTTGGAATAAAAAAATAATAATATTTGAAATAATAGAAATTTAATTTTTTCAAGTAGGAATCCTTATTTATCCTATGTTTTAAATTTTAAATATTAAGCTATTTTTGGTGTATAATTGTCCTATAGTTTCAACCTTATATTATACCCTTATAACTCCTTTTGATGAAAATGAATTAAAATAAGGTAGATTCTTACCTTTCTAATATCGTAAACCTTAAGTAACTAGCGTTGAATTTGAACGTGGACGACAATATTTAATGCTTCTCTTGGGTGCAATGACCAATGGTAGGCTTTGATTATTCATTTAATTCAATCCTTTAATGGTGGCATCTCAAATATGGCTTCTTTGACATGCTTTGAATGTCTTGACCAGATCTTCAAATGCTCTTCTCTTTTATTACATGCTGCAAATCCTTGTTGTTATGAATGCACTTCCCTCCTTGGTCTTTGGCACATCAAATAGGAAGAGGATATTTGAAAAAATGATAAGTGTTATGGTCATTTTATTTCAATGCTTAAAGAAGGTAGATGCTCTTTGAGACTTGGAATTTGATGTAGAGTGGAGGATGAATGTTACGATATTTATATAAGTGCTTGTATGCCTTGGTTACAAGTGTCACCCCTTCTCTAATGATCTCTTGTGTAATTCTTATTGGATTTATTCCTTTCAAGCATGCAATATTGAGCATTATTTTGAGCTCTCAAATGGAAGATGTTAGGGTTTCTTCAATTGTGACAAGTGGTACATTTTCCCTTCTTATTAAACCTTCCTCTTCAATGTCTCTAGATGCCTCCTTAAAGTATTATTTCTAACTCTTTATTTGTTGTATATTCTTCTTAATTCTTACATGACACTTGATATGTGAGTTTTTTCTAGCTGAGCAACACTTTGGTGGTGATTTGTGATACTCCAATGGTGGATTTGGATGCTTCTTGTGGATAGATGTTTAGCTTCTGGTATTGCTCCCTTTATGCTTTGATTTCTTCCTAATTTCAAGATATTGTGTTTCTACCTTTGTAAATGATAACTCCTTTCTTTTGCTATGCTATGTGTCCTTGTAGGTTCCTTGTTGTGGCTATCCAAATATATGGATGATGTGAGCTCTTTGAAGGCTTTTTTGACCTTGATTGGATGATGCTTCTCTACGTCCGCTTTAATATGATCCTTGCTTGTGAAGGATGTGTTTTTATGACACTTAGGCCTTGTCCTTTTTGCTATGTAGGATAGAATATTGTGGTGCAAGATAATGTAAATAAATTTGTAAATAGATTACCTAATTTTGAACCTTATTTTGTAAGTTTTTCCTACTAGTTTTAATGGCATATTTCTTGTAGGTAAGGGATGATTTGATATTGTCTCCTTTGCTATACAACTCTCTCCTTTTCTTGGTTACTTTGGTAATAAATCCAAGATAATAACCACATAGATAGAAGATTTTATAGAAGTAGTTTTTTCACCCATTTTTAACCTGTAAAGAACCCTTAGTGCACCTTGAATATGAGATTTACCAAGTCTTAATTTGTAGCTTTCTTTATGTATTTTTGCGGTGGATTTCTTCTCCACTCCTTGGAGGAATCTGATATATTTTTGGTGGCTTATTTAGACCATGAATTGCTGCAAGTTTTATGCACCAAATAGTTTCTCTATATACTTTGATAATATGTTATTTTTGTGCCCTTGATATTAATAATAAAAAAACACAAACTAGCCATTTTTTAGCATAACTAGTTAAAGATCAACTAGTATAGTGCAAATGGATTAATAATACCTCTAGATTAATGCACTTTAATTATAACAATAATATCACCATATTACTATTGTAAATAAAATCTCAAAGTAGTTTCTAATTTACTTAATAATCTCTACAATTCTTAAGAGTAATTATAATAAACCCTTAAAAACAATCTGCAATTTTTCACTACAATCAGTGTTGTAGGATGTAGTCTTCTTGCTTTCTAGATATGTAATAGATAGATGACATATTTATTTCTTTTTAAATACATCCAAATCCTATTTTAATATGCAATTAAATCTCTTAAAAGAACTATATTTTGCACCTCTTGCAACTTTAATCCAAATATGTTGCTTAATGATACTTGATAATGAACCCTAATTTAAAGTTCAACTAACACATAATTTTCTTACATTTAATGGCTTCTGTAGATTATGTAGATCTTGGTGCTTAGATTCACCTCACCAATTTGATGCCTTAATATGAATTAATTCCATAACTTCTTATTGGTTGTCCAAAATAGCTTCTTGATTCACCAAATTATGGTCTTGAACCTTCTATATTGAGCCTAGGGCTTGGTGGTTTTATCCTTCAGTTGATCTTCTATTTTCTAATGTAGGATTCTTATATATGAATCCTCCTTCAATATTCTTATTGGATTCAAATAGGATCTTATTCTCAATGTTTTGAATGTCTTGAGGTCTTCATTGGATTCTTCTTAAGTATTTGGTACTCTTTGCCAAATTCTTCTCCTATTGGGCTTGTTTTTGGAAAACGACAATTGTCCCAAGTACTTTACTATCAAGAGCTTCTCCTTGGTAGTGGATTTATCTAATGAGTTCTTCTAGGAGCCCTTTTTTTGTTGCTTCTACAAGCTCTACAACAAGGCTCTCCAAGCCTTCTTCTTTTTCCTCCTTGAGACCTCTCCAAGTTCTTCAATATTGTAGCTTCTATGGTCCTACAAATGAGACCTATGGCTCTTTTATTATCTTAGATTTTTTAAGTGATGATGTACAATGGCAAATCCAATTTACAAATATGCAAAGAGGAACTATGTAGGATACAATCCCTTATAGCTTTGATACCAATGATGGCTTCAACACTATTCCATCATATTGAGAGAAAGAGAGGAGCTATGCTATATCTTATTACAATTATAGAGTGATACATTCTGAATGTATCTATGTGAATATTTATATAGGAAATTGAATTCCTTGGCCAACACTCTACCTAGTTGTACAAGGTGACACCTCACATAATTACAACTCACACATTGAAACTTGTGCATTTATTATATTGTTTGAAGCAACTAGTTAACTTCCCCCTAAAGTAATCTCCTATTATAGTGATGTACATTACATAACCAAATAATATAATATACTCTAAAAAAAATTGCATTGGATGAAGTCTTTATTGTTGATGCAAAAAGTAAAGAATGATAGAAATCTAACCAAAAAATTATAGAGTATCACTTATAGCTAAAAGGTATAATCAGATGTAAAGTAAGGTAAGACATGTAGTAAAGCAACAAGCAAGAGATTATAAGATAGTAAAACAATATTAAGGCAATTAAATATAACAAAATAAAACAAAAAAACATAATATTTAGCTAAGTAAAAAAGTTGGTCAGACATTTAATGCTACTAATGTTAGCAAAGGGATAACAAAAACTTGGCATCCAATTTTCTTCAAAAGAAAATTTTGATGAAGCATGTCAAAGACTAATGTCCAACATACAAAGCAACATTTAAGAAAAATCAAAGCAAAAAATGCAAGCAGCTAGAGATACAATAATGCTAAAATCATCAAGGTGACATTAAAAATCCAATTTAATTTGAAATAAGGGCCCAAATATTCTAAGGCATTGTGTCTAACATCAAACATCCAACATCATACTCCAAAATATTTTTAATGATGCCATACTTTAGATTTGATGATATCATAATTAAAAGCTTCAGTGCTTGACAAACCAAAATGAATGTTAGATTCAAATTAAATCCAAGACAAGAGACCTAATAATCAAGCAAAAAAACTCAAAATCTAACACTATGCATAGGAAAACATGACTATAAAAGTCTTCACACAACGACATCAATAAGGGAGAAGAATATTTCTAACATTCGACATGAAAAAATGGTAGGAGAAGTAACACATAGCCAAGATAAACAATCCAAAATTAAGTAATATGCTCTCACATTGCTATCTTTAGCATAAAGGCTTCAAACTTATCCTAGTCAATAGTATCACACATGTTAATCAGTTACCAAATATCATTGTTTTAAAAGTATCTCAATGGATAAAGCCTCCTTCATCACACACCTTCCCCTGCCCAACTAGCTAAGAATAATGGAAAGGAGTGGATCTTCCTCAAACTACTATAATCCAATGAAGAAAAATGTAATTTAGCTACACAAATGAAATCCTTGTCACACACTTCAGTAAGGCATGGTTAAAGTAATCAATCATAGTCCACCTAAATATGACAACCACTCCTTATGATTGTTATGATAAGCCTACAATATGCTCTAAAGGTAATCATGATAAGATAATTGAATGTATTGTAAATCTATATATACTTGAATGTAAGCCATTCAAATGGTTGACCTCTTAGAATTTACAATTGCATAATTGTATGATGATACTATACACCTTTGGAATGAAGATCAACTTGTTGTCTAGCCTCTTTCTCAACTTTTTGCAAAACAAGTATGTATGCCAACTGAGTGATTAAGCCTTTTTATTAAATTTATGAATGGTTAACTATTTTATAGTTATTATGCTTAGTAGATTTATCCCTAGATTTTTTGTTCATTAGTTCATGGAATTCTTGATAATGCTTACCATTTGTTATGATTAAATGTTTTTTTCAAAATAATAGTAAGTTGGTCTATTAGGTAGTCTAGTTTAGTTTAGTTTGTGAGACTTTTATGCACTATGTCTATTGATGTTGCTAAATCCACACCACTTTTAGCTTAACTTCTAACATTTTTACATCCCTTACTTTCACTTGCAACCCATTTTAGTTAGCTTATCTAGGACCATCGAAGTTGGCCTGCTTCAAAGGTTGACTAAAAAATCCCTATTTTTTAGCCATCCAATCAGAGTCAAGGTCTTTAGGGCACAACTCATCCACTTAGATAGATATTTGACCAAGGCATTTTTGGCATACCCAATGGGACTCAAATCTCACAATCTTCTGATTGAGTAGAATTTTGGTGATATTCTACTTTAACTGATCATTTCTAATCACTTGGTGACTCTTCTGAGATATACTCATGAAATTAGAAACCCAAAAACTATTAAACATGCTAAGATTTTTTTAGCATGCCCGATGGTACCTTAGTGTCCCACCCAAAAAATAATTTTGATCAAATTTAATTACCCACCATGCTTCCAAGAGCTTTTTGGCATGCTCGGTGGGACATGATTTCATAGATCTCATTTCATTTACTTGAAGGAGTCAATAGTATGGTAAATAGTCTTGTCCTCACATGCAAAGACTATATATTCACCTGGTGACTCCATTGAATTAATAATCCAAGGAAATTGATGATTTTGCTAGCCAAAAAAAATAGAATCAAATGGTAAAAATATCAAAAATTCTAGATAGTTCACTAAACACAAATAAAATGGCTCCATGATCACATTAATATAAGTCTTAGGGCCATGGTTGTGAAAATCTATTTGGATTGTAACAATGTTGGACAACTCAATCTCCTAGTTCTCCATGAAATTCCATAAACTACATTAAAGATATTGTCCATTTATAATGGTAGTGGAAAAACTACTTATGAGCATTGGCCATATGCTTCAACTTTTGCCACCTTTTGTAATTATATTTGAAGATGTAATTGTGAGAATTATTGTTTAATATTTCCAAGGAAAAGTATTGTAGAAAAGTATTGTAGTGGAAAAAATCCTTAGAATATACAATCATAAGGGCTTGGGATATCCTGGTTAAACCCCTTAAAATGGTATTTGATGACCCATGAGATCTCTTATTGTTGCTCACTCAACTATCCTATATCCAAAGATACCCCTAGGAAAGGTTCATAGATTTTAATATTTATTTTAGGAAACTCTAGAGAAAAAATCCTTGGGAAGTATGACCATCACAGTGATAGGCCTATATTTATGATATTTGAGCTCTAGATCCAAAATTAGGCCTTCAAATCCAATAGTACAAAGAAAAGGTATTTTTGAAAGTTTTCCAACTGGCTATCATGGATGAGAATATGCTTGTGTCAGTAGGAAAACTACCACCTAAAATATTTAACCAGATACCCATGAGATTCATCAAGTAAATTTGTAGTCTATGGTCTCAGCCATATCATGTTTGTAGTTACTAATTATTCTAGAAATAGACCCTCCTAGAAATATAATAGGAATGAACGTGCCTACCACCATGATCAATGAACCTTAGCCAGTTTAATAATTAAAAGCTATAATCCAATGCCTTTCTAATAGGCTTGCACAACAAAAAATTTAAGTAGAATATAGGGAATGTAATCAAGAAAGTATCCTAGTAGAGGGTCAAGGTATGAAAATGGAAGAGACAAATAAACAAATACCAGCGAGGATAAAATAATAATCCTAGCTTGAATATCAAAATATTTGGTGGCTTGTGTAGAAAATTTGGATCAATACATAGCACCAAAAAATAGCTCCATATTCTATACAAAACACTCAACATAGCTTGGGCATGTCTTCTTCCCATTATATGTTCAAAATAGTGATAATAGTCCAGATGGAAGGAAAAGAGTTGGAGAAAAATAAAATGATAACCTAGAGATAATGCAAGAAACACTAGGAAAATCGAATGGAACTCCATGGCAACATAAGATAAATTCAAAACCATGGGACAAGAACCAACAAAGGAAGAAAAGCCTACCAAAAGTAATATTATTTGACAATGAGTAAAGAATAGAAAATATAAACAACTCAACAATACAAAAAATAGTTCTAATAAATATCCTAAAAGATAAAGGACAATATTGTTGAAGAAACAAAAGAGCTAAGAACAGATTTTTTAATCTCAAAAAATGTGGCCCTAGTGGAAGCTACTCTAATATGATTAGAAACTAGAAAAGCTACTTGTCAATATCATCATTTGAAATCTAAATGATTATCACTTGCATGGCACAAAATTTAGCCTCCATTGTTTTATTTGTCCTTGTGTCTAGAATATTGGATTCTACATAATTATATGATAGACTCAACAAGCAATGTCATAATTATACCTTAGACAATTTGTGAGGCTAGAAACTTGAATTATTCTTGCCTAGACTCTCAAATGTTGCTTTATAGGACTATTCAAATCCAGACAACTAGCATCATAGAAAAGGTTCCAATCCTATTGTATAAATGCTTAGAGTTTGTAGTAATACATGATGTAACAGTTGTTGATCTATCACCATCATTGAGAATATGTCTGGCTAAGGAATTTTTGCAATAAATAGGTGGTTACCTGGCTTTGGATTATAGTTACAATGCAATATTATGGGTCAAAAGGATGTTTAATATTCTTAGCTAAAATTTCAAGCCATATCATATAAAGAGGCATGAAGAGCAATAGGAAGGAATACCAAAATAAATTCTCAAAGATATACAAATGGAGATATTTACTTTTCCCAAGTAAGAAAGTAAAATCATCTGTATTGTGAATAGTCACTATCCTAAGATGAAGATCTTGTCAAATTAGAGAGATTATAAAAATCTATAAGTTAGGCACACCCAAGCTTAGGGTCTAAAAAGTCATAAAAAGTAGCATATTTGGTAGGAAGGTCAAGGTTCATCACTTGATGATCTAAATATAGAAAAAAATTATGATACACCAGGCCCAAAGTGGAAATCAAAGGTACTTCTATGAAACCTCTAGATGCATACTACTGATATGATCCATAAAAGCAAAACATCTAGAAAATTATAGTTATCTACACTAACTCTTGATGTGCTATGCCAACTATTTCT
Source organism: Wollemia nobilis (assembly GCA_028583015.1). Taxonomy (NCBI): domain Eukaryota; kingdom Viridiplantae; phylum Streptophyta; class Pinopsida; order Araucariales; family Araucariaceae; genus Wollemia; species Wollemia nobilis. The sequence goes on along the minus strand of JAQPPZ010000349.1, from coordinate 3,736,250 downwards.
CAAAAGTATAACTATCTCAAGATCATATCAATATCAGGATAAATCTGATACTAGTCTTATGCCTAAGAGGATGCACCAAAGAAGAAAGCTCATATATGGCATAATATGGTTTGACCACTATAGATTCTAGTGAATAAGCAAAGTTGATCTAATGGCATGTGATAGCATACCATAATTTTGTGTAAATAAGAGGCACATAAATAAAACCTATAATATATAGGTGGAACTAAATAAATGTATCTTATCACATAAAGCAATATTTTTTAAAGAGGACTAAGTAAGATCACATGCATTAGATTTCAAAAATTGGTGTAGACTATGTGAAGTATTAAGGGGATACATAGAATACGTATTGTCCTAAAAAAGGAAAGAATACAATGACCAATAATTTTTTTTTTTTATCTCTTGAAGTGAAGAACACAAGCTTATACTAAGAGGGGGGTGAATAGTATAAGATCATTTTTTACTTTCTTTCCAAACCAATATCAATTAATGTTCTTAATTGCAATAAAAAAATATAGCAGTGTGCATTAATAACTCAGATAGCAGTAGTAAGCAAGAGCACAAGACACCACACACAATTGAGACACAAGATTTAACGTGGTTCCCCCAATGTGAGGTACTCCACGGAGAAAATATTTTACTAAAACTCTCAATCAATATCTTTGAGAATCACTCCCAATTACAATGTTTATGGATCTCTATCCAAAGGAGATGTTGATCCCCTAATCTCAAGTTCGTGGATCTCTTCCATAGTAGAACTCTTTCCCCTTCTACTCTGGCTATGTGATCTTCTATAAGACTCTATCTCTCTACTGCACTGACTAGTGGACCTCTCTCCACTTGAAGACTCCTCACTTAGATCTATCTTCAATTGTGTTGGTTGTTGGATCTCTATCCATTGAGACTATGTCCTCTATACTCTATCACCTCCAAAGCTCTATAAATAGGATCACTAAGAACCTACTCAATAGGCTCACACAAAACCTACACAATAGGATCACACAGAACCTGCTTAACAAGCTCACACAAAACTTGTCAAATCTGCTCAAGCAAGCTCACCAAGAAATTACTCAATTCTGCTCTAGCAAGATCACCAATAAATTACCCAATTTTGCTCTAGCAAGCTCACCAAGAAATTACCCAATTCTACTCTAGCAAGCTCACCAAGAACTTGCCAAAATTTGCTCTAGCAAGCTCACCAAGAACTTTTCCAAATCTACTCTAGCAAGCTCACCAAGAACTTGCCCAAATTTGCTCCAACAAGCTCACTAAGAACTTGTCCAAATCTGCTCCAACAAGCTCACTAAGAACTTGTCCAAATACTATCCTCAAATATGTCTCAAAGGCATTCTCAAAGGCTCAATCAATCATGCTCAAGTAGTACTCAAAATGAACTAAAAAATGAATGGCAATCTCAACTCAAATTAACTTCATAGAAGCATAAAGAGAATTGTTAGAGACTCAATATGTTCTAATCTCACTCTCAACCCAAATAAATCTCAACTTAACTCATAGAAGCATAAAGAGAATTGTTAGAGACTCAATATGTTCTAAACTCACTCTCAACCCAAATCAATCTCAAATCAACTCAAATCAACTCATAGAAGCATAAAGATAATTGTTAGAGACTCAATATGTTCTAATCTCACTCTCAACTCAAATCAACCTCAACTCAACCAATCATCACAAGGGACAACTCTTTCTCACACAACCCTAGTCCAAGTATGTATCAACCAACTCAAATGTTTCCAACAATGCTCAACCACAAATCTCACATAACAATGATACTCATAATATTTTCTAACTCAAGTTCTTTCACAACCAATGGGCTTCAATAACTATGCTTATCAAACAAGGTTTAGACACAACTCTCAATTCAAAAAACCTTGAAGCATTCAACCAACCACTTTCGAAAAGGAAACCACAAACAATCCTTTTCCCTCCAATGATATTTCAGAAATCAACCACCATAAACAATCAATAGGAGAATGTGTCCATACCTTTTATGAAGATGAAAAAACCTCTTTGTAAATCTGCCACAATCACAAAATTTTTTTGCCAATCTTCACAAGGGTTAGTAGATCACAAAATAATCAACATTGCTCCACTTTTCAATAATCATCACCAAAGCCTTTAATTGCACAACTTCCTTATCTCTCCTAAAACCACTTGTACCATAAAATAAAATAAATCAAAACATTGCATAACCTTTTCACTCCAACTTAATTAATAATTGTTACCCATATTTTATTATCTCTTTTAAATGCCTCAATATCCTTTAATTAATCAAAAAATAAATAAACCAAAGTGCCTACACCTTATATCTCCTACAAATTTGGAATATAACACTTTTAATTTTAAAACCTAAAACCTTATTACTCCAAAAGTTTATTACCTTAATAAAATATATCCTTATTAAATTTCTACAACACTATAATACCTTATATCTGCCGAAGAACAAAACACACTCAATTTTCGTCCCCCTCTAAAACGCACATCCCCCAAATCTCAATTTTCGAGCATTTTAATAATTAAAATTTGTGCATACCTCAACCATAGGCTAGCAAACGAAAATATCACACGAAGATCGACCCGCACTTTGTTACACTCTGAAAGCTCCTCTAAGCTCTTGGTTTCGATAATCGCGCAGCCACCAATAAATTTAACACTCTCTTGATTTTCGTGCACATGCTTTATATTATATTCGCCGAGTTTTACTTTCTCGTGACTTCGATTATTTTTCTCCGAAGCATATAGTCAATCTTATTTTTCAAACCTTATATTATGGCCATTTTATACATTATATTAATTTTTAAAACAACGACGTCGGCGACCAAACATAAATGGAGCCCTTTTAAAAAAAAATGATTTCTTGTCGACGAAAATATTGGCCCAACTTAAAAATAAAGATTTAAATATTTATAATAACTTCTTTAAAATATTTAAATATTTAATTTTAAATTTTAATTTTAATTTTAATTTTAAATAATTAAAATTTAAATAAAATATTAAAAATTAAATATCTTTATCATTGGGGTATTTTTTTTTGACAAAACGAAAGTCCAATTTGGGTTTTAAGAAAAACCCAGTTCAAATCTGTCATTCATGGTTTTAAACCTTTTATTTTGCCTACTTTGGTTTTCACAAAAATCTCGTATTTATTCATGCTTTCCAAAATATCATTTGGCCACCAAAACTCAATGTGATCCATGTGACATCAATGACAACATAAAATAACTCAAATTACCAACATGGAGCTTATAAAAGGTTTTCTTTTCTCATAGTGATCTACTGCCCTTAGCTCATAGGAGGTTATGTAGTAGGCAATAAGGATGGTAATGACATGCTCTCCCTTATGATCACCCCCTTTCTCTTTTCCTACTCCTTGTTTATTAAAGAATATGAATCATTAACAAAGAAGTAAATTTAAAAAGTATAAGAAAAAGGAAAAAGAGAGGGATGATCTAGAGAAATTCTGAGGTTGATTAGAAAACAATAGTTGTAATATGGGGTAGGTTTGCTAGGTTTAGCCTAAAAGGGTATGACATTGAAGCATGTGTTTTGAAATAATTTTAGGATGTATCCTTATCTCATTGTTGTGGGGATGAAAGTTAAGTTGTACTCTTGCATGGGAATCTAATAATTCACATATTCATCTAATATCTCTTTCATCCCATTTTGTTTAAAGATTTATCCATACTTTTTCTATCATCATTAAGTTAACCCTTTTCCTCTTCTACCATTCTTAAATCCATAGTCCAATGGAAAAGTTGGTATAACCTTTCATTCACAAACAACTATAGTCATCTTAAGTAGTTATAAAAGTATGTGGAAATAAATATCTCAGTACTAATGCCAAAGGTCATAATGAAATTAGGAAATCTAAACACATGTGGCACTTAGTAATGAATTTTGAAGAGATAGACATCATAGGACTATAAAAGAATTATAAGGATACCTAATGCATGAGATTTTATATGAGTATCCATGCAAAGAATTGAAGTAGCACTTGGTTCTAGACCACTCAATAATCTTGAAGAACATTAGATGCATGGCTTTATAAGGAAGAAGACAATGGGGGAGAAAATTATTGGAGGTATGCAATATTTATCTATGGAAAGTTACAGGAGAGAACATTGACCTAAAGCTATGGATCTAGACCTAGAATAATTTTTAGTTGTAGCAGAATATGCTCATGGAATTTTTATTTTTGTAGGAGATTTCTGGTCTTAAGTATCTCTATTTTCTTTGCTCTCTCTTTCCCTATCAATATTTCCTCTCTCTTTCTATATATTCCTTATGTGTATTTGTGCCATCCACCTTGATAAATAGCTTCTTACCCTATATGCATGAGTATCTCACCACTATCACCAACATTTATATATTATATAACCCTTCCCTTTATTTCTTCATGTAGCATCTACACCATATAAAGTAGCCTTCATCATTCCAATCATCTACCCTCACCCTTCCCCTTCTCTACATCGATTCCCTTCCTTACTCTAAAATTAGTTTATTTCTAAAAACCATAAGCCTTGCTCATTCCCATAACCCTTACCATAAATAAACTTATCTTCTAGCTCCATTTCCTTTCAAAGTCTATGTTATCCCATACATAAAGCATACTAAATTTTACAAGAAAAAATCCCCAGAAGTCACCAATAATGTAGGTAAATTTCTTTACCTACATCCACTATGTGGTATTGTTTAAGCCATGTAGTTATTTTTATAAGGCAATAACATAGCAAGTGGAATGCAACAACTTAACATACAATACTTTTAACAATGAATAAAGTCCCTATGGCTAATGCAAAAAAAAAATAATGGTACAAAACTGGTGGGAATATTATATAGCAACACTACAAGTATAAAGGTATGTATGGATGTAAAGTGAGAAAAAGAAGGTAGAAAAGTAGCAAGCAAGAGCTTGTTAGATAGTAAAACAACATCAAGGCAATTAAATCTAACAAGACAAATCAATAAACATAAATTTTGGCTAAGTAAGAAACCTGGACAGACATTTAGCATTGTTTATGTCAACAAAGGCATAATAAAAATCCAACATCCAACATTCTTCAAAATAAAATGTTGATGAAGCATGTCAAATATTTATGTCTACCATCAAATGCCTTGCATTTAAGTAAAATTAAAGCCAAAAATGAAAGCAACTAGATATACATTGATGTCAACATCATCAAGGTGACATTAAAAATTTAGCATGGTTTGAAAGAAGGGTCCAAATATTTGAAGTCATAAAATGTCATACTCTACAATATTTTCAAAGGTAATAGAATTTAGAGGTAATGATGTCATCATAAAAATATTGAGTGCATAACAAACCAAAACGAATATCAAATGTAAAATAAATCCAAGGAAAGAGCCTTGAAAATAAAATCAATAAGAATCAACCAAATAAACTAGGCATCCAACATTGTGCATAGGAAAATATGGTTGTCATATTCTTCAAGCAATGACATCAACAAGAGAATAATATTTTGACATATAGTATTAATAAATGGTAGAAGAAGCAACACTTAGATGAGATAAAACTTTTGGCATTAAGCAATATGCTCTCATACATCTATCTTTTGCATATAGGCTTTAGACATGTTCTAGTCAGTAGTATAATGTGTGTTAACCAATTGCCAAATATCATTGTTGTTAGATATCTCAATGGACAAAACCTCCTCCATCACACACCTACCTCTACTCAATTGGTTAAGCATAACATAAAATATTTGATCTTAATCAAACTGTTATAATCCAATGATGCATAATGCAAGTTATCTACACAAAATAAATCCCTTTTGCACATGTCATCAAGGAATGATTAAAATAATCAAGCATAGTTCACTTGAATGTGACAACCACTCCCTATGCCTGTTCTAATAGACCTGCAATATGACCTAAAGGTAATCATGATAAGATAATTGGATGTGTTGTAAATCTATATATACTTGAATGTAAACCATTCAAATGGTCAACACTTTAGCATTTACAATTGCATGACTATATGATGATGTTATACGTCTTTTGAATGAAGATTTGATTATTATATGGACTCTTTCTCAACTTGTTGCAAAACATGTATAAATGCCAACTAAGTGATTATGCTTTTTCTTAAAGCTATGAATGGTTAATTTTGTTATAGTTATTTTGCTTTCTAGATTTCTCCTTAGATTTCTTGTTCATTAGTTCTTATAATGCTTGATAATGCTTAACATTTTTTATGACTAAATGTTTATTCAAAAGGAAAGAAAGTTGGTTTGTTAAGTAGTCTACTTTAGTTTAGATCGTGAGAATCTCATGCACTATGTCTCTTGATGTTGCTAAATCCACACAACTTTTATATTATCTTCTAACTTATTTGCATCCCTTACTTTAGCCTGCAATCTCATTTTAGTTAGTTTGGCTAGGACCATAGGAGTAGGTCTATTTAGAAGTTTGACTCAGATATCCCTATTTATGAGCCATATAATATTGGTTGAGGTATTTAAGGCACAATTCATCCACTTAGGTATATTTTGAACCAAGAATTCTCATGATAAACCTAGGTTTTATTCATAGCCCTTACTTTTTATCTTCTCTTCATTGCAAAAATCTTGAAATAAAAGTTTATTCAGTGTTGTCTGATTGGCTAGAAGGCATGGCAACTTGGTCAAGTGAGCATTGGATTTTGCATGTGGGTGAAGAGGGTCCAATTTAAAAAATTTCACCTACCTTTTTGTGACAATAAATTCTCTAATTAATTATGCTATATAATGTTCTTTAAGGAGGCATAGAAACTTCTACCTGGATATGATGGTTTCAATGTTAATCATCTTGAATAAATTAGGTTCAATATTTTAAGAATTTAAGCCCTTTTAAATATAAGATTGTATTGATTTTTTTATCTTCACTAAGGGCTTCATTCATCCTTCTAGGGGGAGGCACCTTTCAAACCCCAATGTATGCATTGGCAACTTGGTTAGTGCAATGGGGTCCCTATAGACCAAATTTTGATTCCCTTCAAGAAATGTTTTACCATTTCACTAATGTGCCAATTGGAATTATCATATCCTATACCACATATTAACCTCTTTTAACATATATATACTTCTTCAACCAATATAACTCTAGTATGTGTTAAACTATCCTTTCAAGGATGAATGAGTGATGTATACTAAAAGGGAGACACCAATAAATGAAGAGACAATAAGTGTAGATTGAGATTGGATATAACATTTCTAAGGTTTATGAGATTAATTTTTTAATGTTTTTAAGGTTGTTAAGGAAAATATTTTGGAGCCCATAATGTTTGCATATGGATGAGTTTTGAACCCCTATTTTCAAATTGCATGATGTTTTGAGCTCTTTTCATTAATGACATTAGTTGAAGGATATATTAGAGTGTTGGAAATAAAATTATGCATGGTAGTTCTCAGCATATTGTTCCCTACTTCAAAAAAAAATCATATGTTATACAATTATAATCTTTGGTCTATGTTTATAGGATATAAAATTATATTTGTAACATCTTAATAGTTATTGATTCTTCTATATATAAAAGGTACTTGGAATATGTTGTAATCACTCCTTCTTCCTTTGGGCTATTTAATCATCTTATGCATGAATATATAATCCATCATCATCTCTTCTTTCTTTCATTCTTTGTCTAGGTTCTCTTGGAATTTTGTAATGACCCTATCTATTTCTTTCTTTCATAAAATTTTTACACGTTTGTATAAATATTTGAGTGGAAGGATTGATTATGTTAATTTATAGAAATAAGAATGAATTATAACATATACTATAAAAAATGACTATTATGTATTTTTGAGGGAATAATTATAGTTAGTAAAAATAATTAATTGGTTTCTTAAAGTGAAGAACAAATTAAATTAGTTGTTGAAGGCCTCATTAGGAATTATAGAGGTCAGGTAGTGGCTGCATATGCTGAGGAGCTAGGAATTACCATAAATTACCAATATGAAGCATGGGCAATGCTTACAGACCCTCATATTGCAATGAATTTGGGTTTTAGGAGAATTGTTCTTGAGGGGGATTCCAAGAATATTATAAATTCCCTTCAAAAATAAGAGTTAAATAATTATAGCATTATCCAAATAATTACAGATGCAAGGAATATTTTTGGAAACCTATAAGAAATTCAAGTTAAACATATTTACAAAGAGGGAAACAAAGTTGCTAATAAAATGACGAATATGGCAATTAAATCTAAGAATTTCAAAGTCTAGCCATATGCCCCCATGGAGTTGGAAGATATTATAAGAATTGATAGTGAAGATAGCAGATAAAGAGGGTAGAGCAAAGTAGAATACTTATTGGGATCATGTGATGAAGGATTTGAACACACTAAATTACATTATTGTCAGCAGTTTCTTTATCAATTATGTAAAGCATTGAGCACTGCATTAGCCACGTTAAAATAGAAGGATAGTGGGAGGAATATTATTTTGGCTTCTCCATAAACATGTTTAGACCATTTTTGTTTGTTTTACTAATATAGGGCTATCTTGCATTTGTATGATCTTCTTTTGTTTTTTCTTTTACATCTTTCGAGCTTTGTGTAAAGGGTCGGGGCCCTTCAACCCCCCTTTTTTATCAATACCAAAAAAAAAGACCACATTAAATTTAAATTTATGAACATAGCATCTTGACTATTATATTCTAATTGGTCTAATGAATTAGACATGAAAGGAAAAGAAAATGAATTTTGTAAGCCGAGGAACTACATTGCAAAATATAAAAATTTATAAAATTGGCAAAAATTCTATGAAATACCAAAGATGTGACTTGTCTCAATGAAGTGATTCACTCCAAGAGAATTGATTCATTCCAAGAAGATATTTTTTCTCCAAATGTGGATTCTAAAATAATTTTTCTAAATATGCTCTCAAGTATTTACTTTTACTAGGAGTATTGAGTAAGGAAGTCCACATGTCAAATTAGAAATAGGTAAGAGAATAATGTCATAGAATCATATATGTAACCGCTAGGGAATATTATCATATGTAACCATCAAGGAATATTTTTGTATTATTATGCACTTTGTAACTCATGGAAGGTGAACCACCACATAGGTGATCTCGTAACTCATGGAAGATGAACCATCACACTCTTGTACAAAAAGATATGTACCCCATTGTAAGATGGAGATATGAATTATTTTTAAAGAAATATTGGTTCATGGAGCTAGATATCTTGTGCAGTGACTTCCTTCAAATAAGAAGAATTGTACGATGTTGCCCTACCTCAAGGGTATTATCAATCTCTATTTTATTTTGTGGATTCATATTATACAATCTATTTGTGGATGCATGTTGCTATTTTTGCAAATTTTTTAATGATTTATGGTTATGAGAAGAGAGCTTCATAACACCTTCCCTCATCAAATGCTTCCCTATTTCAATTGTTTGGAACCAAATATTTCTCCTTTGACTGGACATTGATGACAATAAACCTTTCTTTAATGGATTCAAGAGTCTTGACTAGGTCCTCCTCTATTTAAGCTTTGGCCATCACTACCTACTCCAAAAAAAATAACCAAAAGAACTTTCAACTATATTATATATAGTATATTTCTCTCTTGTCTCTTCCATTTCATAATATGCCTTATGATGATCGTAATGATGAAAATTACTACATCAAAAAGGAACTCTGATGTAGTCAAGCTTTTGTAAATACATCCAATTTCTTGATATGAACTCCATGTTATCTAGAAACCCTAAACTAAAATATAGTTCCACTAAGATACGAGCTATTTTTCTATGGATACCATATAAGTTTTCCATTTATACTCCAAGACAAATATCTAAGGAATTCCAAATTTCACATAGCATTCTTTCATTTCAAAATTCAAATGGTAAAGAGAGTAGGTTGACTAGATAGGATGACTATTAGTTTTCTTAGAGTGTGGATCAAACCTAGGAGTCCATAATTTTAGATTTAAAATGTTTATCCCCAAATTACATCTTCCATTTTTTATTATTGTAGCATATTTTACCTTTTGGAAGACAAAAACCATCTAACCCTTTATCATCAAATGAAATGTAGAAGTATAGTTGAGAAACTCCAACTAGGTAGTCTTGATCTATTCTTGTTGAATTCTTGGTTTCATGGAGTGGTCCATAAAATTTCCTACCAAAACTTTATATTTTAGTGATAAAACTTGCTCTAACATTAGATCCCCACCTACAACCATTTGGACTAGTTCCTTTTGCAACTTTAAACAATTTTTTATTTTTATTTTTGGCTTATTTTATTTATTTACCAATTATAATGGACTACATTTTAGTGTTTCCTTTGGTTCATTTGTTAGCATTTCACTTTATTTATCCCTCTTATATGTGCTACGATTAGGGTCTGAATTTGATTGGGTCTTCAAGCATGGTTCTGAGTCGAGTCCTCCATGTACCTTGTCCTCCTTATGTCATAAGTCAAAAATTTCTTCCTTAAAGAAAAAATTGAGGCCGTCATATATTCCTTAGGCTCTTTACTATTGTCCACTACATATTTTGCATTCATCATTGACTTAGTTTTCTTTCCATTATTAATGATCAATGGTCAAAGTCTATAGTAGTTGAGATTTTCTACAAAATAATTTTTTAAAATATCCATCCTTCCATCTCCTTATTTTTGCTATTGACCAAATCCCATTGATAAGAGCCTCATTTGCTTAGGAACAAGCAATTGTTATTTTTTCTAGATATTGGTAGTCACCATCTATTGCATTTCTATGATGATGACAATCCCATCCCTAACATTATTTGTGGCCCTACCAATACCATGTCATCATATAGGATGTCCTTCTTTTGCTGACCTTGCTTACTCTTCATAATTGTAAAATCTATTCAAATCTACAATTATATTATATTTTTGGAGCTTTTGTCTTTCAATACAACCCTAGCTCATAATAAAACATAAAGATGATCCATAACCCATGCACCATGTGTCTATAGTTTTTTATTCCATTACAACCCTAACTCATAGATCCGTAGCCCATGTCATCATGGTTTTGGAGCTTTTATTTTATACTATAACCCTAGATCATAGATATTGAAGCTTGTGCTCTTCATTGTAACCCTAGGTAATATATGATTCAACAAACATATCCATTATAACCCTAGTGCATATATTTCGCAATATGTCTATGTTTTACATTATAATAGAGAGACGATCCATAGTATGTGTCATCATGTTTATGGATCTTATATTCTCCATTGCAACCCTAGCTCATAGATTTTGCAACTCATGTTACTATATTTCTGAAGCCTCTATTCTATACTTCAACCTTAGCTCGTAGATGTTATAACTCATGCATGTTTTATATTGTATGTCATCATGTTTATGGATAATTTTATCCATTGCAACATTAGCTCATACATTTTGTAACTCATGTCACTGTATTTCTAAAGCTTTTATTCTACACCTCAATCTTAGCTTGTAGATGTTGTAGCCCATGCATGTTTTACAATATAACATATAGATAATCCATAACTTGTGTCATCATGTTTTTAGAGAATTTGTTCTCCACTAAAATTCTTAGATTATATATGCCACAAATTTTGCATGGTTCTACAATATAACACAATAATGAGTTCCAACACATACCACTATGTTTCTAGAGCTTCTATTCTTCACTACAACCCTAGCTCATAGATGTCACAACATTTTTTCCCATGGTTTTAGAGTTTTTGTTTTCCATTGTATCCCTAGGTTGTAGATGTTGCATCTCATTCCATCATGTTTTTAAAGCTTTTATTCTTCACTACAACCCTAGCTCATAGATGCTATAGGCCATGCCATAATGTTTTTGGACTTCTATATTTCACTAAAATCCTAGCTCATAGATATTGCAACCTTACAACCCTAGCTCATAGATATTGCAACCTTACAACCCTAGTTTGTAGATGTCACAACCTTACAATCCTAGCTCATATATTCCACAAACCATGCCATATATATGCCATGAATATTAAATTTAAAAATTATAGCTAGAAAGGATAGTAAAATATCTTAAATTCTAAAATAACTTTTAACACTTGTTCACTAATAAATTACAATAACTTTTTCATATCTATATCTATGATGGTAAAAAAAAAAATTAAAATTAATAAAATAATATTATAATAAAAATAAAAGGAAAATTTTATGCTAACATATCATCTTATAGATACATTCATTTTTTATAGACCTCTTAACCCTTTCACCTTTTTCATAAAAAAATGGTAAGTAGTTGATTTTTAAGCCTAAAAAAATTTGACACCTAATTATCACATAAGTTTCCCATTTTTATATCAGTGGTTGAATTTCACGCTAAGCCTAAATAAATTTGACACTAAGGTTTTCTATTTTTAAATCAAAGATGCAAAAAAATTAAATCAAATTTAAATATATAATAATTATTTATGTACCTAATATCGTTTTAACCTCTTTCATAAACCTCTTTCATAAATAAAATGGTAACAAATCTAATTTCATGCTAAGTCCCCCAAAAAAATTGACACCTGAGCTCCCCATTATTAAATTAGAGACAAAAAAAGTATAAAAAAAGCAAAAAAAAATGAAGCAAATTTGAAATATCTATTAATTATTTACAAACCTATTATCCTTTTAAACTTTTTCATAAATAAAATGGTAAGTAATCGAATTTCATGCTAAGCCCCAAAAAAATGACACCTAAGCTCCCCATAATTAAATAAAAGACCCAAAAAATATATGCAAAAAAGCAAATTTGAAATATATCTTAAAAACTTTCTTCATGCACCTATTACTTGATATGTCAAATATGTCAGTATAAATACATGAATGGGCTAAGGAAAATCATTATTTTACCTCCACATCTAGGTTTGTCTTAGTAGCTCTTATATCCTTGCATTCCTTTTGTAGGAGTGCATTGCATGGTATAATATATACTTGTGAGAACAATGGAAAATCTAATGGATCTACAAGGCTAAAGCCCTTGTAGTGGTTCTTACCTCAATCCTTGGTGGGTATGTCATATGTTTGGGGTTCACCAAGAGTGTATTAGGAATTCACTCGAAATCCTATTTTTTGTGTGTACATTTGAAAACAATTGGGTTTTGTCTTTTCAAAAGATAAACTAATTAATTGTAAAAACTATTTAACTAAGATGTAACATACAAAATATTTTTAATATAGAGTCTATTATAGAATTATTATTTTATTTGAATGATAACAATAAATATAAAGTTAAAATTTGCAATCGACTAGTAGCTGCAAGATAAATAACCCTAGCTGCAAGACTTTTTATCTTGCTTTGGAAGAATGAAAGATTCCTTTGGGGGGGTCCCCTCACAAGGGACCTTATTGGGAATAAAATAGAACCCAAAATTTTTCAATATGCTTTCTTTTTTTGATGTATTGAAGGGCATCAATACAGAGAAAATACAATTGTTGTCTTGAAAGGTTATGTAAGAACTAGGCATGGGAAAGGAGAAAAGGATAGAGAAAAAAAAATGCAATGGATGTCTACCCCAATAAGAAACACTTATAACATTGGAGATATCTAAGAAACTAATAGCAAATGATAAAGTGTATAAGTCTACACATTCCCTTATATGCAAGTCTATGGGACTCCAACCTTCCCCATGATTCTTGTACACATGGGCTAGGAAACACTAGGATCCACAAGGTAAGTTGGAAATCCTAACATACCAAATGTATATTTTGTTATATATTTCATGCCAATATCTAAAAGGGATAGGGTATTTGAAGGAGGTTTGTACAATATAGGCCCCATAGGATTATTCATGCAACCTTTGTAGTCAACGTTTGACCCTTGAATTGAGCCATTTGCAACTCCAATTTGGCTAAAACTATTTTCCCTCACTTTAAAATTTTTTAAAGAGGATATTCTAGAAATTATTGGAAACCTTATTGGAAAATTTATAGGAAGCAAGTGAGAATTAGTGGAAGGAGTATTGGCTACATATGCCAAGATTTATGTGGAAATGGACCTAGGAAAGCTACTCCCAATAAAAAATGACCTCAAAGGGGGAATTTATAGAGGTAGCAAGTGGAATATGAAGTAATTCCATTCACATGTAGAGTATGCCATGAGTATGGACACCTGGTTAGATATTTCCCCAAATTGGCCAAGGATGAGATACAATAAATAGGTACAAGTTCAAGAAACCAAAAACTATAGAAATAAAGTGAAGTAATATTCCAAACAATTATAATGAAAGAAGTAAAAAATAACACCTAGGTAAGGAGAAGCAATCAAAATGAGGGAGAAAACATAAACCAACATGCAGAATGGAGGGCCTTGTCCAAGAAAAATGAGATCCTTAGGTTAGAGGATCGAATGGAAGGAGAATATTCACATAATATAAATCCAGCTAGAAACCTAGACAAACATATAGAAGGAGACTAACAAATCCCCCAATACATAGTAATGGTTTTGAAGTCTATAAATAAAAAAAAAACATTTTTAGCAAATATTTTTAGAAATTGATCATTAAAATATTTATTCTTAGGGAGAAACCCAATTCCTAGATCTATATAAAATTTATTTCATAATTAGGATTTTTTCTTTATAATTTAACAAAATATACCTTCTTTACATTTTTTTCTTCTTTTACAAAAGGAATAATATATTTAAGATACTTTATTTTAACTATGAGGCACATTTTTAGGTTAAGATAAAAATAATAAAGCTATAAAGGAATGGTTCATAGTTGCTTATATGTTTAAGCATTTCTAATTTCTCTTAATGTGGGATTGTAATAAACATGATTTACATTTTTAGGTTATGCTAAAAATAATAAATCCACAAAGGAATGGTTAATAGATTACTTACATGTTTAAGCATTCCTAATTCCTCCCAATATAGGACTATCATAAACATTATTTATATCTTGAGAATCAAGTCCTTTCATAATATATTTAGTTTTAGAGTGTGCCATTTATACATGTTTTTAGGTTAAGCTAAAAATAATAAATCCATAAAGGAATGGTTAATAGATTGCTTACATGTTTAACCATTCCTAATTACTCCTAATATAGGACTATCATAAACATTATTTATATCCCAAGAATCAAATTCTCTCATAATATATTTGGTTTTAGAGTGTGTCATTTATTAGTGGAAATAAATGAAGTCATTTAATAATAAAATTATTTAATTAAACTACTTAGCATCGTAAACAATTATATATTATTAATTTAAAACTATAACTAACTAACAAGAAAAATTAGGAAGAATAGTTAAATTTGAAAATATCTTTATAAACAATTTCATGAATACTATTAATTTAAAACTACAAAATTAACTAATGAGTGTGAGTACTATTAATTTAAACATTTAAAACTATAAAATTAATTAAGAGTAAAATTAAGAAGAAGAATTTAATTAAAGATTATCTTTAAAAACAATTTTGGATGAGTATTATTTAAAACTATAAAATTAACATCTTTATAAAATTCTCTACATTGTAGGCTTCCTATTGATGGTATTAAAGTCAAATGTCAACCATGATACTAATAATTTTAAGGGGTCATGTTATAAGTCATTGTAGGCTCTTTGCCCTCCTTTTTTTGGGTGGAAGGAGGAATTTTGGGAATTTGAGGGATTTTATTTATGGGGATTTTACTCGTTTTATTGAGGAGCAAATGGGATTTTTTTGGAGGTGGATTTTGCTCATTTTATTAAAATAAAATGGGATTTTTTCGGAGGGGCATATTGCTCATTTTATTGAAGAGCAAAGGGAATTTATTACTTTTTGTGGACTTGATCATTTTGTAGAGGAGCAATGGATTTTTCTATTTGTTTTTAGAGAGGCAGAGCTTGTCCTTTTGTCAATTCCTAGCCTTTTAGTGTTAGAGTATATTACATTATTTGGTACATGTCAATGTATCACATTGGGTACATTATTAGATTAGGATTTTATCTTATGTTAAGTAGTTACTTGGGGAAGAAGTAATAAATGCACAAGTGTTAGAATGTGTAATGATGTAAATGTGCATGTAGTCTACACGTACATGATTCATAGGAATAGGTAGATTATATCCAAAGGAACGTACCTTCCTATATATATGTACCTTGAGCTATAAAAGGAGACATAAAGAAGTGTGTGTGAGACACAAAGTTACTATAGAGTAGTGAGTAGGTACAATATAGATCTTCATTCTAAAAAAAATGGAGTGTTCATAGTCCTCCATTATATTGCATTGTACTATTTTCATGAGCTTTCATTAATGGTATATTACTAAGTTATTGCAAAAGTATATTCTCTTATTTTATTACATATTTAAGTACCATTATCATATACTTAACATAGCCTACATATTTTACATTTTGTGGTTGCATCTCCATTAATTTACATCACCAAAAGCTAATAGTGGTATCAGAGCATGCTATAGATCGATAGGAAACATGGAGAGCCACAAAGAGAGATTGGGAGGAGTTCAGAATATTAGTTCCAAAAATTTTGAGATTGCAAGTGGCTAGAGTCTTTCTGGAGGGTTGCAAAAAAAATTGTGAAGACTAGGACTCAACGTTAATTCCACTAGATTGACTAGTCAACTAGTGAATTTTATTATCTCCATAATTATAGATTATTTCATTTCAAATTATAATACTTGTTGTAGGAAAAGTAGATTCAAAGAAATTTGGGTAGCTTCCTACATAGTGCTAGGAATAATATCTTCATTAGAATCATTCTAGTACTTGCAAAAACAAGTAGAAGACTGAATATTTAAGAGACCTAATAAAATATCCCATTACAAGGGTTGAAAAACTATAGATTGTAGAAGAGAGGAAAAGGTCATAGTAACCTTATTTAAAAATCAAGGAAGAAGAGACTCTAGAGATGAATCCAATAGAATATTGGAGAATGATGATCTCCATTGAAGATTGAAGCCTATAGATTGTATAAGAAGAAAATAGCTCAATAATATGGAAAATATCTACAAGATATCCCATTGAAAAACTTCTATTTCACGAAGATAGAAGACTAAATAAGGACAAGAAACAAGTCCCATTCTAGATTCTAGTAGTAGTAGATTTCAAAGATCTAAGAAGAAGATATCATTACCAACACTTCCATAGTAGAATGTTGAAGGAAAGGTCTCATTGGGAAGACCAGAGAAGCTATGAGAGAGAAGACCCTAGAGAAGAGGTCTCAAAGAGAAACAAGGAAAAGGCTTAATGAGCCTCATTGAAGGAGATTCAAATAAGACCATTGAAGGATTTCCTAAGAGAACTCATTGGAGGAAGTTACCACTAAGGAGAACTTCCTAATAAAGGAATATTTTGGGATAATTGTCATCATCCGAAAACAAGCCCAAAGGAGACAGATTTGGCAAGAAGATTGCTAAATTTTAGAGGAGATAGCTAAAGATCTAGAGATTTTTATATTCTTGAGAAGAATTCCTAGATTGAAGTTAGAATTCAACAAGGATATTAAAGGAAAAAGGAGCCAAACATTACTACCAAACTTGGAAGGTTTGAATATTATCTTTGAAGGCTAGAAGGCTCATTCATAGAAAGGAGATACAGGTTTGTTGAATCTACAGTAGAATAGTGAAGGTTTCTTGAAGAAAAATATCAATTGTGATATGGAGGAGTTTCTTATCAAATATTTGAGATTCAAGGACAACATTTCAGTATAGATACTGAATGATTTATAATATGAAATAATTCAATTTTGAGGATATAAAGAAAGTAGCAAGTTTGGTAGCATCAAACTTCAAATTTATAGAGTGTATTCTAATGGAGAGTTGAAGTCACCTACTACAATTTTAAGGCAGCAAATTAGAGGGTTTCATAGCTAAAAATAGGTGAAATAAAGAGTTGTTTCAGATAGCAAGAAATAGCTACAATTCCATCCAGTAAAATGGAACAATAAGGTGAATATAATCACTTTGAAATCATTCATATATAGATTTTTTTAAGATAACAAAATTTGGTGCAATAGGTTCATCACTGAATGTTAAATTACTTAGTTAAATATTAAGTTTC
Organism: Wollemia nobilis; assembly: GCA_028583015.1. Classification (NCBI taxonomy): domain Eukaryota; kingdom Viridiplantae; phylum Streptophyta; class Pinopsida; order Araucariales; family Araucariaceae; genus Wollemia; species Wollemia nobilis. The sequence goes on along the minus strand of JAQPPZ010000349.1, from coordinate 3,718,258 downwards.
ATTAAACACCATATCAGAGTTAAATTTTCAAGGAGAAGGTTGAATTTTAAAGTCTTCAAGGGAAAGCAAAAGAAATTTTCTTTTAAGGTTTATATACCTGCACATTAAAATAGGAGCTAAATATATTTCAAAAAAAAAGAAAAATATCATCTTACTATTATCTAGTTATAGAAAAGAAGACTTCATTAAGTTGCAGATATTATAAGGAGCAAATATTAGTGCATGATTTAAGGTTCATTTGTAGGAGTAATAAGGTGAGTTCATTATTGCATTATACCAGTTATTCAAAGTTCACTAAGGATTTTAGTTAAAGTGAACATTAGTGCAAAGTTAAACCTCTAAAAAATCATATTAGTTGCATGTTGAAGATCTTGGATTCATTTTTACTAATATATCCAATTAAATTAATTTATGTCAGTGTTGTTTAGTAAGGAATGTAACATAATTACTCTAAAAAAGCCACATTTTCATAGAAGTTAGAGAGACTGAAAAAGGATATGTTCAGTCTAGAACCTTGGTGCAAGTTGAGGTACACTATCTTAACTATTTACATTACAAAAAGCACCATTATTGTCCTTTAGAATAGTAATAAAAGGACAAACAATATAGGCTCTAAAAGGTATTAGAGAGGCCATTAATACATAGTTTTTAAGTGGCCATTACAACTAGTATAGGGGTAAATTCTAAGTATTATAAGAGAGACAATAGAGGGCTCACATCAATCAAATCTCAAGGTGTCTAAAAGACACCATATTTGCCACTGAATTGAGTACCCACAATTGCAGTTACCTAAAAGCAGTACGCCAACATAACGACCTTGTTATCCAACACATATCCATGTAATAGGGATAGCATATCAGGGTTTACATAAAGTTTCTATCATTAATTGTATATCAAAAAAGAATTAATAGTGCTAAAGATTACAAGGTGCATTACCCAGGGTTCGACTTAGACAAACTGCTAGTTGAAATAAAGCACATAAATCCATCATCGAAGAGCCATAGAACCTTCATTATAGTGCCCTTAATACATCTTAGTTTAAGCCACCCTCGTAGCACCACTTCTCACTTTGAAATAAGGTGTAGAAGACAAGTTACTAAAGGCATTTATGTTAAAAAAGTACATAAAGAAAGAAAAATTAGAAGGAGGTCTACATGCATGAAACCTTAGAACCACTTGCAATACGGAGCCCAAGGATCTTGTTCCACTTGGCACAAATGGCATATTCACCCTATTATCTCTAACACTCAAGAGAAAGGTGCTCATTTGAGTAATGCCTTCCATCATAGTCTTAACACCCAAGAAGGTATTCAACATACGTCGCGTGGTATAACACTATTCAAAGACTAGTACCACTAAAAGAGGAGATATAAGGATCTTGGTAATAACTCATACCACTTGGAACTCATTTAAATACAAGGGAAGCACATTTATAGCCATTGGAAGTAAGAACATTCATAGACACACAAAGAGGAGGAAACACCTTCTGAGCATGCATTGAATGCATAGAAGTCAAGGGATATCTAAGTCGGATTAAGAGCCATATCAAGGCATGTTTAAGAGAAAATATCCAAAAGGGTTGAAAATGATTCAAAGGAGCATTAAAGCCCGATATCATATGCACTGTCATTTCTATCACACATCCACCATCGAAGGAATACAATATCCACTATTCAGAAGGTTACACCATTATAGAGGTAAGGTTTTACCTTAATTAAAAATACTTTCATTAAGGAGTTATAAGGTGTATAACTTAAGGTTGAAGTCCATTCATCATGTTGGGCATTTTAGCAAAATCAACCTTAATACATTTGAAAAAATATCATAGGAGTACATAGTATTTCAAATTACTTTAGTTGAAATACAAGAATTTTAATGTTTGCAATTAAATACCTTAGGAGATATAAGGGTTTCTACTTGGAAAATAAAAACCTTATTATATTACAAATATTATTATTTTATAATATTTCAAATTAGAGAGTTATATGAAATACTACATCAAACATAGTTTATTGGAATTTAGAAAATCAAACTGTTGGTTATTAAAGGATAAAGAAGTAAAATTATTGCTTACTTAAAATACTTGGAATTATTTACTTATACTTATCCCATAGTCACATTAAAGGGATAAAAGAAATCCAACCATAGAGAAATTTATCAAATTGAAAAGTGCATAAGGAGAAAAGAAAATTAGGAGTTGAACATTATATCATCAAACCATTAGAGACTCAAAAGAGATTCAAATCAAAGTAAACCCAAAATCTAAGTTTACTATCAAGCACTTTATCAAAATTTAGATTAATTAAATCACTTGGGAGACATAAGGAATCCTACAAAAACTAAAGTATTAGAAAGGTTTTATCAAAGTAATTCACATACTCTAAACTAGGGAGTCATAAGGTAGTCTACTACAAAGGATCTATCAAAAGTGTTCTTAAAATATAAAGAGCTAAAACTAAGGAAGATGTCTACCTCAAAGAATACAATGAACAATGATATGAACAACACTATTAGAAAGGAAAGAGCAAGTATCATAAAAATTGGAATCAAGAATTTACTTATAAAATCTGAAGAATACGTAGACCTTACTTCAAAAAGAATTTATAGTAAAGCTTTAAAATATAAATTTGAAACCATGGAATATTATCTACATACTCGACTCATTGAAGCAATTGATAATGGAAAGAGTAGCATTCAAATTCCTCTAAACTTTTGTAGCATATTATATATGGAATTACTTACATTCAAATGTTACAAGGATGATAATGTAGTACAAAAGGGATTGATAGAATTACTTAAAATGGAAACATAAATGGATAAATCATACCTAGAGAAGATATTTCAATCCTCATGCAGTATTGATACTTCAAGTTCTACTAACACACAATTTTATCATGATGTCTTAAGTGTTTGTTTAGAAGCTTCAATACAGAACCTAGAAAATGATAAAAATGATAAATTCAAAGAGAAGATTATTTTACAAGAATTGGGTTATAGTACATCCACCTATGAAAGTGTAGTAATTGACTCCAAATACAATAATAAAGAAGAATAAGGAGGATGAGGAAGAGAAAGCATAACATGAGAAAACAAGGAAAGCGTAGTCATCAGGATAGAAGTAGAGTATATAATGAAGAGAGTACAAAGAGTGAATAAAATAAAGAAAAAGGTCTAGACCAAGTTTAAAATCATCTAAAAGACAAATACAACATGAAGACCAAAGTAGAAGAAGTGGAAGAACCAGCTCGAACAAAATAATAATTGAAATACGAAAATCCATATTGAAGACTAAAGTTTTCAATACGCAAATAATGTAATATAGGGGGTTGTTAGAGTATATTACATTATTTGGTACATGTCAATGTACTACCTTGCATACATTATTAGATTAGGAGTTTATCTTATATTAAGTAGTTACTTGGGGAAGAAGTAATAAATGCACAAGTGTTAGAATGTGCAATGATGTAAATGTGCATGTAGTCCACATGTACATGAGTCATAGGAATAGGTAGAGTAAAGCCCATGTAACTTATATTCCTATATATATGTACCTTGACCTATATAAGGAGAGATAGAGAAGTGTGTGTGAGACACAAAGTTACTATAGAGTATTAAGTAGGTGCAACATAGATCTTCATTGTAAAAATTTTGGAGTGTTCATAGTCATCCATTATATTTCAGTGTACTATTTTTGTGAGATCTCATTAATGGTATATAATTAAGTTATTGCAGAAGTCTATTATTTTATTTTCCTACATATTTATGTATCACTATCATATACTTACCATATCCTGCATATTTTACATCTTGTGGTTGCATCTCCATTAACATACATAACGAAAAGCTAGCATTTAGACCATAAGCATGATAGGGTGATCAAGGAAAACCATTCCCTCTATGGCAATAGCTATGCATGAATTCACCATTCCAAGGCATCACAATGTGATAATGTGTGTGGTCCAGAGAAAACTCGATCTAGCTAAGAAAAACTTGTAGAACCTAAGGACTATTTGATATTCAATGGAGGTTGCTTGAAACACTGCGGGTGGTTGAGTGACTGAAAACACCTAGAGATCCCTCACACCAAATACTACCAAAGCAATAAGGTGTCATGGGATTTTATTGCAACTCTTATTTTCTTTATTTTTGTTCATCATTTTTTTTTTTTGATATATTGGTGGATCGTGGAATGAAACCAATACTAGGATGAAGGTGCCCCTGATTAAGATAACAAGACTTAGTGGACTAACAATTATCCAAACTATCTGAATGGAAACCAATACAACAAGTGACATGTATGAATGCAAATGATAGGAATGTGTGAATGTATTCTAATTGGAATATATGAGTTATGAATGTATAAATGAATGCACAAAATATAGAAAAGAAATTTTATTATATATATATATATATATATGCCATGTATATGTAAATATATAGTGTTCGGATCATGTATAGAACACTCTCAAGTCAATAATGTTCAATGGCTCAGGATCTTCTATTCTTTTGAGACTGGCAAGTGTGTACGTTCTTGGACCCAACTTCTGTTTAATTATAAACAGACCTAACCAATTAGTCACAAATTTGTCACAAAGGTGTAGTAGGGTATTGGTGTTTTATTAATTATTCTTAAGGATGATATATCGTACTTGGGATTCACATGGATGAACTTTTTCATTATAAGCATGCTTGATATGGTATTCACATACCCATAGATGCTCCAAGGCATTGATTTACCTTTCATCAAGCAGTGTGAGTTGGATAGGATGCGCTTGCCTAGAAGTAATATCATCCATAAATTATTGTAATAAAATACGTAGTGAGGGGATATTGAGCTCAAGAGGTATAAATACTTCATCATCATAGACTAGTGAGAATGGTGTTGCTCCTGTATGCATATGAATGTTCGTTCGATAAGCCCATAATGCTAAGGGTATTTAAATATGCCAATTTCTATGATTATCTTTGACAAGTTTATTTTGAATGGCTATCAAGGTCTTATTGGTGGCCTCAAATTATCCATTTTTTGTGGGTAATAAGGAGACAAGAAACTATGTTGAATATAATATTTCTCGTAAAATTCTCAAACATCCTTATTCTTGAAATACTTGCTATTGTCATAAATGATCTTCGAGGGTATGCCAAAATGATAGACAATGTATTGGAGTATGAACTCTGTACTTCTAGGTCCTATCATACTGGTTATAGAAATTACCTTAACCCACTTTGTGAAGTAATCTATGGTAGTGATAATAAATGTGTGTTGTCCTGATGAGGTAGGTGATATTTTTCCAATCAAATTAAGGGTCCATTGTGAAAAGGACCAAAGAGTTTAGATTGGTTGCAGTGTCTATGATAGTATATGAGTTAAATTAGCATGTTATTGGCACTTTTGACATTTCTTTACATAGTTGCAACAACTGCTTTTCATGGTAGACCAACAATAACCCATACATAAAATGTGCTTTGAAATCGGCATCCCACTAAAATGGACACCACAAGTACCATCATGAGCCTTGACTATGATCCATTGTGCTTCCATGGGCTCTAGACAACAAAGTAAGATTCCATCATAGCCATGTATGTACAACACATCCCCAAATAGAGTGTAACAAGCTACCTTTTGTTTTAAAGTGTGTTTGGTAGTTTGTGATAAATCTATTAGAAGAGTACCAAACTTGAGGAAGTCCTTCACCTGACTAACCCATGGTTTGTATGACTCTGTGGATGAAACAAACATCTTTTCATATTTAGACTTAGCTCATGAAATTGTAGATTTAGAAATTATTTTAATAACTAGCGGTTGGATATTTCTATAGTGGGGTTCTTTGGAATCAATGATCCTAGAGAGACCATCACATCTTCAAATCTATTAGTCAATCGAGGCACATTGTTGATATTGTACCAATCGAACTTTGCCATCAATTTCATTGATATTTCACTGTAAACTTTTAAGATTGGATATCTACATTGATAACTTATTTTCACTTGATTAACTACAAACTGGGAGTCACCAAAGATTCCAATATACTTGATGCCCATAGCAATAGCTTCCTAAATACCTAGGATTAAGGCTACGTACTCTACATTGTTATTCATGCATGGGAAGTCAAGTTTGAATGATGATGGTATGGGTATCCCTTGTGATGTATAAAACATGACTCTTGCACCTTATCCTTTCTCACACTTTGATCCATCAAATAATAGAGTGATGTCAACATCATCTTCAAGAGTGACATGTTCTTATTGTTTAGTAATAGTAAAGACTAAATAATATGGCAACTCAATAAACAAAAGTTGATTGTTAGGAAATGGAGCTTCCACGAGCTAATCATTTATCACCTAGTCATTGATGGATTTTTGGCTAATGAATTAGAGATCAAATTTTATTAATAGCATTATCCATTTTGCAGTTTGTATGTTGATGTATGTGCAAGTAATAATGTAATGCAAAGGGTTTTCATGAGCTATGACATAAGTGGTGTGACTTAGCATGTAATGTATGAGTTTCTTAGTGGGAAAAATCATTGTTAGACAATGTTTCCACATATGTGTATCTAGTTTCATAGCTCACCAATGTTTAACTAATATTAGTTGCAAGCATTATCCCTAATGCAAAATTCATAGCAAAAATATAAATATGAAATGAGATACTAGGATGAGATGGCATAAAAATTGACGATGAGGCTAGATATTTCTTAATATCATCGAATACCTCTTGATACTCTTTTATGAGAAAGTGGCCCCATATTCAGGGTTATGCATAAGAGGTTAACCTCAAAATATATTTATAAAAATTTGGCAAATCGGTTTCAAAATCTAGGTGAATAGTTTCGAAACACATGTAGAAGGTTCACTATTATTAGGGGTAATGTTAAAAATTTAAACTTAAAATGGTAAAATTATTATAAAATTGGGGCAAATCAACCAAAAAAAAATTGCACTTAGAAATTTTTGGCTAATGGACCCTGGTCAAGGGTCCCAAATATTAGCCAATTCCAAATTTTGAAAATCCTAATTTTAGCCAATTTTACGAAAATAGCCACTATGCATAACCCTGCCCCTATTGTAGCAGTTGATTGAATGGCCTACATTTGTCAGAGAGTTGCATGATAAAGTGAATAATTGCTTGAATTTTTCCTTTTAAACTATGTAACTCCTTAAGGTTTCTTGGGGGTGGCATTTCTACAATGGCCTTGACCTTGTTTGGGTCTACTTCGATGCCTCGCATTGAGACAATGAACCCTAAAATTTTACCCAATGTAACTCCAAAGACACATTTCTTAGGTTTCAATATCACCTTATGCTCTAGAAGTCGATCAAAGACTTTACTTAATATATCGATATGATCAAGATTTATTTTATATTTTGCTATTAAATCATCCACATAATATTCAATGATCTTATGCATGTAGTCATGGAAGATATATTTAATGGCATATTGATACGTTGCTCCTACATTTTTAATACCAAATGGCATCACCTTGTAACAAAAAGTCCCCCAAGGCATCATAAATGTTGTTTTGTGTTGTTCATGAGGATTCATTCAAATTTAGTTGTATTCTAAAAAATTGTCCATTAAGGAAAGCATTTCGTGGCCCGTAGTAGAGTCAATGAGAGTATCAATGTTTAGCAAATGAAAATCATCCTTAGAATATGCTTTATTTATATCTCAAAAATATATACATATGTGAATCCCCTTGTTAGGTTTATGGATGGGTACCATGTTTGAAATCCACTCAATATAGTTAATGGGTTGAATGAAACCCACATCTAATAGTTTTTGAAGTTCTTCTTTGACTATGAGGTCAATGGTAGGATGTAATTTCTTTAAATTTTGCTTGACCAACTTTACATCAGGACCCAATATGAGATTGTGGACTACAAAATTAGGGTCACAACCAGCAATGTATTTATATGACCATGCGAAAACACCTTTCTTAGCTGTTAGCAATGTTGTAAGCCGCTCCATTTTTTTTCAAACAGACTTTGTCCTAATTTAATTATTTGTGAATTATTTGTCTGTATGTTTCACATCAAAAGTATCTTTGATAAGTATGTGTGGACCTTCCTCCAAATTGTGGGGAGTAGGAACTAAGTAAATATCATCAGTGTCATCCTCAAATGTTTTTGACATTGTCTCTTCTACTTCAGTATGAAAAATGGATGAAGGGGAAGGCCAAGATTATGGAGGGATATATGCATTCAAAGCTCTTAGAAATTCATTAAACATGATGAATTTAGATATGGATGGAAGTGATGAGATCCAGTCCATGATGATAAGACTAATGTTAATAGGACTTGGTTTTGCCAAATCATATGGATTACGGAGGAGAGCCAACAATTCAATAGAAATCATGTTTACTTGATGGAAATATGGTGGCTAGGATGTGTAGGGTGGGTTCTCTCATTCTTTCTCTCGAGGGAGCACTTGATCTAGGATTTATGGATTATCATGATGTTACAAGGTAGCCAAGGTGGATCTGGTGGGTCAACTAGTGCATCAGGTCACTTAAGCGAGAAAAGGAGATGAAATATGTGCCAATGGATAGGAAACATGAAAAGGTAAAATCATCATCATCAGTGAAGTGTGTAATTGGGATTGAATCTTATTCAAAGTTATTAGATGCAATTACAAGTATGTCAAATTCCTCATCAAAGTATTCCTTAGAGTCTTCATCAAAAATGGAGTTTATCATGGCAATTTATGGTTGCATTTTTAGAAAATCCTCATACAATAGAGGTAAAAAATTAGGGTCTATATATTCATTGTCATTATCATCACTATCCTCATCATCCTCCTTGTTTGGGTCTAATTTAAGTTTTTGAAATATTTCCTCAAACCAGGATGTAAAGGATTGTGTCCTGTATCCCAGGCCAGAGTGATCATACACCTCTCGATAGTGTGATTCAAATATGTTTCAAATACCTTGTTCATGCCATCCTAAACCATATCCATACATATTAACCCATTGAAAATATCACACTAGGAAATATGGATTGGATAGATACCTGATATTAGCACAATATTGTTGTTTGGGTTCATTGGGGGGAGGTGGATCAGATGAAGAATCACCTTCCCCGTACACAAAATTGATTCTATTTGGAGTTGAACCCATATTATATATTGCACCAATGGAGAAAGGTGGGTTGCATGGGTGACCATAATCTCTAATAGTCTCAATGGTGGGTGTGGTTAATGCAAAATTTTGAATGTTGTACTCACCAATACTTGGGTTAGCGATATCGACTATAACTTGCATGAGTGTTGTTTGGTATGGAGCATGGACAGAGGTAGAGGCCTCAAGAGAGACCTATGGCTTAGATGGTGGATGTAAATGAGGTTCTAATTGAGTGTAGAAAATAATAGGTTAGGGTTTGGGATGAGTTTGGGTAATGGTGAGAACTTGAAGAGTGGGATTGGTGTATGATGGGTGATAATGAGTGATTGTTAGTGTTGATGAAGGGTTGTGTGGTTGAATTTGTGATGTGGAGGCTTACCCACCCACATAAAGGTTGGAGGGGTGAGAAGTTGATTATTTGGATGAGGTTATGGAATATGATTTGATGAAGGTGAGGGTTGATTTACAAGATGATGAGGTGTGATGGAAAAGTGATATGAAGTGGAGGATGAAGTATGGTTCGGGTTGGTTTTTTGGGATGTGGAGGCATAATCAACTATGGGTAGAGCCTCCTAAGTGGGTGTTTTTGATGAGGTGTCTTGGCATGTGGCTGATAGAGTGGTTAATAGAGTGATGGACAAGTGGGTGGATGGAAAGGATGGTGCATAAAGGTTGGAAATTTAGTTTTGGTACTTGAAAAGTTCTTCATCTAGGGATATAAAATGAATTTATCCCTCATGCATGTATTTTAGGCATTGATGTAATGTTGAGGGTACACTCTTCATGTCTATAATCTAGGGGTTTCCAAGGAGTATGTTATATTGCATGGCCTCCTCTAGGATATGGAATATTGTGTGAATTTTTTTGAACCCCACCTACATAGGAAGGAGACTTTTTCACTATAGATAATAGAGCATCATTGAAAGCTTTCAAGGTAAATGTGGAGCTAGTGATATGTGATGGTTTAAGGTTAAGGTGTTGAAGTGCTAGGGTGGTGATAATGTTTATGGAGGAGCCAATATCGATTAACACTCATTTGAAGGGATTTTGATCAATATGAGCTATGATGTGTAGCATAGGGTTAGGTATCTCTACTAGAATGTTTTAGTAAGAATTTCATCTCGAGGGTCTATGGTGCTCGAGGGTCTATGGTGGACAGGTTTTAGTAAAATAAATAAATGAATGTGGTCTCATTGCAAAATTGTAGTCAATCCTGAAGATCCCTACACGTAAAAGAGATAGGATAACACTGAAGTAAAAGAATGATCAATCTTAACCTTCTTAATGTTAGCTAAATTTGGAATGTTAGTTTATGGTAGTCCAAGAACCATCCTGATGTTAGCTAAAATAATTTTAGTTTTAGCTAATGTTATCTTGGTTTTTGTTGGAACTACTCCTCCATTGACATTGCCTCCAATCTCCTTGGCTTGTGAAGAATTCTAGTAGTAGTAGCAAGAAATTTCTAGTACTTGTATTTCACCCTTTCTCAAGGATACCTAAATGCTTTTGAATGAGCAAAGTCTAGGGATAAAGAAGGAAAATGAGAAAAGGTTTGTGTTAAATGGTCTACTAGGTCTAAGCTTACAAGTGTTTATTTATCATAAAGCTTGATTAGCTGATATCATTATTTTTTAAACCTCTCTTCAATTCATGTAATATATTGAGACAGAGCAAGGACAAGAGAAGCAACAATTATAAGAACTCTTTTAATAAAAGAGGATATGCTTCACCTCTTTTGTTGTCTTTGTTTTTGAATTCAATACAACAAATACCCAAGCAAACATTTGAAAGTGACCAGGAGGGTTCATAACATGTGATGTGTAGGTATGAATTTCTCGTATTTTCTCATATTCTTCTCCCATTGTGATATTCACATTATACTAATAGCATCCATACTATTCATACATATTATTTACACTACACACATTCCTCGAGTTATTCCTTTCCCTCTTCTAACATCTTCTTGACTCTATAGCCCAATGGAAAGACCAATCCAATATTCCCTTAGAAAAACAACTTCAGTCATAGAATTATGCAAAATCAATTATTTCAATATAACAAAAGCCATCATGATGCCACCATAGGACATTTTAACATGTGTAAGCTAAAAGTATTGGCACTCATAAAGAGAATTTGAAAAGGTAAACATAATTTCGATTTGATAGTTGTATGTTGTAGTAACACGATGATGAAAACAAGTGCATGTTGGATTAATGCAAATGTTGTGGCAAGAAGTTATTATTGAATAAACAAAAAAGGATCTAAAGGAAATATGATTGTCACATGAGCAATAAGATCCAAAAAATTAGTGCCAACTCTAATAAAATTTAGTTCAATTCATAATATAGTTGTTATCAACATCGAAAAAGGGCTATAAAATAGTTAAAGAGCTATGTAATGCGTGAACGTTTCTATGATATATTTAAACAACTATGACTATTGTTCAAGCAACAGACAAGTGCATGTCATTTAGCAACCTAGAGAAGATTTACCTGCATAGTTTTGTAAGAAATAAAGCAATGGAAGAGAGAAATATTATGATAACATGGAACATTTTCCTAATGCAATTTACATTAGTTAAAATTCACCTAAAGCTACTACTATATATCTAAAATAGAATTAAATTATAGCAAAATATGCTCACAAGTTTTCCAATTTTGTTGGAGGTGCCTCGACATAGGTTTCTCTAATTTTTCTTCTTTCTTTTCTCTTACCCATATTCACCTTGCCTTCATGAATCTGCACCTTGTTTGCTTGTATATACCACTACTAGCATCGATACCTCCATTTTTAAATATATTTCCCCTTTTTGCATGTTGTCATCTACTTCATGTTTTCCTACAACCTTCACCTTCCCAGTCATATCCCTGACCTTCAATATTCCATAACGCTTGGCCTTCCCTTCCTATGGTACTTTTCTTACTCTGTATGTTGTAATGCACCACACATTTTGAAGGAGAAAAAGACAATTATTGAATAAATTCTAGTTGCAAAATGTGTTTCAAAAGCCCTATTGCAACTACATAATCCATTAACCTTCCTTACATCTACAATTTCTCTACATAAATTTCCTATTCTATAATTATTCTACTTTCTATAACTCTTAGTTTTGCCTCCCTCCATTCCCTCATATTTTATCAACTTATGTTATCGCTCCATTTCTTCGCAAAGTATTTGTTATCCCATACACAAGTATTACTAGGTTCTTAATTTTGTAAGCAAAAATCCTTGAATGTCATCAATATTGTACTAGATTTCATCACCTACATCCATAATGTGGTCTTGTCCAATCCATGTAGTTATTTTTCTAAAGCAATAGTGCAACAAATTGCATGTGAAAACTCAAAATACATCTAAATTAGCATCAAATGAAGCCCCTATAGTAGATTCGAAGATAGAAGGATACTATAAAGAAAACCAAAAGATTGCATAGAAGCATTGAGAGTAGAAATGTATATTTGGATGCAAGGATAAGCAAGGCAAACAATAGATTAGCAAGTAGACTCTTGTTGGACTGAAATAGACTCGAATACAACGAGTCTATAAAATGCAAGCAAAGACATGGAGATTTGGCTAAGGAAGAAAGTTGGTTGGAAATTTAATGATGTTGATGTTAGCAAAATCATAATAATAATTTAGCATTTGGAATTCTACAAAATAAGATGATGATGAAGCATGTGAAGGCCTCAGTGCCCAATATCTTATGTCTAACATGAAAGCGTAATCAAAGCCAAATATTGAAATATGTTAGGCAAATAATGATGCTAACATCATCAAGGTAGCATTAAAAATTTAGCATAGTCTAAAGGAAAGGCCCAAATATTCTAAGGTATTTGGTCTAACATCTAGCATATGATGCCATACTTTGCAAAGCTTTCAAAGGTAGTAGACTTTAGAATTGATGATGTCATCAATAGGAGCATTAAAGCTCAACAAGCCAAAATGAATTTCGAATGCAAAATAAGTCCAAGGCATGAAACCCAATGATAAAACATTTAGGTTCAAGTAAAGAAACCTAGAATCTAGAACTATTCATGAGTAAATGTGATTTTCAAACTCTTCAAATAATATCATCAAGAAATAATATCTTTGACACCCGATGAGATGGAATGTAAAGTTCGATAGTAAGGAGTATGCCCTCAAACTGCCATCTTCTAAAAGAAGGCTTCAGACTCATCCTAATAAGAAAAATCATGTGTGACAACCAACCACTAGGTATTATTGTTGTAAGAAGATCTCAATAGCCAAAGCCTCCTCCATCACACACCTAGACCTACTTAGTTGGCTAAGAATAATAGAAAATAGTGGATCATCATTAAATTGTTAAAATCCAATGATGCAGCATGCAAGCTAGCTTTACAAAATAAATTTTGTCATGCATGTCAGCAAACATGATTGAAGCAGTTAAGCATAGTTGACCTAAATGTGACAACCACTTCTCATGTCTATTCTAATAGGCCTGCAATATGTTCTATAGGAAATCATGATAATCTAATTGAATGCATTGTAAAGACTATATATTTACTTGAAAGTAACCCATTCAATATGTTTTCCCTTTAGTAATTGTATAATTTATGATGATTGTGCTATACTCATTTTGAATAGAGATCAGATTATTTTTTGGCCTCTTTCTCAACTTATCAAAGGACATGTATGTATGGCAACTAAGTCTTTAAGCATTTTTTTTAACTATATGAATGGTTTATTCTATTATAGTTATTATACTTTCTAAATATCTATTAGATTTGTTGTTCATTATTCCCTAGAATGCTTGATAATGCTTAGTGTTTATAATAATTAAATGCTTTATAATAAGAAAAGTAAGTTGGTCCATTAGGCAATTTAGTTCAATTCAAAGTGTGATACTCTCATACTTTTTGTCTCTTGATGTTGCTAAATTTGCACCATTTAAGTCTAAATTAACCTTATGCATTTCATACTTTAGTCTACAAACCCATTTTTAGTTAGTGTAGCTAGGATCATAGGAACCAACCTACTCTAGAGGTTGACTCACGAGAACTTCCATTTTTGGGTAATCCAATATCGACTATGGTCTTGAGGGCACAACTCATCCACTTAGCTGATTTTGGACCAAGACAACCTAACTAAACTGATTTATTTTTTTAACCTTCTTCATTTCTAGACCTCCCACATATTAACATGTGTTAACTATTGGTTGATATGGGCCTTGAAGAGATCAACTCATTGACTCCATAACGTCAGGACATAGTCACATTGGAAGAGCAAATGATCTATTGTCTCCTACTAGGTATTGCACATGATACATTTGAAGGGGCCATAAAAACCCTTCTTTTGTAAGTTATCATAAGCGAAGAAGGTTTGATGCTTAAATTGCCTAGAAAAGAAAATGATTTTTTCTAGCTCTTTGCCAACCATACTCTATCCCATGGAACATCCAACTGCACTGTAGGGGAAAAAGCAATTCATTATAACCATTTCAGACTATATTGGTACCTAAATTCCTATGATCCCAATTTATCTTATCCTCTTCCTTCTTTCCCTCTTTTCTTGTAAGATGGTGTTGCTTTAGTATCCTCTCTAAAAGTGGTAACATATTATAAAAGATTGGGATCGACCACTCTTCCTAGTCTTTTAATTATATAAGAGAGAAGGTCCCACTCCGCATTGTATGTAGATAACATGTTGTTTTTATCTAACTTCTAGTCTCTAGGCTCTCTTGAAAGGAATGCAATTCTGAAAATTTTGAAATTAAGGAGTATTTGTCCCAAGAAATGGTCTTAAAAACAATTATTCCTTCTATGCATTTTCCAAAACAGTCTTGGTTATACATCTTTCTCTCCTAATTTCAACACTTTCCAAACAACATAACCTTGACCACTTATATAAATTAATCATAACAAAATTAACTACAACCTATAAAACTCACATAATTAAATAATATAATCAATTAAATATATTTGCATAATGATTGCTCGAAAACATATCATATAGCCTTTCACCATAAATTACTTTGTTTATAAATTATTTTAATATTATTTAAAATAAATTAATTAATTGGTTACGGGGATTCTATGCACCACCTTCGCTCTCTCAATAATTTACGTGGCATTGTTTTTACTTGCCACGCTATCCCTTCCCAGGTGGCGTTTTACTCTCATGTTATGCAAGCTTTTATGATTGCAACCCTCCGACTACCATCCCAGGTCGTAGAGGACGTAATTTTCTCGTTGCTCATTCCTGTGATTATTAGGAACGTGATTTTATTCAATTGCAATTAGAATCAGAATCGATTTTCATGTTTCCTGAATTTTTATTGAGATTTTTAATCAATTTCCTCGTTCTGATTTGTAACGTGCTATTTTCTTCTTTGTTTCAGCACAGCCACTTCAGATTTCATCATAGCATCTTCTGAATTTAAGTAGCATAATTGTAAATACCTGTGGAGGTAAGGATTTTTTTCGGTCCTTACTTAGGCTATGAATCTTGTCATCGTTCAAATAAATTTATCCTATGTCTTTCTTACAGAAGTGAAGGGTACTGAAGTTTTTTTTATGGCATGCTAAAACGTTTATAGGCCTTACTGTATACTGGCATTAAATACTGTATGTAATTGTATGAAATGTGATGTGTTCGTAATGTCTCCGAAATCAGTTACAAGCTAAATGTGCTTCCATGCAAAGCTCTTATGAACATTTTCTAGAATGAAGTATGTTTACCGAATACTAATTGAAATGACATGCCCAAATCGATATTAATTTCGTTAACGGCTCTAGAAAGTCGCACTATATTCTAGTTAAATGACAGAGTATGGTGATTTTTGTTGACATCTGATGCAATTATGTATAAAAAAGTATGAAGAGAGATTTGCAGCTAATGTCTTCAACTGTAGTTAATCCTGAATATGATGAAATTAGGGGTTGGCTGAGCAGCTGTTTTGTTTAGTTCCGTTGTTTGAAGAGGGCATGGGATAAATTGGACAAAATGGCAAAAGTGGGTTCAAAACTTGAAGAATTTAAATATAGAGATATTTCGACTTTTATAGAGCTCATTGGTTCTTGATAGGTTTATACAACAAAGTGGTTTACCTATGCTAGCTTCTGTGATGACCGTTTTGGAATTTGATTTTAATTACGTACACAAGAGAGTAAACTAAATTCTTAGACATTTTGAAATGATTTGATTTTAGTTACGTAGCATGTAAGTTATAAGATGTACACATTTACTGGAGATGATAAGAGGATACACACAACTACTAAGATGGTCAGAGGACATTTTAAGCTTATACCACCCTCTTTTTGAGGGTTATTCTACTGCTTTTATGCTTATTTATTTTATTTTTATTTTAAATTAGTGTGTGCTTTTCAACAGCAATGTGGTCCGTATGAATTGGAAGTCATATCTCATGTCATATTGACATTGCCTTTTCCAGAGGTTGCTTGTGAGTTGTGAACTTTGAAATCCTTCGATTCGCATCTCTTCTATTCTATTATATTCCAACCCTGGATGAGATTAATGAAAAGGGTTTGTTTCCAAAAGTTTATCCTTTACTAATATTAATGTTATTGCCCTCTGTTTTATTCTATTTTACGGGTGGGCATATGAAAGAAGGGTTTCATTCCAAAGGTTATCATCTAATTTTAAGCCTTTAACAAAAGGTAATGTTATTCTCCTTCAGTTTATTTTGACGTTTGCGTGTGCTTTCGAAGGGTTTAGACAACCTTAATTGCCCTTCATTCCCTTCATTCGAAGGGCATATTTCGAAAGGCGCGTACAACCTCGGTTTAAGAGTAAAGACTTATGAATGAAGCTTTAACAGTAAAGAAACTTTGAATGATGGTTTTAATTCAAAGGTTAATTCAAAGGTTCAAACAGTAAAGGAACTTTGAATGAAGGTTTATGAATGAAGCTTTAACAGTAAAGGAACTTGGAATGAAGGTTTAACAGTAAAGAAACTTTGAATGATGGTTTTAATTCAAAGGTTAATTCAAAGGTTCAAACAGTAAAGGAACTTTGAATGAAGGTTTATGGAAGAAATTGATAACAGTAAAGACATGTGAGGTTCAAACAGTAAAGGAACTTTGAATGAAGGTTTATGGAAGAAATTGATAACAGTAAAGACATGTGAGGTTCAAAGACTTGGGATATATTGAAGAAATTGAGTGGTACTTTGAATGAAGGTTTTATCTTCAAAACGTAAAGACTTTCAATATATATTGAAGAAATTGAGTGGTACTTTGAATGAAGGTTTTAGCTTCAAAGAGTAAAGACTTGGGATGTATTGAAAATGAAGTTTTTAGCTTCAAAGAGTAAAGACTTGGGATATATTGAAGAATTTTCTAATATTGAGTGGTACTAATGAGGAAAAGTGGAAAAGTGGTACTTTCAATGAAGGTTTGAATTCGAGGTTGGGTCCTTTCAAAACCTTCCTTTCCTCTCTAAGTAGTACTGAGAAAGATTGATTGATTGATTTAATGTAGTACTGAAAAAGACATTAAATTTCAATGTAGTACTGAAAAAGACATTAAATTTCAATGTAGTACTGAAAAAGACATTAAATTCCTTCCTCTCATCACTAAATGCATCAAATGATATTAATCAATTGATTAAAAAATTCCTGCATCAAATGATATTAATCAATTGATTAAAAAATTCCTTCAAATGATATTAATCAATTGATTAAAAAATTTCCATTCCTTAAAAGTGTGAAAGTGTTAAATTTTTTTCTGGTGGGCCAATTTTAATTTTATATAACCAATTATATGCCATGGTATGATATGCGGTAAAGAGACATGATAGGTTTTTTCACAAATTTAATCATATGACCAATATGCCATGCCATATCTTCACATAGATGCGTGTGGCTCAGCATGAATATATGTGGTGAGGAGACACGATTGGATTCCTGTACTGATATTTGAGGGTGATACCACATTAAATTTGAAGTAGGAGAATTTTGGGGAATGCAAAGGAGAGCAAGCATTTGTGTGTTCAAGTAACATTTGGCCAAAACATGAAAGCTGAACAGATGTTTCGACTTTCTGATACAACCAAGGAAATTTTGAAGATATATATACACACCATCATTTCGGAAAGAGTTATTCGTTCCACATCATCCACACCAGGCCTGAAATTTGAAAGGCATATGACCGTATTTTGAATTTACCGTTTTAATTTTATATCAGCCGTAAAATTTTATGGATATATAAATGTATTAAGTGTGTTGCAACTCTCCACTCTCCTCGCCTCATTGGCGAGTGGCAACTCGGAGGCCAGTGGTAACTTGGGAGAGGTAATAGGTAGTGCACTCGTGAGCTGGCATTAAGTACAGATACACCCTTTCGCTACACGGCCCCATCAAAGACAACAAATAATTTAAACGGCCCCATCAAAGACAACAAATAATAATTTAAATTAATTTCCTTTTTACTAATCGAAGCACAGAAGGCTGTGTCGGGGGTGGGGTACCCTTTCGCTACACGGCCCCATCAAAGACAACAAATAATAATTTAAATTAATTACCTTTTTACTAATCGAAGCACAGAAGGCTGTGTCGGGGGTGGGGTACTTTTGTAACGTACACGTGCTTACGTGTGATATTAATTTGTATTAATGAAAAGAATTGCAATCAGTGAATGTTGCGAAAGGGTGTGAAAATCGTCGGGTCTTAGAGGTGGAAAACTAAAACAAAAAACAAAAACAATTTTTCCAAAACAAAAACAAAAAACAAGGGATGGAAAACTAAAACAAAAAAACAAAAACAAAAAACAAGGGACGGGGCCTATACCATCGTGCCGGTAATTCATTCCACATCTTCTTGTTGGTTACATTATAACCAGAGTTTATGTCGGAAAGTGTTAATTCATTCCACATCTTCTTGCTGGTTACATTATAACCAGAGTTTATGTCGGAAAGTGTTATTAGTTCGATAATGTACAATGTAACCAGAGTTCATGCCGAAAAGAGTTAATCGTTCCACATCCCATCATCCACAACGAGTTATTCGTTCCATGATGTACATAATAACAAGAATTTTTCGTTCTATGAGGTAACCAAAGTTTCTTCTTGTTGGTTACATTATAACCAGAGTTTATGTCGGAAAGTGTTAATTCATTCCACATCTTCTTGCTGGTTACATTATAACCAGAGTTTATGTCGGAAAGTGTTATTAGTTCGATAATGTACAATGTAACCAGAGTTCATGCCGAAAAGAGTTAATCGTTCCACATCCCATCATCCACAACGAGTTATTCGTTCCATGATGTACATAATAACAAGAATTTTTCGTTCTATGAGGTAACCAAAGTTTAAGTTATACTATATTGCACATACATGTTTGAACGTGGAAATGAACACCTATTTGTTCGCGCCACATTCTCCTTGCCCTGGTGACCTTGGGGAGTGTGAAAATGAATCGAACACATTGTCCTTGCCCTGGTGACCTTGGGAGGAGTGTGAAAATGAATACCTATTGGCTCGCGCCACGTTCTCCCTGCCCCGGTCCAGCAACGGTGCTATTTCGTCCCTGACTTTGAACCTTGGACCTTCTACAATAATATATCCAAAGATATATCCAATATAAAATGGTAATTTTTTTAAAACATTATTTCCATTAAATGTACAAGGACCTTGAGCAACTGAATACTCATCCTTAGTAGTATTGTTTTATCCAAAACAATAAAACAACAATTGGGGAGAGATCTCATATGAAGGATGCATTGGATATCTTGTCTTTATCTTTCTAGGATTTGAATAGACTAGTTCTCAATAGGGATCCAATATTTATCAACCTCTGAGTTATCAGTATGGTATCGACAGTAATTAGCCACTTTTATACAGTTAGCTCGATGAAGCTTCTTCATCCAAGGCCTCTAATTGAAAAACTGAGTTACCAAAGGCTTGTGACCATCCTAAGAATCTGTCCAAAATTTTACCTATTGACCATTATGAATGATCCAAAATAATCTTTTTTTTATCAAATCCTCACTGGTCTTAAGAACTGCTAAAATGGGAGAACCTTTGGAATGGAATTTATAGCGAACAAGGTCTTTAGGACTTTTGTTCTCAGCATATTTATCATAGATATTTTTGGCCCAAAGAGCATTGGGGTTATGCAAAATCTTCCAATATAATTTAGAAGCTAAAGCTTTGTTATTATTAATGGGAGACCGAAATCCTAACCCCTTCATTCTTAGGACGACAAAGTGTACCATTTCACCAAGGCCCATTTTCTTTTCTCCTTAGTACCACTCTAGAGGAATCGATGACTTATTTGATCTAGTTCTCAAAGAATAGCCTTTGGAATATTCAACATGGTAGAAACATAAATAGGATTGCTATACCAAGGTGATTCTACCCCAAAAGAAAGCCACCTATTTGCCGACTTTACAATTTTCTTCTTGACTTTGTCCAAAAACCAATTCCAATATTTTTTTCTATCTTCAAATATTGATGGGAATACCTAAATAAGTGATTGGAAGGGAGGTATTATTTTATCTTAATTTATACAAGACCATGGGTTCATGTCTCCATTGATCAATTGTTCGGTAGCCTTAGAAAAACAGTTAATGATCTGCTTAATATTAGAAGCTTCCTTAATTGTAGCTTTACCTAAAAGAGTAGAGTCATCAACAAATCGAAGATGAGAGATAGGTCTAGATCCATGAGCAATGGTAATTCTCTCAAGGGTTTTGTTTTCTCTTTTTTTTTGTTATAATCCTACTTAAGCATTTAGCAAGAATGATGAATAAATAAAGGGATAGGGGTCACCTTTCCTAATACCTATGGAAGCTAGGAACAACTGAGAAGGACTGCCATTGATAAGAACTAAGTAGGAAACTGAAGAGATATATCCCATAATATAATCCATCCAATCCTTAGGAAAACCAAATTGCCTTAAAACTTTGATAAGGAAATGTTAATCCACTCTGTCATAAGCTTTGGATAAGTCTAACCGAATGAACATAGAAGGAGATTTTTGCATATCCATGGAATGGATGGCTTCCTAAGCCAGAACTATCTCATCCACTACTTGATGTCCTTCCACATAACCCCCTTGTTCAGGGGAAATAATATTATACAAAAGAGACTTAAACCTTTCTACCATCATCTTAGTAATGATGTTGATAAGAACATTACATAAATAAATAGGTCTTAGTAATGATTTTTATAAGAACATTACATAAATAAATAGGTCTAAAAGTTGAGCTATGATCAACCTATTGATCTTTTGGAACAAGAGTAATATAATTTTTATTGATAAATTTCAAAAAAAATTCTTCCACCACCTCTAGAGCATGAAGGATATGATCAACCTATTGAGCTTTTGGAACAAGAGTAATATAAGTTTTATTAATAACCTTCAAAAAATTCTTCAACCACCTCTAGAGCATGAAGGATATCCCAAAAATCTTGGTAGAACTTAATGGAAAAACCATCAGGAACATATTGAAGCTTATTGTTGAAGCATATTGATGGTAACAGGAGCAGTCAAAATAGAGTTATCCTCAGAAGTGATAAGAGAAGGGATTTTTTAAAGAAAATTTTGTTGAGAAGTCGAGTCAAATGGGGTTTTCCCTTTTTGCATTATAAAATGTTGAAGCTTATTGATAGTAACAGGAGCAGTCAAAATAGAGCTATCCTTAGAAGTGATAAGAGAAGGGATTGTTTAAAGAAAATTTTGTTGAGAAGCTGAGTAAAATGGAGTATCAACAAAAATATTATAAAATCAATTGACGAAAATAGAGTTCATTCCATCCCAAGTGTAGACAACATCTCCAGAATCTAATTTCGACGAAGAAATAAAGTTGTGAGATCTTTGAGCTAGAATATATTTGTGGAATAAATTTGTGTTTTGAAATCCTTCTTCAAGCCATTGAATTCTAGATTTTTACTTCCATAAGAGTTCTCTATTTTTTCTCATTCCTCTAACTAAGCTGTGAGATTAATTTTATCTGCTTGCTATGATTTTAATTATAATTATTTTTTTTATTATAAAAATAAATTGTTAGAAAATGTTAGAGATAACATGTTAGAGATGTATAAAAACTAAAATAAATGAACAGGTAACCTGAGCGATGTGGTACCCTGGTGAATCGGTCAATTGTGAAGTTTTGGAAGCGGATGAGATCAATTTGGATGATCCCTTTTGGTCAGGTGAATCTGCTTCTTTGGGTGAATGCCCATGGTGGGATCTTGGTAAGTTTTAGCTTGGGACCTTAATGGTAAGGGGTCCCTTAGGGTTCCTTACTTTTATTCCTATGCATAGGCTGTGTTGGATGATACTCTTGGAGAAGAGTTTCCTTCGTGTAAATTTGATGGGAACTCCTTTTAGATTCATGTTCTAGACTTAACTATTAATTCTTTGCTGAGGAAGGGGTCTTGGTATTTGGTGGGTAAGTTGGTTGGCAGTCGCTCGAAGCTAGACTCTCTGAAGTGTTGGGCATTGTCTAAGTGGCATCCAAAAGGATCCCTTGACCTTGCTTCACTTCCTCACAATTTTTTCTCATTAGGATTTTGTGTGAGGAGGATTCAAATAAAATCATGGAGGGAGGTTTGTGGTTCTTCGACAAGTGTGGCCTTTTCCTTCATCGGTGGGGTCCTAATTTTAACCCGACGTTACAAAGAGTTAATCTGGTTCTAGTGTGGGTTTTCCTACCTAAATTTCTAACTTATTTGTGGTATTAGAGTGTCTTTCACGTTGTTGCATCGATAATAGGGTAATTTATCTCCTTTGATAGAGTTTCGTTGTCTCACTCTCATCATTAGTTTGTGAGGATGTGTTTAATGGTTGATATTGAGAAAGAACTTCCTAGTGCAATGGAATTCATTTCCCACCTAGGCACCTAGTCTTAATCAGTAATTTATGAAAATGAGCCTCAGGCCTATCAATCTTGTGGTATGGGTGGGCATCACCAAAGTTTGTACCCCAAGAAGAAACATGTGAATCCTTTTGTCTCCCATGTGGATGTTGGTCCTAGTAAAGAGAAGGTAAATTATTGGAGAACCCCCACCAAGAAGAATAGGATTTGGTAAAAAAGGCCTCCTATGGTTTCAAAAGGTAAAGGTGTTCTCTCCTCTCAACCATTTCAATCATCTACGGGTGGACCTTTGGTTGCTTCTCCAAATGGTATTTCTAAGCATTTCCCACCTAAAGATCCACCTTTTTAGAGTAATTTAGAAGTGGTGTTGTCTACGAAGCATGTTGAAGCTAGAATTGATATTCCTCTTTCAAACTATTTTCAAGGCCTTGATATTATTGGGCTTGAGGATACTTTGGAGGTTCAGGGTCAGGAGCCATCACCTTTGAAAGTGGCTTCCCATGTTAAAGAGTCTATTATTTCTCCCATTGGTTGTATCCCTAGCCCAAGTGACTCCTCTAAGAGAGAGGCTCTCCTGGCCCAAGACCAAAATTCAATGTAAGAAACCTTTGTAGTTTGAGTTGGTGAAGAAAGTTGGAAGACCCCCAACGAAGGTAGGGAGGAAAAGGGCTATGGAGGAGGCTATTGCAAATTGTGTTCAAGCTCACCTTGTGGTGGAAGAAGAAAATGGTGAAAGACAACTCACTCTTGACGATCTTAAATCCCCACAACTAGGGGGATAGTTAAAAAACTATTGAACAAATTGAAGAAGCTAAGATTGCACCTCAAATTTTGGAACATGTACTCCTTTGGAAATATTTTCCAAGAAAAAGAGTGCTTGAAATCTCAACTGATCTCGATTGAAGATCTGATTGATTCCCAAGGATACTCCGATCATATGCTCTCTCAAGAAAAATCTACTTTTTGTACCCTCCATAATTTATAGGCTGAGGAAGATTCTAAAAACATAAATCTAGAGAGCTTTGGTTGAAAGAAGGTGATCGTAACTCACATTATTTTTAGTCTTCCACTTTGTGTCATAGGGGGCGAAACAGAATTATGGAAATTGTTAATTCTAATGGCATTCATACTTTTGATCTATTGGAGATCAGGGAAGAGGCAGTGAACTTCTTTGGTTCACTTTTATGTTCTTCGCCTGTTCGTGACAGGGATGTAGAAAATAGAATGTTGGAGGCTATTCCATGCTTGGTTTCTGATGAGATGAATTTTGCTCTACTCGTCCCCTTCTCTAATGATGATATCCTATCAATGCTTAAATATATGGTCCCCTTAAAGACCCTAGCCCAGATGGCTTCCCTCTTGTCTTTTTCCAAAAAAAATGGCATATCTATGGGGAGGATGTTTTTAATGCTATTCACCACTCTGTTTTTAATGCTATTCACCACTCTATTTTTAATGCTATTCACCACTCCCAGTGTTTTTTGGTCTTTCCTAAGGTTCTGAATTTGACCTTTCTTACTCTCATCCCTAAAAAGGACTCGGTGGCCTTGTTCAATGACTTCAGGCCTATTATTTTATGCAACATGATTTATAAAATATTTTCTAAACCTTTGGCTAATAGACTAAAGCTCATTCTTCCTATTCTTATTGACCCTACTCATAGTGGTTTCATGCTAGGGAGACAAATTTTGCACGACACCATTCTTATTCATGAGCTTTTACATTCAGTGCAGAAAAGTGATAGGGCAATGTTTTTTCTCAAAATGGACGTTAATAAGGCATATGATTGGGTGTCTTGGTCATTTTTGTTCAGGGTCTTGAGGAAGTTTGGTTTTAGTGACTCTTGGATCAAATTGGTTGAGGCTTCGATTTATCGGCTTGGTTCTCTATGCTGATTAACAGATCCCTTGCTGGTTTCTTTAACTTGGTATTCATCAAGGAGACCCCATCTCCCCCTTCCTCTTTATTCGCATGGTTTAATATCTTGGTCAGTCCATTAGGAAACAAAGTATCAATTTTGGTCTTAGGTCGGTCTTGCAGATTTACCCGATTTCTCACTAGCAATTTGCGGATGACACTTTACTTTCATGCGTAGTGTTGATTTTTCATGCTCGTAATGTGAAATCTATCTTGGATTATTATGGAAGAGCTACTGGTCAGTTGATTAACTATATTAAAAGCATCATTTTCTTTCTCAATACCCTGGAGGTCCGTCAACAGAGGATCACTTCTATTTTGGATTGCATGATTGTCTCTCCCATATACCTATATTGGCCTTTCGTTGTTTGTTGGGCGGTTGAAGGAATCATTCTGGACTCCGGTTGTGGAGAGAGTACAGAGGAAATTATCCTCCTAGAAAGGTGCTCTCCTTAGTCAAGTAGGGAAAGTTGTTTTGGTCTAGAGCACGTTGTAGAGTACCCACATTTATTTTATGTCTCTTTTAAATCTTCGGCTAAGGTGACATCCAAGTTTGATAGTATCTACAAGGCCTTTATTTGGGCTGGTCCTGAGTTAAAGGGTAAGTTCCACCTTATTTATTAGGAGCAAATTTGTAAAAAGAAAAGGGATGGGGGTTTGAATCTTAAGAATGTGGCAGTTATTAATAAGGCGCTGGTTTCCAAACTTGCTTGGAAAGTGGATTCCAATTCTGATCATATTTGGTGTCAAATTATCAAAACCAAATATAATTTCCAATAGTTTCTCTCGGATCATCTCCCGTCTAGAGTTTCTACATTTTGGAACAGTCTTATTAAATCCAGGGACTTCATCAGAGATAACTGATGTTGGGTGATTGGTAATGGTAGGATTTTCTACTTTTGGGATGATCCTTGCCTTAGAGACCATCCCCTTGCTAAGGGCCCTCAATTTAGGGATGTTTGCATGCTCTCCAAAGTGACAGGTTTTCACAAGGTGGTTGATTTTGTTTCTCTTCAGAATGGTCATAAAATTAGGCCCCTCCCCCTTCCTAAGGAATGCCCAATATCATTTGAAGTAGGATTCTCTTCTGTTTGAGATGCGATGGTATGTGGTGCAGAAATAAGTGGCAAATAGGTTGGTGTGGGATGACGATAGTGAGGGATCCTTTATAGTTAAGGCAACTTATTCTCTTCTTTACCCTTGGGGAGATGGGGATTTCCCATGTTCTAATATTTGGATTAAGAATTTGACCCCAAAGATAAATATTTTTTTCTGGTTGGTAGTGCAGAATAAGGTTCTAACCATTACAAATTTACATAAGAGGGGTTTCAATTTATTGAATCATTGTTTCTTGTGCAAGCAAGATTGGGAATCTACTTCTCATTTGTTTCTCAAGTGCAAAGTCTTTCAGGATATTTTTTATTTTACTCTTCAGCACGTTGGTGTTGTATGGACTTTGCCGAATTATCTCTATGATTTTGTTCAACAATGCACTTCACCATTTTCTTTCCCTCATCTAAAATACTTCTAAAATTATTTGTTACCTCATCTTATGTGGGGCGTATGGATGGAGCGAAATGTGAGGGTGTTTAAAAATCATTAGTGTGACATTTTTCATTTAAGTCAAAAAATAATTTAGAAGGTGGTAGAGAATTTTCATGTAGCTACAAAAGATTCTCTTCCCTCTGTGCCTTATGGCCACCTTGATCATGTGGTTGAAAACATTCTTGGTTTTCATTCAGAGTTAAGATCCCTACCAAATCTGAATTTGCGAGCTACTATTCACTGGACCCTGCCCCATTCAGGCTAGTTTAAACTTAATTTTGATGGAGCATCGAAGGGTAATCTGAGACTAGCTGGCATAAGGGGTATAATTCATGATTGCCTTGGTAATACGATCTTGGCTTTCACAGAGGATACTGGCATCCAATATTTGCACTTTTTTTGAAGCTCGTGCTTTTTTCTTTGGAATTCAAATTCTCAAAGATCTTGGCATCCATAGAGCAGTTATTGATGGGGATTCATCCCAATTGGCATATCTCTAATTTAATTGACGAATCTAGAGCCCACTTGTTATCTTTGGAGGAGATGCTTATCAAGTATGAGTATAGAGAAGGGAGCGTGGTGGCTGACTCCCTTGCAAATTTGAATGTATCTCGTCAGAATTTGGTGATTTGGCATACATATTTTTTTCCTGAGATCCTTCGCCTTATTAATGAAGATAAACATTAATGTTTGTCAGATGGCTCCTCGTCAACGATTGCTTTTTCTAGTTTTTGGCTGGTGCTGTAGTTTGATTATCATTTTCCTAAGGATGGAGATCCTTTACTCCTGGCTTTCACGATGTCCTCTTGGGCTCCCTCGGTTCGATGTTTACTCAAGGTGGTGTCAGGGAGTCCTTTTCCCCTCCGGCATTTTAAATTTGAAATTTTGAATTTCTCCTTCCCAAAATTCCCTCATGTGTTCGTTTGGTAGGTCTTTTTGACTGTTCATTGGTTTCTCAAACCTTATCTGAGCACACAAATGTCAGAGTGCCTCTACCTTAGTGTTTCCTTTTTGTTTCGCTTTAGTAAGTTGACCATTCTTCTCTTATTTGGTTAGAAGCATTCTGATATTTTGTGCCCCGAGGTTGACGGGATCCTTTTTCGTGTCCTTTTTCTTTGAGAGAGCACCTTCGTGGCAGTATTCTGGTTCATCTTTTTTGGCTTATCATTACACCCGTTGGAGGCTCTCTTGATTTGGTGACATCTAGTCTGAGAAGGGATGGCCCTCCTGTGGTTGTTTTTACAGTTTTTTGGTTCTTTCCCTAGTTTCCCATGATTTTTCTTGGTTTTTCTTGTTGTTTTCTTTTGTCATTTGAATCGTCTTTCACTGTGAGTGGTTTTTTACTGCACCTCGCATTGGTTTCAGCATTATTTTTTGTGGGATATTTCTTGTCTGGCTGCTTTCGTTGCTCAAGTGATGGGTAGGTTAGGGTAGAACTATCTTAGTTCTCCTCTTCTTATGTGTCCTTGAGTTTTTAGTTTTGTGTAGTCTTTTTCTAGTCTGTCCCACAGTGTTTGGTTGGTTGGGTTTAGCTCTGGTCTTTCTTGTCTAGGTGGCGTTTCGTATGTAGTGGTTGTGGGATCCCTTTAAAACCCTCTCCTTTATTAATAGTACCAAAAAAAACATGTTAGAGATGTAGTTAATAATAAAAATATGTAAGCTAAGGTCTTACAATTTTGTTAATTAATTGATTAAATAAATAATTAAATTAAAATATACCTTAGAATTTAAATAATTAAATTAAAATATATCTTATAAGGTACCTTAGAGAAATTAAGAAAATATCGCCTTACTATCTTATTTTTTAAATACTTTTAATTAGATTTTAAATTTTTTAATATATTATCTTAGAGAAAATTTTAAAAATAGCATTTTACTTTAACTTATTTTTTAGTTTACCTAAAAAAAATCATTAATTATTTTAATTAGTTTTTTTGAAAACTTTAAAATATTATCTTATTTTATCTTACTTTCGTTGATTTTAATATTAATTCTTTTGAAATTTTAAAGATAATTGAATTTTAAAATTTTTATAATATCATCTTATTTTTTTATTATCTTAAAAAAATTATTAATTCTTTTGAAATTTTTAAGATAATTGATTTAGCTAATTCTTTTGAAATTTTAAAGATATTGATTTTTAAAAATTTTAAAATATAAAACTCCTTTATAATATCAATATATTTATTTTTTCTTTTCAAATAAAAAGAAATATATATATAGAAAAAACATCTTTTATCTTACTTTTGATGGTTTACCTATATAAATCATTAATTGAACTTTTTAAGATAATTGGTTTTGATTTTAATTATAATTATTATTTTTTCTTTATTATATAAAATAAAAATATTAGATTATAATTATCTTTTTTTTCTTTATTATATAAAAGAAAAATATTAGAAGGAAAACAATGTTAGAAGGAAGTTGGAAACCAATTCAAAAGTAACTTTTTTTGGTTTATTTATAAAAAATTATTAATTGTTTTGAAATTTTTAAAATAATTAGTTTACCGAAATCCTATAAAGGACAAAGGTAGGGAAGGATAAAAAAGAAAATTAGGGAGAAGAAAATAATTTAATAATAGAAAATTATAAATATAAAGTAAGAACAAAAGATAATAAAAAATTAGGGACAAGATAAATATTTTTGTAAAGAGTAAGAAAAAGATATTTATTATAAAGAAATAAAAAGGTAAAGTAAAAAAATTAGAGACTATATATATATATATATTAAGAGAGACTGAAGAATATATTACAACTCTAATAAAATCTAGTCTTTTGATTACTAGCCAAGATGCAATTCAATTATAACATATTCAAACTATCGCTTTTACCTAAAAAACTATCCATCTTGCCAGGGTTATGCATAAAGGGTAGTATCAAAAAAGTAATTATAAATTTAGGGTGAATCAAGGTGAATTGTGTATAAAATTCGGAGTGAATTTTTAAAATTTTGCAGAAAATTCATCAAAATATGGCAAATTTTTGAAAATTTTGCACATAAATTATCAATTTTTTTTGGGGCACTTTTGAACTATTCAATGATCTTGAAACTTCATAGAAACACCACCATTAGATTGGGATTAAAAATATTTTTCGAAGAAGTACAAATATGCCTATGTTTGGATATATATTGATGACTAAAACTATCAAATTATTGTCAATCGTCTTCT
The DNA here is from genome assembly GCA_028583015.1 of Wollemia nobilis. Lineage (NCBI taxonomy): Eukaryota > Viridiplantae > Streptophyta > Pinopsida > Araucariales > Araucariaceae > Wollemia > Wollemia nobilis. The sequence goes on along the minus strand of JAQPPZ010000349.1, from coordinate 3,688,703 downwards.
TCCAATCACCTTCTACCAGTCACCTTCTACCACTCGTCTTCTTCCAGTCGCCATGTGGTGAGTCACCTTATTTCAGTCACCTTTTTCCAGTCAATTTATGCCAGTCACATTATGTCAGTCGCTTGATGTGTCACCTTCTACCACTCGCCTTGTGTCAGTCATCTGATGCAAGTCACATTTTGTCAATCGCCTTGTGTCAGTCACCTCGTGCTAGTAACATATTTTAGCTATATATAATGGGGTACAAGAGGCAAATTTGGTGGGATAATTTTTTTTAATAATTTGAAGGCAAAAATTAGGTGGGAAACCTTATGATAGTGGGGTGAATTTACCCTAAAAAAATTGATCTCAAAATTTTTGGTTGAACGGGTCAACCTCTAGGATCCCAAAATTTGCAAAATTAAAATTCTAGAAATCCGAATATTCATGCTAAACTGGTAAATTCACCCCTATGCATAACCCTACATATTGCCATTGGAGATTTTGACAATTGAGACAAGATCCTTTAACATCCTCTGTCATGGTTAGTATTGAAGAACTGTACTAGAGAAAATCAATCTACACTTAGACTTTTAATAAATTTTGTGAAAATATCATAGCCATAGTGAGGATCTAAAAGGTTTCAAGGGATTTAGGAGCATCATGTCTTCAGTTATTGAATGTTGCTCTTTCTAGAAGATAGGGGTCAAGTCATGAATAAATCCCTACATTGCTTATCAAGCTAGCCATAACTTTTAACATTGCCATCAAGAGACTGAGGAATGAGAAGATTGGTCCTAGTTTGGTCTGGTCACCACCTAAGATGGAAACCATAGCAAATATCTCTCTTTTCAAGAGACCAATTTGCCATAGCATCTACCATTTTGTTCTATTATCTAGGAACATGATTGAAAACAACCTCTTGAAAACTAGTTATAAACCTAATTTTATCTATGATCCTTTAAATTCTTGAGTCTACCTTTTTAGGCCTTGAAGTTGATTTTAGGTAATTGTTCATAATTAAGAGTTTGACTCTGTTATCACCATTATTCAACTTGCCTTCAGTGCCTCCTACAAATGTCAAAAAATACCCTATCCTTCTACTAAGTTATTGGATAGAATTCTTAATTGTTTTCCAAAAGTAAAAATTGGAGTACTATCATCCAATATTTATATCCCTCCTATACTAGCTCTTCCAGGATTTCCTTTGGATGCTCCATCCATATTGATTTTTTCAAAATTCTATGGGGAGGTTGCCATTGCTTTATTCTATCCATCATTTAATTGGTTACTTTTTCCCTTTTGTATTAGGCTAATCCATGGCTAATATTTAATTGGGTAATAATTTGTTCCCATAGATGATTTGAATTATGTGGATGAGTTAATAAATGCTAAACTGTCTCTATCATATTTTCTAAGGTCTTTAGCTAGACATAGTGGATGTCCCTACTCTCTTACTAAAATATTTACTTGTTTCACTCCTTCCAAATGTTCTATGGAAGAATAGTCATTCTTATCCAAACTATTTAGTTTACATACCAGTATTTTCCTTCTCGTTTGCTCTAATATCTCCATCTCTATTCTATGGATTGCTCATTGGAACCTCTTAAATTTAGAAGGAAATCTATCATCTTCCATACTTTGGATGCTATGGGACATTCTATGAATAAATTATTTGTGTTTCATTGTTATTCCAACACATTATACATTGAAAGAGTTCATTAAATCCTTTCTTTATAAGCTACCCCCTATGAGTACCCTTTTATGAAGTAGAAACTAGTTAAAAATTCTTCTTTTGACCATAAATTTTGAGCCCATAATTTTTTGAACATATCCTAAGTCGGATGGGGTTAATATAGCTTAAGGATAAATAACCTTGAGCTATAGTGTACATTCAACCAATGTAGTCTTTATCTTGTTGAAGGAGTTTGTGAATATCCTTTTTTTTAATCTTCAAAGAGTTGGATTAGCTAGTCTTCTATTGGGATCAAACATCTTCCCACCTCTACATCTCTTAGCCAATATTTATAATATTTGGAAACTTTTATCCAATTTATCCTATGCATTTTCTCCATTATAGGTTTTAATTTTGGATGTTGAATTAACAATGCAAGGTGTCCATCCCAAGAGTCTATCAAAAAATGTGCCTTTCGATCATTTTGTACTATCCAAAAGAGCTTATTATTTATCAAATCCTTTTCAATTTTTTGGAACTTTAAAACTAGGGACCCTCTAGAAGGTAATTGATGTCAAATTATATTAGAGAAGTTTTTATTTTTTGCATATTTGGCTCTCAATTTTTTGGCCCACAAGGAATTGGGTGGCTAATTAACCTCTAATATAATTTTGTTGCCAAAGACTTGTTATTATTAACTATCAATCGAAGACCTAGACCTCCTTCATGAGTAGGAATGTATAGGGTCTTCTACCTTACTAGGGCATATTTCTTAAATATATGACTAATTTTGTTTAGTTCTTTAAGCATTGACATAGGGATATTCAACACTGCTAAAATAAAGATTGGAATAAACTAAAGAATTGATTTGATAAGAGTTATCCATCCTCCTAAGGAAATCCAATTGTTGATTCAATTGCCTACTTTGTTCTGCACTTTCTTTAGTAACCAACTCCAATGCTCTTTGTTTTGGTTGCAAAGATTACCTTAAACATTCAAATTTTTAATTGAAAAAGATTTTTTTTTAATCCTAATATATCCAATATCAATATATCAAAGTATCTTTCATAGGTAAACAATGAAAAAAGAGTACTTTTGATTTTTCTGTATTAACTAGTTGCCTTAGCTTCTAGTGAAGCAATTAAGAATTTGCTATATTGAGGCTACTTCCTTTATTATTGCCTTTCCCAAAATGGTAATATCATCCAAAAATTGTCAATGATATATAGGTATGACTCTTTTAGCTATTGTGACTATTTCTAACCTTTGATAATATCAATTCTTAGAAAATGTCATCTCTAAACATTCTTCTAGGATGATGAATATGTATGTATAGAGAGGGTCTCCTCGCCTAATGCCTCTATATGCTGGGAACAAATGAGTACAAAAAGCATTGAGAATAATAGAATAAGAAAATAAAGATATACAACATTTGATATACTTTTTCCATTCTCGAGAGAATCCAAAATTCTCCATTACTTGGATGAGAAAGTGCAAATCCACCTTATCATATGCTTTAGACAAATCCAATTGAATAAACATGGATGAATATTTTTGAGATTCCATAGAATGAATTGATTCCTAGGATAATACTATCTCATAAACTATCTTTTGTCCCTCTACAAATACCTCTTGTTCTAGAGAGATGTGTCATGATCCACCTTGGCAAGATCTAATTATGAAATAGACTATATATTGAATTATGTTTCAATGCTTTGTGTTTTGCAATATTGATGTTGACTTATTGCTTTAAGGATATGGTACTACTAATATTTTGGCTATACTATAGGACTAGGTACCCTTGAAGGTGGCAAAGAAGTCGACCACTAAGATTGAGGTACCAAGGAAAAGGGAAATGCTTTTTATGGCAGCTTAGAGTAATATGAACAACTACTCTCATATAGATGCATGCATTCTTGTTTCTTATTTTTATGGTGATCATCAACAATACGAACATCCTTAGCTAGAAGTTGGTAACCTAGAAGTTATTGTAAGTCTTCAGCTAGGAAAATCGATTGGATTTACGATGAACCAACCACCTTGTTTAATGCATTTGATTGTTCACTTTTGTTTACATATGTTTTATTGTGTAAGTGGATTTGGTAAAGAATCCCCTTCAAAAATAATTAATAGATATAGAGGTTCTATTAATTCTTGGTCCACTTAAATACCATACTAATGTTCACTATTAGTATAGGTATTTTGATTGAATTAGAAAAATAAGGAAATTATTAATGGTTTTCTATGGTTTTAATTAAATTGAAATTATAATTATAAATATTTATGCTTTAAGGTTTTATATAAATCTTCCTTTTTATATTTTAAGGATTAAATAAAAAAAAAAAAAGGAATGGATTTATTTGAAGCAAAATATTTTTGAAAAGGAAGGATCATTTTAAATTTGAATATCTCCCCTCTTGATTCCTTGGGTATACTTGCATTACTTTTGGTAGTTGGAATTTATGTCCAAGTGGGACTCTAGCCTTGGGGTAGAAAGGTTTATGTGATAAGAAGGATGAGAGAAGGAGGTAGGAGGATTCTTTTGGAGGAAGATTTAAAAACACTAAAGAAGCAAAACAAAGACAAAGGAGGGAAGTCAAATTTTGAAGGAGAATTCATCGCAAAGAGATTTAGGTTGGGGTATTTTTTCTCATTTGGTTTAAACATATCAATGTTATGCTTTTAATCCTTAAAATAATAAAATTCTAGCATGTTGTATTCAGCTTGTGTTGGCCTATGCTTTAGTAAGAAGAAATACTTAATTTAACACCTTCATAATTATTTATTTGAGATGCTCTTTCATTGTATTTTGCCTTTTTAGTATATATGAAAGCTTTAGCCCCATTTAATTATTATTCTAGAATCATTGCGGGTTGTTATTAGAAGGTGACCTATGTTGTGTGAATAGTTTAACCCCCCTGTCACTCATTTTACTTTACCAAGGATTTTATTTGGGTCTCTTTGACCGAGTGGTGTTTAAAACCTTTGTTTATCATCGATCAACATGTTCTGCCTTGTTTTGTGGGTTTTAATAAAATAGTTACCCTATTTTTTAATGAAATCATCTTGTTTTAGATGATGTATGACCTGCAACTCACATTTCTTCTACAAATATTAATAGGTATGTTTTGATTCTTCTTTTATCCAACATAGTTGTGAAATAAAACTAACAAATTATTCCATATTTAATTGGATTTTTTTGTCTAATGAAATCACAACTATTATGTTGATTTGTTTTGGCAAATATACCCTATCACAAGCATTGGTAGTAAATAGTTTATCACCACCACTTGGTGAGTTTCTCCCTAATGTTTAACCTTAGAGGAAGTTTTAATTTAATTAAGCCCACCACCACTACAATGTTGTTGAGTGATGACTTCACGAGCGGTTGGATGCAGGTGGGGCAAGGCCAAATAGGTCTTCCTTGGGAAATATTCCACATGGGATATGCCCTATCACTCTAAGCACCTTAAAGGGAGTTGACCTCCCTTAAATAAATTGACCACGAATTGTGGTTGAGGGAGCTACTCCACATGGTGGACACCCTACACTAGTTGAGGGTGCATATGTTTTCATGTGGCTTGTGCTTGTTGTCACAAGATTTGAACTTGTTTTTTTATCATCGTTTGACCCTTTTTGTGTCGTACCATGTGGAAGTTCATGATTTGTATTGCTATTATTTTGCACCTAGTTGTTGGGCTATTAAACTTGTTTTTGCATTTAAATGTGTGGGTTTAATCCCACACACATAGTGTAGGGGGTCACCTTAGATCTAAATAAGGGGAATGACTTCCCCTTAGGGGTAACCACATCTAGGTAGTCATGAAGATCCAACTTGGGCTGCCTTGATTGTAATGCCAGTGGTTGGAGTAAACTGTGTTTTACTGTGTACACTCTATGCATTGTTTGTCTAAGTTGGTCTCACTATCATTGTTGACTGCCTTGCTATCATTGTTGACTGTGTTTTTATTGTTGTTGACTATGTTTTTTATTATTGGTTAATATAGTGGTCATAATTTAAACCCCTTTGTATTAGAATGACATTTAATTTAATTAAATTGAAGAATGATATTTAGTTTATTTAAATTGAAGAATGATATTTAGTTTATTTAAATTGAAGAAATGATATTTAATTTAATTAATAAAAGGAAAATGGTTTATAAGTATTTAATTAGTTAAAAGTATGACCTTTAAATTGATTAAAAAAATGCTTTTGTGTGTAGTTAATTAGTTAAAAGTATGGAATTTTAATTGAATAAAGAAAATAGCTTTTATGGGTATTTAATTAGCTAAAATTATGGGCTTTGGTTTGATTAATTAAAAAGAATGATTTTTATGGGTCTTATTAATTAAAAGTATGATCTTTTGATTAATTGAAATGATGTTTACTGAATTATTTTATGCTAAAATAAATGATAAATGATTTTCATTCTTAAAGGATAAAATGACTCTCCTTCTATGATGAAATGAATGATAGATGAATTTCATTCTTGGATAATGAATACACTTTGTGTGATTAATGAAAGAAGTATGCTAGTATGGAAAAAGGGAATATTAGATGAAAGAATGGGTGTGGGAAAATTATGGGGTTTCCTCCTGATTATTGATTGAATGATTTATGCATAATTACATTGTGTAGATTGTATAGTTGCAATTTGACATCCAATTTATAAATGCACATGTTTCATAAGTCATTTAGAAAATGCATTTAGTTGCATGCTTCATAAGATCTATGAGTTGTCCTAATCCCTTACTACCATCAATTGAGTGATGGATAAGTAAGAAGGACAAGGAAGACGCTTAGATCCAAGACATTGACCTTTTTGATACATATTGTAGTGAAGCTCTTATTATGGAAAACTTATTGTAAAATAGACTCTAGCATGAGTAATTGCCTTGTTGGATGATGATGTAATGCTCTATTATTTTAATGTGGTGATGCTTTACCACACTTGAATTATGTAATGATTAATTTATGAATGGAATATGTATCTTTTACTTGTTATAAATAAAGGATCTATGATGTCATAGTTTCTTAAACTATCATGCCTTGTTATTGTTTTAGATGGAAAATTACATCTTATTCATGTGTCCTCTTTTTATGAAGCAGTATATGTTATCCAATGTTTAATAAAGCAGGTAGACTTAATTGCTTCCTTCTTTAAAAAAATAAATATTAAGAGATATTTACAGTTTAATGTAGTGGATAAATTAGAAATAGTATCTAAAAATGTTTATGCTTGTGAGTTGAAAGTATAGAAAGAAACCTAAGAGATTATGGGATTATTTATGGAGGAGCTTCAAGTAATCTTGTTCTTCAAGGAACTCTTCTAAAAATTAAACTAGTTATATACATTAAAACATCAAATAGATTTAAGATCAATAAATTTGGTTATCACTAGGAGTGATAGAAGAATAAGTTAGCTCATCTTGGAGATGATACTAATAGTTTATATGCACTACACTTAGTGCACCTACATATATGGACTTATGTATGGTGTATTGATGGGTATACCCTTTTGACAATAAAAAAAGGATAAATTAATTCATTCCTGAGGATGAGACTAATGGCTTATTTGTAATACACTTAGTATACCTATACAAGTAGACTTATGTATGGTGTATATATGAGAATATCCGCTTGATAGATTAAGGGGATAAGTTGTCTCATCGTGGATATGATATGAAAAACTTAAAATATTATATTTGGCCTTAGATAAATTCATATCTAGTTTGTTAGACTTTTGGGTTGTTACAATATGATCTTATGTAGCAATGGTTTAAGCCTTTTAGACATAATATTTGAGATGAATTTTAGAATAACATTACATAAAGTGACTAGTCTATATCCAGTGATGTTATTTACTTCTTGGGCTTTTGTAATTAGTGCTATGTATGTCTTGTTGATTTCTTTGAGGATTTATTTTGCCTTTCTAGCCTCTTCTACCACCTCTAGAGTGTCATACTTCAAAACATGCCAAAATTCTTGATAAAATTAAATAGGGAATCCATACAGACCTGGGGTCTTCCCCTTTTGTATTTTGAAAACTATGTCTTGTAGTTACCTTGTAATTATTATTGTAGTAAGGGCCACATTCTCCTCATCAAAAATAAAAATAGGTACCTCCTATAAAATTTCTTGTTGAGTATTTGGATCAAGCAATTTGGTTGTAAATAGGTTTGAAAAATGGTTCACAGCTAATGAAGACATGCCTTTCCAACTGTGGACTATTTCTCCTTATTCATTATTCAATAAGGGGATACATTTGTGCTATTTTGGCTAGGAGAGACTTGTGAAAGAAACTTGTGTTTTAGTCTCCTTCTTGTAGCCATTGAATCCTTGATTTTTTATCCCACATAAGTTCTCTTCTATCCCATTCCTTCACCTGGATTGAAAGATTAATTTTTGTCTTGATCCTATTTTCTATGAGTCCCTCAAGATGAATTTGCTCATTCAATTCCTCAGTTTGAGTTAAATATTCTCTTTTATTCACCCTAACATATCTAAATTCCTTCCAATTCCAAGTCTTTATTTTACATTTAATATATTGTAGCCTTTTGACAAAACAAAAAATCTGTGTACCATGTTTTGGCTTGCCTTCTTGCCACCATTTTTGTAGCCTTGACTTGAAGGATCCATATCTAAGCCACATTAACTAAAAATGAAATGGTGTCGGCTTACCACTAGTTCTCCAAACTTCAATTAAAACTGGTCAATGGTCAAATCCTGCATTATTTAAGATATTCACTTTTTGGGTGTGTCCTTGTATCAAAAACTTACCTGAAAGCAAAAACTTATCTAGCATTTCAAGGATGCATGTTGAGCCTTATATTCTATTGGACCAAGGCATCAAACCATTTCTTAGCTCGATATCTACTAGATAAAGGTTTGACATGTATTCATTCATTAGTATAGAACTCCCATCTAACTTCTTATGTCCTATTTTATCTTCTAAGGAGAGGATGAATTTGAAATATCCTCCTATCAAAGCCCAAGCTTTAGGGAATTGGGAGGTGATAAAATCTATATTCCTCCATATTGATCATTTCTCTTCCATAGTACATGGAGCATACACATTTATATAAAGAATAACCTGATCTAAATCTCTATTTTGGGCAACCACTACTAGCAAATCCTTGCTTCCCATCATGTACTAAATTGTAACTTCCTTTGGGTCCCAAATACATGACACTCCTCTTGATGCCTCTTGGGTGTTGAGGGATACTACTGTACTAGTTGGCCACATCTTATTTGCTATTATTTCTATTTCTTCAATTGAAAACTTATACTCCTATAGAAAGAGAAATTGAGACTGATTTGTTTGGATCATTATTTTTATTTTTTTATTGTTTAGAAGGACTTCCTTTAAGTCCTCTAATATTCCAAGTAATAATATCCATAGTTAAAAAGGTTTGAAAAACTGGGTAAGTATTGTTACCTTGCCTTACTCCACTAACTTTTGGTGTTCCTCTCTGTTGATAAGCAACACACCCCCACTGAAAAATGAGATTCCATCCTTAGAAAATTCTGAACTTTCATTTTTTTGCAGCAGGGACCCTCTTGATCTTTTCAGTTTTAAATCCATATTTTGCTTGCCTCCTTTTTAAAGTTGTGTTTTTTCTTGCATTCTAGTCGTGTTATCCAAGAATTCACTTTTTACATGCTAGAATCATTCATGCACAAGCAAAATCTTGCACCGGTACCGAGAAAATCCAGAAACGAGTTGCATAATTCATTGAAAAATCAAACTTTCCATTTTTGGTAGTGTCGCGATATCGCGACACTTCCATTTCGGAAATGTCGCGATATCGCGACAGGTAAGTCAAAATGCAGCTAAGTGCCAGAAAGGTCGCGATTTTGCGACATGTCGCGAAATCACGACAGTTTTTTGGAGACAGACGCAAGCTGTACGGAGGACGCGATTTTGCGACATGTCACGAAATCGCGACATGTATTTTCGTGGCAGGAGAGAGAAAGTGGGCTGCAGAATGAAAAATCGCCTAAGTCGCAAACACGTTCCAAAATCACGGTCAACGCGATCAACGCATGCAGGTAGGGGAACTGTCGCGATATCGCGACGTGTTCTAGAATCACGGCTGAAAATCAAGAAGTGTACGGAGGCCAGGAAGGGTCGCGATTTCGCGACATGTCGCGTTTTTGCGGTCGACGAGGGAGGAAGTTGCCGATGCGCTGGCAGGGTCGCGATTTCGTGACATGTCACGAAATCGCGACATGTCGCGAATCACGGTAGGAGAGAGAAAGTCATAGTTGATCTGAAAGTGCATTCCGGCGGGAAACATAAGGCTTCCTGGGGTAGCGACACGTGTCAAAGCGTGAATGAGACAAACAGAGGCCGACATGCAAGCTTATTTTGCAGATTTAATCTGTTTTTAATGTTTTAAGCTTCTGATTTAATTAAAATGCTAATCTAATGCATCTTTTTGTCTTTCATGCAAGATTCCACCTGGCACTTGCGGGACAACCGGGAAAGACCATAAAGGCAAAGATAAAGTGCGGATTTAGTCAAGGACCGCCATGCTAGAGGAAAAGAAGCCAGTAAATGCATTTAATGGAGATTTATTGCAGAATTGATAGCATGGAGACCATTTCAACTCAGAGATGGATTTGCGGAGATCAAATTGATGGAGAAGTGGTGACTCATCCGGCTCACCAGAAGAATTAATGGAGGCATTTATTTGCAGCTGCGGATGAATGAAAATTGCATTTGATTTTATCTTCTCCATTTATGGCAGCTAACTGCACTGATTTGCAGAAGGGTTAAGTTCTATCCGGACTTTGATTTTTAAATGGATTTTTATTGTAAAACCCGGGTCCTAGGGTTTAAGTGCGATAAGATTTAGGGTTTGAGCAAGATATTTTGGAAAAGATCAGGGTCTGTCTTGAGTCTATAAATACAAATTCTAAATGTAATCGCAGGAGGCGGAGACTTAGAAATAAAAGGCTTATAAGCAATTTCTTGCAAATTTTATGAAATCCTTTGTTTCTGGACTTGGAGTTGATGTGCTTTAGCTTTTCTGTGATAGCATGGCCCGGAGCCTAATCTTTTGCAGAGTGTGATAAGTGTATTTTCTTTTGTTATCCGTTCCATTTAAAGTTTGTTAGATATATGCTGTAAATCTGCCATTGTCAAGATTAAATATGCTGTTAGGCTTCAGTTGTTCTCTTGTCTGCTAGGGGAAATTATAGATTTCAGGTGTAAGTTTGTTCTAATTGCTCTGTCTTCACTGTGCGAGCTAGGCTACCGGTGAAAGATACCAGTTTTAACCAGCTGCCCCTTGGATTTATAATTTTCTGCTAGATCCGTTTCACTCTGCCTTGTGCTCTTAGTTGAAAGTGATCTTAGACTGACTGGACACTTTCTTCCCGGGATTTGTTCGTTGTGAAGTCGATAGCATAGATAAGATTGATAGTTTAGAGTTTTACCAGTTTAAAGTCTGATAAACTTCTCTTTTCGCCCTACCCTACCCTCTCTTTGCTTACCGTGAATGATCCATTTTTATTTTCTTTGTTTGCCTTTTATTTAAATCTGTGACCCATGAGAGCTAGATCAAAGAATTCAAGTTAAATCTGATAAACAACTTTTGCAACTATCGAACAAGTTCGGGAACCCCCTCGTAAGGTAACGAGCGAGTCCATATTGAAATCTATTCCAGAAGTGGAAAAGAGTGAATTGCCATTCGACCCAACTCTGTAACTCGCACCTTGGATAACCAACTAGATCCTAAAGATGAGTGGGATCAGTCCCGTGGGTGTCTTCGGAGCTTTCCTTGCCTTCATCCTTTTTCCCGGGGTGTGCATGAAAGTCGGACCAACACCTAATTGGCGCTAGAATGAGGGCCAAACATCTGTTCTTAGTGCACTTGAGTTGAGAAATCCGACTGTATGTGGAACTGTAAAACTGTATTTTATCCAAAGTCTGGTAGCCAATTTTCCCCTCCTCCTCAGCCAACATCTAATTGGCGCTAGAAGGAGGGCCGAACTCAGTTCAAGTGTTGTAAGGGCATAACAGCAACATTTGAAGGACCCACAGTGAACTCCGGACAGTTTTATAAATTGTCAGTGCAGTTTTTAAATTGTCAGTGCAGTTTTTAAATTGTCAGTGCAGTTTTTAAATTGTCAGTGCAGTTTTATAAATTGTCAGTGCAATTTTTGAAAGTTGTCAGTGCAGTTTTTGAAGTTTCCAGAAAAGGCCTTAAGTTCAGTGGTTTGTTAAGAACAGTTCTATCATCACTTGCAGTTATCCAATTACAAATCAGAACATCACCTGTCAGCCAAGTATTAATGGCAAATTGGTTGGGCTCCACGGCTTTGAACATTCCGGGTATAGCCCATGACTTGCCCAGAAGTCCAGAAAGATACCTCCCTAGGTATAAACATGATGGGACAAGAACTGCAGAAGAACATCTGCTAGCTTTAAAAAATGCTCTAAGATTGTTGAATATACAGCATGAAGATGTTGCCTGCAGATTGTTCCCGTTCACTCTCCAGGAGGGAGCTTATGACTGGTTTTTAAACCTCACCAACGAATTCCATTACTAGCTGGGATGATCTAGATAAAGCTTTTATATCACGGTTCGGTGAAGTGATAGATCCCGACATTTTATATCAGCAATTTTCCAAGCATCAAGAAAGAGTCGGGAGAAACTGTCGGGTCTTTCAATATGAGGTTCCAAAGAGCTTACGGTAGAATGACCGGCCATTACATCCCAAATGCAAATCTGGCCTTAGAAATCTACAAGAATGCATTGGATTCGGTGACCTCTATTTTCCTCAAGAGAGACATTAATATTACAACCCTGGCAGGGGCTTATAAAGAAGCCTTAATTCTTGAAAGACAGTTAGGGCCTCAAATTTTGAGCAGCCCTTTGATATCCTATGTTACACAGAACATGCCTATTCCAGACCCCATTCCACATCATGAGTTAGTGCCAACATGTCATGCTCTACCCAAGGAGACTACGTTAACCTGTCACATCCACTCGGCATGTGCAAAATACGAGAAAAGTTCGACAAGTTCAAAGTGCGGGTGCTTGAACTGAACAGTTGTGATCTGGCACCACCCAAATCTGAAGTTTTTCCTGGTGAGTTAAATTTTCCTAGACATCAAAGAAATATTGATCTTTCTAGTTCACCCAAAAATAGTACAACCAGGGTTTCAGATTCTGTCACTTTTTTCGAAGAGACAGAAAGTCTTGTACAGACTTCTGTGGATGAAATGCTTCAACAGTTCAAAATGGACAGTTATGACTTGAAATGTGAGAGTCCAGAACTTAATAATGATCCTTCCTCATCAGATGATGATGAAAGTGAGATTCAATCTCACTATGCAGAAGTAACTGAGGATAGCATCATTGAGGATATGAGGGAACTTAAATCTGACATCACCCTCTATGAACTGCCTCAGATTGTTGGACAAAACATTAACTTGATTGAGGCTTACTTTGGACCACGTGTTAAATTTCAAGAAAAGGAGGAAAAGGTAGTAAATATGAATGTGGTCAGCCAACTTGGAATTGATGAACTGTCTCAACATAAGCCTGCAACTTCTGAACATAATGTCAAAGAGGAGGCTATAAACTGTGTTGATCCAGATATTGGAGTTTATGATTTGGCAACTGAAAAGGTGAGAACAATTATAGCCCTAATCAATAACAACAATGATGTTTGGACATTGCACATTGATGAGGTTAAGTCTAAGCAAGGCTCAGGTGAAAAGGAAAATTGTAAACACTCTGCTAGAGGGATAAAAATTGAAGTCCTGGATATTGAAGCAGTGCAGCAACCACAAAATGTTCAAGTTGTTAAGAACCAGGGCATACAGATAAAACATGATTTCTTTCAGTTGTCACATCAATTTGAAAATGTGGTGGTCTGGGTCTGTCAAGGTTTTAAAGTATTTGATCTGGGGTTTTTTACATTCAGTCCTTTTGAAAGAACTCTGCAAACCCTTCAATTAGAAGCATGAACATGTTATCATATGATTTGTTATTATATGATTTGTTTAATTTGAAGGAGTTGCAGATTTGTTTTTCAAATGGGACAGGGAAGACAGTAAACCCAAGTCTTTCCCAGATAGCAAATTTTTGAAGCACAGTCTGGAGTGCATTTCGTCAACAGGACTTGAAAGGTAATTTTTTTTAAATTACTTGCATGGTCAAAAAAATTTTTAAAGCACCATTTCTCTGCTTTCCCAACTGCTGCATTTTTTGAGTATGAAGGGAAGTTGTAATATGTGTATACATTGTAAATAAGCTTTGAAGTTTTTCAGTTTATTTCTCTGTCAGTGCAGTTTTATTTTTAAATGTCTGTGCAGTTTTAATCTGTTTCAGTTTAATTTTAATGCTCTGCAGTTTTAATTTATTTGTTTTTCAGTTTATTTCTTTGTCAGTGCAGTTTTATTTTTAAATGTCTGTACAGTTGCAGTTTTTATTTGCTTCAGTTCTTTTAGTTTATTTCTTTTATTGCCTGTGCAGTTTTTATTTTCTTCCCTGCTTTTCCTTTTCTTTGCTGTCTGTACAGTCTTTTGTTTTAGTTCTTAATTTTGCTGCCTGTACAGCTGTGCTTTGCATCCTTTGTAAATAGCCTTGCAGTTTGTTTTATTCCTTTGTCTGTACAGCTGTGCAGTTTTCAGTGTTTAGTTTATTTTATTTGCAGTCTGTGCAGTTTTGATTCTGTTTTGCTTTAAGCCTGTGCCTGTCCTTGGAAGCCTGTACAAAGTCCTTTGGCTTCTAAAATTCTATTTTTTAACCTCTGCCTGAGCAATCAATGAAAAGTCAGCCTGCTAAAAATTGTTTTATTCCTAGCTGATAAATCCTCAATCAAGTGCCTCCCCATTCTGCTCATTATTCTAATTGAGATAGTCTGCTTGCACTAAACTGTGGAATTATTTTGTTATCCAGGATGAAGGTAGAGAGATGATTGGATCTTGTGTCTTACTTGCCACAGTTGTTTTAATGATAGAAAAAATGTTATGCTGTTTAGTTGGAGGAACTCCCGGAGAATCCAAGAAAAGCTGGTTATAAGAGGGGACTATGGTTCATGCAATTATTTGGGTGTCACCAGAGGCTATCAATGCCTAGACTGAAACAGTTCCAGATTGATCAAATATTAAAAGAAAATTGTAATTTCTCTAAGGTCTTCCAGATAGTGATATATTTCAAAAAGAAGAGAGATAAAAAAAAAGAGATAAGAAAAGAGAAAAAAAAAAAAGAGTTATATGATCAAAAGAGGCAGCCAATATTAGATTCTGCCCTACAGTTGTAAATTGGGTCGTGTAAATCTAAAGGGTAACTCTGTCTAGGCTCGTAAAAGCTAAACTAGTAAACAGAGCTCTACTCGGTTTCCCCTTTTACAATCTAGAAAAGTTGATTAATCCAAGTTTATCATTCAATTCAGTCATCCTTGAAGAAAGTTTTATACCCTTTGAAATTGCACAACAGAAATCTTCCTTGAAGTAATCTAGCCTAGTATGTCTTTGGAAAATTTTAACAGCTTACAGTTAACAGTCAATTTATTGTGAAGAATGTCTGTGGCAAGGCATGATGCATGGTCTTTTTGTTTTGAAACCAGAGTCTTGGGTTCTAAAATAGTGCTACTATTTTACCCGCAGATATCGCCATTTGTTGATAAGCAACACACCCCCACTGAAAAATGAGATTCCATCCTTAGAAAATTCTGAACTTTCATTTTTTTGCAGCAGGGACCCTCTTGATCTTTTCAGTTTTAAATCCATATTTTGCTTGCCTCCTTTTTAAAGTTGTGCTTTTTCTTGCATTCTAGCTGTGTTATCCAAGAATTCACTTTTTACATGCTAGAATCATTCATGCACAAGCAAAATCTTGCACCGGTACCGAGAAAATCCGGAAAACAATTGCATAATTCATCGAAAAATCAAACTTTCCATTTTTGGTAGTGTCGCGATATCGCGACACTTCCATTTTTCGAAAATGTCGCGATATCGCGACGGTGTAAGTCAAAATGCAGCTAAGTGCCAGAAAGGTCGCGATTTCGGGACATGTCGCGAAATCGTGACGTTTTTTGGAGACAGACGCAAGCTGTACGGAGGACGCGATTTTGCGACATGTCGCGAAATCGCGACATGTCGTATTTTCGCGATAGGAGAGAGAAAGTGGGCTGCAGAATGAAAAATCGCCTAAGTCGCAAACACGTTCCAAAATCGCGGTCAACACAGTCAACGCATGCAGGTAGGGGAACTGTCGCGATATCGCGACGTGTTCTAGAATCGCGGCTGAAAATCAAGAAGTGTACGGAGGCCAGGAAGGGTCACGATTTCGTGACATGTCGCGTTTTCGCGACCGACGAGGGAGGAAGTTGCCGATGCGCTGGCAGGGTCGCGATTTCGCGACATGTCACGAAATCGCGACATGTCGCAGAATCGCGAGGAGAGAGAAAGTCATAGTTGACCTGAAAGTGCATTCCGGCGGGAAACAGAAGGCTTCCTGGGGTAGCGACACGTGTCAAAGCGTGAATGAGACAAACAGAGGCCGACATGCAAGCTTATTTTGTGGATTTAATCTGTTTTTAATGTTTTAAGCTTGGATTTAATTAAAATGCTAATCTAATGCATCTTTTTGTCTTTCATGCAAGATTCCACCTGGCACTTACGGGACAACCGGGAAAGACCATAAAGGCAAAGATAAAGTGCGGATTTAGTCAAGGACCGCCATGCTAGAGGAAAAGAAGCCAGTAAATGCATTTAATGGAGATTTATTGCAGAATTGATAGAATGGAGACCATTTCAACTCAGAGATGGATTTGCGGAGATCAAATTGATGGAGAAGTGGTGACTCATCCGGCTCACCAGCAGAATTAATGGAGGCATTTATTTGCAAGCTGCGGATGAATGAAAATTGCATTTGATTTTATCTTCTCCATTTATGGCAGCTAATCGCACCGATTTGCAGAAGGGTTAAGTTCTATCCGGACTTTGATTTTTAAATGGATTTTTATTGTAAAACCCGGGTCCTAGGGTTTAAGTGCGATAATATTTAGGGTTTGAGCAAGATATTTTGGAAAATATCAGGGTCTGTCCTGAGTCTATAAATACAAATTCTAAATGTAATCGCAGGAGGCGGAGACTTAGAAATAAAAGGCTTATAAGCAATTTCTTGCAAATTTTGTGAAATCCTTTGTTTCTGGACTTGGAGTTGATGTGCTTTAGCTTTTCCGTGATAGCATGGCCGGGAGCCTAATCTTTTGCGAGTGTGATAAGTGTATTTTCTTTTGTTATCCGTTTCATTTAAAGTTTGTTAGATATATGTCGTAAATCTGCCATTGTCAAGATTAAATATCTTGTTAGGTTTCAGTTGTTCTCTTGTCTCGCTAGGGGAAATTACAGATTTCGGTGTAAGTTTGTTCTAATTGCTCTGTCTTCACCGTGCGAGCTAGGTCGTCGATGAAAGATACCGGTTTTAACCAATTGCCCCTTGGATTTATAATTTTCTCGCTAGATCCGTTTCACTCGCCTTGTGCTCTTAGTTGAAATTGATCTTAGACTGACTGGACACTTTCTTCTGGGATTTGTTCTGTTGTGAAGCTGATAGCATAGATAAGATTGATAGTTTAGAGTTTTACAGTTTAAAGTCTGATAAACTTCTCTTTTCTGCCCTACCCTACCCTCTCTTTGCTTACCGTGAATGATCCATTTTTATTTTCTTTGTTTGCCTTTTATTTAAATCTGCTGACCCATGAGAGCTAGATCAAAGAATTCAAGTTAAATCTGATTGTCAACAACTTTTGCAACTACTGAACAAGTTCAGGAACCCCCCGTAAGGTAACGAGAGCGATCCATATTGAAATCTATTCCAGAAGTGAAAAAGAGTGAATTGCCATTCGACCCAACTCTGTAACTCGCACCTTGGATAACCAGCTAGATCCTAAAGATGAGTGGGATCAGTCCCGTGGGTGTCTCCGAAGCTTTCCTTGCCTTCATCATTTTTCCCGGGGTGTGCATGAAAGCCGGACCAACACTCTCCTAGATGATGGTTGGATTTGCATCCTGCCTTTTGATTCATATCCATCCTCATATTTTTATTTGTATCTTGCTTCATTATGGTTGGGACTATAGGATGCTTACTTAGAACCAAGGCACTACTATTGGAATCTATATGGTATTTTTGAGGATATAGCTTGTTTGTGGTAAGATAAATATTTATTATAAAGTAAATAAAAAAAATTAGAGATGAGACACATATTTTTGCAAGGAGAATAAATGAAAAAAATTAGAGACAAATATTTCATAATGAGAAGATATTTATTATAAAGAAAAATAAGAAGATCGCATGGATAAGAGGAAAACAAATATAGACAAATTATAGAGACATCTCACCATTAAAAACAACAATAATAAAAGAAATGAAAAAAATACAATAATAAAAGATAAATTAAAAAATAGAGACAATAAAAGATAAATAAGCAAGGAGAAGAAACAAATTTAGAAAATTTATACAAACATCTCACAATTACGAACAAGAATAATAAAATATAAATAAAAGATAAATGAAAAAAATAGAGAAATAATAAAAAACAAATAAGCAAGGAAAACGTATGTGTTTTGATCACATAAAAATCAATAATATTTATCTAAGTAAGCAAGGAGAAGAGAAAAACTTACGTGCTTGATCACATCAAAGTAAACCTAAAATAATTTATCTTATAAATACTTTGGTTCAATTTATTTTTAATAATTTATATTAACTTAATATTTTTTATATAATTGTGATGTTAGTACCATAAAAAAAACATGGCATCATCTTTTCAAAGGTGATATAAAATTATTTTCTTTGCTAGATATAAATTTAGATGATTTGACATTCAAATAAATTTATATGATTTGACATTCAAATTCAAATATGTTTTATGTAAACCTTAAACCAAGGTAGTTTTTTTGTTTAATCAAAAGATATCTAAGTATTTCTTAAATACGACTAAAGCCATTTTTGTTTGATAATTTGGTATAATTTGTTTTTTATAATTTATATTAATTTATTATTTTTTATAAAGAAGTATATTGTGATGTTACTACCATAAAAAAACACATCTCACAATATTTTCAAAGATCATGTGATATATTTTTAAGGACATTCATTTTCCATCATTCAAATATGTTTACATCAAACATGTTTGATGTAAACATCAATCAAAAATAGCTTTTTTGTTTGATAAAAAGATTTCTAAGTATTTTCTAAATAAGAATAAAGTTGACTTTGTTGAATATCCATCTCATTATTTTCATGTTTTATTTATTTGCACTATGGAATTTCATTTTAGATTAGTATATGTTTTCTTTTGGTGAGATTTGGAATAGATTCACTTAGAAATACCTCTTCTTTTCCAATTTGTGGTTGGTGAAGTTTGGAATAGACAATCAATTTACATAGAAATATATATACAAATGCCTTACATATAAATATATATACAAAGGCCTTGCAAAAATATTTATTTTTAAGATTAATATTTTATTTCTTTAGTGATGGAATAAACACAAACAATTCACATAGAAATACATTTTCTTCTCCAATTTGTGTGTTTGGTGAATTTTGGAAGAGACAATCAATTTACATATAAATATATGTTTATATATCTATATACACAAAGGCCTTCTGAAAAGTTCCTTATAGTTATTCATACATGCAAATGCAACATTGTTGTCGTCCCTTTACAAATGCAAAACTTTTTGTTCTTCTATAACCACATGAGTTGTGTAAAAAACCTCTCGCATTTTACTTTGAGGTAGATAAGAGAATTAGGGTCCTCTTTTCTCATATTGAAGATTTTCAATCTCATCCTAATTTTTTTTCATTTGAATTTGATGTCTTCCTAAAATGTGATTAAAAAACTTAAAATTATGAAACAAGCTATTCAACCAATTTCTACTATTTGATATTATGTTTCCATTCTGCCTCTCTAGTTTTAACAAACACACATTCTTATTAGACCACAAGTAGTTGTAGTACCAAAGATAAAGGTTTTTTGAGAAGAAAATATTAGGTAGCATTTTTTTTTTTAATTCAAATATATTAAAACAAAATGTAGAGTGTATTAACTTCTTTATATATTATACATGATGACTTTAAGATGGGTACTATAAAATTGTACTTTGTTGTACTTACTCCCCATGGGTGGGGAGTAAGTACAACAAATTTAAAATTAAAAAATAATATATGAAATATATATATTTTTTAATATCATAAGAAGTTTCAAATATGAATGGTACTATACGAGTGGACATGCAATATGAGGTAAATGGCAAAGGTTTTATGAGAAGAGATGCTTATGTAGACATGTTTTTTAATATAAAAATTCTAATGTAATATATGAAATATATAGACTTATTTTTATATCATAAGCACAGTTAAAATATGATTATCATATTGGTATTATAGGAATGGACCTCAAGTTATATTTTCTAATAGTTAATATATAAATATTGAGCAAATTTTTTTTTTTGGTAAGTAAGAGAATATTTATAATTAACACCGGGTTTTAACTGGTTGACCCAAAACCATTTTACAAAATAGGGTCCACTGACCAACTGGACAAAGGCCAAGCCCTAAAAGTTTAAACTCAAGACCTACTCTTCCAACAGAATACAACCAAACTAAACTATGGAAGCCTAATATTATGGCCATCAGAAAAGAAAGACGCAAAATAGAACTAACAAAGACAAAATCCACTTTGAGCCTTCCAATCTAAAATTTTTCATTATCTATCACCATTGAGACTGCATGAGGAAGATTTTCAGTCAACATGATCAAATTTGCTGCTACAATGCCTTCATTTGCCAGCCTATCAGCTGCCATGTTTGCTTCCCGAAAGGTATGCAAAATTATGGCCTCAGGTCGATCATGAATTAGAGCCCTTGCTTTGTGGATGTAGTCATCAAATATCCAAGGAGATCTCTTAGTGTTCTTTAAAATATTTATAATAATAAGAGAATCACCTTCCACCAACAGTTTCCCTGGATAATTCTCTGCCACCTTAAGGCTCCTCCAAACTGCCCTCGCTTCAGCCACATTGTTAGTTTGAGCTCCAAGATGTTCAGCAAAAGCTACAAGCACCTCACCCTTGTGGTCTCTAAATAAGCCACCAGCCCCAGCTTCACCCGGGTTGCCCCTAGATGCCCCATCAAAATTTAACTTAATCCACCCTAGGGGGGGTGGGGTCCATGTGATCATGGTTCTAGGACAGACTTGAGGATGATTGAGGCCATCAGTGAGAGGTAAGTTTAATGACTGGCCTAATGAAGCTTCAAAAGGATTTGGAGGTCTAGATGCTGTAGGCACTAAACAAGCATTCTCATTAGCATATACTACAATTTTTGATAGGACAGAGGATGACTGAGAAACCTTATCCAAGAAGGCTCGACGATTCCTTTCCAACCATATCTACCACAAGTAGTGATGAAGGCAGATCTTCCACATATACCTAAGATGCCTATTCAAAAAGGGAGAAGGCCACTGGACAAATAAGTCAAAAATGGATCGAGGATGGACCCAATAAATATGAAACACTTGTAACAGACCTAACAAGATTGAGACAGAAAAATTACAATACAGAAACAAATGATCAATAGACTCCCACTCAGACATACAAAGATAACACCTATTAACAACAATCACACCTCTTTTTATTAAGTTATCCATGGTGAGGATCTTATTTTGGATGGCCAGCCATGCAAAAAACCCAACCTTCGAAACAATGCTTTTGGGCCAAACTTCCAAGTGAGGGAAATTAGGTTCATCATTATCAATAAGCATCAAATAAGTAGTCTTGACAGAAAATTACCCATTTTCTGAAGCTTCCCAGATAATCTGGTCCTCAAGAATGCCAGAAGGGAGTAAAGACAGTCTTAATTCATTCTCCAGTATTATTGATGCCCCTGGTAGATCATTGTTCATTATTGGCTTCCAAACCCTTCTATTGTTTGACAAAGTAATAAAATCTGCAACTTTGGTACCAAAAACTTCAATTGTCCAAGCTCTAAGGGTTGAAAGGATGGGGTCTGCAGAGAGGGGATAGTCCTTTAACCATTTGTGGTCCCAAAAATCAATGTTTCTTCCATTTCCGAGTTTCCAACGTAGCCCTTTGCTTAGCAAGTTTTTAGTTTGAAGGATTGATTTCCAAAAAATTGACCCCCTGGGAGGAAAGGAATAACTTAAAAATTTAGTTTCTTGCAAATACTTTCTTCTGATTATAGTAATCCATTCTACATTTGCATTTGTCAAAAGACGCCATGCTTGTTTGGCCAGGAGGGCCATGTTTAAATGTTGTATTCTCCTTAGCCCAATACCTCCAAACTCCCTTGGTTTGCAAACCCTATCCCAGGACACCAAGTGAAAGCGCTTCTTAGATTCAAAACCAGTCCATAGGAACCTCTTCTGGATCTGTTCAATTTTAGTGTAGACACTTGTAGGAGCTTTAAAAATAGAGAGAAAGTAGACAGGGATGCTTTGAATGGAAAACCTGGTGAGAAATGCCTTGCCAGCTTGAGATAACAAATTCCCTTTCCATCCAGCCCGACTTCCTCTGAATTCTTTCAATTACATTAGTCCACATGGAATCAGTAGCTCTGCCTGTAAATAAAGGAAGGCCTAAGTATGTGGATGGAAGAGTAGACACTGAGCATCCAAGAATCCTATCAATCTTAATCTGCCTCTAAATGGGAGTGTTAAAGAAATAAATTTTACTCTTTGAAAAATTTACCTTTTGCCCCGAACATCCTCATATAGCTCTAGAATATGTTTTATGACCTTAGCCTCAAAAACTGATGCAAGAGTTAACAACAAAGTATCATCCACAAACTGTTCATGTGTAACTGCCTGTGTTTGTGATGATGCTTTAATTCTTGAAATAAGACCAATATTACAGGCAGCTTTGATTGTCCTCCCAAGGGCTTCAGCCACAATGATAAACAACATGGGAGAGATAGGGTCACCTTGCCTTAGGTCCCTTTTACTTTGAAAGTATCCAGCAGGAGCACCATTAACAAGGATCGAAAACCAAGGTTTCATAAAACATCCTTCCAAAAGCTTGATCCATTCATGATGAAAACCAAATTTCTGAAGAATGGCAGAGACAAAACTCCATTTTATGCGGTCATAAGCCTTGTTCATATCCAACTTGAGAGCAAAAGCGAGGTTTTTAGTCCGGACTACCGAATGGAGGGCTTCATGAACTGTTATGACATCATCAAGGATGGACCTTCCGAGGACTGAACTGCCTTGACAAACATCAATAAACATAGGAAGGATCTTCCTCATTCTATTTGCAATCGCCTTGGTCAAAATTTTATAAACAACATTACAAAGGCTAATAGGTCTAAAATCCATCATAGATCTAGGAGTAGGAATCTTTGGGATTAAAGCAATAAAAGTGGAGTTAAAACTTCTCGAAATATGCTTTGTGGACTGAAATTCCTTGATAGTAGCACATACATCAAAACCTACAATATCCCAAAAAGCCTGAAAAAAATGAGGTGAAAACCCGTCTAGACCTGGAGCTTTATCAGGGTTCATTGAGAAGAGGGCCTCTTTGATTTCTTCATCCGTGAAAGGATTAATTAACTCCCCATTCAAGTCATCAAAAATTAAATGAGGAATATGGTAAAGCATTGATTCTGAAGTTAAGGCAGAACTGAAATGTTCTTCTCCTAAAATATTCTAAAAATAGGAAACTGCTTCATTTCTGATCTCATTAGGACTAGAAAGGGATGATCCATCATCTCTAACAAGTTCTTTAATTCTATTGTGGCTTCTGTTCCTTAAGGTAGATGCATGAAAAAATCTTGTGTTGGCATCACCTTCTTTTAGCCAGCTAGCTCTAGACTTTTGCTCAATAAACAATATTGAGCAAATTTGAAGCAACTTATAATTTATAATTTACAAGATTTAAGAGGACAGATAGAAATTCCTAAATTATCATTATTGTTAGTGAAATTTAGATGCTAAAATTAAATGAGAGATCATTTTAAAACAACAATAAATGGTGCATTATAATGTACTCTTCATTGATATACGGTAATTTTATATATGATCATTGATAAAACCTTGTGATTATAAATTATACCTTAAGAAAATTCATTGCAACTTAAAACTCATATTGTAAAGGTTGGTAGTTTTTAGTTTCAATGAATGGAAAGCTTTATTTTAGTATTATATCAAAAATATTTTTATAATAGCGTTATACAAATTGATTGAATTTTTTTAAATATATATATGTGTGTACATATATATATGTATATGTATATACATATATACATATATATATATATATATATATATATATATATATATATATATATATATATATATATATATATATATATATATATATACATATACATATACATATACATATGTATATGTATATGTATATATATATATATATATATATATATATATATATATGTATATATGTATATACATATACATATACATATCTATATATATATATATATATATATATATAGTATATGTATATACATATACATATATATATATACATATACATATACATATACATATACATATATATATGTATATGTATATACATATACATATACATATATATATGTATATGTATATGTATATACATATGTATATATATATGTACATATACATATATATATGTATATGTATATGTATATACATATACATATATATATATATATATATATATATATATATATATATATATATATATATATATATATATATATATACATATACATATATATATATATATATATATATATATATATTATACATATATACATATATATATATTAAAATAACAATATTTATAAGTTGAGAGAAGACTTTTTCCAACCTTAGCCAAGAGCATCCATTCCTTCCTTTTAACTTTTCAACAAATTTTTATAATTCTAAAACCCATGATCCTAAGAACCAACCACTTTTAGTTAAAAACTAAAAGGAGATTGATATTGGAGTAAAAAATACTTACTTTTAGTTACAACATTAAAATGATATCGATATTGGAGCCACAACTCCTAAACTAAATGTTTTCAATCCAAATTAGTCAAACACTGGATTTGTTCACCCATTTTTCTCGTTCTCTCATATCCAATAGCCATGTAATTGTACCACTATACCCTTATATTCTTCTTGGTACCCATATTAGCCATGAATTATATTACTTTATTACTTGCTCTACCCATATAAATCAATATCACATCATCTAATTCTCTTACAACTCTTTAAAGATTGAGCAACTTTTCAAGCAAACTTATAATTTACAAGCTTTAAGAGGAAATATACAAATTCTTAAAATATAATTATTAGCAATGTTAGCAAGGTAAAATCCATCCCTCTCCTACAATTTTAAGCCAACCTTATAGAATATTTTTTAACTAGCTCTATCCTATCCTTTCTACACTTCAACTTCCTTCTCCAACATTTTTATATTAGCCTAAGTTTCCTCTTTAGCATACACTACAACAATTTTTGTGTCTTTGTTTGACTCATCAAATGATAAAAAAATATTTCTAAAACATTTGCCATTTTTCTCCAACCACATTTGTCATTAAATAAAGGTTCTAAAAATTTGTCGTTTCTCTCCAACCACATTTGCCATTAAATAAAGTTCAATCCAAGATTTCACCTAATAGAAAGAGATTCAAATTCAAATTTATCTCTCTTCCATATTTTCCAAATTTTAATCCCCAAATATTAATTCAGTTCAAATCACCATTGGTTTGGATTTTATAAGATCAAATATCACTCCTACATCTAGCGCATGAACATGCACTCAAACATCAAGTGGTCAGATATTTTTCCAACATAAAATGTATTTGGATGGACCAAAAATTCCACTATGTATCAAAATCAAGTGGTCAAATATTTTTCCAATATAAAATGCATTGGTATGGACCAACAATTCCACTATGTATCAGATTATCAAAACTAAAAATTTCATTGTAGATGAACTATCAGGCAAAGAAGTTTACTTTTGACCAATCCTTTAACTGTCAAATCTTTCTTCAATCCTCAACTTGATATACATGAGGAGGAGGATCTAGAAGGATATTTTAAACCACCCTCGTAGTCTGGAGTTTAAACCACCCTCTTAGAAGAGAGTGATTAAAAAATATAAACCACCCTCTTAGAAGAGGGTAGTTAAAAAATATAAAATTGTAGTGCATCAGAAAAACATAGATCCATTAATAAAATTAAAGTGCATCAACTACCAAATTATTATACATTTAATAGATATTTGTAATCTTAATTAGACTTGTAAATTCCAAATTAAAATATGCACCTTCAAGTCATGCAATACCATAAAATTTCAAGTTTAACAAGCTATGAATATTCTAAAGAATGAACTCATGGTTGACTTGATTGTTTAGCAGTCTAGTACACATACCAAGATTCTTTGACAATAAATTTTTTTATGTTAGCATTGTTTTTTAAAAGTGATGTGACTCATATTATTACCTTATCCATGCACAATTACAATATAAAACACTTTGGTCATATGCACTTTGATATTTCCAAAATAAAATCCTTTTTAAGACAAAGTTATGACAACCATTGCAATCTCTTAAAGTTGAAATGCATCTACTACTATTATCTCATGACATATGTGTCAATATTAAAAACTTCTAAACAAATACAACTCGACTATGAATCTTGAAGGTATATTTTTTATCATCCTATAATGTTTTCATGTTTCCATAATTATCTTTTTTATAAAGATAATGAAATTTTTTGTAACAATTAGGGATATATTATAATTTTACTGATGGAATTTGTACTATAGGAGAGATAAGGAAGCAAAAACTATTTAATTCAAACTGTTATTTTAATAATCAAAAGGTATAACTCATTCAGTATAAGAGGACTAGATTCCTTATAGAAAACTATGTAAAATCATTAAAAAAATAAGCAATTAGAGTGTATAACTGTATAAGGAAAAACATATTTGTAAACAAGAAAACCATTTTTTAAAACATTCACCAAACTGTTTACAATAATTTAAAAGGAACTCGAAATAAAGTAAAAAACTACATGTTCATTAACTGCCTTAGGATAAAATATGATATAAGCTTATATAACACAATTTATTCAAACAACCAGGCCTCAATCCCTAGATGAAAAATTTCACATCTTTGTCATTTTCTCCTTCATCAATGAATATCCACAAGTGGAAATAACAAATCCACATCCTTGAGATAAAATATCTTGTTGCTCCCTTATCATTTTCTCCTTCATCAATGAATATCCACAAGTGGAAATTTCAAATCCACATCCTTGAGATAAAATATCTTGTTACTCCCAACCTGAAGGCTGAATAAATAGAGGTACAACACATGCAAAAGCATAGCTAGTTTCTTAGGGCAACATATACATGTTTCTCCAACTTCTTAATTTCTTAGAGAAGGATAATCGGAGAAACTTTTTACATATTAACGTACATAAACATTCTAGAGCCTTAGTTTCAATACCACACTATTGCATACCGTAAAAATATGCAACTTTAAATTAAAATGGATGATTTATTATCCAAAAGATATTATCACTAAACTTGTAAAAAAAGTAAGTTACTATCAAGTCGTACAATAGTGAGGTGCCAGTAGTAAATTGCTTAAATTTTAAATACTTATCAACCTTTAGAATAGAAATATGCCAGTACATTCTACAATGGGTGTTTATATTCTTATTCAAACCAAATAATCATTAAAGTTGGAAAAAAAAGTTTCAATAACTATCAAACTCTATAATAATAATATTTTTTTGTAAATTAGCATCAAATGGCATTATAATCTTGCCAAATGATACATACACAATAGTTAATTTGTTCTAATATCACTCTGTGATTATGATGTAATACAAGTGGACCCATTTCAATCCCTTATAACCATTTCAAGAAAAGAAAAAAATTATCAATTAGCAAACCTTGTTTTTTATTTTTTCTACTACAATTTGCAATCTTAAAATATCAAAATGCTACATAATCCACCTTGTCCCTTAAAAATTTACCTTCTATTTATAGCTTAGAACATCTGCTGCCCAATAAATGCTACAAGGAAGTTAACAATCTTCTCTAATAGCTATCCATGTTAAAACTTTGGCTGCTTTAAAGTACCAAAAATCCAACCAATGTCACTATAGTGCAATGCAAAGAGCAATCAATTTATTCAATCTCGCAAATCCTCTTTACCTTTTCCAATGTTTTAAAGCACTCTATATAGTTGTGCAACTCCAAGCATGCAAAAATGTATTTCATTGTGACCAAACTTTGGTTTTAACACTATTGAAAGTTTCAATCCATGAATCAATTTGCATTGAAAGGGACAAAGGAAACTAATGAAGTATATAACCAA
This sequence comes from Wollemia nobilis, assembly GCA_028583015.1. NCBI lineage: Eukaryota > Viridiplantae > Streptophyta > Pinopsida > Araucariales > Araucariaceae > Wollemia > Wollemia nobilis. Next base: position 3,660,665 of record JAQPPZ010000349.1, on the reverse strand, counting down.
CACTGATTAGAACATGTCCCTCATTCATAAACTTGGTATCTACATTTTTGAAAATAAATATTGTGTTTAGTATCCAAGACACACCTTTTATACATAGATTAATATCCTCAATTTAAAAAAAACCTCAAAATATTATTTTTCTTCCACATTTTGCAAGTTGGAAGCCCCTATATTTTAGAAAACCAACATAGATTAAGTGTTAAACGATGTGTATATAGCCCACAAACCCATGAGGAGAAGGGGAAAATCTATTTTTTGGTTAGATTTATGCCTAAAATATCTTCCCTAAAATAAAACTAAGCATTCTCATCTTCATATCCAAAATTTCTTCCTAGGATAAAAAGACACATTTGTAACACTTTATCATCATTGTTGTGTGAAAATACTACCATTTTTTTATAATCTAAAACTTCTCTCAGCAAAATTTTAAATCAAAATTGCATGAATGAGTTCAATTCTAGCACCATCTTATTGTAGACACCAAAACAGCACCAATCCGATTATGTGACAACAAGCACCGATCGCATTGACACACACAGCCCCTAGGGCAGCCCCCAGAGGTTAAACAGTGGTCCTAACCACTCCCAAAAGTAGTTTGGAAGGTCAAAGGTCAATTTGGCACCTTTTTGGCACTTTGCTCCCTACTCGTCCCACCCTGGGATGATTACAAATTGGTATTCGTCCCACCCAGGGACGATTATCAGCATTCGCCCCGGGGTGAGGCGAATAGAAGGTTTGACTGGCAAAAAAGTCAAACCTTTTTCCTTTTCTTTAGGCCATGCAATTGCGAGGAACGACTTCAAATCAAGGAGAGAGACTTCAGTCATGCATGTCTTTGATTTTGGAGGCCTCATGCAAGGAGACTCTAAATCAGGGAATAATATTTTTCCCAAAATAGGACATGCAACTCCAGTGGCGCCCTCGCATGCGCATTCAAACAGAGAGACCCTAGGTCTATAAATTGGTGAGTCTTCTCACCCAAAAGATATACAGAGAAGGAGCATTTTGAGCAATGAAGTGCTGCCATTTTACATCCACACACACACCTTTTGATTTGTGCCTTTCACATCCTTGATCTCTTTTGGAAGGGAGGTCATAGGGTGGTTATTGGAAGCGCAAATCCGGAGCCCAAACCCGAACATTTGGCCACAATATCCCACAAAATTTTCTGAAAACACCCCATAAGAGGTTTTGGACCCATCCCAAGTGGATTGGTGCCGAAACAGAGTCCCAAACGGTGGGCGTCCTGCCCTCGGCGCCCCCAAACTGTCGCAGTTCTAATCGCCCCACCCCGGAGCGATTAGAAATATATGGTAGATTTCTTTTATTTTTTTTTGCATCTGATTCTATACTACTTAGATATGTTGTCATTTAAATTTCACATCATTTTGAGCAATTTTGATCATGTTTTTATCATTTCCCGCCTTTACTAACATGCAGGTAGCATCATCAAATTCTGGGTGATAGAGGCCAAATTGGGAAAATATGACCTTCTGGGTCTTCCCAAAATACCCCCAATTAGCTAACCCCAACTTTGTAGGTGATTTGGAGCTTCCCGGATGTGACATTTGGGACTATGCTTTTTGACACTTTGTTGTAGGTCTATTCGTCCCGCCCCGGAGCGAATACAAATATGTGGTGAATTTTCTGACTGTTCCATTTGTAGTGTCTTCCTTGTGATGTTTTGATGCCCCTATCAAGTTTTTAGTTCATTTGGATCTATTTCAGTTATCATTTTATTTATATTTTGCATGTGCTAATTGAAGGCGTGGGGATTGCATGTTTTATTTTATCTACAGGTGCTACTGACTATTTTCTATTTCTTTGAATGTAGGATCTAGACATTAGAGGAGTAGAAAGGATTCAAGACTCATCAATGCAAGTGGCGATGATGTTTGGTCCACCCATTTTACATGTGGGCACGCGGAAGAAGGAATAGCATCCATGGGTGTAACAAGAACACATTTAACGCTCCTAGCCCCTAAAATGGAGGAGACGAATTGTAACCAAGTTCTGAAACATATTAATAAAAAGGGCTGTCTTCCATATTGGCTTTTTATTTGGTTTCGATTCGTTCATGCCTCTTTCCTTTCATGCACTTTCAATTCATAGGATTTAGCGTTATCTTTTGTTCGTTTACATCGCATCTGGGCTTTTCCTTTTTGTTTCCGTATCCTCATGCTTTCAGTGGCGATCATGGTGGGACCTCTATCCCTTGATTTTAAGATTAAATTTCTGATCAAAAGTTGCTTGTTTTTGCTTGCAGGTACCAAGTTTTCAAACGTTGGACTGTTGTTCGTTCTAGTCTGTGACGAGTACAGAGCTGGAATTCGTCTTACCCAGGGATGAATGGGCATTTGCCCCACCCTGTGATGAATATAGTTCTGTTATTCATTTCACCCAGGGATGAATAGCTCTCTGTGCAATTTTAGGGCAGAAATTCAGAGACATCCGATTTGGGCAGAGAAGAGGTAGGGGTCCTAAACACCTTCTGTCATTTTTTGCTTTCTGTTTTCTGGTTATTTGCTTGCATAGGAGAGTTTGAATGCTTGTTTTCTTCATTTATGCAAATTAAAAATAACCCCACACACCACGTGGTAATTTAAAACAACAAGGAGTTGGTCGTAAAACCCCAACCCTTGATCAAGACCAACGGTGGATTTCATCACCACCTTGGCTTGAAATATTGCATACATAACCCCGATCGTGATTGTTGCTAGACGTAAATCCTGATGAAAGCTGACCAAGTGTAGTTGGGGTGATTCCCAGTGCATGAGGATAAGTCTTCTATGGTAGGTGTCATAAATAGAGTGATTCCCCTTCCGTACCGCCTATGTTCCACGTACCATCTGCTCTCACGTACCAATAGTTTCCCTCACGTAAGGGCGGGTATATAGAGAGGTTGGTATATCAGCCCGGCAATGGTATATCGAAGGGGCGACCATTTTTGGGAGTCATAAGAGCCATCATATTGCATTTAAACGTTCTTTACAAAAGCTTTCAAAACAAAAATCAAAACACACTAAACCAGATTTAGGGCACACTTTTAATCTTTAAACGAGATAATCATTGCTTTGATTGTGTGTTTCCCTTCTGTTTAGTGTAGCATAAAAATCATAAAAAGAGATAAAAATCTACACATCTTGTAGGAAAACATCACCATGGTGTACACCCGTAGCCGAGCCCAATCACGGGTAGGAGCTGCAGAGAGTGCACAAAGGGGGACAAGTCACCTCCGATATAGTCCTGAGGACTTGGTCATCCCGCCTTGGTGGCCTGACACACAAGATAGTCCACATCATGCCATTATAGAATAGGACTATAGAGGCACCTCTTTGAGGGGCACCCCCACTTAGCATAGATCCTTTCAAGAGGAGAACATACACGTGGCACTCAACATAGATAGGAGGCCTCCCTTAGATGCTCGTTATGAGTGGCCTAGTGATGAAGTGCTAGAGCAACATAGGGTCCATAAGGAGGGGCCACATGATTTTGTCATCCCTCCTTTACCCCTTATTACTATTAGAAACACTAGACAAAATCCAGAGCACAAGGCTCTCCAGATAGGGCAAGACAATTCTCCCCGCACCTTTCACACATACGAAAGGGAGTACGAGGAAGACCACTACATTCCTCAAGAGCAATACATAATGTGGGAGCGATGCACCTCCGCACCTGCTATGTATCAGGATCACCCATTGAGGCCAGAGCCTCGGGTGAATGCCGCTAACCTCGATAGAGGAAAGCAACCCATAGGGATCTCGGATCACCATGATCGAGATAGACATGTAGGAGAGGCATCTAGGCTTCCTAAACATGAGACGGTGGAACAAATTGACTTGGAATTTTCCAGACATGCCACCCACCAAGCACAAATCATGTAGCTCAGGCAAGATCAACAATAGTTAGAGCATCTATACCACCTTAACAAAGAGCGCATTCAATGTCAGATAACTGAATTGCTTCATAACACTATGCCTGAGAAGGTCCCAACCCCTCGCATGCATAAAGTAGAAGTGTATGAGAGGCACAACCCCTTGGTGCGAGATAGGTCCCCGCGACCTTACCAAGTGCTACCTCCGAGACCTCCTAGACCTGAGCGGGAGGCCACTCCTAGAAACAATGATGGGCACCCTCCGCGGGGACCCACCCATGTTTATAGGTCTCATCTAGGCACTCCTCAAGAAGCCTATGAGGAGTATGAGCAAGAAGAAGAGTGGGCTGAAATGCCCTACCAAGGTAGAGGGGCTGCTATCCGGCCACCCCTCTATAGGCCTCAAGTTCCCCACAACCCATAATGGGAGCAAACTAAGGAGGAAGAGATTAAATCTTCTGATGCATATAAAGCGCTGCTAGAGCGCTTAGAGTCTATGGAGACCAAGACTTCTGGGCCCCAAAAGCCCACTTTATGCCAACTCCGTAGTCACCCTGTGCATCCGTCAGTGTCGGCACCCCCATACCCTGAACACTTTAAACTGCCCCAGTTGGCACTCTTTAGAGGAGAGGAGGATGCCCAAGAGCACGTGACTAGATTCCTGAGCCAATGCTTTGGCATTCAGGACAATGATGCTTTGTTGCTAAGAACATTTATAACCACATTCGTAGGCCCTACCTCGGATTGGTTCACTCAATTGCCAAAACATAGCATCAGTAACTTGGATCAGCTAGTGGACGCGTTCCTCGAATGCTTCACCTTCAACACCAAGAAAAGGGTGTCACTAAGTGACCTAGCTAGCCTCAAGTAGTATGAGGAAGAAACCATGGTGGCATATGGGAACCGATGGAGGACATTGCTTTCAAAGCTGCCCTACCTCCCTCCCATGTCCGACCTGACCCAAATGTTCTCAAAGAGCTATTTGAGATCGATCTCCATGCTATTGCAGCTACAGCAATATGCCACTTTAGAGGAAGCTCTGGCGCAAGCCAGAATCATTGAGGAGATCAAGATACAGGATGGCGAGATTGCCAAGCCAAAGAAGAAAGAATGGTCTAAGAACACCAAAATAGGGACCATGCAATAGAAACCCATTGTGGTCAATCAGGTTGCTATAAACGTCCCTAAGCCTGCACAAGCAACATAACCTCAAAAGGCTAACTATCAGGTGGTGCCTCTTAACAATTATGATAGAGAAAATTAGAGGCAAGAACAAAATCAGCAGCGTCGCCCTAGGCGACAGTTCACACCTTACACAGAGTCCAGGGACTCCCTGTTTGACCGCTTGTCAGTGGCAAACTTGATCAACCTGCCCGAGATTCAAACCATAGACCCCAATGCACCAAAGCCTAAGGGGTACAGGGAGGACTTGTACTGTAGGTTCCATAGATGGAAGGGACATGACCTTAATGCATGTTGGAAGTTTAAAGGCTTGGTGCAAGACCTAATCGACAACAAGATGTTGGCAGTGGACAACCCCGTAGCGCCAAACAACCAACATATGGGAGTCTTCAGAGACCCCCTGCCTGCCCATGATGCGTAGGAAAAACCCCTTCAAGTCAATGAGGTGACACAGAATTGCCCCATGCAGGGGTATGTAGGGATGATAAGCATAGTGACTAGGAACAAGAGGTACCCAGGAGCTGCCCCACGGTAGCCACAAGAGAGGTTCCATCGACGTCACAACCTCAACAACACCCTACGCAACCTCCCCCACCTAGACCAGTGGCCACGATTCGGACTAGACTTACCCAAAGTCTAAGGACCACGTCGGCTAGGCTCTCCATATACGAGCTCATTCAACAATCAGCGCCCCATCGGGAGGCTCTAATGGAGATATTAAAAGCCATCGAGCTGCAGCCCCATGAAGCAAACTCTTTCAACAACTTTGTGGGACATGTAAAACAATGTACAGAACCAGTCATCACCTTTAGAGAAGATGAATTGAAATCGGTGACTGGTGATGTGGCGGATCCACCCCTGCACGTCATTGCACGGGTCAACGGGATTCCGTATAAGAGGGTGTTGGTGGACACTGGCTCATCCAATAATATAATTACAACAACAGCATTGAAACATCTGAAGTTGTCGGCATCTCACATCGTGGCCTCCACCTATACTCTTCGAGCATTCAATGATGCGATATGCTCGATGGTTGGCACAATTGTCCTACCCATCCAAGTGGGACAAAAGACTATTCATACATTGTGCCACATCTTGGAAGGTGAGATGGCCTATAATATCTTGTTGGGGCGGCCTTGGATCAGGGACATGAAGTGTGTCCCTTCAATAGCTCATCAGTGCCTAAAGTATACATTTGAAGGATAGGTGCATGTAGTCCCGACAGACTTAGAGCCCTTCAAGTACTGCAATACGGTGCAATTCATGCCGCAATCGACCCTTCCATCAACACATTTGGATTTTTAGTTGAATCCATCTAACCAGGGTCCGATTCCGCATGCATCCCCATTGACAAGTCCATCAAATCCCCAGCTGGGTCCATCTTCCTCATCTGGTCCTTCACCAACGATGCCACCTACGGTGGCCACACCGAAGGACAAGGGAAAGAAACCCCTAGAAGAGGAACCACCCCTAGTCTCAACCATCTCTACCGAAGAGATGCCTAGCCGAATGGAAGTCGAGATGCCTAGTTCACCCTACATGGAGTGGACTCAGGAAGAACTCCCATTCGCTCCCCCTCAACCACCAACGATCACCGTTGAGATGGCCAACATGGGCCTGGGGGAGTATATAGTGCGAAACATTGTAGCAACACCCGCACTTGAGTCCATGCAGGACATGGGGAGACCTCGCCTCCCCATCGGCACTGTGGTTCCTCTAGGCTACCCACCCAATCAGACAAACTTTGTTTATGGGGGCCTGGATAATGGCATTGAACCTTACATGCAAGAAGACGAAGATGAAGAACCCTTTGTTGAGGACGTCAACTATTTGTCCAACCCAGACTTCACATTGAGATATCTTGGCCAATGCAATTGGCATGGATATGGGTTGGGCAGGTATGAGCAAGGAGTGCGTGTTCTTTGCCAACCAAGATATCAAATGTCGTATGACAAGTCAGGAGTAGGGTTCAACCACCCCTTGCCCCTGGACATCTTGGTAGAGAACATGCAAGGCCTAGGGATAGGCAACAAGGATGGGTTGGCATTAGATCCATATGCCAATCCTAACACAACATATACATTGGGGGATTATCACCCATTGCTAACAACCAACCTTGTTGACCTTAACAACCCTTTCCCTTCGGTCAAAAAGGGAGAAAGTTCGAGGACTCACCTACAAGAGGGATATAGACAAGACCAAGAAGGGTCTTCAGAAGATGAGTCGGAGTACGAGGTAGCACCTTGGGATCCTTTCGAATCTGATAGCAATCATTCACAAGTGACTCCCATAGATGATTATCAAGAGAGCTTCTTGACAATGTTCCCTTTGAATGCTCCAATTGAGCATATGCCACCTCAAGAGAATCAAGTCCCCCCACAAAGAGCGGAACAACCCCGATGGGACCACATTAATTTGCTCGAGCAAGATGAGCCTCATATGTCACAAATAACTATTGGAGCCAACGAAGGCCTTTGGATCTCCGACAGTGATTATGAAGATGAAACTGAGATGGCCTATCTCAATCATATGCGACAACAACAATATCCCTTGGACATAGATGACATGTTTGAACAACTACACATAGGGCCAAGGCATAGGTGGCACCTCAACCAGGCATAGTTAGACCAATTACTGCACCCGCCACTCTAGGTATACAGAGAACATCTTCCCCCTGGAGACCCTATAGAGCCATCAGTGCCTAGGGCGGACCCTGTCCTCTTATCCGCACATAGGGCCGATCCATTTGTGCCAGTACCTACAGAGCCAGATCCAGAGCACAAAGATCATCTAGGATGTCCGAGCAACCACACCCATGGTAATGGAGACCAAAATCATTTCATCAACATGATCTCCATTGATTTAACCACCCCCATCCATAATCCAACCGACCCAACATGGTCATTGCATCTAGACCTAGATGCTATAGACTAGGATCACGTTGACACACCGCCATCCCCATCAGAGTACTAGCCTTGTGGTGGGATGTTCCATTTCACCCCAGGATAGACTCAGGATGTCTTCCATGCTGAAGAGGAACCTGACGTTCCGAACGATGATCTAAATTTAGCAAATGATATCCACTTGATCCCAACTCCACACCAGTTGGAGGACGGGTCCCACATGTCGGTCGAGGAGACGATTGACGTAGACATCGGCTCAGATCCAATGAATTTGCAAATCATCAAGCTGGGGGTAAGTCTATCCCTCGAAGAGCAAGCCGACTACATTGCCCTTCTCAAAGAGAAGAAGGAGGTTTTTGCATGGTCCTACAAAGACATGCCGGGGCTAGACCCATAGCTAGTCATGCATAATCTAACGCTTGATCCGACAGTCAAGCCAGTAAAGCAAAAACTACGTAAGATGCATCCAACAGTAGCCTTAATGGTCAAATATGAGCTACAAAAGCTGTTGGATGCACAGTTTGTCATCTGCATGGATTACCCACCATGGTTGTCTAACATGGTGCCCATCAAAAATCCCGATGGGAGGATTCGCATATGCACCGATTTTTGAGATCTAAACAAAGCGAGTCCTAAGGATGATTTCCCCTTGCCTAGCATCGACGCATTGGTAGATGCTACAACGGGCCATGAAATGCTTTCCCTCATGGATGGTTTCTCGGGATACAATCAAATTCGTATCAATCTCGAGGACCAACTAAAAATGGCGTTCACAATGCCTTGGGGGACATTTTGTTATAAGGTCATGCCCTTTGGCCTTAAAAATGCTGGCGCCACCTACCAACGTGCCATGACGTACATCTTCCATGATCACATGCACAAAACTTTGGAAGATTACATGGATGATTTGTTGGCCAAATCTCTTTTGCGCCCAGATCATCTCGATGACTTAAGCAAGATCCTCGATCGCCTCATTGAACATAAAGTCGGACTAAACCCCAAGAAGTGCGTATTTGGCATCACATCTGGAAAGCTCTTGGGTTTCATAGTCTCCAAATGAGGAATCGAGGTAGACCCACACAAAGTCAAGGCAATCCTTGAAATGCTTCCCCCAACTACCATCAAGCAGCTCAGAAGCCTGCAGGGAAAGGTCACGTCAATCAAGCGCTTCATAGCGCAGCTATCTGACAAGTGCCGACCCATGAATAAATTATTGCACAAGGGGGTAGCATTTCACTGGGATGACGAGTGCCAGTCAACCTTTGATGATATTAAACAATACTTGGCTTCGCCACCAGTATTGGCACCACCTAGACCAGGAGTGTCATTCTACTTATACATCTCAGCTACTGAGGTGGCACTGGGCGCCATGCTGTCCCAAAAAATGAACTACACAAAGAATAGGCTAATTACTATCTTAGCCGCACCCTAGTCAGTTATGAACTTAACTATGCATACGTTGAGAAGCTCTGCTTGGCAGTGGTGTTTGCTACCAAAAAGCTATGCCACTACATGCTCAGCAATACGACGTATGTTGTGTCTAAGGAGAATCCATTGCGATACATGATGAGTCATACTTATCATAGTAGCCACACGGCAAAATGGATCATGTTGTTGACGGAGTTTGACATAGAATTCATTGGACAAAAATCCATAAAAGGTCAAGTCATCGCCGATCAACTAGCAGAGGCTCCTCTTGAAGACGATCAGCCTCTGACCGTAGAACTACCTGATGATGGGGTCTTCCATGTTTTGGAATCACCAGATTCTAATGAGCCTGAGTCACAGGCCGACATGACCCTATTCTTCGATGGTTCTAAATGTGAGCAAGGAGGTGGCACGGGAATTGTATTCTTCACACCGCAAGGGGCTCCAATGCCTCTATCATTTAAATTAGACTTCCCGTGCACCAACAACAATGCAGAATACGAAGCCTTGCTCATAGGTCTTCAAACAACAATCACCATGAACATTAAACGTTTAAACATCTTTGGTGATTCGTTGTTAATTGTCAATCAAGTCAAAGGGGTATTCCAATGTAAATGCCCAGTTCTGCAAGCCTACAAAGCCCTTGTGGACAAATTCCTGGCACAACTTGAATGGTATGACATCGAGGCACTCCCTCGATCATCGAATCATTTTGCGGATACTATGGCCTCCTTGGGGTCACTAATCCCGCAAGACCCTTTCGGTGAAATGACAACCATTCAGGTCAAAACATTATCACAATCCATGATGGAGCGTGCAAGCTCTGACCTAATGCTAGGAATCCACCTGATCCAGATTGAACCATCTCAGGATAGGTTCTCTCGAATCCATGATTGTCTGACTCAAGCCAACTGGGGGTCCTTGTTCTCCCCGACCCCTCTTAATAGCAACACAATGTTGTTTTTACAAGTTCTTTCCCGCTCAACTTTTGCTAGGGATGAACTTCAAGAGGGATTGGCCATTCATACCATCGAGGTTTCTGATCAGCAGGATTGGTACACACCCATAAGGGATTACCTCAAGTTAGGTAATCTCCCACTTGGATTGACACAAGCCATAAAAAGATCATTTAAATAGAAAGCGGCAAAACATGTCTTGCTAGGAGACATTTTGTATCATCGAAGCTATGAAGGAATCCTCCTCCGTTGCTTGGACCAGCAGGAGTCCGCTTGGGTGATCACCCAAGCCCATGATGGTACATGCGGTGGCCACTTCAGCGGTATGGCCATCGCAAAGCGCATTCTCCGCATGGGTTATTATTGGCCATATTTAGAGCGAGATTGTTGCGCATATGTAAAGAAGTGCGTGAAGTGTCAACACCATGCCAATTTGACACACGTACCTTCTCAGGGCCTTGCAACCGATTCAATCGGCTTGGCCTTTTTCATAGTGGGGCTTCGATCTAATCGAAAAGATCTCCCCTGCATCGTCGGGTCATCACACGTTCATCATAACGGCCACAGAGTACTTCACCAAGTGGGTGGAAGCAATTCCGCTAACCTCTATGACTGGAACCCGCATTGCGGAGTTTATTTTACATAACATCATATGTCATTTTGGTATTCCATCCAAGATCATCTCGGATAATGGGACGTCATTCAAGAATAAAGATGTGCATGCTTTGACAACAAAGTACAAAATTCAGCATAGTTTTTCAACACCCTATTATCCGCAGGCAAATGGGCAAGCAGAGGCGTCAAACAAAATGCTAGTCGCCATCCTCAAAAAGACCATCGTAGATAGTCATAAAGATTGGCACATTCAAATCCCGCTTGCCCTATGGGCTTATCGCACTAGCATTCGGACGCCCACTGGGGCAACTCCATTTTTGTTGGTGTATGGCTCCGAGGCAGTCATGCCTCTCGAGTTGGAAATCCCTTCCCTGCGCATTTCAATGCAAGAGTTCATCGATGATGACACTGCATGGCAGGCCCGGTTAGACCAACTTACGTTGCTCGATGAACGACGCGTCAATGCTCTCGAGCATTTGCGTATCTATCAAGAGCGACTTAAGAAAGCATACAACATGAAGGTTCACCTAAGGGACTTTCAGGTTGGTGACTTGGTCTTAAAAGAGAACCAACAGAATTCTAATTTGCCGCCCCATCTAAGGGACAAGTTCATGGCAAACTGGTTAGGTCCTTATGTGATTGACAGTAAAATAGGACCTGGAACATACCGGCTCGCCTCTCTTGAAGGAATCAAGGAACTAGAACCCTTGAACATCAGTCATTTGAGGCCATTCCACATTTAGAGAGCCATAGTCCACCCAAAAGCTCCAAGGATTCCCACAATCGCTTGGTCAACCCAAAATGCCCCAAAGGTGTCCATAAACCCTTTGGTCAAACCAAAAGCTCCAAGGATTCCCACAATCGCTTGGTCAACCCAAAATGCCCCAAAGGTGTCCATAAACCCTTTGGTCAAACCAAAAGCTCCAAGGATTCCCACAATCGCTTGGTCAACAAAATGCCCCAAAGGTGTCCATAAACCCTTTGGTCAAAACAAGTATTCTAACAAAATTGACCTTGGTCAACAAAATGCCCCAAAGGTGTCCATAAACCCTTTGGTCAAACCAAAAGCTCCAAGGATTCCCACAATCGCTTGGTCAACCCAAAAATGCCCCAAAGGTATCCATAAACCCTTTGGTCAAACCAAAAGCTCCAAGGGTACCCATAACCGCTTGGTCAAAATAAATATTCAAAAACAAACAAAAACAATAAAATCATCAAAAATAACAAAAAAATTGCATCTCAATTCCATGCATACTCGTAAAAATCAAAATACAAAAATATAAGTTGCATTAGGCATCGCATCCATACATTGCATATTTGCTGGTCATACATGTCACAAACACCATAGACTGTAATTGCTCGGCAATTCCTTCATTTTCCACATTCCATCCATTTTATAAACACATACATCCAGAATAACACCATCCCCATTTTTAGCATAGTCAGTTGTCTCCTAATGTATGTAGGGTTTTCGTCATTCAGTTGTCTTTAAATTTCTAGCCAAAAACTGTACAAAGTTAAATGGATTTTACAAGGGAAAGTTTTACTTGGATCACGCCTCGTTATGTAACATCCCTACACAAGTTAAAACACATAAAATAATTCCCAAGTTGTGTGAATGCAAGAGACACCTACAAAGCAGTCTAGGATACCATAGGTGAAAGATTAGCCTGTTCATCCCCCTATGCGAATGGTTCAAGAGTGTTGAGAATTGACAAAAGGACAAGCTCTTCCCCATCAATTCCCCCTAATAAATAGTGGTTTTCACCACTACCAAAAATCCCAATCACCATTGGTCCCCAAAGTTGTAAGGATTCGTACTACACGTCCCTGACAAGGATGGGTAGTCATCCCCAAGGCCTAAAAGGATCAATGCCATTCAAAAGAAAACTCCCAACAAGCCATCATCATGACCATCTCCAATCACCTTTGGTCTCCAAAGTCATAAGGATTCATACTACACACCCCTGACAAGGATGGGTAGTCATCCCCAAGGCCTAAAATATCAATGCCCTTACTTCATAATATCCCTAATCCCCTTTGGTTCCCAAAGTCGTAAGGATTCGTACTACACGTCCCTGAATAGGATGGGTAGTCATCCCCAAGGCCAAAAGGATCAATGCCATTCATAAGCCAAAAACCTACAAGCTCAACCTTACGAAGCTCAAAATGCAAAATCAAATAATAGTGGTTATCACCACTATTCAAAATCCTTGCTCAAAAAGAAAAACAAAAGAGAAAAATAAATAGTGATTTTCATCATTATGTATACGAGCAAGTATCCTAACACGTTGAGCAAATAACAGACGCCTGAACTTGAATCCCTAGAATTCTCAGCATTCGAAAACCATCTAGGTGATCCTCATTACGGGTTTGGTGGACAACCTACCTGGCAATGGCGGTATCCTAAATGCATGACGATATGTCTATCACATTAGCTTTGCATGTGAGCAGACCAATGTTTGCATGTGGATGAGCTAGCTTATGGTACCTTAGATTGTCCCATGGATTAATCTTACTAAATACAACAATGGAGTTAGTGGAGCTAATTAGGTGATCCTCAGTATAGGTTTGGTTGACAACCTATCTGGCACTGGCGGTATCCTGACAAATACCACATAAACGAACTCAATTGCACACACAGGGATGTGAAATAACTTGGTCAAACTCAAGTCTGATTTATACCTTGTTCAAAAGTCTTGCGAGATAAATGTACAGTCTTGGCTAGTTAGTTAAAATATCTGAATCTCGAAAAGCTTAACTACATTTTAAAACAACTGGTACATTTCATTACGTACATCACCATCATAAAATATAAAAAATACAAAAACAAAGTTCTCACATGCAAAGTCATTCCACAAAGCCATCACATAAGTATAGAAAGCCAGTAAATCTTGTACAGTCTATGGTGCCATCGACAAGTTATCAACAACTCATTTCATTCATTCCATATGCATACATCATATAATTAGAAACATCGCATTCATAATACCACATGCATACATCATCATAAATAACTGTGCATAAATAGAAAACAAAATAAATCATGACAAGTGTATAAACACAAATAAAGTCATATCTATATACCCAACCCCCCGACTCACAAACAAAAAAAACAAAAACCAAAATGCACCAAAAACAAGCAATAAAATTGTCCAATAAGAGTGCTTTTGCACTTGACATTCTTGGCATGCAAAATAGATTGTGGGGTCACAAATCCTCACTATCCTACTCCCTAAGAAGGCTACCATAGCTGGACCGCTCCACGGGAGGACGGATTTTTGAGAATTTCATCCCCAAATGACGTCACAAAAGGGTCAAAACCCAACCAAAAATAGCAATAACATTGTCGAACGAAGGTGCCTTTGTGCCTGAAATTCTTGGCATCCAAAATAGACGTTGGGGTCACAAATTGTCACTATCCTACTCCCTAAGAAGGCTACCATAGCTGGACCGCTCCATGGGAGGATGAATTTTTGACAATTTCAGCTCCAAAATGCGTCACAAAATGGGTTGAAACCCACCAAAAATAGGTCAAAATGTTCGAAAACTGCTTACGCATTCAACGGTAAACAACTGAAGGCACCCTTACCTAAGTCATCTTGGGTCAAGTGACTCATCGCTTTTCTCATGTTGGTCATTCCCTCATCGATTCATCGCTTGAGGGGGTAGTCACACTTAGTCACCAATCAACAAAAACACACCCAATCAAGGAAATGACACGCATTCAAAGGATCATTGACAAAGACAATCACGCTCCTGCTTGGGGCAGCAAACAAGCAATAATCACAAGCTGATCAAACACTTGGCATTCATGAATCATGAACTCAAGGTTCCCACAGACAAAAGGTTGCGCCCTTTGCCTATTCATGACTGAACAATGTCCAAGCTCAAGTAACACCTCACCGAAAAAGGTTAACACTTGAATTAAGCTCCTTAGCTCGTCAAAAGCAAGGATTCAAGAATGCGTGCCCTTTCCATACTTGGGGCATCAAGAGTTGGTTAGGTTACTGAGAAACCCTAATCATTAGTGCTTTGGTTATCTATTTTTGCTCGGCGTTGTGCCTTGCACAACGCTTCCCAAAAAGGGGCATCTATAGACACCAAAACAGCACCAATCCGATTATGTGACAACAAGCACCGATCGCATTGACACACATAGCCCCTAGGGCAGCCCCCAGAGGTTAAACAATGGTCCTAACCACTCCCAAAAGCAGTTTGGAAGGTCAAAGGTCAATTTGGCACCTTTTTGGCACTTTGCTCCCTACTCGTCCCACCCTGGGATGATTACAAACTGGTATTCGTCCCACCCAGGGACGATTATCAGCATTCGCCCCAGGGTGAGGCGAATAGAAGGTTTGACTGGCAAAAAAGTCAAACCTCGATAGGTCCGCCAGTTAACTGCAGCTTCAGGCCATGCAATTGCGAGGAACGACTTCAAATCAAGGAGAGAGACTTCAGTCATGCATGTCTTTGATTTTGGAGGCCTCATGCAAGGAGACTCTAAATCAGGGAATAATATTTTTCCCAAAATAGGACATGCAACTCAAGTGGCGCCCTCGCATGCGCATTCAAACAGAGAGACCCTAGGTCTATAAATTGGTGAGTCTTCTCACCCAAAATAGATAAGAGAGAAGGAGCATTTTGAGCAACGAAGTGCTGCCATTTTACATCCACACACACACCTTTTGATTTGTGCCTTTCACATCCTTGATCTCTTTTGGAAGGGAGGTCATAGGGTGGTTATTGGAAGCGCAAATCCGGAGCCCAAACCCGAACATTTGGCCACAATATCCCACCAAATTTGCCGACAACACCCCATAAGAGGTTTTGGACCCATCCCAAGTGGATTGGTGCCGAAACAGAGTCCCAAACGATGGGCGTCCTGCCCCCGGGTGCCCCCCAAACTATCGCAGTCCTAATCGCCCCACCCGGAGCGATTAGAAATCTATGGTAGATTTCTTTTATTTTTCTTTTGCATCTGATTCTAGGTTGTTTAGATATGTTGTCATTTAAATTTCACATCATTTTGACAATTTTTGATCATGTTTTTATCATTTCCCGCCTTTACTAACATGCAGGTAGCATCATCAAATTCTGGGTGATAGAGGCCAAATTGGGAAAATATGACCTTCTGGGTCTTCCCAAAATACCCCCAATTAGCTAACCCCAACTTTGCAGGTGATTTGGAGCTTCCCGAATGTGACATTTGGGACTGTGCTTTTTGACACTTTGTTGCAGGTCTATTCGTCCCGCCCCGGAGCGAATACAAATCTGTGGTGAATTTTCTGACTGTTCCATTTGCAGTGTCTTCCTTGTGATGTTTTTATGCCCCTGTCAAGTTTTCAGTTCATTTGGATCTATTTCAGTTATCGTTTTATTTATATTTTGCATGTGCTAATTGAAGGCGTGGGGATTGCATGTTTTATTTTATCTACAGGTGCTACTGACTATTTTCTATTTCTTTGAACGTAGGATCTGGACATTAGAGGAGCAGCAAGGAGTCAAGACTCATCAACGCAAGCGGCGGCGATGTTTGGTCCGCCCATTTTACATGTGGGCACGCGGAAGAAGGAATAGCATCCATGGGTGTAACAAGAACACATTTAACGCTCCTAGCCCCTAAAAAGGGAGGAGACGAATTGTAACCGAGTTCTGAAACATATTAATAAAAAGGGTTGTCTTCCATATTGGCTTTTTATTTGGTTTCGATTCGTTCATGCCTCTTTCCTTTCATGCACTTTCAATTCATAGGATTTAGCGTTATCTTTTGTTTCGTTTACATCGCATCCGGGCTTTTCCTTTTTGTTTTCGTATCCTCGTGCTTTCACTTATCACAACCTCTATTAGAAAAAGTTTCATCATCTTTAAGTAACATAAGAGAACACAAGGGCTATAACATGAAGGCCAAATATATGATCATAATGTTGTATGTAAAACTGGGTTTAACATCGTGATTATTGCCAAAACCATTATTGGACATTATAATAATAAAAAATTATTTATTATTGTGTGTGATGGTGAAGATAAACTCGAGCATTATTTCTAATTTTTTTAGAGGATTACAACTAGCACCTTTGAAAAGGCTTTTGAGTTTGTTAAGGGAGTTAAATTAGCTCAGATTTAGCATGATAATTATAAATTCTCTCATTATTGTTAGGTCTTAATAGGTAATTAAAAAACAAGCATATCAAACCAATCAGGTAACAAAGAGAATTATCTTAAATACTTGAATAATCTTGAAAAATGTGGAATCTATCTTCCACAAAGTTTTAGTACAGGGACATTATAGTAAAGGGGAATGAATTTCCAAGATAGTTGGGATTTGGCTCCTTTTTTAATTGGAAAGATTAAAGCCCATCTCTCCTCCTTGAAATTTGATAAGTTTAACTAGTTGAGCTAATGTCATTTGATCTATATAAGATAATTTTTTTTTCTAAGGTCTATTTTTTTGTTATATTTTAGCAATTCTATTAATCCCACAAGGAGATAGACACTATCCATGTATGCAAGATTCTCCAAGATTCCATATTTGTGTTTTAGCATCCCCAAATATCCATAGGATAGTGTCCAACTACATAACATCTTAAAGATGCCTCCTTGAGCCTCAAGTATGGCCAGCATAAGGAAATTGCATGTAAGGAGTTGATGCCCATTCTAGTCCTTGAAATATGCAAACAAGGCCCTTGGTGATTGGGCATGTAAAACCAATAAAAATCCACCTCGTATTCTATGAGAACAACCAAGGAACCAATAAACTGACAATAAATCAAAAATCTCAAACCATGTAAGTTTATACAAAGTAGAAACAAGGTAGTGAAAGATAGTAGACAAGCTACCAATACCTCTTCTTCTTTGGAAGCATGACCAAGTTCCCTGTCACAAGTTAACTCATGTTGAAAGATAAAAATATGATATGCCCAAAACCCAATCTATGAAGGGAACTTCAATCTACTTTTTTGCTTGCAATTTTAGGTCAGTTTAATTTCAAAGGGTTTTTGTATACTAGTGATATGGAGCTAAAGAACGAGTCACTCATAAATACAAATATCAACAAATAAGAGTAACATCAAATATAGAGTAGAAGTGATTTTTTCATAAATAGAATATAAACCTTTTGAAAAGGGAAGAACAAAACAATAATAGCTTGTAAACCAAAATCAATTGCAAAAATACTCCATTCTACTATAGCTTGAAATCCAAATTTTTATTTTTAAAGAAAATTTGGAAAAATAAAATAAAGCACTGAAACAAAGAAAATTGAAACACCTGATACACTTGTTCTTTCATTCAAAAGAGAATTCTGCAACCGCAACCACAACTGCAAGAGTATAACTAATTTAGTTGGATTTACCTTCAATAATAGTGTTCTCTTCAATATTGGATACAAATTTTGAAACCACATGTAGATGATGTAAATGAAGATAAATTATAAAATTATGGTTAAATGTTACCTAGATCGCCAATTACTTTAACCCTTCAAGGGTAGCATACCGCAAAAGCTTGAAAAAATGTAGTTATTTCTAAAATAACAAATTCTTGCAAACATGGCCTATGGTAAGCAATGCATATGAATGCCTACAAATGGAAGGCTCATCACTTGCATATGTATACATTGATGAAAAAGAATACGGTAACATTGTATATAGAAAGATTGGATCTTGGGCTAGGATTACTAAATGTAGAAAGGGTATGGATAAAAATAACAGCCTTGGAATACAAAGCACATGGGAACAATCTATTATTATTCATTTAACAGATGTTTCACAACAAACCTAATGGCATGAATGACATGTGCACTTCTTTCATAGTCTTATAAATTAGCATATTTTTAGGGTAACAAACTTCAAAGTGTGCCTTTCAAATATCTTTGGATGGCCTGTTATGACACTATAAAGTAGGGAAGATCATCTTCCATGGTTTTCTATCACTATAAATTAGGTGAGGTAGAGTCCACCGCTGGTCACAAGAATAAGAAGGAAGCTGAGTAGTTTGTGGGGTAGGTGGCCATAGAATATTTGCATAGAAAGGATAAATATTTTCATAGAAAGTGCTAAACCACGTACAATAAAAAAATACATCAAAGATATATACTATGACACCAAAAGACAAGATTAAACTTTCACATAACTTGTGTAAAGGCTTCTATATTTTTGAATTCCTCATCAATAAGCAAAATACCATATAACATTTTTCCAAATTGAGAATATAAGAGAGCACTAGATGTACATAAACACACACTATAAATGGCTTATTGATAAGTTGATCATTCTTTAAGAGTGATCACCTGTAAATGAGAAGCAATTACAATTGTTGATGGATAAGAAAAAATATTATTATTTTGCTTCTCAAATTCTCCTTAAACCCTTCATAAATTTTGAAGAAACTCATCCATATCATTCTCTCTGATTGTGTTGTTTCATTATTTATCTTAAGGAGAAACTTGAGCATAAATAATCCAATTACATATGTTTTGAATCATAAAATGCAACTTTTGGAAGCATACAAGGCACTCTGGATTTCTTCAATTGAGACATAACTGCTGATGAAAAAAATTCCAAAGTGACTACTCAAGTAATTGAGCATGATTTTTTTAAGTTATAAAAACAAACCATTTAAAAAAATTCCTTGGATAATTTTTCATATTCATATAAAATTATATATATATATATATATATATATATATATATATATATATATATATATATATATATATATATATATATATATATATATATATATATATATATATATATATATATATATATATATAATATATATATATATATTTCACCCTAGAGTGCAGAGACCAATGTTTTTTTTGTTGTGGTCAACTAGTTGTATGTGGAGAGCATGTTTCCTATATCTTACTATTTATTAGTAATATCTGAATTTGACATGTGGTCATTAGTGAGACCACTTTGCCATTGAGCCATAAGGTGGGTTCCAATGCACAGAACGAGAATGGAAAGACATAGGCAAGAAACATAAGTACTTTAGTAACTTTTTAGTTGATAAATAAATGCATTATGTTATCAGCAATAGCCCTTGAAGGAGCACACATGCAAAAAATTTATATTCATCAATTTTTTTTCAACTCTTACCATCTCCTTATAAACAAGCATGACTGAGTATCCCTAATATTACAATACTAAAATATACTAAATATTACCAATGAATAGATGATGACATTAAATATTAGGGCTTTAGTTCCATAATTTGTGTTATGGTCATCTCAATGTACAATTGTTATTCCTCTATGTATGATTACTTTGTTATATGGTATGATATTTCTTTAGCACCAATTTTTATAGGGGTACTAAGAAGTAACATTCTCAATGCATGTACATCCTTGAAATTGAATTTATAAGTATAGATATATGTGAATGGACAGCCTAAGTCGTCCATATAATGGGTAGATATGTAAACATATCTACCTGCTTCAACCATCAGAGATGAGGTGAGAGGGTATCCTGAGACTTCATTCAGATACATAAGTATCTATCTATGCAAATCAGTTACTGCTACTAAGTACTAGGACTAAGAGTGAAATATGAAACATCAATTTCATAACTAACACTCACTCAATAGAATAAAACTTCATTTCAACATATTACAACATGCATGCATGATTAGAATCTTAATCCTATGCCCTAGGAACACTTGCATTCTCTCTATTTACTTCTTGTATCTGAATGACCAACCTCATGCTTAGGATACCTACTCATATCACTCCTAGCTTGGTTGCCCATTAAATTTGAGGGTTGGTGAATGGGCCTTTTATCCTTGAAATTTGAGGGTTGGTGAATAAACCTTTTATGTGCTCCATAAAATTGTAATAAATTTGAATGAGCCATGTATATATTATTGTGTATGGCCTATTCTCTTTTCTATATCTATGCATTGAAGGTTTTATCCAAAGGGGTGTCATTTTAAATTAAGAAATGTAATTTACACTATTAGCCCAACTATTAGGGTTTTGTTGAGTATGGGGTTGGTGTTTTAACATATTTATATTTCCATATGCTCGAATACATGGGATAACTTAAAATAAAGCATGTACCATTTGGGTCGTTTGAGGTATTCTCTTGCATATCTCTATTTTTTTTGGTCGAACATTCTATAAAAAATAATTACACTTATTTTAGTTGTACCTCCAAAGTATGTTTATGTCATTAATATCTATTCAAATGTGCATGTTATTGGGTGTACAAATACATATCCCCTAATTATGAAATATACATGTGTAGGAGTTATATCAAGTTCCCTTCTCTAAATTCATGGTGATTTTAAATCTATGAATGAGAGAACTTTCTTACAGGTATAAGTAGATTATATTTCTATTTACCTTTGGCCTTTTCATTTTGTCATTTAGTAAATTATGGATAAAAATCTAATGGACTTGGTTTCATAGGAAACTATAGTTAGTATGACAATATTTGGTGCTATTATTAGAGCTACGATAAGTGGATGGATTAATGATACTTATGGGCACAAAATCACTACTATAACAACTGGTATATTTTTTATTCTTGGATCTATAGCCATGGTTGTTGCATAAGATCCATATGTTCTGATAGATAGCAGACTATTGGTGGGTTTAGGTGTTGAGATTGCATCAATTACTACTCATTTTTATATCTTTGAAGTTTCACCTTATGAAATAAGGGGGTCTCTAGTGAGTACAAGTACATTGATGATGACTTTTGGGCAATTTCTATCATATCTTGTAAATCTAGCATTTACATAGGTAAATTTTATGTATTGATAAATTTTTATGTAAAATAATTTCTACCTTGGTAAAAGTATATTTAACTTGGCAACTAATTCAATATTTCCTACATTTAATTTCATTTGTTTTATTCCCCACCCCCAAAAAAAATTATAAATACATGGTATGCCATAAAAGAGTTAGTTAAAATAATATGAGAGCATAACTTGATTGCCTTGGTATTTGGGAAGCACATCAAGTTTTGGTTGGAGAGTGGAAGATTTCACGAAATAGTTAGATTTAAATATTCCTTTCATCAAAGCTTATAAATCATGTAATTCTCCTAATTTTAGTACTATGAAAAATATGATCCAACTCATTGGGGTTTAGCCTAAATGTAATATCTCCTTTTTTATATGTTTTCCATTGTATATGTAGAATGGATTAAGTTGATCATAATCTATAAGTATTTATTAATAATTCTATAGTTGGTATTTATTATAGTTGAGGGGTACATGTTTTTCACTGTACTTATAGAAAGGAGTAGGTTGATCATAATCTAAAAGTTTAAGTAGGAATTTTGTAGTTGGTATTATTATAGTTGTAGATGAGTAGCAATCTACATGGAATGCTAATGCTTAATGAGTAGTAAAAATAAACTGCAATTGGGTGTTGTTTTCATCACTAAGTTCTGATTTTACTTTCCAGGTGCTAGAAACATGGCATTGGATGCTAGGTGCAATAGGTGTACCTACCATTTTACAACTTGTATTTATGTTGTTCTTGTCTGAGTCACCAAATTGGATATTTATAAAGGTATTATTTCTATGTAGAAATATTTATATCAAATTAAGGGTAAATATGCTTATTTAGAATGTCCTTATCCATACTTCCTCTAAATGCAGAACAAGCAAGTTCAAGCTATTACAATTTTAGAAAATATTTATGAACCAAATCATCTAGGAAGTGATATTGAACAACTATATGTTATGGTGGAAGAAGAGCTTCAAGAGAGGGACTTGCAAAGAAAATATCTTATGTTGACTCTTAAAATATAATGTGTTAAGGCTTGCCTTATTTGCTGGTGTTGACCTTCAAGTACACAACTACAAATAATCGTATATATTTCTTTCTCTTATTTTTTTGGATTAGGGAAATTATAAGTATAATTTTTGATAGCTTTTTTGAGTCTTTTGTTTAGTGGTGATATGTATCATGGATTGATGTTGACCTAGTTTCAATTTGATGTAGCAAATCACCATTGAAAAACAACCCCCTTCCAACACAAAACCCTAACTCCATGTATCTAATAAAAACCCCAAACCTAAATCAAACACCACCAAACCCACATCAAATCAACTCTCCAAAATCCACACCTACCACAAAATCCCACTGTCCAAAAACTATATCTAACAAATATACCACCAAACCAAAATAAACCTCATTGTATAAAAAATAAAGAAGCCCCACATTTAACTCTAAATAATAGTAAACCAACCCCGACCCAAGTCTACCACTACCAAGACCACATCAAATAAAATATTTGCACCCACACCACCATTATAAAACCTTCAGCCAAAACCTAACCCGAGTCATTGAATAAACCACCATTACATGGGAGAATTTAAGATATAAAAAAAACAAGCAATCATATCCATTCTCAGTCAAAATTTGATCCAAAAGACAAAAATAAAAATAACACAGGTGAAACCAATATTTAATCACCTCATAAACTATTATTGGAATGGATCAAAAACCCTAAAATATCGAGAGCCAAAAAAAGCAATGGAGAATGCCCTACAAAACCCCAGCAATGAGTTTATTCACAAAATGGGTGATCAAGAACTTGTAAATGCTCTTCTATTTCCTCAAAAATTGTTGTGTTCTATGCCCTCTTGAATGCCTTGTCCCTCTCACTTGTATATAAAGGGATAATAATAGAGAATCCAATTGAGGTAAGTTAAAGATCGGCAATGAAATGAAATGCAAATTTTGCTAAATTTGGGTTTCACATTTTTGCATAATTTTGAGCTTATTTTATTGGATATTCTACAAATATTCAATTGGATAGAAAAGCAGCATAGATTGGATGGGTGGAAATAATTGATTTACCCTCTTCTTTATAAGGTTTTTATGGTTTGGGGGGGTCCATTTGGTGGCATTGGGAGGATAGATAAATTGCCCTCTTCTTTACCTTTGGGTAGTTGAAAATTGTTAGGATCTCATCCTAACCCTTAATGTAATAACTTCCTTGATGTAATAATTCCTAGTGAACGTGGGTAGTACCCATGATTAATATTTTGTAATGTTCTAAGTTTTAGCTTAGGTAGTGCCTATGACAAATGGCACCCTTTTCTATGTAACACATGGTAGATAGGTTAGGTAATGTGGCCTTGTGCATGTAATTCGAGTGGCATTGTGCATGTAATTCGTGTGGCATTATGCATGTAATTTGAGTGGCATTGTGCATGTAATTAAAAGTGGCACTATGCATGTAATTCGGGTGGCATTATGCATGTAATCCAGGTGGCATTTTGCATGTAAGCCAACCTTGGAAGGAAACTCTTTAAATACCCGAAAAGGCACCAATGTAATCATCTATTTGCAAATTAATGAAGTGTTGAAGGAGGTTGCCCCCTCGAAGAGGCCTACGATTCTACTTATTGTGATATTATTCTTTTTAAGTAATTTTTGTTATCATATGCATTTAATTTTGAATACTGTTATAATGTTTTTATGAGTTTATTTCCAAGCAAATGTGTGAGAGTGTATTTATTTGCATTGAGAGTGTGTTGTTTAGTATATTTTATAGTAGGATCTTAACAAGTGGTATCAAAGTGCTTTCCAGGGCCAATTTCTGTTGCAACTGCAATTATTCTTGTCATCCAATCCACTTGTTAGGTATAAATTCTATGTGTTTTTTCCGTTCCTGTTTTTCTCTATTAAAAAAAAAATCCAAAAAATACAATGCATTTTTTTTCCAGACCAAAAAAAAATCTTTTTAGTTGAGTAGGTAGATACCTTGTGTTGGGGGTTTTAAAATATCATGAAGGATCTATCGTTATTAGCTAAGCTAGATAGCCCATAAAGCGTCTAGTGAAGTGAGGGGTGATCAGGCTCCAATACCCAGGCCTTAGACAGAACTCGTGCATGAACTTGAGCTCCCACGTATCTTCGGGTATATCGGGAGACCATCTAGGTTTAAACAAAATTTTAGCCATTAAGAAGATTTTAGGCCTTGTATTACTCATAGTCTATGGGACACAACATCCTGGACGATTACCCTCCCATATTGTCAGAGAGGCAAGTAGTGTGCTCAAGGGTATATGTGGAATCCTCCTTGAGTAGTGACCTAAAATATTGTTCCGAGCACTATTGTTTGTCATTGTAAATATAATAGAGGGCCTATGGGTGGTACATACTCCTCTACCTAGCATTCCCTAGTTCTGTTAAAACTTCAACCTGTAAAAAATGAAAATATAAAAAAAAAACCAAACCTCCCTATTCGTAAACTTGCATTTCAAATCCCCAAAAAGTGAGCATATGAGAAAGGAGTCCTCTACTAAAAATATAATAGAAAGTACATGCATTTGGGATAGACCATGAGGGTGACACTTAAGCTGATAGTCTGGAGAATAACAGTCAAATTATAGTGGCAGTCACAATCAAGTCAGTTAGGTCAAAGAGGTCAGCACAATCAGGTCAGAATTTATAGTTTTTAGGGTCAAAATAGAACTGTCATAACAATCACCTACAAAATATAGATAATATTAGGGCTAGTGAGGTTAGTAGTGTTAGAGAGACTATCAGGACTGGGCCAACCAGTGAGAGCATGACATGAGGCCAGTTATAGATAGTGCTCTAGTACCCAACTTTTGCTCTGTAGCTTAGAATCAAAAATTGTAAACACTGTTAGACTCAGCAAAATAGGAGATAAAAAAAAATCTAGGGTGCCAAAAAGTAGGTTGAAAGATATAGCTCATTGTGACCACCTATTCGAGCTTATCGTTTTGATATATAGCACCCAAGCACTTTTTTGGGCACTTACTAAAAATAGTAAGTCCTAAAAACTCAATTCTATTTTTATTAACTGGTCATAAAAGGTTTCAAAATGGCCCAGGGTACCCGTGGACATCAAAAAGAACTAGACCACTTGGAATCCTTAACAAAAGCCATTGAGAACTTGCACTCGACTTTTCACTCCATAAGGGAAGAAGTCCAAGGTCTTCGCCTAGAGCATGAGGCCACTAGTAACCACTTAGAAGAAGCACTGATAGAAGTAGACAACAAACTAAAAAGAGGACCACCCAAAATAGAACACCAAGCTGAGGGTTCTACAAGGAATCATGACCATGATCCATCCTTTAAAATGCCCAAATTGGACTTTCCCAAATTTAGTGGGAAGGATGTCGATGGGTGGCTATGTAGGGTTGATCAATTCTTTAGACTTCATAATGTCCCCATATTTCATTGAGTCTAGATGGCTTCCTTTAACTTGGAATCTGAGGCTCTACATTGGTTTCAATGGTTACGTATTGCCAACCCAAATCTCTCTTGGGAGAATTTTGAATCCCAACTACTCACTCGATTTGGTCCTAGTGAGTATGAGGACTTTACAGGGGCCTTGACCAAACTACAACAAACAGGGTCAGTCCGTGAATACCAAGCTCAATTTGAAAATTTGGCCAATAAGACAAGAGGATTGAATGAAGGGTTCTTCCATATTTGTTATATCAGTGGGTTGAAGGGGTAACTCCAAGCGGAAGTAAGAATGTTGAAACCACAAACTATGATGGAAGCTATCAGTTTGGCCCGTTTGGCCAAATATAAACTCTCTTCCCAAAGGCACCCATCAAAGTTTCCTTAAAATATACCTTCATTTCCTTCTCGATCCCAAAACCCAGTTGATAATAAACCTGCTGCACCCAAGTGCCTAACCACAGAAGAGATGGATGCATGTTGTGCCCAAGGATTATGCTACAATTGTGATGAAAAGTTTTTTAAAGGGAATAAGTGTGCACACAAAAAATTGTTCTTGATAGATGTTGAAGAACCTGATAACTCTGACCGGAGTGATGAGGATGAGGACCCTCCAAAAACACCTTCTCCACAAGAAGAAGTAAAATAGGAACCTGAGACAAAAATTACAGTCCATGCTCTTGTAGGCATTACTACTCCACAAACCATGAAGGTTGTAGGATTTTTCAAGGGCCAACGTCTTTCCATCCTTATGGATTTGTAAAGCACGCACAACTCATTGACCCTAGAGTTGCTTAGCGAAAAAATTGCTATATCCACACTTGTAATTCCTTTGAGGTCATGGTAGCCAATGGGGGAACCTTACCTTGTAAATGAAAATGTTGCAATGTTAAAATCAAGATAGGGGACTATGAACTCAAGCAGGACATGTTTGCCCTCCATTTGGGCGGATGTGATATTGTTTTGGGATCTCAATGGTTGAGTACATTGGGCACTATTAATTGGAACTTTTTCAAACTCTGGATGCAGTTCTCCCAAAATGGACAAACACACATCATAAAGGGCTCCCCAGTAGGAAGACCTCAAATTATTAGTTCAAATGGTATGGATAAATTTCTAAAGAAATCATCACATGGGGTCATTCAATAACTATTCTCCATCCACCTCTCAAATGGGTGAAACCCCATCATACCTGCAACAGATTCTCCACAAACATGAGGCCATCTCTGCGGAACCAACTACACTACCACCGCATCGCTCTCACGACCATTCCATTCCATTATTGCCTTTCAAAGTATGCTCACTTTTTTTCCCTAACCCATCCTTACACAACATCCACTATTGCCCAAATTTTTCTTGACTCCATATTTCGCCTTCATGGCATGCCAGCCTCCATTGTATCTGATCGTGATCCCACCTTTACTAGCATTTTTTGGCAAGAGTTGTTTAAGTTGTATGGGACTCAGCTCAAAATGAGTTCAGCCTACCATCCGCAAAAAAATGGTCAAATAGAGGTTGTTAATAAATGCTTAGAAACCTACCTTCATTTCTTTGCCTCTGATCATCCTACTCATTGGGAAAAATGGCTTTCCTTGGCGGAATGGTGGTACAACACTTCCTATCGTACCGCCACCAAACTCACACTATTTGAGGCAGTTTACGGGTGCCCTCCACTCACGCCTTCCTCACACATTTTAGGAAGCTCCAAGGTCCAGGCCATTGACAATGCTCTGAGTCAACACACCGAGGTCCTCTGCCAACTCAAGAAAATTTTGAACATGGCCCAGAATTGGATGCGCCAACAAGCTTATCAACATCATTCTGAGCGTAGTTTTGATGTGGGTGATATGGTCTTCCTTCGCTTGTAGCCATACAAACAATCTTCCCTACAACTTCGTAGGTGTTAGAAGATCACTCCAAAATTCTATGGTCCTTATCAGGTTCTACAACGGATTGGTCGTACAGCTTACAAATTGGCTCTTCCCCCCACTTCCAAGCTCCACCCTATTTTCATGTTTCCCTTCTCAAGAAAGTTGTGGGCACAAAGGTATAGGTTCAATCAACACTCCCTTGAGCAACTGCTAGATCATCAAACTCGCACTCTACGCAATCGTACCATTACAAGGGTCCTTGTTTAGTGGCATGGGCTTCAACCTGAGGATGCTACATGGGAGTATCTCCATCAACTCCAGCAACAGTTTTCTCATTTTCAGCTTTGAGGACAAAGCTTCTTCAAGGAGAAGGACATGTTAGGATCTCATCCTAACCCTTAATGTAATAAATTCTTTTATGTAATAATTCCTAGTGAACGTGGATAGTACCCATGATTAATATTTTGTACTATTCTAAGTTTTAGTTTAGGTAGTACCTATGACAAATGGCACCCTTTTCTATGTAACACATGGTAGATAGGTTAGGTAAGGTGGCCTTGTGCATGTAATTCGAGTGGCATTGTGCATGTAATTCATGTGGCATTATGCATGTAATTCGAGTGGCATTGTGCATGTAATTCAAAGTGGCACTATGCATGTAATTTGGGTGGCATTATGCATGTAATCTAGGTGGCATTTTGCATGTAATCCAACCTTGGAAGGAAACTCTTTAAATACCCAAAAAGGCACCAATGTAATCGTATTTTTGAAAATTAATGAAGTGTTGAAGGAGGTTGTCCCCTCGAAGAGGCCTGAGATTCTACCTATTGTGATATTGTTCCTTTTAAGTAATTTATGTTAACATATGTATTTAATTCTGAATACTGTTATAATTTTTCTGAGTTTATTTCCAAGAAAATGTGTGAGAGTGTGTTTATTTGAGTTGAGAGTGTGTTGTTTAGTATATTTTATAGTAGGATATTAAAAAAAAATTCCCTCTTAGCTCACCCTAAGATGATGGCTTTAAACCACCCTCTTATTCCTAAGAGGGTGGTTTTAAACTTCCTTCTTAGTATCTATTAGTGTGGGTTTTTACCATCTTATTTTAACCACCCTTAAAAGCCTTTTTTGGTGTAGTGCAAGATATCATGAAATTAAACCACCAAAAACTTTCCAATAAAATGCTTCAAGACCTCATTCTTCAACCTCATAAAAGTACTAGGTGCATTTTTCAACCCAATAGGCATAACTAACCATTCACATAATCCCTCTTTTCTATTCAACACACTCTTCGACTCATCTCATTCTTTGATTCAAATTTGATGATAACCATATTTTAAATCAATATTTGTGAAGTATTATGATCCACTAAATCAAACCATCAAGTCATCCATATGAAATAATGTAACCTATATTTTATTATAATATTATTTATTGCTCACATGTTTTTGCACATAAGTCATTCCTCTCCCTTTTGGACGCTAGTACTATTAAAATTGTACATGAGCTCAAGCTCTTCTTGCTTAGTCCCTTGTACAATAGATCTTGAACTTGTCTATTCATATCTTTATTGTTATCCTATAGGCTTCCTTGTTTAGCAAATTTAATCCGAGTATGAATTTTGTGTTATGACTAGTTCTCTTCATAGGTGGAAACCAATTGGGTAATTCTTTTGAAGAATATGAACATATTCTTCCAATAAATCCTTCACTTTAGGTGGAATGTCAATCATCATATTTGATGCCTCATCTTCCATGAGTTTAGAAATGAAATCAAAACATGCTTATCCCTTCTTCATCTCTTTCAAGAATTATTTTCTAAAGATTATGTAGAGTTTAGAAATGAAAGGAAACATTCATCCATCAATATGATGCCATATAGAATTGTATCCTTATAATACCAAAACTAGAAATTTACCATACATTCTTTGATTACCAAAATCTGGTGCCCATTTTTTAACCATGATACTTTGTAAGGATTTGGTGCTCCATCCTCTTCAAATAGGTTTCTCTACCATATCTATTGGCACCTAGATTTTTTTTCTTCCACTATCCATAATCACCTTACAACATTTTTCTCTTAAATTTACAAATTTTTCTAAACAAGTTAATTCTTTTCTTAGTTTCATGTGCCTCCTTTGCTAGTTTCAACAATACCCTTTTCATCATAAGTTATTCTCCTTATTCTAGTTCCTCCATGTGCCTTGGTGAGGCTACACTTTTTTTATTTTCTTTCATAATATGGTTACAAGATTCCTTTCCACACTCATTCGTTTGTTTTTCTTGAGAGAATTCATATGCCTAATGGACAACTTATTCACATCTATAATATTTTTTAGGGAATCCTCTATCATAAAATCCACTTCCTCTAAACAAAATTTTGTTTTATCCATAATTTTGAGAATTACTAACTTCTTCATACTACCTTTGTTGTCCTCTTCCATTATTGTTTTACCCACTTCCTTGATAGGACCATCATTTTCCTATATCATTATTTTATTGCCTACAAAAAAAAAAAATTCTACTGCTTTGACTACATATTGATATGTCTCCTCAATAGTTATAATTTGAAACATATCAATCTCATCTTATATGGGTAATATTAATCCATTTATGTATATTGTTACAATATTCTCATCATATTATATATGATATACTCTTATAGTCAATTTATAAAACTCATTCATATATTTTTTTACATCTAAATATTTTTTCTTGAGGTTCTGGAATATTCTAAACAATCCAATTTCATAATATGTAGGTAAAAATTTATATTTCAACATAGATTCAAACTTTTCCCATGCTATAATTTTATCCTTATCCTTTCATTGTCTTTTAGTTTTAACATGACCCAATCAAATTGAAGCATGTCCCTTCAATTTTGTATCTGCAAATTTGATCCATTTTGGATCCTCCATAGATTCATAGTCAAATAATCTCTCCATGTAAGTTACCTAATCCATATTTGGTTTACATCCAATGCTTGATATTACCTGTTGTTCTAGTTCTTTTCCTTGCCCTTTATCTCAATCCTCTGCATGATCAATTCCATCCTCTTCACTATAACCAATATTCTAATTATGAATACCTCTCCTTTGAGTAGTCTTAATTGCATCTATCCTTGCAATTATTCCTCTCATATTTCCATTCTATCCACTTGTTGGGGTCCCAAACCATCCGGTATTCCTCTTCCTCATTGTGTCATCTTTCCTTCAATACATATTGGATAATTCATCTATGAAGATAAGCGATGGTATCCACCATAGTATGACCTCCACAAGGAGCACAAATTTTCAATACATCAAACGTGTGGTCTCAAAATCAATACAAGACAATAGAGTCCCATGATTATAGTCTTGCAAAATAAAAAATTCTTGTGATGACAATGCGATGAGATAATAGAATTCTCTTACCCAAAATAGAGAAATACATGATGACAACTTGTGTTAGTAACATCTCAATATGAGATTTAGCTAGACAATTTTCGTCAAGATAGTTTTCTTCATGAGTATATTCACCACTATGAACCCCAAGATCCTAATTCCCTTTATATGGATCTTAGTTTTATGGAACTATGTGATGGAAAGACTTAGAAGGAAATTGTGTTTCTTTTGGAATAGCTTTATCATTGCTTCCTCTCTAGCATTTTCTTCACTTTGATTGCTACAAAATATTATACTCACCTACAATATTACATAGACTACTCTATACTCTAAACAATTTATAAGATATAAATTTAAAAACTAAATAATTTATAAGATATAAAAATCTTGCATAGACTACTCTATACTTTAAACAACTTATAAGATATAAATTCAAAAACTTAATACATTCACCATTAATAGAAAAACTTGAGATGGAAAGTTAATATTATTATCAAATATCCCAATCAATTATATATTACAATATATTTCCCTTTTATGAGTAACTATAATCCTTTGCCATATATTTCTCCCTTCCTCATCCTCTATTGATCTCTATGGAGATTTTTTCTTCTTCTTCTATCCTCTTTTCTTTTTATATACAAGAATGAAAATTACTAGAATGACCACATGTAATACCCATAATCAT
This sequence comes from Wollemia nobilis, assembly GCA_028583015.1. NCBI lineage: Eukaryota > Viridiplantae > Streptophyta > Pinopsida > Araucariales > Araucariaceae > Wollemia > Wollemia nobilis. The sequence continues at coordinate 3,628,576 of JAQPPZ010000349.1, read as the reverse complement.
TAAATAAAAAACCTTAATATAATGAAAATTAAATTTCTTAGATTATCTACAATATTGTTTACTTTCTTTAATGAAATTTAATGTTCCATTTGTCTATCCATTTGTTATTTTGTTTTATCTATTGATATATAATTTTTTTTCTTAAAATTTTAATCCACATAATTGTTAAAAAATATTCCATTTGGATAGTCTATCCATTTGTTATTTTATTTTATGTATTGATATATAATTATTTTTTATTTCTTAATATTTTAATCCACATATTTTTTAACAAATATTCCATTTGTTTATCCAATTGTTATTTTGAAATATTTATTGATATATAATTATTTTTATTTTTTAAAATTTTAATCTAAATATGCCATTTTTTATTTTGTATTATCTATTGATATGTAATTGTTTTTTATTTCTTAAAATTTTAATAAACATAATTGTTAACATATGGACCAAAATATCATAGGGTTATAACTCCTATGATCATATAATCTCACACATATAATCTCATTTAATCATAATAATAACAATATTGAATAAAATGAAAACTTTATTTATATAACATCATTCTTTGTTATTGTTACATAACATAGAACTCATACAATAGACTCTTTATATAGATAAATGAAACTCTTCATATACACTTTCTGTTCCACTTTCTTACCTCCTATTTCATTCATTCTTCTACCTCTTGGTCCTTGGTTGACGAGTATTTAAATGTCCTTTTCGATCACTCAGCCACATCTAATGTTTCCTTTAATATTTGTTGAAAGTCATCATGACTTTTGGAGATATAGACCTCCCTTGCTTATCTCAAACCTTCTCTTGGTTCGACACATATTATCACACTATTAATCATAATTTTGAGTTAGGAAAAATGATGCAGTAACAACCTAACATTGCCAAGAATATTAAAAAATAAACTAATATTCCTTCTTCAATCGGTTTGGCGAATACAATTGTACAATCAAGGGACAATCATTCAATTTAGTAAACCATTTAGTTCAACCAACTATACAATTTAAGGAATAATATATTCCATGCAATAATATGATAGGAAAATCATTTGATCCAAGTAGAAACCGTACAAACCTGGATAACTATTCAACTTCAACTACAATCATACATCTCTAGGGAAACCATACAATTCAATCATTAATTATATAATCCTAGTGAAAATGCACTTCATTCAAAAATCATACAACTCTAGGGAAAATTTTATGATTAAATCATCAATCATACAACCCTAGCAAAATCATACACTTCATTCAACAATCATACAATAATGGGTAAATCGTTCAATGCAACCCTGACAATCGTTTAATCTATTAATTCAATCATTGTACACTTCAATCAAGAATAATAAAATTTTGGATAAATCATTCAATGCAACCCTAGCAATAATTTAATCTATTAATTCAATCATTTAGTTGTATGATCATTTTTTCACAATTACTAAACATTTTTAACCTAAACTCAAACTATGTAGTCTTCTTCCACAAAATTGAATAGTTTGCCTCCACTCGTGACATCCAAGTGGAATTGAACATTAGTATGTCTACTACAAGGTTAAATGATTATTTTATAATTTTTGATCTCCAATTTCTTTTATTTTAGTCTGGCTTCAAAATGAACCTCAACTCCCCCTTGCGTTACACATATTCCTACACTTTACTTTGAAAATAAATCCATAGTTCCTTTAATTCATTTGGTAATTCAACTGAAGTTCTTGCTTATGAGCTATATTTATATGACTTTACTATCCTTTGTCATTGATGTCTATATTCATTGTGTCTCGTACTCCTTTCACTTCAAGGGCTCATATTCTCAAGTCTCCACCATGATTCTCCCTTGCTTAACTGTAACGCATCAAATTATTGCTAGAATTTGCACAATGGAAAACAACTTAACACACACTATTTTAAGTATGCAATTCATAGTAGCAAGTTACACAAAGGTGTAAGAATATGTAGATTTAATATATTTATTAGTATTTTCTAAGCTAATCTGAGACCTCTCCTCTATTTACCAACCCCCTCTTAGACAAGAAACAAAAAATTTAAAGACACAATTGCACACAAGATGAATGGTTGACTTTTTAGCTCCATGACTATTCATCTATCATATCTTGTCGAGATGCTACCGTATCATACTCATCAGGTAAAGAAAATGGTTCATGAACATTTAAAAATTTTCAATTTGAACCTCGTATTTGGAAATCTCAGATGTGTTCATCCATGTGGTATCCTCAATTTCCCTATTCTTCCATTTGACTAAGTATTCATGATATTCCTTGCCTCTCATCTTTTTGGCAACCCTGGAATCTATGATCATCTCAATTTCATCACATTCCTTTTTTGGTAGTTGTTGTACCCAATCAATGGTTGGAAGTCTTGAAACTACATCCTCTTGTTCACAAGTTGATCCTTCATGGTATGGGTATAAATATACTACATTGAATATGGGTGATATATCCACTCCTTCTAGTAATTCTATTTCATAATAATTGGAAGCAAACTTCCTCAAGACCTTACAGGGTCTAATATTCTTCCAATTTAACTTATTGTAAGTACCTTTTGGGAATCACTCCTTTCATAAATATGCTAGAACCAAATATCTAACCTAAAATTCTAGCACTCTTTGCTTGTGATCAACATATTGTTTATAATTTATGACACTTCTTTCTAAATCATTTCACACCTCCTAATGTAATTCATGAATATAGTTAGCAAAATCCTTTGGAATAGCACTTGTCCTCTACAAATAAGTTATATTTTGTAACTCATCTATTCCACACAGAAAATTCCATAAACAATATGAAATGGAATTTTACCTATTCTTCAATTCACTGGGTTGTTGTATGCAAAATTTGCTTATGACAAAACAATATCCCAAAGTTTCACCTTCTTATCGATCAAGCATCTCATCAGTTTGTCCATCAGTTTGAGGATGATATGCTTAACTAAATGCCAACTTAGTACGCAAATTCTTCCATAATTTCCTCCAAAAATGACCCACAAATTTTTTATCCTTATTTGAAACAATACTCTTTGGTAACCCATGCAATCTCACCACTTTTGTAAATAATAAAGTAGCAATATGCATCACATCATTCATCTTCTTGCAAGGTATGAAATGTGCCATCTTTAAGAATCTATCAACCACAACAAAAATAGAGTCATTCCCCTTTTGTATCCTCGGCAATCCAAGGATAAAATCCATGCTTATATCTTCCCATGATCTCTCTATAATGGGGTAATGACTAATATAATCTAGAATTTTAGCTCCTTCCTTTTGCATATTTGCATACCTAGAAACCTTGCATAAATTTTCTTACATCCTTAGTCATTCTAGGCTAATAGTTACCTTCTCTAGGTTGCTTCATGGTTTTCTCCATTCCAAAATGTCTTACAAGTCCCCTACAATATTTTTTCCTTATCAAATTTTCTCTCATTGAACTTTGTGGTATGAATAATTGATACCTCTTAAACAATATCCCTTATTGGATGGAAATATTCAAGCTATGGAGTCTTATTTCCTATTGTAGGATAACTACATGCTACCCAAGCTTCTTTATGACATCAAAACCAACAACTTCTACTCTAATCATATTCACCAGCAAATTTTTCTTTCTCAAGGCATCAACTACTCAATTTGATTTGCCACTTCTATGTTTTAAGAAAAATGAGTACCCTTGTAGGAATTATACCCACTTAATATGCCTTTGATTCAACTTACTTTGATTGTTAATAAACTGCAAAGCATGATTATCGGTAAAAAAGATAAATTCCTTTGGCAACAAATAATGTCTTGACTTATTTAGGGATTGAATGATAGCATAAAACTCTTGATCATAGACTTAGTATTTCCTCTTTGATTCATTAAGCTTCTTGCTAAGATAGGTAATGGGCTTACCCTTTTAGCTTAGAACTCCTATTGTTGTCCCACTTGCATCGCAATACAACTAAAAACCTTATTGAAATCCGATGAGGATAGAACTGGTTGCTTTGTTATATTTTCCTTTAGGACTCAAAAACTCCTTTCTGTTGTACTTGTCCACTTAAATTCATACCTCCCTCCTTTTAGGATTTTTGTAATCGGTGTACAAATCCCACTAAATTTTTTGATAAAATTCTTATAGAAAGATGCTAGCCCATGAAAGCTCCTTGCCTCAAACTTACTTCTTGGTGATGGCCAATTCACAATGGCCTTAACCTTCTCATTATCCATTCATAATCCTTCTAGATAAATCACAAAACCCAAATACACAAATTCTTCTTTCATGAAACTACACTTCTTCAAGTTGACCAACAACTTCTCTTCCTTCAATCTATGTAAGACGAATCTCAAATATGTCAAATGCTCTTCCTTGCTCTTACTAACCATAAAAATATCATCTAAATAGACAACAAAAAATTTACCAAAAAATGCCTTAAGCACTTCATTCATTAATCAAATAAAAATATTGTGTGCATTTGTCAATCTGAATGGCATAACGATCCACTCATACAATCTGCCTCTGTTAGAATTTCACAATAATAGATATGCAAAGTATTACACAAAATATGAAGAGAAGAGTGGAACTGATTGATTTATCTCTAGGATCAACTTTGTATAAATAGTAGAGTTGATCATTGAGAGCCGTTATCCCATGTATACCGGGGTGGAACTCAAGTGTGTATATAATAGATATGCAAAGTATTACACAAAATATGAAGAGAAGAGTGGAACTGATTGATTTATCTCTAGGATCAACTTTGTATAAATAGTAGAGTTGATCATTGAGAGTCGTTAGATTACAACAACTTCATCAAACCTGATGAAGACACAACTTGGAGTTCTCCTGACACATGGAGGAGTGGAAACTCAAGTGTGTATCCTAGTGAACTTAAGAGAATATTCACTTATTCTAACACCCCCCTTAAGTGATACTAGGGGAGAATCTATAAATGAGTCCCAACAATGAGGCCTGATTAGGTACTCATGTACAACATAGATAGTTGGTGGAAAAAACCCTAGTGGGGAAAAACCAACTATCACCTCTTTGTTTTGAAATGATGGTAAAAACCCAGTGGGAAAAGCCACCAATCAAAATCAAATAAGTATGAAAGAGGCTTGTCTTCGGATGGCGAATATTGTCCTCTTTAATAAATAAAAGGTGAGTCCCGACAAGAAGGCCTTTTTAGGTACTCATTTACAATATAGTGAGAGGTGGAAGACCTCTTTGTCAATGCAGTTTTAACACTCCAAGTTTCTCTCGCAACTGAAGGTATCGTGGAGAAGGAAATGACTTGGTGAAGATGTCTGCAAGCTGATTCTCTATTGGAATATATTCCAAAAGTATATCCCCATTCTGAATATGTTGCCTGATGAAGTGCATGTGGATCTCAATGTGTTTGGTGCACTGATGTTCAACTGGATTGCATGCAATATGAATTGTGCTTTGATTGTCACACCATAGAGTTATAGGCACTTCTTGGAAAAAACCAAATTCTTTGAGAATTTGATGAAGCCAAAGGGCTTCCTGACTGGCTGTAATTGCTGCTCTGTATTCTGCCTCTGTAGAAGATAATGCTACTGTCTATTGTTTCTTGCATAACCAGGCTACTGGAGAAGAGCCAAGGCAAAAAACATATCCAGAGGTAGAACATTTGTCATCCACTGAACCTGCCCAATCTGAATCTGTATAGCCAATGATATCCATGGAGTCTCCTTTATAGATGAGCCCAAAGTTTGTAGTACCCTACAAATAATGAAGAATTATTTTAGTTGCTTGCCAATGACTGAGATGAGGGTTATGAGAGAACCTGGATATGAGCCCAACAACATATGAGATATCTGGGTGAGTATGAGTGAGGTATAACAGACTGCCTACAAGTTGACGATATAGAGTAGCATCACAAGGAGGGGATGAGCAGGAAGTACTGAGATGAATGCCAGATTGAAAGGGGGTAGGAGAAGGTTTGCAATCTGTCATTTGAAACTTCTTAAGGAGATCTTGAGTGTACTTTTGTTGACATAAGGTGATCCCTGCTTTATTTTGTTTTATTTGAATCCCAAGGAAGAAATGAGCTAGACCTAGATCAGCCATTTCAAATTTTTTAGAGAGGGAATCTTTTATATTTTGAATGTGAGTGAGGTTACTACTAGTGAGAAGGAGGTCATCAACATAAAGAACAAGAATGGTGATGTTTCCTTTACTTCTCCAAATGTAAATTGTATTATCAGACTCACAATGAGAAAATCCTGCTGAAAGAAGGAAGGAGTCCATATTTTCATACCAAGCTCTAGGGGCTTGTTTGAGGCCATATAGAGATTTTTTAAGCCAACAAACAAGAGAGGAGTCTTGAGTAAAACCAGTGGGCTGTTCCATGAATATTTCTTCTTTTAAATTTCCATGTAAGAAGGCACTTTTTACATCCATTTGGTAGACTGGCCATTTATGGGAAGCGGCCAGAGCAAGAACCAATCTAACAGAATCCATTTTAGCAACAGGAGCAAAGGTTTTTGTATAGTCAATACCCTCTATTTGAGAAAAACCTTTGGCTACAAGACGAGCCTTGTGTTTATCTATTTCCCCATTAGGCCCATATTTTATTTTGAAGATCCACTTACATCGAACTAATTTTCTTCCTTTAGGTAAGGGAACTAAATCCCAAGTATCATTTTTGATCAAGGAAGAGAATTCGTTATCCATGGCATCTTCCCATTATTTTATACCTAAGGCTTCTTTGAAGGATTAAGGATCAGAAGAAATGGATTGACATACAAGACTAGATCCTGTGGGGTTGGATGATCTGTTAGAAGGAATATTATGAATGTAGGGAGTAGCTTCTTTAACAATTATGCGGGCCCATTTTGGCATAGAAGAGGGAGTTGAAGGAGTTGAAAGACTTTGAGAAGGAGTTACAGGTTCTTCATCTTGATTATCAATTACCAAATTAACTTCAAGGGTTGGTTCTTCATAATATTGAGGTTCCATTATAGGAGAAGGCTCAATGGAGGAAGAGTCCTTTGGAGGTTCTTTTTGAGGGAATGTTTCATCAAATTGGACATTCCTATGAAATAATACCTCATGAGTTGAGGGATCAAGAATCTTGTAAGCTTTCAATTCTTCACAATAACTGACAAAGATGAGCTACCTAATTTTCTTATCAAGAGCCTTCCTTTTCTTCTTTGGGATGTGAGCCCAAGCAATACATCCAAAAATATTGAAATTGGAAACATCTGGTTTTAAGCTAGACCATGCTTCTTCAGGGGTTATTTGGTCAAGGGCTTTATGAGGTGTGCGATTTTGAATATAATTTGCATAGTTAATAGCCTCTACCCAAAAAACTTTTGGAAGATCTCTTGAATGGAGCATACAATTAGCCATCTCTTTCAATGTCCGGTTTTTCCTTTCTGCAATACCATTTTGTTGAGGATTATGGGAGACAGAATGTTGATGAATTATACCATGATTAGAAATAAATATGGAGAATTCATTACTACAATATTCCCCCCATTATCAGTACGAATCTTCTTGATTTTGCAAGAAGCCTGATTTTCAACTAAGGCTTTAAAGATTTTAAAGTGAGATAACACATCACTTTTATATTTGAGGAAGTAGACCCAGGACCTTCTAGAGAAATCATCAATAAAGGTAAGAGCATACTTTTCTCCTTTAAAGGATGTTTCAGGAAAGGTCATTAAGTCACTATGGATTAATTCTAGAGGAGATGAGGTTTTTAGAGAACTACTCGGGTGGAAAGGATCTTGATGCTGCTTTCCAAGAGCGCATCCAGGACAAACCCCATCAGAAGAAGAGACTTGGGGTAGTCCTTTAACCATATTATGGGTGCACAAATATTTTAGGTAGTTATAATTAATATGACCAAACCTTTCATGCCATTTTTGACTTTCAAGATTACTATGAGCCACAAAATAGGAGGCTCCTTCTAGATTTTGAAAGCCTTTGAAGTAAAAAATATGAGATTTATGATCAATACTCCCTTTTGCTATAAGAGAATGAGGGAATTGAAAATCTCTTATCTCAACTCCTGTTGGGGAGAAGAGAACAATTTTCTCATTTCCAGAAGTACAAATTTGATAAATGGATAGGAGATTAGTGGCAATGTCTAGGACATAGAGAACATTGTTTATAGAGCCACCATCAATGGTTATATCCCCTTTCCCTTTGACAGGAATGAAGGAGGAGTCCCCTACTTCTATGTTGTGAGTAGAGCTAGAGGAGATAGAAGAGAAAGACTTATCTGAAGCAGACATGTGATGAGTTGCTCCAGAATCTAGGACCCAATAATTAGAGGAATATTTGGAGGTTTTTCCTTGAACATTAAGGGCTTTTCCTATTTGCTTATTATTTTCCATATTTTGATCCTTTATAGCTGCCTCTAGTTGTTGTAATATTTTCCAGCATTTGTTAGCAGAGTGACCATTATTTTTACAGTGAGTACAGGTAATGGGAGTCTTTTCCTTCTTTTTAAATTTTTCTTTAGAGGAAGTGGAGGCTACTAAGGCTTTTGAAGAAGTGTTTTCATATCTAGCAAGTTTGGTTTCTTCCCTAGTTAATCTATCACAAAATTCTTCTAAAGAGGGCATTTTAAAGGTTGCACCAAGAGCATCTTTAGTAGATATGAAGGTGGTTGCAAATATTTGAAAAACACCATTTAGTTTAGAAAGGATTAGATAAATGCATTCTTCTTCTGACTTAGTCTTCCCACTACCTTTATATTGAGTGAGGATTTCTTTGAACTTAGTGAGGAAATCAATAATACTACTAAAATCTTCAGGAGATAGAGAAGTTAGTTGAGCTTCTAGTTGCATTGATCTCATCTGATCTACCTTTCCAAATAGGGTTTTTAATTTCTCCCAACTTTCATGAGGAGTTTTGCAATCTGTAATATGAAACCACAAGCTTTCATGAACATTGGTGCTAATAATACCCATAGTTTCATGTATTTTCCCTTTATGAACAAATATTTCATATTCTTTATCAAATTCTGGTTGTTCTTCTTCTAATAAATGAGTAAGACCTTTTTGAGAGATGAGATTTAGAATTTTAGGTTTCCAAGTGTGAAAATTATGAGGGGTGAGAGGTTCAATTGAATTCATTTTTGAGGATTTAAAGTTGATTAGAACTTCCCCCCTTTAAAATATTTAAAAATGAATAATGAAGCTTGTTCAATAATAGGTAACCCAAATATACCCGCCCTTACAAGAGGGAAACTGTAAGTATAATGGGGCCTATAATTGTTTGCTTTGGAGTGCCAAATCCTCTAATGGATCACAATACCCGCCCTTACTTGAGGGAAACTATAAGTATTGTGAGCAATAGAAGGGTTTTGGTTTGGAATGCAAGGGATAACTCGTTTAAATGGTTGTCTCAAAACCCGCCCTGACTTGAGGGAGACTATAAGTTAAGAGATTTTCCAAAAAAAATGTTATTAGGAAAATATCTTGTCAGGCCTTTATACCAATTGTCCAAAAACTCGCCCTTACGAGAGGGAGACTATTAGTTTTTATGGACAATGATACATGGAACGTAGACAAAATATTTAGAGGAAAAAAGGAGGAATAAAGAAATATATCCCAGTTTTTATGATTTTTTGATAATTATACTTTGGTTATTAAAATATTTCAATAAAATTAATGTAAAGAAATAATTAATATATAAACCAAATATGAATTAAAAAATTATTTAGATATTCAGATTTAATAATGAAATGAATTTTTTTTGTATAAATAACAAATATTAGACATCTAACATGAAAAGAAATACTTTTATAAACAAATATGTGAAATATATGTATATAAAAAATAAAAGAAAAGCTAATATACTGCATAAGAAGTACAGGAAGAATATAATAATGAAAGACATTCGGCAAACCCAAAATAATTTTTTTCACTTGAAAAATTCAGAAAGACTTATGGCTCTGAGTTCTGGAAATTCTCAGAGAAGGCGCTAAAAAATATTTGAAAAAATTCGATAAGCTTGACGGATATAAATACCAAGTGCTGTAACGAATTCTTGGAGGAGCTTTAGATGTCAATGAGTGTGCCAAGGTTGTGCGTCTTCCAAACACAATTGCGCCAGTGAACTTGAAGACGTCAATGAGTGTGCCAAACCACTTGATATAGATGTTGCTCGGGCCAAACCGTGAAAGCGAAAGTTAAGTTGCAATGTCAAGAAGTGAAGTTGCAATGGGTGGCTTAAAGGAGCGCCAAAGAGTGCATGAATGCCGACCTTCTCAAATGCTTTCTAGGGACTAATAGAGCCAACGAAAATAGCGCATGAATGATGAGTTTAACTAAAAGAAAAAACTCATAAAAAAATAACACTTGGTGTATTTGGAGATTCCGCTCGGAGAATAGCCGAGAAAAAAAAAATTACCAAGTGCTAGATATAAATGAAAAACGTTGAGGAATAAATATAAGAAAATTTAAAAAATAGGCTATTTCCTTTGAAGAGAAGGGCACGAAACCAGCGCCTTCACACAGGAAAAAAATAGCTATATTTTCTTAAAAGTTTCCTCTAACACAATTTCAATATAGGAAAAAAATATGTTGAACAATGGATAAAAGTAGACTAAAGCAAAATTTTGAAGTTAGATAGCCAAAAAAAATATCCAAAGTAACTGAATCATATCCTAGAACCTTCAAGAGAGAATACTAGCAAAATTTATCCTACTTTGGTACCATGTTAGAATTTCACAATAATAGATATGCAAAGTATTACACAAAAGATGAAGAGAAGAGTGGAACTGATTGATTTATCTCTAGGATCAACTATGTATAAATAGTAGATTTGATCATTTAGATTCGTTAGATTACAACAACTTCATCAAACCTGATGAAGACACAACTTGGAGTTCTCCTGACACATGGAGGAGTGGAAACTCAAGTGTGTATCCTAGTGAACTTAAGATAATATTCACTTATTCTAACACGCCCTTTGTTTTGAACGCAATTTTCCACTCATCCCCTTCCTTGATTTAGATATGATAATAACCACTCTTCAAAACTATCTTCATGACATACTTTGCTCCACTCAAGCAAATCCATCAAATCATCCATGAATGGCAATGCAAATCTATACTTTGTGATTATCTTATCGATAGTCCTTAAATATGTACACATTTTTCATTCTCAACCTATATTTGGTGTGAGTATAGTTGGTACTACACATGGACTCAAACTCTCCCTAATCAGTTCCTTCTCCAATAGTTCTTGGACTTGTTTATTTATTTCCTCATTCTCCATTAGTGTTAGTCTATATGTTGCCTTATTCATCAAACTTGATCCTGAAATAAAATTGATATGATGGCTAATACTCCTCATCAAGGGTAATCCATTTAGTAAATTTTCTATCAAAATTTTTGCATACTCTTCTAACAACTCCTTGACTTCACCTAGAACCTTATCCTCTTGGTTTATTGTCCCACCCTCTGTGGGTTTAGAAATCAATGCTAAATATACTTTCTCCCTTATTATTTGTTTTAAAATAATTTTCTAGAAACTAAACATACCATTGGATCATTATCCTCTCTTTCATCCTTACCCTTTAAGGAACCCAACACATACTTCTTGTCATTTTTCATAATTGTGTAGGTGTTTTTCCTACCATCATGTATAGCCTTTCTGTAAAATTGCCAAGGTCTTCCTAACAACACATGGTAAGCATCCATAGGCATAATATCACACATAACCTCATATTTGTAAGATCCAATTTGGAATTTCACCCGATATTGTTCATTGACTAAAATTTGATGTCCCTTTTGCAACCAAAAGATCTTGTATGGTTATTGGAAATTTTGAGTAATTATGTTGTCATTGATGTCAAGTACTTGGTGAAAGGTAAAGTTCATAATGGTACAAGAAATTTGGCAAAAACAAATGGTTATAATATTTTATATTATAAGTCAAAGAGTTTGGTTTAAAAGTTGTGTTATGGGCTCAAGAAGTTAAGGATTTAAATTATTTAATATTTAAATTATTTAATATTTAAATTAAATATTTAAATATCCTAATTAAAAGTTTAGATTAAACTTTATAAAAATAATAACAAGGTTTTTTCAAAGCTTCAAGCTCCTACTCATCGACATGTGAAGTATTTTGGAAATGCATATTTAAGACGACCAAAAATTTCATTTATGCCAATTTCTAAGTCTAAGCACAATCGATTCGATTTCAGAATGAGCAAAGAAGAGTGTTAAGCACTTCATTCGATCGGCAAAGGAAGAGAATAAATCAAAGCAATTGTGGAAGAATTTCCATGTGGGTGGCTAGCACAGGTGGTCGTGAGGCTAGCGCTAGAGGATTGGTGGAAGGAAGATTTTGTGTTTGAATCCGATGGATGCTTTTTGCAGAGTAAGACAGTTGAAACATGTTTTTGGTAGAGAGGAGGTATAATATAAAGTATAGGCAAAATTATTTCCAAGCGGGTGGCTAGCCCAGCTAGTCGCTAGGCTAGTACTAAGGTGGTGGCAGGAAGAAAGTTGTAGGTTCAAACCTTGCGATCACCATTTTTCTAGGTAGAGAGGACAGGTTGTTCATGTGAGCACGTTTGCAAGTGGAGAAGGAGATAATTAATATTTTCAAGGTATGAGGACTTAATTTTTATTATTATAAAATGTTAAAATGTTATGTGGTATGGATAAATAAGTTGTAAAGTTTAGTTGATTATGATTTTTGAAGTCAAATATTGCAGTTATAAGGTGTAGAAAAGGAATATTATTTTGTAATATGCTTTTTAATATGTTGAATGTTAGGTTGAGGGTATTGGAGTTATAAGGTGTGAAGGATGATGTTATTATTTACAACCTTTTGAAGGGAATTTGTTAAGAGAACTTGTGTGAGTTAATGCATGGTCTTAAAGAACAATAAAAAATTATTTTTAGAATTCTTTGAGCATCTTATTGAAGAAAATTAATAAGGATAAATTTGTGACACCTAACCCTTAAGATTGGCAAAAGAGTAATTGTGATTGATACAGGTTTTTAAGGTCAATTCTTCATCAAACAAAATGTATGGGCACATCTTCCTTGTGAGTGATTTTTAGATGTTGTGAATGCTAAGTTGGAGAGAAAATATTGTTTTGATAAGCATTGTTGAGTTTGATTGTTAAAGGTTTTTTCAAGTGACAGTTGATGATAAAAGCCTTGTTTGATAAGCCTTGTTAGAAATATTTTATGAACCTTCATTTGCATGATTAGGGTTTGTGCAAGATCATGAGTATCATTGTTATGTGAGATTGTTTGATAAGCATTATTGGAAATAATTGAGTGAGTTTTCATATGCTTGGACTAGGGTTTGTAAGCAAGAAGTGTTTCATTGAGTGATTGATTGAGTGGAGTTGATTGAGCCTAGTCAAGTGGAAGTGTTGAATTGATAGTTCAAGTTTTGTGAAGCAAATTGTTCTATATTCTAAATTGAATTGTGAAAGAGATCAAAAGTGATTGAGCATTGTTGTGAGTGTGAAGCATATTGAGTCTCTAACAATTCTCTATATTTTTTTGTGATATTAAACAAGATTTTGTGTGAATCTTGTCTAAGTTATTGAAGAGTATTTTATGTTAGATTGAGTTGAGTTGAGTAAGCTTTTGTGAAATCTTAAAATACATATTTGAGTCAAGTCTTGGTGAAGACTTGTTGAGAAAATTGGACAAGTTATAGTGAGGACTTGTTGAGTATATTTGAGACAAGTCTTGGTGAATACTTGTTGAGCATATTGAATAAGTTCTAGAGAGGACTTATGGATAAATTAGTGTGAGTTTTTTTGTAAGCTTACAATGGATATTTAAGACAAGTCTTTGAGAAGAATTAAGAGCGAAGTTGATTTATTGATTTGTTCAAACCTTAGATTAAGATTTGGGGCATATCTAGAAGAGTTGATTTGTGATTGAGTCAAGCTTTGTGTTGAGGCTTGAGAACATATTTGAGGATAGATTTGAGGATATGTCTTCTAAATGAGGGTAAGAGTATTCAGTGGATAGAGATCCATAAGCCACTATAGTGGAGGTAGCAATTCTTCTAGAATATCACCAGCCAAAGGAGAGGAGAAGGATTTCTCTTGTGGATAGAGATCCATGAACCAGCTAAGGATATTGGTGTCTCATGTGGATAGAGATCCATGAACTTGATTAGGGGATTGGTGTCTCCTTTGGACAAAGGTCCATAAACATTGTAATAGGGAAGGATTTCCAAGAGATTTGTTGAGAAAATTTTAGTGAAATATTTTCTCCGTGGAGTAGCCCACATTGGGTGAACCATGTTAAATTGATGTCTCTATTGTGTGTGGTGATTTATGCATTACTTTGATTACTATTATTGATATTGCCATTGATATATTGCATAATATTATTTGAGAAAGAAAATTAAAAAGTGTTCTTATACTGTTCACCCCCCCTCTTAGTATAATCTTGTGTTCTTTAATGGTTTATGGTGCTCTGTCTGACTCAACCTTAGTTTCTCTAAAATTTTATTGAATACAAAATTATTCGTACTCCCACTATCTACAATAATATTGCAGTATTTACCCCTTGATTTACACATTGTTTTAAAAATACTTCTTTGAGCAAGTTCACATTCTCTATTTTATGATTTTAGAAGAACTCTCTTCATCATGAGGGATTCTCCTTGTTCTAGCTCTTCCATGTGTCTTAGGGAAGCAAAAATTTCTTCATATGCTACTGTAATATAGTTCCTAATATCCTTTATTTTACTACCACTTTCTTGTGCATTTGGACATTCAAATACCCAATGATCATATTCTCCACACCTATAACACCTTCCAGAGAATCCTTTATCTCTTCCTCTGCAAAAACTACCTCTTGAGAAATCTCCTCCTCTGGCATTCTAGCTAAATTCATTGTGAGAAGTACTAGCTTCTTCTTCATGTTTTTATTGTCCTCTTCCACTGATTTCTTGCCCTTATCCTTGTGAAGACCACCCTATTCATCTTTGATTATTTATTTGTCTTTGCAAACTCTTCTCTTCAACCTTCAATCCATATTGGTAAGCTTCCTCTACCATCCTTATCTTTATCATGCTGACTTCATCTTGTATAAATAATTGTAGTCCATTGATATACTTCAAAACTCTCTTCTTGTCACCTTCCACATGGCTAGCCCAAATGGTGAGCTTATGGAACTCTTGTGTGTAATATTTCATAGTCATTTCTTTTTATCTCAAATTTTACAACTTCTTAAAGAGACCCCATTGGTAATATGATGGGAGGAATTTGTCCTTCCTACTGACCATTTTCTCCCATGTCTTTATCTTTTCTTGTTCTTTTCTTTGCCTCTTAGTTTGGACATGGTCCCACCACAAGGAAACATGCCCTTTCAACTTTGTACAATAAAATTTCACTCTCTTGGGATCTACAATTGATTCAAAATCAAAATATTTTTCCATCTTTACAATCCAATTGATGAGTTATTTAGGGTTTAAATTTCCATCATATGATGGGGTTTCTAACTTTGGCTTTCTATCCATATTAGAAATTTCTCATATTAACCTTTCCCCTAGGTCTCCTTCTTATTCTTCATTGTGAACTTTTGCTTGGTTTGCTTCCTCTTCTTCCTCTTATTCACTATCTTCAACTTGGGTACCCCTCTTCTAAGCAATTTCTAATATATCCAACTAAGTAATGATTCCTCTCATCATATCCACAAATTCTATAGTTCATGGCCCTTGCGGTCTCCCTCTTCATCATTGTGCCATTTGTCCTTGGACACATATCACCCCTTGCTCCTCAAATAACTTCTATCTCCAATACCAAATGATGCAGTAACAACCTAACCTCACCAAGAAGATTAAAAAATAAACTAATATTTCTTCAATCGATTTGGTGAACACAATTGTATGATCAATAGATAATTATTCAATTTAGTAAAACATTTAGTTCAAGCAACTGTATTATTTAAGGAATCATACACTCCATGCAATTTTTTAATAGCTAGGAAAATTATTTGATCCAAGTAGCTTTCATACAAACCTAGGCAACTGTTCAACTCCAACTAGAATTGTACAACTTTGAGAAAACCATACAATTTACTCATCAATCGTACAACCCTAGTGAAATAATGCACTTTATACAAATCTAGGGAAAATTATATGATTCAATCATCAATCATACAACCCTAGAAAAACCATACACTTCATTCAACAATCGTATAATCCTGGGTAAATCATTAAATGCAACTCTTTCAATCATTCAATCTATTAATTCAATCATTGTATAACTCGTTAAAAAATCACACAATCCTAGGGAACTCAATCATTCAATTGTATAATCATTTGTTGACTAATGCAATTTATTGTGTGACTGAACATTTTAAATCCAAATGCTAACTGTTGTTCTACATAGTCTTCTTCCATGAAATTGAAGAGTTTGCCTTTGATCATGACATAGAAGTGGAATAATACTTTAGTATGTCTAATGTAAGGTTAAATGATTATTTTTTTATTTTATAGCCTCCAATTTCCTTTATTGTAGTCTAGCTTCAAAATGAAGCTTGCATTACATGGTTTCCCATAGTTTACTTTGAAAACAAATCTACGGTTCCTTTAGTTCATTTGGTAATTCAATTAAAGTTCTTACCCATGAGCTATATTTTGATGGACTTCCTATCCTTTGTCATTGGTGTCTATATTCACTATGTCCCGTCCTCCATTCGCTTGAAGGGCTTCTCAAATTCTTAGGTCTCCACCACGATTCTCCATTGCTTAATTTCAATACATCAAATGATTGCTATAACCTGCATGACCACAATTATTCTTTTCTTAAATGCAATGCATCAAATTTTTTCTAGAACCTGCACAAGGAAAAATAATAGAACACACCATTCCAAGTATTCAATTCATACACCATTCCAAATATGTAATTCACAATAGCAAGTTCCACAAAGGTAAATGAATAAGTAGTTTTTATTTATTTATTGGTATTGCTAAACTAATTTGAGAGCTCTCCTCTCTTTTCCAAACCCCTCTTAGGCAAAAAAATGGAAAAAAACAAACAAGTTATAATCATTTATAGCCACAATTGAAAATGGTTGGATTTTTAGCTCCAACTATTCATCTATCAGGTCTTGTCAGATGCTTCCACATCAACAAATGATGCTATGAGTAGTTTTTGCCATGAAGCAAATAATTTACCTTATACATGGTCTGAAACCAAGGATCCACACTTCAAAAAATAAAGTGAGTAGGATTTTAATAGTTCTATTGGTCCTATAGTTCATGGATATAATTAAAATCATTCCATCCCATGCAAGATTGTATTGGTCCTATTGGTTCTATAGTTTGTGGATATAATTAAAAAATATTTCATAACATATAAATGTAAAGGTAATTAAAGGTTAGTGAGTAGGATTATAATTACTAGGATCATATAATCTCACACATTTGATCTTATTTAATCATGATAATAACAATATTGAATAAAATAAAAACTTTATTGATAAAACATCATTATTTGTTATTGTTACAAAGATATAGATATTGATAAGAGTCTCAATATGATCTCATTTAATGATAATAATAACAATGATATTCAATAAAATGAAAACTTTATTGATAAAACATCATTCTTTAATCATAATAATAACAACATTGAAAAAATAAAAGATTTAAATCTTTGTTATTGTTACATAACATAAAGATTTGTCTTCAATATAAATATTTATAGGAGTCCAATTATTGATAAGAGTCTAATTTATATAGATAAATTATATTCTTCATATGTACTTTCCGGTCCACTTTCTTCCCTCTTCTTTCATTCGGTCCACTTTCTTCCCTCTTCTTTCATTCGGTCCACTTTCTTCCCTCCTCTTTCATTCATTCTTCTAACTATTGATCCTTGTTTGATGAGTATTCATTCTTCAACCAAGGATCCTTGGTTGATGAGTATTTCTCTATTCATATGTACTTTATGTTCCACTTTATTCCTTCCTCTTTCATTCATCCTTCTACCTCTTTATCCTTGGCTAATAAGTATTTTGAAGTTATTTTCTATCACTCAACCACACCTAGTGTTCCCTTTAATTTCTTCTCTCCTATTTCATTATTTCATTCATTCTTTACCTCTTATACCTCCTAGTCCTCAACTGATGAGTATTTGGAAGTTATTTTTGATCACTCAACCACACCTATTGTTCCCTTTAATCTTCATTGAAAGCCATAATGACCTTTGGAGATCTCACTCTCCCTTATCTCAAACATTCTCTTAGTTCCACACACACTATCACACCATTAATCATAATTTTTAGTTAGAACAAATGATACCATGAGTAGTTCTCACCATGAAGTATATCAAACCTTATCTTAGGTCAACCTTCTCTTAGTTCCACATACACTACCACACCATTAATAATAATTTTGAGTTAGGATAAATGATACCATGAGTAGTTCTCACCATGAAGCAAGTGATTTCACCTATGCATGGTCCAAACCCAAGGATATGTAGATACTAAAATCATGTCAATTAGATGAGACTGCAATGAAACACTCTTATCAACACCATATTATCCCATTAGGAAACCCTCAGGGGTTAAATAGGGGTCCTAACCACTTTTAGAAGTTTTACCCCACTTTTGGGAATTTTTGGGCCATGTAATAATGGCTATCCCACCCTAGGATGACCATAGTTCATGGTCATACCACCCAGGGATGGCCACCAGTAACCATCCCTAGGTGTTATGACCATGGCCTAGGCCCCTCAAAAATTCAAGGGCAGGATAAATAGTAATCAAATTCTGCCATTTATCCCACCCAATGACTTATGACAGATTGAGGGTCTGCCTAAGCCATCACAACCTACAAATTGGAGGGTCAAATTGGAGGCCTCTTCAACCCAATGCATGGCAAGGGTGTTGACAAGTGATGAAACCTACCTTGCATGCCCCAAATTGACCCCTTGACCCTATGGTCCTCTTAGGATATAAATTGGAGATATTCCACCCAATTTTAGAGAGAGGTCTTTGTAATAATTCACCACGAAGTGCTACCGAGATTCACTCTCCCATTTTAACCACGTATTTGCCCTTAGAATCTTCATCAATTGAAGGAGTTTCCAAGACATCCCCAAATATGCACATCCATTCCAAAACCCACCCATTTTTGTGAATTAGATTACCAAATTTGATGACAACACCCCTAGGAGTATTTTGGACTAGATCCCAGAGGAATTGGTGGCAAAAACCACTAGGTTTGGTGGTCGTCCCCACTTGGGATGGTTAACAATCCCAATTGAAACACCCAGGGGCATCCATGAATTGGCATACAATTTTGAGTTAATTTTAGTGTAGATCATTTCTAAATTATTTTACATACATCATACTAGAATTTGGTGAGATTTGGAGCAGTTTTGGACCTTCAATTAGGGTTTTTGTGATGACAATCCCAATTGGAACACCCAAGGATGGCCATGGGTTTTTCTTGTAATTTCATTTCAATTTCTATATAAATCATTTCTAAAGTAGATAATATACATTATGCTAAGTTTTGGTACAATTTGGAGTAGTTTTGCATTGTCTATTGCACTTTTTGTATTCAATGTTGCATGCATATTTATGATTTCATCTTAATTCACACATGTTATTAATCAATTTCAGTTTATTGTGTGTATATCTAGGTATCCCAGTACATGAGGAAGGATCTACAAGTTCAAATATGGATGGATCATTGCAACGATAGCAAAAGTCCACTTTTTAATCGTGAGTGCGAGGAAGACACTAAAAGCGTACCTTGAGTTTCTGAAAGGATTATATCCTTTGGACATTGTAATGGATTGTATAAATTAAGAGACCTCAAGGGAACATTTTGTAACTGCATATTTGGTAAATGCATTAATATAAAGAGAACCACCCATTTCTTTCACTTATTTGTTATATTTATGCTTACTTTCATGTCGTTTTTGAATGCTTAAATAGATCAAAATATGCATTTCATTTCCCTTTGCTAGGTGCACTATTTTTTCCACTCTACTGTGGTGATCACGGTGTGACCCCTATCTCATTTCATTTTTGCATGTTTTGACTCTATTTTTGTTTGTTGAATGTTGTAGGTATTGGTCGTTCTAGACTGAAACGAACCCTAAATTTCTAATTGGAATACCCAGGGATGACCAAAGCAATCGTCCCACCTAGGGATGGCCCCCAAATTTGCAGCCATCCCACCCTGGGATGGCCACAAAACAAGGGGTTTGCAACTCAAATTTATATATACAACAACATTATAGGATTTCAAAGTATGCATCCAAATCTTCACTTTGAACTAATACTATTTGGAAAATGTTAAATTCATATTTTTATACCTTTTTCTTATTCATTGAAAGGTAGATTTCACTTTTCCTAAAATTCAAAACAACAAAAAGAAGAAAAATATGGAAAATAAATTTGAAGTATGCATTTGAAAGGTTTTATTGCTTGCGACCTACCAACCCTTTGGTCACCAAAAAATCTTGAAAGTACCTATTAACCCTTTGGTCACCCAAAAATGCTCCAAAGGTATCTATGAACCCTTTGTCACCCAAAAATATCCCAAAGGTGCCTATAAATCTTTTGGTCACCCAAAAAAGATCCAAAGGTACCCATAAATCCTTTGGTCACCCAAAAAGCTCCAAAGGTACTCATAAATCCTTTGGTCACCCAAAAAGCTCCAAAGGTATCTATAAACCCTTTGGTCACCCAAAAAAATGTCCCAAAGGTACCTATAAACCCTTTGGTCACCCAAAAAGCCCCAAAGTTATCTCTAAACCCTTTAGTCACCCAAAAATCTCCAAAGGTACCTACAAACCCTTTGGTCACCCAAAAATCTCTAAAGGTACCTACAAACCATTTGGTCATCAAAAAATACCCAAAGGTATCTATAAACCCTTTGGTCACCCCAAAAGCCCTAATGGCATTCACTAAGCCCATTGTTTAAATGTATATATACATATATCAATCAAAATCCAAAAAATCATTAAAATAACAAAACTATAAAAATATTGCATTGCATTACATTTCATATCATTGCATTATACAATCACTTGCATTAAGCATACTCATCATTGCATTTTTCATTCTAGAGTTAATCATACATGTCTAGCACCAACTTTTGTACACTAGCCATCCTTCAAAATCAACTTTGTCAAAAGTCATTATTCACACACGTCTACATTATACTTATCATTTCCATACATATTTCCCACCTTTCATATTTGTGTTTGTTTCCCTTATTCTAGTTATTTGTTATAATATGTCATTAGGATTTTTGGTCACTCAATCGCCTCTAGTTTTATTTTTAGATTTTTTAGAAAGCTATCTTTATTTTTAGAAGGTAGAGTCTTTCTTTGATTGTACCTGGTATACATCATAATACCAACACATTAATAAATCCAAGTTTTGCACAAGGAAAGAGGAAACCTACAAAGTGGTCCATGTTACCCTAGGTGAAAAGTTTACCTTGTTCATCCCCCTTTGTGAATGCTTAAAATATGCTAATAATTGACAAAAGTACAAGCTCCTCCCTACCCAAAGCAATAAAGATACCTTGCCCCCGCAAAATCTTGGCAAGTATCCAAAGAGCAAAAAAAAAAAAGTGGTTTTCACCACTATTAAAAGCAAAAAGAAAAATAACTAGTGGTTCTCACCACTACCAATATCCCTTACTCACCAAACAAAAATGATAAAATCCTTAGAGTAATTCAAAAAT
Organism: Wollemia nobilis; assembly: GCA_028583015.1. NCBI lineage: Eukaryota > Viridiplantae > Streptophyta > Pinopsida > Araucariales > Araucariaceae > Wollemia > Wollemia nobilis. The sequence goes on along the minus strand of JAQPPZ010000349.1, from coordinate 3,606,889 downwards.
AAAATAAAAGAAGGGAGTACTGAACTTGAATCCCTAGAATTCTCATCATTTGACAATTATAAGGTAATCCTCATTATAGGTTAGATGGAATCAAGCTTTCCTTGAAATGGTGGTATCCTTACGCATGATGATAAGTCTGTCACATTAGCAACCTAATTTTGTACAGACTAATATTTTCATGCAAATGAGCTAGTTTTTGGTAGTTTGTATTTCCTAGTGGTCTAATCCAACTATGTACAAAATTGAGGATAATGATACTTGAAAGGTGATCTTCAGTACAAATGGGCTACATAAATCTTGTTTGTAACTAGAGTAACTTTATGCGTTATCATAGCAATGAACTCACATGCACACACAAGGATATGGAATATCTTGGTCATCCTAGCAGATTTATATCTTGCCTAAAATTCTTGCATGGTTAATATACAACTTTTGAGTAGATCACTAGAGTGTTGGAGTCTCATGAAAATATCAAAGACATTCTATAAAATATTACTTTTCATATAATTCCATAACATATTATCACATGTTTGTTAGTTTACATTTTCACAATCCATTATATAGTCTTATGATAACGTTAAAATAAAATAATAAATTTTGTACAGTCTATGGTGCTAGCATCTAATGTGTCAAATAGTATTCATAACTCATCATACAGATTAACAAATCATCCATTTAATTATACATACACACATGTACATATAATCAACCAACATCATAGTAAAATACATGCATCCATGATATTGCATCTATAAATGCATCAAAAAACCAAGAAGTAGACATAAATGCACATATTTTCTCACCACAAGGAGCTTCATAAAGGATAATTAAGCATATCTACCGGTCCAAAATATTCAAAAATCATAAAATCAACAAAAAAATCAAATAAAGTAAAATATCAAGTGCACCTCATACCTAGTTATTTACCCTATATACTTGGTGGTTGCAACGACTTGCACTCCATGCAATTCGGCAAGATGAGTAAATTACCATAAGCCAACTTGAATCAAATTATTCATCATCAAACTGAAATGTCTTCACTTCAATCCCCAAGAAGGCCATTGTGGTCAAAATTTTCCATGAGAATGAGGTATTCATTTCCTTTCTTCCATGAAATATCATAAAAAAAAAAACACCAAAAAAAGAGAAGAAAAGGCAAAGAAAATGGCCTAAAAACCACCAAAAACATATCAAAATTGATAAAATTCACAAAGGATCAATATTGAACCCAAATTGTTCACGGATGAATTGAAAAGTCTCTACTTCAATCCCCAATAAGGTCATTGTGGTCAAACCACTCCATGGGAATGAGGTATTTAGTTCTGTTCTTCCATGGAATATCATCAAAACTATTAGAATCCTCATAAAATTGATAAATTTTATAATAGGTAAAGTTGAAGGAATCCCAGTCAAGTCATATTGGTCAAGTGACTTGTCACTTTCATCACTGGTCATGGCCTCATAGACTCATCGACTCATCTCTTGAGGGGGTAATCATAATAATGAATTCATAATCAAAATCAACACTTAAACACTCAAAAGTGCAACCTGCATACATTCAAAATAATGATTTCCAAAGATAAATTTCAAGCCTACATTGGGGTAAATAATTTAGCACCAATTCAACAAAGCAAAGTCTTGGTATCCTTGGAACCCTCAAGACACATATCCCAAAATAGGTTTATAATCCAAATAAGAAACCAAGACCAAGTATACCCTAAGCCCCTAAGACTGCTATTGCAATGTGGCTGAAAGGTATACCAAAATCAATCCTTCAATTATGTCAAAATAAAGGATTCCAAGAATATATGATCTTTCCACAATAGAGGCATCTAAATTTGGTTAGGTTATTGAATAACCTTAATCATTTGATAGTTTAGTCATATATTTTTTCTTTGCACTCTATTTCACACAACGTATCTCAAAAAGGGGTATTTTTAGACACTAAAATCACGTCAATTGGATGAGACTGCAATGACACACTCTTATCAACACCATATGGCCCCATTGGGTAACCCTCAAGGGTTAAATAGGGGTCCTAACCACTTTTGGGAAGGTTTACCCCACTTTTGGGAAGTTTTGGGCCATGTAGCCATGGCTATCCCATTGAGGATATCCACAGGTCATGGTCGTCCCACCCATCGATGACCTCCAAAAATCATCCCTAGGTGGGATGGCCATGGTTTAGGCCCTTCAAAAATTTAAGGGTAAGACAAATGGCAATCAAATTCTACCATTTATCCCACCCAATGACTTATGACATATTGAGGGCCTATCAAAGCCATCACAACCTACAAATTGAAGGCCCAAATTGGAGGCCTATTCCACCCAAAACATGGTAAGAGTTTTGACAAGTTGTGATACCTGCCTTGCATGCCCCAAATTGTCCCTTTGACCCTGTGGCCATCTTGGGCTATAAATTTGAGGTATTCCACCTAATTTTAGAGATATATCTTTGCAAGAATTCACCATGAAGTGCTATCGATATTCATTCTGCACTTTTACCCACGTATTTGCCCTTGGAATCTTCATCAATTGAAGGAGTTTCCAAGACATCCTCAAATACGCACATCCATTCTAAAACCCACCCATTTCTAAGATTTATATTATCAAATTTGATGACAACACCCATAGGAGTATTTTGGACCAAATCCCAGAGGAATTTGTGGTAAACACCCCCAGGTTTGGTGGTCATCCCCACCTAGGACAGTTAACAGTCCTAATTGGAACACTCAGATATGGCTATATATTTGCATATAATTTTGATTTAATTTCAGTGTAGATCATTTCTAAATTAGTTTACATACATCATACTAGAATTTGGTGAGATTTGGAGCAGTTTTGGACCTTCAATTAGGGTTTTTGTGATGATAGTCCCAATTGGAACACCTAGGGATGGCCATGGGTTTTGCTTGCAATTTCATTTCAATTTATATACGAATTATTTTCTAAAGTAGATAATATACATTGCTAAGTTTTGGTACAATTTGGAGTAGTTTTTGCATTTTCTATTAAACTTTTTGTATTCAATGTTGCATGCATATTTATGATTTCATATTAATTGCACATGCTATTAATCAATTTTAGTTTCTTGTGTGTAGATCCAGGTATTCCAACGCACAAGGAAGGAGCTACAAATTTTAATATGGATATATCATCACTGTGGTAACAAAATCTTGCTCTTCAATCGTGAGTACAAGGAAGACACTAAAAGCACACCTTGAGTTTCTGAAAGGATTATATCCTTTGGACATTGTAATGGACTATATCAATTAAGAGCCCTCAAGGGGACGTTTTGTAACTGCATATATGGAAAATGCATTAATATAAATATAACCTCCCATTTCTTTCACTTATTTATCATATATGTGCTTACTTTAATGTCGCTTTTAAATGCTTAAATAGAACAATAGATGCATTTCATTTCCCTTTGCTAGGTGCACCATTCTTTCCACTCTACAGGATCTACGCTAAAAAAGAATAGAGTAAGTAGGATTATACTGGTCCTATTGATCCTATAGTTTGTGGATATAATTAAAATCATTTCATCGCATATAAAGATAATTAAAGGTTAAAGGTTAGAGTGAGTAGGATTGTGGATATAATTCATGGATATAATTAAAATCATTTCATCGCATGAATGTAAAGGTTAGTAAGTAGGATTATAGAAGGTAATTAAATGTTGGTGAGTATGATTATAGATTGTAATTAAAGGTTAGTGAGTATGATTATAGAAGGTAATTAAAGGTTAGTGAGTTTTATTATACTAGTCTTCTATTTCGTGGATTCGTGGATGTAATTAAAATTATTTCATTAGAATTCATGCTGAAAAATGTGAAATTCGATGGACGGATGAATGTACGTGAGTTCAAAAGAGAAAGCAGGTTTGACAAGAGCAATAAAATGAAAGGTAGAAGTAGACTGGGTGGTGATTTCAATCACATATTCCCATAATCACCATGGAAAGTACCACCTAGAAGTGGGTGGTAAATTAATTTATGTCCTCCCTTGGTCAGCTATAAAAGTATTACCCAAATGATGGGTGGTAAATTACTTTATGTCCACCTGAAAAACAACTTGTAAAGTGTCACCCGAGGAGTGGGAATAAAAACACTAAACAACACTTGGGTGGGGCTTTACTTAAATCCACCCAACGGGATTAAACTAAATATCCGCCTAACTTTAAAGTTTCACCAAGAACAAATAAAAATTTTGTCCAACTTTATTTTGTGTCCGCCAAGGGTTTTTCAAACCACGAGTTGCACAAAGATAAAAGTATCATGCGAAAGCTCAAATATGCACAAATAAATATATTTTATATTAATTGAAATGAGACTGACTACAACTGTAGTTTCTAAAATGTATAAATTAAACCTTTCATCAGACACTTTTCTCTCTAGAAGCTTTACACAAACATCTGCAAACTAGACTACATTGTTGCAGGATAAACTCACACAGGAGTGTCTGGATGTTGTAGCTTTAGATACTCACTCTTTGAAGTCTTCCTTCAAATTTTCTTCTCCTTTGTATTTCTCCTCTTCCACTCCTCCTCTCTATAAAACTAATACCAGGGACTCATATATATAGAGTCGGGGATGGAAGGAAAGGTAGGAAAGGCTCACCAACAAACTAACATGCATTAAATGGCTCATCGATAATCTGATATCCATTAAATGCAAACTTGATGCTAGGAGACTTTCCAAACAACTGTAGTCAAATTGTGAACTATCGGTAATAAATACGAGTACAACAAAATCTAGTAATTGATGCAAAAGATAAAATTTGTCAGATGGTGTCAAATCTGGTTTAATTTTCTAAAATCCTCCTTTAAACCAAATTTCATAAAATATTTGACACCGAGCATTTCCCCTAACTTTTTAAAGTCTTCCTCCTTTGAAACTTTTGTGAAAATATTTGCAACCTGCTACTCTTTGGACCTACAAAAAAATAACTCAATTTCATCAGATTTCACCAGTTCTCTAATGAAATGGTACTGTATGTCAATATGCTTGGTCCTACCATGAAAAATTGGATCCTTTGATAGTGTTGTGGTAGAATTATTGTCATAAAATATAGTTGTTGCCCCTTTCGGTGGATGATTTAACTTGCCTAAAATTCTTCTCAAACTAATTTCCTGGCATGTGATTGAAGTGGCAGCAACATACTCTACCTCAGCAGTGGCTAATGCAACAATCAGTTACTTCTTTGATGACCATGAAACTACTCCCAATCCAATATGGAAATCATAACCGAAAGTGCTCTTCCAATCATCTATATTTCCAGCCCAATCGTTATTTATGTAGCCAACAAGCTCAAGCTAGTCTTTTTTTGCATAGGAAATTCCATGGTTCTTGGTCCCATTGACATATTGTAGTATTATTTTGCCTACTTGCAAGTGAGTATTCTTCAATGCTTCCATAAATCTACTAATAAAGCTCACTGTAAACATAAAATTTGATCTAGTTGCTATCAAATACATCAGACTTCCAAGTAACCTTTTGTAGAAATTTGGATCAATATTGCTATCACAATCATTATTTCCCAAATTTATGTTTGTTGCAACTGGTGTGATTGCAGGTTTGTTTTCATCCATATTAAACCTCTTCAGGACATCTTTTGCATACTTGCCTTGATAAATGAAGATACCATCTGTATATTGGGTAACTTCATTGCCAATAAATTAATTCATCAAGCCCAAGTCCATCATCTCAAACTCTTTCTTCATGGCATTTCTAAACTGTTCAAATAACATGTTGTTAGTGCCAATATAAATTAGATCATCTACATACAAGCAAACAATTATCATCTCTCTTTATTCATTTGTCTTCACATAGATGGTGTGCTCATATGGGCATTTGATGAACCCATTCTCCTAAAAATATGCATCTCAACCAAGACAAGGATTTCTTCAATTTTAGGACCTTTCCTTATTGTCCTTCCAGCTTATAGTCAGGTGGTTGGTCTATGTAGACCTCTTCTTCAACACTCCATTTAGGAAGGTAGACTTGACATCCATTTGGTAAACATTCCAACATTTTTATGTTGCCAAAGACAAAATCATTCTTACTATGTCAAGTCTCACTACAGGTGCATATACCTCATGATAGTCAATCCATGATTCTACTTGTATATTTTTACCACTAGTTTGGCTTTATGCCTATCAACTTCACCTTGGACATTAAAATTAGTTTTATATACCCATTTTACTCCAATGGTCTTCTTTCTTGTTGGAAGATCCATTAATTCCTGGGTCTAATTTTTTTTTATGGATTCAATCTCATCATCCATTGCTTTCACCTATTTTCTATTCTGAATTACTTCTTCAAATGAAATTGGATCACACTCAAAATAAAACAAAATTATAATGTTCTTCATCTATTTCATTTCCAGTTACCTCATAAATGTCTTGCAAGCTCCTTCTTGCAAGTGGAGATGATCATGATGATGAGGTAGTGTTGATGTTGGCATTGGTACTATTGCTTGATGCTACATGCGGATGCACTTTGTTTCCTTCCAAGTGCTTAGTCTCAATAATTGTTGGCTCTAGTTTCCTAGTCTTGGATTTCCAGTTCCAAGCTTCATCTTCATGGAACTTCACATCTCGGCTTATGATCAACTTCTTTGTGACAATATTATACAACCTGTAAGCCTTTGATTCTTCACTATAAGCAGCAAAGATGCATTTTTTTGCCTTATCATACAACGTTTTTCTCTTCTCATCTAGAACATGTGCATATGCTATGCACCTGAAAACTCTTAAGTGAGCAACGCTCAATTTTTTGTTGCTCTAGGATTTTAGAAGAATCTTGTCCTTCACACTCTTCATGGGACACCTATTCAGTAGATATATTGTACAACATACAAATTCTGCCTATAACTCATGTGGTAATCCCTTTGCCTTCAACATATTTTATGCCATCTCCATTATTATTTTGTTCTTCCTCAACACCATTCTACTATGGTGTGTATCTAGTTGTAAACTGCCTTTGAATTCCATTTGCCTTGAAAAAATTATGGAATTCATTGAATATGTGCTCACCTCCTCCATCTGTTCTAAGAGTTCACATAATAGCCTCTTTGTTTTTCAACTAAAGCTTTAAACTCCTTGAATTTTTCAAAAGCCTCTTACTTTTGTCTAATGGGATATACCCATGTCCTCTAACTAAAATCATCTATGAATGTCAGGAAGTACTTGTTGTCGATAAATGTGTTGGTTTGCATAGGACTATAGGTATCTGAATGCACCAGCTCCAATGACTATGAAGCTCTCCATGATTATACTGTAGGGAATGCATACCTATGTTGCTTGCCAACTAAGCAACCTTCACATACTTGATTGGGTTTCTTTATGAGTGGTAAACCCTTCACCATATGTTTCTTTTATAGCAATTTTAGGCCATCGAAATTAAGGTGATCGTATCTAAGATGCCACAGCCATGTAGCATCTTTCACAACTGCATTAAATGAGAGCAGTAATTCATTTTGAATCTACAAGGAAAACATTTTGTTCTTTATCATGGACACATTTGCTATGAGCCCGTTCTCTCTATCTCTGATGATACAAGCTCCATTTTTAAATTACACAGTGTACCCGTTTACACCATCTATCCAATGCTTAGAAAATTATGTTTCAATTTAGGCACATAGTACACATAAGGATGTGCCTTCTTTCACCTTGGTGTGGATTATAATCTTCCTTTTGCCCATGAAAGGTACCTTGTTGTTATTCCCTATATTCACCTCAGATTTGATGGTTTCATCCAACTGTGAGAATATTTCTTTGTTCCCAAACATGTGGTTATTGCACCCACTATCAAGATACCAAGTATTCTTCTAGCTCTCTTCATCTATACTACAAGTCAGCATCATAGTCCCCCATACATCTCTACACTTTGCATTTCACTTTCATTTGTATAGTGGGCTTGCTTCTTGTTATCCTTGGCCAATTTCTTTCTACACTTATAGCTAAAATGACCAAATTGCTTGCAATAATAACATTGGATATTTGATTTATCATACCTCTAGTTTAATCCACCTTGTTTATTTATGTCATTGTCTCTTCCTCCTGCTTGATGGAAGTTGCAGCTTGTCTCTCCTTCATTGGAGTTTGAATTTCCTCCTCTCTTATGACCTCTTCCATGCTTGCCTCTATTGCTCCGTCCTCTTCCTCCTTGAGAAGATGAGGCATTCTTGTAGGATTCTTCTCTTCTACTATTGTCTCGAAATGAGACATGCATCTTGAACACTTGCTCTTATGAGGATTAAGATTTATGGCTCACCCTTTGCTCATGTGTTTGCAGAGAACCCATGAGCTCATCTATAGAGAGGATTGTTAAATCCCTCGATTCTTCAATCGTTGTCAACACTTATTCAAACCTTATTGGTAGGCTCATTAGTATTTTCTTCGCTATGCTTTGGTTCTCAACATTCTCATCATTCAACTACATTTGGTTGATGATACCCATAGTCTGGATACATAAGTTTCTCATGGACTCTGACTCACTCATCCACAAGTTCTCAAACTCCCTTCTCAACATCTACAACCTCACCAACTTCACTTTGTTGGTGCCCCAGAAAGAGCTAGTTAAAATTTCCCATGCCTCCTTTACTTTGGCTACTATTGTAATTCTTGAGAAGATGGTCTCCTCAACCGCTTGCATTATATAAAATAATTTCTTCTGGTCCTTCTAGTTCTTATTTAATAGATCTTTCTCTGCATGGGAGAGAGAGCTCAATGCTACTACATCTACTAGTTATGTGTAACCATTCTCCACCAAGTCCCATATCTCCTGAGACCCAAATAGGATCTTCATTTAAATACTTCAGGAATCATAGTTCTTGCCATTGAACTGTAGGATTTGCAACTACAAAGAATTGTTATCAAAAAACATTGCTTATGCAATTTTTCCACCAATGATGCTAGCTTTGATACCAATTTTAAAAGATAACGAGCAGACGAGATGCTCGATGGAACTCCAATGGGTGAGTAAAAAGGTTTTGATGGGAGCTTTTGAGACAAAATGTAGAAATAAAAGTTGGACAGGGTTTTAGGTGACGTCTGCCCAGCTTGGTATTATAAAGTACCGCCCAAAAGAGTGGGTGGTATTTTACCTTGCGTTCGCTCAAAATAAACTTTTCATTGGGAAGTAAATTATAAGTCTACCCAAAAGATGTTTTCAATAATTTCGCCCAAAAAGGTGGGTGGGTAAAACCTAAATAAAACTTGAGCTTTTGCCTGACGAATTCTAAACTAAATATTTGTCAAACTTTAAAGTTCTTCCAAGAAGAAATAAAACTTCCACCCAACTTTATTTTGGGTCGACCAAGGGTTTTTCAAAATGCAAGTTGCACAAAAATAAAAATATCACGCGAAAGCTTAAATATAAGCAAATAAATATATTTTATATTAACTAAAATAAAATTGACTACAACTGCATAAATTAAACCATACAACTGCATAAATTAAACCAAACCTTTCATCGAACGCTTCTTTCTCTAGAGGTTTTAGAGAAACATCTACAAAACAAACTGTGCTATTGCAGGATAAACTCACACAAAGTGTCTGAATGTTGCAGCTTCAAATCCTCGCTCTTGGAAATCTTCCTTTGAGTTTTCTTCTACTCTATCTGTCTCCTCTTCTGCTCATTCTCTCAAACAAATATCAAAAACTCATATATATAGAGTCGAAGATGGAAGAAAAGGTAGAAAAAGCTCAACACACTCACATGCATTAAATGGCTCACCAAGAATATGAGCCACATTTGATGCCGAGAGACTTGCCAAACAAGTGCAGTCAAATCACAAACTACCAATAATAAATGGGAGTACAACAAAATCCAACGATTTATGAAAAAAAAAAATTAGATTTTTTTCTAACAAAATGAAATCTAACCACTACGATTTATGACAAAAAAAAATTTCTAACAAAATGAAATCTAACCACTCAAGGGAAGAGAACACCTCTTTAAAATCCGCATATCCACTTTATCATCATTCTGTCATCGGTTCTTGCTTTTCGTCATCCGTTCTTTGAGAACGCCTCTTTAAAATCCGTGTATCCACTTTATCATCATTCTATCGTCGGTTCTTGCTCTCCAAAGTTCAAGTTTTGCAACATATTTATTTCTTTTTGCTCATTTATTCAATTTTTTTTGTTTCCTTTTTTATTTTTATAACCCTCAACTTAGCACCCCCACCCCCTATTATAGATGGTTTGGATAGTTTGGATAGGGCTCCTCGATTGCACGCTGTAGTTAACGTAATTAAAATAATTTCATCTTATTAATATGAAATTAAGAAATAACTCCCTCGACACAAACCGATATATAGCTATAAAATAAGTAGATTCAAAAACTTCTATTACTTTTTTTATAAATAAATCAGCTCCTTCTATCTTCGCATCAGTCTTTCTAAAGACATGAATGAAATTAAAAGCTAATTAGGGATCAAAACAACAATCATTTACACCATTAACAATTATCACAATGACATACTCTACAGTGGAGCAAATTATTATTAAGATTATTACATCTTTTACAGGCATATTGCAACATAGGCAAATTTTACATTTTTTACCGGGAACATTACAAACACACCACATCTATCGGATCGCAGTGTTGATCAAATTATATAAATGATAAACGTAGTAGAATGCATGAAAGAAAAACACTTGAATAACCCTTGGAGTTCTTAAAATATATATTTCTCCAAGGAAGCCAAAATTTTAAGAAAGAGAACAATTTTTTTTTTTTAATAGTGACAAGTTTCATAGCCCCAGTAAGGACTGCGGAACATCCTTAGCTGCCATTCCAGTGCTCTCTGCCACAGCCTTCCACGGTTCGGTTCGTGTCTCCCACAGTCTTCGACGGTTCGGTTTGTTTCTTTAGGACGAGCGCCTACTCTGATGAAAGTGTAATCGTCTGCGTGGGAAACAATGAGGAAAAGAAAATAATTTAAAAGCAAAGGTATTGAATTTACCCTATAGAAACCTAGGGACAGTAGTGGTAGTTTGCATAGGAAGAGGGAAAAAGACTTTTTTAAAAAATAAAAACAGGGAAGAAAAGGATAACGTATCAAATAGAAACAGCAGCAGATAAAGTACACAGATAAGATGGGCGAAGTATAGCTGTGCCACATAGGGTTTTTGAATAAAGGAAAGAGAATTGTACACATAGGTTCTTGAAGAATGAATGAATTCATTCTACACATAGGGTTACCTCTCAAATTTCATTAAATATATATAATAGATGAATGAACATATATAAACCTAGAACTTAGTAAATGATCATCCATACCCACCACCAACATCATTGATTCATAACCGTCCAATTTGTGATGAACCCAATGTAAACGAAGGGTAGGTGTCTGCATATGGTATACGAACCTGCATAATATAAAATGGTTAGGCTTGACTTGCCAATGTCCAAACAAACGATTCGTTCTAGGAAAGTGCCCAATCCAAACAAAGCATTAAAAATTTGCAAAGAAAACAAATTCATAGGATCTAGATGAATGCACACATGCCATCTTCATTTATTTATTTTGCATTTATTAATCAAAACGTAAAGAGTCAAAACCAACTAAGCAACACTTCAAACATAAAGTCCACTGTCTAGTGGATCTCAACTTTTATCAATCAAATAAGAAAGAGCCATTCAAGTCGAACGAAATTTCACCATGGGAACTATATTATTTCGAAAATCATTATATTTCAATTCTAGGTTATAAAACACAGACTTCCCCTCTAAAGAGATTTGGCATCATTAAGTTCACTATGAATCGGTCATGTATCTTATAACTAATGTATCTTTTTTATCACTCAGTAAGAAAGAGCCATTAAAGTTTCAAAATTATTTTTATTTCAATGTTATAAAATAGAGACTTCCAGGTTCGACATCATACTCAATATGAATCGGTGAATCGGTCATGTATTTATTATTATTATTATTTGTTATGTGACGGCGCTGGGTTTTGGAGGGTGCCGGCTGCTGCTGCCGTGTGCATAAATGTAGACGTCGGAGAAACCTCCGGTGCCGGCTCCTACTGCCGTGTGCATAGATGTAGACGTCACAGAAAGAGCCATGGCGACGTTGATCCGTCTCAAAACCCTATACATAGCTCTCCTCCTGTTTTAGATTCTTTTTTCTTTGTTGTATATTTAGGTTTTGCCGTTCTATTTTTTTTATGAGGAACCTTTTATATACAACATATTCGCAACATGTGAGGGGAGAGATTTGAACCTGGGCCTCTCGATAACTGGAGAGTTTTAACTACCCACTTGCTCTCCAACTCCTCTACATAAATGGATTTTCCGTTTTATTTTGCTTTCGTTTTCTTTGTTTCTTTTTATTTTTTATTTTTTCCTAGAGGATGCCCTATTTCGCCCTTTGCAAAAGAAGTAGGAAATATGAGATCGATATCGTAAAAGAAGCGAGCTCGCCCTATATAGAGATCATGCGAAGTTGTTTGTTTTTCTCTCAATTATTTGTAGGCAGAAAAAGAAGCGAGCTCGCCCTATATAGAGATCATGCGAAGTTGTTTGTTTTTCTCTCAATTATTTGTAGGTGATGATCTGCCTGGATGGATCGAGCATTTTGAAAATTACCAACTGGATTGGAAATTCGAACCAGGCTGGCTCTCTAACCGCATCAGCATGATGAATTGGATTTTAGGCAACCGTTGTGCGTTTTCGTTAGAGGATTGAAGACGAAATTATGATAGCCCGAAGCAGTGTTTGGAAACTCGCAATTCGGGAGCCTAATTTTTGCGAGTTCTGGCAACTCGCGATAAACTCGGCAATAACTCGGGGAAAATCTCCGAAAAACACATTGAAAAAATAAAAATAAATAAATAAACAAACAAATAATTTTTTAATGTAAGGTCAGAACATTTGGCTCTCCGGCATTGGAAGGAGACGCTGATAAATCGCTGGTAACGCCTAATTTCATGCCGACAGCAGCGGCCTCGATAGAAATTAGCATTTACGCTTACCTTTCTAATCTCAGCCCCTCAATAAAAATTAGCATTTTCACCCTTTCTAATCTCAGCCCCTCGATAGAAATTAGCATTTACGCATTTCTAATCTAGGTCCCTCATACCCCGCCTCGGCCCTTCGAATCGACTTAGAAAACGGATTCGTCTTCCCATCTCACCGCATAGTTGCGCTCAGGTGTATCCAATTTGCGTCTCATTAAGGGGTAATGTGTTAAGGATCTGAAGCACTGAATCGACTTAGAAAACGGATTCGTCTTCCCATCTCACCGCATACCAATTTGCGTCTCATTAAGGGGTAATGTGTTACGGATCTGAAGCACTGCGAGGTCCGATCAATTATCGTTTTAATGAAGTTCTGTAGAAATCTCCTTATGGCTTTAATGAAGTCTGAAGTCTGGGTGTGTAAATTTTTTTTTTTTTTTTATGTTTTTGTGTGAGCCAGAGCTTTGTCTAGTTTTTTTTTTTTTTTTTAAGAAATCTCTTTATGGCTTTGTCTAGGTTTTTTTTTTTTAGATGTCTGAAGTCTGGGTGTGTAGAAATCTTTTTATTTTGTTGTTTTTGTGTGAGCCAGAGCTTTGTCTAGGTTTTTTTTTAGTAGAAATCTCCTTAAGCTTTTAATGAAGCTTGAAGTCTGGGTGTGTAGAAATCTCTCTTTTGTTGTTTTTGTCTGAGCCAGAGCTTTGTCTATGTTTGTTTTTTTTAAATATACTGTGAAGGATTGCCTTCACAGTATGATTGTTGCAGCAGAGCGAGATGAGGTTCCGTGTGTCCCAGTTAAGTCAGGCTTCCAACATGCATTGGCCCAATCTGTTTAAAGTCAAGCCCTCAACACCTCGCCCCTTCGGCCCCTGTCTCCCGTCTCTTTCCCCTGCCTCGGCCCCTGTTTCTATCCGTACGAGTCTCGGCGAGTAATATAATGGGCGAGTAACTCGCCCCTGTTCTTTCTAATGAAAAAACTCGCGGATACTCGCGAGTAACCTGCGAGTTTCGTGGCCCGAAGTTCTGGTTTTTCGGGGATATTTGTAAGTCGTATAAATTGTGAAAGACACTGAAATAGTCAAAAGGACACTCAAATATTTGTGAGCCTTTAAATCGTAAAGAAACGAAGAGTCCATATCGAGGAAGAAGAGGTATTAAAGTCAAACGAAATTCGAACAGTGGACTATAAGCTGAGAAATATGACGCAACTAATATTAAAGAAGGAGGTGGAGTTTTGCTAGTGTAAAAGAATAATAATAATAATAATAAATGATATTAAATTGTTAAATAAATAATAATAATAATAATAAATGATCTTAAATTGTTAAATATGGGAATATTTGTATTTAAGAAAAATATGAAAGATGATCTTAAAGAATTCAAACTTTCCATGTAGCTATAACTCAAAAAGAGAAATAAATTTGCATGTAAATGTTACATGGCTGAATGATGTTTAATTGTTAAATATGAAAATATTGTATTTAAGAAAAATATGAAAGATGATCTTACAAGAATTCAAACTTTTCACGAAAAAAGATGTATGTAAGTAGCTATAACTCAAACTAACTCAATAAATATGAAAGATGAAAGATATTAAATTGTTAAATAAATAATAATAATAATAATAAATGATCTTAAATTGTTAAATATGGGAATATTTGTATTTAAGAAAAATATGAAAGATGATCTTAAAGAATTCAAACTTTCCATGTAGCTATAACTCAAAAAGAGAAATAAATTTGCATGTAAATGTTACATGGCTGAATGATGTTTAATTGTTAAATATGAAAATATTGTATTTAAGAAAAATATGAAAGATGATCTTACAAGAATTCAAACTTTTCACGAAAAAAGATGTATGTAAGTAGCTATAACTCAAACTAACTCAATAAATATGAAAGATGATCTTACAAGAATTTAAACTTTTCACGAAAAAAGATGTATGTAAGTAGCTATAACTCAAACTAACTCAAAAAGAGAATTAAATTTGCATGTAAATGTTACATGGGTGGGGACTAAGTACAAAAAAAATTAAATTTGCATGTCAGGGTGGGACTATGTACAAATAGTTGTGATGTAAACGGTGGGGACTAAATAGAAATAATAACAATAATAGTATACCATATAACAAACCTCGGATTAAATAGAAATAATAACAATAATTGTGATGTAAAGGGTGGGGACTAAATAGAAATAATAACAATAATAGTATACCATAAAAAAACCTCTCATCTAGGGTTAGAATTTAATAACTTTTATCTAATAATAATAATTATAATTTTTTTTTTAAGTTCAAAGGTTCAAACCACTGTGTTGATTTGTGGGTGTGTGGTTATTGTGTGTTAAATTCCTCGACTTTAGGAGGTCTCTAAATCTTGAAATCGATGCAAGGGATCAAAATCGAATCTGCCATCAGAGTGAAAGAAACTGACGTCGACCCACTCAAACTAATCAGGTTAGTCTATTAACTTTTAACCTTTGCCTCAAAAGACAAGGCTAACCTCCAAGATTTTGGCTCAAAATACAAGGCTAACTTCTAAGGTTTAAACTCGAATTTTTTTTTTATAATTTTTTTTTTTGGTTACAAGCTAAATATTATGCAACTAATATTAAATATGGAGGTGAAGTTTTGGTGGGGGTGGGGAGTTAACAACAGCTGAAGTTACAGCTGCAGTTACGGTTAACTTCGCACCTCCGTGGGTAGTTTTTGTTACTGCAGCAGTTGTTATCGCTATTTACGGTTAACTTCGCACCTCCGTGGGTAGTTTTTGTTACTGCAGCAGTTGTTATCGCTATCGTAAAGGAAACGAGAGATTATGAGATCATGCGAAGTTGTTTGTTTTTCTCTCAATTATTTGTAGGTGATGATCTGCATGGGATGGATCGAGCAATTTGAAAAATACCAACTGGATTTTGGGCACAGGTTCTACACCACATTCGGCATTCGGCATTCAGCACCTGGATCTAACCGCACCATCATGATCAACTAAATTTTGGACCTTGGACACTGAAATATTTTAAGCCTTTAAATCGGAGTCCATATCGTGGAAGAAGAGGTATTAAAGTCAAACGAAATTGGAACAGTGGAAGAAGAGGTATTAAAGTCAAACGAAATTGGAACAGTGGACTATTAAGCTGAGAAATATGATGCAACTAATATTAGAGATGGAGGTGGAGTTTTGCTAGTGTGAAGGCTCCTGCAAGGTGAAATAAAAATAATAATAATAATAATAAATGAAATTAAATTGTTAAATAGTGAACGAAAAATAATAATAATAAATGATATTAAATTGTTAAAGATCGAAATATTTTTCTTAAATATTTCGATTTGATATTTTTCTTAAATATTTGTATTTAAGAAAAATATAAAAGATGATCTTAAAGAATTCAAATTTTTTATGAAAAATAATAATAATAATAAATGATATTAAATTTTTAAATATCGAGTATTTAAGAAAAATATGAAAGATGATCTTAAAAGAATTCAAACTTTTCATGTAGCTATAACTCAAACAAACTCAGAAAGAGAATTAAATTTACATGTAAATGTTACATGGGTGAATGATTTAATTGTTAAATATCGAAATATTTGTATTTAAGGAAAATAGGAAAGATGATCTTAAAAGAATTCAAACTTTTCACGAAAAAAAATGTATGTAAGTAGCTATAACTCAAACTAACTCAAAAAGAGAATTAACCCATGATTTAATTGTTAAATATCGAAATATTTGTATTTAAGAATTAAATTTACATGTAAATGTTACATGGGTGAATGATTTAATTGTTAAATATCGAAATATTTGTATTTAAGGAAAATAGGAAAGATGATCTTAAAAGAATTCAAACTTTTCACGAAAAAAAATGTATGTAAGTAGCTATAACTCAAACTAACTCAAAAAGAGAATTAACCCATGATTTAATTGTTAAATATCGAAATATTTGTATTTAAGAAAAATATGAAAGATGATCTTAAAAGAATTCAAACTTTTCACGAAAAAAGATGTATGTAAGTAACTATAACTCAAACTAACTCAAAAAGAGAATTAACCCATGATTTAATTGTTAAATATCGAAATATTTGTATTTAAGAAAAATAGGAAATATTTTAAAAGAATTCAAACTTTTCATGAAAAAAGATTTATGTAAGTAGGTATAACTCAAACGAACTCAAAAAGAGAATTAAATTTGTATGTAAATGTTAAATGGTTGGGGACTAAGTACAAATAGTTGTGATGTAAAGGGTGGGGACTAAATACAAATAATAACAATAATAGAATACCATAAAACAAACCTCTAATCTAGCGTTAGAATTTAATAAATTTTATTTAATAATAATAATTATAATTTTTCTTTTAAGTTCAAGGGTGCAAGCTTTGACTTTTTTAGAGTATTTAAGAAAAATATGAAAGATGATCTTAAAGAATTCAAACTTTTCATGTAGCTATAACTCAAAAAAACTCAAAAAGAAAATTAAATTTGCATGTAAATGTTACATGGGTGAATGATTTAATTGTTAAATATCGAAATATTAACCCATGATTTAATTTTTAAATATCGAAATATTTATATTTAAGAAAAATAGGAAAGATGATCTTAAAAGAATTCAAAGAATTCAAACTTTTCATGTAGCTATAACTCAAACAAACTCAAAAAGAAAATTAAATTTGCATGTAAATGTTACATGGGTGAATGATTTAATTGTTAAATATCGAAATATTAACCCATGATTTAATTGTTAAATATCGAAATATTTGTATTTAAGAAAAATAGGAAAGATGATCTTAAAAGAATTCAAACTTTTCAAAAAAAGATGCATGTAAGTAGCTATAACTCAAACTAACTCAAAAAGAGAATTAACCCATGATTTAATTGTTAAATATCGAAATATTTGTATTTAAGAAAAATAGGAAAGATGATCTTAAAAGAATTCAAACTTTTCACGAAAAAAGATGTATGTAAGTAGCTACAACTCAAACTAACTCAAAAAGAGAATTAACCCATGGTTTAATTGTTAAATATAGAAATATTTAAATAACTTTTCACGAAAAAAGATGTATGTAAGTAGCTACAACTCAAACTTACTCAAAAAGAGAATTAACCCATGGTTTAATTGTTAAATATCGAAATATTTGTATTTAAGAAAAATAGGAAAAATGATCTTAAAAGAATTCAAACTTTTCATGAAAAAGATGTATGTAAGTAGCTATAACTCAAACTAACTCAAAAAGAGAATTAAATTTGTATGTAAATGTTAAATGGTTGGGGACTAAGTACAAATAGTTGTGATGTAAAGGGTAGGGACTAAATACAAATAATAACAATAATAGAATACCATAAAACAAACCTCTAATCTAGCGTTAGAATTTAATAAATTTTATTTAATAATAATTATTATAATTTTTCTTTTAAGTTCAAGGGTGCAAGCTTTGACTTTTTTTAGATTTAAAGGTTCGTCCATGGTGTGGGCGAACCTGTGAAGGTGTGATTTTTTTAGATTTAAAGGTTCGTCCATGGTGTGGGCGAACCTGTGAAGGTGTGGGTGTGGTGGTTACTAACGTCGACCCATTCAACCGAATCAAGTCAAGGTCAAAATAGAAGGCTAAAAGGTCAAAATAGAAGACCTCTAAAGTTTAAGAAGATGTATTAAAGTCTAAGAAATATTATGCAACTAAAGTCTAACGAAATATTATGCAACTAAAGTCTAACGAAATATTATGCAACTAATGTTAAATATGGAGGTGAAGTTTGAAATATTATGCAACTAATGTTAAATATGGAGGTGAAGTTTTGGTAATGTGAAGGCTCCAATAGCGAAAGAAAAATAATAATAAGAATAAGAAATGATGTTAAAATGTTAAATTTAGAGAGTTGTGATTTGTGAAGGTGAGAAGGACTAAATTGACATGTAAATTTTCAAAAAAGAGTTGTGATTTGTGAAGGGTGGAGGACTAAGTACAAATAATAACAATAATAAGAGTATACCTCTCAGAATTTCATAACTTTTATTTTAAAAATAATAATTATAACTTTTTTCTAAGTAAAGTTTTGGTAAATAACTTTTATCTAATAATAATTATAATTTTTTTTAAGTACAAAGGTATCAAAGTTCAAACCGCGGTATGGGCAATGTACAAAGGTGCCAAAGTTCAAACCGCGTTATGGGCAATGTGAGGTGTAGGTATATGGTGGTTTTATGAGGTCTAAAATCTTGGAACTGTACTCGATGAAGGGATCAAAACTAAAATTGACGTCGACCCACTCAACTGTGCTGGGTCAATCTATTATCTTTCGTCGACATTAAGGGTTATGGTGGATTTAAAATATTTAAAAAATATTTAAACTATTTAAACTATAAAATATAAATGCTGAGAGTTATCAATCTTGAAGCGCCTATCTATCACACCCATGTCGAATTTTTTAATAAAATATTAATATTGTTTACAACATGGTTAACCTTCCTGGTTGCCATTGTAGAACACCTATTGGCGTAACTAGGCAACTGTCATGCCATGGTTGAGTCGGGTCAGTATATTACCTTCTTCACCGAAATTGTCGTTGGAGTGATCGAAACTGAAACTGACATTGACCCACTCAACCAAGTCGGTTCAGTACCTTTTGTTTAAGAGGCTATAGAGGATATAGGGTAACTTTTAAAAACAAATGGTTTTCATTAATCTCATCCAATGTTACAATGTAATAGAATAGAAGAGAATAGAAGAGAGTAGAATGTGACTTCAAAGTCTACCACTCATAAGTTATCGGGTTTGGATCTTCTTCAAAAAGTAAATTGTGAGCCAGAATTAGTCTGAACTGAGTAATTCATGATAATCCATTACAATATATAGCTTAGGAATGTAACCGATGAATCTCCCAAGTTAGTAAAAGACATAATGAATATTCCAAGTGGGTAAAGAAAACAAATATATAAGAATCAAATGTTCTCAACATCACACCAAACCACCTAAATATTACAACTGGAGATATTCACAGGGAATATTGCCCCATGAAAATAAAAAAACACAATAATAATAGAAATCAATTAAACTCCAACATACTCCCCCTTGAAGTTGAGGGGACTGCCAAGGAAGTCCTCAGCTTCAAAAATTGAGCTTTGACAACTCCCTTGGTGAAAAAATCTGTAATGTTGTCTTCAGTGTTGCAATGATGCAATTCAATCACCTTCTTCTCAACCATGTTTCGGATGAAGTGATACTTCATATCAAAATGCTTTGACCTGCTATGATGAACTGGATTATATGCTAGCTGAATAGAACTCATGTTATCACAATACAATGTAGTAGGACCATATTGTTGTTCTCCAATTTCTTCAAGGAATTTCCTCAACCACAATGCTTGAGCACTAGCACTTGTGATTGCAATGTATTCTACTTCGATAGAAGAGAAAGCAACTGTAATTTATTTCTTTAAGCTCCAAGTGATTAAACCAGACCCAAGGCTGAAACAATTACCTGATGTAGACTTCCTATCATCTATATTACTCCCCCAATCCGAATGACTAAAACCAAACAATTTTACATATTCATTTTTACAATAATGGATGTCAAAATCCATTGTACCTTTTACATATCTCAATATTCTTTTTGTAGCTTTCATGTGTAATTTAGAAGGGTCACTCATATACCTTGATACAAGTGATACAACACATGCAATGTTTGGTCTAGTCTTGGTGAGAAACATCAAACTCCCAACCATACTTCTATATGTGGTCACATCAACTTTTTCAGTTATCATCCTTACTCAACAACTCACCATGAGCTATTGGTGTTGCAACAGTTTTACAATTTTCCATCCCAAATATTTTTAACATATCATTGGCATATTTGTTTTGACAAATGAAAATTTCACTATCACTTTGATACACCTCCATACCAAGAAAATAGTGCATCAAGCCCAGATATTTCATCTCAAATTCATGCATCATGGCATTCTTGAAGTCATCATTCAACTTAGGATTACTACCTAAGTAAATCAAGTCATCCACATATAAACAAACAAGGATAATGTCATTACCTTGTTTCTTATAGTATAAGGTTGGCTCACTCTTGCTTCTCACAAAACCATATTGACGGAAGTACCCTTAAATTCTTGAATGCTAAGCTCTTGGAGCTTGCTTAAGACCATACAAAGCCTTCTTCAACTTGTACAAAAGATTATCCTTACCTTGAACTGCAAATCCTTGAGGTTGTTGCACATAAACCTCCTCATCCAAGAATCCATTTTAAAAAGCATTTTTACATCCAAGTGATGTACATTCCAGCTTTTATGAGAAACAATAGAAAGAACCATCCTCACTGTTTCTTATCTTGCAACTAGAGCAAAAATATCCTCATAATCAATGCCATACCTTTGTGTGAACCCATTGGCCACAAGTCTTGCTTTGTGTCTCTCCACACTTCCATAAGAATTATATTTTGTTTTGTAGACCCATTTAGAGCCCACAACTTTCTTGCCTTTTGGAAGCTCAAATAGCTCCCAAGTATCATTCTTTTTTATGGAGTTCATTTCTTATTTCATTTCCTTCATCCATACATCATTAGTACATGCTTGTTCATAACAAGATGGTTCTAAATCAACAAGAGACATTAAGGCATTATTCACAACATCAACTTTGGGCTTACCATCATTTTCATCACCATACATATGCAAGTTTACAAGTCTTTTCACCACTTGATCTACCTTTTGTGCTTGACTTATTGTAACTCTTATTTGAAATTTTGTATCTAACATTTGAGAGGATGGATGGTTTTGTTGGAGCTTTTTATTTTTCAACACATTACTTGGAGAATCTTCACTCAATAGTGTGAAATATTCATTTTTTTGAATAGTACTCCTTCGATAAATGTCACTTAAGCTTCTTGCCTTCCTTGGAGGACTTGAACTTGCACTTGAAACTGAAGAACTAGATGAGGGGTTGCTTGGTGGAGAACTAGATGAAGGGCTTCTTGTTAGAGAGCTATATGAGAGGCTACTTGGTGGATTAGTAGCACTTGGAATTAAAACATTAGTGGGTTGCTCATCATAATCAATAATACCACCAGTCAAAATAGATTTTGACTTCTCAATATGGCCTTTTTGATGACCATAAACTCCCCCTTCAAAAAAAATCACATCTTGAGACACGAAAACCTTGTGTGTCTAGGGATTAAAGATCCTATATGCTTTGGTATTTTAACAATACCCAAGGAATATGCATGTTTCAATTTTGGAATCTAACTTCTTCCTTTTTTCATCAGGAACATTTGCATAAGCCAAGCAACCAAAAACTCTGAAATGACTTACAATTGGTTTCCGTCCATACCATACCTCATATGGAGTGATGCCATCCAAGCTAGAAGTAGGACTCCTATTCAAAATATAAATGGAATTCCTTACCGCATCAACCCAATACATATTAGTTAACCTATTTGTTTATAGCATGTTTCTTGCCATATTTACCATTGTTCTATTTTTACGCTCAGCAACACCATTTTGTTGTGGTGTGTAAGCAGCTGTGATTTGCATTCTAACACCACAATCTTTACAAAATTGAAGAAATTCATTTGAAAAAAATTCTCCTCCCCTATCAGTCCTTAAACATTTTACATAGTGCCCACTTTGATTTTCAACAAGATTTTTAAAATATTTAAAACAACCAAATGCCTCATCCTTTTGTCTTCAAAATATAAACCCAACACATTCTTGAAAAATCATCTATGAACGTGAGAAAGTATGAATTCTTACCAATACTTTGAGTCTGCATTGGCCCACAAATATCAAAATGCACCAATTGAAGGGGATAAGTGGCAATCCATGCTTTGCCTTTTGGAAAATTCATCCTTGAGTGCTTTCCCAAAGCACATCCTTCACACACACATTTTTGATCATCAATTTTAGGTAGCCCATATACCATCTCTTGAGAAACCATTTTCCTCAAACTAGGAAAATTTACATGGCCAAATCTTAAGTGCCATAGCCAACTTTTGCTATCAATGGTTGCACATGCAAAATCATTCTTTTCTTCTCCAAATTTTAGAGGAAACAATCTATATTGTTGGTCATGGAAATAGTAGTGACGTGCCTATGCCCATGATTCTTATCAAAAATATCACACTTATTATTTTCAAACACAAGCTTAAATTTTTTTTCCATGATTTGCCCAACACTCAACAAATTATGTTTTAAATTTGGAGTGTAGTAAATATCAGTCACTTTATTCTTACCTTCATTAGTGTGTACTTCCATGGTTCCTTTGCCTTCAAATTGCAATGCTTTTTCATCTCCAGGCTTGATCTTGGACTTGTAGGAATTGTTAATTGTAGATAGCGACTCCTCCTTGTTGGTCATGTAATTGGAACATCCAGTATCAAGAATCCATGTCTCATTCATATTTTGATTAGATTTGCCATATGAAAAAAATAAAATTTATGAGTCCTCCTCCTCACCATAGTGTGCATTATTGCTTCTTCCTCCATGTGATGCTTTCAATCTACAATCTTTTTCAAAATGTCGATGCTTGTTACAATAGTAACATTTATTGTTACTTCTTCCTTGATAGCTACTTCTTCCTCTTTCGTGAGAGCCACATCTTTCTATTTCTTGGAAGCCACTTCTTCCTCTTTCGTGAGAGCCACATCTTTCTCTTTCTTGGAAGCCACCTCTTCATCTTTCTTGGAATCCACCTCTTCCTCCTCCTCGAGAAAAACTACCTCTACCTCTTGAACTAGATTCACCTTCTCCTCGAGAAAAACTACCTCTACCTCTTGAACTAGATTCACCTTCTTTGGATGAAAATGCTTTTTCTTCCATTCCCCCAACATTTGGAGTTGAAGAGAATCTCTCCTCATGGGACATTAAGGAACCCATGGGTTGATCATATGTGAGAGTAGTCAAGTCCTTACTCTCCTCAATTACAATGGATACTTGGCTCCATTTGGGTAAAAGTGTCCTCAACACTTTCTTTTCAATGACTTCATTATTCACTTCTTCACCAAGAGTCTTCATTTTGTCAACACATGCTTTGGCTCTCATGCAATAGTCTCCAACCTTTTCATTTTCCTTCATCCTGAGATTTTCAAACTCCATTTTTAGAGTTTACAATCTCACTTGCTTGACTTGAGTGTTGCCTTCATAGCTCTCTTTTAGATCTTGCCATGCATCTTTGGCTGATGCACAACTTGCAATCCTTGGGAAAATGCCCTCATCCAAGGCTATTTGCAAGTAGAATTTTGCAAGACTATTCTTCTTTTGTGCCTCTCTTGTTGCTTGTCTATCAGCAGCTGGAACAGTACTCCAATCGGTTGGCTTTGTGTAACCATCCTCCACAATCTCCCAAGCACCTTTGCTAATGAGCAAGTGCTTCATCTTGGTTGACCAAGTAGTCATAGTTGTCTCCTCTAAATTCTGGGACTGGGACATTAATGTTGCCATTTGCCATTTTTACAAATCAATAGTGCAGCTCCTTCCTTACTCGTTGGTGGACTTTCAATCCCAAGATTGTTCTTAGCATTGAATTCCAATAATCATAAAAGCATGTGTTGATGAAAGCACATGTTGATGAGTTTTTTTGTGACTCTATCAAATAGATTAAAATATTTGATTTTTTTTTTGTGACTCTATCAAATAGATTAAAATATTTGATTTTTTTTTTTTTGAAAACTAAACTTTTTATTAACTAATATAAATTTTTTCTATATAACCACATACAACCATTTAACCGTCAAACTTCAAAGCTGACGCCTAGCGCTAAAATTGCATAGCTGACAGAGGACAATAGATTAAAATTGAACTTTATTTTGCGGTTCGAGCGATGGAATGATCTCTCAGAAGATTTTCCCTCAACTCTGTGATATCAACCTCGCCAAAATGATCCTTCGACACAAAGTAGCCGATGACAAGATCAGGAATCCATGGCCGGTGCTGCCTCCCATTATCACGATCATTTTTTCCTTGCCTTAACGACTCCGTCGGAGTCTTCTTTTTCGCGAGATATTCAATATTTTGGGCGAGAGCGCAAAATATTTGGAATTTTGTCGTCCTGAAACAATACAAAAAAAATCTAAAAAAAAATTAACAAGGTTTCTCTCAAACCTGAATCTGATACCACATGTGAGCCAAAATTAGTATGAACTGATTAATTCATGATAATCCATTACAATATATAGCTTGAGAATGTAATTGACGAATCTCCCAAGTTAGTAAAAGACAAAACAAATCTTTCAAGTGGGTAAATAAAACAAATATATGAAAATCAAATGTTCTCAACATCACACCAAACCACCTTAATATTACCTATTACAACTGAAGATTACAACAAATATTACCTATTACAACTGGAGATATTCACAAGGAATATTGCCCCATGAAAATAAAAAAACACACTAATAATAGAAATCAATTAAACTCCAACATACATAACTTTTATCTAATAATAATAATTATAACTTTTTTTTGGTTTGGATCTTCTTTGGAAAGTAAATAACTTTCATCTAATAATAATAATTATAACTTTTTTTAAATACAGGTTTGGCTCTTCTTAGAAGATCCAAGGTCCAAACTACGGTCCAAAGGTTCAAACCGTAGTATGGGAGAATGTGTGAAGGTGTGGGTAACTACGGTCCAAAGGTTCAAACCGTAGTATGGGAAAATGTGTGAAGGCGTGGGTAAGAGGTCTCACTTACATCTTGGAACTGTACTCCGCAATGGATCGAAACCGAAAGTAAATAACTTTTATCTAATAATAATAATTATAACTTTTTAAATACAAAGGTGCTAGTTTTGACTCTTCTTAGAAGATCCAAGGTCCAAACTAAGATCCAAAGGTTCAAACCGTAGTATGGAGAAATGTGTGAAGGTGTGGGTAAGAGGTCTCACTTACATCTTGGAACTGTACTCCGCAAGGGATCGAAACTGCCGTAGGAGTGACTGAAAATGAAACTGCTGACGCCCACTCAGGTTAGTCTATTTTTCTTTTGACCTTTGTCCAAAAAGCTGCTCCAAGGTTTTTTTTTTGGACCTAACCTTTTAACCTTTGCCAAAAAAAAAAGGCTGCTCCGAGGTTTTTTTTTTACCAAACCTTTTAAGACATAAGATATAGAGGATATAGGGTAACTATAAAAAAACAAAAGGTTTTCATTAATCTCATCGAAGGTTGCAATGTAATAGAATAGAAGAGAATAGAATAGGACTTCAAAGTCCACCACTCACAAGCAACCTATGGAGAAGGCAATGCCAAAATCACGTGAAATATTCCAATTCGTACTGCCCACTCGACAGCAACACTGTTTAAAAGGCAAGACTAATTTAAAATAAAATAAAAAACGATAAGCATAAGAGCAGTAGAAACAACCTCTAAAAGAGGGTGGCATAAGCTTAAAATCTACTATGATCTCTTTAGTAAATGTGTGTATATCTTATAAATTTTATGCAACTTAATTAAAATCAAATCACTTCATTTAATTTCTTGTCTTATGCACGTAATTAAAATCAAATTATTTTATTCTATTTCATTTGCCCAAGATAACGTAATTAAAATCAAATTATTTTATTCTATTTTATTTGCCATTTCATTTGCCCAAGATAACGTAATTAAAATCAAATTATTTTATTCTATTTTATTTGCCCAAGATATTAATTTTCTAAAATTCTCATCCTTAGAGAAACCTCTCAGTAACCAAAAGAATTCAAGAAAAAAAATGAGCACTATGAAAATCTTAAAAACTTTATATTGTAATTCCTCACTTTTTGAACCCACTTCAGCGATCTTGTCCAACATATTCCATGTCCTCTTCAAACAAGTGTTTCGAAACTCGCAGGTTACTCGCGGGTCTCGGAGGCCTGCGATTTTTTCTAATAAAAAGACTCGGGCCAAGTAAGTAGTCGGCAATTACGAAACTCGTACGAAGAGAAGCAAGGGCGAGGCAGAGGAAGCAGGGGAAAAACAAGGGAGGAAGGGCCGAGACCGATGCAGGGGAGATCGTACGGTAAAATAGTTTACATTCCTCCCTCTTCAGCGAGTCTTCCACTTCCACCAACACGCAAACTCATGAATATGAACTCCAAGTGCTTAAAATACAAAGGCCCGATTTATACACAGACTCACTCAAAATCAGCACCAGCACAGGAAAAAAAAAACGAAAAAAAAAACTAGACAATTCTCCACTTCATAAACACAAAAAGGAGAAAAACTTCATTAAAGCCATAATTGATTGGACCTCGTAATGCTTCAGATCCTTACTGTGCGCAGCTATGCATAAGGGTGCTTATCTCCGCGTCTATATATGCAGGGCTCGTTCGTTAATGTTATAAAGCGTGTCAAATACGAGGGGCCTTGCTTTACGATAAGTAGTTGCGGGTGTATTTAAAGCATTGAGATGGGAAGACGCATTGGGTTGAGAAGGCGAATCCGTTTTCTAAGTCAAATGATTCGAAGGGCCGAGGCTGAGATTGAAAAGGTTCGACTTTATGTTTAAATGCTAATTTTTATGAAAGGTAGACTAGAAAGGTGCGACATTAAATGCTAATTTATATGGAGGCCGGTAGTCCCGCATGCCAATGGACGTTCGCGATGGGTAGACGGTGATCTTATGTGTCTCCTTCCAATGGAGAGGAGACGTGATCAACAGGGGATTGACTAGTAATGTTGTTGTGACTTAGGTTTGACTAGTAATGTTGTTGTGACTTAGGTTAAAAAATTATTTGTTATATTTATCTCCGAGATTTTTGCCGAGTTTATCGCGAGTTGCCGAGAACTCTACTTTAATCACCGGAACTAAACAAAACAGCAGACCAGCCACCCCGAAATTTAATTAGATTGAGGTAAACTACAGCTGAAAAAATTAGCTGCAAACATTTTCAATTGCATCAGATGTCAAAAGCAATCACCATACTCTGTCATTTAACTAGAATATGGTGCGACTTTCTAAAGCAGTTAATGAAAGTAATATCGAATTGGGTATGTCGTTTCAAGTAGCATCGGTAAACATACTTCATTCTAAAAAGTATTCATAACAGCGTTGTATGAAAGCGAATTTTGCTTGTAACTCATTCTGGAGACATTACGAACACATCCAATTTGAAAAACTTGTGACAAATTTATTTGAACACTGACAAGCTTCATAACCTAAATAAGAACTGAAAAATATCCTTACCTCCACAGGCGTTCAGAGTCCTCCGCTTTAACATCATCGCAATTTCAAGCGTCTGTGCTGAAGGAAAGAGGAAAAGCATGTTAAAAAATCAGAACGACGAAAAAGATTTAAAAATCTCAATAAGAAATCAGAAACACAAAATTCCATTCTAATTGCAATTGAATAAAATCAAGTTTCTAAGAATCACAGGAATGGCAAAGAGAAATTTACCTCATCTCATCTACGAGATATAGTAGTGGGAGGGTTGCAGTATTGAAAGCTTCCATGACTTGAAGGAAAAACGCCACCTAGAAATGGATAGCGTGGCAAGAAAAATCAATGCCACGTAAAGTACCGAAAGAGCGAACGTGGCGCATAGAACCCGTATATGCACTCTATGTTCCACTTTCTTCCCTCCTCTTTCATTCATTTTCATATGCACTTTCTTCCCTCTTTCATTCATTCTTCTACCTCTTCGTCCTTGACTAATTAGTATTTATCTTTTCGAATCACCTCTACCTCTTCGTCCTTGACTAATTAGTATTTATCTTTTCGAATCACTCAGCCACACCTAATGCTCCCTTTAATCTTCCTTCCCTCCTCTTTCATTCATTCATCTCATCTTCATCCTTAGCTGGAATCTTCTTCCCTCCTCTTTCATTCATTCATCTCATCTTCCTCCTTAGCTGATGAGTATTTGGAAAGTGACTCTTTATATGTACTTTCAATTTCACTTTCTCCCCTACTCTTTAATTCATTCATTCTTCTACTTAGTATTCTTCCCTCTTCTTTCATTCATTCTTTAGCTGATGAGTATTTGGAAAGTGACTCTTTATATGCACTTTCTATTCCATTTTCTTCCCTCCTCTTTCATTCATTCTTATACTTCCTCTTAGTCCTTTTAACTGATTAGTATTTATCTTTTCGATCACTCAACCACACCTAATGTTTCCTTTAATCTTCTTCCCTCCTCTTTCATTTATTCTTCTACCTCTTCGTCCTTGACAGAAGAGTATTTAGAAGTTCTTTTCGATCACTCAACCACTTCTAGTGTTCCCTTCAACCACTCCTAATGTTCCCTTTAATCTTCGTTGAAAGATATCATAACCTTTGAAGATCTCCCTTTAATCTTTGTTGAAAGCAAAAGAGTATTTGGAAGTTCTTTTCAATCACTCAACCACTCCTAGTGTTCCCTTTAATCTTCGCTGAAAGCTATCATAACCTTTGAATATCTCCCTTTAATATTCGTTGACGGCTATCATAACCTTTGAAGATCTAACCTTAAATCTTCGTTGACAGCTATCATAACCTTTGAAGATCTAACTTTAAATCTTCGTTTTGGAAGTTCTTTTCGATCACTCGACCACTCAACCACTCCTAGTGTTCCCTCCTTTGAATATCTCCCTTTAATATTCATTGACAGCTATCATAACCTTTGAAGATCTAACCTTAAATCTTCATTGACAGCTATCATAACCTTTGAAGATCTAACCTTAAATCTTTGTTGAAAGCAGAAGAGTATTTGGAAGTTCTTTTTGATCACTCAACCACTCCTAGTGTTCCCTTTAATCTTCGTTGAAAGCTATCATAACCTTTGAAGATATCCCTTTAATATTCGTTGAAAGCTATACCCTCCCGTATCTTGGGTTCGCACCATTAATCATAATTTTGAGTGATTAATTTTAAGTTAGGGCAAATGACACTACGCGTAATTCTAGTTATGAAGCAAACGATTTCCCCTACGCATGGTCGGAACCAAAGGATCCACGCTTAAAAAAATAGAGTGAGTAGAACTATAGTAGTCCTATTGGTCACACCGTTAGTCATAATTTTGAGTTATTAATTATTTTAGAGCAAATGACACCACGCGTAAGCAAACGATTTCCCCTGTCCATGGTCCGAACCAAAGTATCCACGCTTAAAAAAATAGAAATGAAATGAAAGATTTTAATTACGTCTGTGGATGGGTGGTCTATGGGACCTCAAGTATGGAAGTACAACTCCTCAAATCATATCATATGATATTTAATATCTTTGAGAAGGTTGTTCCTTCTCCTGCTGATTTGGGTTAACAATTCAGCAACTTTTTTTTATTTTACTGTCTTCAAATAACTCTGTTAT
This sequence comes from Wollemia nobilis, assembly GCA_028583015.1. Taxonomy (NCBI): domain Eukaryota; kingdom Viridiplantae; phylum Streptophyta; class Pinopsida; order Araucariales; family Araucariaceae; genus Wollemia; species Wollemia nobilis. The sequence goes on along the minus strand of JAQPPZ010000349.1, from coordinate 3,576,671 downwards.
AGACCCATTTCCAAGTGTTTCTTTGTATTTGCCACGAATGTCTGAAAAACTCGGGCACTTATAGATGAAATGTTCCTCTATCTCTACTGCCTAGTAGATATCCTTTCTTCCCATTGTTCTTTGGGTGTTGTCCATCTCCCTGTTTCACATCTAAGCCTATGAGAGCTAGTCCTTGAGCAATGAGGATTTTTTCCTTCAACTTGATTTTAGCGCCTATATATGTTTTTTCCTTGTGATCATATGTTGGGTTAATTGCCTTTTTCTGCTTGCATTTTTCCACATTCCATTTCTAAAATTTTCATTCACATAGCTTTTGATGTCTTTGTTGAAATTTAGGCATTCATTTATGTTGATTTCCCAACTTTTAATCCATTTCTAATTTTGTTTCATCCATGTGTTCTTTCGCCTATGCAACTCTTCGTCCTTAGCTGCCCTTGGCCATATGTCATTTTTCATGTTTTTTGTTGTTTCCTGTTAACAACTTGGTCAACATTCTATTTCTAAACTTTTCATTCACATAGCTTTTGATGTCTTTGTTGAAATTTAGGCATTCATTTACGTTGATTTCCCAACGTTTAATCCATTTCTAATTTTGTTTCATCCATGTGTTCTTTCGCCCATGCAACTCTTCGTCCTTAGCTGCCCTTGGCCATATGTCATTTTTCATGTTTTCTGTTAACAACTTGGTCATAGCAATTGCTTCTATTTCTAAACTTTTCATAGCTTTTGATGTCTTTGTTGAAATTTAGGCATTCATTTATGTTGATTTCTCAACATTTAATCCATTTCTGATTTTGTTTCATCCATGTGTTCTTTTGCCTATGCAACTCTTCGTCCTTAGCTGCCCTTGGCCATATGTTGTTTTTCATGTTTTTTGTTAACAACTTGGTCATAGCAATTGCTTCTAAAGGAAGCATTCAATAATTTAGCTAGAATAATTTCATAAGGGATTGTGGCCTTAAATTTGAGAAAATTTGTGATTAGATATTTTTGAATCCTTTTTATTTGCCTCCATTTTGCCTTTGTTGTGCCACTAACCCACACCTCGCAACCATACAACAAAATCGGTGTAACAAGTAGGCCAAATAAAACCCTGGTGGTCTTCCAATCCCACAGCTCGGTATTCCTACACTATTTTGAAGTGCATACAGTGCTCTCCAACCGCTTTGAGTTCTTTTCATCCTACATGTATTTCAATTGAGTTTGTCATGAAAGTCTATGCCCAAGTATTAGTAATAGGAAAGTCTATGCCCAGATATTCAGGTATTTGTATTCTATTACTACCTCAAATGGTTCTCGTGCAAACTGAAATGTGAGTAGAACTATAATGGTCCTATTGGTCACACCGTGAAATGTGAGTAGAACTATAATGGTCCTATTGGTCACACCGTTAATCATAATTTTGAGTTACTAATGTAAAAGTAATTAATGGTTATAAATTAAAGTTAAAAAAAAAATAGAGTGAGTAGGATTATAGTGGTACTATTGGTCCTATAGTTCGTGGATATAATTAATACAATTAAAATCATTTCGTCACATTAAAAGTAATTAATGGTTAAATAAAGGTTAGAGTGTAAGAAAGATTGGGGATATAATTAAAATCATTTTATCGCATTGTACTGGTTTTATAGTTCGTGGATCCATAAATGTAATTAAAATTATTGCCTTATAGAGGGAGAGAACACCTCTTTAAATCCCGCGTATCCCCTTTATCATCATTCCGTCATCGGTTCTTGCTCTAGAAAGTTCGTTTTGGAACATATTTATTCCTTTTCACTCATTTAATCAATTCTTTTTTATCCCGTTGGCTTTTTTATAGCCCTCGATTTAGGTTTGAATGGGTCGAGCGCACGGCAAAGTATGAGCCCTCTGAATCACCCAAATAAAATAGTGAGCCCTCTAGATCACCTAAATAAAATAGAAATCCCAGTGAACGGCAGCGCTTAAGATTAAAACGGCCTCGGCCTCTCTATCTCCCTATTGGTAAAGGGAATGGCGAGGGTTCGCTCTCTCATGATAAAGAACAGATCGCTAAATCACGTAGCACCCCCTACTATAGATGGTTTGGATAGGGCTCCTCGATCTCCTGTCGTCGCCTAGGCCGGCTGTAGTTAACGTATTTAAGCTAATTTTATCTTATTAATGTGAAATTATTCCCTCTACACAAACCAATAATTATATAGCTGTAAAAGAAGTAGATTCAAATACTTCTATTACTTCAATTATATACTTATAAAATAAGTAGATTCAGAAATTCTTTTACTTTTTAATAAATAAATCAGCTCCTTCCATCTTCGCAGCATTCTAAAGGCATGAATGAAATTAAAAGCGAATTACGGATCAAAGCAACAATCATTTACATCATTAACAACTAATACAATGACATACTCTACAATGGAGCACATTATTAATAAGATTATTGCATTCTTTGCAAGCATTTTGCAATTTAAGCAAACTTTACCTTTTAACCGGGATCTCGGAACATTACAAACACACTCGAATCGCAGTATTGAATGCGAGTCTTAAAAAAATTATATGACAGAAAAAAACACTCGAATAACCCTCGAAGTTCTATAATAATATATTTCTCCAAGGAAGCCAAATTTTAAGAAGAGAACAAAATTGTTTATATAATGACAAGTTTCAAAGCCGAAGTAAGGACTGCGAAACATCCTTACATGCCATTCCAGTGCTCTCTGCCACAGCCTTCCACGGTTCTGTTCGTTTCTGTCAGTCTTCCACGGTTCTGTTCGTTTCTTTAGGACGGACGAACGCCTACTCTGATGAATGTGTAATCGTCTGTTTGGGAAACAAGGGGGAAAAGAATTAAAAAGCAAAGGTATTGAATGCGACTTGAGGTGAATAAGATAAAGGTCGCCCCTAATACAACGGAGGAATAAATAAAATAAAGGTCGCAGGAATAAGCATCGACAAATTTACCTTATAGAAACTTAGGGACAGTAGTGGTTGTTTGCATCGGAAGAGAAAAAAAAGAGGAAAAAGTACTAGAAAAGGTAGAAAAGGATATTGTGGCAAATAGAAACAACACCAGATAGATTACACGGATAAGATGGCGAAGTATAGCTGTGCCACATAGGGTTCTTGAATGGAGGAGGGAGAATTGTACACATAGGTTCTTGAAGAAAAGAGATAGAAGTGTACAAATAACACTCCATGCATGAACTGTTCCAGGTAATCATTATCACTATGATGATTCCAATGGATATAAGAAATTATCTCAGTTGTTGCTCATATTTCATTGTATGTAAAATCACATTTTTAAAACTAGTCTATTCCAGATTTAGTTCTAAAATTAGTCAAATTCAAATGGTGTTTCACCATAATAATAAAAAAGAGGATCAATAAAATCACATTCACGAAATTAATCAAATTTAAATTCAATCACACCTCACATTTCTAAAATCAATCAAATTCGATCAAATTCAAATTGAATTACACCCTGGTTCAAAAAAACCTTTCAAAAGCATGAATATGTATATAAATCCGAAGAGAGAGATTAGACTATCTTTCAAATAACCGTTGCAGGGGTCTAATAAAGGAAGGTTATTTTAACAATTGAGCAAATATTAACACTTTTCATTATTGTTTGAATCATCTTCCATCTGGCAAGCTTTTTATCTCTCTAGATAAAATGATTGACAACGACCCATGACAAAAGTTTATATACATATGCAGTCTTCTCTGGACACCATTGAACTTCAAAACAAATTCTCTCAAGTTTATATACATATGCAGTCTTCTCTGGACACCATTGAACTTCAAAACAAATTCTCTCTATTCTAAAAGCTTTTGAAACCCGTTAGATAAAATAATCACTCGATTAATTTCTATACAGGGCAATCTGCAGGAAAACCTTTTATCTTAATTGTCCCACATCTCTAATGAGATGTGTGATGTGTGTTTTCTGGTCAAAGGAAAGCATCTTCATATATAGTAAACAGAAGAAAGAAAGTCCATTAGATGGAAATCAAATGTATTTTATGCATAGAAGAAAACTACACGCTTCAAATATCACGGTAGGAATTTAGTCAATCAATTCAATATATTGAAGTACATAGAAGAAAACTACACGCTTCAAATATCACGGTAGGAATTTAGTCAATCAATTCAATATATTGAAGTACATAAAATACAATCTCCCAGAGAGGTTGGCATATCAAAATAATCTCGCTAAAAGTGGCGAATGGGAGGTTGGCATATCAAAATAATCTCGCTAAAAGTGGCACATTCGCCGTAGGGGCTAAAAGTGGCACATTCGTAAATAGGCTCTCAGGTTTTAGAGAGGGAACATACGTCTTGAGGAATTCTTTGCACAATAGAATGGAGAAGATAGAGCACGGGGATACTGAAGCAAAGCCGATAGAACGAAGAATATTCGAACTGTACACTGAACCAGACAAGAAATATCAGCACAAAAAACTAAAGGGTTTGCGGCAAAGGGTTTTTGCAGAGCAAGGAGGGTTTGCGACGGAGTATTGTATTAAAACATCTATTTCATCGGGTTTACGATAAGATACTGAAGCAGGACTGAAGCAGAGCACGGGGATACTGAAGCAAAGCCAATAGAACGAAGAAGATTTGAACTGTACACTGAACCAGACAAGAAATATCAGCACAAAAAAATTAAAGGGTTTGCGGCAAAGGGTTTTTGTAGAGCAAGGAGGGTTTGCGGCAAAGGGCTTTTGTAGAACAAGGAGGGTTTGCGGCGGAGTATTGTATTAAACATCTATTTCATCGGGTAAGCATATTTTTTTTTGTCCTCTTTCGATTTATAAAATAATTTAAGTAGGTAGGTGAAATACATTCGTTATAGGGGTTTGCGGCAGAAGGTTTTATTATCAAGCAAGGGTTTGCAGCAGAGGGTTTGCATAGCAAGAGGCTTTTATTACACATTTATTTCAACGGATCAATAGTACAGAGGGTTTGGCTATAAAGGGTTTGAAAATGGAAGAAGGGAAACAACAAATGCAAGAACCAATATATGTCAATGAGAAACAGTATTGGAGGATATTAAGGAGTCGACAAGCTCGAGCAAGGGCACCAACAATGAAAAGGGCATATCAAAAAATAAAAATAAAAAATATTCTACCACATAAACAAGTGGAGAATAAGGAACAATCAAAGGAAAATCACCAAAATGAGTTTTCAGATGAGGAAGAAACTTACAGTCCCACAACTACACCACTCATGTGGGCACCAAGACTTTATGTGCAAGAGCTAATGAAGATGAAAGAGAAACTTGAAAGCATGGAAAGGAGGGAGAAATTAAGAGAAACTAAATCAGATGAGGTTATAAACACCATTCGGAGGTTGGAAAAAGAAAACAACCAACTCAAGGAGCAAGTGTCAAAGCTACAAAACCTTGCAAACATGGGTCAACATGAATGGCATGTCCTTAAACAAGCCATCCATCCCCCAATAAATGATGCAATAGAGGTGGAAAAAACAAATGCAAATCAAATAAAAGAGGTAAAAAAACACTCCAAAACATTGAAACAAGATAAAATGAGCTACGAAATGAATTAGCAAAGGCAAATACATGGTATCAAGTAGTAAAAGAACCAGTCAATCAACAAAAAGAGTTGATAGAGAAGCAAAAAGAGTTGATAGAGAAGCAAGTAAAAATTCAAATAACAAAATAGAAAGAAAGACATGAGAAGTTAACAAATATAATCATCAAAGGGTTGAAGGATTATGGGGACAGGGAAGACACAAATCATTTAACCAAGGACTTTTTGTCAGATTGATTACAATGGAAGCGTCAAATAAAAAAGGTAAGCAGAATTGGCAGGCTGAGAGGAGGCAGAGATAGACATATTTAGGTCACATTGATGAGCTACGAGGATAAAATAAGGTTACTTAAAAATAGAGGCATGCTGAGAGGGTCACAATTTTATTTATATGATGACCTAACATTTTTACAACAGGAAGAAAGAAATAAGGAATGGGAATAGGTGAGGGCAGCAAGGAATGAAGGGAAACAGACATATTTAAGAAATGGAAAGGCATACATCACATCTAAACAAATCCAAAATAAATAGGGAGTATGGTCCACCCGGGAACATCTTACAATGGTAAGTTGGAACTGTAGAGGTTTCCCTTGGAGAAGAGGACCCGGGTTAGGGCCCATTGCTAGAGACAAAGATATAATCATATTGATAGAAACACATGAACATGATGGATGTAGGACTCCAAAATTTGTGGGATACAAAAAAATAGCAATATGGAATAAAGCAGCAGAAAATGGCAAAGGACATGGGGTATTATGGTTTTAATAAAAGAGAAATGGGATAAGGTCATTAAAATTGAAAAACAAGATGAAAACAAATAGTACATCTAGATAAAGATCCTATAAAATAAGTCAATTATTAGCATAGCAACATGTTATTTTGCTCCCAAGAATTCTAAATTCTATAAGAAACATGACCTTAACAGAGAAGACCCATACTCCTCCCTAAAAAGAGACATTTCAATATACAATAAGCTAGGGGAGATTATATTAATTGGAGATTTCAATGCAAGGACAACAAATAAGCAAGCTAACATTCTAGAAGGTAATGAAGATATTGAGATTAATCCTGAGGAAAATCAATAGTGGACCAGGACTTGAGAAGATGAGCATGGGGCTATCACACAATATGGAGAAGAGTTGTTAGGTCTTTGCAACATATACAATTTGATTATTTGCAATGGGATGAACAAATGGAAAAATTCAGGAAAGTATACATGCAAAATATATAAGGGACAAAGTGTAATAGACTATGTAATATGCTCACAGAATTACATACCAAAAATAGAGGAGCTAGAAGTGGAAGATTCTCCAGTGGAACTTAAGTCAGATCACAACCCAATTGTTATGAAACTTCGAATGCATGGAGACAAACCAAGGGAAAAACACTTGCAAGGCAATCAAAATAAATATCCTCACAAGGGAAACATTCTCTTAATAGATGAAAATCGACAAAATTTTAGAGCAATATTAAATAATAAGTTACAGGAAAGGGAAGAACTACATCACAGTAGTAGAGATTACAGTAAGAGTGAATGGTTGATGCAAGTTATTCAAGAAGCTCTAAACAAATACAAGAGAGCTAAACCTAAAAATAAAGAAAGGAATAGCATCCCAACCAACCCATGGTTCGATGAAGATTGCAAAAAAATGCGAAGATTACTAAAGGAACCAACGAGTAAAACAAGAGCAAACAAAAAATCATATGAGAAACTGGTAAGGGCAAAAAAATAAGAATACACTAGAACAAGGAGGAAAGAATTGATTTATTTAGGGAAGCACGAACCAAAGAAATTTTGGAAGGAACTAAGCATAAAAAGGATGCAAACTGAAAATAACATAACAGTTAATCAGTGGTTGGAGTATTCAAAACAATCGTATCGGCAGTAGTAACCAGCAGGAGACACCCCCTACTATCATTGTCAAAAAAGAACTTTTCACAATTGAAGACATTATTCAAGGGATAAAAAATTTAGCAACTGGTACCGTGACATAGACAATCTTCAAGCAAAGCATATAAAATGGGGTAGATATCTTGTCACCGCAAATCAAAGAAATTTTCAATGAGGTCATACAAAATGGCTTCTCTACTGAGTGGACAACTAGCTTGACCATTCCTTTGTTTAAAAGTGGAGATGTAAATAATCCCTCAAACTATCGAACTATGATGATCAACCCTCTCTTTGCAAAGTTGTTTGGGAGTATAATAGAGTGTAGGATCAACATATGGGCAGAAGAAAAGGGAAAGAGAGCAAAGGGGCAAGTAGGTTTTAGGCCCAAACACTCAACTATTGATCACTGTATCACGCTCAGACACAGTGAAAAAAATATGGGAGGCCAAAGCACTCAACTATTGATCACTGTATCACGCTCAGACACATAGTGGAAAAAATGGAAAAAATATGGGACAAAAAAGAGGAGGCTTTTTGCTGTTTTGTAGACTTCAAAATGGCATTTGACACAGTTCCAAGGAAAAAATTATGGAGTAGAATGGAAGAGCTAGAGGTTCCAATTCACTACAGGGCAGCAGTTCACAGACTATATGAGCATGTAAAGGTTAGAATCAGAACATAGGAAGGGTTATCTAAATGTTTTGGTAGTGAAATAGGTGTTTAACAAGGTTGCCCTCTATCTTCGACCTTATTTGGGTTGTACATTAACAAGTTAGAAGAATGGATAAACAAATTTGGGGAGAGGGTGTGCATTTAGCCAAATGTGTGGTAAAACTCCTCATGTATGAGGATGATGTAATTCTTGTGGCCAAAACAACCAAAGATCTAGAATATCACCTTCAAGCTCTAGAACTCTTTTGTAAAGAAGTTGGGATGCAAGTGAACATGAGCAAAACAAAAATTATGATTTTTTTAGCAAAAAAGAAGAAGCAACAACTCAAATTTTAGTTTGCAGGAAAACCACTTGATGTAGTAGCAGAATACAAATACCTGGGCATAGACTTTCATGACAAACTTAATTAGAATACATGTAGGATGAAAAGAACTCAAAGTGGCTGGAGAGCACTATATGCACTTCAAAACAGGTGTAGGAATGCCAAGTTGTGGGACTGGAAGACCACCAAGGTCTTATTTGGCCTACTTGTTATACCGGTTTTGTTGTAGGGTTGCGAGGTGTGGGCTAGTGGCACAACAATTGCAAAATGGAGGCAAATAGAAAGGATTCAAAAATATCTAATCACAAACTTTCTCAAAATTAAGGCCACAACCCCTTATGAAATTATTCTAGGGAAACTGGAATGTTCCCTTTAGAAGCAATTGCTATGACCAAGCTGTTATGTTACTTGAAAAAAACACAAAACATGACAAATGATAGATGGCCAAATTTTAGTTTGCAGGAAAACCACTTGATGTAGTAGCAGAATACAAATACCTGGGCATAGACTTTCATGACAAACTTAATTAGAATACATGTAGGATGAAAAGAACTCAAAGTGGCTGGAGAGCACTATATGCACTTCAAAACAGGTGTAGGAATGCCAAGTTGTGGGACTGGAAGACCACCAAGGTCTTATTTGGCCTACTTGTTATACCGGTTTTGTTGTAGGGTTGCGAGGTGTGGGCTAGTGGCACAACAATTGCAAAATGGAGGCAAATAGAAAGGATTCAAAAATATCTAATCACAAACTTTCTCAAAATTAAGGCCACAACCCCTTATGAAATTATTCTAGGGAAACTGGAATGTTCCCTTTAGAAGCAATTGCTATGACCAAGCTGTTATGTTACTTGAAAAAAACACAAAACATGACAAATGATAGATGGCCTAGAGCAGCTAAGGATGAAGAGTTGCATAGGCGAAAGAATACGTGGATGAAAAAAAATCAAAAATGGATGAAACGTTGGGAAATCAACATAAATGAATGCCCAAATGTCAACAAAGACATAAAAAATTATGTGAATGAAAAGTTCAGAAGTGGAATGTGGAAAAATGCAAGCAGGAAAAGACAATATTATATTGCAAATTTTAACCTAACGTATGACCACAAGGAAAAAGTGTATATAGGCGCTGAAATCAAGTGGAAGGAAAAAATACTCATTGCTCAGATAAGGACTAGCTCTCATAGGCTTAGATGTGAAACAAGGAGATGGACAATGCCCAAAGAACAATGGGAAGAAAGGATATGTACCCTATGCAACACAGGGGCAAGAGAGACAGAGGAACACTTCATCTATAAATGCCCGAGTTTTTCAGATATTCGTGATAAATACAAAGAAACACTTGGGAACAAGTTTATTACAGATTTATTTGAAGACAACAAAATAAAAAAAGTTGGAGAATTGCTAACACAATCAGTAGGAGAAGAAACAACCTTCTCAAAGATATTAAAGATCATATGATATGATTTGAGTAATTGTACTTCCATATTTGAGGTCCCATAGACTATATTTGGGTCTCGCGGATGTAATTAAAATCTTTCACGTAATTAAAATCTTTCATTTCATTTCATAGCTCTATGTCTATACGAGTAGACAATACATGAGAATCACAACTATTATAGAATATCGTAGTCTAGGCTACAAAAGATCAAAAGAACCATTATTTCCTTTGAGATAATAGATTAGGATAAACTAAAATAAATCTTTATCAAATATTGCAAGAAATAAACGACCTAAGAAACTCCTTCAGTGGAAGGAAAATTATGTCAAACAAAATACTTGATTTTTGAACTACCTATTAAAATTTTAAGAGTAGTGAAAAAGCCATAGTCGTTTACTCCGTATGTGGTGTAGAAAGCAGTAACTCGCAAGTTACTCGCGAATACCCACGGTCAGGGAAGCCTTGAGCCGAGTAACTCCCCAACTTGCGACGAGTTACTCGCCTATTATTCGCCGAGTACTCGGCAAGTAATCGCCGAGACTCGTACGTAGAGAAGCAGGGGAAAGAGAGCCGAGGCAGGGGAGACTCGTACGGAGAGAAGCAGGGGCCGAGGCTGCGGAAAGACAGGGGAAGCAAGTGAAAGAGAGTCGAGGCAGGGGAAAGACAAGGCAGGCAGGGGCTAAGGCCGAGGCAGGGAGGGATCAGGTAGGGAAGAGGCATACTAATTAATTTTAATTAAATATATTAAAAATATTGTTCTAGATTTCCACCATCAAAAAATGCTAATTTTTTTCTCTATGTTTGTTGCAATTTTTCCTTCCTCCCTCTTCAGCGAGTCTTCTACTGCCAAAGTGATAAACATAAACTAGAAGTTCTCAAAATACAAAGGCCCTGCAGAAGGTGCAACCACGATTTTTACATAGACTCAATCAAAATCAGCACAGAACAAAAAATCGATAAGAGCTCCGCTCAAAAAGAAGTTTTCTCCACACCATTAAGCCATAATTGATAGGACCTCGAGCTTCGGATCCTTAAGACATTACCTTTAATGAGATGTTTTGTGCGCACCTATGGAGCGACTCATACGCGGTGCTTATCTCCGCGCCTCTACGTATGCAGTGCTTATCTATAACGTGCCAAATGCCGCGGGCCTTGCTTTACGATCAAATAATGCATTGGGAGGGGAAGACGAATCGGTTTTTAAGTCAAAAGATTCGAAGGCCCGGGGGTATGAGGGCTGAGATTAGAAATGTGCGACAATATGGGTAAATGCTAATTTTCTATCGATAAATTATGCGAAAAATGCTAGCCCCACCAACCAATTTAATTTTTTCGATGTTTTCTTTCCCCAGTTTTTTTTCGATTTTTTTGACGAGTTTATAGCGATTTGCCGAGAACTAGCGAAAATTAGGCGTTTATACCGAGTTGCGAGTTTCGAAACACGACTCTCTCTCCCTGCTTTGAGTAGAATAATGACTAAAATTCATAAACATGATTAAGGAGGAAACATTGCCACTCTCCCAATGAGAGTTTACTGAAAGCATCCCATTCACTTTCTAACGTTTTCTTTAGAATATTTTTCTAAAGAAACTATAATTATAAAACGATGGAAATTTATTAATATGACTTTTGAATAAGAAGCATTAACATTTTTGTAAAGAGAAAAGATATTGCATGGTTTCTAACTGTAAGGTGAGACTTATTAGAAAGGCCCAATTTTCCGTTCGCTTCCATTGTCTGAAGAGAGCTTTGAGGACAAACTACATAAATGACCTAAATTCAGACATAACTGTATTAGCAAGCAATGCCATTTTCTTATTACTGTACAGATTGCAGAACTTCGACAAAATTAGACTAAGTGGCCAATTTACTAATCGGCTAAGGCTTAGTTTAGCATATGCGTTGTCAAAAAGTTGAATCTCGGAAGGCACTGAAAACGCACTATATATAGAGAGACAGATAGTGTGTATGTGTGTCGGGACCCATATCAGGATCAATTGTTGTGGCCAAACTATTCTTATGAATATCGCCTCTCAAATTTTAGATGAATGAACTTATATAGACGTAGAACTTACTAAATGATCATCCATACCCACCCCAGCATCATTTCATAACCGTCCAAGTTGTGATGAACCCAATGTAAAAGAAGGGTAGCTGTCCGCATATGTTGTACGAACCTGCATAGTATAACAAGAAGAGTTAGGCTCGACTTGCCAATGTCGAAACAAACGATTCGTTCAAAGAAAGTGCCCAGTACAGAATTCAAACAAAACATTAAAAATTCGCAAAGAAAACAAATTCATGGTTGCTAGACGAATTAAAAAATTGCAAAGAAAAGAAATTCATAGGAGCCAGATGAATGATGTTTATTTTGAATTTAAGTTTAAATAAAGATTAGTCAAAACGTCCAGATTCAAGACCAACTAAGCAACACTTCAAGCATAAAGTCCACTGTCTACTTGATCTCAACTTTTATCAATCAAATAAGAAAAAGCCATCAAAGTCGAACGAAATTTCACCATGGGAATTATATTATTTCAAAATTCATTTTATTTCGATTCTAGGTTGTAAAACAAAGACTTCCCTCCAAAGAGATTCTGAGATCATAAGTTCACTATGAATTGGTGAATATATTATTATTATTTTGTTATATACAATCATACACACCCACCCACTCTGTTGGGCTGTTCCAGGCTGTCTAATGGCCAAAGAGATTCTGAGATCATAAGTTCACTATGAATTGGTGAATATATTATTATTATTTTGTTATATACAATCATACACACCCACCCACTCTGTTGGGCTGTTCCAGGCTGTCTAATGGCCACTCCTGTAGCCCTGAGCATCAGAAATTTTCATCCTAACCAAATCCAAAAAAAAATTGGATCTCAAGAAAATGAGATATGAGAAAGAAAAGATAAGTATCAAAGAGATGATCAGTTCCTAAAACAAGTTTCAAAGAAAAGTATCAAAGAGACGATAAGTATATATGCTGCTGCCGTGTGCATAGATGGAGACGTCATAGAAAGAGCCATGGCGACGTTGATCCGCCTCAAAACCCTATACACAGTTCTTCTCCTGTTTCAGCTTTTTTTTTTTTTTTTTCCTGTTGTATATTTAGGGCGATCTGGTTTTTCCGTTCTGTTTTGCTTTCCTTTTCTTTGTTTCTTTTTCTGTTTTGCTTTCCTTTTCTTTGTTTCTTTTTTCTTTCTAGAGGATGCCCTATTTCGCCCTTTGCAAAAGAAGTAGGAAATGAAATCGATATAGAGATAATTCGAAGTTGTTTTGTCTTTCTATCAATTATTTGTAGGTGATCATCCTGCATAAGATGTCGAATGGGATGGGTCGAGCACCAGCGTTGAAGACGACATTATAAGATGATGTCAAATGGGATGGGTCGAGCATCAGCGTTGAAGACGACATTATTATAGCGCGAAGTTCTGGTTTTATTTGAGGGGATATTTGTGAGTCATACAACACACTAACACTTCACGTCGTTTGGTAAAGCGTTTGAGGGCGATATTTGTGAGTCATATAACACTCTAACAGTTCACATTTGGTAAAGAGAAGAAGCTTTAGTCTTTTATGGGAAATATCTGTGAGCCATGTAAACTGTGAACAAACGAAGAGTCTATATCAATAAACTGGACTTATTAGAAATATTATGCGAACAGCGTTGTTGTTATCAATAAACTGGACTATTCGAAATATTATGCGAACAGTTGTGACAACTCATATATATATATATATATATATATATATATATATATAATATGAATAGAGTGGAGGCTGAAATAATTAAAATATGTGTATTAATACACAATAAGTTGTAGGTGAGTTGGAGAGGGTTAGACAATCTTCTAAAAGAGGTGGAGGTCCGTGGTTGAAATCTCCACCCTACCAAACACACATTAGGTACCCAAAACCAAACGCACATTAGGTACCCAAAACCCAGTTGATAATATTGGTGCCGTCAGGACTGACGCTGACTCTAGGGTGATTTTGAGGGGTTTTTGATGGTGTGATTTTGATGGTATGGGGTGATTTTGATGCTGACTCTAGGATGATTTTGATGGTGTGATTTTGATGGTATGGGGTGATTTTATGGTATAGAACCCTAGTCGAAAGAGATTATGATGCGTAAAGCGTGGTAGTACTCATATTAACAATAATAGATAAAACAAACCCTTTTCATTAAATTTGCATGTAAATGCTCAAAGGAAGTTGTGATGTCTAAAGGGTGGGGACCATGTACAAATAGATAAAACAAATTTGTCATAATAAAAATATATATCAGCACCAGTCCCTCAATCTTCGGGGTTCAATCCTGGCAACCTACAGTTAACTTGAAGGGGTATACCCAGATGGGACAATCGGGGTATACCCAGATGGGACAGTCCTAGTGGAAGATACAGGAACAATTTCCCTTGCTTAAAGTTCTTGTTCCAAGGGAAGAGTGCAATAATACGGGCTTTGGCTCTTCTTCGGAAGGTGGAAGGTTCAAACTGCAAACCTCTTGACTTTACGAAGAATAAAAAACTGTTCAACCCTATGTGTTGGTCGTAAGGGTAAAATATATATATATATATATATATATATATATATATATATATATATATATATATATATATATCAAATTTCATCTTGGAACTGCACCCTATAACCTTATACCACCAACCAACTTGTTGTTAATGACTTGGGATAGAAAGTTGTGCACCTGTTAATGACTTGGGATAGAAAGTTGTGCACCTCTTGTGACTTGAGACTGCTTAAGTCATAGTCTCAACCCTATGGGTAAAATAAAAATAATATATATATATAGAATCAATTACATTCGTTCATTTTGTTATTTTTACCACCAAACCTTGGATAACCCTCAACAGGTAAAATAAAAATTATATATATATATATATATATATATATATATATCTATATATATATATATATATATATATATATATTCTCAATTACAGCTCGTTCATTTTGGTATTTTTACCACCAAGAACAGCACCGTATAACCTTATACCACCACACCACCACCTTGTTGTTAATGACTCGGTGCGAGGGATCGAAACTGCCGTCGGGCTAAAGCGCGGTCAGGGAAGTCATAGTATGACAGTCTACTATTAGAAACCCACCTAAACTTACCAATCCTTAGAAATCCACCTAAGGATTGTCCCCACCAACTTACCAATCTACTAATCATAGGATATAGTATAGGATATAGAATAACTTTTAAAAATAAATCCTTTTCATTAATCTCATCCAAGGTGAGAGTGGAATAGAATAGAAGCGAGTAAAATACGAGGACTTCACAGTCCACCACTCACAAGCAGCGAGTAAAATACGAGGACTTCACAGTCCACCACTCACAAGCAGCCTATGGAAAAGGTTGACATTAGATATGAGTTCCAATTCGTACTGCCCACTCGATAGCAACAGTGTTTAAAATGCACAAGATAAATTTAAAACAAAATTAAAATTAATAAGCATAAGAGCTTAAATTCTACTATGATCTCTTTAACAAATGTGTGTAATGTGTGTATATCTTATAAATTGCATGCAACTTAATTAAAATCAAATCACTTCAAAATATCTCTTTAGCTAGCAAATATGTGTATATCTTATAAATTGCATGCAACTTAATTAAAATCAAATCTCTTCATTTCACTTCAAATATTTAGAATTTTAATTTCAGTGTCTTGTGCACATAATTAAAATCAAATTATTTCATTCTATTTCATTTGCCCAAGATCTTAATTTTCTAAAATTCTCATCCCGTATACATCTCACCAGTTTTAAAATGGTGATGACCGAAGCTAACATAGACAAACCTCTCAATAACCAAAAGAATTTTATTCAAGAAAGAATGAGCTCTATGAAAATCTTAAAAACTCTATAGTGTATTTCCTCAATTTTTTAACCCAACTCGGAACCCACCTCTTCCGAGTGTTTCGAAACTCGGAACTCACTATAAACTCGGAAGCCTAATTTTGGCGGCAACTCGCAATAAACTCGGCAAAAAAATCGGAAAACAACTCAGGAAGGGAAACATCGAAAAAATTAAAAAAATAAAACAAACAAATAATTTTTTAACCTAAAAAGCTCTCAATCCTGTGTCTTTGGCATTCGAAGGACACATAATATCACCGTCTACCCATTTTAGCTTGCCGAACATTCGAAAATAGATAATCACCGGGAACGCCCATTGGCATGCCGGACGGCAGCGGCCTCGATAGAAATTAGCATTTAGGCATAATGTAGCACCTTTCTAATCTGAGCCCCTCAATAGAAATTAGCATTTAGGCATAATGTAGCACCTTTCTAATCTGAGCCCCTCAATAGAAATTAGCATTTAACCATAATGTCACATTTCTAATCTTAGCTGGTAAATGTCGCGTCCCTCGATTGAAATTAGCATTTACACATAAATGTAGCAATTTCTAATCTTTAGCGTTTTAATGGCAGCTGTTACTTAGTGTTAATCAGGATGAAAGTATAATCTTAGCTGGTAAATGTCGCGTCCCTCGAATGAAAATAGCATTTTAATGGCAGCTGTTACTTAGTGTTAATCAGGATGAAAGTATAATCTTAGCTGGTAAATGTCGCGTCCCTCGAATGAAAATAGCATTTACACATAAATGTAGCAATTTCTAATCTTTAGCGTTTTAATGGCAGCTGTTACTTAGTGTTAATCAGGATCAAAGTATTTTCCAGCACATATGGTTCAGTCCATTAGGCTTTTTCGATGGATGTTTTTGTTACACTTGTTCATTTTTTGTTACACTAGTTCAGTCCATTAGGCTTTTTCGAGGCAGCTGTTACTTAGTGTTAATCAGGATCAAAGTATTTTCCAGCACATATGGTTCAGTCCATTAGGCTTTTTCGATGGATGTTTTTGTTACACTTGTTCATTTTTTGTTACACTAGTTCAGTCCATTAGGCTTTTTCGATGGATGTTTTTCTTACACAGGCTGTCAATATGCAAAGAACCTAATACTTTTGATTATATATTTTTTAATTGTTTATATGATCACGATTTGAGGCGTATACGATTTGAGGCAGGTTCTTTTCTTGCCTACATGGTTCAAATATGAGTAATGTTTAATCAAAATATTTTTTTGACTGCATGGTTCAAATACGAGTAATGTTTAATCAAAATATTTTTTTGACTGTTTATATGATCACGATTTGAGGCGTGTTCTTTTCTTGGTTCAAATATGAGTAATGTTCATATTAAACAACATGTTATATTTGGATTTATTCATTGGTTCAAATATGAGTAATGTTCATATTAAACAACATGTTATATTTGGATTTATTCATTGGGTTGCATCACTGTTATAATATGTTTTGTTATAATATGTTCTGGTTATTACTATCTACAGAGATTTTATGGCATTTGTGGTGTATTTATTCATGGGTTGCATCACGGTTATTGCTATCTACGGAGATTTTATGGCATTGAGTTGTTTCGGAATGCTTTGAAAACCCTTACTAAACCCTTACTAAGTGTTTAAAGATACGATTTGAGGCATGTTCTTTTCTTGCCTACATGGTTCAAATATGAGTAATGGTTCAAATATGAGTAATGTTCATATTAAACAACATGTTATATTTGGATTTATTCATGGGTTGCATCATTGTTATAATATGTTCTGGTTATTGCTATCTACGGAGATTTTATGGCATTGAGTTGTTTCGGAATGCTTTGAAAACCCTCACTAAACCCTTACTAAGTCTTTAAGGAGACTCACGAAGTATAAAATTTTGCTTCACGAAGTTTAAAATTTTGCTTCCGGACAACTAAGTCTTTAAGGAGACTCACGAAGTTTAAAATTTTGCTTCCTGTGTCCCGGGTTTTGATCACTTTCAAGGCAAAATTCAGATAAAAAAAGACCAATGTTCTTCCTCATCTTCAAGATTTGCATTTCCACAAGTGTTAATTCTCCATTATTATCTTTAGCTTTTTATTTTATTAATAAGTATAATTTGAAACATGCTAGAGCTAACAGTCGGATCTTGTGTAGTTTTGTGTTATTTTTGAAGACTCAGATTGTATTTTTGAAGATTGCTACTGTTATGGTGGATATTGAGATTCATCTTAGTTTTTGTTGGTCCTCTGGATAGTTTATGGCTGTTGTTATTATTATACAGCTGCTGTTCACACATTGATGTAGTTTGTATATGATTTCGTTTTGGTAGCATTCGGGCTGTAATCTTGCAAATTCTATTTTTTTTATTAATGCAAGTAAACAATTTCTCATTTCAAAAGCATGGTGTCGCTCTTTCTAAATCTCAACCCCTCGACAGAAATTATGATTTATTCGTAACGTCGCACTTTCTAATCTCAGTCCCTGGACGAAAATTAGCATTTACTGTAATGTCCCACTTTCTAATCTCAGCTCCCTCGACAAAAATTAGCATTTACTGTAATGTCTCACATTTCTAATCTCAGCACCTCGATAGAAAATTAACAGTTACCCATACTACACATTTTTAATCTCAGCCCCTCATACCGAGGCCTTAACAGTTACCACGAACTACCTGATCATAAAGAGTCACGACATTTGACACGTTATAGATAAGCACCGTATACGTATATGAGTCGCTGCTGCGTAGCTGTGTGTCCAATTGATGTCTCATTAAGGTAATGTCTTCACAATTGATATCTCATTAAGGTAATGTCTTTGCGAGGTCCTACCAATTATGGCTTAATAGTTTGGAGAAATCATCTTTTGGAGCGAGGTCCTATCGATTTTTTTCCCTGTGCTGATTTTGATTAAGTCTAAGACTCACATTTTGAACACTTGCAGTTCATATTTATGAGTTTCGCAGTGAAAGACTCACATTTTGAACACTTGCAGTTCATATTTATGAGTTTCGCAGTGAAAGACTCACATTTTGAACACTTGCAGTTCATATTTATTTGTTTCGCAGTGAAAGACTCGCTGAAGAGGGAGGAAGGCAAAATTGCAACAAGCATAGAGGAAAAATTAGCATATACTTTTTTTATTTGTATGCCTTACTTTTTTGATTTGTATGCCTTTTCCCTCCCTCGATCCCTCCCTGCCTCGGCCTCGGCCTCGGCCACTGCTTCTCTCTGTACGAGCCTCCCCTGCCTCTTCTCTACCTCGGCTCTCTTTCCCTTGCTTCCCCTCGCTCTCTTTCCATTGCTTCCCCTCTCTTTCCCATGCCTCAGCCATTGCTTTTCCCTTGCTTTTCTCCGTACGAGTCTCCACTGCCTTGGCTCTCTTTCCCATGCCTCGGCCCCTTGCTTTTCTCTGTACAAGTCTCCCTTGCCTCGGCTCTCTTTCTCTTGCCTCGGCCTCGACTCTCTTTCCCCTGCTTCCCTCTCTTTCCCATGCCTCGGCCCCTTGATTTTCTCTGTACGAGTCTCCCCTGCCTCGGCCTCGGCTCTCTTTCCCCTACCTCGACCCCTTGCTTTTCTTTGTACGAGTCTCCCCTGCCTTGGCTCTCTTTCCCTCGGCATCGGCTCTCTTTCCCATGCCTCGTCCCCTTGCTTTTCTCCGTACGAGTCTCCCCTGCCTCGGCTCTCTTTCCCCTGTTTCCCTCTCTTTCCCCTGCCTCGGCCCCTACTTTTCTCCGTATGAGTCTCCCTTGCCTTGGCTCTCTTTCCCCTGCTTCCCTCTCTTTCCCCTGCCTCGGCCCCTGCTTTTCTCCGTATGAGTCTCCCTTTCCTCGGCTCTCTTTCCCCTGCTTCCCCTCTCTTTCTCTGCCCCTCTCTTTCTCCTGCTTCTCTCATAAGTAATAGCCGACTACTCGAGGAATAATGAATAATGGGCGAGTAACTCGCCACTTGGCCTGAGTTTCTTATTAGAAAAACTTGCAGGCCTTCTTGACCCGCGAGTTTTGCAGGTACTCGCGAGTAACTTGCAAGTTTCGAAACACTGTTCTTCCATCTTCTCCACTGTTCTTCCATCTTCTCCCACATATTCCATGTCCTCTTCAAATAAGAAGAGGAAACAAAACCCCAGACCACCCACCCCCAACCCCCAAATTTAATTTGATTGATCGTAAACTACAGTTGAAAAATTAGCTGCAAACATTTTCACATTTTATACATAATTGCATCAGATGTAAAAAACAATCACCATACTCTGTCATTTAACTACAATATGGTGCGAGTTTCAAGTAGCATCGGTAAACATACTTCATTCTTAAGAGTATTCAGAAGAGCCTTGTATGGAAGCGAATTTTGCTTGTAACTCATTTTGGAGACATTACGAACACATCCAATTTGAAACAATTATAGTATACGGCAAGACCAATAAACTTGAATATCCTTCACTTCTGTTAAGAAAACATATGACAAATTTATTTGAAAAATGACAAGTTTCATAACCTAAGTAATGACTGAAAAATATCCTTACTGAAAAATATCCTTACCTCCACAGGTGTTCACAGCCCCCGCTTTAACATTATCGCAATTTCAAGCGTCTGTGCTGAAGGAAAGAGGGAAAGCATATTAAAAAATCAGACAGACTGAATGAAAGAGGGAAAGCATGTTAAAAAATCAGAACGAGGAAAAAGATTTAAAAATATCAATAAGAAATCAGAAACAGCATATTAAAAAATCAGAGACTGAAAGAAAGTGGGAAAGCATGTTAAAAAATCAGAACGAGGAAAAAGATTTTAAAATCTCAATAAGAAATCAGAAACACATAAACATGATTAAGGAGGAAACATCGCCACTCTCCTAATGACAGTTTACTGAAAAGCATCCCATTTCCTTTCTAAGGTTTTCTCTACAACATTTGTCTAAAGAAACTAAAAATATAAAACGATGGAAATTTATTAATATGACTTTGAATAAGAGGCATTAACATTTTTTTTTTTTTTTTGAGAAACTAGAAATATAAAACGGTGGAAATTTATTAATATGACTGTGACTAGGAAGCATTACCATTTTCTTAGTATAAAGATATTACATGGTTACTAACTGTAAGGTGAGACTTATTGGAAAGGCCCAATTTTCCATTAGCTCCCATTCTCTCAAGAGAGCTTTGAGGACAAACTAGAAATAAATGACTTAAATTCAGACATAACTGTATTAGCAAACAGTGCCATTTTCTTACTATAAAGATTGCAGAACTTCCACAAAATTAGACTAATCGGCCAATTTACAATATGCGTTGCAGAACTTCGTTCAAAATTAGACTACTCGGCTAAGGCCTAGTTTATCATATGCGTTATGAACAAAGTTGAATCTGGAAAGGCACTGAAAAGGCACTATATATAGATAAACAGATAGTTTGTATATGTGTTGGGACCCATATCCGGATCAATTGTTGTGGCCAAACTATTCTTATGAAACTTACCTCTCAAATTTCATTAAATATATATAATAGATGAATGAACATATATAACCTACAACTTAGTAAATGATCATCCATACCCACCCCAACATCATTTATAACCGTCGAAGTTGTGATGAACCCAATGTAAACGAAGGGTAGGTGTCTGCATATGGTATACTAACCTGCATAATATAACAAAAAGAGTTAGGCTCGACTTGCCAATGTCGAAACAAACGATTCGTTCAAAGAAAGTACTCGGTACAGAATCCAAACAAAGCATTAAAAATTTGCAAAGAGAACAAATTCATAGGATCCAGATGAATGCACACCCGCCATCTTCATTTAATTATTTTGCATTTAAGTTTAAATAAAGATTAATCAAAACGTTAAGAGTCAAGACCAACTAAGCAACACTTCAAACATAAAGTCCAGTGTCTACTGGATCTCAACTTTTATCAATCAAATAAGAAAGAGCCATTCAAGTCGAACGAAATTTCACCTTCGGAACTATATTATATCCAAATTCATTATATTTGAATTTCATAATGAATTCTAGGTTATAAAACACAAGACTTTCCCTCTAAAGAGAATAACATCATATCCTAGAGGATGCCCTATTTCGCCCTTTGCAAAAGAAGTAGGAAATGAGATCGATATCGTAAAGGAAGCAAGCTCGCCCTATGTAGAGATCATTTTGTAGAGATCATTTTGTCTCTCTCTCAATTATTTGTAGGTGATGATCCTACATGGGATGGGTCCAGCACCAGCGTTGAAGACGAATTTTTTTTTTAATTTAGCGAAAAACTCCTTGTAGGGCCGCCGTCAAAATCACTAGGGAGTCGCCCCTGGCCACCTTGACCACACCAACTGGGGAGTCGCCCTGGCCACCACACCAACTGGGGAGTCGCCCTGGCCACCTTGACCACACCAAACTGGATCCTACATGGGATGGGTCTTGCAGGGCCGCCGGCCCTCAAAATCACTAGGGAGTGGCCCCTGGCCACCTTGACCACACCAACTGGATTTTGGGCACCGGCGTGCGTTTGGTAGGGTGGAGATGGGTGTGATAGGGTGGAAATTCCAACCAGTTTCGAAAATGACATTATGATAGCCCGTAGTTCTGGTTTTTTCTGAGGGGGATATTTGTGAGTCATATAAATTGTGAAGGACATTGAAATATCTGTGAGCCATTAGATAGTGAAGAAAGCAGGAGTCCATATCCATAAAGTAGAAGAAGAGGAACGAAAATCCAACATGGGAATATCCATAAAGTGGACTATTAGAAATATATTTTCCTTTTTGGTTACATAAAAGAGTTGGTTACAAAAGCAGAGAAATATTATACAACTAATATTAAAGAGTGGAGGTGGAGTTTTGCTAATGAGGGCCCGAAGGGCGAAAGAAAATACAATAATAATAAATAATGTTAAATTTCGAAATATTTGTATTAAAACAAATAATTCAATGAAAAAGATTTAGGTAGCTAGTAGAGAATTAATTTGAGTGTAAATGTTAAAAAGAGTTGTGATGTGTAAAGGGTGGGACCAAGTACAAATCATAGATATTTTTTTTGGTTAGGTTATTGTGAGAAACCCCTATGACGGACGTAGGGGTGAGCTATACTTATAGTTACACCCACCCATGCCAAATCATAGATATTGATTTGAACGGAATTCCATTCTTACTAATAATAATTATAACTTTTTTCTAAGTGCAAAGGTTCGCTCTTGTTCAGGAGGTCCAAGGTTCAAACCGGGACGTGGGAAAGATGTGGGTGTGGGACGTGGGAAAGATGTGGGTGTGTGGAGGTTCGCTCTTGTTCAGGAGGTCCAAGGTTCAAACCGGGACGTGGGGGAAGATGTGGGTGTGTGGAGGTTCGCTCTTGTTCAGCAGGTCCAAGGTTCAAACCAGGACGTGGGGGAAGATGTGGGTGTGTTAAATTTTCTAAGGTTCAAACCGGGACGTGGAGGAAGATGTGGGTGTGTGGTGGGTGTGTTAAATTCTCTACCTGCTCCCTGTGCATTGGTCTTAGGGGTTTCTCACACTAACCAAATAAAAATAAAAATAAAAATATAAGAATCAATTATATCTCAATTTATTTTTTAATTATTTTTTAATTTCTCACACTAACCAAATAAAAATAAAAATATGTATATAAGAATTAGTTATATCTGAATTTATTTTTTAATTATTTTCTCATACTAACCAAATAAAAATAAAAATACGTATATAAGAATTAGTTATATCTGAATTTATTTTTTAATTATATAGATGTGGGTGTGTGGTGGTTGTATGTTAAATTCCCTATACATAAGGACATAAGGAGTTTGCATTGGTCGTAAATATATTTATATATATGAGAGTCAGTTATATTTAAATTCATTTTTTAATTATATATAGGAAAATCACTCACATCTAGGTTTAGGTTACCCTATAACCACCTCGTTATTAATGAGGACCTAGGTTTAGGTTTAAATCTTGGAACTGCTTTCTGCCCACCACCTTGTTATTAATGAGGACCTTGTTATTAATGACTCGGTGCAAGGGATCGAAACTGCCGTTTGCCCACCACCTCGTTATTAATGAGGACCTCATTATTAATGACTCGGTGCAAGGGATCGAAACTGCCGGCTGCCCACCACCTCGTTATTAATGAGGACCTCATTATTAATGACTCAGTGCAAGGGATCGAAACTATTGCCTGCCCACTCAGCCGAGTGGGTTAGTCTATTACCTTAAAACCTAAACTTACCAATCCACCTTAAACCTTTGCCCAAACCTACCAATCCACCTTAAACCAAACCTAACTTTTCTTGATAAAAGCCTAAAACTTATGATGCCCTTAAACCAAACCTAAATTTTCTTGATAAAAGACTAAAACTTATGATGCCCAAAACTTATCAATCCACCTAACCTTTTCCCAAACTTACCAAAACCAAAAACCTGGATCCTGGATCTTTTCTTGATAAAAGCCCAAAACTTATGATGCCCAAGACTTACCAATCCACCTTAAACCTTTGCCCAAAACTTACCAATCCACCTTAAACCTTTGCCCAAAACTTACCAATCCACTTGGATTTTTCTTGATAAAAGCCCAAAACACTTACCAATCCACCTTAAACCTTTGCCCAAAACTTACCAATCCACCTTTGCCCAAAACTTACCAATCCACCTTAAACCTTTGCCCAAAACTTACCAAAAACCTGAATCTTTTCTTGATAAAAGCCCAAAACTTATGATGCTCAAAACTTACCAATCCCAAACTTACCAAAAACCTGGATCTTTTCTTGATAAAAACCCAAAACTTACGAACCCCCCTTATACCTTTGCCCAAACTTCCAAAAACCTGAATCTTTTCTTGATTCAAGATCCAAACTTATGATAGAAGCCCAAAACTTACCAATCCACCTTAAACCATTGCCCAAAGGTAAGGCTGGCCTCCAAGGTTTAAGACATAAGATATACTAAGATATAGTATAAAATATAGGGTAACTTTTAAAATACAAAAGCTAAAGTCCACCACTCACAAGCAACCTATGGAAAAGGCAATGTCAAAATCACCTAAAATATTCCAATTCGTACTGCCCACTCGATAGCAACACTTTTTAAAAGGCACAAGACTAACAATGTTTAAAATAAAATTAAAATTAATAAGCATAAGAGGAGTAGAAACAACCTCTAAAAGAGGGTGGATCTTTTCTTGATAAAAACCCAAAACTTACGAACCCACCTTATACCTTTGCCCAAACTTACCAAAAACCTGAATCTTTTCTTGATTCAAGATCCAAACTTATGATAAAAGCCCAAAACTTACCAATCCACCTTAAACCTTTGCCCAAAGGTAAGGCTGGCCTCCAAGGTTTAAGACATAAGATATACTAAGATATAGTATAAAATATAGGGTAACTTTTAAAATACAAAAGCTAAAGTCCACCACTCACAAGCAACCTATGGAAAAGGCAATGTCAAAAATCACCTAAAATATTCCAATTCGTACTGCCCACTCGATAGCAACACTGTTTAAAAGGCACAAGACTGACACTGTTTAAAATAAAATTAAAATTAATAAGCATAAGAGGAGTAGAAACAACCTCTAAAAGAGGGTGGCATAAGCTTAAAATCTGCTATGATTTCTTTAGTAAATGTGTGTATATCTTATAAATTTTATGCGACTTAATTAAAATCAAATTACTATTTGAAAAAACAAAAAAAATCAAATTACTTCATTTCAATTCAAAGAAATTTAGAATTTTAATTTCTTGTCTTGTGCAGGTAATTAAAATCAAATTATTTTATTCTATTTCATTTGTCCAGACTTTAATTTTCTAAAATTTTCGTCCCGTATACATCTCACCAATTTTAAAATGGTGATTAACGAAGCTAACATAGACAAACCTCTCAATAACCAAAATAATCTTATTCAAGAAAGAATAAGTTCTATGAAAATCTTAAAAACTTTATATTGTAATTCCTCAGTTTTTGCACCCATTTTTGCGATCTTGTCCAACATATTCCATGTCCTCTTAAAACAACGGAACTAAACAGAACAACAGCAGACCAGCCACCCCCAAATTTAATTTGAATGATGGTAAATTACAGTTGAAAAAATTAGCTGCAAACATTTTCACAATTTTATACATAATTGCATCAGAGGTCAAAAACAATCACCATACTCTGTGATTTAACTAGAATATGGTGCGACTTTCTAAAGCGGTTAGTGAAAGTAATATCGAATTGGGTATGTCGTTCCGAGTAGCATCGGTAAACATACTTCATTCTTAACAGTATTCATAACAGCCTTGTATGGAAGCGAATTTTTCTTGTAACTCATTTTGGAGACATTACGAACACATCCAATTTGAAACAATTATAGTATTGAATGCAGTATACAGCAAGACCAATAAACATTTTAGAAAGAATTTGAATATCCTTCACTTCTAGTAAGAAAACATATGACAAATTGATTTGAACAATGACAAGCTTCATAACCTAAGTAAGGACTGAAAAATATCCTTACCTCCACAGGCGTTCAGAGTCCTCCGCTTTAACATCATAGCAATTTCAAGCGTCTGTGCTGAAGGAAAGAGGGAAAGCATGTCAAAAAATCAGAACGAGAAAAAGATTTAAAAATCTCAAGAGGAAATCAGAAACACAAAAATCCAATCTAATTGCAATTGAAATGGTAGTCTGCAACCGCAGACTACCGCAGACTACCATTTCATGTAGGACATGGAATGGTAGTCTGCGGTTGCAGTATTAAAAGCTTGCATGACGTGAGGGAAAAACGCCACCTAGAAAGGGCTAGCGTGCAAGTAAAAACAATGCCACGTAAAGTATCGAGAAAGCGAACGTGGCGTATTGAACCGCATACCCCTACTACCAATAAGTTTTATTTTTATTTTTAAATATATAAATAGTTTTATATATAGAATTTTTTTTATTATTGAAAGTGTAATTTCTTATGGGCCGTAAGATATAATCGTTTACATAGGTATGCACAATAATTATATTAAACTTATTGTATTATGTAAAATATTATATGTTTTAGGTAGATAATAATTTATAATTAATTTAATTTTTTTAAAGGATGGTTTGTAATAGGAGTTATGGTATTAGTATAAATAGCTCAGAATCTTATTTGCTAAGGTTTTTATAGATAAAGTGAGAGGAGGTTTTCCTCTTAAAATCAATTGGACCATTATTTTTAAAAAGTGTTCTTTTAATTTGCATGATTTTAATTGATGATCATTTTCTATTAATGAAAGAATTTTTTTTGGAATAATTATGGTTACCAATAATGCTATTGGTTTCTTAGTAGTGATTTTATTGATTTAGGGGTACTAGATGACCTTTGAACTGATGACCTTTGAACAGATGTGTATGTGCAAGAGCTCAACCTTATGTTCCTTGATTTTTGGGTACTAGATGACCTTTGGATAGAAATGCGAGAGTTCAACCTTATCTGTGGATAATATACTGATTAATCATAGTGCCTACATATGTCTATTATATACTTATTTTTTTATTATGTTTTCTATATAAGATTTGAGTGGATGGATTGATTTTCTTCATTTATGTAAATAGATGTGAATTTCAACATGGTATTAGAGTGGATATAGAGCAATGTTGCTTAGTAACGAAAAAAATTAGATCAAAACCTCTAATATTTCTTCCATATTTTAGGACAAATTACTTTTTGAAACCTCTTAAGCACTTTTGGTATAGAAAGCAAAAATGATATCCTCTTCCACAATTTGCATCCACTCTAAGGAATTTATTTTTTTCTCCTCCACATATTCCATCAATATCAAGGTTTGTATGTAGATTACGTTCCATATTGCATGATGAGAACTTTCATTTTTATTCATAGGGAAACCATGGTGAATTATTTGGAAAAATAGAGGAAATTTTATGTTTTGAATTTGAATCTAGTTTATTTGAATCTCTCATATTTGTCATTCCTTTTGATTTTTGCTACAATTTTGCACATGCTCTCTTTGATGTTTTGGCATGATTTTACTATTATGAGTGCATCATTATTCTCCAAGGAGAGGAAACACACTTCTTCACATTCATAGAAGTTGCTAAGATGGTTAGATGGGATTTTATAAGATGTCATGCTTGTACTTCAATTTTATTACCTACAACCACTATGTGGTATTGTTTAAGCCATGTAGTTTTTTTGCTAAGGCAATGACATATCAAGTGGATTGCAACAACTTAAGAGACAATATTTTTTTATGGCTTTAGCACTATTTCTTCATATCAAGAGAAAGAGAGGAGCTAGTTGCATCTTATTACAATGATAGAGTGACACATTCTGAATGGATCTATGATGCTCTTTATATAGAAATATGGATTCCTTCACCGACACTCTACCTAGTTGTACAAGGTGACACCTCACATATTTACAACTTGCACATTGACACTTGTACATTTATTATATTACTTGAAGCAACAAGCCAACTTCCCCTAAAGTAATCTGTTATTCTAGTGATGTATATTAGATAACCAAATAATGTAATATACTCTAAAAACGCCATGTATTACATTATTTGGTATGAAGTTCTCTTGAATTACATAGATGATTTTTGAATGTTTGAAACTTGGTTTTTCCAAGTGCTTTTGTAAAAATATCTTCCAGCTAATATTTTGTAGAGACATGCTTGAGGATTATATGACAACTTTGAAAATGCTCTTTGATGAAATGACATTGAGCTTCAATGTGTTTGGTCCTTTCATGTACAATTAGATTTTTGATTAGGTTGAGTACTCTTGATTATCACAAAATATCATGGTTGGAGTCTAGCTGATCCCCATATCTGATAATATGTATATCCATAAAACTTCATAAGTTGTATCTCTTGCTACTCAATATTTTTCTTTAGTTGATGATTGTGCCATTATATGCTATTTTTTACTATGACAAGATATAGGTCCTAACCCAAGATAGAAGACATTTCCTTTACTATGACAAGATATAGGTCCTAACCCAAGATAGAAGACATTTCCTGAGGTAGATTATCTATCATCAATAGATCTAACATAATCTAAATCTGAGTATCCTTGTAGGCAAATTTTTTTGACATTCTTTATATGAGTCCATAATCAATAGTCTTTTTTATATATTGCAATATTATTTTTTTAGCTTTCTCATGACTTTCTCTTGGTTCTTGCATGAACCGTGAAAGATAATCTACTATGAATGCTATGTCTGGTAAACTATTTGTTTCTCTTGGTTCTTGCATGAACCGTGAAAGATAATCTACTATGAATGCTATGTCTAGTAAACTATTCATTAAGTATAGCTAAGCAACAATTTGGTGGTGATTTATGATACTCCAATGGTGGATTTGGATGCTCCTTGTGGATATATGTTTGGATTCTAGTATTGATCTCTTTATGCTTTGATTTCTTCCTACTTTCAAGATATTGCGTTTCTCCCTTTGTAAATGATAGCTCTGTAATTCTGCTATGTTATGTGTACTTGGAGGTTCCTTGTTGTGGCTATCCAAATATATGGATGATGTGAGCTCTTTGAAGGCTTTTTTGACCTTGCTTGGATGATGCTTCTCTATGGCTACTTTGAGATGATCCTTGCTTGGATGATGCTTCTCTATGGCTGCTTTGAGATGATCCTTGCTTGTGAAGGACGTGTTTTTATGACACTTAGGATTTATCATTTTTGCTATGTAGGATAGAATATTATGGTGAAAGATAATGTAAATAAATTTGTAAATAGAATACCTTATTTTGCACCTTCTTTTGCAATCTTTTCCTATTGTTTTTAATGGCATATTTCTTGTAGGTAAGGGATGATTTGACATTGTCTCATTTTATATAGGTAAGGGATGATTTGACATTGTCTCATTTTCTATACAACTCTCTCCTTTGCTTGGTTACTTTGGTAATAAATCCAAGCTAATAACCACATAGATAGAAGATTTTGTAGAAGTAGTTTCTGCACCCATTTTTTACCCGTAAAGAACCCTTAGTGCACCTCGAATATGAGATTCACCAAGTCTCGATTTGTAAATCTTCTTTTATGGATTTTGGTGGTGGATTTCTTCTCCACTCCTTAGAGGAATATGATATTTTTTTTGTTTCTTATTTGGACCATGAATTGTTGCACACTTTGTGCACCAAATAGTGTCGCTGTATACTTTGAGAATCTGTTGGTTTTGTGCCCTTGATCTTAATAATCAAAAAATATAAATTAGCTTTTTTTGAGCATAACTAGGTAAACATCAAATAGTATAGTGCAGATGGATTAATAATACCTCTAAATTAATGCACTTTAATGGTAAAAATAATCTCACCTTATTACTCTTGTAAATAAACTCTCAAAGTAGTTTCTAATGCACTTAATAATATCTATAATTTTTAAGAGTAATTATAATAAACCCTTAAAAACAATATAAAATTTTTCACTATAATCAGTGTTGTAGGATGTAGTCTTCTTAGTTTCTAAATAGATAATAGGTAGATGATATGTTTCTTTCTTTTGAAATACATCAAACTCTTATTTTAATATGCAAGTAAATCTCTTAAAAGAACTATATTTTGCACCTTTTGCAAATTTAATCCAAATATGGTGCTTAATGATACATGATAATGAACCCTAATTTAAATTCAACTAATTGTACCCAAGTTTCTTATCTTTAAAGTCTTTTGTAGATGATGTATATCTTGGTGTT
Source organism: Wollemia nobilis (assembly GCA_028583015.1). Lineage (NCBI taxonomy): Eukaryota > Viridiplantae > Streptophyta > Pinopsida > Araucariales > Araucariaceae > Wollemia > Wollemia nobilis. The sequence goes on along the minus strand of JAQPPZ010000349.1, from coordinate 3,546,294 downwards.
TAGATTCACCAAGTTGATGCCTTGAGATGAATGAATTTCATAACTTCTTATTGGTTGTCCAAAAAAACTTCTTGCTTTACCAAATTGTGGTCTCGAACCTTCTATCTTGAGCCTAGGGTTTGGTGGCTTGATCCTTCAAGTGATCTTTTGTTTTCTACTGTAGGCTTCTTCTATATGAATCCTCATACAATCTTCTTCTTGGCTTCAAATATGATCTTCTTCTCAATATTTTTAATTTCTTTAGGTTTTCACTGGATTCTTCTTCGGTATTTGGTACTCTTTACCAAATTCCTCTCCTCTTGGGCTTGTTTTTAGATAATGACAATTGTCCCAAGTCCTTCACTATCAATAGCTTCTCCTTGGTAGTGGATTTATCCAATGAGTTCTTATAGGAACTCTTTTGATGATTCTTCTATGAGCTCTACAACAAGGCTCTCCAAGCCTTCTTCTTTTTCTTCCTTGATACCTCTCCGAGGTCTTCAATCTTGTAGTTTCTATGGTCCTACAAATGAGACCTATGGCTCTTTTCTTATCTTAGCTTTTGTAAGTGGTGATGCAAAGTGGCAAATATAGTTTACAAAGATGCAAAGAGGAACTATGTAGGATGAAATACCTTATAGCTCTAATACCAATGATGGCTTCAACACTAGTCCATCATATCGAGAGAAAGAGAGGAGCTATGCTATATCTTATTATAATGATAAAGTGATACATTCCAAATGTATCTATGTGGATATTTATATAGGAAGTTGGATTCCTTGGCTAGCACTCTACCTAGTTGTATAAGATGACACCTCACATAATTACAACTTGCACATTAACAATTGTGCATTTATTATATTGTTTGAAGCAACTAGCTAACTTCCCACTAAAGTAATCTCCTATTCTAGTGATGTACATTACATAACCAAATAATTTAATATAATCTAAAAAATGTTGCATTGGATGAAGTCTTTATTGCTGATGCAAAAAATAAAGAACGATACAAAGCTAACCAAAATTTTTTAGAGTAGCACTTAGAGAAAAAAGGTATGATCAGATGTAAAGCAAGGTAAGGCATGTAGTAAAGCAACAAGCAAGAGCTTATTGGATAGTAAAACAATATTAATGCAATTGAATATAACAAAACAAAGCAAAAAAACATAGTATTTAGTTAAGTAAAAAAGTTGGTCAAACATTTAATGCTACTAATGTTAGCAGAGGGATAACAAAAATTTGGCATCCAATGTTCTTCAAAAGAAAAGGCTGATGAAGCATGTCAAAGACTGATGTCCAACATACAAAGTCTAACATTTAAGCAAAAAATACAAGAAACTAGAGATACAATAATGTTAATGTCGTCAAGGTGACATGAAAAATCCAATGTACTTTGAAAGAAGGGTGCAAATATTCTAAGGTATTATGTCTAACATAAAACATCCAACATCATACTCCACAAGGTTTTCAATGGTGCTAGACTTTAGAGGTGATGATGTCATCATTAAAATCTTTAGTGTTTGACAAATCAAAATGAATGTTAGATTCAAAATAAATACAATACAAGAGATCTAATAATAAAAGCACTAAGAATCAAGCAAAAAAACTCAACATCCAACACTATGCATAGGAAAACATGACTATCAAACTCTTCACACAATGAAATCAATAAGATAGAAGAATATTTCTAACATTCGACATGAAAAAATGGTAGAAGTAATACTTAGTGAAGATAAACCATCCAACATTACGTAATATGCTCTCACATTGCTATCTTCAGTATATAAGCTTCAAAATTATCCTAGTCAACAATATAACACATGTTAATCAGTTACCAAATATCATTGTTTTCAAAGGATCTCAGTGGATAAAGCCTCCTCCATCACACACCTTCCCCTGCTCAACTAGCTAAGCATAATAGAAAGGATTGGATCTTCTTCAAACTACTATAATATAATGAACCAAAATGTAATTTAGCTACACAAATGAAATCCCTATCACACACTTCAGCAAGGTATGGTTAAAGTAATCAAACATAGTTCACTTGAGTGTCACAACCACTCCTTATGCCTGTTATGATAAGCCTGAAATATGCTCTAAAGGTAATCATGATAAGATAACTAAATGTGTTGTAAATCTATATATACTTGAATGCAATTCATTCAAATGGTTGACCTCTTAGAATTTACAATTGCATAATTGTATGATGATACTATACACCTTTGGAATGAAGATCTTATTGTTGTCTAGCCTCTTTCTCAACTTGTTGCAAACATGTATGTATGCCAACTGAGTGATTAAACCTTTCTAATAAAGTTATGAATGGTTAACTCTTTTATAGTTATTCTACTTATTGGATTTCTCCCTAGATTTGTTGTTCATTAGTTCATGGAATTCTTGATAATGCTTACCATTTATTATGATTAAATATATTTTTAAAAGAATGGTAAGTTGGTCTGTTAGGTAGTCTAGTTTAGTTTAGTTTGTGAGAATTGTATGCACTATGTCTATTGATGTTGCTAAATCCACATAACTTTTAGCTTAACTTCTAATATTTTTGCATCCCTTACTTTCACCTGCAACCCCATTTTAGTTAGTTTATCTAGGACCATAGGAGTTGGCCTACTTCAAAGGTTGACTAAAAAACCCCTATTTTTTAGCCATCCAATCATAGTCAAGGTCTTGAGGGCACAACTCATCCACTTAGATATATTTTTTACCAAGGCATTTTTGGCACACCCAATGGGACTCAAATCTCACAATCTCCTGATTGAGTAAGTTTGGTGATATTCTACTCTAACTAATCATTTCCAATCGCTTGGTGACTATTCTAAAATATACTCATGCTAAAAACCCAAAAAATATTAAACATGCTAGGAGTTTTTTAGCATACCTGATGGTACCTTAGTGTCCCACCCAAAAAATAATTTTGATTAAATTTAATTACCCACCATGCTTACAAGAGTTTTTTGGCATGCTCGGTGGGACATGATTTCATAGATATCATTTCATTTACTCTAAGGAGTCAAGATTTTGGTGAATAGTATTGACCTCACATGTAAAGACTATATATTCACCTGGTGACTCAATTGAATTAATAATCCAAAGAAATTTATGACTTTGCTAGCCAAAAAAAATAGAATCAAATGGAAAAAATACCAAAATACTAGATAGTTCACTAAACACAAATCAAATGGCTTCATGAACACATCAATATAAGTATTAAAGCCATGGTTGTGAAAATTTGTTTGGCTTGGAACAATGTTGGACCACTCAATCTCCTAGTTCTCCATGAAATTCCATAAACTACATTAAAGATATTGCCCATTTATGATGGTAGTGGGAAAACTACTTATGAGCATTGACCATATGCTTGAAATTTGGACACCTATTGTAATATTATATTTGAATATGTAATTGTGAGACTTCTTGTTTAATATTTCCAAGGAAAAGTATTGTAGTGGCACAAATCCTTAGAAGATACAATCATAAGGGCTTGGGCTAACCTAGTTAAACCCCTTATAATGGTATTTGATGAACTATGGGATCCCTTCTTGTTACTCACTCAACTATCCTATATCCAAAGATACCCCTAGGAAAGGTTCTTAGATTTTAATATTTAGTTTAGGAAACTCTAGAGCAAAATTCCTTGGGAGGTACGACCATCACAAGGATAGGCCTATATGTATGATATTTGAGCTCTAGATACAAAATTAGGCTTTCAAATCCAATAGTACAAAGAAAATGTATTTTTGAAAGTTTTCCAGCTGGCTATCATGGATGAAAATATGCTCATGATAGTAGGAAAACTACCACCTAAAACATCTAGCCAGATACCCATGAGATTCATGAAGTAAATTTGTACTCTATGGTCTTGGCCATGCCATGCTTGTAGTTACTAATTATTCTAGAAATAGACCCTCCTAGAAATATAATAGGAAATAACATGCCTACCACCATGATCAATGAACCTTAGCCAATTGAAGAATTAAAAGCTATAGTCCAATGATTTTATGATAGGCTTGCACAAAAAAACATTGAAATAGAATATAGGGTATGTAATCAAGAAAGTATCATAGTAGAGGGTCAAGGGTCAAGGGATGAATATGGAAGAGACAAATAAAACAAATCCCGATGAGGATAAAAGAATGATCCTAGATTGTAGATCAAAATATTTGGTGGCTTGTGTAGCAAATTTGGATCCATGCATAGCACCAAAAAATAGATCCATATTCTATCCAAAATATTCAACATAGCTTGGGCATGTCCTCTTACCATTATATGTTCAAAATATTGATAATAGTCCAGATGGAAGGAAAAGAGTTGGAGAAAAATAAAATGATAAGCCAAAGATAATGCAAGAAACACTAGGAAAATCAAATGGAACTCCATGGCAATATAAGATGAATTCAAAACCATGGGACAAGAACCAACAAAGGAAGGAAGCCTACCAGAAGCTATATTATTTGACAATGACTAAAGAATAGAGAATAGAGACAACTCAACAATATAAAAAATAGTTCAAACAAATATCCTAAAAGATAAAAGACAATATTGTTGAAGAAACCAAAGAGCTAAGAAAATATTTTTTGATCTCGAAAAAGGTTTACCTAGTTGAAGCTACTCTAAGATGATCATAAAATAGAAAATATACTTGTCAATATCATCATTTGACATCTAAATTATTATCACTTGTGTGGCACAAAATTTAGTCCCTATTATTCTATTTGTCCTTGTGTCTAGAATATTAAATTCTACATAATTATATGATAGACTCAACAAGAAATGTCATAATTATACCTTAAACAGTTTGTGAGGCTCGCGACTTAAATGGTTCTTGGCTAGAATCTCAAATATTGCTTTATAGGGCTATTTAAATCCAGATAACTAGCATCATAGAAAAGGTTACAATCCTATTGCATAAATGCTCAGAGTTTGTAGTAACACATGATGTAATGGTTGTTGATCTATCATCATCATTTAGAATATGTTTGGCTAAGGAATTTTTGGGGCAAATAGGTGGTTACCCAGCTTTGGATTACATTTACAATGCAATATTATGGGTCAAAAGGATGGTTTAGATTCTTAGCTAAAATTTCAAGCCATATCATATCAAGAGGCATGAAGAGCATTAGGAAGGAATACAAAAAGAAATTCTCAAAGATATACAAATGGATATATTAAATTTACCCAAACAAGAAGGCAAAATCATCTATATTGTGAATAGTCACTATTAAGATGAATATCTGGTCAAATTGGAGAGACTGTCAAAATCTATAAGTTAGGCACACCCAGGCTTAGGGTCTAAAAATTCATAAAAAGTAGCATATTTGGTAGGAAGGTCAAGGTTCATCACTTGATGATCTAAATATAGCAAAAAAGTATGATACACCAGGCCCAAAGTGGACAACAAAGGTACTTAGCCAGAGAGTGGAGCAGCAGTCTCCAAGAAATATCCGAGTTATTATCCTGCAGATATTTTATGTGCGGCCCAAAGTGGACAACAAAGGTACTTAGCCGGAGAGTGGAGCAGCAGTCTCCAAGAAATATCCGAGTTATTATCCTGCAGATATTTTATCTACGGCCCAAAGTGGACAACAAAGGTACTTAGCCGGAGAGTGGAGCAGCAGTCTCCAAGAAATATCCGAGTTATTATCCTGCAGATATTTTATCTGGTAGAAGTTTGTAACCGCTTCAGAAGGAAGCTTTGTAATCCAACATTATAGTTAATATATAAAATATTTATTCTGCTATTTGGGTCTTTGTGTATTGTTCTCTGTCTCGGAGTATTGTTTTATCCGCAGACATTCCTCAGCTAGGGTTTGCCCCGAAGTGGCAAAACATCCGTCCGATCTAGAACGAAAGTTTGATTATTTGTTTGTGTCGAAGCACATTGCGGGATTTTGTCTTCCCAAAGATGGACCCTGGAGCTATTTCATCGAAGCTGCCGAATTACCGTGAGCTGTTGTGCTTCGTAGATTTCTTTCCGAAGCAGTCACTTCGGCTTGAAAATTCCCGAAGTGATTTCACTTCGAAAGAAAACTGTGCGAAGCAGCTGCTTCGCTTGGAAATTTCCCGAAGTAGTTTTACTTCGATAGTTTTTCCCCCAAAGTACCTATTTCGAGAGTATTTTCCTCGATGCTCCTCCCGAAGCTCATAATTTCTTGAAGTAATTTCATGACGCAATTTTAACACAATTTAATTTGCGAAGCGTTGCTGCCATGATGCGACTTGAAATTTGAATTTTATTTCCTTCAAATTGGTATCAGAGCCTATTGTGTCGTGATGCAGAGATAGAAGCATGGCTTTCGAAAACAATTCCCTGTAGTTGTAGATCCCATGATTTAATGACAGGAACTAAATTACTGGAGCATCCAGATGAAGATTTTGTTTGGGTCTCAGGATTTGTGGGACTTCATCGAGAATGGTTACCCAGAACCGACAGATGCAGCAGCACTGGCTGCCCTCTTCCAAGCTAACAAAGATCTTCTAAAGGAGAACCAAAAGAAAGACCAAAAGGCCCTGTTCTATATCATGCAAGTGGTTGAGGAGACCATATTCTCATGGATTGCATTAGCCACCAAGGCTTGGGAAATTCTGGCCAATTCGTACCAGGGCACCAACAAAGTGAAGTTGGTAAAACTGCAGATGCTCAGGAGAGAGTTCGAGAACCTATAGATGAGTGAGTCCTAGTCGATGAGCGATTTCTTCAGCTGGACAACTGATGTCATCTACCAGATGCGGTCAAATGGTGAGATTATGCAGAATCAAAGGATTATGGAGAAAATTTTATAGAGTCTGCCAACAAAATTTGATTATGTTGTAATTGCAATAGAGGAGTCAAGAGATTTGACAACCCTCTCTATGGATGAACTGATGGGTTCTCTGCAGACACATGAGCAAAGGCTGAGCCGCTCAACTCAGTCCTCTATGGAGCAAGCATTTAAGGCTCAAGTCTCAGTCTGAGACAGCAGCAGGCAAGACTCCCACCAAGGCGCTTCTAGTTCTCAAGGTGGAAGAGACAGAAGCAGGCATGGGAGAAGCAACAAGCAAGGAGGGAGATCAAACCCTCATGTCAGTGAGACCAGCTACAACTTTCATCAGCAAGGAGGAAGAGGCACTGGTAAAAATTAGCAAGGTGGCTCTCAGCAAAAGAAGGACATGTCAAAGGTCCAATGCTACTACTGCAAAAAGTTTAGCCATTTTATCTCATAGTGTAGAAAGAGTATGGCGAATGAGAATCGATGACAGGATCATTATATAGATGAAGCTAGAAATGCGACAGGAGGAAATATGCTGCTAACTTGCAATGTTGAAGAGGAAAGCAAGAAAAACATTTGGTATCTTGACAGTGGGTGCAACAACCACATGACTGGGAACAGAGAGATGTTCTCACAATTGGATGAATCAGTCCAATATGAAGTCAATATGGGGAACAACAGCAAAGTTCTAGTGATGGGGAAAGGAAAAATCCTCATCTGCACCCGACACAGCAAAAGAAAACAAATTTGAGATGTTTATTATGTGCTTGGGTTGAAACACAATTTGCTAAGTGTTGGACAACTTGTGCATAAGGGACACACTGTGCAGTTCAAAGATGGTGTCTGTTCCATCAGAGACAAAGTGCATGGACAAATCGCAACCATGTCCATGACGAAAAACAAAATGTTTTCGCTACAAATTCAGAATGAATCATTAATGTCTCTGAGTGTAGTTGTGAAGGATGCTACATGGCTGTGGCATCTTAGATTCAATCACTTGAGTTTTAGTGGCCTAAATTTGATGCACAAGAAGCATATGGTGAAGGGTTTACCCATTATTGAGCAACCAAACCAAGTTTGTGAAGGTTGTCTGGTCGATAAGCAGCATAGGGATGCATTCCCTGTAGGACAGTCTTGGAGAGCATCATAGCCATTGGAGCTGGTGCACTCAGACATTTGTGGTCCCATGCAGACCAACACATATGTCGACAACAAATATTTCTTGACTTTCATTGACAACTTTAGTTGGAAGACCTAGGTTTATCCCATTAAGCTAAAGTCAGATGCATTTGCGAAGTTTAAGGAGTTCAAGGCTCTGGTTGAGAAACAGAGTGGCTGTCAAGTCAAGACTCTCAAAACTGATGGAGGAGGAGAATACATCTCCAAAAAACTCCACAACTTATGCAAGTAGCATGGAATTTGAAGGCAGTTCACTGCCATATATACACAGCAGTAGAATGGTGTAGCTGAGAGGAAGAACAAAACTATCATGGAGATGGCACAGAGCATGTTGAAGGCGAAAAGTCTACCACATGAGTTCTGGGCAGAAGCTGTAAGTTATGTAGTTTATCTGCTGAACATATGTCCCACTCCCACCAAGAGTGTGAAGGACAAAATTCCAGAGGAAGCATGGAGCAATTTGAAGCCAAGTGTGGCTCATTTGTGAGTTTTTGGGTGAATTGCATATGCACATGTTCCAGATGAGAAAAGGCAAAAGCTGGATGAAAAAACTAAAAAATGCATTTTCATGGGGTACAACGAACAAGCAAAGACATCTAGGATGTACAATCCTGTGACAAAGAAACTTGTCATCAGTCATGATGTGAAGTTCTTGGAGAACAAAGCCTGGAACTGGAAGTCAAATACTGGTCAGCCCGAAGCAATTGTTGAACCTGTAAACTTGGAGGAAGATAGTGTGCAACCACCTGTACCTTCAAGCAACAACAGTGGTGCCAGCAACAGCACAACCTCATCATCCCTGTCACCTCCTCTTGCAAGAGAATTCAAAATTTGAGGACACCTGCGAAGACTCGTAGCTTGCAAGACATTTATGAGGTAACCCGTAATCAGTCAGATGAAGAATATTATGACTTTGCTTTATTTATTGAATGTGATCCAATGGAGTTTGAAGAGGCAATTCAGAATCGCACATGGGTAAAAGCGATGGATGAGGAGATAGCAGCCATTGAGAAGAATGAGACATGGCAGTTGATAGATCTTCCAACAGGAAAGAAGACCATTAGGGTCAAGTGGGTGTATAAAATGAAGTTTAATGCCCAAGGAGAAGTTGAAAGGCATAAAGCCAGATTGGTGGCGAAATGCTACAAGCAAAATTTAGGAGTTGACTATCATGACGTGTATGCACCTGTAGCCCGACTTGACACAGTCAGAATGATACTGGCACTAGCAGCTCAGAAAGGCTGGAGTATGTACCAGATGGATGTTAAGTCTACCTTCCTGAATGGAATATTGGAAGACGAGCTCTACATAGACCAACCACCCAGATATGAAATACAAGGGCAAGAAGACAAGGTTTTGAAGCTGAAGAAGGCCATGTATGGGCTGAAGCAAGAACCCCAAGCATGGTACAACCAGATTGATGGCTACTTTCAGGAGAATGGGTTTCAAAAATGCCCACATGAGCACACCCTATATTTGAAGACAAACGCAGAGGGTGAGATGATAATTGTTTGCTTATACGTGGTGATCTGATATATACTAGCAATAGCAACAACCTATTTGCATAGTTCAAAATAGCCATGAAGACCGAGTTTGAAATGATAGACATGGGACTAATGAAATTCTTTCTTGGCATTGAAGTTGACCAATCAACAGATGGCATCTTCATTTCTCAAGGCAAGTATGCAAAGGATGTCCTGAAGCGTTTTAATATGGAGGACAACAAGCCTGCCATCACCCCGGTTGCCATTGGTTTGAAGTTGAGCAAGACTGACAACAGCAAAAGCGGTGATCCAAATCTCTATAAAAGGTTAGTTGGAAGCCTGATGTACTTGATCGCAACCAAGCCAGAGTTGATGTTTGTCATGAGTTTAATAAGTAGGTTTATGGAGTCACCCAAAGACACTCATTGGAAAGCAAGCAAGAGAATTTTGTAGTATGTCAATGGCATGAGAAATCACAGACTCCACTATGCCAGACAAGACCAGCTTGAGTTGATTGGCTACACTGACAGTGATTGGGCCGATAGCGTAGATGACAGAAAGAGCACTTCAAGATATCCTTCCATTTTGGATCTGGAGTTGTCTCTTGGTCTTCAAAGAAGCAGCCAATAGTTGCTTTATCTACAACAGAGGCAGAGTATGTTGCTGCCACCTCAGTCGCCTGCCAGGCAGTCTGGCTAAGAAGAGTTCTAAGTGAACTAGATCATTTGTCTGAAGCAGCAACAATAATATTTTGTGATAATAACCCTGCCATCACGCTCTCGAAGGACCTAGTCTTCCATGACCGGATGAAGCACATTGATATTTGGTTTCATTTCATCAAAGAGCTGGTGAAATTTGGTGAAGTACAGTTGCAGTTTTGCAGGTCCAAGGAGCACCTGGCTGACATCTTCACAAAACCCTTGAAGGAGGACTTCGCCAGACTGCAAGAAATGTTGGGCATCAGAGAACTCATGAAGTTTGGTTTAAAGGAGGGTGTTGGAATTATTAAATCAACCTTCATGCCCGCAAGCGCTTCGGCGCGAAGCATTATTAAAACACCTTCGAAAGATGCTTCGCTGCGAAGCAAAATTAAGACGCCCCCTAAAATCACTTCACCGCGAAGCACTTATAAAATGACTTTGTAAAATGCTTCACCGTGAAGCACATTTAACTCACCCCCTAAAAGCACTTCACCGCGAAGCATGTTTTAAATGCCCTCGAAAAATGCTTCGCCGCGAAGTAAATTCATTTTGCCCTCCGAAGTGGAAATTAGCCGAAGCAAAAATCAAGCACGAGAATCGACGCATTAATTTCTCGATCGTGCGAGTAGTTGGGGTTGTTCGGCAATTGGTCGAAAACCCATTTCGGCATTTAAATTCTGTCAGCCGGTTGGTGGATTTATCCCGCCCTTTTGTCCTCATCCCCCATCTATAAATACCGGGGCATTTGTCATTTTGTGCGATTTTGGAGAAGAGGAGGATAGAGGCCGGAGGAGAGCAACAGAGAGGATTGGAGAACCCAGAACAACCATAGAGCTAGGGTTTCGACCAGTAGAGTAGTAGAAGGATAGAAGCAGCAACCGCCATTAGCCGGAGAGTGGAGCAACAGTCTCCAAGAAATATTTGAGTTATTATCCTATAGATATTTTATCTGGCAGAAGTTTATAACCACTTCAGAAGGAAGCTTTGTAATCCGGCATTATAGTTAATATATAAAATATTTATTCTGCTATTTGGGTCTCTGTGTATTGTTCTCTGTCTCGGAGTATTATTTTATCCGCAGACATTCCTCAGCTAGGGTTTGCCCCGAAGTGGCAAAACACCCGTCCGATCCAGAAAGGAAGTTTGATTATTTGTTTGTGTCGAAGCACATTGCAAGATTTTGTCTTCCCGAAGTTGGACCCTGGAGCCATTTTGCCGAAGCTGTCGAATTATTGTGAGTTGTCGTGCTTCGCAGCTTTCCTGCCCGAAGCAGTCACTTCGGCTTGAAAATTCCCGAAGTGATTTCATTTCGGAATAAAACTGTGTGAAGCAGCTGCTTCGCCAGGAAATTTCCCGAAGTAGTTTTACTTCGGCAGTTTTTCCCCCGAAGTACCTACTTCGGGAGTATTTTCCCCGAAGTTCCTCCCGAAGCTCATAATTCCCCGAAGTAATTTTTATTGACGCGATTTTAACGCGATTTAATTCGCGAAGCGTTGCTGCCGTGACGCGACTTAAAATTTGAATTTTATTTCCTTCACCTTTGTCCCCACCAACTTACCAATCTACTAATCATAGGATATAGTATAGGATATAGAATAACTTCTAAAAATAAATCCTTTTCATTAATCTCATCCAAGGTGAGAGTGGAATAGAATAGAAGCGAGTAAAATACGAGGACTTCACAGTCCACCACTCACAAGCAGCGAGTAAAATACGAGGACTTCACAGTCCACCACTCACAAGCAGCCTATGGAAAAGGCAAGCAGCGAGTAAAATACGAGGACTTCACAGTCCACCACTCACAAGCAGCCTATGGAAAAGGCAAGCAGCGAGTAAAATACGAGGACTTCACAGTCCACCACTCACAAGCAGCCTATGGAAAAGGCAATGTCAAAAGGACATTAGATATGAGTTCCAATTCGTACTGCCCACTCGATAGCAATAGTGTTTAAAATGCACAAGATTAATTTAAAACAAAATTAAAATTAATAAGCATAAGAGCTTAAAATCTACTATGATCTCTTTAGAGAACGTGTGTATATCTTATAAATTGCATGCAACTTAATTAAAATCAAATCACTTCAAAATATCAATCACTTCAAAATATCTCTTTAGCAAATGTGTGTATATCTTATAAATTGCATGCAACTTAATTAAAATCAAATCACTTCAAAATATCAATCACTTCAAAATATCTCTTTAGCAAATGTGTGTATATCTTATAAATTGCATGCAACTTAATTAAAATCAAATCACTTCAAAATATCTCTTTAGCAAATGTGTGTATATCTTATAAATAGCATGCAACATAATTAAAATCAAATCTCTTCATTTCAAATATTTAGAATTTAATTTCAGTGTCTTGTGCACATAATTAAAATCAAATTATTTCATTCTATTTCATTTGCCCAAGATCTTAATTTTCTAAAACTCTCATCCCGTATACATCTCACCAGTTTTAAAATGGTGATGACCGAAGCTAACATAGACAAACCTCTCAATAACCAAAAGAATTTTATTCAAGAAAGAATGAGCTCTATGAAAATCTTAAACTTTAAATCTTAAAAACTAACCCACTTCTTCTCTATGAAAATCTTAAAAACTTTAGAGTGTAATTCCTCAAATTTTTAACCCAACTAGGAACCCACCTCTTCCGAGTGTTTCGAAAAACTCGAAACTCACTATAAACTCGGAAGCCTAATTTTGGCGGCAACTCGCGATAACCTCGGCAAAAAATTCGGAAAACAACTCAGAAAGGGAAACATCGAAAAAATTTAAAAAATAAAACAAACAAATAATTTTGTAACCTAAAAAGCTCTCAATCCTCTGTCTTTGGCATTCGAAGGACACATAAGATCACCGTCTACCCATTTTAGCTTGCCGAACATTCGGAAATAGATAATCACCGGGAACGCCCATTGGCATGCCGGACGGCAGCGGCCTCGATAGAAATTAGCATTTAGGCATAATGTAGCACCTTTCTAATCTGAGCCCCTCAATAGAAATTAGCATTTAACCATAATGTCGCGTCCCTCGAATGAAATTTGCATTTACACATAAATGTACCAATTTCTAATCTTTAGCGATTTAATGGCAGCTGATCAAAGTATTTTCCAGCACATATGGTTCAGTCCATTAGGACTTTTGGATGGATGTTTTTGTTACATATGCTGTCATAATTAGGTGATCTGTTCATTATGTCCGTTACTTGATGAAAAATAATTAGGTGATGTGTTCATTATGTCAGTTACTGATACTTTTGATCATATATTTTTTGACTGTTTATATGATCACGTGATTTGAGGCATGTTCTTTTCTTCTCTGCCTGGTTCGAATATGAGTAATGTTCATATTAAACATGTTATATTTGGTTTTATTCATGGGTTGCATCACTGTTATAATATGTTCTGGTTATTGTTATCTACGAAGATTTTATGGCATTTGTGGTGTACTAGGAATGATGAGTTGTTTCGGAATGCTTTGAAAACCCTTACTAAGTCTTTAAGGAGACTCACGAAGTTTAAAATTTTACTTCAGGTGTCCCGATTTTTTATCACTTTAAGGCAAAATTTAGATAAAAAAAGATGAATGTTCTTCCTCATCTTCAGGATTTGCATTTCCACAGGTATTAATTCTCCGTTATTATCTTTAGCTTTTTATTAATAAGTATAATTTGAAACATGCTGGAGCTAACAGTCGGAACTTGTGTAGTTTCGTGTTCTTTTTGAAGACTCAGATTGTATTTTTGAAGATTGCTACTGTTATGGTGGCTGAAGATTGAGATTCAGCTTAGTTTTTGTTGGTCATCTGGATTGGTTGTTGTTTGCTACTGTTATGGTGGCTGAAGATTGAGATTCAGCTTAGTTTTTGTTGGTCATCTGGATAGTTTATGGTTGTTGTTATTATTATACATTTTGGTAGCCTTCGTACTGTAATCTTGTAAATTCTATTTTTTTATTAATGCTAAGTAAACGATCTCCCATTTCAAAAGCATGATGTCGCTCTTTCTAAATCTCAACCCCTCGACAAAAATTAGGATTTACCTGTAACGTCGCACTTTCTAATCTCAGCCCCTCACGAAAATTAGCATTTACTGTAATGTCCCACTTTCTAATCTCAGCCCCCTCGACGGAAATTAGCATTTACCGTAATGTCTCACATTTCTAATCTCAGCCCCTCGATAGAAAATTAGCTGCACATTTTTAATCTCAGCCCCTCATACCTAGGCCTTAGCAGTTACTCCGAACTACCTGATCGTAAAGAGTCGCGGCATTTGACACGTTATAGATAAGCACCGCATGCGTAGATGGCGCGAAGATAAGCACCCCGTATATGTAAGCACCCCGTACATGAGTCGCTGTTGCGCAGTGGTGTGTCCAATTGATGTCTCATTAAGGTAATGTCTTCACAATTAATATCTCATTAAGGTATTGTCTTTGGGAGGTCCTATCAATTATGGCTTAATAGTTTGGAAAAATCATCTTTTGGATTCCTGTGCTGATTTTGATTGAGTTTATGTAAAAATTGTTGCTCAGGGCTTTTGTGTTTTGAGTAATTGTAGTTCATATTTATCAGTTTGGCAGTGGAAGACTCGCATTTTGAACACTTGTAGTTCATATTTATGAGTTTCGCAGTGAAAGACTCGCATTTTGAACACTTGTAGTTCATATTTATTTGTTTCGCAGTGGAAGTGTTTCGCAGTGGAAGACTCGCTGAAGAGGGAGGAAGGCAAAATTGCAACAAGCATAGAGAAAAAATTAGCATATACTTTTTTTATTTGTATGCCTTTTCCCTCCCTCGATCCCTCCCTGCCTCGGACTCGGCCTCTGCCTCCCCTGCGTCGGCCCTTGCTTTTCTCTATACGAGTCTCTCCTGCCTCTTCTCTGCCTCGGCTCTCTTTCCCATGCCTCGGCCCCTTGCTTTTCTCTGTACAAGTCTCCCCTGCCTTTGCTCTCTTTCCGCTGCTTCTGCCTCGGCTCTCTTTCCCCTTCCTCGGCCCCTTGCTTTTCTCTGTACGAGTCTCCCCTGCCTTGGCTCTCTTTCCCATGACACGGCCCCTTGCTTTTCTCATGTACGAGTCTCCCCTGCCTTGGCTCTCTTTCCCCTGCTTCCCTCTCTTTCCCATGCCTCGGCCCCTGCTTTTCTCCGTACGAGTCTCCCTTGCCTCGACTCTCTTTCCCCTGCTTCTCTCTTTCTCCTGCTTCTCTGTATGAGTCTAGGTAAGTAATCGCCGTCTACTCGAGGAATAATGAATAATGGACGAGTAACTCGCCACTCGGCCCGAGTTTCTTATTAGAAAAACTCGGAGGCCTTCTTGACGCGCGAGTTTTGCAGGTACTCGGGAGTAACTTGCGAGTTTCGAAACACTGTTCTTCCATCTTCTCCCATATATTCCATGTCCTCTTCAAATAAGAAAACTAAACAAACCCCAGACCACCCACCCCCAAATTTAATTTGATTGATGGTAAACTACAGTTGAAAAAATTAGCTGCAAACATTTTCACATTTTAGAAATAATTGCATCAGATGTAAAAAACAATCACCATACTCTGTCATTTAACTACAATATGGTGCGAGTTTCAAGTAGCATCGGTAAACATACTTCATTCTTAAGAGTATTCAGAAGAGCCTTGTATGGAAGCGAATTTTGCTTGTAACTCATTTTGGAGACATTACGAACACATCCAATTTGAAACAATTATAGTATACGGCAAGACCAATAAACTTGAATATCCTTCACTTCTGTTAAGAAAACATATGACAAATTTATTTGAACAATGACAAGTTTCATAACCTAAGTAAGGACTGAAAAATATCCTTACCTCCACAGGTGTTCACAGTCCCCCGCTTTAACATCATCGCAATTTCAAGCGTCTGTGCTGAAGGAAAGAGGGAAAGCATATTAAAAAATCAGACAGACTGAATGAAAGAGGGAAAGCATGTTAAAAAATCAGAACGAGGAAAAAGATATAAAAATATCAATAAGAAATCAGAAACAGCATATTAAAAAATCAGAGAGACTGAAGGAAAGCGAGAAAGCATGTTAAAAAATCAGAACGAGGAAAAAGACTTAAAAATATCAATAAGAAATCAGAAACAGCATATTAAAAAATCAGAGAGACTGAAGAAAAGTGGAAAGCATGTTAAAAAATCAGAACGAGGAAAAATATTTTAAAATCTCAATAAGAAATCAGAAACACATAAACATGATTAAGGAGGAAACATCGCCACTCTCCTAATGAAAGTTTACTGAAAAGCATCCCATTCCCTTTCTAAGGTTTTCTCTACAATATTTTTCTAAAGAAACTAAAAATATAAAATGATGGAAATTTATTAATGACTGAATAAGAGGCATTAACATTTTTTTTCAGAGAAACTAGAAATATAAAACGGTGGAAATTTATTAATATGACTGTGACTAGGAAGCATTACCATTTTCTTAGTATAAAGATATTACATGGTTACTAACTGTAAGGTGAGACTTATTAGAAAGGCCCAATTTTCCATTAGCTCCCATTCTCTCAAGAGAGCTTTGAGGACAAAGTAGAAATAAATGACTTAAATTCAGACATAACTGTATTAGCAAGCAGTGCCATTTTCTTACTATAAAGATTGCAGAACTTCCACAAAATTAGACTAATCGGCAAATTTACCATATGCGTTGCAGAACTTCGTTCAAAATTAGACTACTCAGCTAAGGCCAAGTTTATCATATGCGTTGTGAACAAAGTTGCATCTGGAAAGGCACTGAAAAGGCACTATATATAGATAAACAGATAGTTTGTATATGTGTTGGGACCCATATTCGGATCAATTGTTGTGGCCAAACTATTCTTATGAAACTTACCTCTCAAATTTCATTAAATATATATAATAGATGAATGAACATATATAACCTAAAACTTAGTAAATGATCGTCCATACCCACCCCAACATCATTCATAACCGTCGAAGTTCTGATGAACCCAATGTAAACGAAGGGTAGGTGTCTGCATATGGTATACTAACTTGCATAATATAACAAAAAGAGTTAGGCTCGACTTGCCAATGTCGAAACAAACGATTCGTTCAAAGAAAGTACTCGGTACAGAATCCAAACAAAGCATTAAAAATTTGCAAAGAAAACAAATTCATAGGATCCAGATGAATGCACACCCGCAATCTTCATTTAATTATTTTGCATTTAAATTTAAATAAAGATTAATCAAAACGTTAAGAGTCAATACCAACTAAGCAACACTTCAAACATAAAGTCCAGTGTCTACTAGATCTCAACTTTTATCAATCAAATAAGAAAGAGCCATTCAAGTCGAACGAAATTTCACCTTCGGAACTATATTATATCCAAACAAAGCATTAAAAATTTGCAAAGAAAACAAATTCATAGGATCCAGATGAATGCACACCCGCAATCTTCATTTAATTATTTTGCATTTAAATTTAAATAAAGATTAATCAAAACGTTAAGAGTCAATACCAACTAAGCAACACTCCAAACATAAAGTCCAGTGTCTACTAGATCTCAACTTTTATCAATCAAATAAGAAAGAGCCATTCAAGTCGAACGAAATTTCACCTTCGGAACTATATTATATCCAAATTCATTATATTTGAATTTCATAATGAATTCTAGGTTATAAAACACAAGACTTTCCCTCTAAAGAGAATAACATCATATCCTAGAGGATGCCCTATTTCGCCCTTTGCAAAAGAAGTAGGAAATGATATCGATATCGTAAAGGAAGCAAGCTCGCCCTACGTTGAGATCATTTTGTCTCTCTCAATTATTTGTAGGTGATGATCCCACATGGGATGGGTCCAAGTTTTTTTAAAACCCAATTCTCCAAATGGGAGCACCAGCGATGGGTAAAGATAGATTTTTTTTTTTAATTTAGCGAAAAACTCCTTGCGAGGCCACCCGTCAAAATCACTAGGGAGTCGCCCTGGCCACCTTGACCACACCAACTGGATTTTGGGCACAGTTGTGCAGATTTTGGGCACCGGTGTGCATTTGGTAAGGTGGAGATGGGTGTGATAGGGTGAAAATTCGAACCAGGGACCTCGGTTGGAGTTTCGAAAATGACATTATGATAGCCCGAAGTTCTGGTTTTTTCTGAGGGGTATATTTGTGAGTCATATAAATTGTGAAGGACACTGAAATATCTGAGCCATTAGATAGTGAAGAAAGGAGGAGTCCATATCCATAAAGTAGAAGAAGAGGAACGAAAATCCAACATGGGAATATCCATAAAGTGGACTATTAGTAATATATTTTTCTTTTTGGTTAAATAGAAGAGTTTGTTACAAAAGCAGCAACTAATATTAGAGAGTGGAGGTGGAGTTTTGCTTGCCGCGAAGAAGAGTTTGTTCAAGAGCAACTAATATTAGAGAGTGGAGGTGGAGTTTTGCTAATGAAGGGCCGAAGAGCGAAAGAAAATATAATAATAATAAATAATGTTAAATTTTAAAACAAATATGAAAGATGACTTTAAATAAATAAAGAATTCAATGAAAAAAGATTTAGGTAGCTAGCTATAACTCAAACTAAAGAATTCAATGAAAAAAGATTTAGGTAGCTAGCTATAACTCAAACTAACTCAAAAAGAGAATTAATGAGTGTAAATGTTCAAAAAGAGTTGTGATGTATAAAGGGGGACCAAGTACAAATCATAGATATTTTTTTTTGTTAGGTTATTGTGAGAAACCCCTATGACCGACCTAGAGGTGAGCTATACTTATCGCTACACCCACCCACCCACGCCAAATCATAGATCTTTACATAAACGGAATTCCATTTTTACTAATAATAATTATAACTTTTTTCTAAGTACAAATGTTTTTACTAATAATAATTATAATTTTTTTCTAAGTGCAAAGGTTCGCTCTTGTTCAGAAGGTCCAAGGTTCAAATCGGGACGTGGGGGAAGATGTGGGTGTGTGGAGGTTTGCTCCTGTTCGGGAGGTCCAAGGTTCAAATCGGGACATGGGGGAAGATGTGGGTGTGTGGAGGTTCGCTCTTGTTCAGGAGATTCAAGGTTCAAACAGGGACGTGGGAAGATGTGGGTGTGTGGTGGGTGTGTTAAATTCTTTAAGGTTCAAACCGGACGTGGAGGAAGATGTGGGTGTGTGGTGGGTGTGTTAAATTCTCTACCTGCTCCCCTGTGCATTGGTCGTAGGGGATTCTCACACTAACAAAATAAAAATAAAAATATGTATATAGAATCAATTATATCTCAATTTATTTTTTAATTATTTTTTAATTTCTCACACTAAACAAATAAAAATAAAAATATGTATATAAAAATAAGTTATATCTGAATTTATTTTTTAATTATTTTTTAATTATATAGATGTGGGTGTGTGGTGGTTGTATGTTAAATTTCCTATACATAAGGATAGCTTTGAAATAGCTTTGAGGGAGCCTGTATTGATTGTAGGGTTTCTCACACTACAAATTATATTTATTTTTTATATATATATATATATATATATATATATATATATATATAAGAGTCGATTATATCTTAATTCATTTTTTTAATTATATGTATATAAGAAAATATATATTTATATATATGAGTATGTATATGAGAGTCAGTTATATCTAAATTCATTTTTTAATTATATATAGAAAAATTATATATAGGAAATTCACTGGTTTAATTCATGGAACTGCACCCTATAACCACCTCGTTATTAATGAGGACCTCGTTATTAATGACCTGGTGCCAAGTGGGTCAATCTATTACCTTAAAACCTTTTCTTGATAAAAGCCCAAAACTTACCAATCACCTTAAACCTTTGCCCAAACTTACCAATGCACCTTAAACCTTTGCCCAAACTTACCAAAAACCTGGATCTTTTCTTGAGAAAAGCCTAAAACTTATGATGCCCAAAACTTACCAATCCACCTAACCTTTGCCCAAACTTACCAAAACCAAAACCTGGACCCTGGATATTTTCTTGATAAAAGAACTTTTCTTGAGAAAAGCCTAAAACTTATGATGCCTAAAACTTACCAATCCACCTAACCTTTGCCCAAACTTACCAATCCACCTAACCTTTGCCCAAACTTACCAAAACCAAAAACCAAAACCAGGATCCTGGATCTTTTCTTGATAAAAGCCAAAACTTACCAAAACCAAAAACCAAAACCAGGATCCTCGATCTTTTCTTGATAAAAGCCCAAAACTTATGATGCCCAAAACTTACCAATCCACCTTAAACCTTTGCCCAAAACTTACCAATCCACCTTAAACCTTTGCCCAAGCTTACCAAAAAGCTGGATCTTTTATGGATCTTTTCTTGATAAAAGCTTTGCCCAAGCTTACCAAAAAGCTGGATCTTTTATGGATCTTTTCTTGATAAAAGCTTTTATGGATCTTTTCTTGATAAAAGCCCAAAACTTATGAGGCTCAAAACTTACCAATCCACCTTAAACCTTTGCCCAAAACTTACCAAAAACCTGGATCTTTTCTTGATAAAAGCCCAAAAACATACCAAAAACCTAGATATTTTCTTAATAAAAGCCCAAAAACTTCTTGATAAAAGCCCAAAGACTTACCAAAAACCTCGATATTTTCTTGATAAAAGCCCAAAACATATGATGCTCAAAACTTACCAATCCCAAACTTACTTTTGGATCTTTTCTTGATAAAATCCCAAAACTTACCAATCCCAAACTTACTTTTGGATCTTTTCTTGATAAAATCCCAAAACTTACCAATCCGAAACTTACCAAAAACCTGGATATTTTCTTGATAAAAGACCAAAACTTACGAATCCACCTTAAACCTTCCACCTTAAACCTTTGCCCAAACTTACCAAAAACCTAAACTTACCAAAAACCCGAATCTTTTCTTGATAAAAGATTCAAACTTATGGTAAAAGCCCAAAACTTACCAATCCACCTAACCTTTGGGCAAAGGTAAGGCTGGCCTCCAAGGTTTAAGACATAAGATATAGTATAAAATATAGGGTAGCTTTTAAAAAAAAAGAAGCTAAAGTCCACCACTCACAAGCAACCTTAGGGCAGCTTTTAAAAAAAAAGAAGCTAAAGTCCACCACTCACAAGCAACCTATGGAAAAGGCAATGTCAAAATCACCTAAAATATTCCAATTCGTACTGCCCACTCGATAGCAACATTGTTTAAAAGGTACAAGATTAACACTATTTTAATAAGAGGAGTAAAAACAACCTCTAAAAGAGGGTGGCATAAACTTAAAATCACGGGGTGTAGAATCTACACCGTCAAAGTCACCCAGGAGTCCTGCTCGTACCAACATTATCAATTGGATTTTGGATACCTAATTGAGATTTTTGGTAGGGTGGACATTTGAACATGGGACCTCCCTTGGAGGATTGCCCTCTCCTCTCCAACTCACCTACAACACCTGGATAGAAATTTAAAATTTCTTGTCTTGTGCAGGTAATTAAAATCAAATTATTTTATTCTATTTCATTTGTACAGACTTCAATTTTCTAAAATTTTCATCCCGTATACATCTCACCAATTTTAAAATGGTGATTAACGAAGCTAACATAGACAAACCTCTCAATAACCAAAATAATCTTATTCAAGAAAGAATAAGTTCTATGAAAATCTTAAAAACTTTATATTGTAATTCCTCAGTTTTTGCACCCATTTTTGCGATCTTGTCCAACATATTCCATGTCCTCTTAAAACAACGGAACTAAACAGAACAGCAGACCAGCCACCCCCAAATTTAATTTGCATGATGGTAAATTACAGTTGAAAAAATTAGCTGCAAACATTTTCACATTTTTATACATAATTGCATCAGATGTAAAAAATAAATCACCATACTCTGTGATTTAACTAGAATATGGTGCGACTTTCTAAAGCGGTTAATGAAAGTAATATCGAATTGGGTATATCGTTCCGAGTAGCATCGGTAAACATACTTCATTCTTAAGAGTATTCATAACAGCCTTGTACGGAAGCGAACTTTTCTTGTAACTCATTTTGGAGACATTACGCACACATCCAATTTGAAACAAATATAGTATTGAATGCAGTATACAGCAAGACCAATAAACATTTGAATATCTTTCACTTCTAGTAAGAAAAGATATGCCAAATTGATTTGAACAATGACAAGCTTCATAACCTAAGTAAGGACTGAAAAATATCCTTACCTCCACAGGCGTTCAGAGTCCTCCGCTTTAACATCATAGCAATTTCAAGCGTCTGTGCTGAAGGAAAGAGGGAAAGCATGTCAAAAAATCAGAACGAGAAAAAGATTTAAAAAATCTCAATAGGAAATCAGAAACACAAAAATCGAATTTAATTGCAATTGAATAAAATCAAGTTCCTAAGAATCACAGGAATGAGCAAAGAGAAATTTACCTCATGTAGGACATGGAATGGTAGTTTGCGGTTGCAGTATTAAAAGCTTGCATGACGTGAGGGAAAAACGCCACCTAGAAAGGGATAGCGTGCAAGTAAAAACAATGCCACGTAAAGTATCGAGAGAGCGAACGTGGCGTATTGAACCGCATACCCCTACTACCAATAAGTTTTATTTTTATTTTTAAATATATATATAGTTTTATATATAGAATTTTTTTTTATTATTGAAAGTATAATTTCTTATGGGCCGTAAGATATAATCGTTTACATAGGTATGCACAATAATTATATTAAACTTATTGTATTATGTAAAATATTATATGTTTTAGGTAGATAATAATTTATAATTATATTAAACTTATTGTATTATGTAAAATATTATATGTTTTAGGTAGATAATAATTTATAATTAATTTAATTTTTTTAAAGGATGATTTGTAATAGGAGTTATGGTATTAGTATAAATAGCTCAGCATTTTATTTGCTAAGGTTTTTATAGATAAAGTGAGGAGGAGGTTTTCCTCTTAAAATCAATTGGACCATTATTTTAAAAAAGTGTTCTTTCAATTTGCACGATTTTCTTGCTTGGTAAATTGATGATCATTTTCTATTAACGAAGAATTGTTTTGGAATAATTATGGTTACCAATAATGCTATTGGTTTCTTAGTAGTGATTTTATTGATTTGGGGTACTAGATGACCTTTGAACATATGTGTATGTGCGAGAGCTCAACCTTATGTTCCTTGATTTTTGGGGTACTAGATGACCTTTGGATAGAAATGCGAGAGTTGTTCCTTGATTTTTGGGGTACTAGATGATCTTTGGATAGAAATGCGAGAGTTCAACCTTATCTGTGGATAATATACTGATTAATCATAGTGCCTACATATGTCTATTATATACTTCTTTTTTTATTATGTTTTCTATATAATATTTGAGTGGATGGATTGATTTTCTTCATAGATGTGAATTTCAACATGGTATTAGAGTGGATATAGAGCAATGTTGCTTAGTCACGAAAAATTAGATCAAAACCTCTAATATTTCTTCCATATTTTAGGACAAATTACTTTTTGAAACCTCATAGGCACTTTTGGTATAGAAGGCAAAAATGATATCCTCTTCCACAATTTGCATCCACTCTAAGGAATTTATTGTTTTTCCTCCACATATTCCATCAATATCAAGGTTTGTATGTAGATTACGTTCCATATTGCATTATGAGAACTTTCATTTTTATTCAGAGGGAAACCATGGTGAATTATTTGGATAAATAGAGGAAATTTTATGTTTTGAATTTGAATATAGTTTATTTGAATCTCTCATATTTGTCATTTCTTTTTATTTTTTCTACAATTTTGCACATGCTCTCTTTGATGTCTTGGCATGGTTTTACTATTATGAGTACATCATTATTCTCCGAGGAGAAGAAACACACTTCTTCACATTCATAGAAGTTGTTAAGATGGTTAGATGGGATTTTATAAGATGTCATGCTATCTTGGCATGGTTTTACTATTATGAGTACATCATTATTCTCCGAGGAGAAGAAACACACTTCTTCACATTCATAGAAGTTGTTAAGATGGTTAGATGGGATTTTATAAGATGTCATGCTATCTTGGCATGGTTTTACTATTATGAGTACATCATTATTCTCCGAGGAGAAGAAACACACTTCTTCACATTCATAGAAGTTGTTAAGATGGTTAGATGGGATTTTATAAGATGTCATGCTTGTACTTAAATTTTATTACCTACAACCACTATGTGGTATTGTTTAAGCCATGTAGTTTTTTTGCTAAGGCAATGACATACCATGACATACCAAGTGGATTGCAACAACATAAAAGACAATATTTTTTTATGGCTTTAGCACTAGAGAGGAGCTAGTTGCATCTTATTACAATGATAGAGTAACACATTCTGAATGGAGCTATGATGCTCTTTATATAGATAGAGTAACACATTCTGAATGGAGCTATGATGCTCTTTATATAGAAATATGAAAGATGGATTCCTTCACTGACACTCTACCTAGTTGTACAAGGTGACACCTCACATATTTACAACTCGCACATTGACACTTGTACATTTATTATATTGCTTGAAGCAACAAGCTAACTTCCCCCTAAAGTAATCTCCTATTCTAGTGATGTATATTAGATAACCAAATAATGTAATATACTCTAACAACCCCATGTATTACATTATTTGGTATGAAGTTCTCTTGAATTGCATAGATGATTTTTGAATGTTATGAAACTTGGTTTTTTAAGTGCTTTTGTAAAAATATCTTCTAGCTAATATTTTGTAGAGACATGCTTGAGGATTATATGACAACTCTGAAAATGCTCTTTGATGAAATGACATTGAGCTTCAATGTGTTTGGTCCTTTCATGTACAATTGGATTTTTGATTAGGTCAAGGACATATCATGGTTGGAGTCCATCGGATCCCCATATCTGATAATATGTATTGAATCCATAAAACTTCATAAGTTGTATCTCTTGCTACTCAATATTTAGATTTAGTTGATGATTGTGCCACTATATGCTATTTTTTACTATGCCAAGATATAGGTCCTGACCCAAGATAGAAGACATTTCCTGAGGTAGATTATCTATCATCAATAGATCTAGCATAATCTGAATCTAAGTATCCTTGTAGGCAAATTTGTTTGACATTCTTTATATGAGTCCATAATCAATAGTCTTTTTTATATATTGCAATATTCTTTTTTTAGCTTTCTAATGACTTTCTATGGCTTTAGCACTATTTTAGGGAAAGAGAGGAGCTAGTTGCATCTTATTATCTTATTACAATGATAGAATGACACATTTTGAATGGAGCTATGATGCTCTTTATATAGAAATATGGATTCCTTCATCGACACTCTACATATTTCCTTCATCGACACTCTACCTAGTTGTAGAAGGTGACACCTCACATATTTACAACTCGCACATTGACACTTGTACATTTATTATATTGCTTGAAGCAACAAGCTAACTTCCCCCTAAAGTAATCTCCTATTCTAGTGATGTATATTAGATAACCAAATAATGTAATATATTCTAACAACCCCATGTATTACATTATTTAGTATGAAGTTCTCTTGAATTGCATAGATGATTTTTGAATGTTTGAAACTTGGTTTTTCTAAGTGCTTTTGTAAAAATATCTTCTAGCTAATATTCTGTAGAGACATGCTTGAGGATTATATGACAACTCTGAACATGCTCTTTGATGAAATGACATTGAGCTTCAATGTGTTTGGTCCTTTCATGTACAATTGGATTTTTGATCAGGTTGAGTACTCCTTGATTATCACAAAATATCATGGTTGGAGTCCATCTGATCCCCATATCTGATAATATGTATTGTATCCATAAAACTTCATAAGTTGTATCTCTTGCTACTCAATATTCAGCTTTAGTTGATGATTATCTGATAATATGTATTGTATCCATAAAACTTCATAAGTTGTATCTCTTGCTACTCAATATTCAGCTTTAGTTGATGATTATCTAATAATATGTATTGTATCCATAAAAATTCATAAGTTGTATCTCTTGCTACTCAATATTCAGCTTTAGTTGATGATTGTACCACTATATGCTATTTTTTACTGTGCTAAGATATAGGTCCTGACCCAAGATAGAAGACATTTCCTGAGGTAGATTATCTATCATCAATAGATCTAGAATTATCTATCATCAATAGATCTAGCATTATCTATCATCAATAGATCTAGCATTATCTAAATCTGAGTATCCTTGTAGGCAATTTTTTTTGACATTCTTTATATGAGTCCATAATCAATAGTCTTTTTTATATATTGCAATATTCTTTTTTTAGCTTTCTAATGACTTTCTCTTGGTTCTTGCATGAACCATGAAATATAATCTACTATGAATGCTATGTCTAGTAAACTATTTGTTAAGTATAGCTGAGCAACACTTTGGTGGTGATTTGTGATACTCCAATGGTGGATTTGGATGCTCCTTGTGGATATATGTTTGGCTTCTGGTATTGCTCTCTTTATGCTTTGATTTCTTCCTACTTTAAAGCTATTGTGTTTCTCCCTTTGTAAATTATAGCTCCTTCCTTTTGCTATGTTATGTGTGCTTGTAGGTTCCTTGTTGTGGCTATACAAATATATGGATGATGTGAGCTCTTTGAAGGCTTTTTTGACATTGCTTAGATGATGCTTCTCTATGGTTGCTTTGAGATGATCATTGCTTGTGAAGGATGTGTTTTTATGACACTTATATGTAGGATAGAATATTATGGTGCAAGATAATGTAAATAAATTTGTAAATAGAATACCTTCTTTTGCACCTTCTTTTGCAAGCTTTTCCTACTGGTTTTAATGGCAGCTTTCTTTTAGGTAAGGGATGATTTGACATTGTCTCCTTTTCTATACAACTCTCTCCTTTCCTTGGTTAGTTTGGTAATAAATCCAATCTAATAACCACATAGATAGAAGCTTTTGTAGAAGTAGTTTTTGCACCCATTTTTTACTCGTAAAGAACCCTTAGTGCACCTCGAATATGAGATTCACTAAGTCTCGATTTGTAGCTTCTTTTATGGATTTTGGTGGTGGATTTCTTCTCCACTCCTTAGAGGAATATGATATTTTTTGTTTCTTATTTGGACCATGAATTGTTGCACACTTTGTGCACCAAATAGTGTCTCTATATACTTTGAGAATCTTTTGGTTTTGTGCCCTTGATCTTAATAATCAAAAAATAAAAATTAGCTTTTTTTTTTAGCATAACTAGCTAAACATCAAATAGTAATGGATTAATAATACCTCCAAATTAATGGACTTTAATGGTAAAAATAATCTCACCTTATTACTCTTGTAAATAAAATCTCAAAGTAGTTTCTAATGCACTTAATAATATCTACAATTTTTAAGAGTAATTATAATAAACCCTTAAAAACGATATACAATTTTTCACTACAATTAGTGTTTAATAATACCTCCAAATTAATGGACTTTAATGGTAAAAATAATCTCACCTTATTACTCTTGTAAATAAAATCTCAAAGTAGTTTCTAATGCACTTAATAATATCTACAATTTTTAAGAGTAATTATAATAAACCCTTAAAAAGGGTATACAAATTTTCACTACAATTAGTGTTGTAGGATGTAGTCTTCTTACTTTATAAATAGATAATAGGTAGATGAAATATTTATTTCTTTTGAAATACATCCAACTCCTATTTTAATATGCAAGTAAATCTCTTAAAAGAACTATCTTTTGCACCTTTTGCAACTTTAATCCAAATATGGTGCTTAATGATACTTGATAATGAACCCTAATTTAAATTCAACTAATTGTACCCAAATTTCTTATCTTTAATGTCTTTTGTAGATGATGTATATCTTGGTGTTTAGATTCACCAAGTTGATGCCTTGAGATGAATGAATTTCATAACTTCTTATTGGTTGTCCAAAACAACTTCTTGCTTTACCAAATTGTGGTCTTGAACCTTTTGTCTTGAGCCTAGGGTTTGGTGGCTTGATCCTTCAAGTGATCTTCTATTTTCTACTGTAGTCTTCTTCTATATGAATCCTCCTACAATATTCTTCTTGGATTCAAATATGATGATCTTCTCAATATTTTTAATGTATTTAGGTCTTCCCTGGATTCTTCTTCGGTATTTGGTACTCTTTACCAAATTCTTCTCCTCTTGGGCTTGTTTTTGGAGGATGAAAATTGTCCCAAGTCCTTCACTATCAAATCCTCCTACAATATTCTTCTTGGATTCAAATATGATGATCTTCTCAATATTTTTAATGTATTTAGGTCTTCCCTGGATTCTTCTTCGGTATTTGGTACTCTTTACCAAATTCTTCTCCTCTTGGGCTTGTTTTTGGAGGATGAAAATTGTCCCAAGTCCTTCACTATCAAGAGCTTCTCCTTGGTAGTGGATTTATCCAATGAGTTCTTATAAGAACCCCTTTGATGATGCTTCTATGAGCTCTATAACAAGGCTCTCCAAGCCTTCTTCTTTTTCTTCCTTGAGACCTCTCCAAGGTCTTCAATCTTGTAGTTTCTATGGTCCTACAAATGAGACCTATGGCTTTCTTCTTATATTAGCTTTTGTAAGTGGTGATGCAAAGTGGCAAATCTAGTTTACAAAGATGCAAAGAGGAACTATGTAGGATGAAATCCCTTATAGCTCTAATACCAATGATGGCTTCAACACTAGTCCATCATATCGAGAGAAAGAGAGGAGCTATGCTATATCTTATTATAATGATGGAGTGATACATTCCAAATGTATCTATGAGGATATTTATATAGGAATTTGGATTCCTTGGCCAACACTCTACCTAGTTGTATAAGATGACACCTCACATAATTACAACTTGCACATTGACACTTGTGCATTTATTATATTGTTTGAAGCAACTAGCTAACTTCCCCTAAAGTAACATCCTATTCTAGTGATGTACATTAGATAACCAAATAATGTAATATAATCTAAAAAAATTTGCATTGGATGAAGTCTTTATTGCTGATGCAAAAAATAAAGAATGATACAAAGGTAACAAAAAATTTGTAGAGTAGCACTTAAAGCAAAAAGGTATGATCAGATGTAAAGCAAGGTAAGGCATGTAGTAAAGAAACAAGCAAGCGCTTATTGGATAGTAAAACAATATTAAGGCAATTAAATATAACAAAACAAAGCAAAAAACATAATATTTAGTTAAGTAACAAATTTTGTCAAACATTTAATGCTACTAATGTTAGCAAAGGGATAACAAAAATTTGGCATCCAATGTTCTTCAAAAGAAAAGGTTGATGAAGCATGTCAAATACTGATTTCCAACATACAAAGTCTAACATTTCAGCAAAAAATGCAAGCAACTAGAGATACAATAATGTTAACGTCGTCAAGGTGACATGAAAAATCCAATGTACTTTGAAAGAAGGACGCAAATATTCTAAGGTATTATGTCTAACATAAAACATCCAACATCATACTCCACAAGGTTTTCAATGGTGCTAGACTTTAGAGGTGATGATGTCATCATTAAAAGCTTTAGTGTTTGACAAATCAAAATGAATGTTAGATTCAAAATAAATCCAATACAAGATATCTAATAATAAAAGCACTAAGAATGAAGAAAAAAAACTCGACATCCAACACTATGCATAGGAAAACATGACTATCAAACTCTTCACACAATGAAATCAATAAGATAGAATAATATTTCTAGCATTTAACATGAAACTGCTTCTTCTTGCTTGTTACTTCTCCCACGCCTGCTTTTGCCTCTTCCACCTTGAGAACTAGAGGTGCTATGGTGGGAGTCTTGTCTGCTGCTATCTCAGACTAAGACTTGTGCCTTGAAAGCTTGCAACAAGCATAGAGAAAAAATTAGCATATACTTTTTTGATTTGTATGCCTTTTCACTCCCTCGATCCCTCCCTGCCTCAACCTTGGCCCCTGCCTCCCCTGCATCGGCCCCTACTTCTCTCCATACAAGTATCCCCTACCTCTTCTATACCTTGGCTCTCTTTCCTCTGCTTCCCTCTCTTTCCCATGCCTCGGCCCCTTGCTTTTATCTATACAATTCTCCCCTGCATTGGCTCTCTTTCCCCTACTTCTGCCTCGGCTCTCTTTCCCCTGCTTATGCCTCTCTTTCCCTTACTTCTGCCTCTCTTTCCCCTACCTAGGCCCCTTGCTTTTCTCTATACGAGTCTCCCCTGCCTTGGCTCTCTTTCCCATGCCTCGACCCCTTGCTTTTATCTATACGAGTCTCCCCTACCTTGGCTTTCTTTCCCTTGCCTTAGCTCTCTTTCCCCTGCTTCCCTCTCTTTCCCATGCCTCGACTCCTACTTTTCTTCGTACGAGTCTCCCTTCCCTCGACTCTCTTTCCCCTAATTCTCCTCTCTTTCTCCTGCTTCTCTCTGTATTAGTCTAGGTAAGCAATCATCAACTACTCAAGGAATAATGAATAATTGGCGAGTAACTCACCACTCGGCCTGAGTTTCTTATTAGAAAAACTTGCAGGCCTTCTTACCCATGAGTTTTGCAAGTATTCACGATTAACTTTCAAGTTTCGAAACACTGTTCTGCCATATTCTCCCACATATTCCATGTCCTCTTCAAATAATAAAACTAAACAAAACCCCAAACCACCCACCCCCAAATTTAATTTGATTGATGGTAAACTACAATTGAAAAAATTAGCTGCAAACATTTTCACATTTTAGAAATAATTGCATCAGATGTAAAAAACAATCACCATACTCTGTCATTTAACTACAATATGGTGCGAGTTTCAAGTAGCATTGGTAAACATACTTCATTCTTAAGAGTATTCATAAGAGCCTTGTATGGAAGCGAATTTTGCTTGTAACTCATTTTGGAGACTGTTGGTTATGAATCTGCCATGAGGAAAGGATTTGGTATAATGTGCCCTAGATTCGCCCACCAGATTAAAAGGCCGAAAGGAAGGAATGCCTTCTGTGCCAATATCCAAAGAAGGCCGACTTCCTGTGGGTTTTTAGTGTGTTTGCTAAGAGTGCAGGAAAGAGATAAATTGCGAAAAGAGAATCCAAATGTGATTGGAGTTGGGTAGGGGGAATAAGCAACATGGCAATGATCAATCACCACTACTAACATCAGTCCTATACAGAATACAAAATGAAACTACAACTATCATGCATACTATGTATCCTCTATCTATGCATTCCAAGAATACTTAATCATCAAATATCGGAGTCCAGAGTTTAGTACAACAGTAAGCAATGAAATAAGAAACATGAGGCAAAAATGACAAGGAGAGGCAACATACAAAATGATGACAGTAAGCAGAGCCAAGTATATGTCTTGTATTCAGAAGCAAACATATAGCTACAATGGTTCCCTAGCAGTATATTCCCCTTCCCCTTTACAATGAAATTGCATGGCTATTTATAGCCTCAAGTTCCCCTGATTACAATCATGGGCACAAAGTCCCAGACTAGACATTAGCTGACAAAAGTGATAGAGGAGCTGTTGATGTTGACTTCTATCAAGGAGGACTGTACCAGCAACATGCTCTCCCTGAAAGCTGTATACATGGCGATGTGTTAGGTGGAACTTCAAATCAATGGATATGCGGGTAGTTGCGACAGATGGCACTTCACATCAACTTTAATGGTGGCAGTTGGTGTAGATAGTGTGATCCATGCTTATCCTTTTCTCGATCATGTCTTAGCTCGAAT
The DNA here is from genome assembly GCA_028583015.1 of Wollemia nobilis. NCBI lineage: Eukaryota > Viridiplantae > Streptophyta > Pinopsida > Araucariales > Araucariaceae > Wollemia > Wollemia nobilis. Next base: position 3,514,577 of record JAQPPZ010000349.1, on the reverse strand, counting down.
CTCGAGGTTGGACACTTGTCGGATGTTGATGGGGGACACACGGTTGCCTTAAAAGGTAGTTTATCCAACTTTGCCCAGGATCAGAGCGCTATCAGGTTGCACAAGTGAAAAACAACGCAATTGGGGAGGCCTTCGTGCCTTAGTCAATTTTTGGGCTTGCTTGCCCAACTGTGCACCGGTCAAAGGGTGCACCTCGAATTTGCTACGAAGTCAGGTTGTGCACCGAAACTTTGCTGTCTTCTTTACTGTTTGAACTATGCACCAGGAAGGGTGCGCACCCTGAATTCATCGTGAAGTTAGGTTGTGCCCCAACACTTAGCTGATTTTTTGCCAAACTACTTCCCAAGTGCGCCCAAGAAAAAGGGCACACCCTGACTTCGCTACGAAGTCGGGTTGCGCCCTGACACTTAGTTAAATTTTGCTCATTTCTTGTCTGCTGTGTACTTCGCATTCCCTATTGCGCTCCAACTGGAGGGCGCACCCCGACTTCGCTGTGAAGTCGGGTTGTGCCCTGATACTTAGTCATTTTCAAGGAACACTGGTTGGAAGCTTTACTGGGGAAGTTTAAGGGGAAGAGGGAGGAATGACACTACAAGGAAGAGGGAGAAATGGAGAAGGGGAAAAAAGGAGGAGGAAGGAAATGAAAGAGTAGTTTAAAAACATGGCACCTTGTGCAAAATGTGGCAACATTCCTGGTAGCTCGTAGGGTGTCGAGCTGGCCTCGACACAAAGAACCATGCCTTCATCCTTTGGGCATAGAGGAACTTCCTTCCCCTACCTTCTGTTGCTCTGACCGTTTCCTTCTAGGCAACTGCTCTTCTTCAGGATCACTTTTGACAGTTGCCTCTTCGGTTTCTCCTTTTGAATCTGAATGCTCTCCACTATCAGCCTCCCACTCGCGGATGCATTCGTATGCAGCCTTGGCTTGGTCCCAGACTGTTGCTTGGAAGGGTTCAAGGTCGCTGACCTCTTTTAATGCTGCATGGAATGTAGCAATTGCATGCAGGTCGATGGTGTTATATCTTTTTCCCAACTCCTTAAGGGAGGAGTTGATTTTGTAGTATTTCGACACCAGCTGGGTGACCTGAGATTCTTGGATCGATTCTAACCAGCTATCAATCTCTGCTGTGTCTATCTCGAAAGATAGCCAATTCTTCTTCACTTGCTCAAGGGTCAGAAACTCACCATATTTGACGTAGCTCGGGCACCCATGTTCGGACAGAGTGTGAAAGGGGACCAAGAAAATGTTCCTTTCATGTTCTAGTGTGTCCAGCGTCTTTCTGGCAGTCCTTATCTTCTCTGTCTTCTTAAAGTAAATATGCAAGGTTACCCTTGCATCTGCCCATTCTAAGGCAAGTTGGGACATAGGAGGAAATTGGAGGCCCTTGCACTCACACTGCTCAAGTCTCATATCCAGGTCCAGCCATTGCCTCGCCTGGTGTACGGACTCCTCTACCATAGGCTTTCCTTGGGGAGATACTTCTTTGATCTTGGACATAAAATCCAGGACTGATAAGGACTTAACAAGGTTGGGCTTGCAATCTTGCAGTAGACTAGCCCGCATTTCCTTAACTTTGCTCTTTGAAAAGGCTGCCGCTTGTGATGTTTTCTCTGCAAGCTACGACTGTGCCTATTTTAGCGAATCCTAAAGCTATGAAACCTTCTCCAGCGCTACCTTTTTCTCTTTTGACAACTGCTTGGCTATCTGTTTCTGCGCTGTGGCCTCCTGCTGAGAGGCTGCAACTAGGCCTTAAGCTCCTCTAACTCCCACTGCGTAGACCTCAATTACGTGGTAGCCCTAGCCAGGTCCTCCTCAAGCTGCCTTGTGTTATTCTGCAGTTGGAACAACGCTTCTTGGGTCTCAAGATGCTTGATGAGGATATTATCTGTCCTACGATGAATACCATGAATTTTGTATTCCTCATTGATGTCATCAAAGATTTTCTCCTTCCTCTGATGCTCGTAGTCTGCGTTGGTCATCTCTTGGAGAGGCTTCTTCACTTTCAAAATTAATTTCTCTGTTGTGAGCACTCTCCTGTCCAAGTCAAACTTGGTGCGTTTTATCGAGGCAACTATCTCTTTGGCTCTCCTTCGTTTCATGCCCTAGAGAAAGGATGCGAAGCATCCTAAGGCCTTTGCTACCAAAGGCTGGTCATCAACGCTTTGCAGTTCACCCATGAAGTCCAGGTTCTCCAGCATTGGATTCTACTGCGGCATTTTCCCTGCAAATGGTGATGCGGGAGGTATTCCAAAAGGAGTGGCCGCTTTTGAGGGTGATCGGGTCCTAGGGGAAACGAGCGACTAAGTGGATGGTGCTGGTAGGGTTTTAAACGGCTGGGGTGAGGAGCGCGGCGATGAAGGAGCAGCTTCATAACTGGCTATGGGTGAGGGCTCTAGGGTTTGGCTCAGTGACTAGAAGGCGTTAGGATCCTAAGTAAACTGGTCAAAGTAATAATGTTAGCAAAGGGATAACAAAAATTTGGCATCCAATGTTTGAAAAGGCTGATGAAGCATGTCAAATACTGATGTCCAACATACAAAGTCTAACATTCAAGCAAAAAATGCAAGCAACTAGAGATACAATAATGTTAACGTCATTAAGGTGACATGAAAAATTCAATGTACTTTGAAAGAAGGGAAAAAATATTCTAAGGTATTATGTCTAACATAAAACATCCAACATCATACTCCACAAGGTAGGTTTTCAATGGTGCTAGACTTTAGAGGTGATGATGTCATCATTAAAAGCTTTAGTGTTTGACAAATCAAAATGAATGTTAGATTCAAAATAAATCTAATACAAGAGATCTAATAATAAAAGCACTAAGAATCAAGTAAAAAAACTCGACATCCAACACTATGCATAGGAAAACATGACTATCAAACTCTTCACACAATGAAATCAATAAGATAGAAGAATATTTCTAGCATTCGACATGAAACTGCTTCTGCTTGCTTGTTACTTCTCCCATGGCTACTTTTGCCTCTTCCACCTTAAGCACTAGAGACGCTATGGTGGGAGTCTTGTCTGCTGCTATCTTGGACTGAGACTTGCACCTTGAAAGCTTACAACAAGCATAGAGAAAAAATTAGCATATACTTTTTTGATTTGTATGCCTTTTCCCTCCCTCGATCCCTCCCTGCCTCCCTTGAGTCGGTCCTTGCCTCCCCTGAGTCGGCCCTTGCTTCTCTCCGTATGAGTCTCCCCTGCCTCTTCTCTACCTCGACTCTATTTCCCCTGCTTCCCTCTTTCCCATGCCTTGACCCCTTGCTTTTCTCTCTCTTTCCCATGCCTTGACCCCTTGCTTTTCTCTGTACAAGTCTCCCCTGCCTTGGCTCTCTTTCCCCTGCTTCTACCTCAACTCTCTTTCCCCTGCTTCTGCCTCTCTTTCTCTTGCTTCTGCCTCTCTTTCCCCTGCCTTTGCCCCTTGCTTTTCTCTGTACGAGTCTCCCCTGCCTTGGCCGTCTTTCCCATGCCTCGGCCCCTTGCTTTTCTCTGTACAAGTCTCCCCTGCCTTGGCTCTCTTTCCCTCGCCTCGGATCTCTTTCCCCTGCTTCCCTCTATTTCCCATGCCTCGACCCCTCCTTTTCTCCATACGAGTCTCCCTTCTTTCCCCTGCTTTTCTTGTTACGAGTCTCCCTTGCCTCGGCTCTCTTTCCCCTACTTCTCCTCTCTTTCTCTTGCTTCTCTCTGTATGAGTCTAGGTAAGTAATCGTCGACTACTCGAGGAATAATGAATAATGGGCGAGTAACTCGCCACTTGGCCCGAGTTTCTTATTAGAAGCAAGCCGCGACTCGGCCCGAGTTTCTTATTAGAAAAACTCGCAAGCCTTCTTGACCCGCGAGTTTTGCGGGTACTCGCAAGTAACTTGCGAGTTTCGAAACCCTATTCTTCCATCTTCTTCCACATATTCCATGTCCTCTTCAAATAAGAAAACTAAACAAAACCCCAAACCACCCACCCCAAATTTAATTTAATTGATGGTAAACTACAGTTGAAAAAATTTTCACAGTTTAGAAATAATTGCATCAGATGTAAAAAACAATCACCATACTCTGTCATTTAACTACAATATGGTGCGAGTTTCAAGTAGCATCGGTAAACATACTTTATTCTTAAGAGTATTCATAACAGCCTTGTATGGAAGCGAATTTTTCTTGTAACTCATTTTGGAGACATTACGAACACATCCAATTTGAAACAATTATAGTATACGGCAAGACCAAGACCAATAAACTTGAATATCCTTCACTTCTGTTAAGAAAACATATGACAAATTTCTTTGAACAATGACAAGTTTCATTACCTAAGTAAGGACTGAAAAATATCCTTACCTCCACAGGTGTTCACAGTCCCCCGCTTTAACATCATCGCAATTTCAAGCATCTGTGCTGAAGGAAGGAGGGAAAGCATGTTAAAAAATCAGACAGACTGAATGAAAGAGGGAAAGAAAACATGTTAAAAAATCAGAACGAGGAAAAATATTTAAAAATATCAATAAGAAATCAGAAACAGCATATTAAAAAATCAGAGAGACTGAAGTAAAGTGAGAAAGCATGTTAAAAAATCAGAACGAGGAAAAAGATTTAAAAATCTCAATAAGAAATCAGAAACACATAAACATGATTAAGGAAAAAGATTTAAAAATCTCAATAAGAAATCAGAAACACATAAACATGATTAAGGAGGAAACATCGCCACTCTCCTAATGACAGTTTACTGAAAAGCATCCCATTCCCTTTCTAAGGTTTTGTAGACTCTACAATATTTGTCTAAAGAAACTAAAAATATAATATTTTTCTAAAGAAACTAAAAATATAAAACGATGGAAATTTATTAATATGACTATGAATAAGAGGCATTAACATTTTTTTTTAGAGAAACTACAAATATAAAACGGTGGAAATTTATTAATATGACTGTGACTAGGAAGTATTACCATTTTCTTAGTATAAAGATATTACATGGTTACTAACTGTAAGGTGAGACTTATTAGAAAGGCCCAATTTTCCATTAGCTCCCATTCTCTCAAGAGAGCTTTGAGGACAAAGTAGAAATAAATGACTTAAATTCAGACATAACTGTATTAGCAAGCAGTGCTATTTTCTTACTATAAAGATTGCAGAACTTCCACAAAATTAGACTAATCGTCCAATTTACCATATGCGTTGCAGAACTTCGTTCAAAATTAGACTACTCAGCTAAGGCCTAGTTTATCATATGCGTTGTGAACAAAGTTGAATCTGGAAAGGCACTGAAAAGGCACTATATATAGATAAACAGATAGTTTGTATATGTGTTGGGACCCATATCCGGATCAATTGTAGTGGCCAAACCATTCTTATGAAACTTACCTCAAAAATTTCATTAAATATATATAATAGATGAATGAACATATATAACCTACAACTTAGTAAATGATCATCCATACCCACCCCAACATCATTCATAACCGTCGAAGTTCTGATGAACCCAATGTAAACGGAGGGTAGGTGTCTGCATATGGTATACTAACCTGCATAATATAACAAAAAGAGTTAGGCTCGACTTGCCAATGTCGAAACAAACGATTCGTTCAAAGAAAGTACTCAATAAGAAAGAATCCAAACAAAGCATTAAAAATTTGCAAAGAAAACAAATTCATAGGATCCAGATGAATGCACACCCGCCATCTTCATTTAATTATTTTGCATTTAACTTTAAATAAAGATTAATCAAAACGTTAAGAGTCAATACCAACTAAGCAACACTTCAAACATAAAGTCCAGTGTCTACTGGATCTCAACTTTTATCAATCAAATAAGAAAGAGCCATTCAAGTCGAACGGAATTTCACCTTCGGAACTATATTATATCCAAATTCATTATATTTGAATTTCATAATGAATTCTAGGTTATAAAACAAAGACTTTCCCTCTAAAGAGAATAACATCATATCCTAGAGGATGCCCTATTTCGCCCTTTGCAAAAGAAGTAGGAAATGAGATCGATATCGTAAAGGAAGCAAGCTCTCCCTATGTAGAGATCATTTTGTCTCTCTCTCAATTATTTGTAGGTGATGATCCTACATGGGATGGGTCCAGCACCAGCGTTGAAGATAGATTTTTTTTTTAATTTAGCTAAAAACTCCTTGCAGGGCCGCCCTCGTCAAAATCACTAATCACTAGGGTGTCGCCCCTGGCCACCTTGACCACACCAACTGGGGAGTCGCCCTGGCCACCTTGACCACACCAACTGGATTTTGGGCACCGGTGTGCGTTTGGTAGGGTGGAGATGGGTGTGATAGGGTGAAATTTTGGTAGGGTGGAGATGGGTGTGATAGGGTGAAAATTCGAACCAGGGACCTAGGTTGGAGTTTCGAAAACGACATTATGATAGCCCGAAGTTCTGGTTTTTTCTGATATTTGTGAGTCATATAAATTGTGAAGGACACTGAAATATCTGTCAGCCATTAAATAGTGAAGAAAGCAGGATTCCATATCCATAAAGTAGAAGAAGAGGAACGAAAATCCAACATGGGAATATCCATAAAGTGGACTATTAGAAATATATTTTTCTTTTTGGTTACATAGAAAAGTTTGTTACAAAAGCAGAGAAATATTATGCAACTAATATTAGAGAGTGGAGGTGGAGTTTTGCTAATGAAGGGCCGAAGAGCGAAAGAAAATATAATAATAATAAATATGTAATGAAATTTGTTTAAAACAAACGAAAGATGACTTTAAAAAAAAAAGAATTCAATGAAAAAAGATTTAGGTAGCTAGCTATAACTAAAGTAGAAGAAGAGGAACGAAAATCCAACATGGGAATATCCATAAAGTGGACTATTAGAAATATATTTTTCTTTTTGGTTACATAGAAAAGTTTGTTACAAAAGCAGAGAAATATTATGCAACTAATATTAGAGAGTGGAGGTGGAGTTTTGCTAATGAAGGGCCGAAGAGCGAAAGAAAATATAATAATAATAAATAATGTTAAATTTCGAAATATTTGTATTAAAACAAACATGAAAGATGACTTTAAAAAAATAAAGAATTCAATGAAAAAAGATTTAGGTAGCTAGCTATAACTCCAACTAACTCAAAAAGAGAATTAATTTGAGTGTAAATGTTCAAAAAGAGTTGTGATGTGTAAAGGGTGGGACCAACTACAAATCATAGATATTTTTTTTTGTGATGTGTAAAGGGTGGAACCAACTACAAATCATAGATATTTTTTTGGTTAGGTTATTGTGAGAAACCCCTATGACCGACGTAGGGGTGAGCTATACTTATTGCTACACCCACCCACCCACGCCAAATCATAGATATTTATGATAAACGGAATTCCATTTTTACTAATAATAATTATAACTTTTTTCTAAGTGCAAAGGTTCGCTCTTGTTCAGAAGGTCCAAGGTTCAAACCGGGACGTGGGGGAAGATTTGGGTGTGTGGAGGTTCGCTCTTGTTCAAGAGGTCGAAGGTTCAGACCAGGACATGGGGGAAGATGTGGGTGTGTGGAGGTTCGCTCTTGTTCAGGGATGTAGGAAGATGTGGGTGTGTGGTGGGTGTGTTAAATTCTCTAAGGTTCAAACAGGGACGTGGAGGAAGATGTGGGTGTGTGGTGGGTGTGTTAAATTCTCTACCTGCTCCCGTGTGCATTTGCATTGCATTGGTTGGAGAGGTTTCTCACACTAACGAAATAAAAATAAAAATAAAAATATAAGAATCAATTATATCTCAATTTATTTTTTAATTATTTTTTAATTTCTCACACTAACCAAATAAAAATAAAAATATGTATATAAAAATCTGAATTTATTTTTTAATTATATAGATGTGGGTGTGTGGTGGTTGTATGTTAAATTTCCTATACATAAGGATAGCTTTGAAATAGCTTTGAGGGAGCCTGCATTGATCCTAGGGTTTCTCACACTAGTTTCTCCCAAAAAAAAAAAAAATTTTTTTTTTTTTTTTATATATATATATATATTTTGGTTGTAGGGGTTTCTCACACTAACGAAATAAAAATATGTATATAAGAATCAATTATATCTCAATTTATTTTTTAATTATTTTTTAATTTCTCACACTAACCAAATAAAAATAAAAATATGTATATAAAAATCAGTTATATCTGAATTTATTTTTTAATTATATAGATGTGGGTGTGTGGTGGATAGCTTTGAAATAGCTTTGAGGGAGCCTGCATTGATCCTAGGGTTTCTCACACTACAAATAAAATATATATATATATATATATATATATATATATATATAGATAGATATATATTATAAAAAGCTTAATTCATTTTTTTAATTATATGTATATAAGAAAAAATATATTTATATATATGAGTATATATATGAGAGTCAGTTATATCTAAATTCATTTTTTAATTATATATAGGAAAATCACTGGTTTAAATCTTGGAACTGCACCCTATAACCACCTCGTTATTAATGAGGTTTTAGGTTTAAATCTTGGAACTGCACCCTATAACCACCTCCTTATTAATGAGGACCTAGGTTTAGGTTTAAATCTTGAAACTGCACCCTATAACCACCTCCTTATTAATGAGGACCTAGGTTTAGGTTTAAATCTTGAAACTGCACCCTATAACCACCTCGTTATTAAGGAGGACCTCATTATTAATGACCCGGTGCAAGGGATCGAAACTGCCGTCTGTCCACTCAGCCGAGTGGGTCAAGTGGGTCAATCTATTACCTTAAAACCTTTTCTTAATAAAATCCCAAAACTTACCAATCACCTTAAACCTTTGCCCAAACTTACCAATCAACCTTAAATATTTGCCCAAACTTACCAATCCACCTTAAACCTTTGCCCAAAGGTACCAATAAACTTACCAATCAACCTTAAACCTTTGCCCAAAGGTACCAATAAACTTACCAATCAACCTTAAACCTTTGCCCAAAGGTACCAATAAACTTACCAATCAACCTTAAACCTTTGCCCAAACTTACCAATCCACCTTAAACCTTTGCCCAAACTTACCAATCCACCTTAAACCTTTGCCCAAACTTACCAATCCACCTCAAACCTTTGCCCAAACTTACCAAAAACCTGGATCCTGGATCTTTTCTTGATTTTCCTGGATCCTGAAAAGCTTAAACCTTTGCCCAAACTTACCAAAAACCTGGATCCTGGATCTTTTCTTGATTTTCCTGGATCCTGGATCTTTTCTTGATTTTCCTGGATATTTTCTTGATCTTTATGATGCCCAAAACTTACCAATCCACCTAACCTTTGCCCAAAACTTACCAAAACCAAAAACCTCTCCAAACTTACCAAAACCAAAAACCTCTCCAAACTTACCAAAACCAAAAACCAAAACCTGGAACCTAGATATTTTCTTAATAAAAGCCCAAACCTGCCCAAACTTACCAAAACCAAAAACCAAAACCTGGATCTTTTCTTAATAAAAGCCCAAAACTTATGATGCCCCAGACTTACCAATCCACCTTAAACCTTTGCCCAAAACTTATCAATCCACCTTAAACCTTTGGCCAAACTTACCAAAAGATGGGATCTTTTCTTGATAAAAGCCCAAAATTTATGATGCTCAAAACTTACCAATCCACCTTAAACCTTTGCCCAAAACTTTCCACCTTAAACCTTTGCCCAAAACTTACCAAAAACCTGGATCTTTTCTTGATAAAAGCCCAAAACTTATGATGCTCAAAACTTACCAAAAACCTGGATCTTTTCTTGATAAAAGCTCAAAACTTACCAATACCAAACTTACCAAAAACCTGGATCTTTTCTTGATAAAAACCCAAAACTTACCAATCCCAAACTTACCAAAAACCTGCATCTTTTCTTGATAAAAACCCAAAACTTACCAATCCCAAACTTACCAAAAACCTGGATCTTTTCTTGATAAAAACCCAAAACTTACCAATCCCAAACATAAACCTTTGCCCAAACTTACCAAAGACCCGAATCTTTTCTTGATAAAAGATCCAAACTTATGATAAAAGCCCAAAACTTACCAATCCACTTTAAACCTTTGCCCAAACTTACCAATCCACCTAACCTTTGGGCAAAGGTAAGGCTGGCCTCCAAGGTTTAAGACATAAGATATAGTATAAAATATAGGGTAACTTTTAAAAACAAAAGCTAAAGTCCACCACTCACAAGCAACCTATGGAAAAGGCAATGTCAAAATCACCTAAAATATTCCAATTCGTCCTGCCCACTCGATAGCAACACTGTTTAAAAGGCACAAGATTAACACTGTTTAAAATAAAATTAAAATTAATAAGCATAAGAGGAGTAGAAACAACCTCTAAAAGAGGGTGGCATAAGCTTAAAATCTGCTATGATTTCTTTAGTAAATGTGTGTATATCTTGTAAATTTTATGCGACTTAATTAAAATCAAATTACTATTCAAAAAAAAAAAAAAAACAAATTACTTCATTTCAATTCAAAGAAATTTAGAATTTTAATTTCTTGTCTTGTGCAGGTAATTAAAATCAAATTATTTTATTCTATTTCATTTGTCCAGACTTTAATTTTCTAAAATTTTCATCCCGTATACATCTCACCAATTTTAAAATGGTGATTAACGAAGCTAACATAGACAAACCTCTCAATAACCAAAATAATCTTATTCAAGAAAGAATAAGTTCTATGAAAATCTTAAAAACTTTATATTGTAATTCCTTAGTTTTTGCACCCATTTTTGCGATCTTGTCCAACATATTCCATGTCCTCTTAAAACAACGGAACTAAACAGAACAGCAGACCAGCCACCCCCAAATTTAATTTGAATGATGGTAAATTACAGTTGAAAAAATTAGCTGCAAACATTTTCACATTTTTATACATAATTGCATCAGAGGTCAAAAACAATCACCATACTCTGTGATTTAACTAGAATATGGTGCGACTTTCTAAAGCGGTTAATGAAAGTAATATCGAATTGGGTATGTCGTTCCGAGTAGCATCGGTAAACATACTTCATTCATAACAGTATTCATAACAGCCTTGTACGGAAGCGAACTTTTCTTGTAACTCATTTTGGAGACATTACGCACACATCCAATTTGAAACAATTATAGTATTGAATGCAGTATACAGCAAGACCAATAAACATTTTAGAAAGAATTTGAATATCCTTCACTTCTGTTAAAAAGAAGTAAGACAAATTTATTTGAAGAGTGACAAGCTTCATAACCTAAGTAAGGACTGAAAAATATCCTTACCTCCATAGGCGTTCAGAGTCCTCCGCTTTAACATCATAGCGATTTCAAGCGTCTGTGCTGAAGGAAAGAGGGAAAGCATGTCAAAAAATCAGAACGAGAAAAAGATTTAAAAATCTCAATAGGAAATCAGAAACATAAAAATCGAATCTAATTGCAATTGAATAAAATCAAGTTCCTAAGAATCACAGGAAGGAGCAAAGAGAAATTTACCTCATGTAGGACATGGAATGGTAGTCTGCGGTTGCAGTATTAAAAGCTTGCATGACGTGAGGGAAAAACGCCACCTAGAAGGGGATAGCGTGCACGTAAAAACAATGCCACGTAAAGTATCGAGAGAGCGAACGTGGCGTATTGAACCGCATACCCCTACTACCAATAAATTTTATTTTTATTTTTAAATATATAAATAGTTTTATATATAGAATTTTTTTTATTATTGAAAGTGTAATTTCTTATGGGCCGTAAGATATAATCGTTTACATAGGTATGCACAATAATTATATTAAACTTATTGTATTATGTAAACTATTATATGTTTTAGGTAGATAATAATTTATAATTAATTTAATTTTTTAAAAGGATGGTTTGTAATAGGAGTTATGGTATTAGTATAATTTTTTTTAAAGGATGGTTTGTAATAGGAGTTATGGTATTAGTATAAATAGCTCAGCATTTTATTTGCTAAGGTTTTTATAGATAAAGTGAGGAGAGGTTATCCTCTTAAAATCAATTGAAACATTATTTTAAAAAAGTGTTCTTTCAATTTGTATGATTTTCTTGCTTCGTAAATTGATGGTCATTTTTTATTAATGAAGAATTGTTTTGGAATAATTATGGTTACCAATAATGCTATTGGTTTCTTAGTAGTGATTTTATTGATTTAGGGGTATTAGATGACCTTTGAACATATGTGTATGTGCGAGAGCTCAACCTTATGTTCCTTGATTTTTGGGGTACTAGATGACCTTTGGATAGAAATGCGAGAGTTCAACCTTATCTGTGGATAATATACTGATTAATCATAGTGCCTACATATGTCTATTATATACTTCTTTTTTTATTATGTTTTCTATATAAGATTTAAGTGGATGGATTGATTTTTTTCATTTATGTAAATAGACGTGAATTTCAACATGGTATTAGAGTGGATATAGAGCAATGTTGCTTAGTCACAAAGAAAATTAGATCAAAACCTCTAATATTTCTTCCATATTTTAGGACAAATTACTTTTTGAAACCTCATAAGCACTTTTGGTGTAGAAGGCAAAAATGATATCCTCTTCCACAATTTGCATCCACTCTAAGGAATTTATTGTTTGTCCTCCACATATTCCATCAATATCAATGTTTGTATGTAGATTACGTTCCAGATTGCATGATGAGAACTTTCATTTTTATTCAGAGGGAAACCATGGTGAATTATTTGGAAAAATAGAGGAAATTTTATGTTTTGAATTTGAATCTAGTTTATTTGAATCTCTCATATTTGTCATTCCTTTTGATTTTTGCTACAATTTTGCACATGCTCTCTTTGATGTCTTGGCATGATTTTACTATTATGAGTGCATCATTATTCTCCAAGGATAGGAAACACACTTCTTCACATTCATAGAAGTTGCTAAGATGGTTAGATGGGATTTTATAAGATATCATGCTTGTACTTAAATTTTATTACCTACAACCACTATGTGGTAATGTTTAAGCCATGTAGTTTTTTTGCTAAGGCAATGACATACCGAGTGGATTGCAACAACTTAAGAGACAATACTTTTTTATGGCTTTAGCACTATTTCATCATATCAAGAGAAAGAGAGGAGCTAGTTGCATCTTATTACAATGATAGAGTGACACATTCTGAATGGAGCTATGATGCTCTTTATATAGAAATATGGATTCCTTCACCGACACTCTACCTATTTGTACAAGGTGAAACCTCACATATTTACAACTCGCACATTGACACTTGTACATTTATTATATTTCTTGAAGAAACAAGCTAACTTCCCCCTAAAGTAATCTCCTATTCTAGTGATGTATATTACATAACCAAATAATGTAATATACTCTAATAACCCCATGTATTACATTATTTGGTATGAAGTTCTCTTGAATTGCATAGATGATTTTTGAATGTTTGAAACTTGGTTTTTCCAAGTGCTTTTGTAAAAATATATTCTAGCTAATATTCTGTAGAGACATGTTTGGGGATTATATGACAACTCTGAAAATGCTCTTTTATGAAATGACATTGAGCTTCAATGTGTTTGGTCCTTTCATGTACAAATGGATTTTTGATCAGGTTGAGTACTCTTTGATTATCACACAATATCATGGTTGGAGTCCATATGATCCCCATATCTGATAATATGTATTGTATCCATAAAAATTCATAAGTTGTATCTCTTACTACTCAATATTCTGCTTTAGTTGATGATTGTGCCACTATATGCTATTTTTTATTGTGCCAAGTAGAAGAAATTTCCTGAGGTAGATTATCTATCATCAATAGATCTAGCATAATCTGAGTATCCTTGTAGGCAAAATTATTTGACATTCTTTATATGAGTCCATAATCTATAGTCTTTTTTATATATTGCAATATTCCTTTTTTAGATTTCTAATGACTTTCTCTTGGTTCTTGCATGAACCGTGAAATATAATGTACTATGAATGCTATGTCTAGTAAACTATTCATTAAGTATAGTTGAGCAACAATTTGGTGGTGATTTGTGATACTGCAATGGTGGATTTGGATGCTCCTTGTGGATATATGTTTGGCTTCTGGTATTGCTCTCTTTATGCTTTGATTTCTTCCTACTTTCAAGCTATTGTGTTTCTCCCTTTGTAAATGATAGGTACCTCCTTATGCTATGTTATGTGTGCTTGCAAGTTCCTTGCGGCTATCCAAATATATGGATGATGTGAGCTCTTTGAAGGCTTTTTTAACCTTGCTTGGATGCTGCTTCTCTATGGCTGCTTTGAGATGATACTTGCTTGTGAAGGATGTGTTTTTATGAAACTTAGGATTTATCATTTTTGCTATGTAGGATAGAATATTATGGTGCAAGATAATGTAAATAAATTTGTAAATAGAATACCTTCTTTTGCACCTTCTTTTGCAAGCTTTTCCTACCGATTTTAATGGAAACTTTCTTATAGGTAAGGGATGATTTGACATTGTCTCCTTTTCTATACAACTCTCTCCTTTGCTTGGTTACTTTGGTAATAAATCCATGCTAATAACCACATAGATATAATCTTTTGTAGAAGTAGTTTCTGCACCCATTTTTTACCCGTAAAGAACCCTTAGTGCACCTCGAATATGTGATTCACCAAGTCTCTATTTGTAGATTCTTTTATGGATTTTGGTGGTGGATTTCTTCTCCACTCCTTAGAGGAATATGATATTTTTTGTTGCTTATTTGGACCATGAATTGTTGCACACTTTGTGCACCAAATAGTGTCTCTATATACTTTGAGAATTTGTTGGTTTTGTGCCCTTGATCTTAATAATCAAAAAATATAAATTAGCTTTTTTTGAGCATAACTAGCTAAACATCAAATAGTATAGTGCAGATGGATTAATAATACCTCCAAATTAATGCACTTTAATGGTAAAAAAAATCTCACCTTATTACTTTTGTAAATAAACTCTCAAAGTAGTTTCTAATGCACTTAATAATATCTACAATTTTTAAGAGTAATTATAATAAACCCTTAAAAACAATATACAATTTTTCACTACAATCAGTGTTGTAGGATGTAGTCTTCTTAATTTCTAAATATATAATAGATAGATGATATATTTCTTTCTTTTGAAATACATCCAACTCCTATTTTAATATGCAAGTAAATATCTTAAAAGAACTATCTTTTGCACCTTTTGCAACTTTAATACAAATATGGTGCTTAATGATACTTGATAATGAACCCTAATTTAAATTCAACTAATTGTACCCAAATTTCTTATCTTTAATGTCTTTTGTAGATGATGTATATCTTGGTGTTTAGATTCACCAAGTTGATGCCTTGAGATGAATGAATTTCATAACTTCTTATTGGTTGTCCAAAACAACTTCTTGATTTACCAAATTGTGGTCTCGAACCTTCTGTCTTGAGCCTAGGGTTTGGTGGCTTGATCCTTCAAGTGATCTTCTATTTTATAATGTAGGCTTCTTCTATATGAATCCTCCTACAATCTTCTTCTTGGCTTCAAATATGATCTTCTTCTCAAGATTTTTAATGTCTTTAGGTATTCACTGGATTCTTCTTCGGTATTTGGTACTCTTTACCAAATTCTTCTCCTCTTGGGCTTGTTTTTGGACAATGAAAATTGTCCCAAGTCCTTCACTATCAAGATCTTATCCTTGGTAGTGGATTTATCCAATGAGTTCTTATACAAACCATTTTGATGATGATTTTATGAGCTCTACAACAAGGCTCTCCAAACCTTTTTTTTTTCTTCCTTGAGACCTCTCCAAGGTCTTCAATCTTGTAGTTTCTATGGTCTTACAAATGAGACCTATGGCTCTTTTCTTATCTTAGCTTTTGTAAGTGGTGATGCAAAGTGGTAAATCTAGTTTACAAAGATGCAAAGAGGAACTATGTAGGATGAAATCCCTTATAGCTCTAATACCAATGATGGCTTCAACACTAGTCCATCATATCGAGAGAAAGAGAAGAGCTATGCTATATCTTATTATAATGTTAGAGTGATACATTCCAAATGTATCTATGTGGATATTTATATAGGAAGTTGGATTCCTTGGCCAACACTCTACCTAGTTGTATAAGATGACACCTCACATAATTACAACTTGCACATTGACACTTGTGCATTTATTATATTGTTTGAAGCAACTAGCTAAATTACCCCTAAAGTAATCTCCTATTCTAGTGATGTACATTACATAACCAAATAATGTAATATAATCTTAAAAAAAATTGCATTGGATGAAGTCTTTATTGTTGATGCAAAAAATAAAGAATGATACAAAGCTAACCAAAAATTTGTAGAGTAGCACTTAGAGAAAAAATGTATGATCAGATGTAAAGCAAGGTAAGGCATGTAGTAAAGCAACAAGCAAGAGCTTATTGGATAGTAAAACAATATTAAGGCAATTAAATATAACAAAACAAAGCAAAAAAACATAATATTTAGTTAAGTAAAAAAGTTGGTCAAACATTTAATGCTACTAATGTTAGCAAAGGGATAACAAAAATTTGGCATCCAATGTTCTTCAAAAGAAAAGGCTGATGAAGCATGTCAAAGACTGATGTCCAATATACAAAGTCTAACATTTAAGCAAAAAATGCAAGCAACTAGAGATACAATAATGTTAACATCGTTAAGGTGACATGAAAAATCTAATGTACTTTGAAAGAAGGGCACAAATATACTAAGGTATTATGTCTAACATAAAACATCCAACATCATACTCCACAAGGTTTTCAATGGTGCTAGACTTTAGAGGTGATGATGTCATCATTAAAAGCTTTAGTGTTTGACAAATCAAAATGAATGTTAGATTCAAAATAAATCCAATACAAGAGATATAATAATAAAAGCACTAAGAATCAAGCAAAAACACTCGACATCCAACACTATGCATAGGAAAACATGACTATCAAACTCTTCACACAATAAAATCAATAAGATAGAAGAATATTTCTAAGATTCGACATGAAAAAATGGTAGAAGAAGTAATACTTAGTGAAGGTAAACCATCCAACATTATGTAATATGCTCTCACATTGCTATCTTCAGTATATAAGCTTCAAACTTATCCTATTCAACAATATAACACATGTTAATCAGTTACCAAATATCATTTTTTTCAAAGGATCTCAGTGGATAAAGCCTCCTCCATCACACACCTTCCCTTGCTCAACTAGCTAAGAATAATAGAAAGGAGTGGATCTTCCTCAAACTACTATAATGTAATGAAGCAAAATGTAATTTAGCTACACAAATGAAATCCCTATCACACACTTCAACAAGGTATGGTTAAATTAATTAAACATAGTTCACCTGAATGTGACAACCACTCCTTATTCCTGTTATGATAAGCTTGCAATATGCTCTAAAGGTAATCATGATAAGATAACTAAATGTATTGTAAATCTATATATACTTGAATGTAATTCATTCAAATGGTTGACCTTTAGAATTTACAATTGCATAATTGTATGATGATACTATACACCTTTGGAATGAAGATCTTATTGTTGTCTAGCTTCTTTCTCAACTTGTTGCAAACATGTATGTATGCCAACTAAGTGATTAAACCTTTGTAATAAAGTTATGAATGGTTAACTCTTTTATAGTTATCCTGCATATTGGATTTCTCCCTAGATTTTTTGTTCATTAGTTCATGAAATTCTTGATAATGCTTACCATTTATTATGATTAAATATATTTTTAAAATAATGGTAAGTTGGTATGTTAGGCAATCTAGTTTAGTTTAGTTTGTGAGAATTGTATGCACTATGTCTATTGATGTTGCTAAATCCACATAACTTTTAGTTTAACTTCTAATATTTTTGCACCCCTTACTTTCACCTGCAATCCCATTTTAGTTATATTATCTAGGACCATAGGAGTTGGCCTAATTCAAAGGTTGACTAAAAAATCCCTATTTTTTAGCCATCCAAACATAGTCAAGGTCTTGAGGGCACAACTCATCCACTTAGATAGATTTTTGACCAAGGCATTTTTGGCACACCCAATGGGACTCAAATCTCACAATCTCATGATTGAGTAGAAGTTTGGTGATATTCTACTCTAACTAATCATTTCCAAACACTTGGTGACTCTTCTAAGATATACTCATGCTAAAAACCCAAAAACTATTAAACATGCTAGGAGTTTTTTAGCATACCCGATGGTACCTTAGTGTCCCACCCAAAAAATAATTTTGATCAAATTTAATTACCTACCATGCTTACAAGAGTTTTTTGGCATGCTTGGTGGGACATGATTTCATAGATATCATTTCATTTACTCTAAGGAGTCAATATTTTGGTGAATAGTCTTGATCTCACATGTAAAGACTATATATTCACTTGGTGACTCAATTGAATTAATAATCCAAAGAAATTGATGACTTTGCTAGACAAAAAAAAATAGAATCAAATGGAAAAAATACCAAAAGCCTAGATATTTCACTAAACACAAATCAAATGGCTTCATGAACACATCAATATAAGTATTAAATCCATGGTTGTGAAAATTTGTTTGGCTTGGAACAATGTTGGACCACTCAATATCCTAGTTCTCCATGAAATTCCATAAACTCATTAAATATATTGCCCATTTATGATGGTAGTGGGAAAAATACTTATGAGCATTGACCATATGCTTCAAATTTGGACACCTATTGTAATATTATCTTTGAATATGTAATTGTGAGACTTCTTGTTTAATCTTTCCAAGGAAAAGTATTGTAGTGGCACAAATCCTTAGAAGATACAATCAGAAGGGCTTGGTCTAACCTAGTTAAACCCATTATAATGGTATTTGATGAACTATGGGATACCTTATTGTTACTCACTCAAATATCCTATATCCAAAGATACCCCTAGGAAAGGTTCTTAGATTTTAATATTTAGTTTAGGAAACTCTAGAGCAAAATTCCTTGGGAGGTATGACCATCACAAGGATAGGCCTATATGTATGATATTTGAGCTCTAGATAAAAAATTAGGCTTCCAAATCCAAAAGTACAAAGAAAATGTATTTTTAAAAGTTTTTTAACTGGATATCATGGATGAAAATATGCTCATGATATTAGGAAAACTACCACCTAAAACATCTAGCCAGATACCCATGAGATTCATGAAGTAAATTTGTAGTCTATGGTCTTGTCCATGTCATGCTTGTAGTTACTAATTCTTCTAGAAATAGACCCTCCTAGAAATATAATATGAAAGAACATGCCTACCACCATGATCAATGAACCTTAGCCAATTGAAGAATTAAAAGCTATAATCGAATGATTTTCTGATAGGCTTGCATAAAAAAACATTTAAATAGAATATAGGGTACGTAATAAATAAAGTATCATAGTAGAGGGTCAAGGGATGAATATGGAAGAGACAAATAAAAAAAATCCCGATGAGGATAAAAGAATGATCCTAGCTTGTAGATCAAAAGATTTGGTGACTTGTGTAGCAAATTTGGATCCATGCATAGCACCAAAAAATAGCTCCATATTCTATCCAAAATATTCAACATAGCTTGGGCATGTCCTCTTACCATTATATGTTCAAAATATTGATAATAGTCCAGATGGAAGGAAAAGAGTTGGAGAAAAAGAAAATGATAAGCCAAAGATAATGCAAGAAACACTAGGAAAATCAAATGGAACTCCATGGCAACATAAAATGAATTCAAAACCATGGGAGAAGAACCAACAAAGGAATGAAGCCTACTAGAAGCTATATTATTTGACAATGACTAAAGAATAGAGATTAGAGACAACTCAACAATATAAAAAATAGTTCAAACAAATATCCTAAAAGATAAAAGACAATATTGTTGAAGAAACCAAAGAGCTAAGAAAATATTTTTTGATCTCGAAAAATGTGGACCTAGTTGAAGCTACTCTAAGATGATCATAAACTAGAAAATATACTTCTCAATATCATCATTTGACATATAAATTATTATCACTTGCATGGCACAAAATTTAGCGCCTATTATTCTATTTGTCCTTGTGTCTAGAAGATTGAATTCTACATAATTATATGATCGACTCAACAAGAAATGTCATAATTATACCTTAGACAGTTTGTGAGGCTCGCAGCTTAAATGATTCTTGGCTAGAATCTCAAATATTGCTTTATAGGGCTATTCAAATCTAGATAACTAGAATCATAGAAAAGGTTACAATCCTATTGCATAAATGCTCAGAGTTTGTAGTAACACATGATGTAATGGTTGTTGATCTATCATCATCATTTATAATATGTTTGGCTAAGGAATTTTTGGGGCAAATAGGTGGTTACCCAGCTTTGGATTACATTTAGAATGCAATATTATGGGTCAAAAGGATGGTTTATATTCTTAGCTAAAATTTCAAGCCATATCATATCAAGAGGCATGAAGAGCATTATGAAGGAATACAAAAAGAAATTCTCAAAGATATACAAATGGATATATTTAATTTACCCAAGAAAGAAGGCAAAATCATCTATATTGTGAATAGTTGCTATCGTAAGATGAATATCTGGTCAAATTGGAGAGACTGTCAAAATCTATAAGTTAGGCACACCTAGGCTTAGGGTCTAAAAATTCATAAAAAGTAGCATATTTGGTAGGAAGGTCAAGGTTCATCACTTGATGATCTAAATATAGCAAAAATGTATGATACACCAGGCCCAAAGTGGACAACAAAGGTACTTATAGGAAATCTATAGATGCATACTATTAATATGATCCATAAAATAAAAACATCTAGAAAATTACAGTCAGCTGCACTACCTTTTGATGTGCTATGCTAGATATTTATCAAAAGTATAACTATCTCAATATCATATCAATATCAAGAGCAGTCTGATACTAGCCTTATGCAAAGAGCAAGTTGAAGGCAAAGGGATTGCCACATGAGTTCTAGGTAGAAGCTATAACATATGCAGTTTATCTACTGAATATGTGTCCCACAAAGAGTGTGATGGACAAGATCCTTTAAGAAGAATGGAGCAACCAAAAGCTAATTTTTGCTTATTTAGTATTTTTGGGGTGCATAGCATATGCACATATTCAATATGAGAAGAGAAGAAAGCTAGATGACAAGGCAAAAAAATGCATCTATAGTAGCTACAATGAAGAATCTAAAGCTTATATGTTTTATAACCCTATCACAAATAAAATAATTATAAGTCGAGACATGAATTTTATGTAAGATAAAACTTGAAACTAAAAATCCAAGATTGGGTAGCAAGAGCGAGTAATTATTGAGTCTAAGAACTTGGACGGAGAAAGTGTGCATCTGCTTGTAGCTTCAAATAATAGTACTGATGCTAGTAGAAAAACTACCTCATAATCATGATCACCTCCACTTGCAATAATGGTCCCAACTTGAAGACACCATCAAAGATAAGGAGTTTATAAGATATATATGAGTTAACTAGAAACGAAATAGAAGAGAAGCATTCTAATTTTGCTATATTTTTTTGAGTGTGATCCAATTTCATTTGAAGAAGTAATTCAAAATAGAACTTGGGTAAAAGCTATGGATGATGAGATAGAATCCATAGAGAAAAATCAGACCTAGGAATTAATGGATCTTCCAATAGGTAAGAAGACCATTAGAGTGAAATGGGTATATAAAACTATGTTTACTACGGCGATGTTGAAAGGCATAAAGCAAGACTGGTTGCAAAAGGCTTCAGGTAGAAGTCTGGGACTGACTATCATGAAGTGTATGCACTTGTAGCGAGACTTGACATAGTTATATTTATTCTATATTTAGAAGCCCAAAAGGGGTTGAATGTTTACTAGATGGATGTCAAGTCTACCTTCCTCAATGGAGTGTTGTAAGAAGAGGTCTACATAAACCAACCACCTAATTATTAGCTATAAGGGCAAGAAGGAAAGGTCCTAAAACTAAAGAAAGTTGTGTAGGAGTTTAAGCAAGAACCTAGGGCTTGGTATAGCTACATTGATGCATATTTTCAAGAGAATGGGTTCATTAAATGCTCATATGAACACACTCTCTACATGAAGATAAATTAAGAGTGGGAAATGATAATAGTCTACTTGTATGTAGATCTAATTTATATTGGAAATAACAATATGCTATTTGAGCAATTTAGAAATTCCATGAAGTAGGAGTTTGAGATGATGGACTTAGGCCTAATGAAATATTTTATTGGAATTTAAGTTACCCAATCTGCAGATGGTACCTTTATATCTCAAGGAAAGTATGGAAAATATGTCTTGAAGAGGTTTAGAATGGAGGACAGTAAACCAACGATCATGCCAATTGCAACAGGCCTGAAACTGAGCAAGAATGATTATGACAACAATGCTAATCCAACATTATACAAAATATTAGTTGGAAGCCTCATGTATTTGACTTCAACTAGACCAAAATTAATGTTTGTAGTGATTTTGATTAGTAGATTTATGGAGGCACCAATGAACACTTACTTGTAGGAAATAAAAAGGATATTACAATATGTCAATCAGACAAGAAACCATGGAATCTACTATGTAAGAAAATATTAGCTTGTGCTTGTTGTATTCATAGATAGCGATTTTGCTAGAAATATAGATGATAGGAAGAGCATTTCCAGTTATGCTTTCCATCTTGTATCAAAAGCAATTTCATGGTCATCAAAGAAGAAACCAATTATTGCATTATCAACTATTGAGGCAAATTATGTTGCCACCACCTCAACTACATGCTAGACAGTTTGGCTGCAAATAATTTTAGGAGAGTTGAATCATCAACAGGAATAGGCAAAAACAATATTTTGTGATAATAATTCAGCCATAGCACTATCAAAGTATCTAGCATTTCATGGCAGGACCAAGCATATCGACATCCGATATCATTTCATCATAGAAGTGATGAAATATAATGAATTTGAGTTATTGTTTTGCAAATCTAAAGAGCAGGTTGTAGATATTTTCACAAAACCTTTGAAATAAGACTTTTAAAAGCTAAGGAAAATGCTAAGTATCAAAGTTTTTGTGAAATCTTATTTAAGGGAGGATGTTAAAAATTAAATCAGATTTCACTTGGTAGATCTATGATAGATCCTATCTTCTGGTCTGATCATCACATTTAAAAGTGTTTGAAGTTATTATTCGTGGTTGCAGTTGTTCGAAGATTGGATAGACACCATACTTTTAAATGTAATGCTTGTCATAATTTTGGTGAGCCTTTCCATGCATCCCCAACTACATATATGAGTCATTGCTATCATTTTGAGTAGAATGTAGAATAGAAAGAAGAATAGAGAAGAAGGGTGAGAGAATGTTGGAAGGGTGAATGTAAAGAAAAGAAGTTGAAGATGCAACCTTCAGAAAACGCTTATGTAGATATAACCTGCAATATTTCTAAGTTACATATGTACATGGATGTATTTCCATTTTGAGCAATATATAATACTTTTATATATTTTTGTTTCAGCATGATATTCAAATGTTAGTCTAGGGTTTATATTTTTTATCTCATGGTTGTAGGTATTCTCCTTTTCATTTAAAATAGAATAAGTTTCTTTATTATATTCTGCTCAACTCATCATGTAAAGCTTATGGAGAAAGAAGCATCAAGTGATAGACTTTGTATTAAGCAATGTCGTAGTATCTTTATGTTTTTCTTTTTTCTTAATATAAGAAATATATTTGTATGTTTTAAGCTTCTACATGATTAAAATATTGTTCAATAGAATTTAGGCTCGTATGTTTGTGTAAAGCTTATGGAGAAAGAAGCATCAAGTGATAGACTTTGTATTAAGCATTGTCGTAGTATCTTTATGTTTTTATTTTTCTTAAAATAAGAAATATATTTGTATGTTTTAAGCTTCTACATATTAAAATATTGTTCAATAGAATTTACGCTCATACCATAGCGAAAGACCCTTGGTGTACCCAAAAATCACTCTAGCGAAAGTTATATCTTTTCTTAACCTTACTTTAAAGTTGGATGGATATTTAGCTTTGAATATACCAAGGCTATAAATCCTGCCCAAGTGTTGTTTGTCCTTTTCCACCCACTTTTCTGGTAGGACTTTACAAGTTGTATTTGCCTTGGGTGATACTTTTAGAGCACACTTAGGGCAGACTTTAGTTAAAACCCTGCCCACATTTGGGTGGCACTTATCAAGTTTACTTTAGGTGAATGTTTATCTAAAACTCTACCCATTGCATGTTCTGCCTTTCACCCAAAAACTCTAGCCAAGGTCGATTACTCCCGCCAAACCTGTTTGCTTCCATCACACTCCTGTAATCATGTGAGCTCTTAGCTTGGGTTTAGCTTTAAAACAAATATGAAATTTCTTTCATTAATGATGAAACTTAAGAAAGAAGATGTGACCCAATTTAAAACCAATTTTCATATTATAATAATTTAATAATATTATAATTTGCTTAGACTTTAAAAAAATATTTATAACTAAATATAAAAGAAATTAATCTTTTCTTCTAGTGTGTTTTTTTTTTTTTAAATCATTAAAATTGTATTGGATTATGTGGTATTGAGGAAAAAGGACTCTAGAAACGCATGGAAAAAAGCACCGGAGTGAGAGGTAAGGAAGTTTTCCAGGCCTTGCTTAGGCTATGAAACTCTTGACTGTTCAAACAACTTTATTGATTTTGTGGATTACTGTGGAAAATTTAAAACCTTTTAAAAAGTAGGGCTATTAATTTTTTTTTTCTTTTCATCAAAAAATGGAATGTACTTTGCTTCATGTTAGAAAATGTAAACCTGATTTGCCCCTTATGCAAGTCACTTCGAAGGTGTGAGTGATTACAGGAATCACTCGTCCACTACAGTGATCTCGAGAATCACTTAAGAAAGGAGAAATTTCGAGAATTGCTCAACAAAAATAGCAATGAAGGGTCCTTGTCGCCCAAAGTGATTTAACCCACCATTGTTTCTAGTGTGTCTTATGTGTCCTCTGTCCCGTCGCAGTTATTTTACCTCGTTCGGGTTGGTGTGAAATTTCTCGCATTTTGTGTTCCAAGCCCAGCTATAAATACTGGAGAAGTTGGCATTTTGCAATGTGGAATAACAACCGTAGAGGAGCAAAGTAGTGATAAGCAACAACACCTTAGAGTGGTAGAGAGGAGTAGAAAAGGAATACTAAACAGTAGATTTGGAGCCCTTTGCTTTGTCTAATCCTGCATCAGTTGCAGGTGATTGTAAACCCTCTCAAGGGAGGACGAACTGTAATCTATCCACTTATATAAATAAAACCTTATTTTATTTGTGTATGTTGGATTTTGCTAGAAATCCATAGTCTGTTCCATCTCTATTTCCTTAGAAGAAAACACCGTATTGAAGCAAATGTTGTTCTTCCCAAGCGATTCCTAGCTCACTATATGGTTGAGGGCCTAACAAATTCTTTCCCATTGTTGCTAGAAAATATCTACTAGCCCCTTATCGCTCCACATGATGAGCGATCCATGGAGTCCTCTTATGTTTTGAGTGAACTCCGTCAAACTCTTGACTTTTTCTGCTCTCGCTCATTGGCGTGAGCGATTCCAAGCATCGCTTGGAATTTTAGTGATGTTGGGATATTTATATCATAGTCGGTGGTCATTGTCCAAAAAAATGGAGTTTACATTTCCTCGCTTATTTTGACTTCCAACAATTCCAATATTGTGATTGTTGCTACTATCGCTCAAAATTCGAGTGATTATCGGCTATCACTCACTTTTCGAGTGATGCCCAGAGTTGCTACAGGCAGTCAACGACTCCTGCAGTCACTAGCCTTGCGAGCGACACTCGAAGTCACTGTAGGTAGACAATGACTCCTGCGGTCACTAGTTCTTACAATGATGTGTGGCGTTATTTAAACTTACAAATTGGTATTAGAGCCAATCAGTGCCTTGACACAGAGGTTGAAGCATGGCTTTCGATAACAACAAATTATAGTTACAAATCCCATGATTCAACGATAAGAACTACAACTACTAGAGCATCTAGATGAAGATCATGTTCGTGTCTCAAGAACTATGGAACTTGGTCAAGAATGACTACCCAGAATCGATATATGCAGCAGCACTAGCCACTCTCTCCCAATCCGATAAAGACTTGTCGAAGGAAAACACAAAGAAAGACCAGAAAGCCCTGTTCTACATCATGTAGGTGGTTCAGGAGACCAATTTCCCATAGATTGCTTCAGGAACCAAGGTGAAGCAAGCTTGGGAAATCCTGGCCAGTTCATATCATGGCACCAACAAGGTGAAGTTGGTGAAGCAAGCTTGGGAAATCCTGGCTAGTTCGTATCAGGGCACCAACAAGGTGAAGTTGGTGAAGCTGCAGATGCTAAGGAGGGAGTTCAAGAACTTGTAGATGAATGAGTCAGAGTCCATGGGTGACTTCTTCACCCAAAAAATAGACATCATCAACCAGATGTGGTTGAATGGAGAAATCATGCAGAGCTAGAGAATCATGGAGAAGATTCTCAGAAGCCTGCCTGCTAAGTTTGACTCGGTTGTGATAGAAATTAAAGAATCAAGGGATATGACAACCATATTGGTAGACAAGCTCATGGGTTCCTTGCAGAAACATGGGAAGAGGTTGAGCCACTCATCTCAATCCTCTCTGGAGCAGGCGTTCAAGGCACAAGTCTCATTTTGAGATAGTGGCAGACAATATTCCCACCATGGAGCCTCTAGTTCTCAAGGAGGAAGAGGTAGAGGCAGGCGTGGGAAAGGTAACAAGCAAGGAGGAAGGTCAAACCCTAATGATAGAGAGACCAACTACAACTTCCATCAGCAAGGAGTAAGAGGTGGTGTGAAGAATCAACAAGGTGGATCCGGTCAAAAGAAGGACAAATCAAAGGTCCAATGTTACTATTGCAAGAAGTTTGGCCATTACATCTCCGAGTGCAGAAAAAGGATGGCCAAGGAGAACCAACAACAATCCCACTACATAGATGAAGCTAGAAATGCGAGGACCAGAGATGCATGTGGGAACATGCTATTGACGTGTAGTATTGAGGAGGAGAGCCAAAAGAATGTCTGATATCTCGACAATAGATGCAACAACCATATGACGGGGAACAAGGAGATGTTCTCACAACTAGATGAAACAGTCTAGTTCGAGGTGAATATGGGGAACAACAACAAGGTTCCCATCAAGGGTAAAGGCAAAATCCTCATCTGCACCAGGCATAGTGAGAGAAAGTAGATCTATGATGTCTACTATGTGCATGGTCTGAAACACAACTTGTTGAGCGTTGGTCAACTTGTGCAGAAGGGGCACTTTGTTCAATTCAAGGATGAAGTCTACACCATCAAAGATAGAGAGCATGGATAGATTGCAATGGTGTCCATGATGAAGAACAATATGTTTCCACTGCAGATTCAAAATGAATATCTGATGTCTCTAAGTGCAATTGTGAAAGATGCTACTTGGTTGTGGCATCTTAGATTCGGTCACCTGAGCTTCAGTGGCCTGAATTTGTTGCACAAGACATAGATGGTGAAGGGTTTACCCCTTATTGAGTAGCCAAATCAAATTTTTGAGGGCTTCTTGATCGAAAAACAACACAAGGATTCATTCCCTTTAGGGTAGTCTTGGAGAGACTCACATCCATTGGAGCTGGTGCACTCAGACATCTGTGGTCCGATGCAGACCAACATGTTTACCGACAACAAATACTTCCTGACCTTCATTGATGACTTCAACCAGAAGACATGGGTTTATCCCATCAAGAAGAAGTTAGAAGCATTTGATAAATTCAAGGAGTTCAAGGCTCTGGTTGAGAAACAAAGCAACTATCAAGTGAAAACCCTCAGGAAAAATGGTGGAGGTGAATACATCTCCAACGAATTCCAAAATTTCTACAAGGCAAATGGAATTCAGAAGCAACTCACTGCTAGATACACACCACAGTAGAACGGTGTAGTTGAGAGGAAGAACAAAATCATTATGGATATGGAACATAGTATGTTGAAGGAAAAAGAAATGCCACATGTGTTATGGTTAAAATATGTAACCTGTGGAGTCTACCTACTGAATATATGTCCCACCAAGAGTGTGAAGGACAAAATTCTTGAGGAAGCCTGAAACAATTAGAAGCTGAGTGTGGATCATTTGTGAGTTTTTGGGTGCATAGCATATGTACATGTTCTAGAAGAGAAGAGGCAAAAGTTGGATGACAAGGTGAAGAAGTGCATCTTCACAGGATATAGTGAGTAGGTGAAGGCATATCATTTGTATAATCCTATTATGAAGAAGCTCGTCATCAATTGAGACATGAAGTTCCTTGAGGATCAATCCTAGAATTGGAAATCGAAGACTAGCCAACCTGAGCCAGCAGTTATTGAGTATATTGACTTGGAGGAGAGCAGTGTACAGCCACATGTAGCCTCAAGTAGCAACAACGGTGCCAGCAGCAGCACAACCTCACCATCTCGGTTACCTCCACTTGCAAGCAGGATTCCCAACTTGAGGACACCCGCGAAGAGAAGGATATTGCAAGACATCTACGAGGTAACTCGAAATCATGAAGATGAGGAACATTCTGACTTTGCATTCTTTACTAAGTGTGATCTAGTTGAGTTTGAAGAGGCAAGTCAGAATCATAAGTGGGTGAAGGTGATGGATGAGGAGATAGAAGCCATTGAGAAGAATGATACATGGTAGCTGGTAGATCTTCCAGCAAGGAAGAAGACCATTGGGGTCAAGTGGGTTTATAAAACCAAGTTCAACGCCCAAGGAGAAGTTGATCGGCATAAGGCCAGATTGGTGGTGAAAGGCTACAAGTAGAAGTTAGGGATTGACTACCATGAGGTGTATGCACCTGTAGCCCGACTTGACACAATCAGGATGATCCTGGCACTAGCAGCTCAGAAGGGTTGGAGTGTTTACCAGATGGACATCAAGTCAGCCTTCCTCAATGGTGTTTTGGAGGAGGAGGTCTACATAGACCAACCACCAGGTTACGAGATTGAAGGACAAGAGGGCAAGGTCCTAAAGCTGAAGAAGGCCCTGTATGGGTTGAAGCAGGCACCCAGGGCATGGTACAGTCGAATTGACAACTACTTTTAGGAGAATGGGTTTGTCAAATGCCCATATGAGCACACCCTATACCTGAAGATAAATGAAGCAGGGGAGATGATAATCATCTGCCTGTATGTGGATGATCTGATTTACATTAGCAATAATGATGTAATGTTTGACTAGTTTTGAACAACCATGAAGAAGGAGTTCGAGATGACAGATTTAGGGTTGATGAAGTATTTTCTCGACATAAAAGTTGACCAATCGACAGATGGCATCTTCATTTCTCAGGGTAAGTATGCGAAGGATGTCCTAAAGTGGTTCAATATGGAGGACAACAAACCTGCCATCACACCTGTTGCCATAGGTTTGAAGCTAAGCAAGTTGGATTCTAGCAAGAATGTTGATCCAACTCTATTCAAAAGGTTAGTTGGCAGTCTGATGTATTTGACTGCAACTCAGCCAGATTCGATGTTTGGAGTCAGCTTAATCATCTGATTTATGGAGACTCTAAAGGACATGCACTAGAAATTAGGAAAGTGTATCTTGCACTATGTCATAGATATGCGGAACCATGGTATTTTCTATGCTAGACGAGACCAACTAGAACTGGTGGGCTACACAGATAGTGACTGGGCTGACAACATTGATGATCGAAAGAGAACTTTCGGGTATGCATTCCATCTCATATTAGGAGTAGTGTCATGGTCATCCAAGAAGCAACCCATTGTTGCATTGTCCACTGCTGAAGCCGAATATGTCATCGCCATGTCAGTTGCATACCAGGTAGTATGGCTACAAAGGGTTTTGGGTGAACTAAACCATCCATCGAAAGGGGCGACAACTGTGTTTTGTGACAACAATTTTACCATAGCACTATTGAAGGATCCAGTGTTTCATGGGTGGACGAAGCACATCGATATCAGGTATCACTTCATCAGAGAGCTGGTGAAGTTGAGCGAAGTTCAGCTACAGTTTTGCAGATCCAAGGAGTAGGTAGCTGACATTTTCACGAAGCCTTTGAAGGAGGAGGACTTCAGCAGATTGCGTGAGCAGTTGGGCATCAAAGTGCTTGTGAAATCAGGTTTAAAGGAGGGTGTTAGAAAATGTAAACCTGATTTGCCCCTGACGCAAGTCACTTCGAAGGCGAGCGATTCTGGGAATCGCTTGCCCACTGCAATGATAATGAGAATTGCTCAAGAAAGGAGTGATTTCGGGAATCGCTCGACAAAAATAGCGATGAAGGGTCCCTGTCGCCCGAAGTGATTTGACCCACCGTTGTTTCCAGCATGCCACATGTGTCCTCTATCTCGTCGTAATTATTTTCCCTCATGCGGATTGGTGTGAAATTTCCTGCCTTTTGTGTTCCAAGCCCAACTATAAATCCTGGCACAGCTGGCATTTTGTAGTGTGGAAGAACAGTCGTAGAGGAGAATAGTAGTAATAAGTAGCAACACCTTAGATCTGTAGAGAGGAGAAGAAAAGGAATACCGAACAACAGACTAGGAACCCTCTGTTTTGTCTAATCCTGCATCAGTTGCAGATAATTGTAAACCCTCTCAAGGGAGGACGAAATGTAATCTATCCACTTATATAAATAAAACCTTGTTTTATTTACGTATGTTGCATTTTTCTAGAAATCCATAGTCGGTTCCATCTCTATTTCCTCAGAACAAAACATCGTACTGAAGCAAATGCTGTTCTTCCCAAGCGATTCCTAGCTCGCTATATGGTTGGGGGTCTAACAGATTCTTTCCCTTTGTTGCCAATAAATCTCTACTAACCCCTTATCGCTCCACATGGTGAGCGATCTGTGACTAAATCTCTACTAACCCCTTATCGCTCCACATGGTCAGCGATCCACCGAGTCGCGTTATGTTTTGAGCCAACTCCGTCAAACTCTTCACTTTGTCCACTCTCGCTCATTGGCGTGAGCGATTCCAAGCATCGCTTGGAAATTTACCGATGTCGGGATATTTATATCATAGCCGGAAGTTGCTGTCCAAAAAAATAGAGTTTACCTTTCCTCGCTCATGTTGACTGCCCATGATTCCAATATTGTGATTGTTACCGCTATCGCTCAAAATTTGAGAGACGGATGACTGTCGCTCACTTTTTGAGCAATGCCTGGAGTCGCTGCAGGCAGTCAACGACTCCCACGGTCGCTAGCCTTGCGAGTGATGCCCAGAGTCGCTACAGGCAGACAATGACTCCCACGGTCGCTAGTTCTTACAACGATGCTTGATGTTCTTTAAGCTTACACTTCAGAGTATCATTCAACACCATGCGTAAACTGTGGAGAAAAGTCTACAACGGAAAATGCATTGAAGGAGCAGAACATGTGGATCAAATAGTTGTTGGATTTGTGTCCAGAATAATATATTATATGTTAGCTGTTAAAGGGCTGGAAAGATACATGGAAGCCATGTTAATTTCATTGATGAAAAGGCTAGAAAGATACATGGAAGCCATTTTGGAAAAGCCAAATATCATATTTGGTTTGTGATTCTTCTGTCATATTAACATCAGTCAATTACTTATAAAATTGTATAAAAACATTCTGCATATAAATATAGATAAATTATTGATTTATTATTAGTTTAAATCTTGTTTAGTAAAGATAAATGAAAGCCATGTTCATGGAAAGATACAGGGAAGCCATTTTGGAAAAGCCAAATTTCAGACTTTGGTTCGTGATTCTTCTGACATGTTAACATCAATTACAATTATTTATAAATTTGTATAAAAACATTCATCATCTAAATATAGATAAATTATGGTTTTATTATTGGTTAAATATTGTTCAGTAAATATGACAATAGATAAATTATTTGTTTAAGTCTTTTTCACTAAATTTGACGATAGCACTAGGGATAACGCTAGGTATAAAAGTAGAATGAAAATAATATTTATAATAGTAGTATCCAGTTTGTAGAGAATATTTTTTGTTATGTTGTAGTTGTTATGGAAATTGCAAATATTTAGTTTTCGTTGTGTTTGTATTTTAGTTTATAATAGTATAATAGTAGTCTCTAGTTTGTAGAGAATATTGTTTGTTATGTTTTAGTTGCTATGGAAATTGAAAATATTGATTTTTTTTGTATTTGTATTATAGTTTACAAAATGTTAGTTATGGTGCTAAATAAAATGTGACTGGAAGAAAATTGAGGAGTTAAAATCTAGTTAGAAAAGGATGTTCTGGGAGTTTATCTATAAAAATCACTATAGAAATTGTAGAAACTTTAGATATAGAAACATTTTGCTCAAAATGCTTTACAACAATATATATTTTACCGGTGAGTGCAACGCTCCCTTCCGATTTTCTCTAGCCTTTTAAAATAAAGAGGAGGATTCTAGATAGAATGAAAAGTATACGTTCTTTTAGTTTTTAAAGCATTAACTGCTCCCCTCTTTTTAAAAGCAACAGATAGAGAGCGAACTAGTAACAAATTTTATTTGAAGTTAATCTATAAAAATTATTACCTAAACACATGTAGCACTTAGTAATGAAGTTTGAAGATATAGAAATCATAGGACTATGTTGGTCACGAATCTGCCACAAGAAAGGATTTTCTATGTCTATGCACCCTAGACCCGGCCAACATTGAAAGGCTAGGAGAAAGAAATGTCTCCCAGACCAATCTCCAGAGAGGGCTGGTTCCCTTACTAAATCTAAGCTTGATGAAGACTAGAGTTACTGGAAAGGAATTGGAAATATGCAGAAAGAAATGGGAAATTACAGAAAGAGATGGGAAATATAGCCACAGGCCAAATTTATATGATCGGGGAAAGAAACTCAGCAAGAATTTAACCTCAAGCATATAAACAACATATAATAATA
Source organism: Wollemia nobilis (assembly GCA_028583015.1). Taxonomy (NCBI): domain Eukaryota; kingdom Viridiplantae; phylum Streptophyta; class Pinopsida; order Araucariales; family Araucariaceae; genus Wollemia; species Wollemia nobilis. The sequence continues at coordinate 3,481,836 of JAQPPZ010000349.1, read as the reverse complement.
GAATACAACATAATCCACTTACGACCTTGCGCAGACAACCTCCAGGATTGCATTCCAGAACTCACTTCCTCATTTGCAATATTCAAACTCAGATGCAGAATTGAAATCTAACAGCAGATTAGAAAGACGAGCATAATTGAGAAATGCATGAAATAGAAGGAAATCACACAAAAAGATGCTTGCAAAATTAGAGGCCAAATATCTTTCATTCATGCAAAGAACTTGAAAGCTTTCATGCAACATGTCTCTCAAACTCCCAATCCTTGTTCTTGAGAAGTACATTGATATTTATAGAAGTCTTGCTTCTTTACAACATTTAAAATATGCAACGAACTTCCTCGAGATCTACAAAATGTGCAACAAAAATAAGGAAATGATCCCCTTAAACCAGCCTCAGAGAAACCAGAAATTAAATGAAATAAGGAACCGGTCGTCTTCATTAAATGGTCGTTCTCGAAACATGCTTGAACCGTTAGAAAAATCATGAACAGAAGCTTTGAATAATGGAGGCGTCTTCAATTCTGGTGGCTTGGACACGTTCTTCTACCTTGCTTACATTGGAAAGCAGCAAAACATTTAATTTTGGAGTGCTTTTAATCCTTGGAAATCGCAATGCTTCATCGGGCCGTTTGAACTGCTTTCGGCGAAACTGTAATGGGTCACGAAAACGCGACATGTCAGAAATCGTGACGTATCTCTACTCCATACACTTTGTCACTTGGGACCGTGAAAATCAACCATGTCATGAAATCGTGACGTATTCGGCTCCTTGGTCTCCTTCGCCACCTTAGCTCGTGAAAACATGACGCATCAGTAAATTGTGACGTTCATACTATTCTGCTCTTTCTCCGCTCTTTTTTCGCAAAACTATGACATGTCGTGAAATCACGATGTTCTTTCCCAATTTTGTCTCTTTCGCTTCGAACCGTGAAAAGCAGACAAGGCACGATTTCGCTACACCTTTCTCTCTTTTGGCTTTGTCTTCCTTATACGTCGTGAAAATGCAAGACTCTTCACCATGTCAAAAATACATGTCGCAAAATTGCTTCTTCTACCTTCTCCACTTCTCTTCTATATCGTGAAAACCGACATGTTGCGATTTCACGATATTTTCATCTCCTTGTACGGTCCACTCTCAACTCGAAAACATGACACTCTTGCCTCAAGTGGTTCTTTAATCTCCATCATGTCACGAAATCGTGACAGATTCTATCTCCTTGGACTTTACTCTTTTCACGAAAATTGTCATGTCATGAAATCGTGACATTGTAATTCTTGCTTCCTCCTCAAAAGAATGTCACGAAATCGCGACAATTCTCCGCACTTGGTCCTTTCGCCCCAATATGTCACGAAATCATGACGTTTCCTTGTTGTTGGACTTCATCTCCACAAATGTCATGAAATCGCGACGTCTTTCATGCCTTATGCTTTTCTTTCAACTTTGCCGCGACCACGCAACACGTCGCGATTTCGCGACGTCTTTCACATTTTGTGCCTTGTTCATTATTCTATCGTGAAATCGCTACGAGATTCATTGTCATCACCCTTTGCTTAGTTATGTCACGATTTCGTGACCTTTTCTCTTACTCTACTCCATGGCCATTGTAAGTCACAACCGATTCCGCGAAACTTTCCCGCTCCCCGTTGACCATTTTGACCGTGATTTTGGAACACGTCACGAAATCGTGACATTTTTGACTTTGACTTCTCTCTCCTCAATAGACCCGCGATAACGCGACATGTCGCGATATCACGACGGTTTTGAAATTGTGCTCTCCATGCTGCTTTTTGTCACGATATCATGACAGTCTTCGGACTTAGCTTTTTTTGCATCAAAACTCGTAGAGGAGTGAGAACTTCAACATCTTATGCATGAATAATCAACAATCAAAATAATGTGGCAAAAATGCCAACATTCTTGGCGGCTCATGGGGTATACAGTTCTGCTGTATGCATGAATCCTAGGCCTGAATCCATTGGGCAACAGAGTCAAGAAAAACTGAGAATAGAAAGTTGGCTGATGGGGTACATCTCGGTGGACTGCTGCAACAACTCTTGTTGACTTACTAAAAACTCAAGGGAATCTGTATTTGGCTTAGCTTACCAGGTGCTGTAAAAGAATCTCCATGAAAGCACCTGGGGTTGCAAAATAGAAATGAATGAAATAAGTGGAGTGAGGACTATGGAATGGAAATAGTAAATGATGGAATGGTGGAGTGGAGGGAGTGATGCGATAGATACAGCACTGGAAGAGGGGTTACTATGTCACCGGCTACAAGGATGGAAGAAAAATGAATAATGGAATGGAAGTGGAAGGGATGACAAAGGCGGTATGAACTGCGGATAAATGCTAAAACGACAATGAAATTAGAAGAAAAGGAAAAGAAGAAATGGGAATATCAGAAAGGGAAAAAGAAACAACAGTAGTGGCTTGATTACTTGCAGAAGAAAAAGGAGTAGGAGAAGAAGGGAATGAAGAGGGGAAAGGAAGAAATAGAGAGGAAGCCACTAACTTCTGGGAAGGAAGAAGAAAAAAGAAAGAAATACGTACCTGCGGGCTCGCATGCAAAAAGAGCCGAAGTTGACAGATGAAATCTACAATACTTTTTTTTTCTTTTTTTGTTTTTTTTTTTTTTTATGTACAAGGTAACTCCCGAATTAGTTGTGAACTTTCGGGAAAGACACGAACCCAAACACGGTCCTGTCTCCTGGATCCCAGACCTTTGACAGACACTCAGTAGACTCCTGGTTGATGATCAGCTCAGAGTCACCAAAGATTTGAAACTGCTGCACTCCAAGTGTCCCAACCATCTTGAGACCTAGGCATGATCGTTCAGTCCCAGTGTTAGCACCATTTCTGTATTGTGCTCCATCAAAATAGAGCTGATCTGGTAGAGAATCTTGACCAACTTGATCAGGAGGCAACTTGACTTCAACCTCTTCAGGCTTCGTAATGGAGTAACATCCAATCTCAGTTTCGATCATGGCATTAAAATTGAGCATTGAAAACTCATCCTCCAAATCAGGATCCTCCAACTCTTCAGTTATCATATGAATAGCATGTTTGGACTTTTCTTCTTCTTCTATCTTCTCAATATGAAAAGTAGAAGGCTTCTGATTATAGATCCGGACTCGTCTTCCTTTGAAAGGAATCTCCAAGTGAGAATAATCCAGAGCAAGGTAGCCTCCCAACTTTGCAGTAAATTCTCTTGATAAGCACATACTGAAATACGGTTCTAGATCGACCACAACTATCTCTTGAATGACTGTAATCTGAGGCATAGTGTGTAAAACAATTGGGACATCCTTGATTACACCCACTATTTTCACTGGAGTCCCATCTAACTGCAAGACTCCAGGGCTACTTCTTGTATATTCCATTCCCATCGCTTCACAAACTGCCTTTGGCATGACAGTTGTAGCAGCACCAGAATCAATCAGGCAATTATGTACAATCCAACCCTCCATCCTGAGTGATAGATAAAATGGGGGTGGTCTATTCCTTCCAGAGGCTAAAGAAGTTAACGTTTGAGCCATAACTACCTGGGCTGGAACTTTCCCCTTACTTTGTATAGTCTTCAGGGATTCCTGTAAGAGATTTACCTGTCCAGGCAACTGTAAGGTGTCATACAGACTTACCTTAGCTGGTATCCATTTGAGTTCTTCAACAATGTTGTACTCCATGGATATCTGTTCCTTCCCGCCACTAGCAGATTCAAATGTGCTCTTATATTGCTGGGTAGCCTCCACTCGTTGTCGTTTGGTCAATGATGGATACCGCAACGTCTCTTTGGCTTGCTCCTTTGTTTCTGCTTGCGACTGGGAAGTAGAAGCTTGTTCCTTCTCTTTTACTGGTGGTGGAAGTGGATCCTTCGACAAAATAGGTGATTGTCGTTGCGTTGGGGAATCATGAGCCTTTGTTGGCATTTGCTGCTTCGTTGCTTGTACAGGAGGTACTTTCAATGGCTCCATCTTAGCCGGATCTACCAACATTGGTTTCTTGCCGCTGCATGTCAGTATTGCTATATGTTCCTCCAGAGACTCCACGGAAGTAAGATCCACCTCTCGAATCATGTTTACACGGCTCCCTGTAAGAACTTGCAAATAATTTTGGTGGACCATGCAAGTGGACTCATCATGTGGGTCATTGCAGGAAGAACACCAGTAAGATGGCTCATGTGAAACTTCAGAAGGGCCAGCCTCTTCACTTACCAGAATTGCTGAGTTCTTTTCGGGTGCTTTCTCCATAGCCTTGCTAGGAGCGAGGTTGTTCTCTAGTTACTCGTCGGCATAAATCTTCGTGGTCGATAATTCCTTTCCGCCTCTCTCCGTTCCATAGATGTCACCTTGTTGGTGAGAGATCTCATAGCCGATTGAATTTCTTGTAACATAGCCAATTGAGGATCTGGGCTTGAGGACACAAGCGGTGCCGGTAAAGGTAATGGAACCTATGGGGAAGATAATGCAGGAGTTGGAAGTGGAGGGACTAACCGTGGAATGCTCGATGCAGGCAACTAGGGAATAGTTGGAGCAGGAAGCTGAGGAACTGGAATAGGTGCGATTTGAGGCGCACTTGAGCTCCATGATGGGGTAGGATACATAGATGGCATGGGCTGTGGAAGCGAACCAGAGTACAAATACTTAGGAAGATCAGGTATGATAGGCATTGTTACCTTTGGAGGAAGTCTACCTATAGCAATCAAATCAGCTTTCGCCTTTAACGCTTGTTCGAACAACTCTGGAAATGTAGTCACGTTGGACTGCCGGACAGCCCAACCGATGTCTGTGTTGAATGCTCTGAGGTAATAAAATGCAGCTAGCTCATCAACAGGCCGAAGACCATCAGGAATTCTCTACCAGGTTCTGGTAAATCGAACATTGAAATCAGCTATCTCTTCCTGCGGGTGCCTCTGGATTGCGTTAAACTGATGCAACAATGAAAATGGATCAGCCTGTTCATGAAAATTCTTAACTAACAGTTCTCCTAGCTGATCCCATGATGTAATGGTGCCTGGTTGCAACGTTCGGTACCAATACAACAATTTTCCTCTCAAGGACAACACTAACAACTTTACCATCACATCTTCATCAGTTATATCATGGATGGCCGCCAAAGAAGCTACATCATTAATATGTTCATATGCAGTCTTACCCGTACCATCATAGGTTGGCAAAACTTTCAAAGCAGCCTGAGGAACTAGATTTTGAGCCTGCAAATTCAAGGCTCCTGAACTATTCCATGCCAAGAACTTCCTGGGTTGAGGATACTGGGCCATTGGGACTAGTGGATGTGACTGAGAAGATGGAAAACTAGTAACAATACCAGGGGTTTGTGTGGATATGGCAGATGATGCAAGCGATGGGGAAACCAACCTAGAATGTTCACCTCTTTTTGTGCTGTCAAGTTCAAAAAACTCAACAAGATCTTCAACTTTTTTGGACTTTGATCTCGTGATCATGAAGTACAGCTTTCACTTGCATCCACGTTCAGAGATTTTTGGGTACTGCAGAGTCACCAAATGTTCTAACTATACGGCATGAAGGCGAACATTAAACCCTCAATACTATGGGATCTTTCTGAGACAGAAACAGTTTGTCCCACCGGGCGTGCCAAAAATTGTTGGTCACGAATCTGCCACAGGAAAGGATTTTCTATGTCTATGCGCCCTAGACCCGGCCAACATTGAAAGGCTGGGAGAAAGAAATGTCTCCCAGACCAATCTCCAGAGAGGGCTGGTTCCCTTACTAAATCTAAGCTTGATGAAGACTAGAGTTACTGGAAAGGAATTGGAAATATGCAGAAAGAAATGGGAAATTACGAAAAGAGATGGGAAATATAGCCACAGGCCGAATTTATATGATCGAGGAAAGAAACTCAGCAAGAATTTAACCTCAAGCGTATAAACAACATATAATAATAGAATACAACATAATCCACTTACGACCTTGCGTAGACAACCTCCAGGATTGCATTCCAGAACTCACTTCCTCACTAGCAATATTCAAACTCAGATGCAGAATTGAAATCTAACAACAGATTAGAAAGATGAGCATAATTGAGAAATACATGAAATAGAAGGAAATCACACAGAAAGATGCTTGCAAAATTAGAGGCCAAATATCTTTCATTCATGCAAAGAACTTGAAAGTTTTCATGCAACATGTCTCTCAAACTCCCGATCCTTCTTTCTGAGATCTACATTGATATTTATAGAAGTCTTGCTTCTTTACAACATTTAAAATATGCAACGAACTTCCTCGAGATCTACAAAATGTGCAACAAAAACAAGGAAATGATCCCCTTAAACCAACCTCGGAGAAACCAGAAATTAAATGAAATAAGGAACCGGTCGTCTTCATTAAATGGTCGTTCTCGAAACATGCTTGAACCGTTAGAAAAATCATGAACAGAAGCTTTGAATAATGGAGGCATCTTCAATTCTGGTGGCTTGGACACGTTCTTCTACCTTGTTTGCATTGGAAAGCAACAAAACATTTAATTCTAGAGTGCTTTTAATCCTTGGAAATCGCAATGCTTCATCGGGCCGTTTGAACTGCTTTCTAGCACGAAACTGTAATAGGTCATGAAAACGCGACATGTCACGAAATCATGACATATTTCTGCTCCATACACTTTTGTCACTTTGGGATCATGAAAATCAACCATGTCACGAAATCATGACGTATTCGGCTCCTTGGTCTCCTTCGCCACCTTAGCTCATGAAAATGCGACGCGTCACGAAATCGTGACGTTCCATACTATTCTGCTCTTTCTCCGCTCTGTTTTCATGAAACTATGACCTGTCATGAAATCGTGACGTTCTTTCCCAATTTTGTCTCTTCGCTGCTTCGAACCGTGAAAACGCGACAAGGCACGATTTCGCTACACCTTTCTCTCTTTTGGCTTTGTCTTCCTTATACGTCATGAAAATGCAACACTCTTCACCATGTCATGAAAACTTCACCATGTCGTGAAATCGTGACTTCTTCTACCTTCTGTGCCCTTCTCTTTTGTATACCCGCGAAACTGCAACATGTTGCGATTTCGTGACAATTTTCTCTTGCCTTGTATGGTCCAGCTCTCAACCTGTGAAAACATGACACTCTTGCCTCAAGTGGTTCTTTAATCTCCAGCATGTCATGAAATCGTGACAAGTTCTATCTCCTTGGACTTTATTGCTTTTCGACCATGAAAATTTGTCATGTCATGAAATCGTGACATTCCGTACAATCTAGCTGCCTCCTTGCTTCCTCTTGCGAAAATGTGACATGTCACGAAATCGTGACAATTCTCCGCACTTGGTCCTTCTGCCCCAATATGTCATGAAATCGTGACGTTTCCTTGTTGCTGGACTTCATCTCCACAAATGTCATGAAATCATGACGCCTTTCATGCCTTATGCTTTTGTTTCAACTTTGTCGTGACCACGCAACACGTCGCGATTTCGTGACGTCTTTCGCATTTTGTGCCTTGTTCATTATTCTATCACGAAATCGCTACGAGATTCATTGTCATCACCCTTTGCTTAGTTATGTCATGATTTCATGACCTTTTCTCTTACTCTGCTCCATGGCCATTGTAAGTCATGAAAACGTGACATGTCATGATTTCGTGACAATTTTACTGTGCTACCTCCGTTGACCATTTTGATCGTGATTAACGTGTGGAATTTTTTTGTGTTGACCGATTTTGGAACACGTCGTGAAATCGTGACATTTTTTGACTTTGCTTCTCTCTCCTCAATAGACCCGCGATAACGCGACATGTCGCGATATCGCGACGGTTTTGAACTGTGCTCTCCATGCTGCTTTTTGTCGCGATATCGCGATAGTCTTCGGACTTAGCTTTTTTTGCATCAAAACTCGTAGAGGAGTGAGAACTTCAACATCTTATGCATGAATAATCAACAATCAAAATAATGTGGCAAAAATGCCAACAGACTATAAAATATTTATAGGGCTACCTAATGCATGAGATTTTATATGAGTATCCATGCAAAGAATTGAAGTAGCACCTGGTTCCAAACCACTCAATAATCTTGAAGAACATTATCTGCATGGCTTCATAAGGAAGAAGACAATGGGGAGAAAATTATTGGAGGCATGCAATATTTATCTATGGTAGGTTACACGAGGGAACATTCACCTAAATCTATGGATCTAGACCTAAAATAATTTTTAGTTGTAGTAGAATATGCTCATGGAATTTTTGGTTTTGTAGGAGGTTTATGATCTCAGGTATCTCTATTTTCTTCTCTCTTTCCCTATCAATATTTACTCCCTCTTTCTATATATTCCTTATGTGTATTTGTGTCATATATCTTGATAAATAGATTCTTACCCTATATGCATTAATATCTCACCACTATCACCAACATCTATATGTTCTAGCACCTTTCCCTTTCTTGCTTCATGTAGCACCTACCCCATATAAAGTAGCCTTCATCATTCCAATCATAAACCCTCACCTTTATCCTTATCTACATTGATTCCCTTCCTTACTATAAAATTATTTTATTTCTAATAACCATAAGCCTTGCTCATTCCCATAATCCTCACCCTCAATCAACTTATCTTCTAGCTCCATTTCCTTTCATTTTCTATGTTATCCCATACATAATACGTACTAGGTTCTCAATTTTACAAGAAAAAATCCCCAGAAGTCACCAATAATGTAAGTAAATTTCTTTACCTACATCCAATATGTGGTATTGTTTAATACATGTACTTATTTTGGTAAGGTAATGGTATAACAACTGGACTGCAACAACTTAAGAGATAATAATTTTAACACTGAATGAATTCCCTATGGCTAATGCAAAAAAGAAAGAATGGTACAAAGCTAGTGGGAAGATTACAAAGCAACACTACAAGTATAGAGGTATGGATGGATGTAAAGTAGGGAAAGGAAGGTAGTAAAGTAGCAAGCAAGATATTGTCAGATAGTAAAACAACATCAAGGTAATTAAATCTAACAAGACAAAACAATAAACATAAATTTTTGCTAAGTAAGAAACCTGACCAGACATTTAGCATTGTTTGTGTCAACAAAGTCATAATAAAAATCCAACATCCAACATTATTAAAAGAAACGTCTGATGAGGTATGTCAAATATTGATGTCTAGAATTCGATGCCTTGCATTTAAGCAAAATTAAAGCCAAAAATAAAAGCAACTAGAGATACAATGATGCCAACATCATCAAGGTGACATTAAAAATTTAGCATGGTTTGAAAGAAGGGTCCAAATATTTGAAGTCATCCAATGTCATACTCTAAAATATTTTCAAAGGTAATAAAATTTAGAGGTGATGATGTCATCATCAAAAGCTTTAGTGCCTGACAAACAAAATGAATTTCAAATGCAAAATAAATCCAAGGCAAGAGACTTGAAAATAAAATCAATAAGAATCAAGCAAAGAAACTAGGCATCCAACATTGTGCATAGAAAAATATGGTTGTCAGATTCTTCAAGCAACGACATCAACAAGTGAAGAATATTTTTGACATCTAGCATTAAGAAATGGTAGAAGAAGCAACACTTAGCCGGGATAAAACTTTTGGCATTAATAAATATTCTCTCATGCCTCTATCTTTTGCATAGAGGCTTTAGACATGTCCTAGTTAGTAGTATAATGTGTGTTAACTAGTTACCAAATATCATTGTTTTTAGAGTATCTCAATGGATAAAACTTCCTCCATCACACACCTACCTCTACTCAATTGGCTAATAATAACATAAAGGAGTGGATATTAATCAAACTATTATAATTTCATGATGCATAATGCAAGTTAGCTACACAAAAGAAATCCTTGTTGCACATGTCATCAAGGCATGATTAAAATAATCAAGCATAGTTCAATTGAATGTGACAACCACTCCCTATGCATGTTTTGATAGACCTACAATATGACCTGAAGGCAATCATGATAAGATAATTGAATGTGTTTTTATCTATATATACTTGAATGTAAACCATTCAAATGGTCGACGCTTTAGCATTTACAATTGCAATAAACCATTCAAATGGTCGACGCTTTAGCATTTACAATTGCATTAAACCATTCAAATGGTCGACGCTTTAGCATTTACAATTGCATGAGTATATGATGATGTTATACGCCTTTTGAATGAAGATTTGATTGTTGTCTGGACTCTTTATCAATTTTTTGTAAAACATGTATTTATGCCAACTAAGTGTTATGCTTTTTGTTAAAGTTGTGAATGGTTAATTTTGTTATAGTTATTTTTCTTTCTAGATATCTTCCTAGATTTCTTGTTCATTACTTCTTAGAATGCTTGATAATGCTTAGCATTTTTTATGACTAAATGTTTATTCAAAAGGAAAGAAAGTTGGTTTGTTAGATAGTCTACTTTAGTTTAGATCATGATAATGTCATGCACTATTTATCTTGATGTTTCTAAATCCACACCACTTTTATATTATCTTCTAACTTATTTGCATCCCTTACTTTAGCATGCAACCTCATTTTAGTTAGTTTGGCTAGGACCATAAGAGTTGGTCTATTTAGAATGTTGACTTAGATATCCCTATTTATGAGCCATATAATCTTGGTTGAGGTATTGAAGGCACAATTCATCCACTTAGGCATTTTTTGAACCAAGAATGCTCATTATGAACCTAGGTTTGATTCATAGCCCTTAATTTTTATCTTCTCTTCATTGCAAAATCTTGAAATAACAATCTATTCAGTGTTGTTTGACTGGCTAGAAGGAATGGCAACTTGGTCAAGTGGGCATTGGATTTTGCATGAGGGTGAAGAGGGTCCAATTTCAAAAATTGCACCTACCTTTTTGTGACAAGAAATTCTCTCATTAATTATGCTATATAATGTTCGTTAAGGAGACATAGAAAATTCTACCTGGATGTGATGGTTTCTGTGTTAATCATCTTAAATAAATTAAGTTCAATATGTTAAGAGTTTAAGACCTTTTAAATATAAGGTTGTATTGATTTTTTTTATCTTCACTAAGGGCTTAATTCATCCTTCTAGGGTGAGGCACATTTAAAAACCCAATGTATGCATTGGAAACTTGGTTAGCACAATGGGGTACCTATACACTAAATTTAGATTCCATTCAAGAAATCGTTTACCATTTCACTAATGTGCCAATTGGAATGGTCATATCTTGTACCACATATTAACCTATTTTAACATATACATACTTCTTCAACCAATAGAACTCTAGTATGTGTTAAACCATCCATTCAAGGATGACTGAGTGGTGTATATTAATGCTACATTCCAAACATAGCATCGACTATGTTTTCCAAATGAAATAAATTTTAATATATATAGTTGATTTAATTTTTATTGATGGATATATATCATCGTTTGTCTTCCATTAATCTGTGTATTCGCATAACTGTTCCCATCATGGCAGGGATATATCCTTCTTGAGTGATGATTGCATTTACTTATTTTAATTTGATCTATATTGATTTGTATTCTATCATTCAGATTTATGTTCATATTATTTGTATTGCATGGTGTTGATAATCATTGAACCAATTACGAATACTTTAGAATTGGAGAGCGGGTAGGAAGATCCTACCAAGTGGTATCAGGATATTGGTTATGATTTACTAGGCACTCTCCATGTGTATCCCATTCAGGTGGTTGTAGGACATTGTCAAACTGAGTCAATCATCCTAGCGTTGGTTCGGTTCCAACAAGCATCCCAAGATGTTGTTACACCATGCACCAGAATACTGTCATAATTAGAAAGGCATTTACATGTAATGGAGACAAACCACGTACAAAAATTCACACAATGTAGGCCTCAACATATGCTTTGATAACAACTAGATTCATCTATTTAATTCAATATATAATTCATGAGGACGAGGCTTCACGGTGAAAGCACCATTCGACAATAGGCACTCCAGTATCAAGTTTGGGACATTTTCAAAATAATTTGTAAGCGTTTGGTGGTGAATGAAGCAATCACAATTCAAAACAAATAAAAATAAAAACTTAGGAGAGGTACGATTTTGGACGTATGAGAGTGTAATTTAATTTTTTCCCAACAAAAAAACAACCAATCCCCATACGAATCATGGCGGGTGGTTTTATAATCTCGCGAGTTGGAGCTACGTTCGAAAGTGATGACATTAAATAACAACGGGAATAACAATGAATTGGCTATTTATACATTGGTGGTCCTGATTAACTCTAAACACATCCTTTTGCATGAACGGTTGGGTGGCAAGGTCAAATTTAATGGGCTTTCGAAACGTTAAATTGAAGCACTAGTGGGAGGTGACTCAATCATCTTCATAAAGCAAGAAATTCATTGAATAAATGCACAAAATCACCACAAAAACATAGCAATTTTTGTCACATACTGCAAGCCAATCAACAAACAAGAAAAATAGTCAATCACGCGATTTATAAGGTACCAAAAGTTTTATTTTTTTTAGCATAGTGGGTATTTATCCCACATGCACTGTGGGTTGGCCAAAGGGTACTTTATACACAATCATACACCCCTTGTTGGTTGTGACTTCGGTCACATAGTCGCTTACTTATCGCGTAAGTTTTGTTGTGTCTAGTGTGTTGCATCATCCACGTATCGGTGTCAATTTTGGTGTTCTTGTCTACCTGCCATGTCTTGTGTGTCATATTTCTATCACATTGTTGTGTTTGTGTGTTGTATTACCCATGCTCAGTTGTCATGTCCTAAGACCTAGTCTTTCTCTTGGCTCCACATGTCATGTTCTGCATCATGTTCACTTTGATTCAGCGTTTGTTATCCTGTGTTAGTTCTTTGCTCAGTTACCTTTGATCGATTCCAACCATTGGTGTCTGGTCTTGTCATGTCCAGATGTCGTTAGAGTCCATGTCGTGTTCACGTTGTGTCTTGGTTCGTGTCATGTCGAGGTTAGTTTTGCATTGATTTTGTGTCAGGTGTGTCTTTGTTGGTGTCATTTGGTTAAGTGGCATCCAGTTGTCACTCAGTTCATGTTGATCTAACTGTTATGTCCCTTGTCCAAGTTGCAAAAAATTTCAAGTTGTACAAAAAGTATCAAAATTGAAAAGTTGCTAAAAACTTGTTGTCCAAGTTGAAAAGTTGTCAAGTTGTACAAAAAGTGTCAAAATTGAAAAGTTGCTAAAAAACTTGTTGTCAAAGTTAAAAAATCATTGAAAGCCGTTGTCAAGGAGGTAAGCCAAACTCAAATCTACATCGCAGTTAAGCAAAAATTGAAGCAGAATATAATATTTTGCAAAATTCAACAAAGTTTGTAGAAATCAAAGCTCAAAATCTACTACGCAGGATATTTTGGAAAGCGCATGAGCAAACAATGTGCCAAAGGATATGACAGTCAACTATCAAGCTTAGATACTCTCAACAAATATGCAAGACGACCTCGTTGAGACCAAGGTACAAAAAATTCTCCTTCTCCTTCCGAAATTGGTAGTTTTAATCTAATTCATTCACTGGTTAGCCCAATGGCATCCAATACCTCTCCAAAATCCTCACAAGAAAACCCCACCCAAACAGAAAACAATCATCCAATGGCCAGTGATGATGTGTTAAGAGATTTGATAAACAATCTTCAAATTATTACTGTAAGCTTCAATGCATCTAGGAAACTGCCCCAACCAAATCCTCCTAGTCCCAAACACTGGAGTACTGACATCCACTATGACCACTATCCACACCATAGAGGTCAAAATAGTCAGTACCTAAATCATAATGGTCACCAAAGTAATGAGGATGATGGTAACGTAGAAAATTTGGAGAAAGAAAAAGGTTATAACAGACCTTATCACAATAACAATCAACAATAAAGGAGTACGAGGAACATTATAGAAACAATGCTCACTCCCAACCAAGAGGTCCTATTGGAGTCAATTATCCATGCATTGACATGCCTACCTTTGAATGCTAGGATCCGCATTGGTGGATTGCCAAAATGGAAGGCATCTTAGAATTCTATAAATTCCAAGAACGGGAAAAAGTCCCTTTTACAGCAACCAAATTTGGCACTAAATCTCATCAGTGGTGTACATGGTATAAACGTGAGGATCCCCATTATGCCTTCTTTTGGGATAATTTTAGAAAATCATTTCTTCATAGACTCGACAAATGTTCCATAGGTTCATACACGGTACAGTTGTTGTCACTTAATCAAACAAGATCACTAGGGGACTATATCTCAAAATTCACCAGTATGTTTCACTATGCACAAGACCTAAAACTAGATGTGGTAGTAGTGGCTTTTTAAACTAGATTAAAAGCACATATTAAAGTTGTAGAGGATCTACAAAATCCCTCCAAGTTGGATGAGTGTATAAGGATTGCTGATTTGGCGGAGACAAAGGCACACTTAGGCCCATCCACTCGACATGATTCATATGGGCGACCTCAATTTTGCAACAACTCTTTCCACAAAAATGATCAACCATCATGGTACTTCTACTAAAAATGTCACAATAATCATCTAAAATATCAAGCATTTTTACCACGACATAATTTTTTGATTGAATATGCGAACAAAGAAAAATAAATAGAGGATTACGTCGCACCTAAGGATCTCCCAATTGAGGACCAAAATGAACATGAGGAAGTTGTAGCTAAGGAGGATACCATGACTATTTTAGTACATGCTCTTATGGGGTTATCCTCTCACCATACAATAAAGGTGGTAGGTTTCATTCAAAAATAGAGGGTGACACTATTAATCGATTCTAGAATTACTCACAACTTCATTAATGCAAAACTTGCAAGGACATTGGGTTTGCACGTCTTCTCTTCTATTCAAGATCGGTTTCAAGTCAGAACTACAAGCAAGGAAATTTCTCAATGTCTAGGTAAAACATCTTTAGTTTCATTACAAACGGGTATGTATACTTGGCAAGGTCCTCTTTTTGTTATGTAATTAGGAAATTCATAAGTTATTTTAAGTGTTGCATGGATGGAACAATTGGAAACCACCGTGGGTTTTAATCACAAACATCACTTTTTGGAATGGCAATATAATGAAGGGACCATTCACCTTTAAGGATTACCCACAACTCCATAAAAATTTGTAAGTTCACATAGCATGGAAAAGATATTAAGAAAAGATGGTGGGGGATTCATAGTCCGAATCAATTGCATAGAGAAATTAGAACTAGATATATCGAAAATCAAAGAGGAAGATCTTCAAAACATTGTGGCTAATTATGAGGAAGTTTTTCAAGAACCAAAAGGACTACCACCCAAAATATCTCATGACCATACCATACATATAGTTCCTGGAAGTCTTCCACCCAATGGTCGTTCGTATCAATATACCCAACCCAAAAAAATAAAAATTGAGAAGATTGTCCAAGAGCTATTAGACCATGGTGTCATCCATCATAGTACTAGCCCTTACTCCTCACCAGTAGTATTAGCTCGTCAAAAAGACAATTATTGGTGTATGTGTCTTGATTTTTAGCCTCTCAACAAAATCACAATCAAAGATAAATTTCCTATCCCTATCATTGATGATTTACTAGATGATCTACATGGTGCCAAATTTTTTACCAAATTAGATTTAAGTTTAGGGTTTCACCAAATATGAGTTAGGGAAGAAGATATCCCCAAAATAACTTTTCGAACTCATGAAGGTCATTATGAATTCTTGGTCATGCCCTTTGGTCTCACTAATGCACCATATACATTCCAAATTCTCATGAACCAGGTGTTTCATCCATTCCTACGAAAATTTGTTCTAGTCTTCTTTGATGACATACTCATCTATAGTAAACCATGGAAAGATCACTTAGTACATGTGGACAGAGTTCTCCATATCCTGCATAAGGAAAAGTTGTTTGTCAAACGATATAAATGCTCCTTTGGTGTTTAAGAAGTTGAGTACCTCAATCATATAGTACCTCAAAAAGGTTTTAAGGTGGATCCCACTAAGATTAAGGCAATATAGAATTGGCCTTTGCCTAAAACCATCAAGAAACTTCATGATTTTTTGGGTATCACTGACTATTATCACAAATTTATTCATAACTATGGTAAAATTATGGGTCCTCTCATGGCTCTCACCAAGAAGGATGTCTTTCAATGGTCAAAAGTAGCTACCAAAGCCTTCGAGGCTCAGAAGGAGGAAATGTGTATGACTCCATTTTTGGCCACTCTAGACTTTCAAAAACTATTTGTCATTGAATGTGATGCCTCAAGAACATGTATTGGTGCAGTACTAATGCAGGAGGGTCATCCCTTGGCATTTGAAAGTAAACAAAATTGAGGGAAAATTTTGGGTAGATCCACCTATGAAAAATAAATGTTGGCTATTTTACATGCAGTGGAAAAATGGAGACATTACTTAATCAATAGTCGTTTTATTATTACAACTGATCACAACAGTCTCAAAAATTTTCTAGAAAAAAGGTTTTCTTATCCCGAACAAAATAAGTGGTTGACTAAATTATTAGGATATGACTTTGTGATTGAATATAAGAAAGGTAAAGAAAATGTGGCAGCGGATGCATTATCTAGAAAATACGAAGATGAAGTAGTTATTACTGTCATTTCAAGACCATATTCATAGTGGGTGTCTCAGTTGCAGGAAGAATGGTTGTCCAACAATGAAACAATTCAAATAATTCAATAATTATCTATGGGTTCCTGTAAATACCCTCTTTTCACATATGATGACCAAATATTACGTAAGAAGAATCACATTTACATCCCTCACAATTCACCAATCAAAGCACATATTCTAGAGGAGTCACATGCTTCTCCATCAACAAGAAATTTAGGGTTTCTAAAAACCTACATGCAGGTTAAACAATCATTAGGTTGGAAAGGATTAAAAGCAGAGGTTAAGCAATGGGTAGCTGAATGTGAAGTGTGCCAACGCAATAAGGAAGAAACAGTCAATTCACCAAGGTTGCTTCAACCATTACCTATTCTGAATTACTAGTGGGAACATATTTCCATGGATTTTATTGAAGGTCTTCCTAATTCAGAAGGTAAACCAATACTTTTTGTGGTAGTTGATCACCTTTTTAAATATGCTCACTTTCAGGCTTTAAAACATCCATTTTTAGCAAGCAAAGTGGCCAAGGTATTTATGGATTCAATTTTTAAATTACATGGAATGCCCAAAAATATTGTACGTGATTGTGATCCCATATTTACTAGAAATTTTTGGAGATAATTGTTTTGACTTAGTGGTACCAAATTAAATATGTCTTTTGCATACCATCCACAAACGGATGGTCAAACGTAGGTAGTTAACAAATGTTTGGGTACCTACCTAAGATGTTTTATTCAGGATAAACAATATCAATGGAGTCAGTGGTTATCATTGGAAAAATTGTGGTACAACACTTCTTACCATTATTCCATAAATATGTCTCCTTTTGAAGCATTGTATGAAAATAAGCCACGAATAGTAGCAGATTATGTACTAGGATCCTCCAAAGTGGCCCAAGTAGATGATTGGTTTCTTCAGCGACAATCAATGCTCACTATTCTGGAAGATAATTTGATCCAAGCACAAAATCACATGAAGCAGCAATAAGACATGCATCGTTCAGAAATAACATTCAATATTGGTGATATGATGTTCCTGCATCTTCAGCCCTACAAACAGTTGTCATTGAAGATCAAGTCTAGTCAAAATTTGGCTCCTCGATTTTACGGTCCTTAAAAAATTATAGGTTGCATTGGAGAAGTGGCATATCAATTAGAGTTGTCTCCTACATCACGAATACATCCAATATTTTGTCTCTTGCCTCAAGAAGGTGATCGGTCAAAAAGTACACTCTCAATATGAATTACCAGTATTGGATGAAGAAGGGCATATACATCTCCAGCCAGAAGTGATATTACAAACCAGAACACACACACTAAGATCTTGTCACATCCAAGAATTTCTCATCAAATGGCAAGACTTACCTGAAGAATATGATACATGGGAACCTGACAGTATTTTCCAGACATTTCTAGCTTTGAGGACAAAGCTTTTCGAGGAGCGGAGTCATGCTACAGTCCAAACATAGCATGGGATATGTTTTCCAAATGAAATAAATTTTAATATGTATAGTTAATTTAATTTTTATTGATGGATATCTATCATAGTTTATCTTCCATTAATCTGTGTATTCGCACAACTGTGTCCATCGTGGCGAGGATCTGTCCTCCTTGAGTGGCAATTGCATTTACTTATTTTAATTTGATCTATATTGATTTGCATTCTATCATTCAGATTTCTATTCATATTATCTGTATTGCATGGTGTTGATAATAATTGAACCAATTATGAATACTTTAGAATTGGAGAGCGGGTAGGAAGATCCTACCAATTAAAAGGGAGGCACCAACAAATGAAGAGACATTAAGTGTATATTGAGATTGGAAATAACATTTCTAAGGTTTATGATATTAATTTTTTAATATTTTGAGGGTTGTTAGGGAAAATATTTTGGAGGCCATAACGTTTGCATATGGATGAGTTTTGAGCCCCTATTTTCAAATTGCATGATGTTTTGAGCTCTTTCCATTGATGAAATTAGTTTAAGGATCCATTAGAGTGTTGGAAAACAAATTATGCATGCTAGTTCTCAACATATTGTGCCCTACATCAAAAGGAAAAATTCATAATATGTTATACAATTAGAATCTTTGGTCTATGTATATAAGAGATAAAATTATATTTGTAACATTTTAATAGTTATTGAGTCTTCTAAAGGCATATATAAAAGGTATTTTAAATATGTTGTAATCACTCCTTCCTTTGAGCTATTGTATCATCTTATGCATGAAGATATAATCCATCATCATCTCTTATTTATTTCATTCTTTGTCTAGGTGCTCTTGGAATTTTGTAATGACCCTATCTATTTCTTTCTTTCATCAAATTTTTACACTTTTGTATAAAATTTGAGTAGAAGGATTGATTATGTTCATTTCTATAAATAAAAATGAATTCTAACATATACTATAATGTATTTTTGAGGGAATAATTATAGTTAGTAAAAATAATTAACTGATTTCTTAAAGTGAAGATCACATTAATTAGTGGTTGAAGGCCTTATTAGGAATTATAGAGGTTAGGTAGTGCCTGCATATGCTGATGATCTAGGAATTACCACAAATAACCAAGCCGAAGCAAGGGTAATGCTTACATGGCTTTGAATTGCAATGAATTTGGGTTTTAAGAGAATTGTTCTTGAGGGGTATTCCAAGAATATTATAACTTCTCTTCAAAAATAAGAGTTAAATAATTTTAGCATTTTCCAAATAATTACAGATGCAAGGACTATTTTGGAAAACCTAGAAGAAATTCAAGTTAAACATATTTATAGAGAGGGAAACAAAGCTACCAATAAAATGATGAATATGGTAGTTAAATATGAGAATTTCAAGGTCTAGTCATATGCCCCCATGGATTTGGAAGAGATTATAAGAATTGATAGTGAAGCTAGCAGATAAAGAGGGTAGATCAAAGCAAAATAATTATTGGGATCATGTCGTAAAGGATTTGAACACACTAAATTACATTATTGTCAGTAATTTCATTATCAGTTATGTAAAACATTGAGCATTGCATTAGCCATGTTAAAATAGAATGATAGCAGGAGGAATATCATTTCAGCTTTTCCATAAAAATGTTTAGCCCAATTTTGTTTGTTTTACTAAGATAGGTCTATATTGCATTTGTATGATCTTCTCTTATTTATTCTTTTACATCTTTCGAGCTTTGTGTAAAGGGTCGGGGCCCTTCAACCCCCTTTTTTATCAATACCAAAAACAACAGACCACATTAAATTTAAATTTATGAACTTAGCATCTTGACTATTACCTTCTAATTGGTCTAATGAATTAGACATGAAAGGAAAAGAAAATGGATTTTGTAAGCCGAGGAACTACATTGCAAAATATCAAAATTTATAAAATTGGCAAAATTTTGGTGAAATACCAAAGATGCAACTTGTCTCAATGAAGTGATTCACTCCAAGAGAAGTAATTCATTACAAGAAGAGTGTTTTGCTACAAATGTGGATTCTAAAATAATTTTTCTAAATATGCCCTCAAGTATTTATTTTTACTAGGAGCATTGAGTAAGGAAGGCCACATGTAAAATTAGAAATAGGTAGGAGAATAATGCCATAGAATCATATATGTAACCGCTACGGAATATATCATATGTAACCATCAAGGAATATTGTCGTATTATTATGCACTTTGTAACTTATGGAAGGTGAACCACCACATGGGTGATTTTTTAACTCATGGAAGATGAACCATCACATTTTTGTACAAAAAGAGATGTACCCCATTGTAAGAGGGAGATATGAATTATTTTTAAAGAAGTCTTGGTTCGTGGAGCTATAGATATTGTGTAGTGACTTCCTTCCAATAAGGAAAACTATACGATGTTACCCTACCTCAAGGGTATTATCAATATCTATTTTATTGTGTGGATTCATATTTTGTAATCTATTTGTGGATGCATGTTGCTATTTTTGCAAATTGTTGAATTATTTATGGTTATGAGAAGAGAGGTTCATAACACATTCCCTCATCAAATGCTTCCCTATTTAAATTGTTGGGAACTAAATATTTCTCCTTTGACTGGACATTGATGACAATAAACATTTTTTTAATGGATTCAAGAGTCTTGACTAGGTCCTCCTCTATTTGATATTTTTCCATCACTACCTACTCCAAAAAAAAATTAACCAAAAGAACCTTCAACTTTATTATATATAGTATATTTCCATCTTGTCTCTTCCATTTCATAATATGCCTTATGATGATCATAATGATGACAATTACTACATCAAAAAGGCACCCTGATGTAGTCAAGCTTTTGTAAATACATAAATTTTTTTGATATGAACTCCATGTTATCTAGAAAACCTAAACTAAAATCTAGTTCCACTAAGATACGAGCTATTGTTCTATGGATACCATATAAGTTTTCTATTTATACTCCAAGAAAAATGTCCAAGAAATTCCCAATTTCACATAGCATTCTTTCATTTAAAAATTCAAGGGGTAAAGAGAGTAGGTTGACTAGATAGGATGACTATTAGTTTTCTTAGAGTGTGGATAAAACCTAGGAGTCCATAATTTTATATTTAAAATTTTTATCCCCCAATTCCATCTTTCATTTTTTATTAGTGTAGCATCTTTTACCTTTTGTAAGACAAAAACCATCTAACCCTTTATCATCAAATGAAATGTAGAAGTATAGTTGAGAAACTCCAACTAGGTAGTCTTGATCCATTCTTGTTGAATTCTTGGTTTCATGGAGTGGTCCATAAATATTCCTAAAAAACCTTATATTTTAGTGATAAAACTTGCTCTAACATTAGATCCTCACCTACAACCATTTGGACTATTTCATTTTGCAACTTCATACAATGTTTTTTATTTTTGTTTTTGGTTTAGTTTATTTATTTACCAATTTGTATGGACTACCTTTTAGTGTTTCCTTTGTTTCATTCGTTAGCATTTCAATTTATTTATGCCTCTTATATGTGCTACGATTAGGGCTTGAAGTTGATTGGGCCTTCAAGTATGAGTCTAAATTGAGTCATCCATGTACCTTGTCCTCCTCATATCATAAGTCAACAGTTCTTCCTTAAAGAAAAAAATAGAGGCCTTCATATATTCCTTAGGCTCTTTATTATTGTCCACTACATATTTTTGTTCATCATTGACTTAGTTTTCTCTCCATTGTTAATGATCAATGGCCAAAGTCTACACTAGTTGAGATTTTCTACCAAATTATTTTTTAAATATCCATCCTTCCATCTCCTTATTTTCCCTATTGACAAAATCCCAATGATAAGAGCCTCATTTTCTTAGGAACAAGCAATTGTTATTTTTTTAGATCTTGGTAGTTGTCATCTATTGCACTTCTATGATGATGAAAATCCCATCCCTGACATTGTTTATGGACCTACCAATACCATGTCATCATCTAGGATGTCCTTATTTTGCTGATCTTGCTTACTCTTCATCATTGAAAAATCTATTCAAATATACAATTATATTATATTTTTGGAGCTTTTTTCTTTCAATACAACCCTAGCTCACAATAAAACATAAATATGAGCCACAACCCATGCACCATGTGTCTAGAGTTTTTTTCCATTACAACCCTAACTCATAGATGCATAGACCGTGTCATCATGGTTTTGGAGCTTTTATTTTATACTACCACCCTAGCTCATAGATACTAAAGCTTTCGTTCTTCATTGTAACCCTAGATAATAGATGTTGCATCAAACATCTCCATTGTAACCCTAGTGCATAGATTTTGCAACATGTCTATGTTTTACATTATAATAGATAGACGATCCATAGTATGTATCATCATGTATATGGAGCTTATATTCTCCATTGCAACCCTAGCTAATAGATTTTGCAACTCATGCCACTATATTTTTGAAGCCTCTATTCTACACTTCAACCTTAGCTCATAGATGTTATAACTCATGAATATTTTATATTGTATGTTATCATGTTTATTGAGTATTTTCTCCATTGCAACCCTAGCTCATAGATTTTTTAACTCATGCCACTATATTTCTAAAGCTTTTATTCTACACATAAACCTTAGCTTGTAGATGTTGTAACCCATGCATATTTTATAATATAACATATAGATGACCCATAACTTGTGTCATCATGTTTTTAGAGCGTTTGTTCTCCACTAAAATGCTTAGATTATATATGCCACAACTTTTTCATGGTTCTACAATATAACACAATAATGAGTTCCAACACATACCACTATATTTCTAGAGCTTCTATTCTTCACTATAACCCTAGCTCATAGATGTCACAACCTTTGTTCCCATGGTTTTAGAGCTTTTATTTTCCATTGTATCCCTAGATTGTAGATGTTGTATCTCATGTCATCATGTTTTTAAAGCTTCTATTCTTCACTATAGCCCTAGATCATAGATGTTATACGCCATGTCATCATGTTTTTGGACTTCTATTTTTCACTAAAATCCTAGCTCATAGATACTGCAACCTTACAACCATAGCTCATAGATATCATAACATTAGAAACCTAGCTACAAGATGTCACAACCTTACAATCCTAGCTCATAGATTCCACAACCCATGCCACATATATGCCATGAATATTAAATTTAATAATTATAGCTAGAAAGGATGGTAAAAACTCTTAAATTCTAAAATAATTTTTAACACTTGTTCACTAATAAATTACAATAATTTTTTCATATCTATATCTATTATGGTAAAAATAAATTTAAAATTAATAAAATAATATTATAATAAAAATAAAAATAAAATTATATGCTAACATATCATCTTATAGATACATTATTTTTATATATACCTCTTAACCCTTTCACCTCTTTCATTAAAAAAAAAATGGTAAGTAGTTGATTTTTAAGCCTAAAAAAAATTGACACCTAATTATCACATAGGTTTCCCATTTTTAAATCAGTGGTTGACTTTCACGCTAAGCCTAAATAAATTTGACACCGAGGTTTCCTATTTTTAAATCAAATATGCAAAAAAAATAAATTTAATTTAAATATATATTAATTATTTGTGTACCTATAATTTTTTTAACCTATTTTATAAACCTCTTTCATAAATAAAATGGTAAGCAATCTAATTTCATACTAAGTCCTCCCAAAAAATTGATAACTGAGCTCCCCATTCTTAAATTAGTGACAAAAAAAGTATAAAAAAAGCAAAAATCATTGATGAAAATTTGAAATATATTAATTATTTACAAACTTATTATCCTTTTAACCTCTTTCATAAATAAAATGGTAAGCAATCGAATTTCATGCTAAGCCCAAAAAAAATGACACCTAAGCTCCCCATAACTAATTCAAAGACCCA
Organism: Wollemia nobilis; assembly: GCA_028583015.1. Lineage (NCBI taxonomy): Eukaryota > Viridiplantae > Streptophyta > Pinopsida > Araucariales > Araucariaceae > Wollemia > Wollemia nobilis. The sequence continues at coordinate 3,457,974 of JAQPPZ010000349.1, read as the reverse complement.
AAAAATGTATGCAAAAAAGAAAATATGAAATATATCTTAAAAAATTTCTTCATGCACCTATTACTTTTTATGTCAAATATGTCAGTATAAATGCATGAACGTGCTAAGGAAAATTATTATTGTACCTCCACATCTAGGTTTGTCTTAGTAGCTCTTATATCCTTGCATTCCTTTTATAGGATTGCATTGCATGGTATAATATATACTTGTGAGAACAATGGAAAATCTAGTGGATATACAAGGATAAAGCCCTTGTAGTGGTTCTTACCTCAATCCTTGTTGGGTAGGTCATATGTTGGGGTTTCACCAAGAGTGTATTAGTAATTAACTCTAAATCCTATTTTTTGTGTGTATATTTGAAAACAATTGAGTTTTGTCTTTCTAAAAGATAAACTAATTAATTGTAAAAACTATTTACCTAATGTGTAACATACAAAATATGTAGAATATAAATTCTATTATAGAATGATTATTTTCTTTGAATGATAACAATAAATATAAATTTAAGATTTGCAATAAACTAGTAGCTACAAGATAAAGAACACTAGTTGCAAGACTTTTTATCTTGCTTTGTAAGAATGGAAGATTCCTTTGGGGGGCTCCCATCACAAGGTACCTTATTGGGAATAAAATAAAACCCAAAAAAATTCAATATGCTTTTTTTTTTAATATATTGAAGGGCATCAATACAAAGAAAATACAAGTGTTGTCTTGAAAGATTATGTAAGAACTAGGCATGGGAAAGGAGAAAGGGGTAGAGAAAAAACAATGTAATGGATGTCTACCCCAAGAAGAAACAATTATAACATTGGAGATAGCTAAGAAACTAATAGAAAATGATAAAGTGTATTAGTCTACACATTCTCTTATATGTAAGTTTATGGGACTCCAACCTTCCCCACGATTCTTGTACACATGGGCTAGGAAACACTAGGCTCCACAAGGTGAGTTGGAAATCCTAACATACTGAATGGATATTTTGTTGTAGATTTCAGACCAATTTCTAAAAGGTATAGGGTACTTGAAGGAGTTTTGTACAATGTAGGCCCCATAGGATTATTCATGCAACCTTTGTGGTCAACGTTGGACCCTTTAATTGAGCTATTTGCAACTCTAATTTGGTTGAAACTATTTGCCCTCATTTTGGAATTTTGGAAAAAGGATATTCTAGAAATTATTGGAAATCTTCTTGGAAAATATATAGGAAGCAAGTGAGAATTAGTGGAAGGAGTATTGGCTGCATATGACAATATTTGTGTGTAAATGGACCTAGGAAAGCCACTCCCAATAAAAATTTACCTTAAAGGGAGAATGTATGGAGGCAGCAAGTGGAATATGAATTAATTCCATTCACATGTAGAACATGACATGAGTATGAACACATGGTTAGATATTTCCCCAAATTGGCCAAGGATGAGATGCAATAAATAGGTATGAGTTCAAGAAACCAACAACTATAGAAAGAAAGTGAAGCAAGATTCCAAACAATTACAATGAAAGAAGTAAAAAAGAACACCTGGGCAAGGAGGAGCAATCAAAATGAGGTAGGAAACACAAACCAAAACTCATAATGGAGGGTCTTTTCCAAGAAATATGAGATCCTTAGGTTAGATGATCGAATGGAAGGAGAATATTCACATAATATAAATCCATCTAAGGACCTAGACAAACCTATAGAAGGAGAGTAACAAATCCCCCTGTACATATTAATGGTTTTTAAGTTTATAAATCAAAACAAACCATTTTTAGCAAATATTTTTAGAAATTGATCATTAATATATTTATTGTTAGGGAGAAACCCAATTCCTAGATCTATATACAATTTATTTCATAATTAGATTTTTTTCTTTATAATTTAACAATATATACCTTCTTTACATTTTTGTTCTTCTTTTACAAAAGGAATAGTATATTTAAGATACTTTCTTTTAACTATGAGGCACATTTTTAGGTTAAGCTAAAAATAATAAAGCTATAAAGGAATGGTTCATATTTGCTTACATGTTCAAGCATTTCTAATTTCTCTTAATGTGGGATTGTCATAAACATGATTTACATTTTTAGGTTATGCTAAAAATTATAAAGCCACAAAGGAATGGTTAATATATTGCTTACATGTTTAAGAATTCCTAATTCCTCCCAATAAAGGACTGTCATAAACATTATTTATATCTTGAGAATCAAGTCCTTTAATAATATATTTAGTTTTAGAGTGTGCCATTTATACATGTTTTTAGGTTAAGCTAAAAATAATAAAGCCATAAAGGAATGGTCAATAGTTTGATTACATGTTTAACCATTCCTAATTACTCCTAATATAGGACTATCATAAACATGATTTATATCCCGAGAATCAAATTCTCTCATTATATATTTGGTTTTAGAAAGTGTCATTTATTAGTGGAAATACATGAAGTTATTTAATAATAAAATTATTTAATTAAACTATTTAACATTGTAAACAATTTTATATGAGTATTATTAATTTAAAACTATAATTAACTAATAAGCAAAATTAGGAAGAATAGTTAAATTAGAAAATATCTTTATAAACAATTTCATGAATACTATAAATTTAAAACTATGAAATTAATTAATGAGTGTGAATACTATTAATTTAAACATTTAAAACTATAAAATTAATTAAGAGTAAAATTAAGAAGAATAATTTAATTAAAGAATATATTTGAAAACAATTTTGGATGAGTATTATTAATTTAAAACTATAAAATTAACACCTTTATAAAATTATCTACATTGTAGGCTTCCTATTGATGGGATTAAAGTCAAATGTCAAACATGATGCTAATAATTTTAAGGGGTCATCTTATAAGTCAGTGTAGGCTCTTTGCCCCTTTTTTTTGGGTGGGGGAGGAATTTTGGGAATTTGAGGGATTTTATTTTTGGGGATTTTGCTTATTTTATTGAGAAGCAAATGGGATTTTTTTGGAGGGGGATTTTGCTTGTTTTATTGAGGAGCGAATGGGATTTTTTTGGAGGGGTATTTTGCTCATTTTATTGAAGAGAAAAGGTATTTTATTACTTCTTGTGGACTTGCTCATTTTGTAGAGGAGCAAGGGGATTTTTCTCTTTGTTTTTAGAGAGGTAGAGCTTGTACTTTTGTCAATTCCTAGCCTTTCAGTGTTAGAGTATATTGTTAGAATAAGTAATTTCTCTTAAGTTCTACTAGGATAGACATACTTGAGTTTCCACTCCTCCATAAGTCAGTTGAACTCTCAGTATATTCTATATCAGATTTGATGAGTTGTTGTAATCCAATGACTCTCAATGATCAAATTTGCTATTTATACAAAGTTGATCCATGGAATAAATCAATCAGTTCTATTTTATTCCTTCAAATATTGTAATGCTTTGTAGTTCTACTCTTGGGAAATTCTAACATGGTATTAGAGCAGGATAGATTCTGCTAATAATTCTCTCTTGAAGGTAGTTTCATGAACTAGTTCATTATCTTTTATCTTTTGTTTTTTAAAAAAGGAAAAGAGGTTTTTATATCTATTGTAGATTGCTCATTTTATATCTACAATTTTTTTAGAGAAATTTGTTTATGGTAATATCTAAATAGTTTTTCTAGATTTATTTTACCATATTATGCAAATATTCTCCTCAATTGTTTTTCAAAAAATATTAAAATTGCTACTCTTACACTACAAAATATATAGATTTTGAAATTTATAATTTCCTTCCATAATTTATTGTTCTCCTCATATGCCTATTTGTTCTACTATCTCCTAATGAACGCTTTATTGCTTGGATACTTATAGCCATCGTTGGAAACATTAATCCATGAATGCATGCTTGCTTTGGCTCCTTTTTAGCCATCACTGCATTTCGTTCTGTAGTGGAGACAAAGTTTGAAAGGCATATCATATTTGGTGATCAATTAAATCATTGGTTTTTTATGTTGGAAAATATTTTAACCTTATGAAAAATTTAACAAATAAATGCAATTTTTCTTGTGTCCAATTAAGTGGACATTTGGTTATTTTAAAAAAATGCCAAAGTCCATTAATTATTTATAAGACGTGGCATCTTTGCCAACGATTTTATATGGCGTGCAACGTATGAGACTTTCATCTTCTCAACGGGTATTTCCTAGTTAAATTTCAACGATCGAAAGATTATATTTTCCATCTCAAGTTATCTCGAAGCTTCTCCTATTTTTCATCCCTCGGTGCTTTAGAGAAGAGTTTCGATTATTTTTATATATATTCATCAAGTCAATGCTTAAAATATTATTCTCCTCTGTGAATACTCGAAATACTTTTTTACCTGTGTTTGCATATTGGTTCTTCAATATAGAGCATTAATATTGATAGTATATGGTGTGATGCCTTCACTAAGGTCTTTCACAACCTTCATTGCACTTTCAAAGCCGATGGTGCATTCATTGACATATTTTCGAGAGCCTCTCTACATAGCGCCATCCCTAACATATTTTGTGTGCGCCAAACCCTAACATCTTCGATAGCAAGTGGTGCAATTGTTTATGTCTTTCTGGGAGCCTCTATGCATAGCGCCATCCCTAACATATTTTGTGTGCACCAAAGCCTAAATTCTTTGGCAACAACTAGTATTCTGTTGTGCCTCTCTATCATCTTCGACAACAACTAGGATTTTGGTGCACCTCCCTAACGTCTTTCATGTGTGCCAAAACCCTGCGAGTTTGAAGTCTTGGCTTTCAAATATTCCTCGCTGCCCCTTGACATATATTATGAAGTCTCTCATTAAATCAGGTATAATTTTTAATATTTTTTTCTAGTTTTGAGGAAATCATTCCCTGGTACAGTGAAGTTCATAGCCTTTGAAGGCTTTAAAATCTTACCTTGATGCCTATTCTCTCATGACATCTCTTTTCTAAAATCCTTGGTAAATAATGTTATATTTAATTTAAGTCTCAAATCTTAGGGTTTCAATTTTTTTTCTCAAGCGAGAATAATACTTTTGCTCATTGTATAAATGTGTAACCCTCTAAAAATTCTTATAAGGGTGGTTTGTTGTTGTTTTGGTCATTGCCTCTATAATTTTTATTTTGATATTATTCCTATTACTATGTTCTTTAATAGAATCAACATTAAAATCTAATTACTTTTGTTTTGATATAATTACTAGTTAGGTTATAGATTAAGGATCAAATTCAAAGGATCCTTTTATTAATAAAATATTCCTTTTTAATTAATAGGATATTTATTTTAAGTTAAATTTTTAATAAAAAAAATTATAATCCTTCAATATTGTTACTTAATAATTTTTTTAATAACCTTAACAAGATCATTAAAAATTTATTAATCACTTATCTTCCTAGTATTGGAATTCTAATAACTTATAGTTTTCCTCACGTAAGAGCAGGTTATTACAAATCCAATATTAATATTTGGATGATTAAAAACCTATGTTCCAAGTATCAATTCTCCTCTTTACTTATAGTTTCCCTCGCGTAAGGGCGAGTAAATGAGAAGAAAAGATATATAGGCCTGAAAATATACAATTGGCCTATTTAGCTTTATCAAAACTCCTCATTTACTTATAGTTTCCATCTCGTTAGGACAAGTAATTTTAGGAGCTTGGTATTTCTTAAAGGCTTTTGTTTCCTTCTTTATAAGATCCATTGCATTCTCTAAATAATATAATTGAAGTTAAAGGGGGGAATTATTGGTTCACTTCAATTTTCTTTGGAAAAATGAATACAATTGATCCACTCACCCCTCATAACTATCATACATGGAAACCTAAAATATTAAATCTCCTTTCTCAAAAAGGGCTCACACACCTATTAGAAGAGAATCAACCTGAATTTGAAAAATAATATGTTTATAAAGGGAAGATGTATGAAACAATGGGTATTATAAGCACCAATATAAATGAAATCTTATGGTTTCACATTACGGATTGTAAAAATCCATATAAAAATTGGTAAAAACTAAAGAACCCATTTGTAAAAGTAGATCAATTAAGGTCAATGCAAATAGAGGCAGAATTAACAACATTATCTCCTGAAGACTTCAGTAATATTGTTGACTTTCTCACCAAATTTAAATAAGTCTTCACTCAATACAAAGGCAGTGGAAAGAACAAAATAGAAGAAGAATGCATCTATCTAATTCTTTCTAAATTAAATGGTGTATTTCAAATTTTTGCAACCACCTTTTTATCTACAAAATAAGCTCTTGGTGCAAGTTTTAAAATGCCCTCCTTAGATGAATTTTGTGATAGACTAACTAGAGAAGAAACCAAACTTGCAAAGTATGAGATCTCTTCCTCTTCCTCAAAAGCCTTAGTAGCATCCACTAAAGAAAAATTCAAAAAGAAAGAAAGGAATCCCATAACTTGTACTCATTACAAAAAGAATGGTCATTCTGTAAACAAATGCTGAAAAATATTACAACTAGAGGTAGCAATGAATGATCAAAATATAGACACTAAGAAGCAGATAGAAGAAGCCCTAAATGCTCAAGGAAATACCACAAACACTTCATCAAAATACTAGGTTTTTGATTCTAGAGAAACTCATCACATGATTGCCTTAGATGAGTCATTCACTTCAATCTCCTCAAGTTCAACATGTAGCATAGAAGTTGATGACTCATCCTTTATCCCAGTTAAAGGAAAAGGTGATATATCCAATGATGGTGGTTCTATCAATAATGTTCTCTATGTTCCAAACATTGCAACAAATATCCTCTTTGTTTATCAGATTTGTACTTTTCAAAATTGGAAATAAGTTATCTTCTCACCAAAAGGAGTTGAGATAAGATACTTTCAAGACCCCAACTCTCTCATATCCAAAGGAGATATTTATCACAACACTCTGTTAGAATTAATGTGCATTATCTTTAGTTTCAGTTTGACACTTGTCAGTTTTATTGACACTTGTCACATTTCTCATATAGGCTTATGCCTATATATTGTAATCCATTTCTTGTATAACATATCTCATCTCTTCCATTCCATTATAGTCCCAACATTTGGTATCAGAGCTCTAGGATTTCTTTGGCCTTGTGAGCTTGAGGAGGGATTTACCTCATGGAAATCCCCCCTCATTTCCCAAATTTTCTCATTTTCCTCCATTTTTTTTTCAAAATAGGAAGTATGCTCTTCATCCTTGATGGATGAATCAGAAACCAGACCTTTGAAAATTAATGGTTACCATTTTTTTTTAGGGTCATTGATGAGAATTTTTTTTGGTTTTATGAGATGTATAGGTTTATGGTAATCCTCCTGAAACCATTATTTAGGGTGTCATGCTTCTACCATTTTTCCCCTATGTATCCATTCATAGAAGTATTTCCTCCATGGAAGAATGAAAAATGGGATAGTAGTTTTTGAAAATTTAACTATATTTTTTGCGGTTTTGGCCAGTTTGATGATGCAACCATAGTAAACATTTAGGTCATAAATATTGTTTGTCAGCAACAAGCAAAAGGAGAACAGTTTCTTGAATTTCATGCTACATCCAAGGAGAGAAGACCAGGTCCAATCTATGCCATAGAAAGAGCAAACAAAAATGGCATCATCCCCTTGGTTGAGAATGGAGGATGGTTTCTTGTAGAAGATGCACACAGAAAAGGAGATCTATGGGAAGTGAAGAATAAAATGTATTTTTCGTGATATTTTTTTTGCCTAACACGATCATTGGCGGCTTTTTTACATTTAGAAGAAGTTAGAACAACATCCACATACGTGGCCTAGTATTTTTGGCTAGTGATGAAGGATGATTTGCACCATGGCAGACTTCAGCAACTTTGATCTAGAAGGTGTGCAGTGGAAGAAACGGTAGGAGGTTGCGCTTGTTTCACGAATGATGATCTTTGTTGATTGTGAATGATGTTTCCTGCTAGAATTTCATTTGGTGCTTCTGATATATAGGCGCTGATGTGTGTGGGAAAAAGAAATAATGGTGATCAACACCATGAATAAGTAAAGTGCGTTAGGCTGCTCTGATGTTTTATCTCAGACCTATTTTGAAAGTTGAAATAGCCAATTTTTGAAGGCCTGGAGGCTATTTTTTGGTAACATCAATACCGAGTTTCGTAGTTGTTGGACGTAGTAAATATTTGCATGATCGACACCAAAACCAGTAGAGTAGCAGAAAATGATGACAATATGCACCCATTGAAAACAAAATTATCACTGCATTACATTTCAAGTGTGATGAAAATAGCGATGTGGCACACCAGATCATGTAGTTGGCATCAAATTTGCAAGTTGAATGATTTCTGAGGAGGCAATTTTTGCAGCCTACACTTTTACTATTGTTAGACCACTGCCCTATTGTGCGCTTTTCCTGCTTAGAAGGAGCAGTTTCTGTTACCCCTGACACCCCCAATTGCACCAGTATTCTATAAAAAAATTTCATTACATGGAGATCATGTTCAATTTCATTGCAATGAATAAGCATGAGCGATGGACCTGTAATCATATACTAAACCTATTGGCATGATGAACGAGGTGTCCACACATGCATAATGAGTATAGGCTTTTGGCTTTTGCAGACCTACGTTGCGCCACATAGCAATATTGCATGCATGATCTACCAGGATACCAAATGCACATTTACGATACAAGACTAGATGCGTTTTAGTTTCAATTTGAACGATGTGTGTGTCTGTCGCGTGATGTGCAAAAACTAGGAGTTTCGAGGCCCTCTTTACCCAGCGACTGTCGCCAATGTTTTTTGATGGACTGTACCTGTTGGTACATGTGCAAGCAAAACGTACATGTAGAAAGTCTTCAAAAAATCATGGATGTTGAATCTCAAAAGTTTTTTTCCATCGAATATTTGGCGATCGTCGTTCTCAACAATGAGCCAATGGAACACGCCATTTATAGTGATGAGTTTTGAAGCTACAATTTAGCAAACTTGTTGCTATTTTTTGCCATAATATAGGTGTAATTTATACATACACTCCTACAAGAAGGATAACGACTCCTACAGTGTCCATGGCATCATCGATGCGCAGGTGCCCCTCGGCTGCGAAATCGCCTTCAGCCAAAAATATATCAACAAAGGCATCGATGAATGGAGGGTAGATGATCGACAACATGCCTGGATGACAAGCACGTGATGTTTAAGCCCTCCTTATAATTGTTTTTTTGAATTTTGTCATTTTTTGAAAATATGAAGAGTGGTTAGAGTATTTTATTTTAAAAAAGGAGGCGGTGATATTTTTATTGTATGAGGCACATGTTTATAAAGTGGAAGGGACCACTTTATAAATTATGGAGGAACATTATGGGCAAGGGAGACTTTTTCAAATCAAAGTGGAGTGGCCACTTTATTATTTTGTGAGGAGTTGGGAGTTCTCGTGTCATATTGGCCGACAACATGGCCTTCTTGGCAAAATTTAATGTTTTTCCACATGAGAGTGGAAATTGGAAGGCCTACATGGCCTGTTTACTGTAACCTTTGGCCATTTTTTAATGTTTTTCCACATGGGAAGTGGAAGTGGAAGGCCTACATGGCCCTATTTTTTCCACATGGAGAGTGGAAGGCTTAGATGGCCCATGTAATTTCCCTATGAGGGAAAATTGAGATGTTTGTTTTTATTCCGCCAGTGAGCGATGCCGCCATTGTGCGATTTTCTATTTGCTGCGTAGAGAGGCATGTTTTTTTTTCCACATGATGAAGGCCCCTTTGATACTGGAAGATAGGGGAATTTATAGTCATCGTAAATATTTTTTTGAGATAGATAGAATGGTGGTGTCTATTTGTAATTCTACATTGGAGTGCACTCTCGATTGAACCAAACACTCCAAAAGCACTTATAAGTGAACCTAGTATTTAGTATTCTCCTCTATCTACTTGGCGGATGTAGTGGCTGGTTACCCATGCATTTCGGTAAGATGAGGTGACTACCATAAGGGCACTTATTCTAGGGACTATAGATAGAGACACCCTAGACTCTATCCAAGGTTTTTTCAGATCTACTTTTGAAGACTACAAGCGAATACACTTCAGAAGATTATATTAACTTCTTATTATCCTCCATATTTTGGATTCTATGGCTCATTTTATTGTATTGTGTGCATTTTTGGTAGATACTGACACTCCTATATGGCTTATTTTTTTCTTTGTATTAAGGTGCATTTTCGGTAGAGACCGACACCTTCTAGATTGAGTTTCACCATGAGGGGGGATGATATTCATGGTGAACCTAGTTAGTGACCTACGAGAGGCAACATCCTCTAAGGATGACCTATAGAGGCAACAAACCTAGGAGTGGCTGACCTTGAGGCACCCATGATGATCCTAAGGAACTTAGACGGTTGACCCAGAGGCAAAAGATTCGAGGAAGTGGCTAACCCTATGGCAACATTCCAAGATGTATACACCATTGATATAGCATTATTCACAGTTGGAGACCCAAGCGCAAAGAGCACGAGCCTAGACCAAATCAGCAATAAAGGAGGATGATAAGGTTCTTTTAGTGAAGTCAATATTAAGGGGGAATGTTACCTAATGTTGACTTGTTTTGTTTATATAGTTAGGATAGTGCACATTAAGGGGGAATGTTAGAATATTGTTAATGTACACTATGCCTTCTTGACACTTGTCATCTTCTTTTGACACTTGTCACATTTCTCATATAGGCTTATGCCTATATATTATAATCCATTTCTTGTATAACGTATCTCATCTCTTCCATTCCATTATAGTCCCAACATAATACATTGATATGTAGCCATATACATAAATACTGGTCTACCACCTCCACTCACTCCTGGCTTCTGCTCCACTTTGCATCAAATTTGAATTGTGTATTTCATTCTTGGCTGAATATTTGTCTATATCGACCAGCAACAATATCACCTGTTACCCCGTGGTGGTGAACTCCACTAGCATTGGATTGCACCCTTTCAGCGATGGATGCATCCCTCCTTCGTGAGTATGATAGCTACATTGGTGTAGCTTTTGAGTGGCCACCATCACTGCATCTGTAGACACCAAAACAACACCAATCTGATTATGTGACTGCAAACACTGATCGCTTTGACAAACACAGCCCCCAGGGCAGCCCTCAGAGGTTAAACAGTGGTCTTAACCACTTTCATAGCAATTTTGTAAGGTCAAGAAGGCAATTTGGCACACTTCGGACACTTTGCTCCAGAATTCGTCCCACCCGGGGACGAATTCAAATTGGAATCCGTCTCACCCAGGGACGAATTCTGAATTCGTCCCTGGGTGGGACGAATTCCAAGTTTAACGGGCAAAAAGAAGAATGGCGCCAAGTGGCAGCCCAGGACAGTCAGTTGATGACTCCTGCCTCGCACGCGTGTGTGGGTGGACAGATAGGCCGTTAGAGGACTGTCACAAGGGCAGTTATGAAAGCCCAAGTCAATGGAGGACTCCCCTCCCTCATGGGAAGACATGACTGCCACATGGCACCTATGACCAACACATGGCACTTATGCTTCCCTCTCAAAAGAGACCCCATGGGTCTATAAAAGGTGGGACTTTTCTCACCCAAAATAGATAGGTTGAAGGAGATTTCAAGCAACGAAGTGCTGCCGAGTTGAAGACCCACTTGCATCCCTTTTGGTTCACCTTCTCGCATCCACCAATCTCTTTTGCAAGGGAGGTTGTTGGGTGGCTTTTGGAAGCTTGAACCTGACCCAAATCCAACACATGGACACCTGAACCAACCAATTCGCCGACCCCCCAATCCTAAGAGGTTTTGGGCCCATCCCTAGTGGATTGGCACCGAAATCAAGTGCCAACGGTGGGAGGCCCACTTGGGCACCCCCGCACTTTCTAAGTTTTAGAGCATTCTAGATTACTTTTTCAGGTTGCATTTTGTGTTATCATGTTTGGTTAACTCATAGCTGCAATTTCATAACTTTTGATCAGATTCTAGTATGTTTTGTGTCGCTTTGTTGTTTCACTAACTTGCAGGTGGCGAGATCAAATTCCCGAGGGTAGAGGCCAAATTGGGAGAATCCGACCATCTGGGTCATCCCAAAATGGCCCCAATTACATAACCCCCTTGTTTGCGAGGTATTTTGCAGGTCTCGAGAATCGACATTGGAGCAGCAGCAGGTCGGCTTCTTCAACACAGAAGAATTCGTCCCACCCAGGGACGAATTGCAGTCAGAATTCGTCCCACCCAGGGATGAATTCCAGTTGAAGGCAGATTGGCCAGCTGTCTCAGTGGCAATGGCCTTCTGGTAACATTTTCTGTCTTCTGTCAAGATTTCAAGCCATTTGGACTCACTATATTTACTGTTTTAGGCAAATGTTTACATGCATATTTTGTTAATTTTAGAGAACGAACACTTTCCATTTGCAGCAAGTGCTACTGACATCTTGGTTGTTTCTTTGTTCACAGGAGAAGCAACGGAGGTGAAGAACTCATCGACATCAGCGGCGGCATCATCTTGGCCCGTCCATTTCAATCGTGGGCACGCGGAAAGAGGAACATTAAGTGATTGTAATCAAATTCTTTTAACGCTCCTAGCCCCTGAAAAGGGAGGAGGCGTCATTGTAACAGAGATCAAGAAATTTTAATGAAAGGGCTATGTTTTCTCCATTTGCTTGTATCTCGTTCCAATGCGTCTCTTTCATTTCATGCAATTTACATTTCTAGGACTTAAGCGCATTTGATTTTGGTTGCATCGCAATTAGTGTTTCCTTTGCCCGGAATCTCGTGCTTTCAGTGGCGATCACGGTGGGACCTGTCCCCTATTTTTAAAATCACAGAAAACTGATCAAATTTTTGTGTTTTGTGCTTGACAGGTACATTTTTTTGTTGCAGACTGCTATTCGTCTCTGACTGTTACGAATTCTTAACTGCAATTCGTCTGACCCTGAGACGAATTCAAATTCGTCTCTGGGAGGGACGAATTCTGTTCTGCAATTCGTCTCCCAGAGGGACGAATTCCCGTCTGCGGATTTTCAGAGCAGAAATTCAGAAGCAACCGGACCAGGCAGAGAAGAGGTAGGGATTTTTATAATCTCTGTTAAAATTTTTGTTTCTGTTTCTTTAATTGTTTTCATTTTATCCTGCATTGCTTAGGGAAAGTCATTTATGCTTGTTTCATTTTCGCTAAATAAAATGAATCCCACACACTTCACGCAATAATTTTAAACCAAGGAGCTGGTCGTAAGACCCCAGCCCTTGAGCAAGACCAACGGTGGGTTCATCACCACCTTGGCTTAGCTTTGCATCCATTTCCCGATTGTCAACTGTTGTTAGGCGTAAATCCTGACGAAAGCCGACCGAGTGTCGCTGGGGTGATTCCCATGCGCGCGAGGATAAGTTTTCTATGGTAGGTGCCATTAACAGGACAATCCCCCTTCCGTACCGCCTACGTACCACGTACCTTCTGCTCTCACGTACCTATAGTCTCCCTCTCGTAAGGGCGGGTATATAGAGAGGTTGGTATATCGGCCTGGTTGGTATATTGAAGGGGCGACCGTTTTGGGAGTTATATGAGCCGTCATAATGCATTTAAACGTTCTTCAAAACCTACAAAAACAAAACAAAACATCAAAATGCACTAAACCAGTTTAGGACACACTATTTAAACCCTTAAAAGAGATAATCACGGTTTGCGCATGTGTGTGTTCATTTCTGCTTAGTGTAACAAAAAAAAAATCATAAACAAAAAGATAAAAATTTACGCATTTTGTCACTTTTTCCAAAAAGCTCCAAGGATTCCCGTAATCGCTTGGTCACTCCAAAATGCCCCAAAGGTGTCCATGAACCCTTTGGTCAACCCAAAATCACCCCAAATGTGCCCATAAGTGATGCAGGAGCATCCAACAAAATATGGGAAATCTTATATTTTTCCCTAAATTTTAGTGCATCTTGCCGGGGCCATAACTTCTCAACCGTAGCTCCGATTGACACGAAATTTTACAGGGAGTTAGTTGGGATAATTTTAAACAAATATAATTCCCTAGAATCCTATTTGCCCAAAAAAGTCAGTTTTCGGGGCCAAATTCCATCATCTAGTGCCCCAAAATTAGGTTTTAAAATTGGGCACGCATTTTTTTGCACTTTTTGAGCTGTTCGGATGTCAATATCTCCTAATGTATTCAGAGCTAGGACTTGAAACTTCATTTTTGTCTTATCTACTATAAGAGGGATGCACACGCCAATTTTGGGCCCCATCTGACTCATTTCAATTTTTAGGGTTTTTAGAGAGACATCGTCATGGTGCTCACCCGTAGCCAAGCCCAATCACGGGCGGAGGCTGTGGGGAATGTCCAAGGAGGCATGAGTCATCTCCGTTACAATCCCAAGGATTTGGTCATACCACCTTGGCGACCTAACACACAAGGCAGTCCCCTCCACACCTTAAAGGAAAGGGACTACAGGGACACCTCTTCGAGGAGCACTCCTATTCAGCATAGCATTCAGCACACACCCTTCCATGAGGGGTACAGTCGTAGGAGAGCTCCCTTAGATGCTCGCTATGAGCGGTCATCGCGCGATGAAGCGCTAGGTCAACATAGGGTTCGACGGGAGGAACCACATGATTACATTATCCCTCCTTCACCCCCTCTAGTTGTCAGGACTACAAAGAAAAATCCAGAGCACAAGGCTCTTCGGGTAGGGCGAGCTAGCTCCGTCCATCCCTTTTTCACTTATGAAAGAGAGCAAGAGGAAGACCCCTACCTTCCTCGAGAGCAATATACAGTGCGGGAGCAATACGCCTCCGCACCTGCTATCTATCAGGACCACTCACTGAGGCCAAAGCCCCGAGGGAATGCCGCTACCCCCAACAAAGGGAGGTCACCTATAGAGATATTGGATCACTACGATCGAAAATATCTAAAAGAGGCATCTAGGCCTTCTAGACATGAGGCGACAAGACCAACCATCTTAGAATCTGAAAAGCACGTCGCACGCCAAATGCAATTCACGCAACTTGAGCTAGAGCGACTAGAGCGACTACATTTAGAGGAACTATACTATATTAACAAAGAGCACCTTCAGCGCCAGAAGGATGAGTTGTTCCAACACACTATGCAGGAGAGCCAACATGAAAGGGAGTACGAGGAAAGCCATCGCATTCCTCGAGGACAACAAACAGTGCGGGAGCCTTGTGTTTCCACACCTGCTAGATATAATAGTCATCCATCAAGACCAGAGCCTCAAGTACATGCCGCCTACCTCGATAGAGGGAAGCGACCCATTGAAATTTTAGATCATCAAGATCGAGGCAAACACATAGGAGAAACATTCGAACCTCCTAAGCAAAATAGGGTAGACCAAATTGACCCGACAGTCGCCAGACATGCCGCCCGCCAAGCTCGAATTACGCAGCTTAAACAAAGTCATCAGGAGATGGAGTATCGACACCGCTTGGATAGAGAGCGCATGCAATGCGAAATGGATGAGTTGTGCTATAAACTATCGGAGAAGACTCCAACCCCTCACACGCATAAGACAAAACATTTTGAGGGGCATAACCCATGGGGGCAAGACAGGTCATCGCGACCTCATCAAACGCTACCCCCAACACCTTCTAGACAGGATCAGGAGGCTACACTCTTGATTCTTGAAGCACCACCCCTGACGCCTCCTAGACATGAGCGGGAGGCCGCTCCTATAACCAATGATGGGTGCCTTCCTCAGGAACCCACTCAGGTCTATGGGCCACCCTTAGAAAGTCATCAAGAAGCCTCTAAGGAATCAGAGCAAGAAGAAGAGCGGGATGAAAAGCCCTACCAAGGCATGGGGGGTGCCATCAGGCCACCCCTCCATAGGCCCCAAGTTCCTCCACAAGAACCAACCAAAGAGGAGGAGTTCCAATCCACCGATACATGCAAAGTGCTAGAGCACTTAGAGTCGGTAGAGACCAAGATTTTGGAGCTCCCAAGGCCCAACTTACATGAAGCTCCTTTCAAAGAGGATCAACCTTTAACCATAGGGCTACCTGATGATGCAGTCCTCCATGTCTCAGAATCTCCAGATTCTGATGAGCTGTACTCACTAGTTGAAAGTGAAGATGAAACAGAGATAGCCCACAACAATCACATAAGACAACATCGACATCCCATAAAATTTGAGGAAGCATGTCAACAGATAAACATAATACTAGGGCATGAGTGGCGCGTTAACTCACCACAGTGGGACCAAGCATTACATCCGCCACTTTGGGCACACAAAGAGCAACTTCCACAAAGAGACATCATAGCAACATCAGTGCGCGGGCGGACCCTGTCCTCATCTCCGTGCATAGGGCCGATCCATTCATGCCCATACCTCTAGAGCCAGATCCGAAGTGCAAAGACCATCAAGCTGGGGGTACCTCTATCCCCTAAAGAACCATAATTCAAACCCAAAATGCTCCAAGGATTATCGCAATCACTTGGTCACCCCAAAAAGCTCCAAGGATTATCGCAATCACTTGGTCACCCAAAAAAGCTCCAAGGATTATCGCAATCACTTGGTCACCCAAAAAGCTCCAAGGATTATCGCAATCACTTGGTCACCCAAAAAGCTCCAAGGATTATCGCAATCACTTGGTCACCCAAAAAGCTCCAAGGATTATCGCAATCACTTGGTCACCCAAAAAGCTCCAAGGATTATCGCAATCACTTGGTCACCAAAAAGCTCCAAGGATTATCGCAATCACTTGGTCAAAAAGCTCCAAGGATTATCGCAATCACTTGGTCACCCAAAAAGCTCCAAGGATTATCGCAATCACTTGGTCAACCAAAAGCTCCAAGGATTATCGCAATCACTTGGTCATCCAAAAAGCTCCAAGGATTATCGCAATCACTTGGTCAACCAAAAAGCTCCAAGGATTATCGCAATCACTTGGTCACCAAAAAGCTCCAAGGATTATCGCAATCACTTGGTCACCAAAAAGCTCCAAGGATTATCGCAATCTCTTGGTCACCCAAAAAAGCTCCAAGGATTATCGCAATCACTTGGTCACCCAAAAAGCTCCAAGGATTATCGCAATCTCTTGGTCACCAAAAAGCTCCAAGGATTATCGCAATCTCTTGGTCACCCAAAAAGCTCCAAGGATTATCGCAATCTCTTGGTCACCCAAAAAGCTCCAAGGATTATCGCAATCTCTTGGTCACCAAAAAGCTCCAAGGATTATCGCAATCTCTTGGTCACCAAAAAGCTCCAAGGATTATCGCAATCATCTTGGTCACCTAAAAAGCTCCAAGGATTATCACAAATTCTTGGTCACCCAAAAAGCTCCAAGGATTTTCGCAATTTCTTGGTCAAAACCTAAAAAGCTCCAAGGATTATCGCAATCACTTGGTCACCAAAAGTCTCCAATGATGTCCACAACCACTTGGTCAAAAATAAAAAACAATCAAAAACAACAAAAATTTGCATCTCATTTCTAGGCATAATCAAATTCATCAATCGAGATCTCTTCTCACACCGCATATTCACATTCACAAAATCAATCCATCAAAAATACAAAAATATGTAGCTACATTAAGCATTGCATCCATACATTGCATATTCATGGTTGTATAGGTCAAAGGCACCATAGGCTGCAATTGCTCTGCTAGTCCATCTTGTTCCACATTGTTCCATTTTACAAAAACAACAAAAACACCATGCATAACTTTTACCACACTACAGTCAGTGGTCTATAAATGTACCAAGAGTTTCAGTGATTCAGTCATCATTTTCCTCTTTAGCCATGTAATGTATCAAGTCAAACAGATTTTACGAAGGTAGAGTCATACTTGAAATACACCTTGTTACGTAACATCCCAACACAAACTGAACACATTAAACAATTCCTGAGTTGTGTGAACGAAAGATGAAACCTGCATAGTAATCCAGGTCACCACAAGCGAAACGGTCATCTTGCTCATCCCCCTGTGCGAATGACCCCAAGAATGCTGAGAGTTGGCAAAAGGACAAGCATCCTCCCTACCCAATTCCCTAAGAATCCCTAGTTCTCAATAGTTGCAAAACATCAAAAATTTGCAAAATGTCAAAAATCAAATACTTGACATCTCAAAGTGCACACATCAAAGGGCACAAACGATAGTGATTTTCATCACTCCATATCCCCAATCCCTTGCTCAAAAGAAAAACAAATCAAAATAAACAGTGATCTTATCACTACAAACGAGCAAGTATCCCAATACAATTGAAGAAAAGAAGGGAGTGGAACTTGAATCCCTGGAACTCTCAGCATTCTAAAAGGTCATAAGGCAAGCCTCAGTATCGGTTTGGTTGATAGCCTATCGATAACTGGCGGTAAACCTCTCGCATGACGATATATCTGTCACATTAACTTGCGTACAGATCAATGTTTGCATGTGGACGAGCTAGCTTATGGTATCCTGGATAGCACCGCAGATTAATCTAACTGAATACAACAAAGGAGTTAGTGGAGCTAATTAGGTGATCCTCAGTACAGGTTCGGTTGAAAGCCCATCTGGCACTGGCGGTATCCTGATAAATACCACAATAATGAACTCAATTGCACACACAGGGATGTGAAATAGCTTGGTTAAAAACAAGTCTGACTCATACCTTGTTCAAAAGTCTTGTAAGACAAAGTACAGTCTTGGCTAGTGAGTTAAAACCGTCTGAGTCTCAGAAAACCTTAGCTACATTTCTAAACCAACTGCGCCGCTTTTCATCCTTACAATACCATCAAAAAATACAAAAAAAAAGAAAAACCATGTATACATGTAAAGTCATGCATCACAGCAATCGCCTAAAAACAAAATAACAAAGTTCTAAACAGTCTATGGTGCCATAGCCAAACATCACAAATCCCATTCATCCATTTCATATCTGCATATCACATATAAATAAAAACCATTTGCATTCATCATAGCATATGCATCCATCAAAATAAATCAACATGCATACATCCATATTCATCAACCATCATGCACAAGATCAAAGAAAATCAAAACAACAAAAACAACAAATAAATGCAACACAAAAACAAAAAGCAATAAACATTGCCAGACACAAGTGCTCTTGCACTTAACCTCTTAGCATAGAAAAACTGATGTCAGGGTCTACATTGTCGCTATCCTACTCCCTAAGAAGGCTACCATAGCCGGACCGCTCCACGGGAAGATGGATTGTCGACACTTTCACCCCATTACGACGTCACAAAAGGGTCAAAACCCATTCAAAAACAAAAAAAAAATGCAACACAAACAAAAAGCAATAAACATTGCCAGACACAAGTGCTCTTGCACTTAACCTCTTAGCATAGAAAAATTGATGTCGGGGTTTACATTGTCACTATCCTACTCCCTAAGAAGGCTATCATAGCCGGACCGCTCCATGGGAAGATAGGTTTTCGATGATTTCACCCCATTCAGGCATCACCAAAAGGGTTAACACCCACCAAAAATAGGTCCAAATGTTGGAAAAATTGCACACGCTTAACGGTAAACCCTCTAAAGGCACCCCTGCACAAGTCATCTTGGGTCAAGCGACTCGTCGCTTCTCTCACGAAGGTCATTCCCTCATCGATTCGTCGCTTGAGGGGGTAGTCACACTTAGTCACCAATCAACAATCACACACCCAATTAAGGAAAATGACATGCATTCAAAGAATCATTGACAAAGACAATCACGCTCCTGCTTGGGGCAGTAAACAAGCAACAATCAAATCAATCAAACACTTGGCATTTCGTGAATCATGAACACAAGGTTCCCCCTGAGGATAAAACGCCCTTCGCCTATTCATGACTGATCAATGTCTAAGTTCAAGTCACACCTCACCAAAATAGGTTAATACTTGAAATCAAATTCCTTAGCTCGTCAGAAGCAAGGATTCAAGAATGCATGCCCTTTCCATGCTTGGGGCATCAAAAGTTGGTTAGGTTACCAAGAAACCCTAATCATTAGTGCTTTGGTTATCTATTTTTTGCTCAAGACTCGCGTCACCCGCAGCGCTTCCCAAAAAGGGGCATCCGTAGACACCAAAACAGCACCAATCCGATTATGTGACTGCAAACACCGATCGCTTTGACAAACACAGCCCCCGGGGCAGCCCTCGGAGGTCAAACAAGTGGTCCTAACCACTTTCATAGCAATTTTGGAAGGTCAAGAAGGCAATTTGGCACACTTCGGACACTTTGCCCAAATTCGTCCCACCCAGGGACGAATTCAAAATGGAATCCGTCTCACCCGGGGGACGAATTCTGAATCCGTCCCTAGGTGGGACGAATTCCAAGTTTAACGGGCAAAAAGAAGAATGGCGCCAAGTGGCAGCCTGGAACGGTCGCTTGATGACTCCGCCTCGCACGCGTGTGTGGGTGGACAGAGAGGCCGTTAGAGGACTGTCACAAGGGCATTTATGAAAGCCCAAGTCAATGGAGGACTCCCTCCCTCATGGGAAGACATGACTGCCACATGGCACCTATGACCAACACATGGCATTTGTGCTTCCCTCTCAAAAGAGACCCCATGGGTCTATAAAAGGTGGGACTTTTCTCACCCAAAATAGACAGGTTGAAGGAGATTTCAAGCAACGAAGTGTCGCCGAGTTGAAGACCCACTTGCATCCCTTTTGGTTCACCTTCTCGCATCCACCAATCTCTTTTGCAAGGGAGGTTGTTGGGTGGCTTTTGGAAGCTTGAACCTGACCCAAATCCAACACATGGACACCTGAACCAACCAATTCGCCGACCCCCCAATCCTAAGAGGTTTTGGGCCCATCCCTAGTGGATTGGCGCCGGAATCAAGTGCCAACGGTGGGAGGCCCACTTGGGCACCCCCGCACTTTCTAAGTTTTAGAGCATTCTAGATTACTTTTTTTAGGTTGCATTTTGTGTTATCATGTTTGGTTAACTCATAGCTGCAAGTTCATAACTTTTGATCAGATTCTAGTATGTTTTGTGTCGCTTTGTTGTTTCACTAACTTGCAGGTGGCGAGATCAAATTCCCGAGGGTAGAGGCCAAATTGGGAGAATCCGACCATCTGGGTCATCCCAAAATGGCCCCAATTACATAACCCCCTTGTTTGCAGGTGTTTTGCAGGTCTCGGGAATCGACATTGGAGCAAGCAGCAGGTCGGCTTCTTCAACACAGAAGAATTCGTCCCACCCAGGGACGAATTGCAGTCAGAATTCGTCCCACCCAGGGACGAATTCCAGTTGAAGGCAGATTGGCCAGCTGTCTCAGTGGCAATGGCCTTCTGGTAACATTTTCTGTCTTCTGTCAAGATTTCAAGCCATTTGGACTCACTGTATTTACTGTTTCAGACAAATGTTTACATGCATCTTTTGTTGATTTTAGAGAACGAACACTTTCCATTTGCAGCAGGTGCTACTGACATCTTGGTTGTTTCTTTGTTCGCAGGAGAAGCAGCAGAGGTGAAGAACTCATCGACATCAGCGGCGACATCATCTTGGCCCGTCCATTTCAATCGTGGGCACGCGGAAAGAGGAACATTAAGTGATTGTAATCAAATTCTTTTAACGCTCCTAGCCCCTGAAAAGGGAGGAGGCGTCATTGTAACAGAGATCAAGAAATTTTAATGAAAGGGCTGTGTTTTCTCCATTTGCTTGTGTCTCATTGCAATGCGTCTTTTTCATTTCATGCACTTTACATTTCTAGGACTTAAGCGCATTTGATTTTGGTTGCATCGCAATTAGTGTTTCCTTTGCCCGAAATCTCGTGCTTTCAGCATCCTCACACCATCAAAGTAGCATGCAGGAAACGGCACCACCTCAGCCCCATAGGCATTTTTTGCTATTGGTAGACTATTTGTATTGAGATAGTATAGAAGAAAACCATACAAAAAAAACACTACTTTAACTGCATACGGATGGAAGATTTTTCATGTCTATTTTGAACCAAGCCTGAATAAAAGATTATGTATCCCATCGTAATAAGAAAATTTTGAAAAAGACATCATTACATAAATGGGGGAGGGAGGATATCCATGAGGGAAATACCCCCTCAATCTCACAAGCTGAGGAGAGCACCTGAGCTCTGATACCAAATGTTGGGATTCAAAATGAAGAGATGTTTGTATTGATACAAGAGATTACATTATATAGGCATAAGCCTATATGAAAGATGTGACAAGTGTCAATAAAATTGACAAGTGTCAAACTAAAACTAAAGATAGTGCATACTTCCATTCCACTATCCATGTGAAAAAAATAGGGCATTCAGAAAAATGGCCATTAAAACCATAATATCAACCAATACAAAATGATAACTCCCCAAGTGCCATAAAATTAATAAAATATGCCCTATTTATGGGCAATATGTGCCCATGTGATATGGCCATGTGGTCAACCATTTACAAAATGGGTTATGGGCTACATGGAGCCCACCCACGTTCTCTACAAGAATTCCCTTGGGGAAATCAAATTCATTAAAAAATATCATGCTCAATAAAATAAAAGGTGCCCCATTCAAATAATTTAAATGAACCAACATGCACCCTTAGCACACAGGAAAAAAAAACACAAAAAATGACCAAGTGGCACATTGGTTTCAATGAGAACGCAGGCAAGTAAGAGGACAGGTGGCGATGGCACTGCCAAAAACTGCTACCCCAGGCATCTACATCGATGTTGGCAATTCTCACCTAGATTAGCCATCGAAGATCCTCCACTTTCTCCTCTTCCACATTATTGTAGATTAAAAAAACTTCAATTGATGCTTAATGTCTCACATTTCCCATTGAACTCTTAACTTCAATATCGGAATCTAGATCTGCCTACAGTAGATTTATAGCCTCAAAGCCCGTTAACACTCACGCCTTCATACAAATCCGCAAAAACATCGTGATAATGTACACAGTTGCAGTGGGGGGTTACAAACAACTAAAATGTGGGCCAATTTATTTTCATTATAACCGCCTCAGAAACCCCCACGACCACATCCATGGCCATGTAAACTCCATGAAAAATGCACAGCAAAAATAGGATGCACTGCATCAAGTTGGACTTGAGCCGTCCAGGAGTGGTGTTCATATAGTTTACACTATCCTCGATCTCAAGGGATTTGTGGGTAGCAAAGAAATTCTTCACGCTCCTCCTCCTTTAACATATCACTATATATCATGGTGCTTTGGTGTTGGTGTGCGTTGGCCTCCATGATATATTTATCATAGTACATATCTACTAAATCACAGATCTCAAACTTGATTTTCTCCCAAAAAAATGTTGTTATGATAATAACTTGTAGGAAACTGTCTTCAGAGTTAAAAAAAAAATAGTTAGAAACTAGGGCTCCGAATTCAATTGTGTGGAGGGTAGTATTTCTTGGCTGCTTAAAAAAAATCATGTAGGCCATAATCAACATTCAGGAACAACAAAAAAAATGTTGCCATGTCAAACCAGTCCACGCAGTTCAACGCAGTAATCTAAGCCCACCACACAAATTAAAACAATGCTCCTACACGAGGATTTATTCCCTCCGTCATGTAGCTTTGTTGTGAGAGAATAAAAAATGGGCCCACCACTCCCACCAAACATTTCATCGGGGCATAGTAGTTTTTGAAACTCACCATGGTTTCATATGGCCAAAAATTACTTCTCCTTGGCTGTAAGCATTAACTTCATGCTAAACTAGCTGTTGATGCTTTGTCACTATAGGGTGCGCGGTCCACCACTCCCAGTGTGGCACGATAAATATTTGCTTTGTATAGTCGATTTAATAAAAAAATACGAGAATCGAAGTTCATGAAAATACAAATAATTGTCTCAAACAAAACCTCCCTGAGCCTCCCATTGTTGAGTTTACATATGCGAGATCAACTTGAATGCAACTGCAACTATGGCATACAAATGGAAGTTCCAAAACTTGGCAAAGCTTTGACATTGTGGAAACTGAAACTCCAACACCAGTTACTCCTTGGTTTAATCACAAAAATCTTCCATGTGGTGAACCCAAAATTGAATTAAGGATACATTCACATCAGCTTCTAAAGACAACTCTCCTTTCCTTTCGATGGATTATCCATCCTCAGATTCCCCATTGGCGATCATACAAGGCGGTATTGTAACGGAACTCCTCTAGTAGCAGGGAAAAAAATTTCAGTTTGGCTTGATCATGGCAAACAACAATCAGGGTTGGGCTTCTTAAAAAAATTACATCATACTTCACAGAATTTATTTGTGTGGAAACAATACATTTCATGATTCCCTTGAGAGCTCTCTTCTTCGTCAAAGGGTTCCACCAAGCTTCTTCAATGACTCATGCAAAAAAATAGATCTAAATGCGCTGATGAAAAGTTTAACATGATCTCCACCATGATAACATGCGCAACGATAGCTTCAATAGCTCACAAAAAAATAGATCTAAAAATATTGTGTGAAAAATTCTAGGAGGAGGGCTCAGTTCCACACGTTACCTCTCACTCAAATGCGATGTCGTGAACTTGCACTATGACACTGCATTTCAGAATTACACTACACTCCAACTATGATGTTGTATTTTAGAATTACATTGCACTCCAACTATCACTCCGTTGGGTGCACCCATATCTCATTAGATCCGGCCTATTCCAGATCTACATTGTTGACCTGTAAAATCTTCTCTCTCATTGTTGATTACATATTTCTATTAAAAAATACCATGCACATCGTGAAGGATATTTGATGATGATAGAGGAATATGTTAGAATTAATGTGCACTATCTTCAATTTCAATTGCAACCAACAAAGATCATCGTTCACAGAACAAGCGTGGCCTCCTACCGTTGCTTCCACTACACACCTTCTAGATTGAGTTTTACCATGAGGGGGGATGATATTCATGGTGAATCTAGTTAGTGATCTATGAGAGGCAACATCCTCTGAGGATGACCTGCAGAGGCAATAGACCTAGGAGTGGCTGATCTTGAGGCACCCATGATGACCCTGAGGCACTTAGACGGTTGAACCAGAGGCAACAGACCCGAGGAAGTGGCTGACCCTATGGCAACATACCGAGATGTATACACCATTGATATAGCATTATTCACAGTTTGAGATCCAAGCACAAAGAGCACGAGCCTAGACCAAATCAACAATAAAGGAGGATGATAAGGTTCTTTTAGTGAAGTCAACATTAAGGGGGAATGTTACCTAATGTTGACTTATTTTTTTCTATAGTTAGGATAGTGCACATTAAGGGGGAATGTTAGAATATTGTTAATGTGCACTATGCCTTCTTGACACTTGTCATCTTCTTTTGACACTTGTAATATTTCTCATATAGGCTTATACCTATATATTGTAATCCATTTCTTGTATAACATATCTCATCTCTTCCATTCCATTATGGTCCCCACACACTCACGTATTTTACCTCAAAGGATTCAAAAAGCCAGAAGGGGCCTCCTGTTTTGTTGCACATGGAGATCTTGAAAGCAAAATTTGGAATGAAATATTTGGTCATCTAAGTTATAACTTCCTAAAGGAATTGAACAACCATGAAATGGTAACAGGATTACCTCAAGTCTCTTCTATTTATGGAGTATGTCTTGAATGTGATATTGGAAAGCAACATCAAGATCCTTTCCACCCAAGTGGTTCTCTAAAAGCCTCATCCCCTCTAGAGTAAATCCATAGTGACTTGACGGTCTTCCTAGAGCCTTCTTTCAAAGTAGAAAAATATGCTCTAACCTTCATTGATGATTTTTCCAGAATAACTTGGGTCTACTTCATAAAATACAAAAGTGATGTTCTATCCCACTTCAAAATCTTCAAAGCCTTAGTTGAAAATTAGGCCTCTTGCAAAATAAAGAAAATTTGTACAAATAATGGGGGGGAATACT
The DNA here is from genome assembly GCA_028583015.1 of Wollemia nobilis. Lineage (NCBI taxonomy): Eukaryota > Viridiplantae > Streptophyta > Pinopsida > Araucariales > Araucariaceae > Wollemia > Wollemia nobilis. Next base: position 3,432,261 of record JAQPPZ010000349.1, on the reverse strand, counting down.
TCAGTAATGAGTTCTCAATTTTCCTATCAAGTCATGGCATAATTCATCAACATTTTTTCTCCCATAATATGCAACAAAATGGCATTGCAAAGAGGAAAAACATAACTCTAAAGGAAATGGCAAACTGTATGCTCCACTCAAGAGATATTATAAAAGTTTTTTGGGCATAAGCAATTAACTGTGCAAACTATTTTCAAGACCACACACCTCATAAAGCTCTTGGCTATTTGAATCTCAAGGAAGCATGGACTGGATCAAAACCTAATGCCTCTTTCTTCAATATTTTTGGATGTACTATTTGGGTGCATATCCCAAATAAGAAAAGGAAGGCTTTAGATAAGAAAAGCAAAAAGTTCATCTTTTGTGGGTTATTGTGAGGAAATGAAAGCATACAGGCTCCTTGATCCTACAAATCATGAGGTCTTTTTTCATAGGAATGTCCAATTTGATGAAACATTCCCTCATAAATATCCTCAACCATCCTCTTCCATCATTGGTTCTCTTGAGCCTTCTCCAATGTTAGAGCCTTAATATAATGAAGAACCAACTTTAGAGATTAATTTAGAGATTAATGATCAAGATGAGGAACCTATAACTCCAAATCTATACCATTAACCTGTAGGGAGTCTGTTATACCTTACTTATACTCGCACAAATATCTCATATGCTATTGGCTTGATATCTATATTCTCACATCAACCTCATTTCAATCATTGGCAAGCAGCAAAAAGAATCCTCCTCCACTTGCAAGGAAATACTCACTTTGGGCTCTTATATGAGGGAAAATCCATGGATATCATTGCTTGGATTTTTATTGGACAGGTTCAGTAGAAGATAGATGTTCAACTTCTAGCTATGTCTTTTGTCTTGGTTCTTCACAAATTGCTTGTTTATACAAACAACAAGCAGTGGCCTTATCATTTACAGAGGCAGAATATAGGGTAGCAGTTTTGGTAAGTCAGGAAGCTCTTTGGATTCATCATATACTAAGAGAATTTGGTTTTTCAAATGACAAACCTATTACTCTTTGGTGTGACAATAAGAGCACAATTCATATTGCATGCAATCCAATTGAGCATCAACACACCAAGCACATTAAGATTCACATGCACTTCATTCGGTAGCATAATCAAAGAGGGGAAATATACTTGGACTATATTCCCACTAAAAATCAAATAGCAGACATCTTCACCAAGTTATTTTCTTCTCTGCATTAAATTCAGTTACAAGAGAAACTTGGAGTAAAATAACTGCATTAAAACAACAAAGGTCTTTCACCTATCCTTTCTTCTTATTGTTGTATTATTTGGAGGATGGTTTTTTCCCATGTGGTTTTTTTATCATCTCTCCTAAAGTATAAATTTTTCATGAGTACCTCATCAGGCCAAGTTGTAGGGACTCATTATTTTTTTCATGAGGACAATCTTTGCCATTCGAAGACATGCATATATCTTTATTTTACTAACATATGGTTTTTACCAAGAGGTTTTTTATCCATTTATATATTGTAAATGAGTACCTCATCAGGCCCTATTGTCAAGACTCATTTGTATCATACACCCCTAGTATCACTTAAGGGGGGTGTTAGAATATTTTTTATGAGGACAATATTTGCCATCCAAAGACATACCTCTATCTTTATTTTACTAACAAATGGTTTTTACCAAGAGGTTTTTTCACCATATATATATTGTAAATGAGTACCTAATCAGACCCTATTACCGGGACTTATTTGTATCATACACCCCTAGTATCACTTAAGGGGGGTGTTAGAATAAGTAATTATTCTCTTAAGTTCTACTAGGATAGACATACTTGAGTTTCCACTCCTCCATGAGTGAGGTGAACTCTCAGTATAGTCTAGATCAGATTTGATGAGTTTTTGTAATCCAACGACTCTCAATGATCAACTTTGCTATTTATACAAAGTTGATCCATGGAATAAATCAATCAGTTCTATTTTGTTCCTTCAAATATTGTAATGCTTTGTAGTTCTACTCTTGGTAAATTCTAACATATATTACATTATTTGGTACATGTCAATGTACCACCTTGGGTACATTATTAGATTAGGAGTTTATCTTATGTTAAGTAGTTACTTGGGGAAGAAGTAATAAATGCACAAGTGTTAGAATGTGCAATGATGTAAATGTGCATGTAGTCCACATGTACATGAGTCATAGGAATAGGTAGAGTAAAGCCCAAGGAACTTATCTTCCTATATATATGGACCTTGAGCTATAGAAGGAGACATAAAGAAGTGTGTGTGAGAGACAAAGTTACTATAGAGTAGTGAGTAGGTACAATGTAGATCTTCATTGTAAAATTATTGGAGTGTTCATAGTCCTCCATTATATTGCATTGTACTATTTTCGTGAGCTTTCATTAATGGTATTTTACTGAGTTATTGCAGAATTCTATTCTCTTATTTTCTTGCATATTTAAGTACCATTATCATATACTTACCATAGCCTACATATTTTACATCTTGTGGTTGCATCTCCATTAATATACATCACCAAAAGCTAACAGTGGTATCAGAGCACATGGTAGATCGATAGGAAATAGGGAGAGCCACAAAGAGAGATTGAGAGGAGTTCAAAAATATTAGTTCTAGAATTTTTGAGATTGCAGGTGGCTAGAGTCTTTCCATAGAGTTGCAAAAAAACTTGTGAAGACTAGGACTCAACGTTAATTCCACTAGATTGACAAATCAACTAGTGAAGTTCATTATCTCCATAATTATAGATTCTTCCATTCCAGTTTCTAACATCTTGTTGCAAGAAAAGGAGATTCAAAGAAAGTTGGGAAGCTTCCTACATAGCGCTAGGAAGAATATCTTCATTAGAATCATTCCAGCACTTGCAACAACAAGTAGAAGACTGAATATTTTAGAGACCTAAGAAAATGTCCCATTACAAGAGTTGCAAACCTATAGATTGCATAAGAGAGGAAAAGGCCATAGTAACCTTATTGTAGACTCAAGGAAGAAGAGACTCTAGATATGAGTCTAGGAGAAGATTGGAGATTGGTGATCTCCATTGAAGATTGAAGCCTACAGATTGTAGAAGGAGAAAATAGCTCAAGAAGCTGAAAAAGACCTACAAGAGGTCCCATTGAAGAACTTCCAGTTTAGGAAGATAGAAGACTAAAGAAGGACAAGCAACAAGTCCCATTCCAGATTCTAGTAGTAGTAGATTTTAGAGATCTAAGAAGGAGATCTCATTTCCAACACTTCCACAGTAGAAGGTTGAAGGAAAGGTCTCATTGGGAAGACTAGAGAAGCTATGAGAGAGAAGACCCTAGAGAAGAGGTCTCAAGGAGAAACAAGGAGAAGGCTTGGTGAGCCTCATTGAAGGAGATTCAAAGAAGGCCATTAAAGGAGTTCCTAGGAGAACTCATTGGAGAAATTTACCACCAAGGAGAAGTTCTTGATAAAGGAATATTTTGGGATAATTATCGCCATCCGACAACAAGCCCAAACGAGATAGATTTGGCAAGAAGCTTGCCAAATTTTAGAGGAGATTGGTGAAGACCTCAAGACTTTTAGATTCTTGAGAAGAAGGCCTAGATTGAAGTCAAAATTTGACAAGGATACTGAAGGAGAAAGGAGCCAAACATTACTACCAAACCTGAAAGGTTTGAAGATTACCTTTGAAGGCTAGAAGGCTCATTCAGAGAAAGGAGATAGGGGTTTGCTGAATCTACAGTAGAATACTGAAGGGTTCTTGAAGGAAAATCTCAGCTACGATTTGGAGGAGTTCCCTACCAAATTTTTGAGATTCAAGGACAACATTTTAGTAGAGATATTGACTACTTTACAATCTAAAATATTTTAAATTTGAGGATAGAAAGAAAGTAGCAAGTTGGGCAGCATCAAACTTCAGATTTACAGAGTGCATTATGAAGGAGAGTTGAAGTCACCTACTATAGTTTTAGGGCAGCAAATTAGAGGGTTTCATAGCTACAAATAGGTGAGCTAAAGAGTTGTTTCAGATAGCAAGAAAGAGCTACAAGTCCATCCAGTAAAAGGTAATAATAAGGTGAATCTAATCACCTTGCAATCCTTCATCTACAGAGTTTGTTAAGGTAAGCAACTTTGGTGCAATAGGTTCATTACTGAACATTAAGTTACTTATTTCATTATTAAGTTTCATTAAGCACCATATCAAAGTTAAAGTTGCAAGGAGAAGGTTGCATTTTAAAGTCTTCAAGGGAGTGCAAAAGAAATTTTCTTTTAAGGTTTATATACCTGCACATTAAAATAGGAGTTAGATATATTTTGACAAAAAGAAAAATATCATCTTCCTATTATCTAGTTACAGCAAAGAAGACTTCATTAAGTTGCAGATATTATAGTGCATTTAGGAGAAATTACTAGTGCATGATTTAAGGTTCATTTGTAGGAGTAATAAGGTGAAAAAAAATTTTTCATTATTTTTTTTTTTTAAAAATTTTTTTAAAAATAATTTTTTTTTTTTTAAGGAAAAAAATTGCATACTTCGAGTTACTTTGAGAGTTCATTATTGCACTATATTAGTTATTCAAAGTTCACTAAGGATTTTAGTTAAAGTGAACATTAGTGCAAAGTTAAACCTCTCAAATAGCATATTAGTTGCATGGTGAAGAGCTTGGATTCATTGTTACTAAGTTATCCAAGTAAAGTGAGTTAGAAGGTCAGTGTTGTCTAGTAAGGAAGGCAACATAATTTTCTCTCAGGAAGCCACCTTATCAGAGAAGTTAGAGAGCTTGAAAAAGGAGACATTCGGTCTAAAACCTTGGTGCAAGTTAAGGTACACTATCTTAACTATTTACATTGCAAAAAGCACCATTCTTGTCCTTTAGAACAACAAGAGAAGGACAAATGATATAGCCTCTAAAAGGTATTACAATGGCCATCAATACACAATTTTCAAGTGGCCATTCCAGCTAGTAAAGGGGTAGATTCTGGGTAAGAGAAGAGAGCCAATAGAGGGCTCACATCAATCAAGTCTCAAGGTGTCTAAAAGGTACCATATTCACCATTGAATTGAGTGCCCACAATAACAGTTACCTACAAGCATTAAGCCAACGTAAGGAGCTTGTTATCTAGCACATATCCATGTAAGAGGGATAGCATATCAGGGTTTACATAAAGTGGCTATCATCTATTGTATATCAACAAAGAAGGAATAGTGCTAAAGATATAGTTACAAGGTGCATTACCCAAGGTTCGACTTAGACAAACCGCTAGCTAAAATGAAGCACCTAAAGCCATCATTGAAGAGCCATAGAACCTCCATTGTAGTGCCCTTGATACATCTTAGCTGGAGCCACCCTCATAGCATCATTGTTCGCTTGGAAAGAAGGCGTAGAAGACAAGTTACTAAAGGCGTTTGTGGGAAAGAAGTACACAAAGAAAGAAATATTGGAAGGAGGTCTACATGCATGAAACCTGAGCACCACTTGCAATGTGGAGCCCAAGCATCTTGTGCCACTTGGCACAAAGGGCATCTTCACCCTATTATCTCTAACACTCAAGAGAAAGGTGCTCATCTAAGTAATGCCTTCCATCATAGTCTTAACGCCCAAGAAGGTATTCAACATATGTCACGTGGTCTAACGCTCTTCAAAGACCAGTGCCATTGAAAGAGGAGATAGAAGGATCTTGGTAATACCTCATGCCACTTGGCACTCATTTAAAGACAAGGGAAGCACATTTATAGCCATAAGAAGTAAGAACATTCACATAGAGGAGGAAGCACCTTCTGAGCATGCATTGAATGCAGAGAAGTCAAGGGATGTCTAAGTGGGATTAAGAGCAAGATCAAGGCACGTTTAAGAGTGAATATCCAAAGGAGTTGAAAAGGAGTCAAAGGAGCATTAAATATTGATAGCAAACTCATTGCCATCATTGTCATACATCCACCATCGAAGGAATACAATGCCCACTATTCAGAAGGTTACAACATTATAGAGGTAAGGTTTTACCTTAATTAAAATTACTTTCATTCAAGGAGTGATAAGGTGTATAACTTAAGGTTGAAGTTCATTCATCATTTACATTGGGAATTTTAGCAAAATCAACCTTAATACATTTGAAAGCATATCATAGGAGTACATAGTATTTCAAATCACTTTAGTTGAAATACAAGTATTTTAATATTTGCAATTAAATACCATAGGAGATATAAGGGTTTCTACTTGGAAAATCAAAACTTTATTATATTGCAAATATTATTAATTTCTAATATTCCAAATTAGGGAGTTATAAGGAATACTACATCAAACATAGTTTATTGGAATTTAGAAAATCAAACTATTGGTTATTAAAGGATAAAGAAGCAAAATTATTGCTTACTTAAAAGAGTTGGAATTATTTACTTATACTTGTCCCATAGTCACATTAAAGGGACAAAAGAAATCCAACCATAGAGAACTTCATCAAATTGAAAAGTGCATAAGGAGAAAGGAAATTAGGAGTTGAACATTATATCATCAAACCATTAGGGAGTCAAAAGGGATTCAACTCAAAGTAAACCTAAAAGCTAAGTCTACTATCAAGCACTTTATCAAAACCTTAGATTAATTAAATCACTTGGGAGACATAAGGAATCCTACAAAACCTAAGTCTTGGAAAGGTTTTATCAAAGTAGTTCACATACTCTAAACTAGGGAGTCATAAGGTAGTCTACTACAAAGGATCTATCAAAAGTGTCTAATCTTAAAATATAATTTTAGTAGCTAAAAACTAAGGAAGATGTCTACCTCAAAGAATACAATGAATAATGATATGAACAACACTATTATAAAGGAAAGAGCAAGTACCATAAAAATTAGAATCAATAATTTACTTATAAATTCTGAAGGAGACTTAGACCTTACTTCAAAAAGGATTCATAGTGAAGCTTTAAAAGATAACTTTGAAACCATGGAATATTATCTACATGCTCAACTCATTGAAGCAATTGATAATGGAAAGAGTGAAATTCAAATTCCTTTAGACTTTGGTAGCATATTATATATGGCATTACTTACATTCAAATGCTACAAGGATGAGAATGTAGAACACAAAATTATTGATAGAATTACTTAAAATAGAAACAGAAATGGATGAATCATACCTAGCAAAGATATTTCAATCCTCATGCAGTATTGATACTTCAAGTTCTACTAACACACAATCTTATCATGATGCCTTAAGTGTTTGTTTAGAAGTCTCTAATACAAAACCTAGAAAATGATAAAAAGGACAAAGGCAAAGAGAAGATACTTTTGCAAGAATCAGGTGATAGTACATCCACCTATGAAAGTGCAATAACTGACTCCAAAGACAAGAATAAATAAGAAGAAGGAGGACAAGGAAGAGAAAGCATAACATGAGAAAATAAGGAAAAGGTACTCATTAGGATATAAATAGAGTATATAATGAATATAGTACAAAGATTGAATCAAACAATGAAAAAGGTCCATACAAAGTTGAAAATAATTTTAAAGACAAATACAACATGAAGACCAAAGCAGAAGAAGTGGAAGAACTAGATCCAACAAAAGAACACTTGAAAGAAGAAGATCCATATTGAAGACTAAAGTCTTCAATACCCAAATAATGTAATACAGAGGGGTGTTAGAGTATATTACATTATTTGGTACATGTCAATGTACCACCTTGGGTACATTATTAGATTAGGAGTTTATCTTATGTTAAGTAGTTACTTGGGGAAGAAGTAATAAATGCACAAGTGTTAGAATGTGCAATGATGTAAATGTGCATGTAGTCCACATGTACATGAGTCATAGGAATAGGTAGAGTAAAGCCCAAGGAACTTATCTTCCTATATATGTACCTTGAGATATAGAAGGAGAGATATAGAAGTGTGTGTGAGACACAAAGTTACTATAGAGTAGTGAGTAGGTACAATGTAGATCTTCATTGTAAAATTTTGGAGTGTTCATAGTCCTCCATTATATTGCATTGTACTATTTTTGTGAGCTTTCATTAATGGTATTTTACTAAGTTATTGTAGAAGTCTATTCTCTTATTTTCCTACATATTTAAGTACCATTATCATATACTTACCATAGCCTACATATTTTACATCTTGTGGTTGCATCTCCATTAATATACATCACCAAAAGCTAGCATTTAGACCATGCACATGATAAGGTGAGAAAGGAAAACAGTTCGCTCTATGGCAATAGATATACATGAATTCACCATTCCAAGGCATCACAATGTGATAATGTGCGTGGTCTAAGAGAAAACCTGATCTAGCTAAGAAAAACTATAGTACCTAAGGACTATTTGATATTCAATGGAGGTTTCTTGAAACACTATGAGTGGTTGAGTGACTGAAAACACCTAGATATCCCTCACACTGAAGACTACCAAAGCAATAAGGTGCCATGGGCTTTTATTGTAACTCTTTTTTTCTTTCTTTTTGTTCATCAATTTTTTTTTTTTTTTGGTATATTGGTGGATGGTGGAATGAAACAAATACTAGGATGAAGGTGCCCCTGATTAAGGTAAAAAGACTTAGTGGACAAATAATTATTCAAACTATCTGAATGACAACCAATGCAACAAGCGACATGCATGAATGAAAATTATAGGAATGTGTGAATGTATTGTAATTGGAATATATGAGTTATGAATGTATAAATGAATGCACAAAATTAAGAAAATAAAATTTATTATATATATGCCATGTATATGTAAATATATAGTGTTTGCATCATGTATAGAACACTCTCAAGTCAGTAATGTTCAATGGCTTAGGCTCTTCTATTCTCTTGATACTGGCAAGTGTGTACATTCTTGGATCCAACTTATGTTTAATTATGAATGGACCTAACAAATTAGTCACAAATTTGTCATAAAGGTGTAGCAAGGTATTGGTGTATTCTCCTTAAGGATGATATATCCTACTTGGGATTCACATGGATGAACTTTTGCATTATAAGCATGCTTGAAATGGTCTTGATATACCCATGGATGCTCTAAGGCATTGATTTACCTTTCATCAAGCAGTGTGAGTTGGACAGGATGTGCTTGCCTAGAAGTATTATCATCCATGGATTCTTCTAATGAAATGCATAGTGAGGGGATATTGATCTCAAGAGGTATAACTACTTCAAAATCATAGACCATTGAGAATGGTGTTGCCCCTGTAGGCATATGAATGCTCGTTATATAAGCCCATAACACTAATGGTATTTAAATATGCCAATTTCTATGATTGTCTTTGAAAAGTTTATTTATAATGGCTATCAAGGTCTTATTGGTGGCCTCAACTTATCCATTTCTTTGTGGGTAATAAGGAGACAAGAAACTATGTTGAATATGATATTTCTTGAAAAACACTCAAACATCCTTATTCTTGAAAGACTTACCATTGTCAAAAATTATCTTCGAGGGTATGCCAAAACAATAGACAATGTGTTAAAGTATGAACTCTATAATTCTAGGTCCTAATGTAATGGTTATAGGAATTACCTCGACCAACTTTGTGAAGTAATCTATGGTAGTGATAATAAATGCGTGTTGTCCTGATGAGGCATTTGATATTTTTCCAATAAAATCAAGGCTCCATTGTGAAAATGGCCAAATATTTTAGATTGGTTGCAGTGCCTATGATGGTATATGAGTTAAATTGGCATATTGTTGGCACTTTTGATATTTCTTTACATAGTTTTAAAAATCACTTTTCATGATAAACCAATAGTAACCCATACACAAAATATGCTTTGCAATGGCCATCCCACTGAAATGGACACCACAAGTACCATAATGAGCCTTGACTATGGCCCATAGTGCTTCCATGGGCTCTAGACAAAGTAAGATTCCATCATAGCCATGTATGTACAACACATCCCCCAATAGAGTGTAATGAGGCACATTTTTTTTGAAAGTGTGTTTGGTAGTTTGTGATAAATCTATTAGAAGAGTACCAAACTTGAGGAAGTCCTTCACCTGACTAAGCCATTGTTTGTATGGATTTGTGTGGCTGAAACAAATATATTTTTCATATTTAGACTTAGCTCATGAAATTATAGATTTGGACATTATCGTAATAACTAGAGGTTGGATCTCTCTCTAGTGGGGTTATTTGGAATAAATGATCCTAGAGAGACCATTACATATTCAAATATATTAGTTAATCGAGGCACATTGTTTATCTCATACTAATCAAACTTTGCTAGCAATTTCATTGATATTTTATTTTAAAATTTTAAGACTGGATCTCTACATTGGTAACTTCCTTTCACTTGATTAACTACAAATTAGTAGTCACCAAATATTCTAATATACCTTATGCCCATAGCAATAGCTTCCTGAAGCCCTAAGATTAAGGCTTCGTACTCTGCATTGTTATTCATGCATGGGAAGTCAAGTTTGAATGATGACGGGATGGGTATCCCTTATGGTGTATAAAACATGACTCCTACACCTTATCCTTTCTCGCACTTTGATCCATAAAATAATAGAGTGATGTCAAAGTCATCTTCAGGAGCGACATGTTCTTGTTTAGTAATAGTAAAGACTAAATTATCTGGCAAATCGATAAACAAACGTTGATTGTTAGGAAGAGGAGCTTCCACAAGCTAATCAATTATCACCTAACCCTTGGTGGATTTTTTTCTAATGAATTAGAGATCAATTTTTATTAATAGCATTATCCATTTTGTAGTTCGGGTGTTGATGTATGTGCAAGTCATCATGTAATGCAAAGGATTTTCATGAGCTATGACATAAGTGGTGTGACTTAGTATGTAATATATGAGTTTCTTAGTGGGAATAATCATTGTTAGACAATGTTTCCACATATGTGTATCTAGTTTCATAGCTCACCAATGTTCGAATAATATAATAAATTGCTTGCTCTCTATGATTTTCATTCTTTTGTGCAAGCATTATCCCTAATGCAAAATTCATAGCAAAAATATAAATATGAAATGGGATGCTAGGATGAGGTGGCATCAAAATTGATGATGAGGCTAGATATTTCTTAATATCATCAAATGCCTCCTGACACTCTTTATTCTATGAGAAAGTGGTCCCCTTTTGTAGAAAGTTATTGAATGGCCTACATTTGTTAGAGAGTTGCATTATAAAGTGAATAATTGCTTGAATCTTTCCTTTTAAACTGTGTAACTGCTTATGGTTTTTTGGAGGTGACATTTCTACAATGGCCTTGACCTTTTTTGGGTCTACTTCGATGCCTCTCTTGGAGACAATGAACCCTAAAATTTTTCCTAATGTAATTACAAAGATACATTTCTTAGGGTTTTACTTTAGAATTCGATCAAAGACTTTACTTAATACATCGATATGATCAAAATGTGTTTTAGATTTTGGTATTAAATCATCCACATAATATTCAATGATCTTATGCATGTAGTCATGGAAGATATATTTCATGGCACATTGATACGTTGCTCCTACATTTTTAATACCAAATGACATCACCTTGTAACAAAAAAGTCCCCCAAATAATCGTAAATGTTTTTTTGTGTTGGTCATAAATATTCATCCAAATTTAGTTGTATTCTAAAAAACCATCCATTAAGGAAAGCATTTTGTGGCTTATAGTAGAGTCTATGAGAGTATCAATGTTTAGCAAAGGAAAATCATCCTTAGGATATGCTTTATTTAGATCTCAAAAATCTATACATATGTGAATCCCCTTGTTAGGTTTATGAATGGGTATCATGTTTGAAAGCCACTCAAGATAGTCAATGGGTTTAATGAAACCCACATCTAATAGTTTTTGAAGTTCTTCTTTGACCATGAGGGCAATGGTAGGATGTAATTTCCTTAACTTTTGTTTGACCAACTTTGCATCAGGACCCAAGGTGAGATTGTGGACTACCAAGTTAGGGTCATTACCAGGAATGTCTTTATAGGACCGTGCCAAAACACATTTCTTAGTTGCTAGCAATGTTGTAAGCCACACTTTTTTTCTTCAAACATACTTTGTCCTAATTTAACAATTTGAAAATTATTTGTGTTTGTGCTAATTTTCACATCAAAAGTATCTTTGATAAGCATGTGTGGACCTTCCTCAAAATGGTGGGGAGTAGGAACTAAGTGAATATCATCAATGTCATCCTCAAATTCTTTTGACATTGTCTCTTCTACTTCAATATGAAAAATGGATGAAGGCGAAGGCAAAGATTATGGAGGGATATATACATTCAAAGATCATAGCAATTCCTTGAACACAATGAATTAAGATATGGATGGAAGCGAAGAGATCCAATCCATGTCGATAATACTAATGTCAATAGGAATTAGTTTTTCCAAATCATATGGATTATGAAGGAAGCCAACAATTCAATAGAAATCATTTTTACTTGATGGAAATGTGGTGTCTATGATGTGGAGGGTGTGTTATCTCATTCCTGCTCTCGAGGGAGCATTTGACTTAGGATTTATGGATTATCATGATGTCACAGAGGTGGCCAAGGTGGATCCAGTGGGTCAACTAGTGCATCAGGTAGCTCAAGCGAGAGAAGGAGATGAAATATGGGTCAATGAATAGGAAACATGAAAAGGTAAAATTATCCTCATAGGTGAAGTGTATAATGGGGAATGACTCTTCTTCGGAGCTATCAGAGGAAATTGCAAGTATGTAAAATTCCTCATCAAAGTCTTCCTTAGAGTCTTAAAAAAAATGGATTTTATCATGGTAATTTATGGTTGCATTTTTATAAAAACCTCGTAAAATAGAGGTACAAACTTAGGTTCTATATATTCATTGTCATTATCATCACTATCCTCATCATCCTCCTTGTTTGGATCTAATTTAAGTTGTTGAAATGTTTCCTCAAATGAGGATGTAGAGGATTGTGGCCTATATCCCAAGCCAGAATGATCATACACCTCTCGATAGTGTGATTCAAATATGTTTCAAATACCTTGTTCATGCCATACTAAACCATATCCGTACCAATTAACCCATTGAAAATATAACACTAGGAAATATGGATTGGATAGATACTCGATATTAGCATAATATTATTGTTGGGGTTCATTGGGAGGAGGTGGATCATATGAAGAATCACCTCCCCCATACATAAAATTGATTTTATTTAGATTTGAATCCATATTATATACTACACCAATGGCTAAAGGTGGGTCACATTAGTGACCATAATCTCTAATAGTATCAATGGTGGGTGTGGTTAATGCAAAATTTTGAATGTTGTATTCACTAATACTTGGGTTAGCGATATGGACTACAACTTACATGGGTGTGGTTTCAGATGGAGCATGGACAGAGGTAGAGGCCTCAAGAGAGACCTATGTCTCAAATGGTGGATGTAAAGGAGGGTCCGATTGAGTGTAGCAAATAAAATGTTGGGGTTTGGGATGAGGTTGGGTGATGGTGGGAACTTGCAGAGTGGGATTGGCATATGATGGGGTATAATGAGTGATTGTTAGTTTTGATGAAGGTTTGGGTGGTTGAATTTGTGATGTGGAGGCTTGCCCCCCTACATAAAGGTTGGAGGGGTGAGAATTTGATTATTTGGATGAGGTGATGGGATGTGACTTGATGAAGGTGAGGGTTGATTTACAAGATGATGAGGTGTGATGGAAAAGTGATATGAAGTGGAGGATGAAGTATGGTTCGGGTTGGTTTTTTGGGATGTGTAGGTATGATCAACTATGGGTAGAGCCTCATGAATGGATGCTTTTGATGATATGTCTTGGCATGCAGCTAATAGAGTGATTAGTAGAGTTATGGACAAGTGGGTGGATGGAAAGGATGGTGCATAATGGTTGGAAATATAGTTGTGGTACTTGAAAATTTCTTCATGTAGGCATATACAATGAATTTATCCCTCATGCATGTATTTTAGGTATTGATGTAATTTTGAGGGCACACTCTTCATGTATCTAATCTAGTTATTTCCAAGGAGTATGTTATATTGCATGGCCTCCTCTAGGATATGGAACAGTGTGTGAATGGTTTTGACCCTCACTTGCATAGGAAGGAGAATTTTTTCACTATAGAGCATAGAGCATCATTGAAATATTGCAAGGTAGAGGTGGAGCTAGTGATATGTGACAATGAAAGGTTAAGGTGTTGAAGTTCGAGGGTGGTGATAATTTTGATGGAGGAGCCAATGTTGATTAGCACTCGTTTGAAGCTATTTTGATCAATATGAGCTATTATGTGTAGAAGAGGGATAGGTATCTCTACTGGAATGGTTTAGGAAGAATTTTATCTTGAGGGTCTATGGTGGACAGGTTTTAGTAAATTAAATAAATAAATGTGGTCTCATAGCAAAATTTATAGTCAAGCTTGAAGATCCCTACATGTAAAAGAGATAGAATAAAATTGAAGGAAAAGAATGATCAATATTAACCTTCTCGATGTTAGCTAAATTTGGAATGTTAGTTTGTGGTAGTCCAAGAACTATCCTGATGTTAGCTAAAACCATTTTAGTTTTAGCTAATGTTATCTTGGTTTTTTTTGGAACTACTCCTCCATTGATAATGCCTCCACTCTTCTTTGCATGTTAAGAAGTCTAGCAGTAGTAGCCACAAATTTCTAGTACTTGGTTTTCACCCTTTCTCAAGGAAACCTAAATGGTTTTGAATGAGCAAAGTCTAGGGATAAAGGAGGAAAAGGAGAAAATGTTTGCATTAAATAGTCTACTAGGTCTAAGCTTACAAGTGTTCATTTCTCATAAATATTGATTAGCTGAGACCATTGTTTTTAAACCTCTCTTCAATTCATGTAATCTATTGAGACAGAGCAAGGACAAAAGTAGCAACTCCCTTAATAAAAAAGGATATGCTTCACCTCTTTTTTTGTCTTTGTGTTTGAAGTCAATACAACAAATACCTAAGCAAACATTTGAATGTGACCAAGATGGTTCAGAACGTGTGATGTGCAAGTATGAATTTATCATATTTTCTCATATTCTTCTCCAATTGTAATCTATACCTTCTACTAATAGCCTCCATACTATTCATACACATTATTCACACTACACGCCTTCCTCAAGTTATTCTTTTCCTTCTTCTAACATCTTCTTGATTTTGTAGCCCAATGGGAAGACCAATCCAATCTTCCCTTAGGAAAACAACTTCAGTCATAGAAGTATGCAAAATCAATTATTTCAATATGCCAAAATCCATCATGATGACACTATAGGACACTTTAACATGTGTTAGCTAAAATTATATGGCACTTAGAAAGAGAATTTGAAAAGGTAGACATCATGTCGATTTGATAGTTGTATGTTGCAGTAACACGATGATGAAAACAAGTGCATGTTGGATTAATGCAAATGTTATGGCATGAAGCTAATATTGGATTAAAAAAAAGGATCTAAAGGAATTAGGATTTTCACACGAGCAATAAGATCCAAAAAAAATTAGTGCCAACTCTAACAAAAGTCAGCTCAATTCATAATCTAGTTGTTATCAACATTGACAAAGGGCTATAAAATAGTTAAAGGGCTATGTAATGCATGAAATTTTCTATGATAGCTTTAAACAACTATGACTATTGTTCAAGCAGCAGATAATTGCATGTCATTTAGCAACCCAGAGAAGATTTACCTGCATAGTTTTGTAATAAATAAAGCAAGGAAAGGGAGAAAGCTTATGATAACATGGAATATTTTCCTAATGCAATTTATACTAGTGAAAATTCACCCAAAGCTACTACTATAGATCTAAAATAGTACTCAATTATAGAAAAATATGCTCACAAGATTTCCAATTTTTTTGAAGGTGCTTAGAAATAGGTATCTCTATTTTTTATTCTTTCTTTTCTCTTACCCATATTAACTTTGCTTTCATGAATCTGCACCTTCTTTGCTTGTATATCTCACTAATAGCATCGGTACCTCAATTTTTCAATATCTTTCCCCTTTTTGCATTTTTTCATCTCTTCCTATTTTCCTATAACCTTCACCTTCCCAGTCATATTCCTGACCTTTAATATCCCATAACCCTTGGTCTTGCCTTCCTATGGTACTTTTCTTCCTTTGTATGTTGTAATGCACCACATATGTTGAAGGAGAAAAAGACAAGTATTGAATAAAGTCTAGTTGCAAAATGTGTTTCAAAATCCCTATTGCAACTACATAATCCACTAACCTCCCTTACATCTCCAATTTTTCTACATAAATTTCCCATTCTATAATTATTCTACTTTCTATAACTCTTAGTTTTGCCTCCCTCCATTCCCTCATATTTGATCAACTTATCTTCTAGCTCCATTTTCTCGCAAAGTCTTTGTTATCCCATACACAAGTATTACTAGGTTCTTAATTTTTTAAGAAAAAATCCTTGAACGTCATCAATAATGTACATAAATTTCATCACCTAAATCCATAATGTGGTCTTGTCCAAGCCATGTAGTTGTTTTTCTAAAGCAATAGTGCAAAAAATTGCATGTGACAACTCAAAATACATCCAAATTAGCATCAAATGAAGCCCCTATAGTATATTTGAAGATAAAAGGATAGTACAAAGCAAACCAAAAGATTGCATAAAAATATTCAGAGTAGAAATGTATATCTAGATGCAAGGATAAGCAAGGCAAAAAATAGATTAGCAAGCAGACTCTTGTTGGACTGAAATAGACTCTAAGACAATGAGTCTAGAAAATGCAAGCAAAGACATGGAGATTTGGCTAAAGAAGAAAGTTGGTTGGAAATTTAATTATGTTGATGTTAAAAAAATCATAATAATAATTTGGCATTTGGTATTCTACAAAAGAAGATGATGATGAAGCATGTGAAGGCCCTAGTGCCCAATATCTGATGTCTAACATGAAAGCATAATCGAAGTCAAATATTGAAAGATGTTAGGCAAACAATGATGCTAACATCATCAAGGTAGCATTAAAAATTTAGCATAGTCTAATAGAAAGGCCCAAATATTCTAAGGTGTTTGGTCTGACATCTAGCATTTGATGTCATACTTTGCAAAGCTTTCAAAGGTGGCAGACTTTAGAATTGATGTTGTCATCAATAGGATCATTAGAGCTCAACAAGTCAAAATGAATTTTGGATGCAAAATAAGTCCAAGGCATGAAACCTGGTGATAAAGCACTTAGGTTAAAGTAAAGAAACCTAGAATATAGCACTATTCATGAGTAAATGTGGTTTTCAAAATCTTCAAATTATGACATCATTAAGAAATAAGATCTTTGAAACCTAATGAGAGGGAATGTAAAGTTTGATAGTAAGGAGTATGCCCTCAAACTGCCATCTTCTGAAAGAAGGCTCCAGCCTCATCCTAATAAGCAAAATCATGTGTGACAACCAACCACTAGGTATTATTGTTGTAAGAATATCTCAATGGCAAAAGCATCCTCCATCACACACCTAGCCCTACTTAGTTGGCTAAGCATAATAAAAAATAGTGGATCATCATCAAATTGTTAGAATCCAATGATGTCGCATGCAAGCGAGCTTTACAAAATAAATCTTGTCATGCATTTTAGCAAACATGATTGAAGCAATTAAGCATAGCTAACCTAAATGTGACAACCACTTCTCATGCATATTCTGATAGGCTTGCAATCTGTTCTATAGGCAATCATGGTAATCTAATTGAATGAATTATAAAGACTATATATACTTCAAAGTAACCCATTCAATATGTTGACCATTTAGCAATTGTTTAATTTTATGATGATTGTGCTATACTCATTTTGAATAAAGACCAGATTATTGTTTGACCTCTTTCTCAACTTATCAAATAACATGTATGTATGGCAACTAAGTCTTTAAGCAATTTTTTTAACTATATGAATAGTTTATTCTATTATAGTTATTATACTTTCTAAATATCTATTGGATTTGTTGTTCATTAGTTCCTAAAATGCTTGATAATGCTTAGTGTTTATTATAATTAAATGTTTTATAATAAGAAAATTAAGTTGGTCCATTAGGCAATTTAGTTGATTTCAGAGTGCGATTCTCTCATACTTTGTGTCTCTTGTTGTTGCTAAATCTGTACCATTTTAAGTCTAACTTAATCTTATGCATTTCATACTTTAGTCTACAAACCCCCTTTTTAATTAGTGTAGCTAGGATCATAGGAACCAACCTACTCTAGAGGTTGACTCATGAGAACTTCCATCTTTGGGTCATTCAATATTGACTATGGTCTTGAGGACACAACTCATCCACTTAGCTTATTTTGGACCAAGACAACCTAACTAAACTGATTTATTTTTTAACCTTCTTCATTTCTAGACCTCCCACATATTAACATGTGTTAACTATTGGTTGAGATGGGCCTTGAAGAGATTAAATCATCGACTCCATAACTTTTGAACATAATCACATTGGAAGAGCAAATGATCTATTGTCTCCTACTAGGTATTGCACATGATACATTTAGAGGGACCATAAAAACCGTTCTTTTGTAAGTTATCATAAGCAAAGAAGGTTTGATGCTTAACTTGCCTAGAAAAGAAATTGATTTTTGCTAGCTCTTTGGCAACCATACTCTATCCCATGGAACATCCAACCGCACTGTAGGGGAGAAAGCAATTCATTATAACCATCTCAAACTATAATGGTGCCTAGATTCCTATGACCCCAATCTATTTTATCCTCTTCCTTCTTTCCCTCTTTTCTTGTAAGGTGGTGTTGCTTTAGTATCCTCTCTAAAAGTGGCAACATATTATAAGACATTGGGATTGGCCACTCTTCCCAGTCTTTAAGTTACATAAGAGAGAAGGTCCCAATCTGCCTTGTATGGAGATAGCATGTTGTTTTTATGCAACTTCTAGTCTCTAGGCTCTCTTGAAAGGACTGGAATTCTGAAAATTTTGAAATTAGAGAGTATTTGTCCCAAAAAATGGTCCCAAAAAAAAAATTATTCCTTCTACGCACTTTCCAAAACAGTCTTGGTTTTACAACTTTTTCTCCTAATTTCAACACTTTCCAAATAACATAACCAAGACCACTTATATAAATTAACCATAACAAAATTAACTACAACCTATAAAACTCACATAATTAAATAATATAATCAATTAAATATATTTGCATAATGATTGCTCGAAAACATCTCATATAACCTTTCACCATAAATTACTTTGTTTATAAATTATTTAAATATTATTTAAAATAAATAAATTAATTGGTTATGGGGATTCTATGCGCCACCTTCGCTCTCTCAATAATTTACGTGGCATTGTTTTTATTTGCCACGCTATCCCTGTCCAGGTGGCGTTTTACTCTCATGTCATGAAAGCTTTTAAGATTGCAACCCTCCGACTACCATCCCAGGTCGTAGAGGACGTAAATTTCTCGTTGCTCATTCCTGTGATTTTTAGGAACGTGATTTTATTCAATTGCATTTAGAATCGGAATCGATTTTCACGTTTCCTGAATTTTTATTGAGATTTTGAATCAATTTCCTCGTTCTGATGTGTAACGTGCTGTTTTCTTCTTTGTTTCAGTAGAGGCACTTCAGATTTCATCATAGCATTCTCTGAAGTTAAGGGGCAGAATTGTAAACGCCTGTGGAGGTAAGGATATTTTTCGGTCCTTACATAGGCTATGAATCTTGTCATTGTTCAAATAAATTTATCTTACTTCTTTCTTACAGAAGTGAAGGGCACTAAAGTTTTTTTTATGGCATGCTAAACCGTTTATAGGCGTTGCTGTATACTGGCATTCAATACTGTGTAATTGTATGAAATGTGACGTGTTCGTAATGTCTCCAAAATCAGTTACAAGCTAAATGTGCTTCCATGCAAAGCTCCTATGAACATTCTCTAGAATGAAGTATGTTTACCGAATACTACTTGAAATGAAATGCCCAAATCGATATTAATTTCGTTAACGGATTTTAGTTAAATGACAGAGTATGATAATTTTTGTTGACATCTGATGTATGAAAAGAGTTTGCAGCTAATGTCTTCAACTGTAGTTAATCCTCAATATGATGAAATTAGGGGGTGGCTGGGCAACTGTTTTGTTTAGTTCCGTTGTTTGAAGAGGGCATGGGATAAGTTGGACAAAATGACAAAAGTGGGTTCAAAACTTGAAGAATTTAAATATAGAGATCTTTCGACTTTTATAGAGCTAATTGGTTCTTGATAGGTCTATACAACAAAGAGGTTTACCTATGCTAGCTTCTGTGATGACCGTTTTAGAATTTGATTTTAATTACGTACACCAGAGAGTATAGACATTTAAAATGAAATGATTTGATTTTAGTTACTTAGCATGTAAGTTATAAGATGTACACGTTCTGATTTGATTTTAGTTACGTAGCAGGTAAGTTATAAGATGTACACATTTACTAGACATGATAAAGAGGATATACACACAATCAGTTTAGGATGATCAGAGGACATTTTAAGCTTCTACCACCCTCTTTTTGAGTTTTTTCCAGGGTTTGAACCTGGACATTCGGAAGAAGCGCCAAAGCCCCAGGTGCCCTTCTTTTTGAGGGTTATTCTACTGTTTTTATGCTTATTTATTTATTTATTTATTTTAAATTAGTGTGTGCTTTTCAACAGCGATGTGGTCCGTATGAATTGGAAGTCATATCTCATGTCATATTGACATTGCCTTTTCCAGAGGTTGTGTGTGAGTCGTGAACTTTCGAATCCTCCGATTCTCCTCTCTTCTATTTCAACCCTGGATGAGATTAACGAAAAGGGTTTGTTTCCAAAAGGTTATCCTTTACTAATATTAATGTTATTGCCCTCTGTTTTATTCTATTTTACCGGTGGGCAGATGAAAGAAGGGTTTCATTCCAAAGGCTATCATCTAATTTTAAGCCTTTACCAAAAGGTAATGTTATTCTCCTTCAGTTTATTTTGACGTTTGCGTGTGCTTTTGAAGGGTTTAGACAACCTTAGTTGCTTTTCATTCGAAGAGCATATTTCGAAAGGTGCGTACAACCTCGGTTTAATAGTAAATAAACTTTGAATGATGATTTAAGGAAGAAATTGATAACAGTAAAGGAACTTTGAATGAAGGTTTATGGAATAAATTGATAACAGTAAAGGAACTTTCAATGAAGATTTATGGAAGAAATTGATAACAGTAAAGACATGTGAGGTTCAAACAGTAAAGACTTTGGATATATTGAAGAAATTGAGTGTCTGATGAAAGTTTAACTTAAACTACTTGAATGAAGTTTAAGCTTCAAAGACTTGGGATATATTGGGATATATTGAAGAAATTGAGTGGTTTAAGCTTCAAAGACTACTTCGAATGAAAGTTTAAGCTTCAAAGACTTGGGATATATTGGGATATATTGAAGAAATTGAGTGGTACTTTGTTTGAAGGTGATATATTGGGATATATTGAAGAAATTGAGTGGTACTTTGTTTGAAGGTTTTAGCTTCAAACAAATTGAGTGGTGTCTACTACCTTTGCTCCAATTTTGCCCCAAAAATGACTTGCCTCCAATGTTGATATTGATTCTTTTTTTCTCCCTTAAAACCAAGATGTAGGTATTGGCGAGTCGTGTGAGCGTGTGTAACATGGCATGATGGAATTCTGCACCACATTAATACTCGTGTGTAACATGGCATAATGGAATTCTGCTCCACATTAATACCTAGTTCTCTAACTCTTCCTATAAAAAACACGTCATCACTAAATGCCTTAAATTCCTACATTAATCGATTGATTAAATTCCTTCCTTAAAAGTGTGAAAGTGTTAAATTCTTTCTGGTGGGTCCATTTTAATTTTATATAAACAATTATATGGCATGGTATGATACCCGGTAAAGAGACATGTTAGGATTTTTCACAAATTTTATCATATGACTAATATTCCATGCCATGTGCATCTTCACATAGACGCATGTGGCTCAGCATGAATAAATGTGGTGAGGAGACGGGATTGGATTCCTGTACTGATATTTAGGGTGACACCACGATAAATTTGAAGTAGGATAATTTTGGGGAATGCAAAGGAGAGCAAGCATTTGTGTGTTCAAGCAACATTTGGCCAAAACATGAAAGCTGAACAGATGTTCCGACTTTCTAATACAACCAAGGCAATTTTGAAGATATATATATACACACCATCATACAGGCATATGACCGACATATTTTCGACATATTTTGCATTCAAAACCGTAAATTTTATATCACCCGTAGATATTTTTTGACTTGAAAATCATAACTATAATATTAAAATAAAAGAATAATAGAATAATATAACTATAATATTAAAATAAAAGAATAATAGAATAATATAAAATAGCCTGAAGGCAGAGTACATAACTTTGAACTTACATAAAAGTCCTAAGGACACTAAAGTACATATCACTAGAATTATACAAATATTTTTATTACAATGCTAGAATATGCGTATGTATCCGTCCACACAACGTTGCAACTAAAGTACATATCCCTAGTATTATACAAATATTTTTATTACAATGCTAGAATATGCATATGTATCCGTCCACACAACGTTGCAAATATTTATACAATGCTGGAATAAAAATCATCAAAGTGTATCAGTCCGTTCACACTAAGTACAAATATTTTTTAAAAAGTTAAAATAAAAATCACTTAAGTACAAATATTCCGTCCACACAACGTTGCCAATATTTATACAATAAAATAAAATCAAAGTGACTCAATACAATAAAATGAGCCATAAATCCAAATAGGAGTTGGAGAGAAGAAGAAAAGAAGAGAATCTTCTGAAGTGTCTTCATCTGTAGTCTTCAGAAGTAGATCTGGAAAAAAACCTCGAATAGAGTCTAGGGTGTCTATGTCTGTAGTCCCTAGTATAAGTGTCCTTATGGTGACCATGTCATCCCACCGAAATGCATGGGTAACCAGCCGCTGCATTCGCCAAAGTGTATAGAAAAGATCACTAGATATCCGTCCGTTCACACTAAGTCTTTAAAAAGACATTAAAGTACATATATCACTAGTATCATACAAATATTTCTTTAGTACTATACAAATATTTCTTTTACAATGCTAGAATATGCGTACAAATATTTCTTTTACAATGCTAGAATATGCGTCTGTATCCGGCCACACAACGTTGCAAATATTTATACAATGCTGCTGGAATATTTTAAAATAAAAATCATCAAAGTCTCGAAAGTGTTTGAAAATATCCTTAAAGCAAAACACGGACCTGGACCTGGTAACCTGTTGTCAAAATATTTATACAATGCTGGAATAAGTTAAAATAAAAATCATTAAAGTGTTTGTATCCGTTCGTTCACATTATGATTACGTTAAAAATCTGAAGAAAGTGTTTGAAAATATCCTTAAAGCAAAACAGGGACTTGGTAACCTTAAAAAGATTTTGAAAACTTTGATTACTTTGATTTAATTCTGATTTTGAAAACTGAGTCTCCTAAAGAGATCCAGTAAGAATCTTTTGATTATCGTAAAATGTTGAGATTTCTAGTCAACCAAATATACCATAAAACTTGGGTGAAAGCAACAACCAAAAATTATTATAACACCTCTCCATAGTAGGAATATAGCCAAACAATATATGTTGTCTGAAAATATTATCATTAATATTTTAGCTTTGAAATATTAGAGCAAAATACTGACCAAATTTCTTTAGCAAAAAATCCAGTAAAATAATGATCAAATTTGTTTAGCAAAAAAAAAATTAAAAAAAAAAAGATATGATTGATATTAATATTTCAGAAATATTAGAGCAAAATAATGACCAGATTTTTTTAGTAAAAATATATATATATATATATGATTGATATTAATATTTCAGAAATATTAGAGCAAAATAATGACCAAATTTCTTTAGTAAAAAAATAATCAAAAAAATATATGATTGACAAAAGATATATTGACACTACGAGGAATTCTACATAAAATGCAACTCATTAGCAAGAAAAACAATTAAAAAATATATTATTAACAAAAGATATATTGACACTACGAGGAATTCTACATCAAGTGCAAAAGATATATTGACACTATTAGGAATTCTACATAAAGTGCAACTCATTAGCAAGAAAAACAATTAAAAAATATATTATTAAAAAAAGATAAGATTGACACTATCATATATGATTGATATTAATATTTCAGAAATATTAGAGCAAAATAATGATCAAATTTCTTTAGTAAAAAAACAATCAAAAAAAGATATGATTGACACTATAGGAACTTTGCGTAAAGTGCAACTCATTAACAAAAAAACAATAAAAAAATATATGATTAACAAAACATATGATTGACACTATCAGGAACTCTGCATAAAGTGCAACTCATTAGCAAAAAAAAAACAATCAAAAAAATATATGATTGACAACATATATGATTGACACTATGAGGAACTTTGCATAAAGTGCAACTCATTGGTGATTGAAGATTTTTACATACAGGAAGCCTCTGAAAAAGTAATAACCAATGAAAACATGCCTTTTTAGGCTCGATAAAATGCTATGCCCATGATTAGTGAAGACTTCCATAGACCAACTGTTATCAATATGGAGTAAAATTTCATTAGTATCAGTGAACAAATTATAAAGAATTTTTGGTTATAATATATATAGATGTAAGAAGTCATGAGATATAAATTTAATTTTATTGATATAAATTTAATTTTATTAAGTGTCAAATATTAAATTACATTTTATTTTTATTGCAACTTGCTTAACGTGTGAGATTGATGTGTATGCATGCTTACATGTGAGATTGATGTGTACTTATTGGGTTGCTTTCTTTTTCATACATTCCATGGGTCATTAATGAAAAACTCACTAGATTGTCAGGTACTTTTGTAATCTATGAAAAACTCAGTAGATTGTGAATGAATGAATGAAAGATTTTAATTACGTCTGCGAGACCCAAATATGGTCTATGGGACCTCAAATATGGAAGTACAATTACTCAAATCATATCATATCTTTAATATCTTTGAGAAGGTTGTTCCTTCTCTTGCTGATTTGTGTTAAAAATTCTCCAACTTTTTTTATTTTACTATCTTCAAATAAATCTATCATAAACTCGTTCCCAAGTGTTTCTTTGTATTTGTCACGGATATTTGAAAAACTCGGGCATTTATAGATGAAGTGTTCCTCTATCTCTACCGCCCTTGTGCTGCATAGAGTACATATCCTTTCTTCCCATTGTTCTTTGGGTGTTGTCTATCTCCTTCTTTCACATCTAAGCCTATGAGAGCTAGTCCTTATCTGAGCAATGAGTATTTTTTCCTTCCACTTGATTTCGGCGCCTATATACGCTTTTTCCTTGTGGTCATACGTTGGGTTAAAATTTGCAATATAATATTGTCTTTTCCTGCTTGTATTTTTCCACATTGCATTTCTGAACTTTTCATTCACATAATTTTTTATGTCTTTGTTGACATTTGGGCATTCATTTATGTTGATTTCCCAATGTTTCATCCATTTTTTATTTTGTTTCATCCACGTATTCTTTCGTCTATGCAACTCTTCATCCCTAGCTTCCTTAGGCCATCTATCATTTGTCATGTTTTCTATTTTTTTCAAGTAACATAACAACTTGTTCATAGCAATTGCTTCTAAAGGGAACATTCCAATTTCAGCTAGAATAATTTCATAAGGGGTTGTGGCCTTAATTTTGAGAAAGTTTGTGATTAGATATTTTTGAATCCTTTCTATTTGCCTCCATTTTGCATTTGTTGTGCCACTAGCCCATACCTCGCAACCATACAATAGAACCGGTGTAACAAGTAGGCCAAATAAGACCTTGGTGGTCTTCTAGTCCCACAACTCGGCATTCCTACACCTATTTTGAAGTGCATATAGTGCTCTCCAACCACTTTGAGTTCTTTTCATCCTACATGTATTCCAATTAAGTTTGTCATGAAAGTCTATGCCCAGGTATTTGTATTCTACCACTACATCAAGTGGTTCTCCTGCAAAGTGAAATTTGAGTTGTTGCTTCTTCTTTTTTGTTGAAAAAATCATAATTTTTGTTTTTCTTGTGTTCACCTGCATCCCAGCTTCTTTACAAAAGAGTTCTAGAGCTTGAAGGCGATCTTCTAGATCTTTGGCTGTTTTGGCCACAAGAATTACATCATCTGCATACATGAGGAGTTTTACCACATATTTGGCTAAATGCACACCCTCTCCCCCAAATTTTTTTATCCATTCTTCTAACTTGTCAATGTACAACCCAAATAAGGACAGAGATAGAGGGCAACCTTGTTTGACACCTATGTCACTACCAAAACATTCAAATTACCCTTCTTGTGTTCTGATTCTAGCCTTTACATGCTCATATAGTCTGTGAACTGCTGCCCTGTAGTGAATTGTAACCTCTAGCTCTTCCATTCTCGCTCCATAATTTTTTCGTTGGCATCGTGTCAAATGCCTTTTTGAAGTCTACAAAACAACAAAAAGCCTCATCTTTTTTGTCCCATATTTTTTCCACCGTGTCCAAGTGTGATACAGGTGATCAATAGTTGAGTGCTTGGGCCTAAAACCCGCTTGTCCCTTTGCTCTCTTTCCCTTTTCTTCTGCCCATATGCTAATCCTACGCTCTATCATACTCCCAAACAACTTTGCAAACAGAGGGTTGATCATGATAGTTCGATAGTTTGAGGGATTATTTACATTTCCACTTTTAAACAAAGGAATGGTCAAGCTAGTTGTCCACTCAGTAGGGAAGCCATTTTGTATGACCTCATTGAAATTTTTTTGATTTGCGGTGTCAAGATATCTACCCCCATTTTATATGCTCTGTTTGAAGATTGTCTATGTCACGGGTTTTACCAGTTGCTAACTTTTTTATCCTTTGAATAATGTCTTCAATTGTAAAAAGTTCTTTTTTGACAATTCTTGTCAGCGGGGACAAGAATTGCAATTTGTAACGTATGCATGCTTACTTGTGAGATTAATGTGTATGAATGATTACTTGTGAGATTAATGTGTATTTATTGGGTTGCTTTGTTTTTCATAAATGTCGTGGGTCATTAATGAAAAACTCACTAGATTGTTAGCCTGGACAAGAATTGCAATGGGCAGCGTGGGTTACTTATGCATGCTTACTTGTAAGATTAATGTGTATGAATGATTACTTGTGAGATAAATTGCCATGGGTCATTAATGAAAAACTCGCTAGATGGTTAGCCTGTACAAGAATTGCAATGGACAGCGTGGGTTACTTATGCATGCTTACTTGTAAGATTAATGTCTATGAATGATTACTTGTGAGATTATTGTGTATTTATTGGGTTGCTTTGTTTTTCATAAATGCCATCGGTCATTAATGAAAAACTCACTAGATTGTTAGCCTGGACAAGAATTGCAATGGGCAGCGGGGTTACTTTTGTAATGTATGCATGCTTACGTGTTAGATTGATGTGTATGCATGCTTACGTATGAGATTGATGTGTATTTATTTGGTTGCTTTGTTTTTCATACATGCCATGGGTCATTAATGAAAAACTCACTAGATTGTCAGCGGGGACAAGAATCAAAGAATGAAAAACTCACTAGATTATCAGCGGGGGCAAGAATCACTAGATTGTCAGCGGGGACAATAATCACAGGATGTGTATTTATTGGGTTGCTTTGTTTTTCATACATGCCAGGGGTCATTAATGAAAAACTCAATAGATTGTCACCCGCGACAAGAATTTATTGGGTTGCTTTGTTTTTCATACATGCCAGGGGTCATTAATGAAAAACTCAATAGATTGTCACCCGCGACAAGAATTTTGCTGACAAGAATCACAAGAATGAAAAACTCACTAGATTGTCAGCGGGGACAAGAATCACTATGAAAAACTCACTAGATTGTCAGCGGGGACAAGAATCACAAGATGTGTATTTATTGGGTTGCTTTGTTTTTCATACATGCCATGATCTTGTATTGTTGCTTTGTTTTTCATACATGCCATGGGTCATTAATGAAAAACTCAATAGATTGTCACCCGCGACAAGGGGAATATCGCCGTATGAGATTGATGTGTATTTATTGTTTTTCATATGGGTGATTAATGAAAAACGCACTAGATTGTCAGCTGGGACAAGAATGACAGCTATTTATAGGGGAATATCGCGGCATTAAATTTTAAGTGTTGTCTCAGAATATCGCCGTTGTCTCATGGGTGTGAAAATCGCGGGGTCTTTTACAGCGAGAGAAAAGAGGGGAAAAACTAAAACCAAAAAAGGGACTGGCCACACCTTCATGCCGGTAAGAGTTATTCGTTGCACATAGGAAAGAGTTATTCTTTCCATGATGTACGTTATAACCAGAGTTCATGCCGGAAAGAGTTATTAGTTCCATGATGTACATTATAACCAGAGTTCATGCCGGAAAGAGTTATTCGTTACACATCACATCATCCTACTCGAAAGAGTTATTTCAGTTATTCGTTCCATGATGTACATAATTATTCGTTCTATATTGTAACCAAAGTTTAAAACTATACTAAATTGCACATACATGTTTGAACGTGGAAATGAACACCTATTTGTTCGCGCCACGTTCTCCCTGCCCTGGTGACCTTGGGGAGGAGTGTGAAAATGAATACCTACTTGGTTCGCGCCAAGTTCTCCCTGCCCTGGTGACCTTGACCTTGGGGAGGAGTGTGAAAATGAATACCTACTTGGTTCGCGCCAAGTTCTCCCTGCCCTGGTCCAGCAGCGGCACCCTTTCGTCGGACTTTGAACCTTGGACCTCCTACAATAATATTTTTAAAGATATATCCAATATGAAATGGTAATTTTTTGAATTTTTTTAGAGAACGTTTACAAATTACATCAACAACCACCTTGCGCACCCTTTCGTTGGACTTTGAACCTTGGACCTCCTACAATAATATTTTTAAAGATATATCCAATATGAAATGGTAATTTTTTGAATTTTTTTAGGAGAACGTTTACAAATTACAACAACCACCTTAAGGTTAAGTGGAACCACCTTAAGACCACTTAAGAAACAACCATCAACCATCATCTTAGCCATCATCATCTTAGTATTGTTAAAATATGATGTACGACATTATTTCCATTGAATTAACCTTATAACATTACAATATTTTTAAAATATAAAATAAGGTTAACAACTGAAGCTAAAATGAGGTTAAACTGAAGCACACCATACATTATATGATACATTCATATTCACGTTGTTGGCATTCAATTCTTCTAACATTAACATTTAATTTATTTATTTTTGACACCATACATTAATTTTTATATATACTTAATCAATACATTATATGGTACATTCATATTCATATTCACGTTGTTAGCATTCAATTCTCC
Organism: Wollemia nobilis; assembly: GCA_028583015.1. NCBI lineage: Eukaryota > Viridiplantae > Streptophyta > Pinopsida > Araucariales > Araucariaceae > Wollemia > Wollemia nobilis. The sequence continues at coordinate 3,403,054 of JAQPPZ010000349.1, read as the reverse complement.
TAACATTAACATTTAATTTTTTTATTTTTTATTTTTTTAAACCATGCATCAATTTTTATATATACTTAATCAATTTTGTTAATTTGGTTTTTTAATTATTTGGATAGTGTGAGAAATACATTCACATTCACGTTGTTAACATTAACATTTAATTTTTTTTTTTACACCATACATTAATTTATTTTTATATACATTTAGTGTGAGAAATTTTACATTAGAAAAGCTATATTATTATAATTATTATAATAACAAGCATGTGCACATGTACTTTATTAGGCCAAAGTACACTAGACCTTTATTATATTATTATAATAATAGCTATTAGGGTTTTTTTATATACATTAATTTTTATATACACTTAGTGTGAGAAATTTTATATTAGAAAAGCTATATTATAATAACAAGCATGTGCACATGTACTTTATTAGGCCTAAGTACGTTAGACCTTTATTATAATAATAGTTATTAAAGTTCAAACCGGATCTGCATCCCTTATAAAAGCTTGATTAAATTCGTTGAAAAAAAATCTTTGCGGTTTTAAGGGTGAACGCCAAGTTGGTGGCAAAAGAAAAATTGCCATCGGGTGTGTTAAGGCCTGTGTCTGACAGGGCCTTCTCCAAACCTCTACGCGCTACTATAGAAATGCATTGCAGGCCAATTGAGGTCCGCGATCTGTGTGATAAGGCCCCTGTCAGGGCCTTCTCCAAACCTCTACGCGCTACTATAAAAATGCATTGCATAGGCCAATTGAGGTCCGCAATCCGTATCGTGGGTCCATTCAATTTTTATTTAAATCACTGTAAGCTTTTTGTTTCATTTATGCAAAAGCCCTAGTTTGATCTAGGGCATTAGTTTGATCTAGGGCATTTTCAATCTAGGCAAAAGTAGAAGTTTGATTTAGGTTCATTTAGGTTCAGGCCTAGAGGGCAGGGCATGTTAAATTTATGCAAAAGTAGTAGTTTTATTGGAGTCTTATGGAGGCGAGAAAGGGGTTTATATTGGTAGCACCGTGACTTAATGCTAGTCTGAAAAGTTAGTTACAGATTTTGATGTCTAAATTCTTTATGTTTCTTTCACTTTCATGTTTACTTTTTATAATTTAGAATTCGGAAATTCTAATAAAGGTATTAGAAATCTAACCTTTTAATGGAAGACTATTTTTTATAACCTACTTTTTATAATCTAGCATTGAACTAAAATGAATTTGGAAATTGTAATAGAGGTATTATAAATCTAACCTTTTAATAGAAGCTATTTTTTATAACCTATCATTTAAATAAAATGAAATTGAAAATGGTAATATAATAAAAACTTTCTAGAGGTTTTAAAACTTGTTTATAGTTGATTAATAAATATATAAAAGTTAGAGACGAGGGAGACTAGACTTCCCGCTATCATCCCGAGATTTCGAACCATCCAAGTTTAAACTACAGCGGGGTGAGTGATTTTTTTATTTAAAAAAATTAGAGATCCAATAGACTACGCTCGTTCACCGTGGGTCTGTGATTTTTATTATAAAAAAATTGTTAAGAGATCCAATAGATGGTGATTGTCCTGACTCGTTGACTAGGGAAAAGTCCTGACTCGGGTTTATGAAGGTTTTCCTAAAGTTTTCTTATATGATATTTAAATAAATTCTTATTTTAAATTATATTCAAAATATTTAAAGATGCCATTCAAAATAATGGAAGATGCCATATTTCCATTTATTTTTAGTGCGTTTTTTTTTTTCCTTTCATACTCTGCTGAGTACCTTCCTTGAAGCAATCCTTTTGATTGGACATTGACGAGTTCTACTGACTGCTTTCCTTGAAGCAATCCTTTTTATTGGACATTGACAAGTTGAGCCTAACTCTTCTCTTCTTGTTATATTCTGCAGGTTCTTACACCACATGTAGACACTTAGCCCTTCTCCTACATCGAGTTTATCACATCTTTGATGGTTATGAATGATGCTGGGTATGGATGACCATTTACTATGTTGTAGGTCCAAATATGTTGGTTCATCTATTATATAAATTTGAGAGGTGAGTTTCATATGAATAGTTTAGCCAGCACAATCGATACATCGATTCAGACAGGTTCAACTTTTTGACAAAGCTTTGCCATTTTGTCTAATTTTGAAGAAGTACTGTCATCTTTAAACTGGAAAATGGCATTACTTCCTAATAGGGTTATGTCTATGAATATCGCTCATTTATCTAGTTTCTCCTGGAAACTCTCTGTAGAGAACTGGAGCCAATCGAAAATTCTCATCTATTTGGTAAATAAAAAAATCCATATACTTGATTTACATTGAATGGATTGACTAAATGGCAACTTAAATTTCTTTGATCTGTCCACATTTGAACCACGGTGAAATTCCATTTGAATTTGACTTATTTTAGAAATGTTATTTTCCTGCTCCAAGTTTAAAATACAATGCAATAGAGCAGTGCAAGATCTTCGTATATCCGTTGAAAATGAAGCAAGTTCAAATTGTACATAAGCTGATCATAAATATTTGAAGGCTTGAAGGCTATGAGCCACCAAAATGAATTGAGAACACAACCAAAATTTTTACGTTTTACGGAGAGCATGACGGAGACAACGAGGATAAAAATATATATATTTATTTCAATAAATTATAATGAGATCAAAGGGCTTTGGTTATTTGCTTATCTATGGACTTAGAAAGGTCAATACTTCCCCTCTTGACCTGCCGTCATCTTAGCTAGAGTTTCTGCTCTCCTCCACCCAAGAGGAGGCCTCTTTTAGATTTAGAAGATTCTTGGATAACTACAAGATTACACTTATTAGCTACTTTCAGCCTATGTTTTACACTTATTAACTACTTTTAGATTTAGAAGATTCTTGGATAACTACAAGATTACACTTATTAGCTACTTTCAGCCTATGTTGGTTTTCTAGTTATACAGGTTGTCTAAGAGATAGACATTTTTGGCACTTTGCTATTAAGGTATCCTTGTTCTCTCACTTCATTCTAAGCATTGTGGTTATAAGTAGACGTTGGGGATCCATTTTTCTAACTTTACCCTTTCGTGGGTGTTATATTTTTTTGAGGAGTTTTACAATGGGCTTTACCCGCTTTGGATGTATCTCTACTGGTTTTGTTATTCATTATTCTGCTGTTCAACTCCTACTAAGGTCAATTAAAAGACATTAACAATTTTTTTTTTTTTTCATTTTTATTCTGAACAATATTCTTGAAGAAAGAATTTTAATTTCTTTTCAAACTTCGCCTTTCGCCGAAGTCCGAATGTCGCAGCTCAGACAGCGCAGTGCGCAAGTCGGGGGCGACGACGGACTTCGCCCAAAACTGGGCGAAGTGCGAACGTCGGGGCGCCGACGGACTTCGCCCGAAACTGGGCGAAGTTCGAACTTCGGGCGCACCGACGGACTTCGCCCGAAACTGGGCGAAGTTTGCACTTCGGGCCTGTTGACGGACTTCGCCCGAAACTGGGCGAAGTTTGCACTTCGGCAGCGAAGTTGGAAAGGCTTCGCTGAGACTTGCCCAACTTCGGCCTTGGAGTCTTTTCTTGACTTCTTCGTCTTGCGCAGCGCCGCTGGGTTTGCCTGGCTTGGCAAGGCCCGTATGAGAGAAGATAAATGCCGAAACAGAGAACAATAATCTTTAGCACATTAAAACTGTAAACCCTAAAGATGCCACAAACTACAACAAACTTTATTCATATGAAAAACTAGGGTTACAAAAATTCCTCAACCGAGGAAATAACAACATCTGCAGTCTATGCTGCAGGATAAGCTAAATAGACAAAATGTCGAGTCGGCTGCTCGGACATTAATCAGCTGAGCCACACTGCTCACTGAGATACTCTTCTTCTCCTGACTCCTCTCTGCTCTCTGCCTTCTGCTTCTTGCACTCTGCTTCTCCTCTTGTCTGAAATACCCGAGATGCCTTATATAGCCGCGGGAAGAGGAGGATAGGGCTTATCCTCTGACAGGTTCTGACAGGCCCTCAACTAGGGTTTTTGACCAATCGCCGCACTAGCATTAAATCGTCGAACTGGCATTAACTTCTGCAGCGATCGAATCTTTCGTACGTCACATCCGTCGAGGGTAGGTGCGACGTCATGTCATACGTTTTTGCCGAGATCTCCAACTGCGTGAGCGTAGTCCGGCTTCGCCCAAATTCGGAGCGCAGTCTGGCGGAGGCATGAAATCTGGGTTAATTTTTCTAACACCCTCCTTTAAGCCTGATTTCATGAGCGCTTTGACTCCAAGCTACTCTCGCAATCTACTAAAGTCTTCCTCCTTCAAAGGCTTCGTGAAGATGTCAGCCAACTGCTCCTTGGATCTACAAAACTGTAGTTGTACTTCATCGAATTTCACCAGCTCTCTGATGAAATGATACCGGATGTCTATGTGCTTCGTTCGGCCGTGGAAGACGGGATCCTTTGACAGTGCGATGGCCGAATTGTTATCACAAAAAATTGTTGTCGCACCTTTCGGAGGAAAGTTCAGTTCACTCAGAACTCTTCGCAGCCAAACTGCCTAGCATGCGACTGACATGGCGACGACATATTCTACTTCGGCTGTGGACAATGCAACGATGGGTTGTTTCTTGGACGCCCATGAGACTACCCCTGATCCGAGATGGAAAGCATACCCGAAGGTGCTCTTTCGATCATCGATACTGCCAGCCTCGTCACTATCTCTGTGAAGCCGACCAGTTCCAACTTGTCTTGTCTGGCATAAAATAGGCCATGGTTTCGCATCCCGTTGACATAGCGCAAGATCCTCTTGCCTCGCTGCTAGTGCGTGTCCTTCGGAGTCTCCATGAAACGGCTAATCAGACTGACTCTAAACATCAGATCTGGTCGAGTTGCAGTCAAATACATCAGACTGCCAACTAGCCTTTTGAACAAGGTTGGATCTACATTCCTCCTTGTATCCAACTTGCTCAGCTTCAAACCTGTGACTATAGGTGTGATGGTAGGTTTGCTGTCCTCCATCTTGAAGCGCTTTAGGACATCCTTCGCATACTTGCCCTGAGAAATGAAGATGCCATCTGCCGATTGGTCAACTTCAATGCCGAGAAAATATTTCATCAGCCCCATGTCAGTCATTTCAAACTCGGACTTCATGGCTGTTCTGAACTGTGCAAATAGGCTGCTGCTATTGCCAGTATATATCAGATCGTCTACATACAGGCAGACGATGATGAGCTCACCTGTTGCATTTGTCTTCATGTACAGGGAGTGCTCATATGGGCATTTGACAAACCCATTCTCTTGAAAATAGCCGTCAATACGGCTGTACCATGCCCTGGGTGCTTGCTTCAACCCATACAGGGCCTTCTTCAGCTTCAAGACTTTGCCCTCTTGCCCTTGAATTTCATAACCTGGTGGCTGGTCTATGTAGACCTCTTCTTCCAACACTCCGTTGAGGAAGGCCGACTTGACATCCATCTGGTACACGCTCCATCCTTTCTGAGCTGCCAGTGCCAGAATCATTTTGACTGTGTCAAGTCGGGCTACAAGTGCATACACCTCATGATAGTCAACTCCTAACTTCTGCTTATAGCCTTTCGCCACTAATCTGGCCTTATGCGTGTCAACTTCTCCTTGGGCGTTGAACTTTGTCTTATACACCCATTTGACCCCAATGGTCTTCTTCCCTACTGGAAGATCAGTTAGCTGCCATGTCTCATTCTTTTCAATGGCTGCTATCTCTTCATCCATCGCCTGCACCCACTTATGATTCAGACTTGCGTCTTCGAACTCTACTGGATCAACTTCAGTAAAGAATGCAAAGTCAGAGTGCTCTTCATCTATGTGGGTTTGGGTTGCCTCATAGATTTCTCGCAAGCTCTTTGTTTTCACTAGCATCACTAGGTTCTGGATTCTACTTGCGAGTGGAGGCGACCGAGATGGAGTGGTTGTGCTACTACTGGCACCGTTGTTGCTGTTGGAAGTTGCAGGTGGTTGCAGACTTCCTTCTTCCAAGTCAACAGACTGTACTACTATTGGCTCTAACTGGCCAGTCTCTGACTTCCCATTCTAGGATTTATCTTCAAGAAACTTCACATCACGGCTAATGATGAGCTTCTTCGTCACAGGGTTGTACAACCTATATGCCTTCGCCTGATCACTATACCCTGTGAAAATGCACTTCTCAACTCTATCATCCAACTTCTGCCGCTTCTCTTCTAGAACATGTGCATATGCAATGCACCCGAACACACGCAAGTGAGCCACACTTGGCTTCACTCCGCTCCAGGCCTCCTGAGGGATTTTGTCCTTCACGCTTTTGGTGGGACATCTGTTCAACAAGTAGACTGCACATGTTACAACCTCTGCCCAGAATTCATGCGACAATCCCTTCGCCTTCATCATGCTTCGTGCCATTTCCATGATGGTTCGGTTCTTCCTCTCAGCTACACCATTCTCATCGTGGCGTGTATCCGGCAATGAACTCGCCTTCGAATTCCATGTTGCTTGTAGAAGTTATGGAATTCGTTGGAGATGTATTCACCTCCACCATCTATCCCGAGAGTCTTGATCTGATATCCGCTCTGTTTCTCCACCAGAGCCTTGAACTCCTTGAATCTGGAAAATGCCTCTGACTTCAGCTTGATGGCATAAATCCAAGTCTTTCGACTGAAGTCATCCATGAATGTCAAGAAGTATTTGTTGCCAACAAACGTGGTGGTCTGCATCGGACCGCAAATGTCTGAGTGCACCAACTCCAATGGTCGTGATGCTCTCCAAGACTGTCCTACAGGGAATGCATCCCTATGCTGCTTGTCGACTAGGCAACCTTCACAAACTTGGTTCGGTTGCTCAATAAGGGGTAAACCCTTCACCATTCGCATCCTATGCAGTTGATTCAGGCCACTGAAGCTCAGGTGACCGAATCTGAGATGCCACAGCTAGGTAGCATCTTTCTCAACTGCACTTAGAGACATCAATGATTCATTCTGAATCTGTAGTGGAAACATTTTGTTTTTCATCATGGACACAGTTGCAATTTGTCCATGGACTTTGTCTCTGATGGAACAGACACCGTCTTTGAACAGTATAGTGTGCCCCTTCTGCACAAGTTGTCCAACACTTAGCAGATTGTGCTTCAACCCAGGCACATAAAAAACATCTTGAATTGTTTTTCTTTCACCGTGTCGGGTGCGGATGAGGATCTTTCCTTTCCCCATCACAGGAACTTTGTTGTTGTTCCCCATCTTGACTTCGTACCGGACTGTTTCATCCAGTTTGTGAGAACATCTCTCTGTTCCCAGCCATGTGGTTGCCGCAACCACCGTCAAGATACCGGATGTTTTTCTTGCTCTCCTCTTCAATACTGCAAGTCAACAGTACATTTCCTCCTACCACATTTTTGGGTTCCTCCGTATAATGGGCTTGCTGCTGATTTGCGTTCGCCATCTTCTTCCTGCACTGTGAGGCATAATGGCCGAAATTGCTGTAGCAGTAGCATTGGACCTTTGACATGTCCTTCTTCTGCTGAGAGCATCCTTGCTGATTTTTGCCGTTGCCTCTTCCTCCTTGCTGATGAAAGTTGCAACTTGGCTCAGCGTCCTGAGGGTTTGATCTCCCTCCTTGCTTGTTACTTCTCCCACGCCTGCTTCTGCCTCTTCCTCCTTGAGAACTAGAAGCACTGTGGTGGGAGTCTTGTCTGCCGCTGTCTCGGACTGAGACTTGCGCTTTGAAGGCTTGCTCCAAAGAAGACTGAGTTGAGCGGCTCAGCCTCTGTTCATGGGTCTGCAGAGAACCCATGAGTTTGTCTGTCGAGAGGGTTGTCAAATCCCTCGACTCTTCGATTGCTATCACAACCGAGTCAAACTTGGTAGGCAGACTTCTGAGAATCTTCTCCACGATTCTCTGGCTCTGCACGATTTCACCATTCAACCGCATCTGGTTGATGATATCTGTTGTCCGGGTGAAGAAGTCGCTCATCGACTCGGACTCGCTCATCTGCAGGTTCTCAAACTCCCTCCTGAGCATCTGTAGCTTCACCAACTTCACTTTGTTGATGCCCTGATACGAACTTGCCAGGTTTCCCAGGCCTGCTTGGCCTTGGTGGCTGATGCAATCCGTGGGAAGATGGTCTCCTCAACCGCTTGCATGATGTAGAAGAGGGCCTTCTGGTCCTTCTTCTTGTGCTCTTTCAACAGATCCTTGTCTGCTTGAGAGAGGGTGGCTAGTGCTGCTGCATCTGCCGGTTCTAGGTAGCCGTTCTCGACTAACTCCCATAGCTCCTGAGATCCGAACAGGATCTTCATCTGGATGCTCCAATAATCGTAGTTCTTGCCATTAAATCATGGGATCTGCAACTGTAGGGAATTCTTTTTGGAATCCATCTTCTATCTCCGCGTCATGGCTCAATCAGCTCTGATACCAATTTGAAGAAAGAATTTTAATTTCTTTTCAAACTTTCGCCTTTCGCCGAAGTCCGAATGTCGCAGCTCAGACAGCGTAGTGCGCAAGTCGGGGGCGACGACGGACTTCGCCCAAAACTAGGGCGAAGTGCGAACGTCGGGGCACCGACGGACTTCGCCCCAAACTGGGCGAAGTTCGAACTTCGCGTGCACCGACGGACTTCGCTCGAAACTGGGCGAAGTTCGAACTTCGCGGGTGCCAACGGACTTCGCCCGAAACTGGGCGAAGTTCGTACTTCGCGGGCGCCAACGGACTTCGCCCGAAACTGGGCGAAGTTTGCACTTCGGGCCTATTGATGGACTTCGCCCGAAACTGGGCGAAGTTTGCACTTCGGCAGCGAAGTTGGAAAGGCTTCGCTGAGACTTGCCCAACTTCGGCCTTGGAGTCTTTTCTTGACTTCTTCGTCTTGCGCGGTGCCGCTGGGTTTGCCTGGCTTGGCAAGGCCCGTATGAGAGAAGATAAATGCCGGAACAGAGAACAATAATCTTTAGCACATTAAAACTGTAAACCCTAAAGATGCCACAAACTACAACAAACTTTATTCATATGAAAAACTAGGGTTACAAAAATTCCTCAATCGAGGAAATAACAACATCTGCAGTCTACGCTGCAGGATAAGCTAAACAGACAAAATGTCGAGTCGGCTGCTCGGACATTAATCAGCTGAGCCACACTGCTCACTGAGATACTCTTCTTCTCCTGACTCCTCTCTGCTCTCTGCCTTCTGCTTCTTGCACTTTGCTTCTCCCTCTGTCTGAAATACCCGAGACGCCTTATATAGCCGCGGGAAGAGGAGGATAGGGCTTATCCTCTGACAGGTTCTGACAGGCCCTCAACTAGGGTTTTTGACCAATCGCCGCACTAGCATTAAATCGTCGAACTGGCATTAACTTTTGCGGCGATCGGATCTGTCAGACGTCACATCTGTCAGAGGGTAGGTGCGGCATCATGTCAGTCCTTTTTGCCGGGATCCCCAACTGCGCGAGCGTAGTCCGGCTTCGCCCAAATTCGGAGCGCAGTCTGGCGGAGGCATGAAATCTGGGTTAATTTTTCTAACAATTCTGATCATCAGTTCCATTGTGTTGTTTGTTATTTTATTAAACCACATCAATCCATGGCTTTTAACAACATTTTTCGGCACTCATCGTCTATCGATGTTTTATCAGGAACTTATGACAGTCATCTCTCTGTAAAGACCAGAGAGAATCTCCAATCTCATGTCTTTGACACGGCTTAAGCCATAGGAGTTTTGAATAGAACTGAACTTTTGTAAAGCAACAGGGAAAGATACGTACGTAGAATAAATGCGAGGATCCATCCTAACAATGATCGGTTAAGTTATTTTTAGTTAAGAGAGCATGCGCCATACATTCGTACGCATAGTCGGTCAGTCAATAGCCTATTTGAATTATACAATAATTTCTTAATTGGATGGTTTTAAATTTTAGTTAAATTTATCGTTTATGCTGCACCGGTTTTGCAGACTCATAACTAAAATTTTAGTATAAAATGATTTACATCTCTTATTTTTATTTCCCTATCATTTTAGAGATATCACAATGCCACGTTTCCAAACTTATAATATATGATGTAATGTACCCGTCCAATTAAAAGGCTTTCCCTATCATTTTAGAGATATCACAATGCCACGTTTCCAAACTTATAATATATGATGTAATGTACCCGTCCAATTAAAAGGCTACCCGTTGTCCTTGTTAAATATATATTCACATTTTTCTGAAAGTCGGACATCATACAATGAGTTCTCCTGGGAGAGTGGCTAGCTTGGGTCGAGCATTTAAAATAAATAAAAATTATAGCCGATCTATTTAATTATTTTTTTTAGAATAACATGAAGAAACTTTAATTAACGATGCAAACTTGAGAATGACCGGAAAAAAAAATTAAAAATTCAAATTCAAAATCAATTTTTATAATATATTATTTTAATAATATGATGATTTACTTAGACTTTTAAAACTAAAAAACATTTTAAAAAAATTTCATAATTAAAAAAAAAAAAAATTCTTTGCTTCTGTGTAGAAAGTAATGTGGAAGCGCAGGGAGTGAGAGGTAAGGACTTCTTCCAGGCCTTGCTTAGGCTATGAAGCTTGTCACCGTTCAAACAAATCTATCTATTTTGAGGATTGCCCTGGAAATTTTAAAACCTTAAAAAATCTAAGGCTATTAAATATTTTTCTTTCCATGCTAAAATATGGAATTGACTCTGCTTAAGAGTGACAATCAACACTACAATATACTACAATATGCGGAAAACGTGTTGACAATCAACACCGCAATATGCGGGAAATGTGGTGTATAATGTGGAGAGAAGGATACAACGCAAAATACATGTGGATCAAATAGTTGTTGGAATGATATAAATGTTTGTGTTCATAATAATATATGGTATATCTTAGCTGTTAATTTCATTGATGAAAAATCTGGAAGTCATTTTGGAAAGATAAATAGGAGCGAATTCTTCTTGCATGTTGACAGCAATCACAATTATTTATAAAATTTTATAAAAATATTCTACAACTAAATATAAGATATAATTGTATAATTGTTTTGCTTTATTATTGGTGTAAGTGCACTAGCATAAAAGTAAAATGAAATTCAATCTATCATGGAAATAATATTCAATCTATCATGGAAATAATTGTATAATTGTTTTGTTTTATTATTGGTGTAAGTGCACTCGCATAAAAGTAAAATGAAATTCAATCTATCATGGAAATAATATTTATAGTTTTTAAAGAATATAAAAATATTGAGGGTTTGTTATATATAATTGAATTAATATTGGTTTAAGTTTCCTTGAGTAAATTCAAGGTTAGCATTAAAATGAAATATTTACGCCTAGAGGCGTTCCGTAAAGAGGTCATACATGTAAAAAATTGTTTTTTTAAATTAAAAAAGTTGATATTAATAAAAACATTTAAAATATTTAAAAATATTTAAACTAAAACAGCTGACTAAAAAATTAATAATTTTATTTTATTAATTCTTTTAAAATTATTAAAATTAGGTTTACTAATAAAATTATTGGAATTTTTAAAATAATTAGTTTTTCAATTGTTTAAGATAATTGATTTACTTTGAATTTTGAAATTTTTAAAATATGATCTTATTTTTTTATTTACTTTCTTTTGAATTTTTCTTTTTTCTTTGAATTTTTTTTTTGAAAAAAGAAAAATATGTTATATTTATAGATGTAATATCCTCCCGGTTCAAAAATTACTCTTAAAACATTACCATACATAATACAGATAATCATACACCTCATCACTATCATAGTTGAATTTCAATTTATCTAAATTATCCGAATTCCATAAACCATTCATTTATCTTCATGTTGTGTTGTTTTGTGGTCTAATTGTGATAAATTCATTAGACTTACTATCCTGTTATGCTATCTTCTTGTATCACCTCTTGCATCCCTTGGATTACTTGGCACCAGCTTAATTGGTTTTCCATATAAGAGTACACATATTATCCTTCCTCCAGATCTTTTCTCCAATCTGCCACCCTATTTTCCTCTCGCTTGATATATGTAATAAAAACATCTTGAAAAACCTGCCAAATCTTCTTGAACTACTTCCACATTCCTTCTCTTTCCAATTACCAACATATCAGATCCAAGATTCTAACTCAAACCTGAGAGTATATCTCTATCCACAACTTATGTAACTGTATATTTGCAGCTGTCACAGATGTTGACAAGATCGCCTGTCCTTTTGCTTCATTATTTGTTGCCTCCCATGCTTTTTGCTCTCTAGTTACACATGTTCTCCTTTCTAATTTTACATGATAATACCAAAACCAACTTTCTTAGGGTTTTTAGTAGAAGCTCCATCTGTGTTTGTGTTGGCATTTTTGCCACATTGAAATTTTGTTGTAAATTTGCCAGTAAAACTTACAAATGCTTCTTGAGTGTTTTCGCACATTGAACATTGTTTTTTGAAGTTTTTTGATGGGTGTAATTTCGGGTGCAATCAAAGTAAAATACTTTTTCTCCGAAATGTTTTGGTCCGAAATGCCCTTTTCGCTCTCCGAAATACCCTTTTCGCTTTTCGAAATGCCTTTTTCGCTCCAAAATATAATAAATGGGTGTAATTTCGGGTGCAATCAAAGTAAAATACTTTTTCTCCAAAATGTTTTGGTCCGAAATGCCCTTTTCGCTTTCCGAAATGCCTTTTTCGCTCCAAAATATAATAAATATTTCTCCTTTTAGGCATTTCATTGGTGCAACTATTCTACCGACAGTTTTTATTAATTTTCAAAGAAATGAAGTTTCCAAGATTGGTTCTACTTATGGCGGTAGAAGATCTTCCAAAGAAAAAGACAAAGATTGGGGTAAAATTTCATTCACACAGGATAAAAGTATTAAGTGCACATTCCAAGCAAAAGCTCGTTTCAGGCGAATTGAAGATGAGGGCTCATTTTGGGTGAAGTTTCATGTTTCCAATAAAAATCTTCTTTGAAAAAGGATTAATATTGATAAAATTAATTCCTGTGGCAATTTTATCACCAAAACTGCCAGGTGCTTTTGATTCCAGTGCAATATTGTTCATTTTCGAGGCACCGACCACTTCGTGGGTATGCATTTCCAAGGCGCCACCATAGAGAATGAAATCAGATCGTTGATTCCTGCTGAAGCTTGATATGCCATGTGATAAAATCAGTAGATATTTCCTTTGGCATTTGTTCATTGGTTCATGGTTGTTACCGAGGTGAGAGTTGCTGCTATTGGTGTCTGAGTGGCCGACACCTTGCCTCCATATGTATTTAATGAAAGAGGCGAAAACCTCTATAAATACTAATCAAAGTTCTATTTGTAAACAAGGTTGGATATTTTGCAAGAAAACTTCTTAAGTTCTCTGCATCAATAGAAGAGACTTGGCTTCTAAAATTTGCAAGCATTATTATGTGTGTGATTTCCTTCTATTTTTAAAGCATTTATTTTTATGCTTATGTTCCTGCTGTTAAGTTTCAAATTCTATTTTTGGATTTAAAACATTGTTGGTGAGTGAGTAAGTTTTGAAATGTGATCTGAGGGTTGTCCCTACAAAGGTGTGAGTAAAATTCTGTTGCTTTCCTTCTGTTATATGTTGTTATAAAACTTGGTGGAATTTTTGTTGTTAGTCTACCTCAATCTTACATTTTCGGCCTGTGGCCATATTTCCCATCTCTTTCTGTTATTTCTAATTTCTTTCCCGCAACTCTAGTCTTCAACAGTGTAGGATTTAGTAAGGGAACCAACCCTCTCTGGAGATTGGTCCGGAGGACATCTCTTTCCTTCGGCCTTTCAATGTTGGCCGAGTCTAGGGTGCACAAGTGATCATATCTTGTACTTAGGCAGATTTGTGACCAACAATTTTTGGCACGCCCGATGGGACTTAAAAGAGTCCATTCTTAGTAGAATTTAGGTTTGATGTTCACCTTTTTTTTTCTGAATGATTAGAACATCTGGCGACTCGATCATATCCAGAAATCTCCGAACATGGGGACGGTGAAAGATATACTTCATGATCACAAGATCGAAGGCTGAAAAATCTGAAAACCCCGTTGAGTTTTTTGAACTCGACATCCAAAAATTAGGTGAAAGCCCTAGGTTGGTCACCCCATCACTTACGTCATTCGCAACATCCTCACAAATAGCTAGTGTGTTTTCTATTTCTCCAAGTCCAGTTAGTACTGCCACCAGTGTTCCTCCACCCCCACCTCATATTCCAGTTCACATGGCACAGTCGCATCAACAACAATAGCCACCAAGGCAGTTCCCTGCATGGAACAGCTCAGGAGCCTTGAACTTGCAAGCATAGAACCCAGTTCCTCAAGCTGCATTAAAAGCTTTGCCGACCTATGATGGTACTGGAAAAACTGCATATGAGCATATCCAAGATGTAGCTGCTTTGGCGATGATTCATGACATTCTAGATGAAGATGTGATGGTTAAGTTGTTGGTCTTGTCGCTTAGAGGAAAATTGCTCTATTGGTACCGATCATTGGAGCCTGGCACCATTACTTCATGGGATCAGTTGGCTGAGTTGTTGATCAAGAATTTCCATGAGCAAGCTGATCCATATTCTTTGCTGCACCAATTTACCACCATTCAGAGGCATCCTCAAGAGGAGATTGTAGATTTTAATGTTCGATTTGTGCAAAGTTGGCAAAGAGTTCCAGATGGTTTGAGGCCTATGCATGAACAAGCGGCGTTCTATTACCTTCGAGCGCTCAACACCGATATTGGTATGGCAGTACATCAGGCCAATGTGAACACATTTCTGGATTTGTATACACAAGCTCAAAAGGCCGAAGCTGATTTGATTGTTGTAGGTAGGCTTCCTCCGAAGGTAACTATGCCCATTATTCTCGATCTCCCACAATATCTTCATTCTAGCGCATTTTCATAGCCTATGCCGGTAATGTATCCGATCCCTTCATGGAATTCAGCACCCCCTCCGATCGCTCCTATCCTGGTATCACAATAGTCAGCTTCTAGTTTTCCATAATTACCTGCCCCGTCAGCTCCTCAACGACCTCCATCTATCCCGTTTCCTGCATTACCTGCACCACCGACACCACTACCTTTATCGACACCTCCTGCCCCCTTAAATCCTGATCCTTACACGACACTTTTGCAAGAAGTGAAGTCCGCTAATTCAGCTATAAGAGCAATGGGCAACAAAATCACAGTTATCGAAAGAAAGCAAGCTGAGAGAGATTTCCAACCCAGGAGATTTCAACCTCTGCCAATCACCAGGGAACAAGCGGCTTCAACAAGCAAGGTATCTGAGAGGAACCCAACTGTATCAATGAATGAGGAAGTTAGCCCCATAGATAGAACATACTGGTGCTCTACATGTAATGATCCACACGATGAGGAGACTTGTATGGTTCATTTGAACTATGTGCAAACACTAGCTGCAAGCTCTTCTGGAGGTCAGGTTAATATGATTACTGAAATGGATCACAATTTCATGGTTTCATCAGAAGAACAAGTTTCAGTTCTCACAAGAGCTGGAAAGAAGCCAGTTATAGTAGATCTAGCTGAGATGGAACCGTTAAGGGTACCTGCTGACCCAAAGGTGCAAGATGAGAAGAAACAAGTAAAAGCTCCTGCTTCAACATCAAAGCCAGATTCACCTATTCTATTGAAAGATCTTTTACCACCACAAGCAAAGGAAATATTGCAAGAAAAAGCATCAACTTCGCAAGCAAGAGCTGAAACAGAGGAACAAGCCAGAGAAAAGCTCAAGTATCCATATTTGACTAAAATACAGAGGGTAGAAGCCACACAACAATATCGGAGCAAATATGAGGCCACTAACAAAAGGGAGTCTGGTACGTCCGCATACAACATTGTTGAAGAGTTGAAGAAGATTCCTGCTAAGGTTAGTCTTTATGATGCATTACAATTACCTGGGCAAGTTGATCTGTTACAAGAATCATTGAAGTCTGTGAAAGATAATAGAAAAAGTCCTACCCAGATAATTTTTGCTCAAGCATTGACTACTTCAGCCACTGGAAAGAATAGACCACCCCCTTTCTATTTGTCACTCAGGATGGAGGGTTGGATAGTGCACAATTGCATGATTGATTCTAGCGCTGCGACAACTGTCATGCCAAAGGCAGTTTGTGAAGTCATGGGTATGGAGTATACAAGGAGTAGCCCTGGAGTCTTGCAGTTGGATGGGACACCTATGAAAATAGTAGGTGTGATCAAGGATATTCCCATTGTCCTCCATAGTATGCCACAAATCACAGTCATCCAGGAAGTGGTAGTAGTTGACCTGGAACCTTACTTTAGCATGTGCCTCTCGAGGGAGTTCACGGCTAAGCTAGGAGGATACCTTTCCTTAGACTACTCGCATTTGGAGATACCATTCAAGGGAAAGAAGATCCACATTCATAATGAGAAGCCCTCACCTTTTCACATTGAGAAGTTGGAAGAAGAAAGTTCCCCAGGAGCGGTTAACATGGTGACCGAGGAGTTAGGAGAGGTTGATTTGATGGAAGAAGCATTGGGTGAGCTTCACCTCAAGGATGAGTTTTCGCTCATGGACTTCAATGCGATGATTGGAACAGACATTGGCTGTTATACTATCACAAAGCCAGAACAGATTGAAGAAAAGGTTCCTGATTCTCCCGATCCTGTTGCAGATCAATTATGGAGAATGTATTTTGATGGCACCAGATGCAAGAATGGTGCAGGAGCCGACGTTGTGTTGATCTCCCCTGAAGGATTGCAAAAGACTTATTCTTATAGGCTAACTTGGGGTTGCACAAATAATGCAGCTGAATATGAGGCTTTATGCCTTGGATTGAAGAAAGCTGAGAAGTTGGGTATTACACAGCTGTAGATTTTTGGTGACTCGAAACTTGTTACTAATCAGATCACTAACAGGTGTGTGGCAAAGCAACACTACCTGAAGGCATACCGCAATAGAGTCTGGGACTTGTTTGAATATTTCACTGCTTTAAATGTTCAGGCAATTTCAAGAGAGCTAAATAAACATGCAGATATTCTTGCCTCTCTCGGTGCTAACTACTCTCCTATAGAACAAGTAGTTAGAAAGCCTAAGACAGTTAGGGTAATTTACAGACCCTCAGTTCCTGACAAAAGTCTCTATTGGCAAGTATTTGATAATGATGAGCAGATAGTTAATTTCTTGCTTAAAGAAACTACAAGTGCTGATGATAGAGTCCTTGTTGAAGAAGAGAGAGAAGGGATGATTCAACTAAAAAATAATCACATCCCTAGGGGACTGATTACACTTGAAAGTTTGTTCGACCAGAGTGATCGGGTTGAGAAGCACAAGATTAGAATAGATGCGAAGGATTATAAAGAATTGAATTTGGAGCCTGAGAAAGTCATCAAGGTTGGAATAGATGGCACCCCAGAAGAACTCGAAGATATCAAGAAATTGTGTTTCGAGTATCCAGATATTGTCGCTTGGAGCTACCACGATTTGAGGGGTTACGATAAGAATGTGATTCAGCATACTATAGAATTGCAGGAAGGGGTAAAACCTTTTTGTCAGAAACAGCGGCCTGTCAATCCCAAGATTGAAGTCCTCATGAAAGCGGAGCTGTTGAAGATGCTAGAGGCCAAGATAATCTATCCAATCAAGCACTCAACATGGGTGGCTAACCTGGTCCCAGTACGAAAAAAGAATGGAGACATTCGGTTGTGTGTTGACTTTCACAATCTCAACCAGGCATCTTTAAAGGATCATTACCCTCTACCTCAGATCGATCAAATACTTCATGTAGTAGCTGGCGCCCAGAGATTCTCATTGCTTGATGGTTTCTCTAGGTATAATCAGATTTGGGTGAAAGACGAGGATCAATATAAAACAACATTCACCACCAAGTGGGGTACTTTCGCCTACCAACGGATGCCATTTGGACTTTCAAATGCTGGTGCCACTTTTCAGAGGGCTATGGACATTGCTTTCGGTGAGTTATTGAATAGAATTATTGTAATCTATCTTGACGATATGACTGTGTTTTTGCATCGTAGAGAAGACCACATTGCTCATTTGAGGTAGGTGTTTGAGAAGTGCCGTGAGTTTGGGATCTCAATTAATCCTAAGAAGTCCATATTTGCTATCAAATAAGGGAAGTTGTTGGGCCATGTAATCTCACAAGAAGGATTGGCAATCGATCCTGCAAGAGCTAAAGCCCTTTTGAGGCTACCATTGTCGGCCAATAAAAAATATTTGCAATCTTTCTTTGGCCAAATCAATTTCATTCGTAAGTTTATTGTTGGTTTCGCTCAAGTGGTGAAACCCATGATTGAGCTTTTGAAGAAAGGTGTTGAGTTTAAATGGACCGAGACAAGAAAATAGGCTTTCAAGGAAATCAAGGAGAGGATTACTCAGGCTCCAGTATTGATTAATCCTGATTATTCTAAAGATTTCATTCTCTATGCGGTTGGCGAACAAGAGAGTTATGTTGCTGTTTTGACACAATCACAAGAGGATGGAGGTGAGAAGCCAATTGCTTTCTTGAGTCAGGTTATTTCTCCTCATCAAGAGAAATATAATTTTATTGAGAAACAAGTATATGCAGTAATGAAAGCATTAAAGAAATTTCGACACTTCGTTTCTCAGAGCAAAACGGTTGTGCATGTCATACACCCTGATGTAAGAAATTTTATTCTCCAAGGAGAATTAGGAGACAAGAGAGCAAGGTGGGGTATCAAAAATTCAAGAATATGATGTGGAGATCCGTCCAACCAAGTTAGTTCATGGGAGAGCTCTATGTCAGGAGCTAGCCAAAAGTGCAACTTCTGAGTCATTAGATGTGTTGCATGAGGATAGTCTGGACGAAAAAATTTGTGCAAACCATACCACCAACGATCTTGATTGGACCGAGGAGCTAATCAATTATTTTATTTCAGGCATATGTCCATCTCGCCTTGATGCTTCGCAACGTCGGAGATTCAGGTTGCAAGCTCTTAGGTATACTTTGTTGCCTGAAGGGCTATTCTACAAAAATATTGATGGAATTCTTCTCAGGTGTGTGAGGGACTCCGAAAAAGAAAATATTTTAGAAGAATTTCATTCTGGACTATCAGGTGGTCATTATGCAGGAAGGTCCATGGCCTTAAAAATCATTCGAGCAGGCTATTTTTGGCCTACTTTGTTTGTTGATGCTCACAAAGTAAGTACCCATTGCGACAGTTGTCAGCGATATGTTGGTAGAGTCAAAAAAGGGGCATTACATCTTCGCCCGATTCAAGTAGAAGCACCTTTTCAGCAGTGGGGCCTTGACTTTGTGGGAGTTATTGAACCTAACTCATCTGTCGACCACAAGTATATCTTGACTGCGATTGATTACTTCACCAGATGGACTGAAGCAATTCCAACCAAGAAAGTGGATCAAACCACAGTCATCACTTTCCTTGAGGGGTTGATCACTCGCTTTGGTGTCCCAGATGCCATTATAACAGATAATGGAACTCCTTTCATAGGTGCTAGAATCAGTGAATTTGCGGGTACGTATGGAATTTATTTGAAAACTTCATCTAATTACTATCCATAGGGGAACGACCTGGCTGAGTCAACAAACAAGAACCTGCTCAAAATTTTGAAGAGGACCCTTGGCGATAACAAGCGGAGCTGGCACTTGCTTTTAAACCAAGCATTATGGGCTGATCGCATCTCGGTAAAAAAATCCATCAAGACGTTCCCTTATTCCTTGGTGTATGGTAAAGAAGCTATTTTGCCTATTCATATTGAATTACCGGCCCTCCAAACTTGGCATTTGGTTGATGATGAAACTGATGAGTCCGATCCCATGAGCATGAGGTTGGCTCAACTTTTACAGTTGGAGGAAGAAAGGGAGAAATCGTACCAAGCCTTCATAAAGCATGCTGAAATGACGAAGAAATGGTTCGATAAAAAGGCTTCTGAAAGGACCTTTAAGGTTGGCGACCTTGTATTGAAGTGGAATGAAAAGAAGTCAAAGCCCGACAAACATCACAAGTTCGAGGCAATATGGGAAGGTCCATTTCAGATCACAGGTGCCAATCAAATTAATTCTTTTTATTTGCAAGATATGGACGGTAATGCACTATCAATTCCAGTTAATGGTCTTCATTTGAAGGCCTATTATCAGTGAAAATAGAGATTATGGATGTAAATATGTACATATTTTCCTTTTCACGTTATTTTCTTCTTCGTAGCAATAAAAAGAAAAAAAGAGAATTTTTTTTTTTGAAAAAGTGGTCAAGGCCCGGGACTTCCCAGGAGGTCACCCATCTGAGTGCTACTCTAGGAAGGTTATGCTTAACTGGGTAGTTATTAGCAAAATTGAAACCAGAAGATCGAATGGGATGATGTGTTTAGAGGATCCAAAATTTTGGAGGTGTAAAAAAAAAAAAAAAAAAAAGGCTCCATTTTTTTGCCCTTTTCCCCATTCTATACCCTTACCTTGCCAACCCCCGTTTTCTGCTTTTTTTGGCTGCTATTTTTCCTCCCCTTTCCTTCCCCAAAAAATATAAAATTTCCCTCCATATTTTTGAAATTCGAATTTTCGAGATTTCCCCCTCTTTTGCTTCCCGCTTTTCCTCTCCCTTGACAAACCTGCCTTGAAAAATCTGCTTTCTTCCATTTTTGTTTTTCCCATGCCCCGACACGTCTGTTTCGGAAATCCGAAATCACTATTTCGGATTCCGCCTTCCGTGTTCCGCGCTTCCTTCCACTACCCCTCTGTTCCTCCTTCAAAAAATGCAAAAGCGCCCAACAAAAAAAAACCCAAAAAACAAAAAATAGAACAAAAACTTTCCTTCCGCCCCACTTCCATAGCCCGAAATGCCTGTTTCGGGATTCCGATTTGACTGCTTCGGCCTCCGAAAACCCTGTTTCGCTTCCCCTTCACAAAAAAAACCACAAAAAAAAACAAAAAACTTTTTTTTTTTAAATTTCTCCCTCCTCGCCCTACATTACCCTTTTTGGGTTCTGCCATGCCCATTTCCACCTCCCAAAAATGCCATTTTGGGTTCCAAAAAAAAAAAAACATTCAAACCCTTTCTCCCCCCTTTTCCGCCACACCATTCCATTTTCATGCCTCCATTACCCGTCATCCCCGCATATTTATTTATTTATTTTTCCTTTTTTTTCATCCCACGTCATACACTCCGCCCACTCATCACGCTTTCTAAAAAAAAACAAAAAAACAAACATTGGAATGCATGCGTTGCCCATAAAATTAGTAAGATTTCCAATGGATACACAAGAAAAATTATAAAAGGAAGCCATCGCTTCGGTTTTCAATCAAACCATTTGCAGAGTTCTTGTTTTGCTCCAAGGTTTGTCGTTCTTTGCTGCATATTCAAGGAAAGCTGAAGATGGGGAAGAAAGCTATGGAAGCCAAGAAGATAAAAGTGCAAAAAAGGCCTGAAATCGAGAAGAAGCAACGAAAAGCTCGAGCAGACGAGGATGAAGATGTGGAATTAAGACCCTATGAAGATTGCCTGGCACAGATTAATGATTGCAAAATCACCAACAAAGGAGCAAAAAAGCTGCGTTTGGATGCCAAATTTGCTGCACAAAAAATGTCTGCTGAGAGTCCCCGTACTATAGCATTTCATTCTCATCTCTCCTGGTACCTGTGTACACCCATGCACCCATGTCCCGAGCTGATTTGGGCAATTGCACAATGTTATAATGTTGATTCAAGAACTGTCCAAAATGCCCACGGAGAAGATTTATTTAGTATTTCAGCTAATTCCATCCGGGATGCATTTGCTTGTGGTGTGCAACCTCCGTCTTATGCCACACACAAAAAGCTCAATTTTAAAGAAGAGGAAGAGAGGTATCAATCTGAAAGCACGAGGATACGAAAACAAAAAGGAAAATGCCAAGTACGATGCGTGTAAAACCAAACTTAACGCTAAAAGCCTATATATTGAAAAATGCATGAAAGGAAAGGACATAAACGAATCGACACAAGATAAAAGCAATATGGAATACGGCCCTCTTTATTGATATGCTTTTAAAGTCGTGTTACAATACGTCTCCTTCCCTTTTAGGGGATAGGAGCGTCAAATATGTTTCTTGTCACATCCATGGATAGCAATCCTTCTTCCGCGTGCCCACATGTAAGATGGGCGGACCAAAATGTCATCGCCGCTTGTGTATATGAGTGTTGACTCCTTACTGCTCCTCTGATGTCGAAGACCTGCGTTCAAGGAAACAGAAAATATCAGTAGCACCTGCAGATAGAATAGAACATGTATTTCCCAAGGCCTATTGTTAGTGTATGCATGAAAATATTAAAACGATAACCAAATAACATCAGAACGACCTAAAAATTTGACATAAGCATGAATATGTTACCAGGAAGCCACTGCAAAAGGAACAGTCAGGAAATTCCTCACAGATTTGTATTCGCTCTGGGGCGGGACGAATAAACCTGCAACAAATTGTTAGAAAGCACCCTCTTCAATGTCCTATCCAGGAAGCTCCAAATGACCTGCAAAGTTGGGGTTAGCTAATTGGGGGTATTTTGGGATGACCCAGATGGTCATATTTCTCCAATTTGGCCTCTATCACCCAGAATATGATGGCGCTATCTGCATGTTAGTGAAGGCGGGAAATGATAAAAACATGATCAAAACTTGTCAAAATGAAGTGAAATTTAAACTACAACCTATTTAAATAACCTAGAATAAGATGCAAAAAAAAAATAAAAGAAATCTACCATATATTTCTAATCGCTCCGGGGTGGGGCGTTTAGAACTGCGACAGTTTGGGGGGCGCCGGGGCAGGACGCCCACCGTTTGGGACTCTTTTTTGGCACCAATCCACTTGGGATGGGTCCAAAACCTCTTATGGGGTGTTGTCAACAAATTTTGTGGGATATTATGGCCAAATGTTCGGGTTTGGGCTCCAGATTTGCGCTTCCAATAACCACCCTATGACCTCCCTTCCAAAAGAGATCAAGGATGTGAAAGGCACAAATCAAAAGGTATGTGTGTGGATGTAAAATGGCAGCACTTCGTTGCTCAAAATGCTACCTCTCTCTCTATATTTTGGGTGAGAAGACTCACCAATTTATAGACCTAGGGTCTCTCTGTTTGAATGCGCATGCGAGGGCGCCACTGGAGTTGCATGTCCTATTTTGGGAAAAATATTATTCCCTGATTTAGAGTCTCCTTGCATGAGGCCTCCAAAAATCAAAGACATGCATGACTGAAGTCTCTCTCCTTGATTTGAAGTCGTTCCTCACAATTGCATGGCCTGAAGCTGTAGTTAACTGGCGGACTTGTCGAGGTTTGACTTTTTTGCCAGTCAAACCTTCTATTCACCTCACCCTGGGGCGAATGCTGATAATCGTCCCTGGGTGGGACGAATACCAGTTTGTATTCATCCCAGGGTGGGACGAGTAGGGAGCAAAGTGCCAAAAAGGTGCCAAATTGACCTTTGACCTTCCAAACTACTTTTGGGAGTGGTTAGGACCACTGTTTAACCTCTGGGGGCTGCCCTAGGGGTTGTGTGTGTCAATGCGATCAGCGCTTGTTGTCACATAATCGGATTGGTGTTGATTTTGGTGTCTACAGATGCCCCTTTTTGGGATGCATTGTGCAAGGCGCAGTGTCGAGCAAAAATAGATAACCAAAGCACTAATGATTAGGGTTTCTCAGTAACCTAACCAACTCTTGATGCCCCAAGTATGGAAAGGGCATGCATTCTTGAATCCTTGCTTCGACGAGCTAAGGAACTTAATTCAAGTGTTAACCTTTTTCGGTGAGGTGTTACTTGAGCTTGGACATTGATCAGTCATGAATAGGCAAAGGGCGCAACCTTTTGTCTATGGGAACCTTGAGTTCATGATTCATGAATGCCAAGTGTTTGATCAGCTTGTGATTATTGCTTGTTTGCTGCCCCAAGCAAGGGCATGATTGTCTTTGTCAATGATCCTTTGAATGCATGTTATTTCCTTGATTGGGTGTGTTTTTGTTGATTGGTGACTAAGTGTGACTACCCCCTCAAGCGACGAATCGATGAGGGAATGACCAACATGAGAAAAGTGACGAGTCACTTGACCCAAGATGACTTAGGTAAGGGTGCCTTCAGTTGTTTACCATTGAATGCTTAAGCAGTTTCTGAACATTCTGACCTATTTTTGGTGGGTTTTAACCCTTTTTGTGACGCATTTTGGAGCTGAAATTGTCAAAAATTCGTCCTCCCGTGGAGCGGTCCGGCTATGGTAGCCTTCTTAGGGAGTAGGATAGTGACAATTTGTGACCCCAACATCTATTTTGGATGCCAAGAATGTCAGGCGCAAAGGCGCCTTCGTTCGACAATGTTATTGCTATTTTTGGTTGGGTTTTGACCCGTTTTGTGACGCCGTTTGGGGA
Source organism: Wollemia nobilis (assembly GCA_028583015.1). NCBI lineage: Eukaryota > Viridiplantae > Streptophyta > Pinopsida > Araucariales > Araucariaceae > Wollemia > Wollemia nobilis. Next base: position 3,378,757 of record JAQPPZ010000349.1, on the reverse strand, counting down.
TGAAATTCTTAAAAATCCGTCCTCCCGTGGAGCGGTCCGGCTATGGTAGCCTTCTTAGGGAGTAGGATAGTGAGGATTTGTGACCCCGACGTCTATTTTGCATGCCCGGAATGTCAAGTGCAAAAGCACTCTCATTGGACAATTTTATTGCTTGTTTTGGTGCATTTTGTGCAGTTTTTGATGTTTTTGAAAGTTTTGTGGGATTTTGATGATATATATACAGATGACTTTCTTTGTGTTTATACACTTGTCATGGTTTGTTTTGTTATGCACATTTTTTTATGATGATGCATGTGGTATTATGAATGCGATGTTTCTAATTATATGATGTATGCATATGGAATGAATGAAATGAGTTGTTGATAACTTGTCGATGGCACCATAGACTGTACAAGATTTACTGGCTTTCTGTACTTATGGGATGGCTTTGTGGAATGACTTTGCATGTGAGAACTTTGTTTTTGTATTTTTTGTATTTTCTGATGGTGATGGATGTAATGAAATGTACCAGTTGTTTTAAAATGTAGTTAAGCTTTTCTGAGATTCAGATATTTTAACTAACTAGCCAAGACTATACATTTATCTCGCAAGACTTTTGAACAAGGTATAAATCAGACTTGAGTTTGACCAAGTTATTTCACATCCTTGTGTGTGCAATTGAGTTCATTTATGTGGTATTTGTCAGGATACCGCCAGTGCCAGATAGGCTATCAACCAAACCTGTATTGAGGATCACCTAATTAGCTCCACTAACTCCATTGTTGTATTTAGTAAGATTAATCCATGGGACAATCTAAGGTACCATAAGCTAGCTCATCCACATGCAAACATTGGTCTGCTCACATGCAAAGCTAATGTGATAGACATATCATCATGCGTTTAGGATACCGCCATTGCTAGGTAGGTTGTCCACCAAACCCGTAATGAGGATCACCTAGATGGTTTTTGAATGCTGAGAATTCTAGGGATTCAAGTTCAGGATTTTTATTTGCTCAATGTGTTAGGATACTTGCTCGTATACATAGTGATGAAAATCACTGTTTATTTTTCTCTTTTGTTTTTCTTTTTGAGCAAGGATTTTGAATAGTGGTGATAACCACTGTTATTTGATTTTGCATTTTGAGCTTCGTAAGGTTGAGCTTGTAGGTTTTTGGCTTATGAATGACCTTGATCCTTTTAGGCCTTGGGGATGACTACCCATCCTATTCAGGGACGTGTAGTACGAATCCTTACGACTTTGGGAACCAAAGGGGATTATGGAGATTATGAAGTAAGGGCATTGATATTTTAGGCCTTGGGGATGACTACCCATCCTTGTCAGGGGCATGTAGTACGAATCCTTACGACTTTGGAGACCAAAGGTGATTGGAGATGATCGTGATGATGGCTTGTTGGGAGTTTTCTTTTGAATGGTCATTGATCCTTTTAGGCCTTGGGGATGACTACCCATCCTTGGCAGGGACGTGTAGTATGAATCCTTACAACTTTGGGGACCAATGGTGATTGGGATTTTTGGTAGTGGTGAAAACCACTGTTTATTAGGGGGAATTGATGGGGAAGAGCTTGTCCTTTTGTCAATTCTCAGCACTCTTGAACCATTCGCATAGGGGGATGAATAGGCTAATCTTTCACCTATGGTACCCTAGACTGCTTTGTAGGTGTCTCTTGCATTCACACAACTTAGGAATTATTTTATGTGTTTTAACTTGTGTAGGGATGTTACATAACGAGGCGTGACCCAAGTAAAACTTTCCCTTGTAAAATCCGTTTAACTTTGTACAATTTTTGGCTAGAAATTTAAAGACAATTGAATGACGAAAACCCTACATACATTAGGAGACAACTGACTATGCTAAAAATGGGGATGGTGTTATTCTGGATGTATGTGTTTATAAAATGGATGGAATGTGGAAAATGAAGGAATTGCCGAGCAATTACAGTCTATGGTGCTTGTGACATGTATGACCAACAAATATGCAATGTATGGATGCGATGCCTAATGCAACTTATATTTTTGTATTTTGATTTTTATGAGTATGCATGGAATTGAGATGCAATTTTTTTGTTATTTTTGATGATTTTATTGTTTTTGTTTGTTTTTGAATATTTATTTTGACCAAGCGGTTATGGTAACCCTTGGAGCTTTTGGTTTGACCAAAGGGTTTATGGATACCTTTGGGGCATTTTGGGTGAAGATTGTCTTGGTTTTGCGATTGTGGGAATCCTTGGAGCTTTTGGTTTGACCAAAGGGTTTATGGACACCTTTGGGGCATTTTGGGTTGACCAAGCGATTGTGGGAATCCTTGGAGCTTTTGGTTTGACCAAAGGGTTTATGGATACCTTTGGGGCATTTTGGGTTGACCAAGGGGATTATTGATACCTTTGGGGCATTTTGGGGTTGACCAAGGATTGTGGGAATCCTTGGAGCTTTTGGTTTGACCAAAGGGTTTATGGATACCTTTGGGGCATTTTGGGTTGACCAAGCGATTGTGGGAATCCTTGGAGCTTTTGGTTTGACCAAAGGGTTTATGGATACCTTTGGGGCATTTTGGGTTGACCAAGCGATTGTGGGAATCCTTGGAGCTTTTGGTTGGACCTATGGCTCTCTAAATGTGGAATGGCCTCAAATGACTGATGTTCAAGGGTTCTAGTTCCTTGATTCCTTCAAGAGAGGTGAGCCGGTATGTTCCAGGTCCTATTTTACTATCAATCACATAAGGACCTAACCAGTTTGCTATGAACTTGTCCCTTAGATGGGATGACAAATTAGAATTTTGTTGGTTCTCTTTTAAGACCAAGTCACCAACCTGAAAGTCCCTTAGGTGAACCTTCATGTTGTATGCTTTCTTAAGTCACTCTTGATAGATACGCAAATGCTCGAGAGCATTGACGCGTCGTTCATCGAGCAACGTCAGTTGGTCTAACCGGGCCTGCCGTGTAGTGTCATCATCGATGAACTCTTGCATTGAAATGCGTAGGGAAGGGATTTCCAACTCGAGAGGCATGACTGCCTCGGAGCCATACACCAATAAAAATGGAGTTGCCCCAGTGGGCATCCGAATGCTAGTGCGATAAGCCCATAGGGCAAGCGGGATTTGAATGTGCCAATCCTTATGACTATCTGTGATTGTATTTTTGAGGATGGCGACTAGCATTTTGTTTGACGCCTCTGCTTGCCCATTTGCCTGTGGATAATAGGGTGTTGAAAAACTATGCTAAATTTTGTACTTTGTTGTCAAAGCATGCACATATTTATTCTTGAATGACGTCCCATTATCCGAGATGATCTTGGATGGAATACCAAAATGACATATGATGTTATGCAAAATAAACTCCGCAATGCGGGGTCCAGTCGTAGAGGTTAGCGAAATTGCTTCCACCCACTTGGTGAAGTACTCTGTGGCCGTTATGATGAACGTGTGATGACCCGATGATGCAGGGGAGATCTTTTCGATTAGATCAAAGCCCCACTATGAAAAAGGCCAAGTCGATTGAATCGGTTGCAAGGCCTGAGAAGGTACATGTGTCAAATTGGCATGGTGTTGACACTTCACGCACTTCTTTACATATGCGCAACAATCTCGCTCTAAATATGGCCAATAATAGCCCATGCGAGAGAATGCACTTTGCGATGGCCATACCATTGAAGTGGCCACCACATGTACCATCGTGGGCTTGGGTGATCGCCCAAGCGGACTCCTGCTGGTCCAAGCAATGGAGGAGGATTCCTTCATAGCTCCGACGATACAAAATGTCTCCTAGCAAGACATGTTTTGCCGCTTTCTATTTAAATGATATTTTCATGGCTTGTGTCAATCCAAGTGGGAGGTTACCTAACTTGAGGTAATCCCTTATGGGTGTGTACCAATCCTGCTGATCAGAAACCTCGATGGTATGAATGACCAATCCCTCTTGAAGTTCATCCCTAGCAAAAGTTGAACGGGAAAGAACTTGTAAAAATAGCGTTGTGTTGCTATTAAGAGGGGTCGGGGAGAACAAGGACCCCTAGTTGGCTTGAGTCAGACAATCTTGGATTCGAGAGAACCTATCTTGAGATGGTTCAATCTGGATCAGGTGGATTCCTGGCATTAGGTCAAAGCTTGCACGCTCCATCATGGATTGCGATAATGTCTTGACCTGAATGGTTGTCATTTCATCGGAAGGGTCTTGCGGGATTAGTGACCCCAAGGAGGCCATAGTATCCGCAAAATGATTCGATGATCGAGGGAGTGCCTCGATGTCATACCATTCAAGTTGTGCTAAGAATTTGTCCACAAGGGCTTTGTAGGCCTACAGAACTGGGCATTTACATTGGAATACCCCCTTTACTTGATTGACAATTAACAACGAATCACCAAAGATGTTTAAACGTTTAATGTTCATGGTGACTGTTGTTTGAAGACCTATGAGCAAGGCTTCGTATTCTGCATTGTTGTTGGTGCACGGGAAGTCTAATTTAAATGATAGAGGCATTGGAGCCCCTTGCGGTGTGAAGAATACAATTCCCGTGCCACCTCCTTGCTCACATTTAGAACCATCGAAGAATAGGGTCATGTCGGCCTGTGACTCAGGCTCATTAGAATCTGGCGATTCTGAAACATGGAAGACCCCATCATCCGGTAGTTCTACGGTCAGAGGCTGATCATCTTCAAGAGGAGCCTCTGCTAGTTGATCGGCGATGACTTGACCTTTTATGGATTTTTGTCCAATGAATTCTATGTCAAACTCTCATCAACAACATGATCCATTTCGTCGTGCGGCTACTATGATAAGTACGACTCATCATGTATCGCAATGGATTCTCCTTAGACACAACATACGTCTTGTTGCTCAGCATGTAGTGGCATAGCTTTTTGGTAGCAAACACCACTGCCAAGCAGAGCTTCTCAACGTATGCATAGTTAAGTTCATAACTGACCAGGGTGCGGCTAAGATAGTAAGTAGCCTATTCTTTGTGTAGTTCATTTTTTTGGGACAACATGGCGCCCAGTGCCACCTCAATAGCTGAGATGTATAAGTAGAATGACACTCCTGGTCTAGGTGGTGCCAATACTGGCGGCGAAGCCAAGTATTGTTTAATGTCGTCAAAGGCTGACTGGCACTCGTCATCCCAGTGAAATGCTACCCCCTTGTGCAATAATTTATTCATGGGTCGACACTTGTCAGATAGCTGCGCTATGAAGCGCTTGATTGACGCGACCTTTCCCTACAGGCTTCTGAGTTGCTTGATGGTAGTTGGGGGAAGCATTTCAAGGATTGCCTTGACTTTGTTTGGATCCACCTCGATTCCTCGTTTGGAGACTATGAAACCCAAGAGCTTTCCAGATGTGATGCCAAATACGCACTTCTTGGGGTTTAGTCTGACTTTATGTTCAATGAGGCGATCGAGGATCTTGCTCAAGTCATCGAGATGATCTGGGCACAAAAGAGATTTGGCCAACAAATCATCCATGTAATCTTCCAAAGTTTTGTGCATGTGATCATGGAAGATGTACGTCATGGCACGTTGGTAGGTGGCGCCAACATTTTTAAGGCCAAAGGGCATGACCTTATAACAAAATGTCCCCCAAGGCGTTGTGAACGCCATTTTTAGTTGGTCCTCGGGATTGATACGAATTTGATTGTATCCTGAGAAACCATCCATGAGGGAAAGCATTTCATGGCCTGCTGTAGCGTCTACCAATGCGTCGATGCTAGGCAAGGGAAAATCATCCTTAGGACTCGCTTTGTTTAGATCTCAAAAATCGGTGCATATGCGAATCCTCCCATCGGGATTTTTGACGGGCACCATGTTAGACAACCATGGTGGGTAATCCACGCAGATGACAAACTGTGCATCCAACAACTTTTGTAGCTCATATTTGACCATTAAGGCTACTGTTGGATGCATCTTACGTAGTTTTTGCTTTACTGGCTTGACTGTCGGATCAAGCGTTAGATTATGCATGACTAGTTATGGGTCTAGCCCCGACATGTCTTTGTATGACCATGCAAAAACCTCCTTCTTCTCTTTGAGAAGGGCAATGTAGTCGGCTTGCTCTTTGGGGGATAGACTTACCCCTAGCTTGATGATTTGCAAATTCATTGGATCTGAGCCGATGTCTACGTCAGTCGTCTCCTCGACCGACATGTGGGACCCGTCCTCCAACTGGTGTGGAGTTGGGATCAAGTGGATATCATTTGCTGAATTTAGATCATCATTCGGAACGTCAGGTTCCTCTTCAGCATGGAAGACATCCTGAGTCTATCCGAGGGTGAAATGGAACATCCCACCACAAGGCTAGTACTCTGATGGGGATGGTGGTGTGTCGATATGATCCCAATCTATAGCATCTAGGTCTAGATGCAATGACCATGTTGGGTCGGCTGGATTATGGATGGGGGTGGTTAAATCAATGGAGATCATGTTGATGAAATGATTTTGGTCTCCATTACCATGGGTGTGGCTGCTCGGACATCCTAGATGATCTTTGTGCTCCGGATCTGGCTCTGTGGGCACTGGCACAAATGGATCGGCCCTATGTGCGGATAAGAGGACAGGGTCCACCCGAGGCACTGATGGCTCTATAGGGTCTCCAGGTGGAAGATGTTCTCTGTATACCTGGAGTGGCGGGTGCAGTAATTGCTATAACTATGCCTGGTTGAGGTGCCACCTATGCCTTGGCCCTATGTGTAGTTGTTCAAACATGTCATCTATGTCCAAGGGATATTGTTGCTGTCGCATATGATTGAGATAGGCCATCTCAGTTTCATCTTCATAATCACTGTCGGAGATCCAAAGGCCTTCGTTGGCTCCAATAGCTATTTGCGACATATGAGGCTCATCTTGCTCGAGCAAATTAATGTGGTCCCATCGAGGTTGTTCCGCTCTCTGCGGGGGACCTGATTCTCTTGAGGTGGCATATGCTCAATTGGAGCATTCAAAGGGAACATTGTCAGGAAGCTCTCCTGATAATCATCCATGGGATGCACTTGTGAATGATTGCTATCAGATTCGAAAGGATCCCAAGGTGCTACCTCGTACTCTGACTCATCTTCTGAAGACCCTTCTTGGTCTTGTCTATATCCCTCTTGTAGGTGAGTCCTCGAACTTTCTCCCTTTTCGACCGAAGGGAAAGGGTTGTTAAGGTCAACAAGGTTGGTTGTTAGCAATGGGTGATAATCCCCCAATGTATATGTTGTGTTAGGATTGGCATATGGATCTAATGCCAACCCATCCTTGTTGCCTATCCCTAGGCCTTGCATGTTCTCTACCAAGATGTCCAGGGGCAAGGGGTGGTTGAACCCTACTCCCGACTTGTCATACGACATTTGATATCTTGGTTGGCAAAGAACACGCACTCCTTGCTCATACCTGCCCAACCCATATCCATGCCAATTGCATTGGCCAAGATATCTCAATGCGAAGTCTGGGTTGGACAAATAGTTGACGTCCTCAGCAAAGGGTTCTTCATCTTCATCTTCTTGCATGTAAGGTTCAATGCCATTATCCAGGCCCCCATAAACAAAGTTTGTCTGATTGGGTGGGTAGCCTAGAGGAACCACAGAGCCGATGGGGAGGCGAGGTCTCCCCATGTCCTGCATGGACTCAAGTGCGGGTGTTGCTACAATGTTTCACACTATATACTCCCCCAGGCCCATGTTGGCCATCTCAACGGTGATCGTTGGCGGTTGAGGGGGAGCGAATGGGAGTCCTTCCGGAGTCCACTCCATGTAGGGTGAACTAGGCATCTCGACTTCCATTCTGCTAGGCATCTCTTCGGTAGAGATGGTTGAGACTAGGGGTGGTTCCTCTTCTAGGGGTTTCTTTCCCTTGTCCTTCGGTGTGGCCACCGTAGGTGGCATCGTTGTTGAAGGACCAGATGAGGAAGATGGACCCAGCTGGGGATTTGATGGACTTGTCAATGGGGATGCCTATGGAATCGGACCCTGTTTAGATGGATTCAACTAAAAATCCAAATGCGTTGATGGAAGGGTCGATTGCGGCATGAATTGCACCGTATTGCAGTACTTGAAGGGCTCTAAGTCTACCGGGACTACATGCACCTATCCTTCAAATGTGTACTTTAAGCACTGATGAGCTATAGAAGGGACACACTTCATGTCCCTGATCCAAGGCCACCCTAGCAAGATATTATAGGCCATCTCACCTTCCAAGATGTGGCACAATGTATGAATAGTCTTTTGTCCCACTTGGATGGGTAGGACAATTGTGCCAACCATCGAGCATATCGCATCATTGAATGCTCGAAGAGTATAGGTGGAGGCCACGATGTGAGATGCCGACAACTTCAGATGTTTCAATGCTGTTATTGTAATGATATTACTGGATGAGCCAGTGTCCACCAACACCCTCTTATACGGAATCTCGTTGACCCATGCAATGACGTGTAGGGGTGGATCCGCCACATCACGAGTCACTGATTTCAATTCATCTTCTCTAAAGGTGATGACTGGTTCTGTACATTGTTTTACATGTCCCACGAAGTTGTTGAAAGAGTTTGCTTCATGGGGTTGCAGCTCGATGGCTTTTAATATCTCCATTAGAGCCTCCCGATGGGGCGCTGATTGTTGAATGAGCTCGTATATGGAGAGCCTAGCCGACGTGGTCCTTAGACTTTGGGTAAGTCTAGTCTGAATCATGGCCACTGGTCTAGGCAGGGGAAGTTGCGTAGGGTGTTGTTGAGGTTGTGACATCGATGGAACCTCTCTTGTGGCTATCGTGGGGGCAGCTCCTGGGTACCTCTTGTTCCTAGTCACTATGCTTATCATCCCTACATACCCCTGCATGGGGCAATTCTGTTGCACCTCATTGACTTGAAGGGGTTTTGCCTATGCATCATGGGTAGGTAGGGGGTCTCTGAAGACTCCCATATATTGGTTGTTTGGTGCTACGGGGTTGTCCACCGCCAACGTCTTGTTGTCGATTAGGTCTTGCACCAAGCCTTTAAACTTCCAACATGCATTAAGGTCATGTCCCTTCCATCTGTGGAACCTACAGTACAAGTCCTCCCTATACCCCTTAGGCTTTGGTGCATTGGGGTCTATGGTTTGAATCTCTGGCAGGTTGATCAAGTTTGCCGTTGACAAGCGGTCAAACAGGGAGTCCCTGGACTCTGTGTAAGGTGTGAATTGTCGCCTAGGGTGACGCTGCTGATTTTGTTCTTGCCTCTGATTTTCTCTATCATAATTTTTAGGAGGCACCGCTTGATAGTTAGCCTTTTGAGGCTGTGTTGCTTGTGCAGGCTTAGGGACGTTTATAGCAACCTGATTGACCGCAATGGGTTTCTGTTGCATGGTCCCTATTTTGGTGTTCTTAGACCATTCTTTCTTCTTTGGCTTGGCAATCTCGCCATCCTGTATCTTGATCTCCTCAATGATTCTGGCTTGCGCAGAGCTTCCTCTAGAGTGGCATATTGCTGCAGCTACAATAGCATGGAGATCGATCTCAAATAGCTCTTTGAGAACATTTGGGTCAGGTCGGACATGGGAGGGAGGTAGGGCAGCTTTGAAAGCAACGTCCTCCACCGGTTCCCATATGCCACCATGGTTTCTTCCTCATACTGCTTGAGGCTAGCTAGGTCACTTAGTGATGCCTTTTTCTTGGTGTTGAAGGTGAAGCATTCGAGGAACGCGTCCACTAGCTGATCCAAGTTACTGATGCTATGTTTTGGCAACTGAGTGAACCAATCCGAGGCAGGGCCTACGAATGTGGTTATAAATGTTCTTAGCAACAAAGCATCATTGTCTTGAATGCCAAAGCATTGGCTCAGGAATCTAGTCACGTGCTCTTGGGCATCCTCCTCTCCTCTAAAGAGTGCCAACTAGGGTAGTTTAAAGTGTTCAGGGTATGGAGGTGCCGGCATTGACGGATGCACAGGGTGACTATGGAGTTGGCGTAAAGTGGGCTTTTGGGGCCCAGAAGTCTTGGTCTCCATAGACTCTAAGCGCTCTAGCAGCGCTTTATATGCATCGAAAGATTTAATCTCTTCCTCCTTAGTTTGCTCCCATTGTGGGTTGGGGGGAACTTGAGGCCTATAGAGGGGTGGCCGGATAGCAGCCCCTCTGCCTTGGTAGGGCATTTCAGCCCGCTCTTCTTCTTGCTCATACTCCTCATAGGCTTCTTGAGGAGTTTTTGGATGAGACCTATAACCATGGGTGGGTCCCCGTGGAGGGTGCCCATCATTGTTCCTAGGAGTGGCCTCCCGCTCAGGTCTAGGAGGTCTCGGAGGCAGCACTTGGTAAGGTCACGGGGACCTATCTCGCACCAAGGGGTTGCGCCTCTCATACACTTCTACTTTATGCATGCGAGGGGTTGGGACCTTCTCAGGCACAGTGTTATGAAGCAATTCGGCTGTCTGACGTTGAATGCGCTCTTTGCTAAGGTGGTACAGATGATCTAACTATTGTTGATCTTGCCTGAGCTGCATGATTTGCGCTTGGCGGGTGGCATGTCTAGCAAATGCCAAGTCAATTTGTTCCATCGTCTCATGTTTAGGAAGCCTAGATGCCTCTCCTACATGTCTATCTCGGTCATGGTGATCCGAGACCCCTATGGGTTGCTTTCCTCTATCGAGGTTAGCGGCATTCACCCGAGGCTCTGGCCTCAATGGGTGATCCTGATACATAGCAAGTGCGGAGGTGCATCGCTCCCACGCTATGTACTACTCTTGAGGAACGTGGTGGTCTTCCTCGTACTCCCTTTCGTATGTGTGAAGGGTGTGGGGAGAATTGTCTTGCCCTGCCTGGAGAGCCTTGTGCTCTGGATTTTGTCTAGTGTTTCTAATAGTAATAAGGGGTAAAGGAGGGATGATGAAATCATGTGGCCCCTCCTTATGGACCCTATGTTGCTCTAGCACTTCATCACTAGGCCACTCATAACGAGCATCTAAGGGAGGCCTCCTTTCTATGTTGAGTGCCACGTGTAGGTTCTCCTCTTGAAAGGATCTATGCTTTGAGTGGGGGTGCCCCTCAAAGAGGTGCCTCTATAGTCCTATTCTGTAATGGCATGATGTGGACTATCTTGTGTGTCAGGCCACCAAGGCGGGATGACCAAGTCCTCAGGACTATATCGGAGGTGACTTGTCCCCCTTTGTGCACTCTCTATAGCTCCTGCCCATGATTGGGCTCGGCTACGGGTGTACACCATGGTGATGTTTTCCTACAAGATGCGTAGATTTTTATCTCTTTTTATGATTTTTATGCTACACTAAATAGAAGGGAAACACACAATCAAAGCAATGATTATCTCGTTTAAAGATTAAAAGTGTGCCCTAAATCTGGTTTAGTGTGTTTTGATTTTTTTGTTTTGAAAGCTTTTGTAAAGAACGTTTAAATGCAATATGATGGCTCTTATGACTCCCAAAAATGGTCGCCCCTTCGATATACCATTGCCGGGCCGATATACCAACCTCTCTATATACCCGCCCTTACGTGAGGGAAACTATTGGTACGTGAGAGCAGATGGTACGTGGAACATAGGCGGTACGGAAGGGGAATCACTCTGTTTATGACACCTACCATAGAAGACTTATCCTCATGCACTGGGAATCACCCCAGCTACACTTGGTCAGCTTTCATCAGGATTTACGTCTAGCAATAGTCACGATCGGGGTTATGTATGCAATATCTCAAGCCAAGGTGGTGATGAAATCCACCGTTGGTCTTGCTCAAGGGTTGGGGTTTTACGACCAACTCCTTGTTGTTTTAAATTACCACGTGGTGTGTGGGGTTCTTTTTAAGTTGCATAAATGAAGGAAACAAGCATTCAAACTCTCCTATGCAAGCAAATAACCAGAGAACAGAAAACAAAAAGCAAAAATTTGACAAAAGGTGTTTAAGACCCCTACCTCTTCTCTGCCCAAATCGGATGTCTCTGAATTTCTGCCCTAAAATTGCATAGAGAGCTATTCATCCCTGGGTGAGATGAATAACAGATCTGTATTCATTCTAGGGTAGGACGAATTCCTATTCGTCCCTGGGTAAGACGAATTCCAGCTCTGTACTCGTCATAGACTGAAACGAACAGCAGTCCAGCGTTTGAAAACTTGGTACCTGTAAGCAAAAACAAGCAACTTTTGATCAGAAAGTTAATCTTAAAATCAAGGGATAGAGGTCCCACCGTGATCGCCACTGAAAGCACGAGGATACGGAAACAAAAAGGAAAATGCCAAGTACGATGCGTGTAAAACCAAACTTAACGCTAAAAGCCTATATATTGAAAAATGCATGAAAGGAAAGGACATAAACGAATCGACACAAGATAAAAGCAATATGGAATATGGCCCTCTTTATTGATATGCTTTTAAAGTCATGTTACAATACGTCTCCTTCCCTTTTAGGGGATAGGAGCGTTAAATATGTTTCTTGTCACATCCATGGATAGCAATCCTTCTTCCGCGTGCCCACATGTAAGATGGGCGGACCAAAATGTCACCGCCACTTGTGTATATGAGTTTTGACTCCTTACTGCTCCTCTGATGTCGAAGACCTACGTTCAAGGAAACATAAAATATCAGTAGCACCTGCAGATAGAATAGAACATGTGTTTCCCAAGGCCTACTGTTAGTGTATGCATGAAAATATTAAAACGATAACCAAATAACATCAGAATGACCTAAAAATTTGATAGAAGCATGAATATGTTACTAGGAAGCCATTACAAAAGGAATAGTCAAGAAATTCCTCACATATTTGTATTCGCTCCAGGGCGGGACGAATAAACCTACAACAAATTGTTAGAAAGCACCCTCTTCAATGTCCTATCTAGGAAGCTCCAAATGACCTACAAAGTTGGGGTTAGCTAATTGGGGGTATTTTGGGAAGACCCAGATGGTCATATTTCTCCAATTTGGCCTCTATCACCCAGAATATGATGGTGCTATCTGCATGTTAGTGAAGGCGGGAAATGATAAAAGCATGATCAAAACTTGTCAGAATGAAGTGAAATTTAAACTACAACCTATTTAAATAACCTAGAATAAGATGCAAAAAATAAAATAAAGGAAATATACCACATATTTCTAATCACTCCGGGGTGGGGCGTTTAGAACTGTGACAGTTTGGGGGGCACCCGGGGGCAGGACGCCCATCGTTTGGGACTCTGTTTCGGCACCAATCCACTTGGGATGGGTCCAAAACCTCTTATGGGGTGTTTTCAGCAAATTTTGTGGGATATTGTGGCCAAATGTTCGGGTTTGGGCTCGGATTTGCGCTTCCAATAACCACCCTATGACCTCCCTTCCAAAAGAGATCAAGGATGTGAAAGGCACAAATCAAAAGGTATGTGTGTGGATGTAAAATGGCAGCACTTCATTGCTCAAAATGCTACCTCTCTCTCTATATTTTGGGTGAGAAGACTCACCAATTTATAGACCTAGGGTCTCTCTGTTTGAATGCGCATGCGAGGGCGCCACTTGAGTTGCATGTCCTATTTTGGGAAAAATATTATTCCCTGATTTAGAGTCTCCTTGCATGAGGCCTCCAAAAATCAAAGACATGCATGACTGAAGTCTCTCTCCTTGATTTGAAGTCGTTCCTCACAATTGCATGGCCTGAAGCTGTAGTTAACTGGCGGACCTGTCGAGGTTTGACTTTTTTTCCAATCAAACCTTCTATTCGCCTCACCCTGGGGCGAATGCTGATAATCGTCCCTGGGTGGGACGAATACCAGTTTGTAATCATCCCAGGGTGGGACGAGTAGGGAGCAAAGTGCCAAAAAGGTGCCAAATTGACCTTTGACCTTCCAAACTACTTTTGGGAGTGGTTAGGACCACTGTTTAACCTCTGGGGGCTGCCCTAGGGGCTGTGTGTGTCAATGCGATCAGCGCTTGTTGTCACATAATCGGATTGGTGTTGTTTTGGTGTCTACACAATCCACCATTCCCATGCGGTAGTTCATGGAGATCCAGTTATTAAATATGCCACGATTTAGAGAGTTACCGAAACTACCAATGCCATTAAAGAATTTCAAGAGTCCAGATTTGTATTCAATGATAGCATGGATTACGAGACTATCTTCAGATTCCATAGTGCACAAGTGGCAAGTGTCATTGGTGCAAAGCATTTCACAAGTAGGGTTTTATGCTTCGACTGCCATGACAACAACTCCAAAACCCATTTTTTTTGATTGGGTAGATTTTTTGGAATGGAGAATACACTTCAATTGCAAAAGGTACTAAGTGGAGAAGACATTACTTTCAGACATTGTTCTCTTTTGGAATGGTATTTTTTCTATCATATGCACTCTCACTTTACCTTCATAGCAATAAATAAGACATGAAGTAGAGAAAGCATTGCCAATATACTCATGGACTCAAAGTTTGTCGAAGAAGGAGTCCTACTATAATTTCAATAGGATGTTTTTAGGACCCACCTTGGAGTTAATTTATGGAGTATGCAACAGAGTGCCTCGGGAAATGCAAGCACAAGTGGTTGATCAAAAAAGAGGTGATGTCTTTTTATTGACGCAAGGCATGGTGATTAGAATGTTTGGTTTTACTGGTAAACCTTTTTTGCTGCCATATTTCACAACTGAACACCTTTTTGCCTTGGAAGTTGCTCGACAAAGTGATTTCATAAATGATACCTATGGATCAGGAAGGGGAAAGAAGAATACATGTGCTATGCCTTTCAATTTTGGTGATATAACAATTAATAAAAATGGGCAAAATGAATTAATTATTGAACCATGGATTGGTTGAGCTTCCTCAATGATGGAAGTATGATCCTTTGGGTATTTTTGCCAATCAGATCAAGGCCAAGAATTTTCATTGTTGCCCTAGAGAAGACATCGTGTAGCAAAGGAATAATCCCGAAGGACATGACCTTGAATGGCATGTGGAGAATATGACGTCACTTCCTCCTTGGCATGATTTTTATGAGATGGAGGTTGAATATGATCCAAAAAATCATCCAGAACAAGTTCCTCCTTCAGGTCTATTTGAACAAATGAAGGCAAAATTGCTTGAGTGGTCTGATGAGAAGATTTCCAGTTGGTGGATCATGAGAATTCATCGAAATAAGCCCAAGATAAATTATCCATTGGTTATGGATGATGCTTTTTCAATGATCTATGATGAACAATATGAAAATTACCAACCCCTCTCCCTTGTTGATTTAGTGCCTAGAAGTATTAGCAGTCCAGATAGAGAAGAGGATCTAATGGGACAAGAGGAGGCATTAAAAGAGGAGAGGATAACTATTGAAGATGAAGAAGAAGAGCAATTTCCACTGGAGGAGCAACTTCCACAAAATAAGAGAAGTGCAGCTATGAGTGTCCCTTTTCCTAACGTAGTGAAGAAACCAAGGAGTGGGGCCCTTTCTACGCTGAGCACCAAATTGCTTCCTTTACCAACAATTTTATTTAGATATATCTTCTATGGCTCAGCTGGGACAATTAAGTCCAATTGTGACAACAGTAAATCCAAATGTGGAGAAGGCAAGATCAGAAGGAGAAGACAATATTCTAGCACAACAACATTCACCATCGGCTCAAACGATGTTAGAGCCTGTAGGTATGCATTTTATTTCTTCTTCTCTTTTTGATAAGCATTTGGTGACTACTGTCTTTTCGTCCATAGTTTCCATGTCTAATTTACCTCCAGTTGCTACATCCAACTCTTCCATTCCTATTACTATCCCACAGTCACAAGTCACCAATGCTTCCCCAGTTTCACCCATTTCATCCTTTTCCCTTTCTTTCAGTTCATTCGCGTCCACCCCAAAACCATTTTTCCTCCCATTATCCTTAGATTCATCTTCCATGCCTTCTCATCCTATTTCTTCTATAACCACACAAGCTCCTCTTTGAGTAAGTGTGGTTGAAGCACCCTCCACTTCCATCCCTATGGTTGAATCAAATCCTCAACAAGCTTTGTTCTTGTCTTCCCCAATTTTTACAGTACAGGAGCCGCTAGCTTCTGAAATGGAGTTGCAACCTGAGTGCTCGATAGTAAAAAAAATTAGTAGGGCATGACAAATTTCATCCAGATGGTTGAAGAATCGAAAGAGAAAATATGCACTAGCCATGGTCAAACCAATGAAGAAAGTAACTTTTGACCTAGCAACAATGGAAATGCACATAGTGACAATGGTTCCTCGGGCTCAAAAACCTCAAGGAGAAATGGTGCCTACTGACTATTCCTATCAAGTAGTCACCGAGGACCTCACAAAGATGGATCTAGCAGAGCAAATGGGCACCATACAAGTGGAATCAAGTTCAATTTATCTGCAATCTGAGCATTATAAGGATTGTTTCATCAAGGTTGAAGCAAATATCAAGGAGCTAAAGGGAGCCTTAATAGCACAAAAGATCAAACTAGATACTGTAGAGTCTGAATATCAATAGTGGTAGCAACAGGCTATACGTTTGGAAGATGAAATCATGGATATCAAACAAACAACTTCTCAGTTCCAGTCAGCAGAGTAGGAAGCACAATTAAATATCCAAGACTTGTAGGACCAACTTAAAAACTTGCATAATCAGTTGGCAGAAAAAGCAATGCAAACCGTGACTCTTACCAAGGATAATATTAAAGAAGCTTGCAGTCAATTGTTGAATAATTGTAGGAAGATGTCAACCAAGGCTACCTTAGTTCTCATGTTTCTTTAGGAGGTACAAGCAGTTGTTTTATATGGCAAACCTATAGTGGACAACATAGAGCAAGATTTAGAGCCAAAGTTGGAAATGGCCATGAAGATCCAGTCAATGACTCAAATGGATCTTTGGTTTCGTCCAATGAGTGAAATAGCCCGTGATTGGGCAAGTTCCAAGATTATCGTGCGTAGTTTTTTCTCCAATATGGAACTAGTTAAGGAAGCCCGTAAGCTGCAGGAAACATTCGAGCATGAGAGGTGCATTTCTTTGGTTCACTTTGAGACCATCGCAGCTAATGGTTTCCCTAGCTTTGTTGATGATCAGGGTAATATTCTGGCGAAGAAATACCTGGATGTATTATGGACAATTTTCATGGATGATACCTCAAATATTGATAACTTAGAGAAGTCCATAACTAAAGAGCATGTACTGCTATTGATGCAAATATTCATCCGCATTGAGTCAGGATTACTGGAGCTTAGCCAAAAAGCTAAATATCTTGATCTTGAAAATATTGAGACCTTTCGATATCTTGTGAATACACTCAAAGTTCATGAGGCAATTACTATAGATGCATGGGCTGATGTAGTTGCAGTGTATGAATCCATAGCAACACATCTCAAAAAGCAGGATGAAGCTGGTACTAGTAGCCGACCATCAAATGCAATTGATAGTGGGGACTCTGTGCTCAATGAATTAAGTCTTGGGATAAATTGAATTCAGGCGAGCTGAATACCCCGTGAGCCGCCAGAAATGTTGGCATTTTTTCCACATTGAAATTTTTTTGTAAATTTGCTAGTAAAACTTACAAATGCTTCTTGAGTGTTTTTGCACATTGAAAATTATTTTTTGAAGTTTTTTTATGGGTGTAATTTTGGGTGCAATCAAAGTAAAATACTTTTTCTCCAAAAATTTTTGGTCCGAAATGCCCTTTTCGCTCTCCGAAATACCCTTTTCGCTTTCCGAAATGCCTTTTTCACTCCAAAATATAATAAATGGGTGTAATTTTGGGTGCAATCAAAGTAAAATACTTTTTCTCTGAAATGTTTTGGTCCGAAATGCCCTTTTCGCTCTCCGAAATACCCTTTTCGCTTTTTGAAATGCCTTTTTCACTCCAAAATATAATAAATATTTCTCCTTTTAGGCATTTCATTGGTGCAACTATTCTACCGGTAATTTTATTAATTTTCAAAGAAATTAAGTTTCCAAGATTGGTTCTACTTATGGCAGTAGAAGATATTCCAAAGAAAAAGACAAAGATTGGGGTAAAATTTCATTCACACAGGATAAAAGTATTAAGTGCACATTCCAAGCAAAAGCTCGTTTCAGGTGAATTGAAGATGAGGGCTCATTTTGGGTGAAGTTTCATGTTTCCAATAAAAATATTCTTTGAAAAATAATTAATATTGATAAAATTAATTCTTGTGGTAATTTTATCACCAAAAATGCCAGGTGCTTTTGATTCCAGTGCAATATTGTTCATTTTAGAGGCATCGACCACTTCGTGGGTATGCATTTCCAATCCGCCACCATAGAGACTGAAATCAGATCGTTGATTCCTGCTGAAGCTTGATATGCCATGTGATAAAATCAATAGATATTTCCTTTGGCATTTGTTCATTGGTTCATTATTGTTACCGAGGTGAGAGATACTGCTATTGGTGTCTGAGTGGCCGACACCTTACCTCCATATGTATTTAATGAAAGAGGCGAAAACCTCTATAAATACTACTCAAAGTTCTATTTATAAACAAGGTTGGATATTTTACAAGAAAACTTCTTAAGTTCTTTGCATCAATAGAAGAGACTTGGCTTATGAAATTTGCAAGCATTATTATGTGTGTGATTTCCTTCTATTTTTAAAGCATTTCTTTTTATGCTTATGTTCCTGTTGTTAAGTTTAAAATTCTATTTTTGGATTTAAAACATTGCTAGTGAGTGAGTAAGTACTGAAATGCAATCTGAGGGTTGTCCCTACAAAGGTGTGAGTAAAATTTTGCTGCTTTCCTTCTGTTATATGTTGTTATAAAACTTGGTGGAATTTTTGTTGTTAGTCTACCTCAATCTTATATTTTTGGCCTGTGGCCATATTTCCCATCTCTTTCCATTATTTCTAATTTCTTTCCCGCAACTCTAGTCTTCAACAGTGTAGGATTTAGTAAGGGAACCAACCCTCTCTAGAGATTGGTCCGGAGGACATCTCTTTCCTTTGGTCTTTCAATGTTGGCTGAGTCTAGGGTGCACAAGTGATAATATCTTGTACTTAGGTATATTTGTGACCAACAGTTTTCCTTCACCCACTATTTGGGAAGCAACCTCCACTCTATGTTATTCAAGGGGATATCACTTGTATATCCATACCTAAGCTGTTTCTCTGCTACAATTATTCCAAGGCCTCGTATAATAATCACTTCCTCTATTTTTATGTCTATTTCCTCTTGTAATATGATAGATAGTGTTTCTATTACCTTGCTCATAATCCTCTCCCATTCTTGCTCCATTGTTATGTGCTCTGATCTAAATATGTGTGCATTTATTTCTAGCCATAATTGCCACCATATGAAGCTAGGTCCTAGTTTCCATGTCATTTTATCTATTTTAGTATTAAAGTTGCATTGTTTCCATTTCTCATAAAAGCTTTCCTAGCTTTCCAAAACTTCCCAATGTTGTCTCATCTGCCTCCACCAATTGATCCATATGTATTTAGCAAAAGAACACCAAAAAAGAGGCGATTCAAGGTCTCCTCTACATTTCCACAAAAAACACATTTGGAATGTCTAAAGAAACCTCTTTTTATCAAACTATCAAATGTCAAGCGCTTTCTATGGTTAATCATCCACAAGAAAATGTTATTTTTTGGCCATATTTCCTTTTGCCAAACAAATATCCATGGAAGTGGTGTTGGGGTAATATCATATCCACAAACTACTTTATATCCCTCCTTTGCCTTATAAATTCCCAAATTACTTACTTCCTCCCCATACAAGTATATCCCTCTTAGAACCATCATAAATTGAGCGTCTTTGGAGAAGTTTCCACATTTTTTTTTTTAGTTCCTCTATTCCCCTCACTGTCCATTCTCGAGGATGTTTCCATTGTAGTAAGTCTAGCATAGTTGATTCCATGATTTCATATAGTAAGAGGTTTTCCACCACCCTAATTTTTTGAGTCTTCTTTCCAACTCTCCATATCTAGGAATGTTTGAATAATTGGTTGATATTAATTTCATGAATCCTCTCAAAATATAGCATCCTTTCCATTCCCTACTTGCCAATATAGGTATATTTTTATTAACTCCTGGCCTGCTAACATTATCCTCAATACTGTAGATCCATATCCTTCCACTTTGTGTCTTAGAATGTTTTTCTCAACCACTCTTGGGTAATATTTGACTTGTAATAGTCTACTCCATAAACTGCCAGTAGCCGTAATCCATCTCCAATATAGCTTTCCAACTAGTGATGTTGATCTTATCCCAATCCTCGTTTTTTTTTGGTTGGCATATCTTCTTCCAACCCACTAGTGCTATTTTTTGTTCTTCCATTGCATCCAACCACAAAAACTTTCTTATGTGTTTGTCAATATCTTTTATATTTCTCTTTGGATCTTAAAGTACAAAAAAAATATAAACTGGGAGAGCTTGTAGCACAACTTTAATCATTGTAAGCCTTCCTCCCAAGCTTAGCTATTTGTGAGTCCAGTTGCTCAACTTACCTTGAAGTCTGTCCATCAACCCTTTCCACTCCTTGCTTTTTGTTTTCTTTGCAGATAAAGGTACTCCTAAATACTATATAGATAAAGGAGTTTCCATGAATTTCAACAGTTATATAATTTTATCTATCACCCTCTTCGTTGTATTAAAAAAACAATTTGAGATTTTTTCATTAAAAGTTTCCCCAGTAGATTGAGTATACCTATATAAAATTTCTTTTATGTTTCTTGCTACTATGAGATTGGCTTGACTAATAAGGACAATATCATCCACAAATTGGAGGTGATTTATCTCAATTTGAGAACTTATTTTTTAGGTCCCTTAGCCTCCCCTCTTGTGTCACTTTTTGTAACACTCCCAAGACCCTCTATGTAAAGGATAAAAAGGTAAGAGGAGAGAGGGTCCCCTTGCGTCAACCCCCTTCCTACTGTGAACATGGGAGAGGGACTATCATTTACCAAAAATGAGAATGATGTAGTCAATGTACAGGCTTTTACCCAATCTCTCCACCCCTTTATAAAGCCATTTTTTCTAAAATCCTTTGCATAAAGGACCAGTCTACTCTATCATAGACTTTAGAAAGATCTAATTTAATTAACATACCTGGGTTCTTTTGTATCTAGAATTTTTTTGTCTTCAACAAAACCACCTTGCTCACTTGAAATCATATTTGGTATAAATTTTTTTAACCTTTCTGCCATAAGCTTTGTTAATATCTTGTTTACTATATTACAAAGTGAAATAAGCCTATAATTATCAATTATCTTACTAGGGGGGTCCTTAGGGTTGAAAGTAATAAAAGTATGATTCAAGGCTTTTTACATTTGCGTACTCTATATGATTGCCTCAACCACTTCTTGGCCCATAATTTCCCAAAAATTTTGATAAAATTCAATGGGGAATTCGTATAATCTTGGAGTATTTCCTGTTTGCATTTTTTATGATATGCGAGTTTTCTTCCAAAGAAATTTCCTCCATTAATAATTTATTGTGTTCAGGTTTGACTGATTGCGAAATTGCCTCTAGTATCTTCTCCTACCATATTGCATTCAAATTTTTATTACTACTAAAAAGAGTATGGAAGTACTGATTTGCTATAATTTTCATTTCACTTCCACTGGTTTTTACTTGACCCATCATATCTGTAAGACCTATAATTCTATTTTGTTGTCTCCTGGTTGTTGTTGTCTTATGAAAAAATGTTGTATTTTGGTCTCCCTCATTTAACCATGTGATTTTGGCTCTTTGCCTCCAATAGATTTCTTCTTTTTCCTCCAAATATTTCTCTCTCCTAATAATTTTTGCCTCATGTTGCAAAAGTTCTTCCATAATTATTCCTTGTCTTGTCTCTTGAGCAATCTTCTCCATTTGATCCTTCATTTCATTCTTTTGGATTCTAGTTATTTCCTTCTTTTGTTTACTCCACTCCTTTAGTTGGGTCCTTACATATTTTAGTTGTTTATGGAGTTTAAATTCGGATATACCAAATCTAGATTTTCCTAATTTCCACCATCCCTTTATGTGGTCCCCCGACTCTTCATCTTTCAGCCACCAGAACTCAAATTTAAAAGTTCCCACAACTTTATGATTATCTTCTTCTATGGTTAGGCTTACTGGAAAATGATCTAAAGAAAGCCTATCCATGACCCTTGCTTGATGCTTGGTATGCAAATCTAAATCCTCCCCCATGAAGAAATGATCCAAACAAGATTTGACTATCTTCCATTCCTTTATTTTTTTTGTCCAAGTCATGGAGCTATCCACAGTTGGGATATCTATTAGATTTATTTGACATGTTATTACTGAAAAACATTTGTCCTTTTCCTCCAACATTTCTTTGCCTCCTTATTGTTCCTCTATTATAATATTTGCATTGAAGTCTCCTCCCACAATCCATTGGTACTCCAAATAGTTGTATCTAAAAGTCTTTATGTCTGCCCATTGATCCCTATGTAATCTAATTATTTGTGCTCTATAAAAATTAACTATAGTCCAATTTTTTTGTTTCCCTATTTTGTAACCAGACCATCAACACCCCTCTCATAGAGGCTCCCCCTATCTCTAGTAATAGTTGGTGATTCCACATAGTGGCCAGTCCACCTGATTTTACATGTTCTGATTGAGTAAGGATCTCTTCTTTTTCCTATATCCTCCTGTCTAATTTTTGTAAGTCTTCTCCTTGCATTTTGGTTTCCTATAACAAAATTACATTTGGACTCATATCTATAATAATATTTCTGACTACCTTTTGTCTGGGGTGACTTCCTAAACCCCTCATATTCCAAGTGATTAATATCATTGAGAATTAGGAGAGAAAAATTTAGCCATCGATTTTACCTTTCTGTTCTACCTCAAATCTCTTACCCATTCCTCCATATTTTCCTTGTTTGACTTCCTCCCCATAGATTGGTTCGGTTTTTATTTCTTCTCCACTTGATAAATCCCTAGAGTAGGGCTTTATTTTTTCTTATTTCCTTCTTTCATCTCTATTTCCTATGTCAAAATTATCCTCTACTCTATTTCCCCTCCTATGGTCTCCCTCGTGGGTTGAATCTCCTCTTCCATGAGAGAGGTTGTGTCTGGTTCTACTCCTTTCTTGTTCACTAGTCCTATATGGGAATACTGTTCCTCATAAACTGGTGTGACTTGCTTAGTATCCTCCTCTAACTCTTCCATTTGAAAATCCCCTTCTATTTCCAAGTTTCCCAGTTGTTTGAATATCTCATATCTATTTTTTGTTCTTACCGCTGTTTCTCCTTGTCTCTAGATATTATGTCGATTTATTTTGTTTCACCTTCTCATTAATTTTTGAAATCCCATAGAGTCTATTGGGCCTTTCCATTCCTTCTGATTCATCTTTTTCTGAAGAGATTGACCTGCCATGTTAATATTTTTTATATCCCCTATTGTTCAGATTGACGATCCTTTACTGTTGGGCACATTCTAACCAGATGTCCATGAGCGTAGCACACGTGATATCTGAATAGAATAGTCTTATAATACATTTGTTGGCACCAGATAAAATCCCCTATCTTTAGGTCTATCTTTGTTGAAAGAGGTTTTATGAGGTCCACTTCTACACAAACTAAAACTTTTTCTCTTGATATACCTTTATAATTCCCTAGTAAGTTGCCTATTGCCTCAAGTACCTCCTCTTTACAAAATTCAAGGGGAAGGGAAAATTATCTTACCCATATTGATACTGCAGTTGGTTCCACCATCACGTCGAATCCTATCTTCCATGGTTGCAAGAATAGTCTTGCTCACCGATGATGATATGACCCTCCCTCAAATACTTTTTTTGATCTTCCATCGATGTGAAATCTATAAAAAATACCCATTTGTATTATTCTTCAAAATTCCTTTGTTTCCTTATCCACATGTGGAGGAAGTGCACGGATAGTCTGAAACCCACAAATTTACCTATCAGGTTATGTTTTGACTTATAAACAATATCCTCAACTATTCAATCCTCAACTATTTCTAATACAGGTATTTATTTTACTTGCGGTAGACATCCGTTCACCTTCCTAGGTAGAGAATCCTCATTTTTTTGCTTCCCCATGGTGTTTATGATTTTTTTTGCTTGTGTTTGACAGTCGTTGAAGCTATATTGGGTTCCACATAGCTTATCCTGGAATGAGATTCCTTCGTTTGGAGGATTTGGTACCAAAGTACCTATGTCCCCCATTCTTGGCAATGATCCTTACTATTGATAGACCTCTGCCCTAGCTTTTGAAACATCAGTTTGATTCCTCATATCTCCTCTTGGGCACCTCCAAACTTCTGAAATACTCCTTTTAAAATTCTTAAGATTAGATTTACTTAAAAAAATCATTGGAATTTTTAATAATTAGTTTTTGAAATGTAAAATATAATTGATTTACTCTGATTTTAATTATAATCACCTTCTCTTCTTTATTAGTTGGTACTTTATAGATTTAATTATCATCATTTTTTACAAACTCCTTTATAATATCAATTTATAATTCCTTTACAATATCATTTTATTTATTTATATTTTCTTTTAAAAGAAAAAAGAATATTAGAAAATGTTAGATTTATGAAGGAATCTTTTTTATTAGTTATAACTCAATATATAGTAATTTAGAAAAAAAAAACATCTTTATCAATCATTAATTGTTTTGACCTTTTTAAGATAATTGGTTTTGATTTTAATTATAATTATATTTTTTTCTTTATTATAGAAAAGAAAAATGTTAGAAGGAAGTTGGAAACTAGTACAAAAGTAACATAGAGAAAATATAATTTTATAGTATTTTACTTTTGTTGGTTTATTTATAAAAAAATATTAATTGTTTTGAAATTTTTAGGATAATTGGTTTACCTAAAGAATTATAGAAGAGACATCCTACAAATAAGAAAGGACAAAGGTAGGGAAGGTTATAAAATAAAATTAGGGAGAAGAAAAGTATTTAATCAGAGAAAATTATAAAGATAAAGTAAGAACAAAAGATAATAAAAAATTAGGGACAAGATAAATATTTCGTAAAGAGTAAGGAAAAGATATTTATTATAAGGAAATAAAAAGACGAAGTGAAAAAATTAGAGACTGCATATATGTATATATGTATATACATATATATATGTACATACATATATATATATGTATGTATATATATATATGTACATATATATATATATATATATATATATATATATATATATATATATATATATGTACATATATATGTATGTACATACATATATATATATGTATGTACATACATATATATATATGGATATACATACATATATATATATGTATGTACATACATATATATATATATATATATATATATATATATATATATATATATATACATATATGCAGTCTCTAATTTTTCACTTTGCTTTTAAAAAAAAGAATATATTAAGAGAGACTCAAGAATATATTACAAATCTAATAAACTCTAGTATTTTGACTGTTAGTCAAGATGCAGTCCAATTATAAAAAAATCAAACTATTTTTCTTATCCAACAAACCATCCATCTTGCCATTGGAGCTTTTGACTATTGAGACAAGACCCTTTAACATCCTCTATCATGGTTAGTTTTTCTATCATGGTTAGCATTGAAGAACTATACTAGAGAAGATCAATCTACACTTAGACTTTTAATAAATTTTGTGAAAATATTGTAGCCATAGTGAAGATCTAAAAAGTATTAGGGGATTTAGAAGCATCAAGTATTCAATTTTTGAATGCTAATATTTCTACAAGATAGGGTTCAAGTCATGAATAAAGCTCTTTATTGCTTATCAAGTTAGCCATAGCTTCTAACATTGCCATCAAGAGAATGAGGAAGGAGAAGATCGGTCCTAGTTTGGTCTAGCCACCACCTAAGAGAGAAACCATAGAAAATAATATATCCTTTTTCAAGAGATTAATTTGCCATAGCATCTACCATTTCATTCTATTATCTAGGCACATGATTGAAAACAACCTCTTGAAAACTAGTTTTTATAACCTAATATTTTCTATGATCCTTTAAATTCTTGAGTCTACCTTTCTAGGCCTTCAAGTTGATTTTAGGTAATTGTTCATAATTTAAATTTCGACTCTATTATCACCCTTCTTCAACTTGCCTTCGGTACCTCCTAAAAACATCTCAAAATACCCTATCCTTCTACTAAGTTATTGGATAGAATCATTAATTTTTTTGCAAAAGTAAAAATTGGAGTACCATCCTCCAATATTCCTATCCCTCCTATACTAGCTCTTTCAGGATTTCCTTTGGATGATCCATCCATATTGATGTTTTCAAAATTCTATGGGGAGGTTGCCATTGCTTTGTTCTATACATCATTTAACTGGTCATTTTTTTCCTTCTATGTTGGGATAATTCATGGCTAATCTTTAATTGGGTCATCATTTGTTCCCATAGTTGATTTAAATTGTGTGGATGAGTTAATAAATTCTAAATAGTCTCTATCATATTTTCTATGGTATTTAGCCAGACATAGTGGATTTACCTACTCTCTTGCTAAAATATTTGCTTGTTTCACTCCTTCCAAATGTTTCAAGGAAGAATAGTCATTCTTATCCAAACTATTTGGTTCACATACCAATATTTTCCTTCTTGTTTTCTCCAATATCTCCATATCTATTCTATGGATTTCTCATTGGACCCTCTTAAATTTAGAAGGAAATCTATCATCTTCCATAATTTGGAAGTTGTGGGACATTCTATGAACAAATGGTTTATGTTTCATTGTTATGCCAAAAAATTACACATTGAAAGGGTCAATTAAATCCTCTCTTTATAAGGTACTCCCCTATGAGTACCCTTTTATGAAGTAGCAACCAGTTTAAAAACCTAACTTTTGAGCTCATAAATATTGGAACATATCCTAAGTCATATGGAGGTTAATATGGCTTAAGGCTAGATAACCTTGAGCTACAATGTACACTCCATGTCTTGAGATATTTAAACCAATGTATTGCTTAGCTTGTGACCATGAAGGTGATCACATTTGAAGGAGTCTGTGAATATCATTTTTTTTTATATTCAAAGATTTGGATTGGCTAGTCTTCTATTGGGATCAAACATCTTCCCACCTGTGCATTTCTTGTTTGATATTTATAATATTTGACAACTTTTATCCAATTCATCCTATGCATTTTCTCCATTATAGGTCTTAATTTTGGATTTTGAATTGACAGTGCAAGGTGTCCATCCTAAGAGTCTATCAAAAAATGTGTCTTTCGACCATTTTGTACTATTCAAAAGAGCTAATTATTTATCAAATCCTCTTCAATTTTTAGGAACTTTAAAATTAGGGACCCTCTAGAAGGTAATTGGTGTCAAATTATATTAGAGAAGTTTTTACTTTTTGCATATTTGGCTCTCAAGTTTTTGGCCCACAAGGCATTGGGTGGCTAATTAACCTCCAATATAACTTTGCTACCAAAGCCTTGTTATTCTTAACTATCGATCGAAGACCTAGAATCCCTTCATGAGTAGGAAGGTATAGGGTCTTCTAACTTACTAGGACCCATTTATTCTCCTTTTTTTTATCCTCCTCAAATAAATCTATGACTAATTTTGTTTAGTTCTTTAAGCATTGACATGGAGATGTTCAAAACTACTGAAATAAAGGTTGGGATAGACTGAGGAATTGATTTGATAAGAGTTATCCATCCTCATAAGGAAATCTATTTTTTGATCCAATTGCCTATTTTGTTTTGCACTTTCTTTGGTAACTAGCTCCAATGCTTTTTGTTTTGGCTACTAATATTACCTGAAACGTCCAAATATTTAACTAGAAGAGATTATTTAAAATCCTAATATATCCAATATCAAAGTCTCTTTTGTAGGTAAACAATGAAAAATGAGTACTTTTGATTTATTTGTATTAACTAGTTTCCTTGAGGCATATATCCACTATATGTCGTCCCTCTATAAATACCCCTTGAGGGATGTGTCAAGATCCACCTTGGCATGACCCAATTATGATATAGAATATATATTAAATTATGTTTTAATGCTTTATGTTTTATAAAACTGATGTTGACTTATTACTTTAATGATATGGTATTGCTAATATTTTGGCTTGACTATGGGACTAGGTACCTTCAAAGGTGGCAAGGAAGTCAACCACTAAGATTGAGGTACCAAGGAAAAGGGGACTGATTTTTATGGCAGCTTAGGGTAACATGAATAACTATTCTCATATAGATACATGCATTCTTATTTTTATGGTGATCATCAATAATACAACCATCCTTAGCCAAAATTTGGTAGCCAAGAAATTACTATAAGTCTTCAGCTAGGAAAATTGATTGGATTTACGATGAACCATCCACCTTGTTTAATGCATTTGATTGTTCAATTTTATTTACATATGTGTCATTGTGTAACTGGATTTGGTAAAGAACCCACTTCAGAAAGAATTAATAGATATAAAGGTTCTATTAATTCTTGGTCCACTTAAATACCATACTAATTTTTAATATTAGTATAGGTATTTTGATTGAATTAATCAATAAGAAAATGATTAATGGTTTTCTATGGTTTAATTATATTGAATTTAAAACTATAAATAATGATGGTTTAAGGTTTTATTTAAATATTTCATTTTATATTTTAAGGATTAAATAAAGAAATGAATGGATTTATTTGAAGAAAGATATTTTGAAAAAGGAAGGATCATTTTAAATTTGAATATCTCCCCTCTTGTTGCCTTGGGTATACTTGCATTACTTTTGGTAGTTGGAATTTATGTCCAAGTGGGACTTTAGCCTTGGGGTAGATAGGTTTATTTTATAATAAGGCTAAGAGAATGAGGTAGGAGGATTATTTTGTGGGGATATTGAAAAATACTAAAGATGCAAAACAAGGACGACAGGGGGAAGTCAACTTTTGAAGGAGAATTCATCGCAAAGAGATTTAGGTTGGGAGATTTGTTCTCATTTGGTTTTAACATATCAATGTTATGCTTATAATTCTTAAAATCGTTAAATGCTAGAATATTGTATACAACTTGTGTTAGCCTATTCTTTAATAAGAAGAAATACTTAATTTAACACCTTCATAATTGTTTATTTGAGATGCTCTTTTGTTGTATTATGCCTTTCTTAGTATATATGAAAGTTTTAGCTCATTTTAATTACTCTTATAGAATCATTATGAGTTGTTCTTGGCCTAGGAAGGTGACCTATGTTTTTTTGTGAATATTTTAACCCATTATCACTCATTTTACTTTAAAACCTTTGTTTATCATCTATCAACATATTTTTCCTTGTTTTGTAGGTTTGAATAAAATAGTCACCCCTATTTTTGAGTGACATCATCTTGTTTTAGATGATGTATGGCCTACAAATCACATTGTTTCTACAACTCTTAATAGGGATTTTTTTATTCTTCTTTTATCCAACGTAGTTGTGACATTAAACTAACAAATTCTTCCATATTTTGTTGGCTTTTTTTTATCTGATGAAATCACCTCTATTCTATTGATTTGTTTTTTGCAAATATACCATATCACAAGCGTTGGTGGTAAATATTTTGTCACCATAACTTGGTGAGTTTATCCATAAGGTTTAACCTTAGGGGAAGTCTTAATTTAGTTAAACCCACCACCACTACAATATCGTTGAGTGATGACTTCACAAGCGATTGGATGTAGATGAGGCAAGGCCAAATAGGTATTTCTTGGGAAATATCCCACATGGGATATGTATTGGCACTCTAAGCACCTCAAAGGGAGTTTGCATCCCTTAAATAAATTGACTATGAATTATGGTCAAGGGAGCTGCTCCACATGGTGGACACCCTACACCAGTTGAGTGTGTGTATGTTTCCACGTGGCTTGTGCTTGTTGTCACATGGTTTGAACTTGTTTGTTGATTATTGTTTGACCATTGTTGTGTCCTACCATGTGGAAGTTCATGACTATGAAATAAGGGGATATCTAATGAGTACAAGTATGTTGATTATGACTTTTGGGCTATTTTTAACATATCCTATAAATCTAGCATTTATAGAGGTAAAGTCTATGTATTGATAAATTTTCATGTACAATACTTTCTACCTTGGTAAAAGTGTCTTTAACTTGGAAAATAATTCAAGATTATTTGCATTTATTTTCATTGGTTTTATCCCCCACCCCCCAAAAAAATTATAAATACATGTTATGCCATAAAAGAGTTAGTAACAAAATAATATGAGATCACAACTTGATTGCCTTGGTATTTGGGAAGCACATCAAGTTTTGGTTGGATGCCTAAACAATGTGTCCTCCAGAGCCTCAATATAACGAGTCCTAGACCTAAGTCTAGATATGTCTATCCCATGTCGTCGCTCCCGCTCCGCTAGCTCTGCCTGGAGTCTCGTCACCCTGTCATCCTGGGGCACCCTAGTCACTCCATCCAAGTCTGCCTGCATCTGGGCCATCCTCTCCTCCTAAACAGCTATCAGGGCATCCCGCTCTGCAACCTGTTGCTCCAGTCGAGCTATCCTCTCATCCCGGATAGCTAGCATAGCATCGCACTCTGCTATCTACTGCTGTAGCTACACCTGCTCATCCTCGTGCCCGCTAGGGGGTACCTCCCTAGTCTCTACTGCGACCTCTCCTAGGCCATCGCCATCATCCTCCTCGTCATCTTCGCTCCTCGATGCCTACTGCGCCATATTCCCCTTTCGCCTTCAACTATCAGATCGAAGGTGGGGACCCTCCCTGCACTTGGGAACCTCTGTGGTTCCCTCGTCCTCTCCAGCTCCAACAGCCACCAATGGTGGCTCCCACCTTGGCTCTGCGGCCATCCATGCTGCATACTCAGCTGTCACCCCAACGTCGTCCACTTCAAGGATCTCCATGTCCTCATCGTCCTCTGTCGCCTCCCTCCATGGCTCGGCACATGGCAAATCCCCCTCTGATCTGTGCCTTCGATAGCGCACTGGCTCATCGGGGACATCCTATCTCAATCCGACCTGGCAGAGCACTCGAGACATTTGTATGTACTTCACCTCACTGTGGCCCCGACCCACTACCCATCTAGCCTGTTGCACCCATATCAGATGCTCTCCATCCCCGATCCACCTTGCCTCCCGCCAGGGCCTCCAAATGACTTGGGCATCTATCAAGTCTGCCCATAAACTCCTATACCATTGCCTCGATCTCACGGGGCGGCTCGGCTGTCTCTCCTCCGCCACTATCCATCTCCTACCATAAGCCTGGCTCATTTCCTAGTAAGCACATGGCAACCCCTCCGGTCGAGCCACTCTGAAGTGCTCCCAGCCCTAGCACTGGAGAATCACACTACAGCCTAGGCCCTTCCGACCCCATCTTCGAACCTCATACAACTCCTGGTACACCTATGCCAATAAAGTGGGCACCCAGGCATACACTACCCTATTAGTGAGCATCTCGCTCACTACACCCATCAGGTTCCATGGAAACCTGCACCCGATGCTGTTCGGGGCCACAATGTTGGCCAATACGAACATCATCAGAGCCTCCACCGCTACCAACTCCTTGGCCGTATACATGGCCAAGTAAAGAATCCCCCCGCTCTCCATCCAAATCTCCTTCCAGTCATCCCCAAACAACTTGGCCATCTTCGTGGCCCTATCTTGTCCAACCTCCACCTGCGCCCCCTCCACGAGCACCTTGAGGATGCGGTATACATCCTCAAGCTTCACCGTCATATCTACAGTCAGGAGCTGGAACGTCCCCCGATCTGGATCCCACCTCTCGGCCAAAGTCGAGAGGTACCCCTCATCTGCCCGAACTACCTCCAACCGGGCTGCCTCCGCTAGCCCTACTGCCTCCAATATCTCTCAGTCTGCCTGGGACAATGACCTCCTCATCCTCGGAATTATAGGGGAGAATCCGTGTCGTGCCTCTAACACCCTAAGCTACAAAACAACAAAACAAAAATTGGTTACAATTTTTTTTTTTTTCAAAAAAAACTGCAAAAAAAAAAAAAAAAAAAACAAATAAAAGTACTTGCTTAAATAAAAAAATACCTCAGCTGGCTGCACTAGCGCATCCACTCCCATATAGGCCATAGCTCCCACGTGCTTCACTCTCCCACACAACCTTTCACTTCACTTCACTTCATTCCACTCCCTCAGACGCACTTCTCTCAAGCTCGAACGCACAAATGAGCGAAATTCTGCTGAAACTGTTTAAATAGCTGGTTTTGGCACCCTGAAATGCAGTGGGGCATTTCATGGCACATTTAGATGCAGTGGGGCATTTCATGATGCATTCAAACACTGACGGGCGTTTCTGCCACCTCCAAATGCATACCGATGTTTGGTGTCAGTATTGAATAAAAGAACAAAACTTACAAAATTGAAGCTTACCTCCTCCAAATTTCATCAAATTGCATCCATCCATTCTTCTTATCATAATAAAACATTTTGTGAAGGTTACAACAGTTTTGGAAACAAATTTTGTCATTTTTCTCAAAAAGCGCATCATTCATCATTGATTTACAAATTGGGTTAAAAACATTCAAAACCTTCACAAAATTAACAACATTCATCAATTCTTCTGATCTATCGTCAATTTCATTGATTCTTCTTTCATCATGCATATTTTTTCCAAATTAAATTAAATTAAACCTCGTATCTAGTGGTATATTCTATCACCTTGGTGATTGCAGCGATTTGCATCCATGCAATTCGGTAAGAGGATTAAACCACCATAATGACACTTACCATTTATCATCATCAATTATTTCACTGTTTGAAAATTGGAAATCAATTTTGGGTATCCTACTTTTCAAGTGACCTCATACCAAGATTAATTTGCTCAAAAGTTGTCATTGATGGCCTAGTTCATGGGGCCTTAAACGTGGACAATCTTCAATATCATCATTATTTTGAGTCTTGCTAGAGATTAAGGCTACCTAGGTTGATTGGTTTCGACCCGAGGAATTATCCATACAGTCACTAGGAGCATCTCCGAAGTTTTGGACTCTTTCATATTGCATCTCTCGCATATCAATGGCGCCAACAAGGCAACTTCATCAACGAGTATGGATTCACCCACGGGAGTTGGGGCATCCGTTATCAATTTTTAACTTTCCTAATAGTAGAATTCATATTACATGATCATGGAATTTAAAATTTGGCAAAAATCCCTTTCTAACCGTTGGAGGCGAAAACGGTTCATCTTTCACATCACTCATATCGTCTTCAATCATATTTTTTCTGGTTTGTACACCAACCCCTTTCTGTTGGGACATAAACGAGATGGTTCATACACCAACCCCTTTTTTTCACCGTTGGGGCAAAAACGGTTCATTTTATTCCAAATTTCTTCCAATTGGCTTGTGAGAACCATTCTCGCTCGCCAATTGAGGGGGTAAGCTGATAAATTTTAAATATTCTTTTATTCTTTGGTCTTCAAAGTTGTGCTTTAGTCTTGAGAGAGAGTTGTGTCCGATCCGACTTTTCGGGTGTCCTAAGTTTTTATGCTGCATTGTGTCTTCACACAAAGCGACTCAAAAGGGGCATCTGTAGACACCAAAATCCAGCCACTTGCAAGTCATCTATACCTTCCTGTCAGCCACGTGTCGGTCATCCACCTTCCCGCCATTATTTGGCCCAAATCCACACTTTCCCGCCATTATTTGGCCCAATTTCACCTTTCCCGCCATTTTTCATCCCCAAATTTATTTAAATTAATATTTATATATATATATATTTTAATATTTTAATATTTTAATATATATATTTAAATAATAGTTTAAGTGATTTAATCTCATATGTCCATCCATATTAATCCATTTCACAACCTAGATTTATTCTCTACCCTTGGATCCACTTTAATCTTAGCCACACATTCAAAGTGTCGTTAAAACCCTAAAGTGTGCCCTAAGAGTAGATTATAAATTGAGTCACCTTGATGGCTCAAACGCTATGTGTCTTTTGCTACTTCTATCCTGGATATTTTCTATCTTCTTAACTTCTTCTATCTCCTTTTTTGATCTACTCTATCTCTCTTCTTCTACCTTTTCGTCGCATCCATCGCTACATCCATCGCCGCTTTCGTCGTCGCTTTCGTCGCCATCTCTTCTGCAACATTCTGCAGAATCCCCCATTCTTGTCGCAAGTGCCCACGGGAATTTACCCCTTTACCAAGTGCCCACGGGCATTTACTAAGTGCCCACGGGCGTTTACCAAGTGCCCGTGGGCGTTTACCCACAGCCACAGACTCAGACCGACGTCTGAAACCTTAATCCAGAAGCACACGGGCGTTTAGCGAGTGCACCAGGGCACCTTTCGTAGCCGATTTGACAGCCACATTACTTCCAGGTGTCGCCTGGTCTAGCTGCGTTAACAGAGAATAGATATAAATTAGTTTAAAGCAAGTAACTTCTTTTCTTTTATTGATATCTTATTGAATTCCTGCATTTCATTTTTCTAGGGTTTTAGATTGTTTCCGAGGGCTCACACAGTGGAGACCTCTTATTAATTTCTAACTCCTTGATAGTGTTAATGTGTGCAGGTTTTTTGACAACAGATCCGGTTTATTGATGGCAGCTGATTAAGCTGGAGTGGTCCAAGCAAGGGATACAACAAAGCCCACTCACTCTGTTGGGATTGAAGATACATTATTCAGAAGCGCCACCATAAGGACACTTACCATTTATCATCATCAATTATTTCACTGTTTGAAAATTGGAAATCAATTTTGGGTATCCTACTTTTCAAGTGACCTCATACCAAGATTAATTTTCTCAACAGTTGTCATTGATGGCCTAGTTCATGGGGCCTTAAACGTGGACAATCTTCAATATCATCATTATTTTGAGTCTTGCTAGAGATTAAGGCTACCTAGGTTGATTGGTTCCAACCCGAGGAATTATCCATATAGTCACTAGGAGCATCTCTGAAGTTCTGGACTCTTTCATATTGCATCTCTGCATATCAGTGGCGCCAACAAGGCAATTTCATCAACAGTATGGATTCACCCACGGGAGTTGGGGCATCCGTTATCAATTTTTAACTTTCCTAATAGTAGAATTCATCTTACATGATCATGGAATTTAAAATTTGGCAAAAATCCCTTTCTAACCGTTGGGGCAGAAAACGGTTCATCTTTCACATCACTCATATCGTCTTCAATCATATTCTTTTCTGGTTTGTACACCAACCCCTTTTCTGTTGGGACATAAACATATGGTTCATACACCAACCCATTTTTCACCGTTGGGGCAAAAACGGTTCATTTTCTTCCGAATTTCTTCCAATTGGCTCGTGAGAACCATTCTCGCTCGCCAATTGAGGGGGTAAGCTGATAAATTTTAAATATTCTTTTATTCTTTGGTATTCAAAGTTGTGCTTTAGTCTTGAGAGAGAGTTGCATCTGATCCAGCTTTTCAGGTGTCCTAAGTTTTTGTGCTGCATTGTGTCTTCACACAAAGCATCTCAAAAAGGGGCATCTGTAGACACCAAAATCCAGCCACTTGCAAGTCATCTATACCTTCCTGTTAGCCACGTGTCGGTCATCCACCTTCCTGCCATTATTTGGCCCAAATCCACACTTTCCCGCCATTATTTGGCCCAATTTCACCTTTCTCGCCATTTTTCATCCCCAAATTTATTTAAATTAATATTTATATATATATATATTTTAATATTTTAATATTTTAATATATATATTTAAATAATAGTTTAAGTGATTTAATCTCATCCGTCCATCCATCTTAATCCGTTTCACAACCTAGATTTATTCTCTACCCTTGGATCCACTTTAATCTTAGCCACACGTTCAAAGTGTCGTTAAAACCCTAAAGTGTGCCCTAAGAGTAGATTATAAATTGAGTCACCTTGATGGCTCAAACCCTATGTGTCTTTTGCTACTTCTATCCTGGATCTTTTCTATCTTCTTAACTTCTTCTATCTCCTTTTCTGATCCCCTCTATCTCTCTTCTGCTACCTTTTCGTCGCATCCATCGCCACATCCATCGTCGCTTCCATCGCTGCTTTCACCGCCATCTCTTCTACAACATTCTGCAGAATCCCCCATTCTTGTTGCAAGTTCCCGCGGGAGTTTACCCCTTTACCAAGTGCCCATGAGCGTTTACTAAGTGCCCA
This sequence comes from Wollemia nobilis, assembly GCA_028583015.1. Taxonomy (NCBI): domain Eukaryota; kingdom Viridiplantae; phylum Streptophyta; class Pinopsida; order Araucariales; family Araucariaceae; genus Wollemia; species Wollemia nobilis. Next base: position 3,342,869 of record JAQPPZ010000349.1, on the reverse strand, counting down.
TGGGCGTTTACCAAGTGCCCGCGGGCGTTTACCCACAGCCACAGACTCAGACCGGCGTTTGAAACCTTAATCCAAAAGCACGCGGGCGTTTAGCGAGTGCACCAGGGCGCCTTCTGCAGCCGATTTGATAGCCACATTACTTCTAGGTGTCGCTTGGTCTAGCTACGTTAACAGAGAATAGGTATAAATTAGTTTAAAGCAAGTAACTTCTTTTCTTTTATTGATCTGTTATTGAATTCCTGCATTTCATTTTTCTAGGGTTTTAGATTGTTTCCGAGGGCTCACACAGTGGAGCCCTCTTATTAATTTCTAACTCCTTGATAGTGTTAATGTGTGCAGGTTTTTTTGACAGCAGATCCGGTTTATTGATGGCAGCTGATTAAGCTGGAGTGGTCCAAGCAAGGGATACAACAAAGCCCACTCACTCTGTTGGGATTGAAGATACATCTTCGGAAGCGCCACCATTTGTGCCAGCTAGGGTTTCGGAGAACCCTAGAATAACTTGTAACTGTGTATCACGAATAAAGGGTTACAGGCCCAGTTGTATTCAAAAGGAGTTTTTAAACTCCATCGATTAATAGAAATCGTTTGTTTTGTGCAACTATTCTGTACTCTGTCATTGTGATTTTATTTTTTTTGTTTGGCATGTATTTTTAATCTACAGCTCTTCATCGCTCTTACTGAATATCCAAATATCATCCAAATAGACAATAAAAAATTTACCAATAAATGCCTTAAGCACTTCATTGATTAACCATATAAAAATACTATGTGCATTTGTCAATATGAATGGCATAACCATCTACTCATACAACCCGTCCTTTGTTTTGAATGTAGTTTTCCACTCATCCCTTTCCTTGATTAAGATCTGATCATAACCACTCTAAAAAACTATATTCATGACCTACTTTACTCCACTAAAGAAATCCATGCATGGCAATGTAAATCTATACTTTATGACTATATTATTGATAGTCCTTGAAGATGTACACATTTGCCATTCTCCACATTTTTTTGGTGCAAGTATAGTTGGTACTGCCCATGGTCTCAAACTCTCCCTAATCAGTCCCTTATCCAATAGTTTTTGGGCTTGTATATTTATTTCCTCATTCTCCATTGGTGTCAGTCTATATGTTGCCTTATTCATCAAACTCAATCCTGGAATCAAATTGATATGATGGCTAATACTCCTCAAGGGTAATACTTCTGGCAATTTTTCTAACAAAAGTTTTGCATACTCTTATAACAAATCCTTGACTTCCCCTGGAACCTTATCCTATTGGTTTACTATCCCACCCTATTTGGGTTTGGAAATCAATGCTAATCACACTTTCTCCCTTATTATTTCTTTTAAAAATCATTTTCCAGAAATCAAACATACCTTCGGATCATTGTCCTCTCTTTCATCCTTGTCCTTCAAGGGACCCAACACATACTTCTTGCCATCCTTCATAATTGTGTAGGTTTTTTCCCTACCATCATGTATAGCCTTTCTATCAGATTACCAAGGTATTCCCAAAAATACATGGTAAGCATCCATAGGCATAATATCACACATGACCTCATCTCTGTAAGATCCAATTTAGAATTTCACCTGACATTGTTCACTAACTAAAATTTTGTGTCCCTTTTGCAACCAAAATATCTTTTATTTATTGAGGTGCTCTATCCGACTCAACTCTAGTTTCTCTACAATTTCATTGAATAAAAAATTATTTGTATTCCCACTATCTACAATAACCTTGCAATATTTACCCCTAATTTGCACATTGTTATAAAAAGACTTCTCCTCTGAGTAGGTTCACATTCTCTCTTTTTTTATTTTAGAACTCTCTTCATCATGAGGGATTCTTCTTATTTTGGCTCTTCCATGTGTCTTGGGGAAGCAAAACTTTCCTCATCTGCTACTGCAATATAGTTCCTAATATCATTTTCTTTACTACCACTTGTGCATTTGGAAATTAAATTACCCAATGACCATCTTCTCCACACCTATAACACCTTCCAAAGAATCCTCTATCCCTTCCTCTACCAAAACTACCTCTTGAGAAATCTCTTCCTCTGGCATTCTGGCTAAATTCATTGTGAGAAGTACTACCTCATTCTTCATTTTTTTATTGTCCTCTTCTACTACTTGCTTGTCCTCATCCTTGTGAAGACCACCCTCTTCCTCTTTGATTATTTTATTGTCTTTGCAACAAATTATCTTCAACCTTCAAGGCATATTGATAGGCTTCCTCTACCATCCTTATCTTTATCATGCTGACTTCATATTGTAAAGACAACTGTAGTCCATTGATATACTTTGAAACCCTCTCATTGTCACCTTCCACATGGCTATCCCAAATGGTGAGCTTATAGAATTCTTATGTGTAATCTTTCACAATCATTTTTTTTTAACTCAAATTTTGCAACTTCTTAAAAAGGTCCAATTGGTAATCTGATGGGAGGAATTTGGCCTTCAACCTACTGACCATTTTCTCCCATGTCTTTATCTTCTCTTTTATTTTTCTTTGCCTTTTAGTTTGGACATGGTCCCACCACAAGGACACATGCCCTTTCAACTTTGTACAAGCAAATTTCACTCTCTTGGGGTCTACAATTGATTCAAAATCAAAATATTTTTCCATATCTACAATCCAATCGATGAGTTCTTCAAGGTTTAAATTTCCATCATATGATGGGATTTCTAGCTTTGGCTTTCTATCCATGTTACAAATTGCTCAGATTTACCTTTCCCCTAGGTATCCTTCTTCTTCATTGTGAACTTCTACTTGGTTCGCTTCCTCTTCTTCCTCTTCTTTAATATCACTCACATATTCAACTTGGGGGCCCCTCCTCTGGGCAGTTTCTAATGCATCCAGCTAAGCAATGATTCCTCTCATCATGTCCAACAAATCTATAGTTCAAGGCCCTCGTGCTCTTACTCTTCCTTTTTCTACCATTTATCCTTAGACACATATCACCCCTTTATCCTCAAAGATCTTCAAGCTCTAATATCAAATGATGCAGTAACAACCTAACCTCATAAAGAAGATTAAAAAACAAACTAATATTTTTTCAATCGATTTGGTGAATACAATTTTATGATCAATAGACAATAATTCAATTCAGTAAATCATTTAGTTCAAACACATATATGATTTAAATAACCGTTCACTCCATGCAATCATATAATAGCTAGGAAAATCGTTCGATCCAAGTAGCTATCGTACAAACCTGGAAAATTTTTCACCTCCAACTAGAATCGTACAACTTTGAGGAAACCATAAAATGCAGTCATCAATTGTACAACCCTAGTGAAATCATGCACTTCATACAAATCTAGGGAAAATCATATGATTCAATAATCAATTGTACAACCCTAGCAAAACCATACACTTCATTCAACAATTGTACAATCTTAGGTAAATAGTTCAATGCAAACCTAGCAATCATTCAATATATTAATTCAATCATTGTACAATTCATTAAACAATCGTATAATCCTAGGTAAATTGTTCAATTGTACGATCATTTCTTGACTAATACAATTCATTGTGCGACTGAACATTTTCAACCCTAACCCTAACTACTGCATAGTATTCTTCCATGAAATTGAAGAGTTTGCCTTTGCTCATGACATACAATTGGAATTAAATTTTAGTATGTCTAATGCAAGGTTAAATAATTATTTTTTATTTTACAACCTCTAATTTTCTTTATTTTAGTTTGGCTTCAAAAGGAAAATTGTGTTGGAATATGTAATGCAACGTTGTGTAAATTATTCGTAGACTAAAATATAAAGTCTAAAGAATAATATTTGAATTAGAAAATAATTCTATTTTATGTAAAAATATTCCCACCCAATTAATAAATAAAATAAGGGTGGTAGGAATATTTAATTTGTGGGAAAAAGTTATTTCCCCTTTTCTAGCAAATATTAGAAAGTAACTAATCACTTTCTAATATTTGATAGATGCCACTTATAAGACATCTCAAAGATTAGATTGTGATAATATTAGAAAGTAACTAAGCACTTTCTAATATTTTATAGATGCCATTTTTCACACATCTCAAGATTAGATTGTGATAATATTTAGGGTTTTAGTAGAAAAACTTCTCTTTAAATAGGGGTGTTGTCTACTACATCTTAACGTATCTTGTCATATTGACTTGTGTTGTAATATCATGTTAATGCATATTGTTGCATAACATTGACACATTCTTGTATTATTGAATCAAATGAGTAATATAGTGAGCTTCATAGTGGATGTTTCCCTTCTTCATTTGAAGTAGGGTTTTACCACTTAATATTGGTGTTGTGGGTTTTCCTCGTGTGTGTGATTGATCTTGTGGAGCATTCTTCGATCTGGGGGAGACTTTGCTTGTCTCACATTTGGTATCAGAGCGGTTGGGATCTCCATCAAGTGTATTCAATCATTTGAGGTGAAAAACCTATTAAGGTATATATATTTTTGTATACATTTGATATTTGGGTATTTTATGCAAACTTATTTTGCAAATCTACCATTAGGGTTTATAGATTTATTGTGTTTTTAGATCTAGTTGTTAGATCTTTTGCAAATAATTTTTGTTTGGCATTGAGATTTTGTTGGAAGGGTTTTGGAGCCAAACGGACCCCATGGTTGCGTCCGGAAGACCCAAAAACCCCTATTTCCATATATAGTCATTTTTTTTAATTTTTTAAATAAAAAAAATAGTCGGCTATATATATAAATAAAAAAACAGTCGACTATATATAAAAAAAAATAGTCGGCTATATATAAAAAAAACCAGTCGGCTATATATATATATATATATAAGTAGTCGGCTATATAAAAAAAAAACAGTCGGCTATATAGTCTGAAAAACTTTTAATTTTTTTTTAAAAAGTTTTGCTTTATAAAAATCTTTAAACTTTTTCATGCGATTTTTTTTATTAATTATTTAATAAAATAAATTTTATTAATTTAATTGCATTTTTTTTAAGCAATTTTTGTATTAAAAAATTATTATTATTTTCCTTAAAATGCAATATTTTTTTGTCTCACATTAACAATGGTTGTTTGTGAGTTTGCTTGTTTTGCAAGGTTATCCAAGTATGTTTTGGAGTATACAAGGCAATTTCGGATCAACTTTTTCACTCTCTTCCCCTATTTTTATTAATTTCTTCTAATCTCTCTCAAGCATTTGCTTGAAGCATAATGTAAATTAATGTAACTTGTATCTCTCATAATGAAAGTAAAAGAGAATGAAAGTGAGAGTGAGAGAGAGAGAGAGAAAGAGAGAGAGATAGTGTATTTGTGTTTTGATTTGTGTCTCCACTATCTCTTGTTCATCTTTCTTACATTTTTTTTCCATCTTTTGCATTTTGCATCTCAACTAATCTAACTACTAACTTACTAACTTGCTACTAAACAATCTACTAACCAACTAACTTGCAATTTACTAATTTTCATATTAATCAAGAAGGTTAAAAATGAATCAACTTACTAACCACAACTTTAGTATTTGATTAAAATTTACTTAATATTGCAACATAGTTTATATTTTCTAAACACCTATTGAATACAAAAGAATCTGCTCTATCGGTAGCAAGTCTTTTTTGGGTCCTTGTACCCGTACTATTTTGGGTAGCTTGGTTGAGCTTGAGTGATATGAATTGGCAATTCATTAGGCTATAGCAAAACCTTAAAATGAACACTAACTTACTAGCTTATTGACTATCTAACATTTAACAAATGTTTTATGGTTCAATTCAAGTTAGTTTATTTTGTTGCAAGATGGTTGTTATGATTAGTTACCTTCTTATTGCAAGTTAATCTATTGCAAGTTGATCTTGGTTTATTTCCTTTATTCAATTGCAATATGGTTATAGTTTTTTATTGCAAGATGGTTATAGTAGTTCATGATAATGTTGATTGTATTTCATGATGATGCTTATCTCTCTTGATGATGCTTAATTTTAATTATCTTTCATGATGTTTATATTTCATTATGATTATCTTTGATGATTGAAAAATAGATTACTTGAAAGTTATGTTTTTTTTATATATGCAAGTATGTTTATCTACTTTATTATTGCATCATTTATTTCCTTTGTCAATGCATCTTATGTTTTGATTATGTTCACTTTCTAGAATGGCTGATCATGGAATCTCCTTCACACCTAAGCACATCCTTGATGGGTCAAATTTTGGAATATGGAAACTAAGGATGAGGGCTGAATTCCAAGCAAGAAATTTATGGCCCATTGTGAATGAAGATGAAGCAATCCCAACCCAGGCAAGGGCACTTGAGACATACAACAACAAGAGTCACCTTGCACTTTTCATGATTATAAATAGTGTGAGTGATGAGATATTGCTCACTATAAGCCATTGTGAGCATGTTAAAGATGCATGGGATTTGCTAAAACAAGTCCATATAGGGTCCAACACATCAAGGAAATTCACTTTATTGTCCAAAATTCTTAGCACTATGCAAGGTGAAGAATAAACTACCTTGATCTTCCTCTCAAAGATGAAAGACATGAGAACTCAACTATTGGCTTGTAATTGTGATCGGATAAGTGATAAGCTCTTAAGCTTTATCATTTTGAGGAATTTGTCAAGCAAGTTCAAGAATTTTGTCACCATTATTGAGGCTAGGCTAGAGCAAGAAGAGGATGGCATTCCTATTAACACTCTCACAATTATTGATTCAACATGAAGAGTCTCTTAATAGAGATAAAGTGAATGGTCAAGTTTTCAAGGAGAAGAATGTTGCCTTGAGTGCCACTAAGGCTTACTTCAAGAAGAAATACAAGGGAAGGAAAAATCAAAATTTCCAACCCAACAAGCCTAGAGTTGATTTCACTTGCAAATTTTGTGGCAAGAAAGGCCACAAGAAAAAAAATTGTTTCAAGAAGAAGAAGATTGTAGAAAAGGAAGAGCAAGGCTAAGGGACAAGGACCTAAGAAATGGTTTGGCAAGGGAAATAAAAATAAGAACAATGTAAAGCAAAATTATAATAGAAATACCTTTATTTGTGCCCTATAATCCATTGACTCATCTACTTCTAATGAATAGGTGTTATATTCTGGATGCACTCACCATATGTATTTTGAAAAGGATAAGTTTGTGGACTTTCATAAGCACTCTTCAGATTCAGTTGTCATTGGTGATAATACTAGACTTCAAGTAGAAGTTGTTGGCAATGTTGTAATTGAAGGGAAATTACTTGATAATGTCCTATATGTGCCTAACCTTAGGAGAAATTTAATTTCAATTTTGCAAGTTGTTAGAAGTGGTCACACTATTGAGTTCAATGAAACTTCATGGAATATTAGGAAAGGCATGCTACCAATCATTACAGGTTATGTGAAGAATAATATTTATGTGTTAGGTGATGCTCCTCCTAAAGTGTGTTTAGCAACTAATGTTTCTCCTAGTAGCAAGATTTGGAACTTAAGGTTAGACCATACAAACTATCAAAATATTCAAATGATGAAGTCCAAAAATCTGGTTTAAGGCTTGCCTAACATTTCACCTATTCATGGTTTGTGTAAAACATGCATCTTAGGCAAGATGAGCAAACAAAAGTTTGTAAAGGATAAGTCAACAAGGGCAACACAAATTCTTCAACTCATCCATACATATATTATGGGTCCATTACATGTTATATCACTTTGTGGTGCATCCTATATTCTCACCTTTATAGATGATTATTCAAGAATGATATTTGGGTATCTACTTAAGAATAAATAAGATTGTTTTGAGACATTCAAGGAGTTCAAAGATTTTGTAGACAATCAAAAGGGAAAAAATATCAAAATGATTAGAAGTGACAATGGATGGGAGTATAATAGCAATTATTTCAATAAGTTTTGTTCTTCTCATGGGATAAAAAGGCAGTTTACTTGTCCATACACTCCTCAACAAAATGGTGTTGTAGAGAGAAAATATAGGACAATCATGGACATGGTAAGATGCATGCTTGGTGACCACTTACCTCAATTTCTTTGGGGTGAAGCAGCTAGTATAGCAATCTACATTCTTAATAGGTGTCCTTCAAAATCAGTTGAGGGGAAGACTCCTTATGAGGTTTGGAATGGTAAGAAGCCAAATTTTTCACACTTAAGAGTGTTTTGATGTGATGCATTGTCATATATTCCTTCAGAAAAGAGGAATAAATTGGATAAAAAGTCTCAAAAATGCATCTTTGTTGGCTATGATGCAGAACATAGGGGCTACAGGTTATACTCACCTTCTTCATGCATTGTATTTGTTTCAAGAGATGTCAAATTAAATGAAGACCTTCTTGAGTTAGAAAAGTGTGGGCCTTGTGTCAAAAGTACCAAGTGGTTGGATCATTCTAGGGGTCCTAAAGAGTAGAATTTAGTTAGCCAAAGGATAACTAGAAGTATGACCCTTAACATGTCTCTTCTAGCTAAGATAGAGAATTATAATGAGCCTACTTCTTACCAAGAAGCTTCACAACACTCTTGTTGGGTTTATTCCATGAAGGTTGATATGGATTATCTTCTAAAGAATAAAACTTGGGATCTAGTGCCTTATTCTAATAAGATAAATGTTATTGGGAACAAGTGGGTCTATAGAATCAAGTACAATTCTAATGGAGAGATAGAAAAGTATAAGGCTAGATTTGTTGCTAAGGGTTATGCTCAAAAACATGGCATTGACTATGATGAAACCTTTGCACCAGTTGCCAAAATGCCAACCATTCAACTTCTCATTGCTATTGCTGCTGCTCAAGGTTGGTAGATTTTTCAGCTTGATGTGAAAAGTGCATTTCTAAATGGTGATTTGATTGTGGATATCTACATGAGTCAACCACAAGGATTTTTTGTACAAGGTAAGGAAACACTTGTGTGTAAACTAAATAAAACCTTGTATGATTTGAAGCAAGCACCTAGAGCATGGTACATGAAGATTTCAGGTTAGTTCGTGTCTCTTGGTTTTGATAAATGCTATTCAGATACATATCTCTATGTGCTTAGGAAGGATAACTTGGTAATTTTAATTGCTCTATTTTTTTATTACCTTGTTGTGACTGGAAATGAGAATGAGGCCATTTTTTATTTCATCTCCAAATTAAATTTAGAGTATGAAATGACTGACCTTGGTCTTCTATGATACTATCTTGGCATGCAAGTTTATCAGCATGAGGATTGTACCTTTTTGAAGCAATCCAAGTATATTTGAGATCTTCTTAAGAGGTGTGATTTGGAGGATGGAAATCCTACTTCCATTCCTATTTCTACAGGGGTTAAGTTAGAAGTAAGTACAAAATCTCATTTGGCTGATGCTACATTGTATATGCAGCTCATTGGTAGTCTTCTTTATGTTACCATCACAAGGCCAGATATTGCTTTTACTGTTGGTATGATGGCTAGGTTCATGCAGAAACCTTATATTGAGCACTTACAAGATACCAAGAAGATTTTGAAGTACCTTTCAGGTAATAGATATTTGGCACTCAAGTATTCTAGGCTTCCTTCCTTTGCTCTTTTCGGCTATGCTGATATTGATTTTTGAGGAGATAGAATAGATAGAAAGTCTACCACAACATATGTTTTTAGTATTGGGTCTACATCTATCTGTTGGTCTTCCAATAAGCAAGATACAATTACTCTTTCTACAACAAAAGCAGAGTATAATGCTACGATAGTAGCTACACAAGAAGCGGTTTGGCTTCATACCCTCATGAAGGAAATTGGCTTTGAGCAATTTGGTCCTTCATGTTTGCTCTCCGATAATCAATTAGCTATTGCCTTGGCTAAAAATCCTGTAATGCATCAAAGGAAAAAGCATGTTTAAATCCAAGCCCACTTTATAAGATAGAAGGTATTGGATGGGACTATTCATTTGGAGTATTGCCCATCATCTTCTAATTCTACTAATTTTTTCACCAAACCTCTTTCCAAGGAGAAGTTTTGTAAGTTGAGGGACTCACTTGGTTTGGTGAAGTTGTCCTTAAGGGGGAATGAAGTGTAGTTACACTTGTGTGATGACAACTTCATCCTTATGAGGTGTTTTATGCTATATATATGAGTTGATATTTGGTGGTATAATTGCTTTTTGCATCTCTTTTGAACATGGTACTTTCTTGTTTGCCTTGTGCAAATTTTGTACATGTTACTTTGTATATGGCATTGTGCAATTATGGTATATGATGCAATTGCTTTATACGACTACTTTACATGGTACTTTCTTGTTGCCTTGTGCAACTTTGTACATGTTTTTGTAACTATATAGCACGTGACTATAAGTATGACTTGGCATCTTTTTGTGATGACTTATAGTTCACTATTTGTTAGATAATTTTTGTTATCATATTTGGATATTCATATATGTTGTGGTGAATATATTTATTATGATGTATCTAACTAATCTTATGTTGAGCTGCTTCTAGCTTGCAAGTACTTTCATTTGGGGTTATGCAGACTTACTAAAGACACCCTTGTGATATTTTCTTCTTGTCATTTGCAACCACTTGTGGTTGATGGATGGATTTGTAAGCTTCTTGTATCTGAAGCTACTCCATTGGGGGCTTGTAGTCTCATTTTGGTCCATTTTTTATTGGTGCCTTATTGTAGACCATTATTGGTCATAGAAGCTCATTGTATCTATATTACTCATTTTATTTTCATCCTCGTTTGTATCTTTAGGGGGAGAATTTTTCTTTGTTTCATAATTCCTTTCTCCAATATTGCATAAGGGGGAGTGTTGGAATATGTAATGCAACATTGTGTAAATTATTCTTAGAATAAAATATAAAGTCTAAAGAATACTATTTGAATTAGAAAATAATTCTATTTTATTTAAAAATATTCCCACCCAATTAATAAATAAAATAAGGATGCTAGGAATATTTAATTTATGGGAAACAGTTATTTCCCCTTTTCTAGAAAATATTAGAAAGCAACTAATCACTTTCTAATATTTTATAGATGCCACTTATCATACATCTCAAAGATTAGATTGTGATAATATTAGAAAGTAACTAAGCACTTTCTAATATTTGATAGATGCCACTTTTCACACATCTCAAGATTAGATTGTGATAATATTAGAATGTGATAATATTTTAGGGTTTTAGTAGAAAAGCTTCTCTTTAAATAGGGGTGTTGTCTACTACATATTAACATATCTTGTCATATTGACTTGTGTTGTAATATCATGTTGATGCATATTGTTGCATAACATTGAAACATTCTTGTATTGTTGAATCAAATGAGTAATATAGTGAGCTTCATAGTGGATGTTTCCCTTATTAATTTGAAGTAGGGTTTTACCACTTAATATTGGTGTTGTGGGTTTTTATCTTTTGTGTATGATTGATCTTGTGGAACATTCTTCGATCTTGGGGAGACTTTGCTTATCTCACAAATTGCATTACACGGTTTCCCACACTATACGTTGAAAACAAATCTACAACTCCTTTAGTTCATTGTTAATTACACTGAAGTTATTGCCAATGAGCTATATTTTGATGGTTTTCCTATCCTTTGTCATTGGTGTCTATCTTCACTATGTATTGTCCTCCTTTCACTTGAAGGGGATCCTTAAATTCTTAGGATTCCACCACGATTCTCCCTTTCTTAATTGTAATACATAAAATGATTTTTGGAACTTGCACGACCATAATTATCCCTTGCTTAACTGCAATGCATAAAATAATTGCTAGAACCTGCACAAGGAGAAACAACATAACACACCATTCCAAGTATTCAATTCACACACCATTCCAAGTATGTAGTTCACAGTAGCAAGTTCCACAAAGGTAAATGAATAAGTAGTTTTTATTTATTTACTAGTATTGCTAAACTAATTTTATACCTCTCCTCTCTTTTCAAACCCCCTCTTAGACAAAAAAAATATAAAAAATAAACTATTTATAACCATTTATAGCCACAATTGAAAAAAATTGGCTTTTTAGATCCAACTACTCATCTATCGGGTCTTTTTGGGTTGCTCCTGCATCAACAAATGATGTTATGAGTAGTTTTTCCATGAAGCAAATTATGTCCCTTACGCATGGTCTGAAACCAAGGGTCCACACTTAAAAAAATAAAGTGATAAGGATTGTACTGGTTCTATTGGTCCTATAGTTCATGGATATAATTAATTTTTTTTCATCCTATGCAAGATTGTATTGGTCTTATTGGTTCTATAGTTTTTTTATATAATTAAAAATAATTTCATCACATATAAATGTAAAGGTAATTAAAGGTTAGTGAGTAGGATTATAATTCCTAGGATCATATAATATCACACATATGATCTTATTTAATCACCATAATAACAATATTGAATAAAATTGAAACTTTATTGATAAAACATCAATCTTTGTTATTGTTACAAAGATATAAATATTGATTAGATTCTCAATATGATCTCATTTAATGATAATAATAGTAACAATATTGAATAAAATGAAAAATTTATTGATATAACACATTCTTTAATCATAATAATAATAATATTGAAAAAATAAAAACTTTAAATCATTCTTTGTTATTGTTACATAACATAAAGCTCTATCTTCAATATAAATATTGATAAGAGTCTAATTATTGATAAGAGTCTAATTTATATCGATAAATGAGACTCTTCATATGCACTCTATGGTCCACTTTCTTCCCTCCTCTTTCATTTGGTCCACTTTATTCCCTCCTCTTTCATTCATTCTTCTATCTCTTGATCCTTGGCTGATGAGTATTCATTCTTCAACCAAGTATTCTGTATTGATGAGTATTTCACTGTTCATATGCACTTTATGTTCCACTTTCTTCCCTCCTCTTTCATTCATTCTTCTACCTCTTGATCCTTGGATGATGAGTATTTTGAAGTTATTTTCTATCACTCAACCACAGCTAGTATTCCCTTTAATATTCTTCCTTCCTCTTTCATTCTTTCATTCATTCTTCTACCTCTTGGTCATCATATTATGAGTATTTGGAAGTTATTTTTGATCACTCAACCACACATATTATTCCATTTAATCTCTATTGAATGCCATAATGACCTTTGGATATCTGACCCTCCTTTATATCAAACCTTCTCTTAGGTCAACCTTCTCTTATGTCCACACACATTATCACAACGTTAATCATAATTTTGAGTTAGGACAAATGATAACATGAGTAGTTCTCACCATGAAGTATCTCAAACATTCTCTTAGGCCAACCTTCTCTTAGGTCCACATACATTATGATACCGTTAATCATAATTTTGAGTTAGAAAAAATGATAGCATGAGTAGTTCTCACCAAGAAGCAAGTGATTTTGCAAGCGCATGGTTTGAACCCAAGGATCCATGCTTTAAAAAAATAAAGTAGGAATATATTGGTCATATTGGTCGGATATTTTGTGGATATAATTAAAATCATTTTAGTGCATATAAAGGTAATTAAAGGTTAAATATTAGAGTGAGTAGGATTGTTGATATAATTCATGGATATAATTAAAATAATTTCATCTCATGAATGTAAAGGTAATTAAAGGTTAGTGAGTAGTATTATAGAAGCTAATTAAAGGTTAGTGAGTTGGATTATAAAAGGTAATTAAATGTTAGTGAGTAGTATTATAGAAGGTAATTAAATATTAGTGAGTAGGATTATAGAAGGTAATTAAATTTTAGTGGGTATGATTATAGAAGGTAATTAAAGGTGATTATAGATGCATTTTTTTGCCTTATCATCTATCTTCTTTCTCTTATCATTTGGAACATGTGAATATGTTATGCGCTCAAAAAATACTTAAGTGGGCAACGCTCGGTTTCTAGTTGCTCTAGGCTTCTAGAGGAATCTTGTCCTTCACACTCTTTGTGGGACACCTATTTAGTAGATAAACTCCATAGCATATATATTTTACCCATAATTCATGTGGCAATCCATTTTACTTCAATATATTTTGATCCATAACCATTATTGTTATTTTATTCCCCTCTACAACACCATTCTACTATAGTGTGTATCTGGCTGCAGACTACCTTCAAATTCCATTTGCCTTACAAAAATTATGGAATTCATTGGAAATGTACTCACCTCCTCTATCTATTCTGATATTCTTCACATAATAGTCACTTTGTTTTTCAACCAAAGCCTTAAACTCCTTGAATTTATCGAAAGCCTATAATTTTTATCTAATGGGATATACCCATGTCCTTGATTGAAATCATCTATGAATGTCAAGTACTTGTTTCTAGCAAATGTATTGGTTTACATATGACCACAGATATCTGAATGCACTAGCTCTAATGGTTGTGAATCTCTACATGACTATTCTATAGGGAATGCATCCATATTCTAATTTCTAACTAGGAAATCTTCACATGCTTTATTGGGTTGCTCTATAAGGGGTAAACCCTTCACTATCTATTTCTTATGCAACAAGTTTAGGCCACTAAAAATAAGGTGATTGTATCTGAGATGCCACAACCATGTAGAACTCTCATAACTACACTAAATGATATCAATAATTCATTTTTAATATTTAGGAGAAACATTTTGTTCTTCGTCATGGAAACATTTGCTAAGAGCCCATTCTTTCTATCTCTGATGATACAGGCTCCATTTTTAAACTACATAGTGTACCCCCTCTACACAAGTTTTCCAATGCTCAGTAAATTATGTTTTGATCTAGGCACATAATCCTCCATTTAACCTTGCTTGGTGCAAATTATAATCTTCTCTTTGCCCATGATAGGTACCTTGTTGTTATTCCCCATATTCACCTTATATTTTATGGTTTCATCCAACTATGATAACATTTATTTTTTCCTAGACATGTAATTACTACACCCACTGTCAAGATACCACATATTATTTTGGCTTTATTAATTTGTTCTAAAAGTCATTATCATAATCCTACATACATATCTACACTCTACATTTTCATTTTCACTTGTATAGTGGACTTGATGCTTGTTATCCTTGACCAATTTATCTCTACACTCATAACTAAAATGGTTGAAATTCTTGCAGTAATAATATTAGATCTTTTATTTATCATACCTTTGGTTTGATCCACCTTGCTGATTTCTACCATTGCCTCTTCCTCCTGCTTGATGGAAGTTATAGTTGGTATCTATCAACAACTAGACCTACAAATTTTAAAATGGGGCCATATATAACATTTCCTAGGCCATTCCAAAGTTGTTCCTAAGGAAATTAGTTATTTAAAACTACCCATCCATAACAGAATGCATAAATTTATACTTTTACTAAGTCTAAAACCTTAATTAGAAAACTTATGTGTCATTTCATCCTGAAATTACATTTCTTGTGTATCTCATTGCATTTTAGAGCACCTTGTATTGTTTACCCTCACATTGTATGGTTTGCTTTCCTGGTTGTACGGTTTTCTTCCCTAGTTGTATGGTTTTCCTTCTTGGTTGTACGGTTTGCCCCCTACCTGTACGATTTACAAAACTTTGGCAAACTTGTCAAAATTGAGCAAATTCCTTGATCACTTTCTCTTCTTCTGGGAGGAGGATTTTCTACCTACATATGCACTCCCATTTACTTTGGTCAGTATCCTTGTCGACTATCTTACAAATATCTCCTTTAGGTCAGTTACTTTGGATTGAACAATTGCACATTTATTCTTCAACTTGGTTGCGTAGCTTCCCATTTCCATTACTTTCACCCATGGAAATTAGCCTTCTCTTCAGCAGTCTTCAGGAATTCCATCATTTTATTTTCTTGATCAGTGGCACTCCTCTTCAATATTTCCTAAAAGTGGGCTTCTATTTGAGCTGCCACCTGAAGTTCTTGATTTTTCCCAACAATGGTCTCTAGGTGGTGATGAATATCTACCTCCAAGGCATGAACAATATTTTCTGTAGCCTTAATATGTGCTTGCTTCTCTAGTACCAATTCATTATATATTTTGTTGTCCTTTTGGAGTTCCTTTATCTACTTGGCATGTGTCACCACTTGTTCACTTTTCTTGGCTAACTGTGCTACCATTTTTTCATCCTTTGCCTTGAGTTGTACCTCCAAATATTTAATCATATCTTCTATTGTCTAGGAGATTTGTCGCCTCTCTTCTTAAAGCACATTAATAATGGTTTTAGACTCAGTATTTATGCTTGTTAGATCTTCCTCTAGTTTATTTATTTGATCCTCTGTTGTAGCTTTATAATTCTGCAATTCTTCCTCCATTACAATCATTTCTTTTTGAGTGGCTTTCGTCTCTCCCTTATGAGCTTCCTTGAGATGATAAATATGCTCCAATACAATGCTCAACCACTCTATCCAATGTGTGAGAAAGTTCAAATTCTGTAGAGTGATAGCAATATTTGTAGTGATCCTCTTGTACTCCAATTATCCTGTGTTTATCGAACAAGTCGGGTGACTAGTTCTATCCAAGTACAATCTCGGATGTCATCTGTAGTTGGTTATCACTCCTTCTAGCAAGTCATATCTTTCCACCATTATGGTTACCTCTTCCCTAGGTAATTTCCATGGGTGTTGTACATGTATATATTTTATTCTCCTTGTACGCTCCTTATTGCTCACCCATTTTATTACTTTATTAAACTCAAGAGACACTTGTTCCTCCCAAAATTTTAATTCTCCCATGCATCCAATACAAAATTGTAATTTTGTGCTGGCTATGGCATCGCCTATTTGTGAGAAGAAATATTCCACATCATCTTCTACTCATCTTGCCTCCTCTTATGTTTCAATTCTACCGAACTGCGGTACCTTCAAGAGGTAACTTGTTCTCATTCTTCGTCATTCATCTTATGTAGGATTTCATTCTTCCTCCTACTCCATGTGGTGGCTAGAGCTTCCCCTAAGATCTCAAAGATCTCTCTCTGTGTCTATATTCTCCCATGATAAGGTATGTTCTACAATATTCTCCTCATTATATTCTATCTTCACAATCTCATGTTGAGGTTTTTGTTGTTCTGTCTGTTCCTGGGTTGTTTCTTGTTCAATAGAGCCCACCTATTGCTCTTCCATTACTTTTTGGACTACTTCTTGTTCCACACTACCCTCTTGTTGTTCATTCATCACATTTTATTCCTCCTGGTTGTGTTTAACTTCTATCACTATGATTTGTTCAACAACAGGTTCTTTTTGTTCTTGTGATGCTTTTATCTCTTCTTGTGCATCACTTGGGTTGTTCTGCTTTGAATTTCATTTCATAATGATTTTATAATGGGGATTCTTCTTCTTTTTAGCCTATTCTTCTGAAGCTTCCCCTATTGCTTCAGTGTCCTCATGAGTGGTGGATGCCACTTACTGTGCTATTTTCCCCACCTCTACATCTTTCAAAAATTTTGAGGCATCTAGGATTTTGAATTCATCTCGTTGGAAAATTTGTGGAGATACCACTATTTTATCTGCTACTGCCCAACTCTAGTCATCCAGCTCTGTATTTTCTAAATATGAATGTTCTTCCTCCTGTTGATCCTTTTGTGCAGGTTCATATTGCTCCTCTGAAATGGGGTTCTTTATCATTCTTTCTCATTGTCGTCTTGTTCTTATTTGAATTAGGTTTACTTGTCTCTCCACATTTTTCTCCCTAACCTAAACTGGTGGCTGCTCTTGCTACTATTCTTGCATTGCTCGTGGTTCCAATTCAGGTTCTAATATCCTTGTTGTTTTCCTCCAATGATGTACATACTCATCATCTGAAGGTGTGTCTTCTAGTACCTCTGTGGCCTACTATTCTCTCTTTATTAGAGGCTTTTTTGGAGTCACCTTATTAATGGGTACTGACTTTTCCCACCTCAAAATGTTTGGCTATCCTTCCTCAAATTCCTTAGGTTTTGTCAAATTTGGAAAACGTATTCCCATATATGAGATAACATTCAACAATAATCCTATGGTATGGAAGGTCATTTCAAAATTCTTTGGTCTCTTCATTAGTACTTCATGTATTTTCCTTTCTAGATAGGTACCACAATCATACTATATTTCTTGGGTGATACCTTCTACATACTAAGCCATCGAGATTGGCATCTTTGTGGATCTTGTGTAACCTAACAATTGAGCCATTAGTGTATTCATCGCACATGGCCAATCATATCCTTTCAATTGGATCTGTTTGATCCCTCGAGTTCCCATACCCAAGATATTTGTAGCAGCCGATGACTTCACATTTGTCAATAAAGTGATGAGGCAATATGATTCAATTAGATCCACCAACTTCTTAAAAATTTGTGTGTTGTATGTTGGAAATCCGAATGTCTTCTTGAATGCATCTACTATCACTTCTATTTTCACTGACCTTTTGTCCACATTGATAAAAGCAGTTTGGGTCGTAGGATTATATGCCTAGACCATCTACAACAGGTAGTTGTAGAAGAAGTTTTTTTGGTGTGATGGCACTTGTGCTATAATAGCTACACGAGCTTTCTCAAACTATTTCCTCCATGGATGGTTCATATTTTGCTTAGCACTCCACCATCATCTGCATGTATCCGTTCCATGTTATACAAATGCAATATTTTTTATCTCCATCTGACCTTCCTTAGGTCCGCTACTCAGATCCTCATGATGATATGGAATGTGTACTTCACTTCTTAGCTCCCTCCTTGAGGTCCTTTCCTGTGCCATTCTCTCCTCTCGGTGCCTTGGTGGTGTTCTTCTCCAATCAACCTACCAATAGTTATGCCTTATCCATGGCCTATATCCTCCTATCCTCCAAGGATGAGTACCACGCTAATCATGGGACTAAAATTTTTGTCCTTGGTACTATCGTGGATATTCTTCTCTCTCGTGTAGGGGCCCTAGTGACCTTTCTACTCTATTGGCTGCAATCCACCTTAATCGTCATTCTAACTCTTCTATTGAGATAATTTTCTTGTAATTATCCCAGTTAACTTATTATCTAAACATCACTATTTCCACAATCATAAGCACTCCTAAAATCATACAATGCACTACAAATCTTACAATTTTCTTTCCCTTGTATTCTTGTACGGTTTTACCTTCAACAACAACTTCCAGATCGTACACTGCTTCTTTTCCACCATTCAATTCTCAGCCTTTTAATCTTCAAACTACCATAACTTCCTCAAATCATACATCTACAACATGAAATAATATAGGATGGTACTACTTCATACAATGTCACTTTTTGGTTACCTCCCTCCATGGAATTCGTACAATTTTGTATGATTTGGTAAAAACTTCTTAAAACGGTCTGAAAATCACCAAGAACTATACTATCATCTTCCTAAAATTGTAAACATTGCTCCCAAAATCATACCGTACATATTTTCAAACCCTAGTTTGTAAAAAAATCACAAATTTATCCTCCTTTGCTAAATATTTCACCAACCCATTTGTTCTATTGCCCTGATCTTCCTTTATAATGCTCTTCGAGAGTAATTTTCCAACTTTTCGACCCTTGGCACAATTTTTATCTTCATACAATTTCTATGTCTATACTTTCATAGTTGTATGTACTTCTCCTTGCTTTCCCTACCTTTTCCATCTTGATTTTGCTTGATTTGTTCGATTTTAGGGTTTCAATATCAATTTCCTTGCAAATTTCCCACTTTGGCTCTAAGTTATCATTGCTTCGAACCCTAATGCATAATTTTTCACCACCTAGTTTGTACTTAGCCACATTCTATCATTATTTCTCTGAACTTCCTGGTTACACTTCAAATTTTTCCTTCTGTGGAGTCAAACCCTAATTTTTCTCTTCCTCCTCTGGTTCGATTTCTCCAAATGTGAAAAGTTCTCCTTGGTGCTAATTGAAATGGGTCATTATTATTTCAGATTACTAATGAATTTTTTCACCCATGTAGTCTTATCCATTAAATTGAATGCTTTCCACCTTCGTCCTTCTTAAGAAATTCAAATATTCTTTGTACAATTTAAAGAATTTGTAATTTTACCTTCTATTTAAAGCATTTATCAAAACCCTAACTAAACCCTAATCCAATATAAATTGTGCCACTTTGCACGTTTTCCCTCATTCTTGCATGGGTGATTGACAACTCAACATGCTTTTTGAAAACTTTATCTTTTTCTCGCTTTTTCCTCCAACCACTGCTTTTTTCGCTCATGCTGCATTACATGTGGTAGTTGAAAATAGTACAACATACCCAAAATTGTATAGTGTATGATCCAAATCATACAACCTGCCTCTTTGTATGATTTCCCATGTTATTTTGCTAATTTGACTTGTACGATATCATAATTATGCTTTTTTTCCTCTTCCATTTTGCTTTGTACGATCTTATACTTAGAGAAATTTTCAACTTTATTTCTCTCTGAAGAGGCCTTCGTTTTCATTTTTCAACCTACTTTCTTCGTAATTGCATCCATAGGGATTTTCACAATTAAGGCACTTTTTTTTTTTTTTTTCTTTTTCCCTTTTTTTTTTTTTCAATCCTAGTCTATTTACACTTATCATCTTGGCAATTGTACAGTGACATTAACTTGTATGATCCCATCCAATTCTTCTCTTGGAGGTTCAACTATAATTCTTTGAGTGGTTGTGTCTCCTATCGGTACTTGTTCTCTAGGTCGATTCATATCTACTTGTGATGTTACTAAATTTCTTGGCCTTCCCCTTCCATGCGTACAATTCGGGATTATACAATTGCAAGCTGGAGTATCTTCACCTGGTGTCCTTTCTACTATCGCATAGGTGATTGGTACCTTGGTAGTGGTATCCTTACTACTCTATTATTATTCGAGCAACTTATACACCTATCCCCTCGAATAAATTCTGGCTCTAGACTTGGAGATCAGATTCTTAGTTATCCTTGGTTTATTTCATTTGTAAAATACACTCTTCCTATACCAACAAGGCCTCTTTTGCACGAGTGTCTACCCCATCCTATTCCTCTTGACATTGGATTTCTTTGTGCTAATGGTTATTCCTCCCTTTCCTGAAGTAATTCTCTACAACCCATCACTTATTGAGGTCCTTGTCAGATTAAGGATGGTTGTCCCCATGTACGTCATCTTGTAGGATTTGGTAAGATTCCCCTAATTCTTGGTAATCCTCATAGATTCCTTTTCCAGTTCATACAAGCTAAATGTGTATCTCTTGGCCATATAGGAGTAGGGGTCAAAATCATACTTATTGTCTTCTTCCTCTGATTGTAACATCACCTTGTCCTTGCTCATTTTGTTGTTGAATACCTCCCCCCTTCCTGGCCGAAGCGTTAGAGGTCTTTCCTCGTTCCTTCCTCCCATTGTTTAGGTATTAGGAGTTATCTCTACCAACTCAATATTGGCTAGTGGACTTCTGCTTCTTCTTGTACTTGGTGATAATTGTCACAATGCTCTAATTCTATGATTTGCACGTGCTAGACGACGTCTCCATATTATTTCCTCAATGTTTCTTTATGGGGATGATGTTGCCAAAAAATCTCTATATGCATCAAAAAATTCCATCTTAGAACTTGAGTGATTCTGATTCTCTTCTCTCTATTCCGCCAAATCTATTGGTAAATTCATCATTCTCTACAATCTCCTTACTTCTCTCCTTTGTATTATCAACTGTCTATAGGCTATTATATATGCTTGTGGTTCAATGTTGGTTTGATGTTCCCACGGTCTCCCTATTTGTCACTATGTTGTTGTAAATGTTGGAGGATCACAGTTACCTCGAGGATTCTGAGGGTTTTCTAGACAATCATCTTCATCACTGCTTTCAGTACTAGGTTCCATTACTAGCCAAGGCATTCCTTCATTACTGGAGTCACTCAAATCCAGTCGTATATTACCTTGTGATTCAAGTGATGTAGTTGCCTCTTCAATGTCTCGCCACAACATCTCCACATCTTCATTTGTCGTTGGTGGATCACTCGGTGGTACCTATGAGCTTGTACTTGCACCATAATTCCCTCCATCACTTCTTTGAGTTAATCCCTCAACCTTCTCAAGTTATATTTCAAGATATTGTAGCCTAGCTACCCTTTGTTCTTCCAACCTTCATATTGTGCCATCCAATTCCTGGATGATTTTCTCTCTCAACATTGCATTATGACCTCACAATATTTGATATTATTCTTGTAGTTGTTGAGTCTGTAACCGCATTATCTAATGTAATAGCCCTATCTAAGCCAATGGAGTAAGTCCAGCTAATTATTGGTCAATGGTCTCATTCTCATCTTCATTCAAAACTTCCATTTCAAATGTGTCCACTCTATCTTCGTATCATACTGTTAGTCGTATCCTTCTTCATCCTTCCACTTGCTAGGATTGTTCTCTCTGTTCTACCTGAGGATACATCCTATTTCTACTTAATGGGGTTGCTTCTTCCTACCTTCTCCTATTCTTGGGTAATAATACTATCTCCTAATGTTCTCTTTCATTTGGAGGAATCCATTCACCATATTCTTCTTTCGCTCATTCGGTCCCATTAGCAAATATGACATGTACTCGTAATATTCTTCTTTCTCTAGGTCGAGGTACCAAATCTTGGTGTTCTATGATTAGTCGTGGTTACTCCCCTTCTAAAAATAAGTGTGTGAGTCCTGTGTTAGGCTCCTCATGTGATGGACCTGGCTCACTCTGAGCTTCATTTTGAGCTTTTGCTTGTCTTTGTCATTCAATTTCTTCTAAAGAAATGAATAAGCATTGTACCTTGTAAGGATTCAACTTTGAGATATTTACAATATCAAGAACCTCTATCCCATTCAAGTTTTGTAACTTGATTGATCCATTATTCATTAATTCAACTAATTTATAGGGACCAAGCCATAACATCTTCAACTTACCAAGCTTGATTTCTCGCTTCTCGTTAAACTTTAGAACCAATTCTCTCGGACTAAGTTCTAACTTCCTCAAATGTTTGTCATGCCATGCCTTCCATATTTTCTAAGCTACCTCAATCACCCATTGTGCCATGACTCTTATTTCATCCAACTTGATCAATGTTTTAGACGTTCTTCCAAACTTTCTTGATCACCCAAGCGATGCTTTATCGTGACTCTTAAACTTGGTATCAAGAATTCAACTGGTACCACTGCTTTCTTGAAGAACACAAGCTTATACTGAGAGGGGGGGTGAAAAGTATAAGACCTCTTTTTACTTTTTCCTTTATATTTCAAAACAGTAAAGCAATATACCCAAAGCAATATTAAAACAATGCACAAAATCATCCACAAAGTGACATCAATTTTAACGTGGTTCACCCAGAATGGTTGGGCTACGTCCACAAAACTTTTCTCTAAAAGTTATCTCAAAGTTCTTTGGGAATCCTTCCCAATTACAATGTTTATGAGCCTCGGCTCAAAGGAGATACCTTCCCCTTATCAAAGTTCGTGGATCTCTATCCACAGGAGACACCAATCTCCTAACTCTGCTCTGGCTGGTGATCCTCTAGAAGACCTCTGCCTCCACTGCCCTTAGCAAATGGAACTCTATCCATAGAAGACACCTATCTTCCCTGCTCTGGCTGGAGATCTATGTCTTCAACTTTGTCACCTCCAAAGCTCTGTCTCAAATATGTACTAAACACAGTCCTTCGGTCTAGCACAAATCTGTCCTCAATCTCTGTCTCTGGTCTGGCACAAACCTATCCTCAAATTTGCACCAAACTCTGTCCTCGAATCTGCACTAAACTCTATCCTCGAATCTGTACTAAACACAGTCCTTTGGTCTAGCACAAATCTTCCTCTATCTGTCAGA
The DNA here is from genome assembly GCA_028583015.1 of Wollemia nobilis. Classification (NCBI taxonomy): domain Eukaryota; kingdom Viridiplantae; phylum Streptophyta; class Pinopsida; order Araucariales; family Araucariaceae; genus Wollemia; species Wollemia nobilis. The sequence goes on along the minus strand of JAQPPZ010000349.1, from coordinate 3,319,259 downwards.
TCTGCCCAGCACTTGAACAAATCAATCCTCTACACACAAGCCTTCTCAAAGACTTGCCAAATTTGTCCTCAGGTTCTTCTCAAAGAACCAATGCACCTCTGTCCTCATACAACAACACTCTACGTTCGTCTTTGCCCTTTGTGCTCTCTACGCCTTCTGCATTCTTTGCACAATCATAGCCGCACTCGATCGAACATCAACCTTTGCACCTCTACGCAATCATAGCAGCACCGTCTTCGCACACTCTGCTTCCTTTGCAATCTTTCACACTTAGAGTGATTCGACGAAATGCACTTTGCACACTACGATCGAATTTTGCACTCTGCTCTCGATGATCGAACTTCTTGCTCTGCACACTATCTACGAACTTTGCACTTCAACAACGCATTCGATACACACTCCAACTCTCCAAACAACCCTCCTTTTATACTAACACTTTCAAGATCAAAACTTTGATCTTAGTCGGCTACACAACCCTAAACTACGTCGGCTGCAAACCCTAAACTACGTCGGCTGCAAACCCTAATCATCGTCGGCTCACATTTAACTTTGTCGGCCTCAACTGCCTCTGTAACTCTTCTATAGCTTCTATCGCAAAACTACAACATGTCGCGATATCATGACACTTTTGCAACCGCACACTTCCTTTTGGCTTTTGTCACGATATCGCGACACTTCAGCCTTTGTCGACTTCAACTAAGCTCTTGTCGCGATATCACGACACTTTTGTCTTTGTCAGCATCAACTTTGCTTTTGTCACGATATCGTGACACTTCTCCCTTCATCGACCTCCTTTCTGCTTTTGTCATGAAATCGTGACACTTCTGCCTCTGCAGACTTCGTCTTCACTTCTGTCATGATATCGCGACACTTCTGTCTTCATAGCCTTCCTCTTTGATTTTGTCACAAAATCGTGACACTTTCTCCAACCGAACACTGCCATCTCAAACTATCACGAAATCGTGACACTTTCTGCATCTGTTTGCTTTCTCTTCAACCTGTCATGAAATCGTGATGCTATCAACTTTCCGTACGCTTTCTTTGCAACCTGTCGTGAAATCGCGACGCTTTCAGCTTCCGTACGTCTTCTTTGCAACCTGTCGCGAAATCGCGATAGTTCTCATTTCAGACTCTTCCCTTTGCTGCATGTCACGAAATCGTGATAGTTCTCACTTCGAGTTCTGCCATGTCGCGAAATCGTGACACTTTATCTTGCTTCCACTTTGTCTTCTGACTTGTCGTGAAATCGTGACACTTTTTCTCCTTAGCGCTTTTCTTTTCTTCGGGTCGCGAAAACCCGACATGTCGCGATATCGCGACACTTTTTCTCCCGGACTCTCTCTCCTGCATTATGTCGCGAAATCGTGACACTTTTTCTTTCGGACTCTCTCTCCTGCAACATGTCACGACATGCACTTTTTCATCCGTTCAACCTTCCTTGCAATATGTCACGAAATCATGACATTTTTGACTCGAACATTCTCTCTCCTCTTTGAGTCGCGAAACTGCGACATGTCGCGATATCGTGACACTTTTCTAACTTGCTTTCTCTCTCGCTAATTCGAATGCGACATGTCGCGATATCGCGACACTTTTCTAACTTGCTTTCTTTCGAACCTGTCATGCCGAAACCTTCATCAAAACAAATTATTTTACATCAAATCAAATTCCTTCAAAAGCTTCTTGACATCAATGACAACTTATACACTTGAGCAAATGCAATGTACCCAAAGTACCCAAAATTGCCAACAATCTCCCCCTTTGTCATTGATGGCAAACCTTTATTGAAAACACGTCTCAAGAGCCAAAACTGAAACCAACTGTGCTAACAACTGAGAAACTATGCCCACAACTGAGAATCTTCCTTTGAAGTTTTGCTCCCCCTAACTTGAAGCTTTCCTCTTCACTTGAAGCTCTCCCCCTTACTCATATCTCTCCCCCTTTGTCATCAATGGCAAAGGGTCACCTTTGGGGCTCGGGACTAAGAATGAGCCTCTTAGCTTAGTCCCTCCCCCACCTCTTGATGAGGTGATTAATTTTGGGGTGGGAGTAAAACTCCCATTAGGCATTGATCATCATCAGCGTCTATAATTTCCTTGTCGGGCCTTCTCTTGAACTCTTTGTCCATATTCCTGTTCCTGTTCCTATCACTGTTCCTGTTCCTGTTATCATTCCTGTTCTTATCCATGCCTTGATCCTTGGACCTGTTCATACCACTGTTCCTATTCCTGTACCTTGGAAGTTTAGCTCTACACTGTCTAGTCGTGTGACCTTCATTGTTGCACTTATAACAAGTAACAATGTTATTTCTTTTAGGCATACCTGTTCTTTGAATCCGCTGTTCCGACTAACCCCTGTTCTCGTTATTAGCCTTGCAAAAAATTGCCTTATGCCCAAATTGTTTACAAGAGTAGCAATACCCTTGAAAGAAATTACCACCTCTGAAACTGTCATTTACCTTCCTTACTTGAGTCATGCAATGCGAAGCCATGTGACCAAACCTATGACACGCAAAACATCTGTCGTGAAATTTTCCTTTATTCGACCTCTTGGGTCCTGAAAACTTCTTCTCATTCTGAAATCTGTTTTCTATTTCTTCGCATCTATCACTCAAGGACTCATGATCTGAAATACTTTCCTCATCAGAACTCTCTTCCTTTTGGAGTCTCTTACTCGACTTTCCAACTTGTTCCTTGTGCGGCTTAACAAAACCAAGGCCTGTTTTATCTGTTGTCTTTCTTTGACCTTTGATGAGTGACTTAACCTTTTTGGAGCTATCTTGAAACCTGTAAAGCTTATCCTTGTACTCTTTAGTTTCTTCTTTCAAAGAAGCCATTTTCTGTTCTAACTCACTATACTCAAGAACCTTAGACTCTAACTCATCCTTGAGTTCTTGCGTCTTAGCTATAGAGAAATCAAGATTTTCTATAAGATCATCTCTCTCCATACAACATTCATCTAACTTATCCTTGAGTCTATCATTCTTCTTTCTTTCCTTTTTCAAAGCACTAAGAGCATTAATAAGTTCACTTTCAAGATCCTTTATTTGTTTGCTTTCTGAATCATCAAAGCCTTTTCCAGATTTCTTATCACTAGAGGTGCTACCTTTTTCAAAAACCATACAAGCATCTTCCTTATAGTTTTCTGAAGCATCCTCATACATACTAGAAACCAAATCATTATTTGTACAATCATCCTCAAGGTGACCAAAATTTCCACATCTAAGACATTTCATGATAATGAATCTATGTTTTGGTTCTTCCTCTTTTTCTGATATGAACAACATCTCATTTTCATTATCACTTGATGAACTTTCACTATCACTACTAGAACACTTACTTGCTTTGTCTAGGTAAAAACTCTTCTTGTGCTTGTGAGAATACCTCTTTCCTTGATTGTTGTGCTCATCTTTGTCCTTCTTGTGATGCTTGTGCTTTTCAGAATCCTTGCTCTTAGAATCCTGTTTATCTTCATCACTTTCATTCTTGAGAACAGTACATTCAGTAGCATAATGACCAAACTTTCCACAATTGAAACATCTTATATTTTTCATGCTTTTGTGCTTTCTAGAGAACTTGCCTTTCTTGTTGTAATATGCCTCTTCATCACTAGAAGACTCATCACTCTCTTGAAGCTGTTTACCCTTGGATTTCTTGGTAGCCTTGAAAGTTGCCTCTTTCTTGACATCAACCTTCACTTGAGTTCTCAACTCAAATGCTGCAAGTATACTATGTAGCTCATCCTTTTTCAATTTATCCAAATCTTTAGCTTCCTCAATAGCAAAAATATTTTCACTAAATCTATTAGGAAGAGATCTTAAAATCTTATCACAAACATCATTTTCAGCAAGCTCAAGACCTAAGTCTTTCATGGAGTTAACAACCTCATCCATACGAAGCATGTAGTCACTAATATTTTCATCATCATTCATCTTGAGTTGTTCAAACATACCTTTGAAGTGTCTCAACTTGGCCTTTCTGACATTTGTATCACCTGTATGAACCACCTGCAATTGTTTCCACATTTCACTAGCTGTCTTGTAGTGAATCACTTTGGTGAGATCTGCTTTCTGTAAGCCTTTCAAGATTGCATTCATTGCTTTTGAATTGCTGTGATGTAGGAGCCTTTCTTCTTTAGTATTTGGACCATGTACAGGAATAGTGTACTCATCTTCAATTACTTCCCATACCTCATTACCAAGTGCCATTAGATGAACCTTCATCCTTGCACTCCAAAGACCAAAATCTGACCCATCAAGAATAGGTGTTGCATTGCCGCTTGAATAATCCATTGTGTTCTTAACTAGCTTTTCCTTCAAGCTGTTAAACTTTTCGAAGGAACCTACTCTGATACCAATTGAAGAACACAAGCTTATACTGAGAGGGGGGTGAACAGTATAAGACCTCTTTTTACTTTTTCCTTTATATTTCAAAATAGTAAAGCAATATACCCAAAGCAATATTAAAACAATGCACAAAATCATCCACAAAGTGACATCAATTTTAACGTGGTTCACCCAGAATGGTTGGGCTACGTCCACAAAACTTTTCTCTAAAAGTTATCTCAAAGTTCTTTGGGAATCCTTCCCAATTACAATGTTTATGAGCCTCGGCTCAAAGGAGATACCTTCCCCTTATCAAAGTTCATGGATCTCTATCCACAGGAGACACCAATCTCCTAACTCTGCTCAGGCTGGTGATCCTCTAGAAGACCTCTGCCTCCACTGCCCTTAGCAAATGGAACTCTATCCACAGAAGACACCTGTCTTCCCTACTCTGGCTGGAGATCTATGTCTTCAACTTTGTCACCTCCAAAGCTCTATCTCAAATATGTACTAAACATAGTCCTTCGGTCTAGCACAAATCTATCCTCAATCTCTATCTCTGGTCTGGCACAAACCTATCCTCAAATTTGCACCAAAACTTGTCCTCGAATCTGCACTAAACTCTATCCTCGAATCTGTACTAAACATAGTCCTTTGGTCTAGCACAAATCTTCCTCTGTCTGTCAGATCTACCCAACACTTGAACAAATCAATCCTCTGCACACAAGCCTTCTCAAAGACTTGCCAAATCTGTCCTCAGGTTCTTCTCAAAGAACCAATGCACCTCTGTCCTCATACAGTAGCACTCTATGTTCGTCTTTGCCCTTTGTGCTCTCTACGCCTTCTGCATTCTTTGCGCAATCACAGCCGCACTTGATCGAACTTCAACCTTTGCACCTCTGCGCAATCACAGTAGCACCGTCTTCGCACACTCTGCTTCCTTTGCAATCTTTCACACTTAGAGTGATTCGATGAAATGCACTCTGCACACTACGATCGAATTTTGCACTCTGCTCTCGATGATCGAACTTCTTGCTCTACGCACTATCTATGAACTTTGCACTTCAACAACGCATTCGATCCACACTCAACTCTCCAAACAACCCTCCTTTTATACTAACACTTTCAAGATCAAAAACTTTGATCTTAGTCGGTTGCACAACCCTAAACTACGTCGGCTACAAACCCTAAACTACGTCGACTACAAACCCTAATCATCGTCGGCTCAAATTTAACTTTGTCGGCCTCAACTACCTCTATAACTCTTCTATAGCTTCTGCCACGAAACTACAACATGTCGCGATATCATGACACTTTTGCAACCGCACACTTCCTTTTGGCTTTTGTCACGATATCGTGACACTTCAGCCTTTGTCGACTTCAACTAAGCTCTTGTCGCGATATCGCGACACTTTTGTCTTTGTCAGCATCAACTTTGCTTTTGTCGCGATATCGCGACACTTCTCCCTTCGTCGACCTCCTTTCTGCTTTTGTCACGAAATCATGACACTTCTGCCTCTGCAGACTTCGTCTTCACTTCTGTCGTGATATCATGACACTTCTGTCTTCATAGCCTTCCTCTTTGATTTTGTCGTGAAATCGTGACACTTTCTCCAACCGAACGCTGCCATCTCAAACTGTCACGAAATCGTGACACTTTCTGCATCTGTTTGCTTTCTCTTCAACCTGTCACAAAATCATGACACTATCAACTTTCCGTACGCTTTCTTTGCAACCTGTCATGAAATCGTGATGCTTTCAACTTTTCGTACGTCTTCTTTGCAACCTGTCATGAAATCGTGACAGTTCTCATTTCAGACTCTTCCCTTTGCTGCATGTCACGAAATCGTGACAGTTCTCACTTCGAGTTCTGTAGCATGTTGCAAAATCGTGACACTTTATCTTGCTTCCACTTTGTCTTCTGACTTGTCGCGAAATCGTGACACTTTTTCTCCTTAGCGCTTTTCTTTTCTTTGGGTCGCGAAAACCCGACATGTCGCGATATCGTGACACTTTTTCTCCCGGACTCTCTCTCCTGCATTATGTCGCGAAATCGTGACACTTTTTCTTTCGGACTCTCTCTCCTGCAACATGTCACGAAATCGTGACACTTTTTCATCCGTTCAACCTTCCTTGCAATATGTCACGAAATCGTGACATTTCTGACTCGAACATTCTCTCTCCTCTTTGAGTCGCGAAACTCGACATGTCGCGATATCGTGACACTTTTCTAACTTACTTTCTCTCTCCTCTTAAGTCGCGAAAATGCGACATGTCGCGATATCGCGACACTTTTCTAACTTGCTTTCTTTCGAACTTGTCATGCCGAAACCTTCATCAAAACAAATTATTTTACATCAAATCAAATTCCTTCAAAAGCTTCTTGACATCAATGACAACTTATACACTTGAGCAAATGCAATGTACCCAAAGTACCCAAAATTGCCAACATTCCTATCCATACATTAATTGGAAAGGTGTATATTCTGTTGTAGGCTTAAAAGTTGTTATGTATACCCACAAAATAGATGATTGAATTTTCTACCAATCTGCTCCCTCTATTCCACAGGTTTTATATAGAGTAGATACCAAGACTTTTTTTATTGCTTCCTCCTACCCATTTTCTCTAGGATAGTATGAACTTGATAGTGAATGCAAAATCCTAAACTTTGTGGTTAGCATCTTGATGATATCGTTAACAAAGTGTCCTCCTTGATAACTTGTTATTTGTAATGGAATACCAAACCTTATGATTAACTGTTCATACAAGAATATCGCTATTCTTTTTGCCAAATTATCAGGTAGTGCTCTTGCTTCTACCCATTTTGTCAGGTATTCTATTGCTACTAAGATATATCTACACTTCCTCCATTGATATGTCTTCAATGGTCTGACAAAGTCTAATCCCCACCATTCAAATAACTATTGTGGTTGTGATGGATGCAAGGACATAAAGTTACTCTTTATCATATTCCTTGCTCTTTGGAAAGTATCGCATGCTTTCACATACTCCTTTGCATCATTATACAATGTGGGCCACCATAGTCCTGCTAGTAATATATTTCTAGTAGTTGCATCTGGTCCCATATGCCCTCCTTCTAAGCCTGTGTGAGCCTCTTTCAATGTTGCTTTGACTTCTTCATCCATCACACACCTTCATAGGATACCATCACATCTCATATTATACAATAATTCTGCTATTATCTAGAAAGGTGCTGACTTCATTTTTACTTTCTTTCTCTTGTTTGCCATCACTTCTTGTGGTAAATCTCCTGTGGATAGATATTGTCCAACCAACTTGTACCATGATAGAACAACGTTGATGGAAAATAATTGTGCCCCTAGAAATTCATTAGGAACTCCTATTCCCAAAAATTCCCCTGATCGTATCTAAGACAATTGATTTGCAATCACATACTTCTTACTAGACCTCACCACTACTTAGAATATGAACTCCTAAAGGGTGACGAGCCACATACTGACTGGTCCTTGTATCATTGGCTTATTTTTCAAGTACAATAGGGCTTGGTGGTCGACATAGAAGGCAAAGGTATTTGCCAATAGGTAATGCCTAAACTTATGAATTGCATATACCATTTTCAAAGCTTCTCTTTCTGTACTATAGTTTCTATTTGACCTTGAAAAAAGGTGACTGAAAAAGAAAATGGGTTGGTCTAGCCTAAACTGCCCTTCTTGTGCTAAAGCACATCCAATTAAAAAATTTGAAGCATCAATATGGACATGGAATTCCTTATCCTAGTTTGGGAAAAACAAAATCGGACTACTCACAAGCTTAGCCTTTAGCTCCTCGAAGGCTCCTTGGTGCTCCTCTATCCATTTAAAAGGAATATTTTTTTGTCAAGGAATCCAATGGGTAGGATACATGTGCATAATTCATGATAAACCTTCGATAGTAACCCATCGATCCAAGGAAGGTTTTAAGTGAACTCACATCAAATTTTCCATGTGCAATATCACTCAAATCTTATCAGCATTTATCTTCAATCCTTCACTGCACACAATGTGTCCCAATAGTTTCCCATATGGTACCATCAGATAGCATTTCCCTAGATTTAATGATATCTGTGTATTTTTGCACCTACTCATACATTCACTAAGGGTAGAAATATGTTCCTTGATCTTCCCATAAATGGACCAATCATCCAAAATGCTTTAAAGTTCCTTGTTGCCATCTAATCAAATATATACAGTATGATACACTGAAATGTAGTTGGGGTGTTACAAATCTCGAATGGCATTCAATTTTATGCATAGATGCCATTCTCCACAATAAATGTGATCTTAAGATTATGCTACTTGGCTATACTAATTTGATTGTATCCCGATAACCCATCCAAAAATGAATAAATCTCATGTCTTGCGACTTCTTCTAAGATAGAATCTATGAAGGGAATAGGGAAGGGATCCTTAATAGTTAAAATATTTAGAATCCTAAAGTCCACACATATTTTGATCTTATCTACTTCCTTCTTCAAGGTGATCACTATAGGTGAGACCCATTCACTGGTTGTCACCTTGAAGATGATTCCTACTTCCAACATCTTTTTTATCGCTGCATTCACTAATGAAACATACTTTGGGTTCATTCTATATGTTCTCCTTCTTACAGGTTGAGCTCCAAGTATCAGCGTAATCTTGTGGACACACAATTCTAGTGGTACTCCCTTCAAGTCCTTATATATCTATGCAAAGACATATTTATATTCCAATAATATCTTAAAAGTCATCGCTTTTAGTACAAGATTCCAATCATCACCATAGTGAATCATCCTAGGTTCTTCCTCTGTTCCTAGATTGATGTCCACTATTCGAGGTCCTTCATATTTGATATTTTCTAGTTCACTTGTTGCTTTCTCTACATTCTTTGGGTGTTTCAGCCTTGTATCAATCTTTGCATCTCCTACTGTATATTTTGAAAAACTTTTTAGAAACATCCATTTCTCTTATGCTTCCTTCTTAGGTTCTTGGCTAACCTTTGGTTTTTCTTGTTTTTCCTTGATCTCCTCTGACTCAATATAGAGGTAGTTGTGCTAAAAAAATTTGTACTCCTCCATTTTCCAATGAAGAAGTCTATTATTAGATCTGGATTTATCTTTGCTACTTTTGTCTAGGTACAACATTCCTTCTCCATCAGGTTCATGCCCTTTATCTCCTAAGGAATTTTATGATTCATATGTTGTGGCTACATCCTCACTAACTTTTTGATTAGCTAGATTAATCATATATTTATGTTGTCCTTAAAAGTGATCTGATTCTTTCCCCAGTTGTGATTAACTTTGGCTACTCATAGCTAGCCTCTCCCCAAGAGAGCATCATATGCAGGTTTGTACATTGTAATCACAATGAAATCCAAGACAAACTCTTGGTCAGTTATCATCACTTGTTGTTCTATCAAGAATCCCTTTATATCGATGCCATTATGGTCAGCACCATATAATCGAAATATCAGTGCCCATAAATATGGAGCACCTAGTTCTAGCCATGTTTTTTCAGGTAGCACATTGACACTAGATCCTTCATCCATAACTACTTGTGTCAATTTGTGCCCTAGTATATCCATATGAACTAATGCATGTTTCTTTCCCACATCAATCATTAATATAGTTGGATCCATTAACTGATCCTTTCGCTCCTTCTCCTAAATCGGTTGGTTCTACACTTCCATCACCTTCTACGGTTGTATTTCTTCCACTATTGATTTCTGCAATGCTGGAATAGATTCCAACAGGTTTGATACTTTAATTTATACTATGGTATCCAAAAATTGTGTTGCCAAATTTTACACAACGGTCTCCTGGTATGATGTTTTTCTCAGTTCCTTATTGGTTGTTGACTCTACTCGCTTAGTCTTCTCAACTTCTTGCAATATTTTCTTTGCTACTTGCCAATGTTGTTTTTCCTTTGTTGGATCTGGATACTTATCCTTCTTAGCCTAATTTCTCATCACAGCTAAAACTTCTTGGGTTTCCTCCTTAACTCAAGGAACCTCAATGTCTAGATAACTGACGTTATGCGGGTTACTTGAACTTGCCTATTTTTGACAATTCATTTCTTTGTGGTTACTCGGGCCACACCATCTACACATATGTGTAGTACTTACTTGCGATATTTATTGCATCTAAGGTGAAGGATATTTTTTCATAAAATGCCCCCATTCCTAGAAATTGTGACATTGTATGATCAAACTTCCTTTTGAATCATACTAAAAATAAATTTGCCCTCCTTTTAGATTGCCTTGGTTCGATATTCCATCTCGTTTGTTGTTTCTATAACTGCCACTTGTTTCTTGTTTCCTACTTCCTTGGGCCTTCAGTTTATCTTCATGCTCTTGGATTGATAATACCTGTTGATATATTCTTGCATTATATGGACATAACATTACCTCATGTCCCATCACATTATAAATGTGGAAATAGTCATTCCTTGGACACTTCACATTTGTATGACCTTCTATCTTAAATTATGTGCACCACATGTCATTCCTATTAGGTTTGATATTTTGTTCTTTTATCATCTTATCAAACTCTTGATGGAAGGATGCTATCATCCTTTGTATAGTGCCATCTTCTCCACTATTCAAATCATTAGACTTGGGGTGAGATAAAATTCCTGTATATGTCTATTTTGATTCACTCTCAAAATTCTTTGCATGCTTAAATGCTTCTTCATATGTTTCTGATGGTATTGCCTTCATTTTTTTCTTATACTTTGGAAGCAATCCATATACAAACCACCACTTTACTAGAACATCTACCAAAGGCATATGCATTTTATCGACTAATTATTTTAGTCTTTGGTTATAGGATTTCACATCTTCATCAAATTTTTTCTTTGTCATGCAAATTTCTGTAACAATGTTTCCATCGTCCTTTAAAGGTCAAAATTCTTCAACGAAATTCTCCTTTATATGGTTTGAAGTCTAAAAATCTATGGTATTTTCTTTCTTCAGGTACCAATCAATTGTCAATTCTATCAAAGTAGCAAGAAATAAATTTAACCAATAATCTAGTCTATCCACACCATTTGCTCTCCAAATGGTTATACAAGTTCCTATGTGCCTTGTGGGTCTTCCTTACCCTCACTTGAATATGGTGGACATCTCTATTTTGCTGCCTTTGTAGCCATATTTAGAGAGTCATCACTATCACTTAAGGTATCTCATGGAATCTCTGATTGATTCCTCCTTGGGGGTATCTTACTCCCATTGTCATCAGAAGTGTTAATTTGAGGTATCTTGTTTTGTCCCAGAACTTGGTGACCAAAATATCATGCATATTCACTTCACAACCTCATTCTATGATGTGAGGGATATGGTATTGGTCTTTCCTCCTGAGACCTCGTGCCTTGTTACTCTGGTGCCTGAATCCTATCATCCGCACTCCCTTACAACCCTTCTATCACTTTCTCAGGTTTCACCATCCACTCTCTATCCTCTTGAACTTTTTCTGTGTCATCCCTTGCCTCTACACTTGGTGATTCTATTTCCTCACCTTCTGTCTCTATCAAAAATACCTCAAAATATCTTTCTTCGGATGTAGAAACTTTCTCTATTTTTGGTTCTTGAGTACTACGGTCTGAGTTACTCATGTTTTATCTTTAATAAATCCTCATGCTCCTTTTAAATAGAATATTATCTCATACTTATCATCTCCCATAGCTTTTTGCATTGGTGTTCGTCATTCACCTCCAGTTTTGTAGTATTCACACTTCATCAATTTGACCCGTTTTAACAAAAAATGCTAGATTCGATAAGGCAATGATGCAAAATGTAGCCTGGGGGTGTAGTATTACTAGTGGGGAGGTGATTTTTTAGGGCTAGGAATGATCAATAAACAAATACCAACTCAATTACAAAATCATACAACCATACAATCCTCCAAACTACCCTTATACGACTGTGAACTTGTACGAAGATCAAACTCTCACATTGTATGATTCCAAATCATACAGTGGTAAGGTTTGTACACTTCTACACTCATCCAAACTGACATATTCATTTTTGTAGGCTTTTGTACACAATTTTATATTTGTTCAAGTCGATTCCCTCAAACTACCAAATCGGGTAAGTCGAGTTCTGTCTCTCAGTTTACCAAATTGGGTAAGTTTTCCTTGTATGATTTGTATGAACTCTGGTGTACTATTTGTACAAAATTAAGGTATAGACAGATGCCAAATTAGCTACTCTACTATTTCAATATCTCTCAGGTACATTTTTTATGGTTTTAATGTGTCAATTAATCCTTATTCAACAACATGCAAAACATTTGAATGGGGTTTGTGAGAGATTCACTTCTACTAGATACATTAAAAAATAATAAAGTAGGATTAAGGCCATCTTCATAAATGCTTCCATGCTCATAGATCAATCCTAAAGCTCCACTAGTGCTATAGTTCTTACAATATGTTGCAACAATGCATAAAACTAGGCTAAACACTCACCAAAAAATACATGCATAAAGATTCCACCATAAATCCTCATCCATCATTGCTAGAATCATACACAAGCTCTAACAAACATATTTATATTCCATTATATTATCAATTCCATTAAAATATGGTTGTTCTATCAATCTACTACAATAACTCATAGGTAAACAAACTATCTCCTTGGATTATAACTAGTAAGTACTCCATAAATATCTATCAAGCAACCAGGACTATGAATTTGAAAATGGGACCTTATATAACATTTCCCAGGTTGTTCCAAAGTGGTTCCTAATACAATTAGTTAGTTACAAATACCCATCCATAACAAAATGCATAAATTTAGACTTTTACGAAGTCTAAAACCTTAATTAGCAAACTTATGTGCCATTTCATCCCAAAATTACATTTTTCATTCATCTCATTGCATTTTAGTGCACCTTATACGGTTTACCCTCGCATTGTATGGTTTTATTCCTTGGTTGTACGGTTTGCCTTCCTAGTTGTATGGTTTTCCCCTATCTATATAGTTTACAAAACTTTGGCAAACTTGTCAAAAATGTTAAAATTGAGCAAATACCCTGATCACTTTCTCTTCTCCTAAGAGGAGGATTTGCTGCCTACTTATTCTTCCTTGAGAAGATGAGGTATTTTGGTGGTATTATTATCTTCTACTATTGTCTTGAAAAGAGACCTACATCTTGAACGCTTGCTCTAATGAGGACTGAGATAAACGACTCAACCTCTGCTCATGTGTTTACAAAGAACCCATGAGTTCATCTATAGAGAGGGTTGTTAAATTCCTCAATTCTTCAATGACTATCACCATTGAGTCAAACCTTTTTGGTAGGATTCTTATTATTTTCTCTACTATTCTATGGTTCTCAAAATTCTCACCATTCAACCACATTTTGTTGATGATACCCATAGTTTGGGTAAAGAAGTTGATCATGGACTCTAACTCACTCATCTACAAGTTGTCAAACTCCCTTCTCAACATCTGCAACCTCACAAAATTCACTTTATTAATGCCCTAGAAGGAGCTGGCTAAAATTTCCCATGCCTCCTTTGATTTTGTTGCTACTGCAATTATTGGTAAGATGCTCTCCTCAACTGTCTAAATTATATAAAATAATACCTTCTAGTTCTCCTTCAATAGATCCTTCTCCACTTGGGAGAGAGAGCTCAATACTACTGCATATGCTGAAACTGGGTAGCCATTATCCACTAGGTCCCATAGCTCCTTATATCCAAATAGGGTCTTCATTTGAATACTCTAGTAATCATAGTTCTTGCCATTGAACCATGGGATCTGCAACTGCAAGGAATTGTTGTCGAAATCCATTGCTTCTTCAATATTCCACCAATAACACTAACTCTAATACCAACTTGAAAGGATGACGAGAGGATGTGATGGGTTGAGTAAAGAGGTTTCAATAGGATATTTTGAGGTGGAAGACAAAAATAAAATTTGGGCAGGATTTTAGATGGCATCTGTCCAACTTGGTCTTATAAAGTTCCGCTCAAAAAAGTGTGCGGTATTTTACCTTTCATCCACCCAAAATTGGCTTTGAAAGTGTCACTTGATGAATGGGTGGCAATTATCTAAAATATACCCAAAATACAACATTAAGGTGGGTGAGTAAAACCGAAAAAAACTTGGGCTTCCGCCCAATGGGTTTAAACTAAATATCCGCCTAACTTTAAGGTTCCACCATGAACAAATAAAACTTTCGTACAACTTTATTTTGGGCCTGCTAAGGGTTTTTCAAATCGTGAGTTGCATAAAGATAAAAATATCACACAAAAGCTCAAATATGCACAAATAAATATATTTTATATTAACTCAAATGAGACTGACTGCAGTTATAGTTTTTACAATGCATAAATTATCATATCGTTAATGGTGCTCGACTGATGAGTATTTTAAAGACATAATAACCTTTGGATATCTGACCCTTCCTTATCTCAAACCTTCTCTTAGGTCAACCTTCTCTTACGTCCACACACATTATCACATAGTTAATCATAAATTTGAGTTAGGACAAATAATACCATGAGTAGTTCTCACCATGAAGTATCTCAAACCTTATCTTAGGTCAACCTTCTCTTAGGTCCACAAACATTATGACACCAATGATCATAATTTTGATTTAGGACAAATGATACCATGAGTAGTTCTCACTATGAAGCAACCGATTTCGCCTGCGCATGGTCCAAACCCGAGGATCCATGTTTAAAAAAAGTAGAATTATACTGGTCCTATTGGTCCTATAGTTTGTGGATATAATTAAAATTATTTCATCACATATAAATATAATTAAAGGTTAAAATTTAGAGTGAGCAGGATTGTGGATATAATTCATGGATAGAATTAAAATCATTTCATTGCATGAATGTAAAGGTAATTAAAGTCTAGTGAGTAGGATTATATAAGGTAATTAAAGGTTAGTGAGTATGATTATAGAAGGTAATTAAAGATTAGTGAGTATGATTATACTTGTCCTATAGTTTGTGGATCCTTGGATGTAATTAAATTTTGTGAATGTAATTAAAATTATTCATTAGAATTCATGCTAAAAAATGTGAAAGTAGACAGGGTGGATAAACGTACGTGAGTGCGGTGGAGAAAGAAGGTTCAATGGGAGCAATCAGACAAAATGTGAAGGTAGACTGGGCAGTGATTTCAATCACATCTGCCTAGAATCACCTTGGAAGGTACCACCCAAAAGTGGGCGGTATATTACTTTGCATCTGCCCTTGGTCAGCTAGAAAAGTAACACCCAAATTTTGGGCAGTATATTACTTTATGTTCGCCCGAAAAACAACTTGTAAAGTGTTTCCCGAGGAGTGCGCGAAAAAAAACTAAAGAACACTTGGGTGAGGTTTTGCTTAAATTCATCCTACGAGATTAAACTAAATATCCACCCAACTTTAAAGTTCCACCAGGAACAAATAAAAATTCCACCCAAATTTATTTTAGTTTTGCCAAGGGTTTTTCAAACAGCAAGTTGCACAAAGATAAAAATATCACGTGAAAGCTCAAATATGCACAAATAAATATATTTTATATATATTGAAATGAGACTAACTACGACTACAATTTTTACAATGCATAAATTAAACCTTTCATCTGATGCTTATTTCTCTGGAATCTTTACACAAACATCTGCAAACCAAATTGCGTCGTTGTAGGATAAACTCACACAGGAGTGTCTGAATTATCTAGCTTTAGATCCTTGCTCTTTGAAGACTTCCTTCAAATTTTATTCTCTTATTTCTATCTCCTCTTCCACTCCTCTCTATCAAACTAATATCAAGGACTCATATATATAGATCCAGGGGTGGAGGGAAATTCGGGAAAGGCTCACCAACACACTGGCATGCATTAAATGCCTAACCAATAACCTAATGTGCATTAAATGCAAACTTGATGCTAGCAGACTTTCCAAACAACTATAGTCAAATCGTGAAATATCGGTAATAAATGTGATGACAACAAAATTTGACGATACAAAAGATAAAATATGTCAGATGAAATATTTCAAATGGTGTCAAATCTGGTTTAATTTTCTAACATCCTCGTTTAAAATATATTTCATAAAAGATTTGAAATTGACCATTTTCGGCAACATGTTAAAGTCTTCCTCCTTCAAGGGTTTTGTGAAAATATCTGCAAATTTCTCTTTGGACCTATAAAACAATAACTCAATTTCATCAAATTTCATCAATTCTTTGATGAAATGGTATCGGATGTCAATATGCTTGGTCCTGCCATGAAACATTGGATCCTTTGATAGTACTATGGTAGAATTGATGTCATAAACTATAGTTCTTGTTCCTTCCGGTGGATGATTCAACTCGCCTAAAATTCTTCTCAACCAAATTACCTGGTATACGGCTAAACTGGTAGCAACATACTTTGACTCAATAGTGAATAATGCAACAAACAATTGCTTCTTTGATGACCATGAAACTACTCCTAATCCAATATGGAAAGCATAATCGAAAGTTTTCTTCTAGTCATCTACATTGCTAGCCCAATTGCTATCTATGTAGCCAACAAGGTCAAGTTGGTAGTTTCTTCTAGATTAAATTCCATGGCTCTTGGTCCCATTGACATACTATAGTGAGTGTTCTTCAGTGCTTCTGATGAGCAAGGTGCAACCAAAGTATTGTCATTGTTGTCAACACAGTCAGGTTGATCAGTTGATGCAATGGACAGGAGTTCATTGATGAGCAAGGTGCAGCCAAAGTGCAATAAATAGGAGTTCATTGTTGAGCAAGGTGCAGCCAAAGTATTGTCATTGTTGTCAACATAGACAGAGGATCGGTTGATGCAATGGACAGGAGTGCAGAGGTCATTAGATGGATCGGTTGATGAAGTGAACAAGAGTTCAGGTCAGTCAGAGCATGTACAGTGAATTTCCAAGAAGATAGAAGTGGCCCAGATTCAAAAGCTCAAAGAAAAAGACAAGTAAGAAAATTGTCGCGATATCGCGACATGTTGAGCAAGCATGAGAAACTGTCATGATATCGCGACATGTTTGAGGAGAGAGAAAGCGTAGGAAAAACTATCATGATTTCACGACATGTTGGCAGAGAAAAATCCAAGTGGAAAAACTGTCACGATTTCGCGACATGTTCGAAGAAGAAGCGCATGCAGGGAAAACTATCACGATTTCGCGACATGTTGGAAGAGAGAGAAAGCGCAAGGAAAACTGTCATGATTTCGTGACATGTTGGAAGCAAAGAAGGCAAGTAAGAAAATTGTCATGATTTCATGACATGTTTGAAGAAGAAGTGCATGCAAGGAAAACTGTCACGATTTCATGACATGTTTGGAGAGAAGGCACAGACAAAGAAAACTGTCGTGATTTCGCGACATGTTTGGAGAGAAGGCGCAGGCAAAGAAAACTGTCACGATTTCGTGACATGTTCGGAGAGAAGGCACAAGCAAAGAAAAGTGTCACGATTTCATGACATGTTTGAGAGAAAGAGCTTGCAAAGAAAAGTGTCACGATTTCGTGACAATTTGCAAGAAGGATAGTACGGACAAAAATGTGTCACAATTTCGCGACATGTTTGAGAGAAAGAGCTTGCAAGGAAAAGTGTCACGATTTCGCGACAATTTGCAAGAGGAAGCGCTAAGGAGAAAAAGTGTCACGATTTCGTGACATGTCGGGTTTTCGCGATCCGATGAGAAGAAAAGCGCTAAGGAGGAAAAGTGTCACGATTTCACGACATAATGCAGGAGAGAGAGTCCAATAGAAAAAGGTGTCACGATTTCGTGACATGCTTCATTTTTGCGGTCCAAAGCGAAGAGAAAGAGGAGAGAGAAAAAGGTGTCGCGATTTCGCGACATGTATTTTCGGAGGCCAAAGCAAAGAGAAAGTGCAAGGAGAAAAAGTGTAGCGATATCGCTACATGTTGTATTATCGTGGGCCGAAGCAAAGGTAAAGTGCAAGGAACAAAAGTGTAGCGATATCGCTACATGTTGGGTTTTCGCGACCTGAAGAGAAGAGAAGAGCTAAGGAGAAAAGATGTCGCGATATCGCGACATGTCGCATTTTCACGACAACAGCAGAGAGGAAGACTCCAAAGGATGAGGTGTCACGATTTCGTGACAGAAGCAAAATGAAAGAGCATGGAAGCAGAAGCGTCGCGATTTCATGACAAATTCAAGGAGGAAGAACTCAAAGGCGAAAGCATCACGATTTCGTGACATGTTCCATTTTCGTTGGTGCATGCAAAGAAGAGTGTACGACAGCGTAAAGTGTCACGATTTTGTGACATGTCATGTTTTCACTGGTGCATGCAGAGAAGAGAAGGAAGCAAAAAGTGTCACGATTTCGTGACATGTCATGTTTTCGTGGGTGCATGCCGAGAAGAGGACTAGGAGGCAAAAAATGTCACGATATCGCGACATGTCTTGTTTTCATGGTCAAACGCCAAGGAAGAGTTAAAGGGGCAAAAATGTCATGATATCGCGACATGTTGTTTTTGCGTGACTTAGAGCTAAAAGGAGAACCCAACCGAAGTAAAGTTAACTGAAGAAGAACTGCAATTACAAGGGAAGTTGCAGAGGAAAATCATGCAGCTAAGTTAAGAAGAGTTAACTGAAGTCATGCAGCAGATACAAGGGCCATTACAAAGTAAAATCATGCAACAAAAATAAGAACCGTTACAAGTGGAGTTACAGAGAGAAATCATGTAGTTAAATAAGAATAGTGAACTGAAGTAATTATGACAGTTATAGGGGCAGTTAGAGTGACAGTAAACAAAAGTCATTACTACAGTTACAGGAGCCGTTACAAAGAAATATCATGTAGTAGTGGTTACTAAAAGTCATCAGACGAAGACCACGAGTTGGACAGAGAAACGTCTCGAAGCCCAAACAAAGAACCATTCTATTAATAATATTGCATGTGAGAATAAAGGAGCCGTTACTATTAATAGGTTGCATGCACGAATATGGAAGTTAAGAATAGAAATAGAACATAGTTATAAAAGGAGATTTGCGTGAAGTAGCAAGGTTGAGCTCCGTGTGAGAAGAGAGAGCAGCATGTTGCAGAATAGAGGGAAAGTGCTATGAAAAAGATAATAGAGAGCATGGATGAGACAACGCGTCTGAGAAAGAGCGACTAAAATAGAGAGCGCAGCTGAGAGAGAATGCGGTTGTAAGTGCGCAAAAGGAATATGTGTTTCCTGGATTGAAAGAGAGATTGGATGTGAAATAGACCAGTGAGGGTCTTGTAAAAACGAAGGCATTTTTATGTCAATCTAGATTCAAAATAGAAGTCCAAGTTGGTGCTTGGAATCAGGGGTTGGTGCTCCTTTCTGTTGGTGCAGATAAATTAGGGGTTGGTGCTCCTTCCAGTGGATTCTGGTAAATTGATTGTGAAGTTGGTGCTTTGCAAAGGCTGGATTTGGATGGGAGTCCAAGCAATCTATTTTTGAGGAGTAGCCAAAATTGGTGAACCTCGTTAAATCTTGTGTTATGGGATGCTCTCTTGTGATACTTGCTGTTTCTGGTTTTAAGCTTTCATTGCTTCGATTTAAGAGATGAAGATTTAAGTTTTTAATTAGCTGCACTGATTCACCCCCCCTCTCAGTGCCATTGTAAGACTAACAATTGGTATCAGAGCCAAGTTCCTGAATAGGCTAAATCAGCTAAGGTTGATCTTGGATTAGTACACAATGGGTAAGAAGAATAGATCCTCCTCCAAAAAGGCATCTCAGCCAGTTTTAGTTCTTGTGGAAGAGAAAACTGAACTAGAGAAGGTAGAAGAAGTGAATCCTGAAGTATGTGATGAAAACCTTGAGATTGAAGTAGATCTAGAAGGTGAGTTGATCGCCGCACTTGAAGAGTTGAGTATAGAAAAGAAAAAGAACAAAAGAATGTCCAAGAAGTTAGAAGAATATGGGGATGAGATTGAAGATCTCTTCCTACAAGTTCAAAAGGCCAAGAAATCAGAAGAAGCCTTGAAGACACACCTGGATGATGTATGCAACACAAGTGAAGAGGAATCTAACAAAGTTATTGTTGATCTAAAGCTACAAGTAGAACAGTACAAAAGGATTGAAGATATTCTCAGGTCTCAAATCAATGAGAAAGAGACTGTTTGCTGCCAACAAGAAGGAGAGATTGTTTCATTAAAGAAACAACTAGAAGAGGCCAATATAAGTCTCAAATTTGAGAAGAGCACAGAGTTGCTAGATACAATGCTAAAGCAACAAAGAAGCTCCACGGCTAAGTTTGGTCTTGGATATGAAGCTGAACAACCTTCATCCTCCAAATGTGCCAAGAAGAAGAAGCTCACGGCTGAAGGATCGAGGCAAGGAAAGTGTGAAGCTGAACAACCGTCATCTTCCAAATATGCAGAGAAGAAGAAGTTCAAGGTTGAAGCTAAATCTTCAAAAGGAAGAAAATATCAAAGAAGATCTACAGCAAAGCAACCACAACAAAAGAGGTTCTCTCACTCTCACTCTTTTAATAATAATGCTTTTAATGGCTATTGTTCTAAATGCAACTGCTATGGTCACAAGGCAATTTATTGTGGACTGAACAATAGATCAAAAAGTTATGCTGATAAAAACACATCTGCTTTCCTGAGTGAACACCCTGTGCAATGTTTTAAATGTAATGGCCATGGGCACATTGCAAGGTTCTGTCCAAGCACTTCTGTATCTAATCTAAGGCAAAACCCTAGATTTCATCAAACACAAAGAGTGCAACACGAGAAGGGGACATATCATGTGCAATGTTTTAAATGTAATGGTCATGGGCACATAGCAAGGTTTTGTCTGAGCACGTCTGTATCTAATCTAAGGCAAGACAGTAGATTTCATCAGACGCAAAAAATGCAACACATGTAGAGAACATATCATGTGCATAAAAGAAAGGAAAATAATCAACCATCAAGGATACACAAGAAACAACTGCACAAGAAGAATGTTCAAGTTCACGAAAAGGTGCAAAATGGGGATGTAGTTGAAAAACTCAAGCCCAAGTTCAGGAAAGTCTGGAGAAAGGTAGAAGAAAGGAAATCGTGTCTCCTTGGACTGAAGGAGGCTACTCTGCCATTGCTCTAAGCAACTCCAGGTGGCACATCCTCAGGGGGAGCAATATTAAAGTTTTATTTTAATGCTCCTATGTATTTGTCTGGGTATCTGAGGATGAAAGACCAGTAGTCGGGAAATTGTTGTACAGTTGTCAAATGTGTTGTCAGTTCATGTAGTTGTGTGTGGAAGTGCCATGAAGGGTGATGATCAAATTGAGAATTGTCACTATTGGTAATATTGCTATATGTCATTGTTGTACTGTTGATGGTTCTTACTGCCATTGTCAAAAGTTAAGGATTATAACAGTTCAGATGATTTGGTTGGTTTTGTGGTACTGTGTTTGATGCTTGCACAGAGTTGGCAGTAAAATTGTAGTGTTGGTACAACGTTGGACAAAATTTGGTACAAGTGTGAGTCACTTGTCAATGTTGTTGACAGATGTGAAATCAACATTTTGAATGGGAAGATTGAAGGAGAGGTTTATAATGAGCAGCCAGATGGTTTCCAGCCTGGTGATGATTGGTTGAGTTGATTGATTGAGCCTTTGAAGAAGGCCTTTGGGAAATATTTGAGGACAGTGTTGGGACAGATTTCCAGATACATGATTTGGGCTTACTCCATTGAGATTGATTTGAGCAAGTTATTCTTTGCATTGGTGATTTATGTTGGTGGTTGTTTTGTTCAAATACCTTTGGAAGGAAAAGGATGTCTACTAGTTTCCTTTTCATGTAGTGATTGGTTGAATGCTTCAAGGTTAATCTTGAGTTGAATGATGTTGGTTAAACCTTGTCTATAAGCATTGTTGTTAAAGCCCTAATTGGTTGAGAAAAGATATTGGTTGTGGAAAGAACATGAGTATCATTGTTATATGAGTTATTGCATGGTTGGCAATTGTTGGGTTGTGTTTCATGTTCTTGAGAAAAGCATACTACATCTATCTTATTCTTTTGAGATTGAGATTGAGTTGAGATTGAGATTGGGAGTTAAGTATAGAACATATTGAGTCTCTAACAATTCTCTTTATGCTTCTATGAGGTTGATGAATCACATTGGGTCTCTAACAATTCTCTTTGTGGGTTCATGCTAAGCAAGTTTTTCTTGATGAACTTGTGAGCTGATTTGGACAAGTTCTAGTGAAGACTTGTGAGCTGAATTGGACAGGTTCTAGTGAGGACTTGTGAGCTGATTTGGACAAGTTCTATGTGAGCTTGTTAAGCAGGTTCTGTGTGAGCCTATTGACAGAGTACAGAGAACAGAGTCTCAATGGATAGAGATCCAGCAGCCAACACAGTTGAAGATAGATCTGAGTAATGCCTATTATGCTTATCATGATGTTGTCAAACAGTGAAATGAAGTGGTCACATATTCCCAAGAATAGTCTAAGAATTGACTAGCTATCGGGATCAAATTCTCAGGGGGAGCATTTATGCATCTGTTTATCATATTGCTCATGTTTATGCTTTTTGCTAACTATAATAATTTTTGCCTGAGAATGTTGTGCATGGACTCGGGGGGAGTTTTGCAGCCACCCTTTGGTATTATTGTCAAAGGGGGAGAAGATTTACAGGTAATTGCACACAATTACGTGTGTTGCCAACAATTCCAAAGGGGGAGATTGATGAGCAAGGTGCAACCAAAGTATTGTCATTGTTGTCAACACAATCAGGTTGATCAGTTGATGCAATGGACAGGAGTTCATTGATGAGCAAGGTACCAAAGTGTAATAAACAGGAGTTCATTGTTGAGCAAGGTGCAGCCAAAGTATTGTCATTGTTGTCAACACAGACAGAGGATCGGTTGATGCAATGGACAGGAGTGCAGAGGTCATTAGATGGATCGGTTGATGAAGTGAACAAGAGTTCAGGTCAGTCAGAGCATGCACAGTGAATTTCCAAGAAGACAGAAGTGGCCCAGATTCAAAGGATCAAAGAAAAAGACAAGTAAGAAAACTATCACGATATCGCGACATGTTGAGCAAGCATGAGAAACTATCGTGATATCGTGACATGTTTGAGGAGAGAGAAAGCACAGGAAAAACTGTCACGATTTCGTGACATGTTGGCAGAGAAAAAGCCAAGTGGAAAAATATGTCGTGATTTCGTGACATGTTCAAAGAAGAAGCGCATGCAAGGAAAAACTGTCACGATTTCGTGACATGTTGGAAGAGAGAGAAAGCACAAGGAAAACTATCACGATTTCATGACATGTTGGAAGCAAAGAAGGCAAGTAAGAAAACTGTCATGATTTCGCGACATGTTTGAAGAAGAAGCGCATGCAAGGAAAATTGTCACGATTTCGTGACATGTTTGGAGAGAAGGCGCAAGCAAAGAAAACTATCACGATTTCATGACATGTTTGGAGAGAAGGCGCAGGCAAAGAAAACTGTCACGATTTCGTGACATGTTCGGAGAGAAGGTGCAAGCAAAGAAAAGTGTCATGATTTCACGACATGTTTGAGAGAAAGAGCTTGCAAAGAAAAGTGTCACGATTTCGCGACAATTTGCAAGAAGGATAGTACGGACGAAAATGTGTCACGATTTTGTGACATGTTTGAGAGAAAGAGCTTGCAAGGAAAAGTGTCGCGATTTCACGACAATTTGCAAGAGGAAGCGCTAAGGAGAAAAAGTGTCACGATTTCACGACATGTCGGGTTTTCGCGATCCGATGAGAAGAAAAGCGCTAAGGAGGAAAAGTGTCACGATTTCACGACATAATGCAAGAGAGAGAGTCCGATAGAAAAAGGTGTCACGATTTCGCGACATGCTTCATTTTCATGGTCCAAAGCGAAGAGAAAGAGGAGAGAGAAAAAGGTGTCATGTATTTCGTGGCCAAAGCAAAGAGAAAGTGCAAGGAGAAAAAGTGTAGCGATATCGCTACATGTTGTATTATCACGGGCCGAAGCAAAGGTAAAGTGCAAGGAACAAAAGTGTAGCGATATCGCTACATGTTGGGTTTTTGCAACCTGAAGAGAAGAGAAGAGCTAAGGAGAAAAGATGTCGCGATATCGTGACATGTCGCATTTTCGTGACAAGAGAGGAGAGGAAGACTCTAAAGGATGAGGTGTCACGATTTCACGACAGAAGCAAAATGAAAGAGCATGGAAGCAGAAGCGTCACGATTTCGTGACAAATTCAAGGAGGAAGAACTCAAAGGCGAAAGCGTCGTGATTTCGTGACATGTTTCATTTTCACTGGTGCATGCAAAGAAGAGTGTACGATAGCATAAAGTGTCACGATTTCGTGACATGTCATGTTTTTGCTGGTGCATGCAGAGAAGAGTGTAAGGAAGCAAAAAGTGTCACGATTTCGTGACATGTCATGTTTTCGTGGGTGCATGCCGAGAAGAGGACTAGGAGGCGGAAAATGTCGCGATATCGTGACATGTCTTGTTTTCACGGTCAAACGCCAAGGAAGAGTTAAAGGGGCAGAAATGTCACGATATCATGACATGTTGTTTCTGCGTGACTTAGAGCTAAAAGGAGAACCCAGCCGAAGTAAAGTTAACTGAAGAAGAACTACAATTACAAGGGAAGTTGCACAGGAAAATCATGCAGCTAAGTTAAGAAGAGTTAACTAAAGTCATGCAGCAGATACAAGGGCCATTACAAAGTAAAATCATGCAACAAAAATAAGAACCATTACAGGTGGAGTTACAGAGAGAAATCATGCAGTTAAATAAGAATAGTAAACTAAAGTAATTACGACAGTTACGGAAGCGATTACGATAACGATAATAGAAGTCATTACTGCAGTTACAGGAGCCGTTACAAAGAAATATCATGCAGCAGTGGTTACTGAAAGTCATCAGACGAAGACCACGAGTTGGAAAGAGAAACGTCTCGAAGCCCAAACAAAGAATCGTTCTATTAATAAGATTGCATGTGAGAATAAAGGAGCCGTTACTATTAATAGGCTGCATGCACGAATATGGAAGTTAAGAATAGAAACAGAACATAGTTATAAAAGGAGATTTGCATGAAGTAGTAAGGTTGAGCTCTGTGCGAGAAGAGAGAGTAGCATGTTGCAGAATAGAGGGAAAGTGCTATGAAAAAGAGAATAGAGAGCACGACTGAGACAACGCGTCTGAGAAAGAGCAACTGAAAGAGAGAGCACAACTGAGAGAGAATGCAGTTGTAAGTACACAGAAGGAATATGTATTTCCTAGATTGAAAGAGAGATTGGATGAGCAATAGACTAGTGAGGGTCTTGTAAAAGCGAAGGCATTTTTATGTCAAAATAGATTCAAAATAGAAATCCAAGTTGGTGCTTGGAATCAGGGGTTGGTGCTCCTTCCTGTTGGTGCATATAAATTAGGGGTTGGTGCTCCTTCCAGTGGGTGCTGGTAAATTGATTGTAAAGTTGGTGCTTTGCAAAGGCTAGATTTGGATGGGAGTCCAAGCAGTCTATTTTTGAGGAGTAGCCAAAACTGGTGAACCTCGTTATATCGTGTGTTGTGGAATGCTCTCTTATGATACTTGTTGTTTCTGGTTTTAAGTTTTCATTGCTTTAGATTTAAGAGTTGTAGATTTGAATTTAAATAGCTACACTGATTCACCCCCCCCCATATCAGTGCCATTGTAAGACTAACAAATTCCATACATATGCTAATCAAGCTCACTGTAAACATTTAATTTGGTCTAGTTTCTATCAAATACATCAGACTTCCAAATAACCTTTTGTAGAAATTTGGATCAACATTGTTGTCATAATCATTCTTGCTCAAGTTTAGGCCTATCATAATTGGTGTGATGGCAAGTTTGTTTTCCTCCATATTAAACCTCTTCAGGACATATTTTGCATACTTGCCTTGATAAATGAAGATACCATCCACATATTGGGTAACTTCAATATTAAGAAAATACTTTATTAGGCCAAAGTTTGTCATCTCGAACTCCTTCATTGAATTTATAAATTGTTCAAATAGCATATGAATTAGGGAAAATGGTGCACACAATGATGAATAATAATATGTGTATCTATCCTCTATCGCTTATGAGCCTCAAACAGAAGCATGCATGTGAAAATGAGGCAATACCAAACAACAAGAAATGAAATGAAACAAGTATCCTTCTTATTAAACTGGTGGATCATATCCAAGATTACACAACAGTACCCTTGAGGGCTCAAAGGTGATACAATTGTTACAAATTTTGGGTGCCCAAGGATCAAATCCTTCAAAAAATCTGGGTGCACATCTAGTGTCCTTCCTCATACCCACAATCGAGGTGGGCGGGCCAATGTCGTTGTTGCTTGTATATTTGATATTTTATGTATTTTTTTACTTCTCAATGCCTTCTAGGAACCTACACATACATACAAGGGATCCAAAAGGGTCAAATAGCAAGTGCGTGTGATGGAAAACATGCAATCCCCATAGGCACCAAAAGACTAGTAAAAGGCATATATTAAAAACATATCAAATCAACTTAGAATGACTTGAAATTTTTTGGAGATGTTAAATACAATTTTTTGAAGGGATATCACCAAAAAAATATCTGAAATTACATCCACAGGCCCTTAATTTTGCATCGCCCGTATACAACCTACGAAGAACAAGACAAGAAATTCCTGCCCCTAAACATGTCCAAAACAAATGAAACTTGGACAAAATACATAAATCAACATTTTAAGACTACCCATGTGGTTAGATTTTCCAAATTATGTGTAGATCCATCTGCATGCACTTGGGGCGCCTGGATGGGCCCTACGAACCTGTAAAAACTTCAAAATGTGATATATCGGTAAATATAACTCCAAATTACATGAAATTTTAACTGTAGATCCTATGATAGTCTAGAATAACCTAAAATAAACAATAAATAAATTGTGCATAGATTTCTCCTCATCCCAGGGGGATGGTGGTGACTGAAACTAATTAGAGGGCACCTTGGGATGGGATACCCACCAATTCTGCACACCTTTTGCTACCAATCCCACTAGGGAATGGTCCTAAACACTCTAAGGGGTATTGTCATCAAATTTGGTGAATAAATTCACCCAGATGGTAAAGTTATGCCCAAAAGACCCTCTTGAAGTCACCCGGTAATCTCCTTTGCTAAGAAGAGATTCTAAGGGAAAGAGAGCACAATAAAGTGGGGGGA
This sequence comes from Wollemia nobilis, assembly GCA_028583015.1. NCBI lineage: Eukaryota > Viridiplantae > Streptophyta > Pinopsida > Araucariales > Araucariaceae > Wollemia > Wollemia nobilis. Next base: position 3,291,825 of record JAQPPZ010000349.1, on the reverse strand, counting down.
AATCTCAGTAGCACTCCACTGTATATCCTATAACTCCTATCCCTATGTTTTGTGTGGACCTTGTATCCATTTTATAGCCCAAAGGGGCTTATGTGAAAAAAAGCATGCAAGGGCATGTATGGCAGAAGGCGTCATTTGTCAAAATGGAGGTATGCATTGAATGGGGAAGATAATATCCCCTTTTATCCTCCATTATGAAGCATGTCATAAGGATTCAGTATCATATGAACCGCATGCTTCAATTGATGGGGTAAATGGCAGTTTTTGGGTGCCATTTGTCCTAGATTTGAATTTTTGTGGGTCAAAATTGCTCACCGTCCCACCTTGGGATGATGGCTCACCACCATCCCAGGGTGGGATGGTGGAAATCTGCCACCATCCTAGGGTGGGACGGTGGTGAATTTTGGGCCAAAACCTCCCAATATTAGGCCAAAATCCTCCAAAACCTCACCCGAAGTGGCTAGAACCACTATGTTCCTTCTGAGGGCTGCCCAAGGGGCCATATGGTGTCAATTTAGTCATTGTTTGTGGATGCCTAATTGGATTGACCATATTTTAGTGTCTAAAGATGCCCCTTTTTGAGATGCGTTGTGTGCAGCACAACGCTGAGCAAAAATAGATGACTAAAATGTTTAATAATTAAGGTTACTCGATAACCTAACCAACTTTAGATGCCCCAATCGTGGAAAGAGCATGCGTTCTTGAATCCTCGCTTCTGACTCAGTAAAGACATTGGTATTGGTTTCTATTTAGCTTCCAGGTATGCTCAGGGGATTTAAAACCCTAGGCATTAGAGAAAACCAAGTATTTTGGTAACTTTTGAGGTTACCAACAGGCAGGTTCATCTGCACTATTATGTGCTTAATTGAGAGATTTGCTTTTTTTCTACCCCATGCAGGGGCATGCTTGTCTTTATCAAAGATTCGTTGGATGAACAAAACTTGCATGATTGAGTGTTTAATTGTTGATTTTTGATTATGAATTTGTTAAGCATGACTACCCTCTCAAGTGATGAGTTGATAAAGGAATGACCAGTGAGAAAAGCGACGAGTCGCTTGACCCAGATGACGTTTGTTAAGGTTACTTTTAGTTGTTCTCATTGAAAAATGACATAGTTTTGAAAGGATTTGGACAATGCTATGGATATTTCATGGAAGCAAAGAGTTGAAAACCTCCTTCCCGTGGGGTAGTCTAGCCATAATGGCCTTCTTAGGGAGTGAAGTAGTAACTTGTCCATACATCCATGAGAAGTTTGCATTCCATCTTGATCCTGAATGAATTCCATCGTATTTGACTTGTTTTGGTGGGTGTTGAACCTTTTTCTTTGGCTTTTGTGTTGTTTTTTTGTTTTTTTTTGGGTTTTGATTAATATATGTATGTATACTTGACCAATGGGATTATTGGATGATATTGGGGCATCTTGAGTGACCAAAGGGTTTAGGGATACCTTTGGGGCTTGTTTGGATTAAGAAAAGGGTTTATGGAGACCTTTGGGGCTTTTTGAGTTGACCAAAGGGTTTATGGATACCTTTGGGGCTTGTTGGGTGACCAAAGGGTTTATGGAGACCTTTGGGGATTTTTGAGTTGACCAAAGGGTTTATGGATACCTTTAGGGATTTTTGGGTCGACCAAAGGGTTTATGGATACCTTTGGGGCTTTTTGAGGCTCTTTCGACTCTTTTTGAATTTTTGGATTTTTTGCATTGTGAGGTCTAAGGACCCACCTTATTGTAGCCTACGGGCATTTTTGGAAACTATGATGTATTTTTTTCCCCATATATATATGAGATTTTGTTATGGTCATCATGTGTCTCCATTATTTATTTATGAGATGGATGTAATGTATGCATTTTCTTCTATAGATATGTTGGATTGTTATTATGTATGCATATGGATGTTTTTGTGATATGATGGAATGGTGATAAACATATATCATGTATGCATGTGTATTTGCTTTGATTTGATGTTATCTATATGCATGGATGCATAGTGAGATGAAATATGGGGTGATTGAAAAACATGGATTGTGGCTAACGATTTGACATACTATGTGAACATTATAGACTATACAAAATACATTAACGCTCTTTGTTTTTGCTTTTTTTTTTGTAATGGAAATGTGAAACCATTATTGCAATGTAAAAAATGGAGTAAATGATATGACATGTTTAAATAATGTAGGTAAAATTTATATGAGACTCAAACACTCTAGTTGATGTGATCAAAGGTTGTATACTGACTATGCAAGACTTTTTGACAAGGTATGAATCTGCTAAGACGACCAAGGTACGACATATCCCTATGTGTGCAAGTGAGTTCATTCCTGTGAAATGCATAAAGATAATGCCATTGCCAGATAGGCTATCCACCAAACCTAGAATGAGGATCACCCTATGAATGTCATAATATTGGGTTTTGTACTTAGTAGGACTAGACCACTAGGAAATCTAGGTTACAAAAGCTAGCTCGTCCACATGCAAACATTGGTATGCACACATGCACAAGGCTAATGTGACAGACATATCGTCATATAGGAGGCTACAACCATTTCCAAGTAGGCTATCCACCAAACCTGTAATGAGGGTCACCTAAATGGTTTGTCAAATGTTGAGAGTTCCAGGGATTCAAGCTCAAGCTCCCTTCTTTTCTTCAATTTTATTGGGAAACTTGCTCATGGGTAGTGATGATAATCACTATTATTATTTTTTGTTTCTTTGAGCAAGGGATTTGAGATTAGTGGTGCAAACCACTATTAACTTTGCTTTTGCTTTTTGCACTTTTTTTTTTCAGGATTTTGATATTGAACTTTTGGGATTTCTTGATTTTGACTTTTGATTGCTTTGATTTTTGTGAAATTTATTTTTGGAATGGGGATTTGTGGGAATTGGGATTTTTGATAGTGGTGAAAACCACTATTTATTTTTGGGAATTGGGTAGGGAAGATGCTTGTCCTTTTGCCAAATCTCAGTATTCTTGAACCATTCACACAAGGGATGAGTAGGATGACCTTTTCGCTTAAGGTAACCTAGACCACTTCATGGATTTCATATTTTTTTGCACAAAATTTGGATTATTAATATTTAACTATGTGGTATTTGATGTACACAAGGCATAATAAATGCAAGACTCTACCTCCTAAAAATCAAGCTAGCTTTCTACAATACCTGAAGAGAAGCTAGAAATGGTTGAGTGACCAAAAATCCTAATGACATTCTAAAACAAATGACTAGGTGAAGGGGTGGACACAAATATGGAATGTGAAAAATGTGGGTGAAAATGATAATTGCGGCATTGAACTATGAGTACTTTCACAACATTGATTTTGAGCGGTAATTAGTGTACCATCATGGTGCTAGACATGTATGAGCAAATCTAAAATATAAAGTGCTAATGATGAATATGTATAAATGCAAGCAACGATAAAATACAATGGGATGCAATGTGATGTGATGCAATATTTTTGAAATTTTGAAATTTTGATAATGTTTTTTTTTAATTTTGATTGATATATGTATGAAAATGCAATGCAATGCAATGTTTTTGTATTTTGATGTTTTGATGATGTTTTGAATTTTTAATTGATATATATATATATATATATATATATATATATTTTTTTTTTATATATGTATGTACCTATGACCAACGAGCTTATTGGGGGCCATTGGGGCATTTGGGGGGACCAAAGGGCTTATGGATGCCTTTGGGGATTTTTGGTTGACCTAGATGGTTCTAGATCATCTAGGAGCATTTAGGTTGACCAAGCGGGATATAGGCACCCTTGGAGCATTTTGGGGTGACCTAGACAATTCTAGATTGCCTAGGAGTATTTTAGGTTCACTAAGCGATATGTAAATACCCTTGGAGCCTTTTGTAACTTTGATTACTTTGTGTCCTTAGGAGGAAGGTGTAATATCTTGTATACCCACAAAATTTACTGTGATTGATGTGATGTTATTGACTTGGCCAGGAGGAGCAATAGGAATTGACCCCCCCTATTTTGGCAAGGAATCCTGGGTAATGCTAATGTCTTGAGGGGGTAGAATGAGTGACCCACTCATGGATAAAGCTTCCTCATCAATAAGATCTTGGACCTTGTGTCTAAAAACATGACAAGTGCTAATGTCATGCCCTCTCATTCGATGATAGAGGTAAGAATGATCCTCCTTATATAGTTTAGATTTGGGTCTATTTGGGTTGAACAAGGGTATATCTTGAAAGACAATTGCCTATGTATCTTGTAGGTTGTGAAAAATGGTCGACATGGGCTCAGATAATAGAGTCCAGATATGACATTGATGTCTTAAACAAGGTGAATGCGTATGACTCATTTTACGAGGTGATGAGGTTGTATGTGTCTCAGTCACCTATTTAGGTTGCTCTTCTTGACTACCATCTATAGGTAATAGATGTTGCACTATGTCAATTTGTTGGTTGCTAATTTAAAGATCATTCTTTTCAAACATATCCTGTATCAAGTTTTTGAATTTAAAGCACCTATGCACATCATGCCCCTTATGCCTATGGTATTTGTAGTATAGGTCTTTGCGATATCCATAGGGCTTAAGTGCATAGGGGTTGGCAAGTCGATTCTCAGGTAAAGTAATTACCTTTTCCATGTAGAGTCGCTCAAATAGAGATTCCTTGGACTCATTAATGGGTATAAATTATTGCTTAGGGCAACGCTATTGGTTTAGCCCTTTATTTTTTTGAGACTTAACATTAGACTATGCAAGAGTGGGTTGGTCTTGACAATCAAGGGGTTGATATTTTGGATGACTCAATAGTAGCTCAATTCTTGTGAGCCAATCCATGATCTGTTGTAAATCATTTTGTTTGTGACTCACTTGCAACTCCACATCAACTAGCCTATCCATGATATGTTGTGGTACTAGTGGAGGTGATGACTGGATGGCTATTGAGGGAGTTGGATGACAACTTATATGTGGTGGAGGTGAAATAGGTGTGGGAGCTAGGAGATAATTGATTGAGGTTGAATCAAAAGTCCCTAATATCTGAGTAGATGTGGTTGCTTCATGATGATTCGAGCTGGCGATTATGTCCACATTTTGTTGTTCTTGATTTAGCTCATGCTCATGTTCTAACTCAAATTTTTCAATCGTGGTAGTTGGGTTACCCCCACTTTGGTCTAGGAGGTACATCTTCTCTTGATATTGTGGAGATGTTGAGTGAGATGGAGTAGGTGTGACCGAATACATAAATGGTATCTCCTATTTTATGGATGGAATGTTGGATGGTGTCACAATTTGCATAGATGGATTGAGAGGGGTTTGGTTCTCTGTCATCATATTGATCATTCCCACAAACTCGTGATAAGATGCATTTACATTTAGACAAGTCATGGCTACCTCATAAACTTGTCCAATGTGATATTATTTGCCCCCATGTTCAAAGGGTGCATCAGGAATACTATCAATGGGTGGAAACTTGGTAGGAGGACTACCTACATCCTTGATCGACTCGATGATAGGTGTGAATGCAACATTGGGTACTATGCATTCATCGAGTTCTAGGAAGGTGAATTGAATTGTGTGCACCATGATTGCCACTGAATTAGGGAAAAATAGTGTACCTAATAATGAATACAAATATGTGTATCTATCCTCTATCGCTTATGAGCATCAAATGGAAGCATGCATGTGAAAATGAGGCAATACCAAACAACAAGGAATGAAATGAAACAAGTATCCTTCTTATTAATTTGGTGGATCAGATCCAAGGTTAGACATAAGTCCCCTTGATGTATCATGCCCTTGAGGGCTCAAAGGTGATATAATTTTTACAAATATTGGGTGCCCAAGGATCAAATCCTTCAAGAAATCGGGTGCACATCTAGTGTCCTTCCTCGTACCCACAATTGAGGTGGGCGGGCCAATGCTGCCACTGCTTGTATCTTTGATATTTTACGTATTTTTTTCCATCAAAATTACTTATAGGAACCTACACCTACACACAAGGAATCCAAAAGTTTCAAATAGAAAGTGCGTGTGATGGAAAACATGCAATCCCCACAGGCACCAAAAGACTAGTAAATGGAATATATATTAAAAAAATATCAAATCAACTCAAAATGACTTGAAATTTTATGGATATATTAAATAGGAGGTTTTTAAGGGATATAACCAAAACAAGATCTTATATTGCATCCGTAGGCCCATATATTTTGTGCTGCTCGTCTCCAACCTCTGAAGAACAAGAGGAGCAATTCCTGCCCCTAAACATGTCCAAAACACATGAAACTAAGAAATAATACATAAATAAACATTTTAAGACTACACATGTGGTTATATTTTCAAAATGAGGTGCAAATATATCTACATGCACCTGGGGTACCCGGATGGGCCCTACAAACCTACAAAAACTTTAAAATGTGATATCTCGGCCAATATAACTCCAAATTACATGATATTTTAACTGTATAATACTATGATAGTATAGAATAAGACTAAAAAATAGTAAATAAATTGTGCACATATTTCTCCTCATCCCAGGGGGACGATGGTGACTGCAACTAATTGGAGGGCACCACCAATTATGCACACCTTTTGCTACCAATCCCACTAGGGAATGGTCCTAAAAAATATAAGGGGTATTTTCATCAAATTTTATGAAGAAATTCACTCGGATGGTAAATTTATGCCCAAAATACCCTCTTGAAGTCACCCGATAACCTCCTTTTCTTAGAAGAGATTTCGAGGGAAAGAGAGAACAATAAATTGATGGGAATATCAGTAGAACTCCATTGCATATCTTAAAAATCCTATCCCTATGTTTTTTTTCTGGATCTTGTATCCATTTTATAGCCCAAAGGAGCTTATGTATAAAAAGGCATGCAAGGGCATGCATGGCAGGAGGCACCATTTGTCAAAAAGGAGGTATGCATTGGATGGGGAAGAGAATCTCCCATTTTAGCCTCCATTATGAAGCATGTCATAAGGATTCAGTTCCCTCTGACCCGCATGCTTCAATTGGTGGGGTAAATGGCAGTTTTTGGGTGCCATTTGTCCCATATTTGACTTTTTCTAGGTTAAACTTGCTCACCATCCCACCTTGGGACGATGGCTCACCACCATCCTAGGGTGGGACAGTGGGAATCTGGAACCATCCCAGGGTGGTATGATGGTGAATTTTGGGCCAAAACCTCCCAAAATTGTGCCAGAAGCCTCCAAAACCTCACCTGGAGTGGCTAGAACTACTGTGTACCTTCTAAGGGCTCCTCAAGGGGCCATATGGTGTCAATTTAGTCATTGTTTGTGGATGCCTAATCGGATTGACCATATATTAGTGTCTATAACATTTTGCTAATGCCAATATAAATGATATTGTCTACATATAAGCATACAATTATCATATCCCCTTCTTCATTTGTCTTCATGTAGAGGTGTGCTCATATGGGAATTTGATGAACCCATTCTCCTAAAAGTATGCATCAATACAACTGTGCCAAGCCTTGGGTGCTTGCTTCAACCCATATAAGGATTTCTTCAATTTTAGGACCTTTATTTCTTGTCCTTCTAGCTTATAGCCAGGTGACTAGTCTATGTATACCTCTTCTTACAACACTCCACTAAGGAAGGCAGACTTAACATCCATCTGGTAAATATTCCATTTTTTTTGTGCTGCCAATGCTAAGATTATTCTGAATTTGTCAAGTCTTGCTACAGGTGCATAAACATCATGATAGTCAGTCCTGAAATTCTACTTGTAGCCTTTTGCCACCAGTATGGCGTTATGCCTATCAAATTCACCTTAGATATTAAATTTAGTTTTATATACCCATTTTAATCCAATGGTCTTCTTGCCTGCTAGAAGATCCATTAATTTTGAGGTCTGCTTTTTCTCTATGGATTCAATCTTATCATCCATTGCTTTCACCAATTTTCTATTATGAATTGCTTATTCAAATGAAATTGGAACACACTTGAAAAATAAAGCAAAATCATAATGTTCTTCATATTTTTTTTGGTAATATTAAAAATGGAGAGGGTTTTAAAGGGATCCCACAACCACTACAATCAAAACACCACCTGGGCGAGAAAGACCAGAACTAAACCTCACTAGACAACATGAGGCAGACCAAAAAAATACTGCAAAGACCAAGATATAAAGGCATAGAAAAAGAGAACTAAGATGGTTCTACCTTAACTTACCTATCCCTTGAGCAATAGAAGTAGCTATACGAGAAACATTTTAAGAGATATCCATCATCGATCTCAATGAACTCCATAATTTCCTTTGATTGATATCGATAAGCTTCAAATTGTGAAAGACCAAGTTTCTAATCTCCTCAGAGGCCTTCAAGAATAGACCTAATCAAAAAAAATTTCTCAATGGAAATCCCATGAAAGAACATCAATATTAGGGTGGGAAGAAAGAGGGGAGAAACCATCATCCTCACCACCTTTATTGCGCAAATGTTTAGATTTACGTAAGCCACTGCTGACAGCAATACGAGTGGGTTTCAGGTCCATCTTCACAGGCTCCTCCTTAATATATTTAGGGGATAAATCAAATTTAATAGTGGGGCCAGCCGAGGGAGTGCAAATACCCACATCAGAGGCCTTACCCCACACTCCTTTAGTAGAAACCTATATCTTTCTAGACACCTTCTCAGGATCTGTTTCAAAGGTAAACGAATAAATATCTTCACTGCAATCAGAGTCAGTCTCCAAAGCCTCCTTAGAGTTGCCACCAGTAGGACTAGGAGAATCCACCACCAACTTAGCACCTCCCACCATGGGACCTGGAAGATTTGCAAAAGGCTTGAGGATTTTGTCAGCAACTAAACCATGTTCCATAGCTTCCTATTCAAACACAAGCAATGCAAGACCTTGATGGATGGGGGCCTGACCACGACCACCTTGCACATTCACAAAAGACTTCTTCATAGACTGGAAAAGAAACAAAGGAATATTCATGCAAGATTTATGTCGCAAATGATTTAAAAACATAGCATGAAAACTCCTAATTATCTCATAGGAAGAATCAAGGGTGAAGTAGTCCATAATAACCCTAGCAACATGGTCCCAAGGAGGGGACAAGGCCAAAGCATAAAGCCATTTTGAACCCTAGGAAAAAATTCCTCTTTGTACAAGAAAAGATTGATCTCCTGCAATAGGGAGTGCCTATCATGATTGTGATAAGCACCGTCTAACACAAAACTAGTGGTCCTTCTAATAAGCTCCATCGTGACCTAAAATGACCAAGAGCCAATCCTAACCCATCCATCGTTCCACGTAGCAACCATCCAATTAGTAAGCACCGGGCTATGTCCATGAAACTTCTGAATACACTCCAGGAAACCCCCTTCTACCATAATAGCTTTAACTTCATCATCAAAGGAGATGGATGCGGGCTCCAACTAGGGCTTACTCAACTTTTTTTAGATGAAAAGATCTTCACCTTACCCATAAGAACAAAAAACTAGAATCTCCCAAACACAGGCAAGAGGCAAAAAACCCAAGCTAATCCACTCAAACCAAAAAAATAACTCCAACAAAGAATACCCCATGGCAAACCAAGATAAATGTACAGATTCGTCACCCCCAAATTCAAAAGTTGAACACCGAAAGGGGAGTTGGAACTCTCATACAAAAGAGACCCATAAATTCTAGGAATCGATACAAAGAAAAATAGATCATCCCCAATATAAAAAATAGAAAACAATACGATGGGCAACAAATCAATCCCCATCACGGGAAAGGATGACAAAGAAAACATGAGCATACAACTAAGCCATCCAAGAAAACTCTTAAAAAATGGGGTAAAGAACCCCAAAACCACATAAACAAGCACCAAAAGGCTACTCCCATATAGACCAGATGTCACCAGCACAAGTGAGCCTTCAAAAGGTGTTAAGAACAACCAAGACACACTGGCCAAAAAACTACCATGAAGGCACCTTCATATAACAAAAATGACAACACGATAGTGGACACCAACTTCCTCGAGGCCAAAAATGTCAGAACCTGACCAAACATTGAATAGAATCGAGGTCAAATTTCTAAGGAGAAATAAAAAGGTACTAAGGAAGAGACTTTTTGACACTAGCACACTCAGAGAATGTTTGAGAGAATTATGAAGAGCCTTAAATGCCCACCACCCGAGCACATGAGGGAATGTTGGGAATGGGAGATTCAAAATTTGAAATTTAAAAAACCCAAGGGGGAAAGGACACCCTGACACCACATTAAACCAACAACGAACCAAGAAGGCCTGATAGGACGTCGCAAGAACCTAGAATAAAGGCACTCCACCATCATGTCAATGATAATCAAAGTCCAACACCAACCAAGAGAAGGGAAATGCAACGTAAAACCAGGAACCATCTGACAAACATTAAGGTTTATCATCATCAAAAAGGTGAACGATATCAGATGGAAAATCAATACTTCAGATCATCAGGCACTGACTAGATATGTCCAAGTTTGCAAGGGAGTTGGCCATTGCATTCCCTTCTCTAAACTCATGCTTGATAATCATCTCCTCCATAAACAATAAATAGGCTCTGGATTCATCAATTAAATTAGATATTTTCCAGATGGGACAACAATCTCCTTTGAGCATATTAATAATATTTAATGAATCACCCTCAATAATTGCCCTATGGATGCCAAGATATTTGAGCATTTGAATTCCAAAAAATGAAGCATGTGTTTCAGCATAGTGAGAATATTGGATGCCAATATCCTCCGCAAAGGCCAAAATAGCATTGCCAAAATGATCCTAAATTACACCCACAACACCATCTTGGCCCGAATTGCCTTTCAATGACCTATCGAAGTTAAGCTTAAACCAACCAGGAGGGGGCGGTGACCAAGGAATATAAGCTCATAAATTCAGAGCTGGTGGGGATCTTAACTCTATACAAAAACCAAGAATTCACTCACATAATCAGGGTGGTCTCTAGGTACAAAGGGGAGCGAGTCCTTCAATGCCACCAACACGTTCTCTCCCACCTTCCAAATAATTTTTTGGCTTATATGAAAAACGTCACCCTCAATATTTTTAAATGCCCTTGCATTCCACTCCTTCCACATGCCCCAAAGGAGGTGGGGAAGCAAAAATTTCTAGAAACATTTAAGACAAGGAGAATAAATGGGTGATGCCCATTGTTGAACAAGGTCGTACATAGAATCTAGTAGCATCCAAGCCAACCCAACATGCTGAAGGGAAAAATAAAAAATATCTCAAAAAACTTTGCATTTGAGAAATAGAAAAAACATTGATTTAATAAATTGAAACCCCTCTTATGCAAATTTTCTATCGTAAGAACCTTATTCTGCACCACCATCCAGAAAAAAATATTTATTTTTGGGGTTAAATTCTTAGTCCAAATCTTTGACCAGGGAAAATCACCAACTCCATAGGGACAAAGGAGGGATATGCAAATTTTACCGAAAAGGAGACCTCGCTATCACCATCCCAAACCAGATTTTATGATCATTTTGAAGAAGGACAAAATCTGCCACCTTGACAAAGCCTGCATATTTGGAGAGAAAACACATATACCAAAAGCGAGGATCCTCGTCAAGGGGATGATATTTGAGCCATGGATCATCCCAAATGGAAACAGACCTACCATTTCTAATAACCCAACAACTATTTTTTTTGATGAAGTCTCTGGATTTAATCAGGTTGTTCCAAAATGTAGAACCTCCAGAAGAGAGATGATCCAAGAGGAATTGTTGAAAATTATATTTAGATTTAATAATACGACACCATAGGTGATTAGAATTGGAAGAAACCTTCCAATAAAGTTTGGAAATCAGTGCCTTGTTCATAATAGCCGCATTCTTAAGATTAAATCCCCCATCCCTTTTCCTTTTACAAATTTTCTCCCATGAAACGAGATGGAACTTGCCCTTCAGTTTCAGGATAGCCCATAGAAAGGCCTTAAAAATACTATCAAACTTGGATACCACCTTCTTCGGAAGATTGAAAAAATATAGAAAGTAAATGGGGATACTTTGAAGTGTGCTCTGAACCAAAACCGCCTTTCCCACTTGACTAAGGAGGGCTCCTTTCCATGAGGAAATCTTCCTTTGTACCCTTTCCAAAATCGTAATCTAGAGCGATTCCTTCAAATGACCCATGAATAATGGTAGACCAAGGTAGGTAGTCAAGAGAGAGGTAAACCTACACCCCAGAATAGAAGCTATCTTATGTTGATGGACCTCCAAGGTGTTAAAGAAAAAGACACTGCTTTTGATATAATTAATAAACTGACCCATAGCTCTCCCATAACAATCTATAATTGTTTTTACATCACGCATATGAAATACTGATGCCATACAAGAGAGCAGAGTATCGTGGGCAAACTACTAGTGAGAAATTGGGTTAATTTGCAAGGTCAGCCTTAGACCAAAATCCACACTTTGACTTTTAATAGATCGACCAAGACCCTCAACCATAATGATAAAGAGGAAGGGGGAGATAGGATCTCCCTATAGAATCCCTCTACACGAGTTAAAGAAGCCAACAGGGGATCTATTAATAAACATTGATAACCAAGCAGAATAAATCGATTCCTCCATAAAATTGACCCAAGAATTACTAAAATGAAACTTCCTAAAAACCATAAACAAAAATGGCGAAGACACTCTGTCATAAGCTTTGTTAACGTCCAATTTAAAAAAAAACCACCCTGCCACTCTTCTGCATCGAATGAAGAAGTTCATGGATAACAATGGCTCTGTCCAAAAATTTTCTCCTCCACACAAAACCACTATGAGCAGAGTCGATAAGAGTAGGGAGAATGGGATTTAACCTATTGGTCATATCTTTTGAAAATAATTTATAGACTATATTACACAAGATAATTGGCCTGAAGTCATTGAACAAAGAGAAAGAGTCCATTGGGATGAGAGCAAGGAAATTTGAATTCAAAGCCTTAGGTAAGACCAATGAACTCTGGGAATGGCAAATAACATTACAGACATCCTCCCCACATATATGCTAGAATTTCTAGAAAAAATAGGTGCGAAGCCATCTGGGACAGGGGCCTTAAGAGGTACCATAGAATTGATTGCTGATAGGATATATTCATCAGAAAAGGGATCAAGGAGAGAAGCATTCATCTCATCAGAGACTAAGCACAAAATTGCCTCCAACATACTATTTTCCACAACTCTATCATGATCCGGTGGAGAACATAAAAGAGAACCAAATAAGTCCACTACCTCTTCCCTTATCTCCATAATATGCAAAGTACGGATGCCATAAAACTTGTCAATCTCTCTAATTCTATTCTGAACCCTATGGCGCAAAGTAGAGGAGTGGAAAAAATGAGAGTTACGATCCCCTTCTTTCAACCAGATCTCTCTAGATTTCTATTTCCAGAACAATTCTTCTTCTGCCTGAACGTTATAAAGGGCACAAAGAGTAGCTTTTTCCTCCGCAAGAATATCGAAAAACCCTTGGGAATCAATTTGAGCTTCAATCGAGATTAGAAGAGAATTCAAGCATTCTTTTTCCTGAAAAACATTCCCAAAATAAAACTTATTCCATATCTTAAGGTGTGTTCTAAGCTTCTTTAGCTTTATTCAACAATTTGAACATACCTATTCCAAGAACAGGTTCCCTGCCACCACTCAACAACTTTATCCTCAAAATCAGGGTGAGAACACCACATTACTTCAAATCAAAAGGGTCGGGGAAGAAACGAGAGACCCTCAAGATTTTACAACCATAAAGGATTATGATCTGATCCAATTCTTGGAAGGGTGGATAAGGAGGCACCACCAAAAATATCAAAGGAGGAATTCAAGATGAAGATATTATTAAGCCTACTAAGAATAAGACTATTTCCCCCTTATAATTACTCCAGGTAAACTTAGCACCTTTGAGATCTATGTCACGGAGCTCTGGTTGGTTTACAAACTCATGAAAATAAAAAAGACTTCGTTCATCAAGAATTTTCTTCATCTATTTCATTTCTGGTTACCTCACAAATTTCTTGCAAGCTCCTTATCTTTGGTGGTGTTTTCAAGTTTGAGATCCTTCTTGCATGAGGGGTGACCGTGATGATGAGGTAGTGCTACTGCTAGCACTGATACTATTTCTTGAAGCTACATGTAGATGCACTGTGTTTCCTTCCAAGTCCTTAGTCTCAGTAATTGCTAGATCTAGCTACCCAGTGTTGGATTTCTAGTTCCAAGTTTCATCTTCAAGGAACTTCACATCTCGGCTTATGATTGACTTCTTTGTGATAGGATTATACACCCTATAAGTGAGAAATGCTCGATTTCTGGTTACTATAGGATTCTAGAGTACTCTTGTCCTTCACACCCTTTGTGGGACACCTATTCTATTAGATAAACTACACAACATATAGATTTTACCAAAAACATTTGTGGCAATCCCTTTGCCTTCAATATATTTCATGCCATCTCCATTATTGTTCTATTCTTCCTCTATGCAACACCATTATGCTATGGTGTGTATCTAGTTGTAAACTACCTTCGAATTCCATTTGCCTTGTAGAAATTAGGAAATTTATTGGAGATGTACTCAACTCCTACATATATTATGATAGTATTCAGATAATAGTCATTTTTTTTTTCAACCAAAGCCTTGAACTCCTTGAATTTTTCAAAAGCATTTGAATTTTATTTAATGGGATATACCCATGTCCTCCGATTGAAATCATCTATGAATGTCAAGAAGTACTTGTTGCCAAAAAATGTGCTGGTTTGCATAGGACCACAAATATGTGAATGCAACACTCCAATGGTTGTGAAGCTCTCCATGACTTTCTTGTAGGGAATGCATGTCTATGTTTCTTGGCAACTAGGCAACCTTCACATGCTTGATTAGGTTTCTCAATGAGGGGTAAACCCTTCACCATATATTTCTTGCGCAACAAGTTTAGACCACTAAAAATAAGATGATCGTATCTGATATGCCACAACCATGTAGCATATTTCACAATTACACTAAATGAGAGCAGCAGTTCATTTTGAATCTATAGGGGAAACATTTTTTTCTTTGTCATGGACACATTTGCTATGAGCCCATTCTCTCTATCTCTGATGATACAAGCTCCATTTTTAAACTACACATTGTGCCCCCTCTACACATGTTATCTAAAGCTCAACAAATTATAATATTTCACCTCATATTTGATGGTTTCATCCAACTGTGAGAACACTTCTCTATTCCCAGACATGTGGTTAGTACACCCACTGTCAAGCTACCAGGTATTATTTTGGCTCTCTTCATCAGTGCTGCAAGTCAGCATCATAGCCCCACATACATCTCTACACTTTACATTTTCACTTTCATTTGTATAGTGGGTTTGTTGCTTGTTATCCTTGACCACTTTCTCTCTACACATGGCTAAAATGATTGAATTTATTGTATTAATAACATAGAATATTTGATTTATACCTCTGGTTTGATCCACCTTGCCGATTTCTACCATTGCCTCTTCCTCCTACTTGATGGAAGTTGCAATTGGTCTCTCCTTCATTGTATTTTGACTTTCCTCCTTTATTATGATCTCTTCCATGCTTGCATCTGTTGCTCTGTCCTCTTCCTCCTTGAGAAGATGAGGAGTTATGGTGAGATTCTTCTTTTCTACTGTTGTCTCAAAACGAGACCTGCATCTTGAATACTTGCTCTAATGAGGACTGAAATGAACAACTCAACCTTTGCTCATGTGTTTGTAAAGAACCCATGAGCTCATATACAAAGGGTTGGTAAATTTCTTTTATTATTCAATGGCTATTACCACTGAGTCAAACCTTGTTGGTAAGCTCCTCAGTATTTTCTCCACTATTCTCTGGTTCTTAACACTCACCATTCAACCACTTATGGTATCCATAGTTCAGGTAAAGAAGTCACTTATGAAATCTGACTCACTCATCTGCAAGTTGTCAAAATCCCTTCTCAACATCTACAACCTCACCAAATTCACTTTGTTAATTCCCTAAAAGGAGCCGTCTAAAATTTCCCAATGCCTCCTTTGATTTGGTTACTACTTGCATTAAATAATATAATATCTTTTGGTTCTCCTTCAATATATCCTTCTCTACTTGGGAGAGAGAGCTCAATGCTGATGCATCTATTGGTTCTGGATAACCATTCTCCACTAGGTCCCATAGCTCCTAAGACCCGAATAGGATCTTCATTTGAATACTCCAATAATCGTAGTTCTTACCATTAAACCATGGTATCTGCAAATGCAAGGAATTGTTGGAAACCATTGCTTCTTCAATCTTCCACCAATGACACTAGCTCTAATACCAATTTGAAAGGATGACAAGCGAACATGATGGGTTGAGTAAAGAGGTTTCGACGAGAGCTTTCAAGGTGGAATATGAAAATAAAATTTGGGCGGGGTTTTAAATGAAATCTGCCCAACTTGATCTTAGAAAGTACCACCCGAAAGAATGGACGGTATTTTACCTTGTTTCTGCCCAAAATCAACTTTAAAAGTGTCACCTGATGAATGGGTGGTAAATTATCCAAAGTCCACCCAAAATATGACATTAAGATGGGCAAGTAAAAACTAGATAAAACTACAAACATCTACAAACCATGCTTCTTTCTCAAGCAACTTTTCACAAAAATCTACAAACCATGTTTCTTTCTCAAGAAGCTTTTTATCAGACGCTTCTTTCTCAAGAAACTTTTCACAATCATCTACAAACCAAACTGCGTTGTTGTAGGATAAAATCACACAAAAGTGTTTGAATGTTACACCTTCAGATCAAAAGCTTTACTCAAACATTTACAAACCAGATTTTTGTGTTCTAAAATAAACTCACACAACAAAAGTGTCTGAATGCTGCAGTTTTAGATTCTCACTCTTCAAAGACTTCCTTCATGTTTTCTACTCTATCTATCAGATTCTCACTCAATTCTCACTCTTCAAAAACTTCCTTCACGTTTTCTACTCTTTCTACTCTATCTATCTCCTCTTCCACACATCTCCTCTTTGTCAAAGTAATACTAGGAACTCATATATATAGCCGAAGATGGAAAGAAAGATGAAAAAATTCCTTCAGGTTTTATTCTTCCTCCTATTCTCTTCCATATAACCAAATATGGAAGGAAATATAACCAAAGATGGAAGGAAAGACAAAAACCTTCCTTCTGTCTGTCTCCTCGCTCCTCTCCTCCTTCACTCCTCTCTATCTCCTCGCTCCTCTCCTCCTCCGCTCCTCTCTATAAAACTAATACCAGGGACTCATATATAAGGAAAGGTAGCTAGCACACACTAAATGGCTCACCAACACACGCATTTAATGCGTATTAAAGACTTGTCAAACAATTGGGTAATAAATGCGAGTATAAAAAAATTCGACAATTGATGCAAAAGATAAAATCTAATATAAAATCTAACACGTTTAATTTTCTAATGAAATTAAATCAAACCAATCAAAATATGACGATTGATGCAAAAGATAAAATCTAACACGTTTAATTTTCTAACAAAATAAAATCAATCCAATCAAAATCTGACGATTGATGCAAAAGATAAAATCTAACACGTTTAATTTTCTAAAAAAATAAAATCAAACCAATCAAATAGAGCGAGAGAACACCTTTTAAAAATCTGCGTATCCACTTTATCATCATTCTGTAATGATAGATACTTGGCAATCCAATGATTATCATTATGAGGATATTTGGTCCGAAGATGTAATTCACAAGGGTTATGGAGGGGTAGATTGTGTGGAAGCAGGGGGCCCACCCGCAGGAGCCGGGTGTGGAGGATATGTGGTAGGGGAAACTGTTAAATTGTTAAAAGAATTAAATGCATTTTATGAATATGATATTATATTATTCGACGTATTAGGTGACGTGGTGTGCGGAGGTTTTGCTGCTCCATTGAACTATGCAGATTACTGTGTGATAATTACAGATAATGGATTTGATGCATTATTTGCAGCTAATCGTATTACTGCTTCTATCAGGGAAAAAGCTCGTACACATCCACTCCGATTAGCAGGCTTGGTTGGAAATCGTACATCTAACAGAGATCTTATCAATAAATATGTAGAAGCCTGCCCAATGCCCGTAATAGAAGTATTACCTCTTATTGAAGATATTCGAGTCTCGAGAGTCAAAGGTAAAACCTTATTTGAAATGGTTGGATCTGAACCATCTCTTAACTATGTGTGTGAATATTATTTAGACATAGCGGATCAAATATTGTCCCAACCAGAGGGTATTGTACCAAAAGAGATTCCAGATCGCGAATTATTCAGTTTACTCTCTGATCTTTATCTCAATCCGATTGATGACGGGAGACATCAAAATAATAAGGAAAATTTACTTGGATTTACGACCATTTAATTTAAATTTTTATTTTATTTATTTTTTATTATTCAATAATAATTTATGTCAGTGAAAATTGATGAAACTCTTACTGTCGAATGTGAGACTGGTAATTATCATACTTTTTGTCCAATTAGCTGTGTATCTTGGTTATATCAAAAGATTGAAGATAGTTTCTTTTTAGTTGTGGGCACAAAGACATGTGGTTATTTTCTCCAAAATGCACTTGGAGTTATGATTTTTGCGGAACCCCGCTATGCAATGGCAGAATTAGAAGAAGGGGATATCTCGGCTCAATTGAATGATTATGAAGGATTAAAAAGGCTTTGTATTCGAATAAGAAAAGATAGAGATCCCAGTGTCATCATATGGATAGGTACTTGTACTACAGAAATAATTAAAATGGATTTGGAAGGTATGGCCCCCAAATTAGAATGGGAAATTGGAATCCCAATTCTAGTTGCAAGAGCAAATGGACTGGATTATGCTTTTACTCAAGGAGAAGATACGGTGTTAGCTGCGATGTGATACGGTGTTAGCTGCGATGACACGTCGTTGTCCAATACCGGAATCTCCTCCAAGATCAATAAAATCAATAAGAGTTTTTCTATCGATCTCATCAATCTCTATGTAAATTTTTTATTAGTACATTTTTTATAAGGAGTAGAACTTCTTCTAACTCATAGAGCTAAATAAAATAGCTCTATTTTTTATTAGTACATTTTTTAGAAGGAGTAGATCTTCTTCTAACTCATAGAGCTAAATAAAATAGCTCTATTCGTTCTTTTTCTTCTATTCGGAAAGAAAAAGGAATATTCACCGAAAAAAAATAAAAGTTCCTTTCTTTTCCATTCACCTTTTCTTTTCTTTTTCCATATCCTAACTCTTTTTCCATATCCTAACTCGGAATC
This sequence comes from Wollemia nobilis, assembly GCA_028583015.1. Lineage (NCBI taxonomy): Eukaryota > Viridiplantae > Streptophyta > Pinopsida > Araucariales > Araucariaceae > Wollemia > Wollemia nobilis. The sequence goes on along the minus strand of JAQPPZ010000349.1, from coordinate 3,272,606 downwards.
ACCAATGTCAAATGTTTGGTACATTCATATGAGAATGTTTGTCACATCGTAATCGAATTACATATTTGTATATCAATTCTAGAAATCAACTAAAGATTGAATTACATATTTGTATATCAATTCTATTCCCTACATAGAAATCAACCTATGATTAATAAAGAATTTGAATTACATATTTGTATATCAATTCTATTCCCTACATAGAAATCAACCTATGATTAATAAAAAATTCGAATTACATATTTGTATATCAATTCTATTCCCTACATAGAAATCAACCTATGATTGAGAAAGGATTGATAAAGGGAATTTGATTCTGTCCGTAATTCAGACTTCCATATCCATATCTTTCTGGGGAAAAGAGACCATAACGATTCATTCGACGGAGTATTCAATCAACAACCAAATATTAAATCCTTCGATGAATTTCAGAGAATTCAATGGAATTGAAGGTTCACTTTCAAAACCTCCCTCAAATTTAAATATCAGAATAGCTGATATATTAAATCCTTCGATGAATTTCAATGGAATTGAAGGTTCACTTTCAAAACCTCCCTCAAATTTAAATATCAGAATAGCTGATATATTCATAACTCAATAGGTCAGGTTCACTTACTTCTCCTGCTTTTCTACTTCTTTTGACCCGGAAGAATTCGGATACAAAAAGTGAGAATACTTTGTCAATTTCTAAAGAATTCGGATACAAAAAGTGAGAATACTTTGTCAATTTCTAAGCAGGTATCCATAATCTTTTATGTCCTAAAATTAAGAAGATCAAGAAAACTATACCTAATCCTATACTATTACTTAGAAATAGTATATCAAATCAAATCAAACCGATCAAATAGAGTGAAGAGAACACCTTTTAAAAATCCGCGTATCCACTTTACTATCATTCTGTCGTGCTCTCCAATGTTCTAGTTTTGGAACTTATTTATTCCGTTTCACTCTTTTAATCAATTCTTTTTTATTTCGTTTGACTTTATTATCATCATTCCGTCGTTCTAGTTTTCGAACGTATTTATTCCTTTTCACTCATTTAATCAATTCTTTTTTATTTCGTTTGACTGTTTTATCATCATTCCGTCATTCTAGTTTTGGAACTTATTTATTCCGTTTCACTCTTTTAATCAATTCTTTTTTATTTCGTTTGACTTTATTATCATCATTCCGTCGTTCTAGTTTTGGAACGTATTTATTCCTTTTCACTCATTTAATCAAATTCTTTTTTATTTCGTTTGACTGTTTTATCATCATTCCGTCATTCTAGTTTTGGAACGTACTTATTCCTTTTCACTCGTTTAATCAATTATTTTTTATTTCGTTTGACTTTATTATAATCATTCCGTCATTGGTTCTTGACCTCTAAAGTTCAAGTTTTGGAACGTATTTATTCCTTTTCACTAGTTTAATCAATTTTTTTTTATAGGAACGTATTTAATCAGCTCTTTTTTATTTCGTTTGGCTTTTATAGCCCTCGACTTAGGTTTGAATGGGTCGAGCGCACGGTAAAGGATGAGCCCTCTGAATCACCCAAATAAAATAGTGAGCCCTCTCGATCACCCAAATAATATAGTGAGCCCAGTGAGCGACAGCGCTTAAGATTAAAAGGGCCTCTCTATCTCCCTATCGGTAGAGGGAATGGCGCGGGTCCGCTCTCTCATGATCAAGATCAGATCACTAAATCACTTAGCACCTCAGCCCCTACTATAGATGGTTTGGATAGTTTGGATAGGGCTCCTCCATCTCCTGTCGTCGCCTAGGGTTGCCGGCTGTAGTTAACGTATATAAACTAATTTCATCTTATTAATATGAAATTACTCCATCGACACAAACCAACATATAGCTATAAAATAAGTACATTAAAAAACTTCTATTACTTTTTAATAAATAAATCAGCTCCTTCCATCCTCGCATCAATCTTTCTAATGAAATGAATGAAATTAAAAGCTAATTCCGGATCAAAACAACAATCATTTACACCATTAACAATTATCACAATGACATACTCTACAGTGGAGCAAATTATTAATAAGATTATTACATCCTTTACAGGCATATTGCAATATAAGCAAACTTTACCTTTTAACCGGGATTTGGGAACATTACAAACACACCACATCTATCGGATCGCAGTGTTGAATGAGAGTCTAAATTAAATTATAAACGTAGTAGAATACTTGAATAACCCTTGGAGTTCTTTAAAAATATATTTCTCCGAGGAAGTCACAATTTTAAGAAAAGAACATTTTATTTTTTTAATAGGGACAAGTTTCATAGCCCCAGTAAGGACTGCGGAACATCCATAGCTGCCATTCCAGTGCTCTCTGCCACAGCCTTCCACGGTTCGGTTCGTTTCTGCCACAGTCTTCGACGGTTCGGTTCGTTTCTTTAGGACGAGCGCCTACTCTGATGAAAGTGTAATCGTCTGCGTGGGAAACAATGGGGATAAGAATTTAAAAGCAAAGGTATTGAACACGACTTGAGGTGAATAAGATAAAGGTCGCTCCTAAAACAACGGAGGAATAAGTAAAATAAAGGTCACAGGAATAAGCATCGACAAATTTACCTTGTAGAGACCTAGGGACAGTAGTGGTAGTATGCATCGGAAGAGGAAAAAAGACTCCGAAAAAAAGAAAAAAAAAATAAAGCGAAGGAAAGGATAACGTGGCAAATACAAACAGCACCAGAAAGAGGAAAAAAGACTTAAACGAAAAAAAAAAACCAGGGAAGAAAAGGATAACGTGGCAAATAGAAACAGCACCAGATAGAGTACACGGATAAGATGGCGAAGTATAGCTGTGCCACATAGGGTTCTTGAATAAAGTAGAGCGAATTGTAACATAGATTCTTGAAGAATGAATGAAAGAAATGTACACGTAGGGTTACCTCTCAAATTTCATTAAATATATATAATAGATGAATGAACATATATAAACCTACAACTTAGTAAATGATCATCCAAGTTGTGATGAACCCAATGTAAAAGAAGTGTAGGTGTCTGCATATGGTATACGAACCTGCATAATATAACAAAATGAGTTAGGCTCGACTTGCCAATGTCCAAACAAACGATTCGTTCAAGGATAGTACTCGGTACAGAATCCAAACAAAGCATTAAAAATTTGTGAAGAAAACAAATTTATAGGATCCAGATGAATGCACACACGTCTTCATTTATTTATTTTGCATTTAAGTTTAAATAAAAATTAATTAAAACGTCAAGAGTCAAGACCAACTAAGCAACACTTCAAACACAAAGTCTGGATCTCCACTTGTATCAATCAAATAAGAAAGAGCCATTCAAGTCGAACGAAATTTCACCATAATAGATAGATAGGTATGGGAACTATATTATTTCAAAATTCATTATATTTCAATTCTAGGTTATAAAACACAGACTACTCCTCTAAAGAGATTTGAGACCATAAGTTCACTATGAATCGGTCATGTATCTTATAACTCATTAAGAAAGAGCCATTAAAGTTTCAAAATTAATTTTATTTTAATTCTATGTTATAAAATAGAGACTTCCCTGTAAACAGGTTCGACATCGGTGAATCGGTCATGTATATTATTATTATTATTATTATTTGTTTTGTGACGGCGCTGGGTTTTGGAGGGTGACGGGATCGATGTCGTCGATAACGATTTGGCCTGAGAAGTCGCGGGTTCTGTGTCCGGACTGCGGTACCTACGGTGCCGGCAGGTGCTGCCGTGTGCATAAATGTAGACGTCGGAGAAACCTGTGGTACCGGCTGCTACTGCCGTGTGCATAGATGGAGACGTCACAGAAAGAGCCATGGCGACGTTGATCCGCCTCAAAACCCTATACACAGCTCTCCTCCTGTTTCAGATTCTTTTTCCTGTTGGGTTTTTCCGTTCTGGTTTGCTTTCCTTTTCTTTGTTTCTTTTTATTTTATATTTTTTCTCTAGAGGATGCCCTATTTCGCCCTTCGCAAAAGAAGTAGGAAATGAGATCGATATCGGTGCGAAGTTGTTTGTCTTTCTCTCAATTATTTGTAGGTGATGATCCTGCATGCGATGGGTCGAACATCAGCGTTGAAGACGACAGTTTTTGAATTTAGCGAAAAAATGCAGGGACGCATGAGGTTTTACACCGTCAAAATCACTAGTGGGTCGCGAGTCGCGCCTGGCCATAACCGCACCAGGTCTGTGCGCACCAGGGCTGTGCGTTTGGTAGGGTGAAGATTTGAACTAGGGTTGTGCGTTTTGTAGGGTGGAGATTTGAACTAGGGCTGCGCGTTTTGTAGGGTGGAGATTTGAACTAGGGCTGCGCGTTTTGTAGGGTGGAGATTTGAACTAGGGCTGCGCGTTGGAGCCTTGAAGACGACATTATAATAACGCGAAGTTCTGGTTTTTTTGGGAGGGGGTTCTGAGTCATATAAATTGTGAAGGTGAAATATTTGTGAGCTATTAAATTGTGAAGAAACCAAGAGTCCATATCGATAAAGTAGAAGAAGAAGAAGAGGTATTAAAGTGGAAGGAAATAACATGGAATATCGATAAAGTGGACTTTAATTTTTTATTTATTTTTGGCTAAATAGCAGAGTTGGTCACAGCCACTATTTTTAGTAACTAGTAAGCCCGGAGGTGGAGTTTTGCTAGTGTGAAGGCTGCAAGGAATAAAGAAGAAATAATAATAATAATAATAAATGATGTTAAATTAAGGAATAAAGAAGAAATAATAATAATAATAATAAATGATGTTAAATTTCGAAATATTTGAATTTAAAAAAAAATATGAAAGATGATCTATTCAAACTTTTCATGAAAAAAATATGTAGGTAGCTAAACTAACTAGCTAAACTAACTCAAAAAGAGAATTCAATTTGCTTGCACAAATAATAACAATAATAGTATATGATAAAACAAACCCTTTCCATTAATCTCATCTAGGGTTAGAATTTAATAAACTTTTTTCTAATAATAATAATAATAAACTTTTTTCTAATAATAATAATTATAAAATTTTTCTAAATGCAACGGTTGCTCTTCTTCGGGAGATCAAAGGTTCAAACAGCGGCCATGGTTGCTCTTCCGACGAGTGTGTGACGGTTAGGTGTGTGGTGGTTTCTCAAAAATGTCGTTTCTCAAAAAAAAATATAAATATATATATATGGAGTCATATCTCATTCATTTTTTTATTTTTATTTTTCATTTTTAATTATATATATATATAAGAAAATCACTTTCTAAGTTTAAATCTTGGAACTTCACCCTATAACCCCTATAAACTAGGTGCAAGAGATCGCCTCCTCACCTCAGCCCGTACCTCAGCCCGTATACGTTGGTCGTAGAGATTTCTCACACTAACCAAATCAAAATATATACGTTGGTCGTAGGGATTTCTCACACTAACCAAATCAAAATATATACGTTGGTCGTAAGAATTTCTCACACTAACCAAATCAAAATATATACGTCACTAATTATATGGGAGTATATCTCATTCAAATCAAAATATAGGAGTCACTTATATCTCATTATATATATGAGTCATTTTTTAATTATATGGGAGTATATCTCATTAATTTTTTTAATTATTCATTTTTCAATGCCCATGGATGTGTATAAGAAGAATTACTCAAAAAAATCGTATATATATATATAAGAAAATCACTTACATAAAAAATCATTATATATATATATATAAAAGAAAATCACTTACATCTAAGTTTAAATCTTGGAACTGCTCCCTATAACCCCTATAGACTAGGTGCAAGAGATCGCCTCCTCATATCTCATTCATTTTTATAATTATTCATTTTTCAATGCCATGCCCATGGTGGATGTGTATAAGAAAAATTACACAACTATATATATATATAAGAAAATCACTTACATCTTGGAACTGCACCCTATAACCCCTATAGACTAGGTGCACGAGATCGCCTCCTCAACATGCGTTGGTCGTAAGGATTTCTGACACTAACCAAATTGAAAAATATATATATAATCAAATAAAAATATATATATATGGGAGTCAGTAATATGTCATTAATTTTTTAATTATATATATATGGGAGTCAAATTATATCTCATTTATTTTTTAATTATTCATTTTTCAATCCTCATGAAGTATTACTCAAAAAAATTAGGAAAATCACTTACATCTAGGTTTAAATCTTGGAACTGTACCCTATAACCCCTATAGACTCGGTGCAAGGGATCGAAACTGCCGTTGAGCCACTCAACCGAGACTGACCTTTTGACCTTTGCCCCAAAACAAGGCTCGCCTCGAAAGTTTATGACATAAGATATAGGTTTATGACATACGATATAGTATAGGATATGAGGTAACTTTTAAGCAAACTATGGAAAAGGCAATGTCAAAATCACGTGAAATATTCCAATTCATACTGCCACTCGATAGCAACACTGTTTAAAAAGCACAGGACTAATTTAAAATAAAATTAAAATTAATAAGCATAAGAGCAGTAGAAACAACCTCTAAAAGAGGGTGGCATAAGCTTAAAATCTACTATGATCTCTTTAGTAAATGTGTGTATATCTTATAAATTTTATGCAACTTAATTAAAATAAAATCACTTCATTTCACTTCAAATGTCTGAGAAATTTAGAATTTTAATTTCTTGTCTTGTGCACGTAATTAAAATCAAATTATTTTATTCTATTTCATTTGCCCAAGATATTAATTTTCTAAAATTCTCATCCCGTATACATCTCACCAGTTTTAAAATGGTGATGACGGAAGCTAACATAGACAGACCTCTCAATAACCAAAAGAATTCAAGAAAAAAAATGAGCACTATGAAAATCTTAAAAATTTTATATTGTAATTCCTCAGTTTTTGAACCCACTTCTGCGATCTTGTCCAACATATTCCATGTCCTCCTCAATAAAAACGGAACTAAACAAAACAGCAGACCAGCCACCCCCAAATTTAATTTGATTGATGGTAAACTACAGCTGAAAAAATTAGCTGCAAACATTTTCACATATTTATACATAATTGCATCAGATGTCAAAAGCAATCACCATACTCTGTGATTTAACTAGAATATGGTGAGACTTTCTAAAGCAGATAATGAAAGTAATATCGAATTGGGTATGTCGTTACAGGTAGCATCGGTAAATATACTTCATTCTTAAGAGTATTCATAAGAGCCTTGTATGGAAGCGAATTTTGGTTGTAACTCATTTTGGAGACATTACGAAAACATCCACTTTGAAACAATTATAGTATACAGCAAGACCAACAACAACAACAAAAAAAAACATGTGACAAATTTATTTGAACAATGACAAGCTTCATAACCTAAGTAAGGACTGAAAAATATCCTTACCTCCACAGGCGTTCAGAGTCCTCCACTTTAACATCATCGTAATTTCATGCGTCTGTGCTGAAGGAAAGAGGGAAAGCATGTTAAAAATCAGAACGAGGAAAAGGATTTTAAAATCTCAATAAGAAATCAGAAACACAAAAATCGATTCTCATTGCAATTTAATAAAATCATGTTTCTAAGAATCACAGGAATGGGCAAAGAGAAATTTACCTCCCCTCATCTCATCTCGTCTACGACATATAGCAGTGGGAGGGTTGCAGTCTTAAAAGCTTGCATGACGTGAGGGAAAAACGCCACCTAGAAAGGGATAGCGTGGCAAGTAAAAACAATGCCACGTAAAGTATCGAGAGAGCGAACGTGGCGCATAGAACCCACATACCCCTACCATGAATATTTTATTTTATTTATTTAAATACTAAAATGGTTTTATATAGAGAATATTTTTTTTTATTATTTAAAGTGTAATCTCTGTGTAAGCTACAATCTTTTATATGGGTATGCACAATAATTATATTTAATTTATTGTATTATATAACATTTTATATGTTGTGGTTAACTTGTAAAAAATAATTTATAATAATAATTATTATTATTATTTTAAATTTACATGGTGGAATCGGTAGCCGCCATGAATCCGGGCAGGCTGTCCAGCTTTTATGGCCGCCATAGTATTCTGCGCTGTCCGCCCTAGAAGCCGCCACACAGATCTTCACGCAGTCCGCCCCTATAACCACCATGCCACAATCATTTTAAATCTTTTACGTCGTTGAAAGCACCAAGAAAGGGACAAGCGTTCAGTCCGACGAGGCCCAAGATTTGAACCTTGGATAATAATAATTATTTTTAAATGATGGTTTATATTTAATTTACGAATGTAGTAGGAGTTATGGTATTAGTACAAATATCTTAGCACTCCATTTACTAAGGTTTTTATAGATGAGGTTAGGAGAATGGTAGTTATAGTGCTACTCTACAATTTTTGCATTGGATGAAGTCTACGTTGCTAATGAAAGAATTGTACAAAGCTAGCCAAAATATTATAGAGTGTAATTCCACATTTTCTTGTGAATTGTGGTACTGTTGATAGTTATTGTGAATGCAGGACTAGGTTCAAAGTTGTCCACCTTTTCTTGTGAATTGTGGTATTGCTGATAGTTATTGTGAATGCGAAATCAGGTTCAAAGTTGTCAAGGAAGGGAAGTTAGTTGATGGAAAAGGTAATAAAGGAAGTGATGATTCAGCTCGCGAGTACATTGATGCTTGCATACTTGCATATCATGTAGATGCCATGTTTGACTAGGTTTTGTGTTTGGTTTGAGTGGCGATGATGATGGGAGCCACTGATTATTTCAATATGCATATAGTTTAAATTAAAAGGAAATAGATATAAAATAGGAATGCAAATAAGTGGATGTATGCATGGTTTAAATAAGTCCAAATGCAAGTGTATTATTATGGACGCCAATTACTTAATGAGTAGGTAAATATTATATTTGAGTTTTCTTTTATGTAAATGATTTGAGCTATGTTTAAGTGGTAGCAAATATGTAAAATTAAAGTAAATGGTTTCCTTCATTGTGAAATGGATGATCATGGTGTGGAGTAGTGGTCAGCTTAACCGCATTGGTGCAAGGTGTTTGATGTCATTATGATTTAACCCTCTCCATAACCGAGAACCGAGAAGGGAGGAAAATGAATTAAAAACAAATTTGTTGGACGTAGTGGAAAAACCGAGATTGGAGGAAACCGACTTAAAAGAGAAGGGAAAATTTGAATAGAAAAATTGAGTTGTGAGTTTGTGACCTTGTTTTATTTGTACTTTTTCTTTGGTTTGGTAAGCATTATTTCAAAAAAAAAATGAAAAGAAAGAACAATGTGAACAATATTGGTGGTGGAATTTTTGGAAGTGTTGGGCAACTATTGGGAGGGATAAGCGTTGCGAAGGACCCAAGTAGATAGTTCACAATAATTTATCCTTGTTTGCTTTTGGTTTTAAAAAGAAAGGATTATGTTTGAACTTGGAAATATTGCTTGTGTTTCCTGTGTGAAGATGAAATGGGAAAGACTTTGTTGAGAGTGCACTTGTTTGAAGTTATTGTTGGTCTGCATGAATGCTTCATAATTTCATAACTAGAATATAAGCTTTGCTTTGGTTATGAATATCATTGTTACCCAATATTGAAGGAATGTTTTATGTGAATTCACATGCATTAGAATTACAATGTTTTATGTGAACTTCTGGTAAACTTCTGCAAGTATGCATGGTTGTATGTTAGTAGAAATGCATTCATGAATTGAAGAGCCAAAATCTGATCCCTTCATCCTAAAACCTCAAACCATTAAGATAGTGAGTGAAGTTCCAACTGGCGGTGTGAGAAAGGCTATCAAGCATGACAGCAACCGAGTAGAGGATTGAAGCCACCAAGTTGTATGAAAAATAAAATATTTTGTACATTTACCTTCACACAATTGTACCCTGACAAGAGTTGCGGTACATACATGTACATAACCTGCCTAAACAATTGATGTACGATTGAGTTGCAATCAATGTGATGTGTGGAAAACTAGTTAAGTGGTGTCATCTTGATTGGTGTTAGTGTATTTCCATGTATTCTTTTAGAACCCCAAACTCCAGACATTATAACTGCAAAAGATGCTCTTTTATATTGCAACCAACGAAATTTGAAAAGTTTGTTAAACCAGCAAAACTTTATTGTGGCTTTCTATAAATCTTGGAACGGTGTTTTTAAGGAAAAGTTTTATGTGAAAGTTTTGTTAGAACATCTTAAATCGATTACGCAAGTTTCGGTTGTGGCTTGTGATTTTAAGAAAACATGTACTTAGTTTCCGTGTGAATTTTGTACAGGGTGATTATTGTATTGTTGATGAATTGATTCAATGGTTTGATCACTGTTTATGATGGTTAAAGCAATGAGAACTCTTTTGTCTTAATTAGTAATTTATGCATCCAACACCTGTAAAATAGAGTTAAACCATACTTTAGGTTTTGGGGTAAATTATATTGGCAAACTGCTAGGCACATCTCGAACTTGGGTTGCCATGCTCCCAAAATATATTAAAGAAAATTGTTTATGGAAAGTTGCATTGGGAAAGCAGCTTAAACCTTAAAGAAACCTTCTACACATTTCGTATGCAGAGGGGCAAAAATAGTTAAGCAAAAGGCGTGGAAATATGTGCCAAACTTTGTAACCTTTCGTTTTAAGTCATTGTTGTTTTACCTAGTTTTTTGTCAAGATGACACGAGTAGCTGGCGTGAGGTCAAAATGTCTCCTTGGGTATCTTGTTTCGTTAATTCCTTTTAATACCGTCGTTTAGCAACGTGTTGTGTTGGGATCAACATCCCTTTAATGGAATGTCTAATAACTTGAGTTGTGTTACAATTCTCAAGCTGAAAGCATACCGAATCCCATGGAATGTATGATTAACAATAGCTAAACTTGTATTTTATATAAAACCCTTAGCGTGTTGGGAGTTGCTTTGTTGGTACAAAGATGGAATTAAATATAGGGATATGATTTTACATAAGCAAATTATATTTGAGTCTATGATTTAGTGCATTTTATGAAAAGGATTACTTTAATCTGAATTCTTTATGATATTAAAATATGAGAAATGAGATAGGTTTAATTTGATAGAAGAAAAGTCTATTGATGTGCTTGTGCTTTTGTTTGAAAGAACTCAAGATAGAAAGATAGGGAATTATGTTAATATTTGTTCATTTCCTTATACCTCAAAACTATTTTATAACATAGAATGGAGGAGATTGCTTACGTCATTTATTTCTTCTAAAGCAAATAAGTGTGTAACCCTTGGTATCTTCCAAAGATTTTAGTTTATATATAGGTTTCCTTGAGAAGCATTTAACTATATGAAAACTTAAACTTATTTGGATGGGTTGAAACTCTTGATTTGGGGAGCTTAGTGGGACTTGAGAGCAAACACTTAGAAATGGTTGAGGGGCCCTAATAATAACCATTAGTTGAGCATTTAGGGTAAAAGATGCTCGGAATTCACCCAAAGATTATTGAGGTTTGGGTATGCACGCAACAAAAATCTAGAGCAACTGTAGACTAAGAAAATTGGTCAGACAAAATGACTAGGTCAGGTCTAGTAACGAGAGGTGGTATGGGATGCCTTCTCCAGGTTGCATCTGGAATAGTACTGTGATAGGTCTTGTGTTTATTTGACCTAGTTGGTTAATCCACGTTGTATGGAATAGGATATACGAATGTGGGTCATAAAGAGCATGTGTGATTAAGACCAAGGCCAGGGTATTGGCATGGATCTAAATAACTCTAGGAAGAGGATAATCAGCTAGACATTGGGTATAAGTATGTTATTTTCCTTTCATTCAATATTAGAACATGGTCGAATGACATACAGTCGAAGGTTCAAAATGGTAAGGGATAATGGAAGCAAGCATCCACCCTCTAGGTGTTATGGGCCCTAGAGGATAACCCCTATCATGGATTGACCCTCATGCCAAAAAATGAGGATGTTAAATGAGATAATTTAATTCCACTAATGGCACATTTATGGGATTTGGTCGATCTCGTCCACTTGGGTGACTAGTCTGTAGTAGTCTTGAACCCAAAAGTGGTGTAACATGCCTATACTAAATTAAGCTTATGATAATGAATATTTGGGTGAAGCTAGTTTGCTATGAACTTGAAAGCAATCTTATGAGTAAAACTGTAGTATTGAAACGAAAAAAAATACCTAGTGATTTGCTTATGAAATTTTGTGTGGTACAACCAAGTGAGTAGATTTGGGTTGTTACATATGGTATCACAACAAAAGTAATTCTGAGTTGTGGACTCTGATTGTGAATTTGTATTAAACTAATAGATTACCTCTTTCACCTATAGGTCAAATGACACGAATGCTATGAGGTGGATCTTCAAGAAATCCTATGGGAGGCATGGAGGAAGAAACCATCGAAGGACCTATTAGGGGACCAAGGTCAGGATTAAGATGAGAAGGCCCTCAATGTGAAAGAAGGATGAAAATATTGAATGAACCTCCTCCTAATGAACCTATCAGAGAAGGGAAAAATCTTGCTAAAGTTGTTCAATTGTTGCAAACTCACATGGAACAACAAAGGGAAGAGATGGCCCAATAGAAAACTCATATGGCCTAGCAACAAGAATTTATTACCCAAAAACAGAGGGTCATAGAAGAATTAGCTAGGGAAAGAGACATTGGATTAGGCAGGACTAAGGAAGTATCAAGAGAACCTAAGGGATCCAATGTTGGAAGGGTGAGGGTGAGTAAAGAGTTGGACAAGAACCTGATAAAGGTTGTAATATCCAAGTTCAATGGAAAGGGTGATGGTGATTCAATGGAAAATTGGCTAAGTGAACTAGAGTCGTATTTTTCTCTAGTAGTTTTATCCTTTAAATCTAAGATTGCTTTAGTAATTATGAACATGACTGAGGTAGCCCTTGATTGGTGGAAATCATATAAGAAAGGGCATAAAATAGAAGCTTCAAACCTCAAATGGGAGGAGTTTGCCAAAGAATTCAGGGATAGATTTCTAACTAAGCAATATTATGTGGAGAAATTTGGAGAGTTTTCTAATTTGCATCAGAAAAATGTGTCAGTGCACGAATACCACCAAAATTTCATTCAATTATTGAAATATGCACCTCAATACGAAAGTAATGAAGAAATGAAGACTCAAAAATTCATTCTGGGATTACATCCTAGAATCATGATGGTGGTAAATATGCACAACCCTGATAATTTGCTACCTTTGATTTGGCAAGGAAAGAGGAAGCCAATCAGGAAACTAGAAAGGCATATTTTAACTATCAAAAGTTGTCTGAGAAAGAAAAATATGAACTTGGAAAGCGAAAAAGTGTTGGGTTTATGAGATGGGAGAAAGAACAAAATAAGAAACCCAAAGGTGGAGAGCAAAGTAGGCAAGGTGGAAAAAATAAACCTAACTACCAAGGTGGTAAGTCTAAGTGGGATGGTAGAGAATTTTCCAAAAGACATGATCAAACCAGTGGGACGAGATAGGACTAAAGAAACTGTCTCTGGATAGAAATGAAAATAGTAACTGATTGAATAGAGCTTCACCAAACGGATGTTATATATGTCAAGGAGCTCATTATGTCAATAAATATCCCCATAGAGTTGATCGATGTTAGAAATCCCCAAATGAAGCAGCTCACAAGATCTTTGTAGCCACATGTAATTTTAAATTTGATGGTCAAATTACCCCTTTCTTATTAAATGAAAAAGCATTTTGGCAAGGATGTACAAATTTTGATAGATAGTGGATCAACTGACAGCTTTATATCTACTAAGTTAGTGAGGGATATAAATGTTAGACCTGGATTTTTGGCCAATGGTTAGAAGGTAGAGTATGGGTCAAGGTAAACCTACCAAGTTAACCAATGTATGTTTGATCCCCACATTACTTTACCACAAGGAAAAACTAATTGGCATCTGTATGTGGCACCTTTGCATGCATTTGATATCATTCTAGGAGTTGATTGGTTAAAGGTACATAAGGCTCTTCTAAATTTTGAAGAGAGATGGGTAGAATTTATGGATGAGTCTAATCTAAGGGTTAGGATTTGTTGTGGTCAAAGTGAAGTTAAACCACATTTACTATCTACAATGCAGATAAAGAAAGTTATTAGGAAGAAGGGGATGGTCTTCATAGTTAAGATGAATAAGAAAGAAGAGACAAAAGTGGAATCTGATCTCTTCCAAAAGCATCCAATACTGGGAGAGTTCAAGGATGTGTTTCCTAAGGATCTACCTGGGTTACCTCCTCAGAGGGAATTTAATTTTTTAATAGAGTTTTTATTTGGAGCAACACCTATTGCAAGGGCACCATATAGGATGAATCCTATAGAGCTACAAGAGCTCAAAATGCAACTTCAAGATTTGCTGGAAAAAGGGCTAATCAAGCCAAGTGTATCACCTTGGGGAGATCCTATTCTATTTGTTAAGAAGAAATATGGTACCTTGAGGATGTGCATCAATTATTGGATGTTGAATAAGGTAAGTGTCAAAAATAGGTATTTGTTACCTAGAATTGATGATTTGTTTGACCAATTGAGAGGAGCAACCATCTTCTCAAAGATAGACTTGAGATTTGGCTATCATCAGTTGCGAATACGAGAAGAAGACACTTGCCAAACGATATTTAGAACAAGGTATGGACATTTTGAATTTACTGTTCTACCTTTTGGGCTAACTAATGCCCCAACTGCATCTATAAATCTCATGAATAGTGTTTTTAGAGAGCATCTGGATCAGTTTGTGCTCGTATTTTTGGATGAGATCTATTCCAAGAATAAGGAGAAATATGATCAACATATGAGAACTATACTTGAGATTATGAGAAAGAATCGACTTTATGGAAAGTTATCAAAATGTGAGTTTTAAACTCCGCAAGTACAGTATTTAGGACATATTATCTCTGTAGAAGGGATTGCAGTAGAAGGGATTCAAGCAATAATTGATTGGCCAACACCTACTAATGTGATAGAGGTGCAAATTTTTATGGGTATCATAGGTGATTCGTCAAAGGAATTTCAAGAATTGCCCAACCTATTAGAAATCTCCAAAGGAAAGGTAAAGATTTTAAGTGGACAAAACAATGTGAAGAAGCTTTTCAAGTTTTGAAATACTTTTTGATAACTAAATCGATCTTGCAATTACATGATCCCAATAAGAAGTTATAGTGTGCAATAATGCATCAATTGAAGGGTTAGGTGAAGTTTTGACCCAAGATGATGTGGTTATTGCTTATGAGTCCAAGAAACTTAAGAGGCATGAGGTAAATTATGCCACTCATGATTTGGAGTTAGCAGTGGTTGTTCATGCCCTAAAAATTTAAAGACATTATTTATTGGGAAAACCATTTAAATTGAAAATAGATCATTAGAATGTGAGGTACATATTCACTCAACCCTTATTGAATGATAGACAAAGATGTTGGATGGAATTTTTAGTTGAGTACAACTTTGGCATTGAGTATATTAAGGATAAGGAGAATAAGGTAGCAAATGCTCTGAGTAGGAGAGGGTGCATCACTACAATGACAAAATTTCAATATGATATGTTAGACCAAATTAAAGTATTACAAACAAAGGATGAATTTTTCCAATCTTGTAATGTTCAGATTGAGCAAGAACCTGGAAAAGGATACATATTTTGTGATCAAGGATGATCTACTATTTTATAAGAATAGGTTAGTAG
Organism: Wollemia nobilis; assembly: GCA_028583015.1. Lineage (NCBI taxonomy): Eukaryota > Viridiplantae > Streptophyta > Pinopsida > Araucariales > Araucariaceae > Wollemia > Wollemia nobilis. The sequence goes on along the minus strand of JAQPPZ010000349.1, from coordinate 3,257,031 downwards.
TTCCAAGCTTAGGAGGTTTGAAGGAAACAATTCTTAAGGAGGCGCATAATACACCTTATTCGGTGCACCTAAGAGGGATAAAAATGCATGAGAATTTGAGAGAAACTTATTTTTGACCAGGTATGAAAAATATTTCACTAATTATGTGGCTAGATGTTTAGAGTGTCGAAAAGTGAAAGTTGAACATCTACATCCAGCTGGAAAGCTATACCCACATGAGATACCTACGTAAAAATGACAAGCAAAATCAATGGATTTTATAGTGGGATTGTCTAAAACAAGGTTTAGGCATGACATAATCTTGGTAATTGTGGATAAGCTAACCAAGGTAGCACACTTTATACCAGGCAATGTGCAAGATGACGCTCCTACAATAGCAAGTAAGTTTTCTAGGGAAGTGGTAAGATTGCACGATTTTCTAGAGGTCATAATCTTTGATAGAGACTCTCATTTTACCTTTTAATTTTGGTAAGTAATGCATGAGGTATTGGAAACCAAATTGAATATTAGTACTACTTATCATTTAAGAACATAAGCTTATATTGAGAGGGGGGGTGAAAAATATAAGATAATTTTTTTTACTTTGTAATCTATATGATAACATCAACAATATAAAAGCAATAAACATTGCACACATCATCACAAACATGAGAGACATGATTTAACGTGGTTCCCCCAATGTGGGCTACTCCACAGAGAAAATATTCCTTATAAATTTTCTCAATAAATTCTTTTGGGAATCAATTCCCTATCACAATGTTTATGGACTTATATCCATAGGAGACACCAATCCCCTTACTTTGGTTCATGGAATTCTATTCATAGGAGAACTCTATCTCCTCTAATATGGTTTATAGATCTCTATCCATATGAGAACTCTATCTCCTTTGCTCTAGCTAATGATCTTCTAGAAGACTTCTGCCCCCACTGCTCTGGCTTATGGATATTTCTCTCCACAAAAGACCTCTATCCTCACTACCCTAGCTAATGGATATATATCCATTGGATACTACTATCCTCTACTCTGTCACCCCCAAAGCCTTTTCTTAACTATATCTCAAATCTACACCAAACTCAATCTCTGAATCTGCTCAAAATCTGTCTCAAAACCTGTCTCACAATCTATCTCAAAACCTATCCTCAAGTATTCTCAAGACTTTCTTATTCACAAACACACTAAAACAAATACTCAAAAGTTTTATACAATCATTCAACCAATGAAGCACAAATTTCTTAAAAATCCTAACCAAATGTTTCACACTTCTTTCAAAAAATAATACAATGTAGGTCTCAAATCCTAACTCAAATAATTCATATTCTCTATATCAAATATTCTCAAAATATTCAACACTTAAGCACATAAAACTCACTCAACTATTTCCAAAAATGTTCATCAAACAATCCTTTTCACTCCACCTTATGTTTCACAACATTCAATCCAAAAAATACTTCAAACAAAATATGATGTGCCCATAACTTTTTGCTTTAATGAAGATATTTCTTCAAAACCTGTCTCACTCACAACCAATTTCTTTTGTGCCACTTAAAGGTTAGATAACAATAGTCTATCTCAAAACCTCCACATGAATATTTCCTCAACAATATGCTCAAATAATTCTTAAAATAATATTCTAGAATTCTTCTTTAGTTTTCATGGATAATGCAAAAACTCTCTTAACAATTTCTCCCTTTTATAAAAAAATAATTACAGTCAAATAACAAGACTCTTACACCTTTTACCTCCACTCTTTCAAAATAATTTTCACTCCAATTTATTTTCAAAGATAAAAGAATTACAATGATACATAAAAAAACTACACACTTATCACTCCAATATCATAAAATAAATACCATTCAAACCTTTAAAATAATGCAAAAATATATCTCCTTATATCTCTTAAGTTTCAACTATAGATAAAATGTCATCCGCCAAATATTACTATAGTCAATAATCAATAATATAGTGCATACCTAAAAAATAAACTATGGCGCATACCTTTATAAAAAAAAATTAATCTTTGCTTTGTCTTGGATAGGAATCAACCCTCCGAGCTCAACTCATTAAGTACAATGCTCGATCACTTGCGCTAGCCAAGCAGTTGAGACTAATGTTTAGCCTCACCACTTTATACTCGTCGCTTCCAACATTTTTAAAAATTAAAACCTTCAACTGGCACTAGGGGAATTGAACCCCAAACCATCCTTCTGCCAACGACCAATGCATGACCTGCCTACTGCTTGGGCTACCAACCCTTACTGCATAAAAAGTGCTTGACGCTTTTACTTTATCCTTTGATCTCGTTTGACAAATGGGAAACCTCCACGTTCTTGTTCTTCTCTTCGTTCGATTTCCTTTGCATACGCATAGACTTACGACCTTTGAATTACATATTTAGTTTTTATTTCCTCCTTTTATATTCTCCAAGGTGTTTTTATAAATATCGGTAGAAATATAGATGCATCCAATATTAAATTTTATTTTTGGCACCTTAGCCAAATTCAAATTTAATTATTTATTAATATAATATTTAACTTTAGGTTACATATTATATTATTTAATTTAGTATTAAATAATACTTTTGTATGGGGTCTTCATCAATTTTTTTTCCCTCCTTTTTAATAAGCCCTTCTCACTGCATTATTATAATATTAAAATATTATAATATCTTCTTTTCTCTTTAAAACCATGGGCGTAATATTTTGTCTTTAACCTTTCAGACAACATTTTTGGTTTATAATATAAAATATTATAACCAATTATTTTACCACTTTTATTTTACCAAAATGGACTTTGCATTGCACCAAACACTTGACATCAATGACAACCTAATTACTCAAAATTTCCAATAATGCACATAACACTCTTTTGAATTTTGAAGAGAGATGGGTAGAATTTATGGATGAGTCTAATCTAAGGGTTAGGATTTGTTGTAGTTGAAGTGAAGTTAAAGCACATTTAATGTATGCAATGTAGATAAAAAAGTTAATAGGAAGAAGGGGATGGTATTCATAGTTAAGATGAATAAGAAAAAAGAGACAAAAATGGAATATGATCTCTTCCAAAAATATCCAATACTGGAAGATTTAAGGATGTGTTTCTTAAGGATCTACCTAGATTACCTCCTTAGAGGGAATTTGATTTTTCAATTGAGTTACTACTCGGAGTAGTACCTATTGCAAGGGCACCATATAGGATGAATCATATAGAGCTACAAGATCTCAAAATGCAACTTCAAGATTTATTGGAAAAGGGCTAATCAATCCAAGTGTGTCGCCTTAGGGAGCTCCTATTCTTTTTGTTAAGAAAAAATATGGTACCTTGAGGATGTGCATCAATTATCAAATGTTGAATAAGTCCACTATCAAAAATAGGTATTCGTTACCTAGAATTGATGATTTGTTTGACCAATTGAGAGGAGCAACCATCTTATTAGAGATAGACTTGATATTTGGCTATCATCAGTTGAGAATACGAGAAGAAGACACTTCTAAAACAACATTTAGAACAAGGTATGAACATTTTGAATTTTTTCTACCTTTTGGGTTGACTAATGCCCCAACTACATTCATGAATCTCATGAGTAGCATTTTTAGGAAGTAGCTATACCAGTTTGTGCTCGTATTTTTTGGATGATATATTGATCTAATCCAAGAACAAGGAGGAACATGATCAACATATGAGAACTATGCTTGAGACTCTAAGAAATAATTGATTTTATGGAAAGTTATCAAAATGTGAGTTTTACACTTTACAAGTATAGTATTTAGGACATATTGTCTTTGTAGACGGGATTGTAGTGGATCCCAAGAAAATTGAAGCAATAATTTATTGGTCAACACCTACTAATGTGATAGAGGTGTGATGTTTTATGGGTATCGTAGGGTATTATAGGTGATTCATCAAAGGATTTTCAAGAATTGCCTAACCTATTACAAATATCCAAAGAAAAGGTGAAGCCTTTAAGTGTATATAACAATGTGAAGAAGCTTTTAAAGTTTGGAAAAACTATTTGATAACTACACTAATCTTGCAATTACCTTATCCTGATAAGAAGTTTACAATGTGGACGAATGCATCAATTGAAGGGTTAGGAGGAGTTTTGGACAAAGATGATGTGATTATTTCTTGAGTCCAGAAAACTTAAAATGTATGAGGTAAATTACGCCACTCATGATTTGGAGTTGGAAACGGTTGTTCATGCCTAAAAAGCTGGAGACATTTATTGGGAAAACCATTTGAATTGAAAATAAATAATTAGAGTCTGAGATATTTATTCACTCAAACCTTATTGAATGATAGACAAAGGAGAATAAGGTAGCAGATGCTCTGAGTAGGAGAGGTCGCAAAACTGCAATGACAAAATGCCAATATGATCTCTTAAACCAAATTAAAGTATTGCAAGCATAGGATGAATTTTTCCAATCATGTAAGGTTCATATTGAGCAAGAAATTTGAAAGGTTATAGACTTTGTGACCAAATATGATCTACTATTTTATAAGAATAAATTGGTAGTTCCAATATCTAGAGGGTTGAAGGAAACAATCCTTAAGAAAGCGCATAATACACCTTATTCGATAAATTTGGGAGGGACAAAAATGCATGAGAATTTGAGGAAAACTTATTTTTGTCTAGGCATGAAAAATATCACTACCTATGTGTCTATATGTTTAGAGTGTTAAAAAGTGAAATCAAAACATATACATCCAATTGGAAAGCTATATCCACATGATATACCTACATAAAAATGGCAAGTGGTATCAATGGATTTTATAGGGGGATTGCTTAAAACAAGGTTTAGACATGACACAATATTGGTAATAGTGGATAAGTTAACCAAGGTAGCATATTTTATACCAAGCAATGTGCAAGATGACACTTTTGCAGTAGCGAGTAAGTTTGCTAGCGTAAGATTGCACAATTTTCTAGAGGTCATAAATTTGATAGAGACTCTCATTTTACCTTTGAGTTTTGGCAAACAATGCATGAGGTACTAGGAACCAAATTTAATATTAGTACTTCTTATCATCTTGAGATTGATGGGCAGGCTAAAATAGTAAACCAAGTATTGGAAGATATGTTAAGAATGTACTGCATGGATCATAATGAGAAGTGGGAAGACTACTTATACCTAGTGGAGTTCGAATATAATAATAATTATCATGCATCACTAGTTATGGCATTTTTTGAAGCCCTATATAGAAGAAGTTGTCGAACTCCCTTGTATTGGGATAATCTAGAGGATTAGGTAGTTATCAAACTAAAAATGATAAAAGAAATGGAAGAGCAATTGAAAAAAATCCAGTATAAGCTGAAAGAGATCACAAATCACTAGAAAAGCTATGCAAACCTAAAAAGAACATTGAGGGAATATTCTATGGGATATAGGGTATTATTAAGGGTGAAACCAACTAAAAGTTCTATGTAATATTCAAAAATGGACTCCAGATATGTAGGTCCATTTGAAATTATGGCCAAGATAAGCCATGTTGATTATAGACTTGCTCTACCACCAAGCCTGTCAAAAATTCACAACATATTCAATGTTTCCCTCTTTAGAAAATACATTTCTGATCCCACTCATGTATTGGATGTGTCTAAATTATAGATGATTGACCCATTCAAAATTGAAATTTGATATGTTTGCATACTTGGTTTTAGAGCCAAGAACCTAAGTAAGAGGAATATATAGCAATGTCGAGTCTAGTGGGATCATTACTCAAATATAAATACCATGTGGGAGGATGTGGTAGATATGCAACAACTATTTTCCTATCTGTTTGAGTAGATTTGGACTTAAAAAAAAACTTTCATGTGATTTTTTGATATATGTATATTTTCAAATAGATATGTGACTCGATACTGAGTAGAGGAGATTATGTTGGTTTGAGTTACTAAGTAGAGTAGCTTGTATGTGATTTGTATAACTTAAGCTAAGTGGTTTTGAGCATGTGTTGGTATATGTTTTGAATGAATACAATATGACATGTTATATGATTTAGATATATGCCAAATGAGAGTAATTGTGATTCTATGATGAATATGATGAATGGGATATTATGTGTGAAATAGAAACCATGAATTTATTTGATTACTTTGGCATTTACTAAATCCTTATGCAAGATATTTCTTATTTAATTTTACATGAAACATAGGGAATGTGTTTGTCCTAAATGGGGGAGGATGTCATGATCCTTCTCACATAAATATTTGAAGATAAGAAAATTGGTAATAACCCCACCTTTTCCTATGAATTGTGGTACTGTTGATAGCTACTATGAATGTAGGACTAGCTTCAAATTCATCAAGGAAGGGAAGTTGGTTGATGGAAAGAGTAATAAGGGAAGTGATGATTTGGCTCATGAGTACTTGGATGCTCGCATACTTGCATATCATGTAGATGTCATTTTTTACTAGGTTCCATGTTTGGTTTGAGTGGCGATGTGATGGGAGCAACTAATTATTTCAATATGCATATAATTAATTTAAAAGGAAATAGATATGAAATAGGAATGCAAATAAGTGTATGTATGTATGGTTTAAAGAAGTCCAAATGCATTATGGACGTCAATTACTTAAAGAGTAGGTAAATATTATATTTGAATTTTATTTTATATAAATGATTTGAGCTATGTTTAAATGGCATAAAATATGTAATAATAAAGTAAACGGTTTTCTTCATCGTGGAATGGATGATCATGGTGTGGAGTAGTGGTTAGCTTAACTTCTTTGGTACAAGGTGTTATATTTTATAATGATTTTAACCCTCTCCATAACCAAGAACCAATAATGGAGGAAAAGGAATTAAAAGAAAATGTATTGGATGTAGTGGAAGACTGAATTAGTTGGAAACCGTCTTCAAAGATAAGAGGGGAAAATTGAATGGATGTCGTTGTTTTGTTTGGTATTTTTTGGGGACTATTTTTAAAAAATAAAAGAAGGAACAATATGAATGTATTGGTAGTGGAATATTTGGAAGTCTCAGACAACTATTGGAAGGGATAAGCACTATGAAGGACTCCAAGTAGATAATTCACAATAATTTATCCTTGTTTGCTTTTGTTTTTAAAGAAAAAGGATTATGTTTGAACTGGGAACTTTACTTGTTTTTCTATGTGAAATAAAATGGGAAGAACTATGTTGAATGTGCACCTATTTAAATTTATTGATGGCCTATGTGAATGCTTTATAATTTCATAATTAGAATATATGCTTTGTTTTGGTTATGAATATTATTGTTACCCAAAAATGATGAGATGTTTAAAGTGAACCACATGAAATTGTATTATAGTATGCAATGTGACTTCTGTTAAACATCTACAAGTATGCATGTTGTATGTTAGTAGAAATGCATTCATGAAGTGAAGAGCTGAAATCTAATCCCTTCATCTTAAAACCTCAAACTATCAAGTTAGAGAGTGAAGTTCCAGTGGTCAATGTGGAAAAGGCCAATGAGGGTGAAAGTAGTCGAGTGGAGGACTATAGCCATTGAGTTGCAAATTTAATAATATGTTAGCACATTTACCTTCACACAATTATATTTCGATGAGAGTTGTGGTACATATATGTATAGGACGTGCATGAACAATTGATGTATAATTGAGTTGTAGTCATTTTGATGTGTGGAAAATGTGTTGTGGTGACACCTTGTCTAGTGTTAGAGTTTCTCCTTGTATATTGCAGAACCCAAAATCCAGATTTTATACCTATGAAGGATGCTATTTTATAATGCAGCAAATGGATTCTGGAAAATTTTGTTGAACCATAAAAAATTTATTGTGGCTTTCCATAACTATGAGTAGTGTATTCATGTAAAATGTATAAGTATGATTTTAGATTAAAACATCTTAAGTATATTATACAAGTTTTAGTAGAGGCTTGTGAAAGCATGTAGTTAGTTTTTGTGTGAATTCTATGCAGGGAGATTAATATAATGTTGGTTAAATAATTTAGTGGTTTGATTAATGTGTATGGTGGTTTAAGCAATAAGAAATATTTTGTATCAATTAGTAATTTATTCATAAAATATCAGTAAAATGGATTTAAACCATACTTTAGATGTTTGGATAAATTATGCAAGCAAAACGTCTCAAACCACGGTTGCCATTCTCCCAAAATATGTTAAAGAAAATTGTTTATAGTAAAATTTGTGTTGGGAGAGCAACATTAACCTTGATTTTTTTAAAATATATATTTTTGTATTTCGTATGTAGAGGGGCTAAACTAGCTTAGTAAAAAGCATGAAAAATTATACCAAACATTGTAATCATTTATTCTAAGACTTTGTTGTATTATCCAATTTGCTATAAAGACATCATGAGTAGCTAACATGAAGGTCAGAATGGTTATTGGGTATCCTATTTGGTTAATTTATTTTAATACCATCGTATAGCAATGTGCAATGTTCGGGTGAGTGTCCCTTTATTGGAATATCTAATATCTTGAGCTATGTTAAAAATCTCAAGCGAAAGGCATATTGAATCCCATGGAATGAATAAATAAGATTGGCTAAACTTGTATTTTATATAAAACCCTTAGTTTGAATAGGGTTGCTTTGCTGGCAACACATATGGAATTAAATATAGGGGTATGTTTTTACATAGCAAATTGTATTAAAGTATTTGATGTATTGCATTTTATGGAAAGAATACTTTAATCTGATTTCTTTATGTTAGTAAAATATGAGAAATGAGATAGGATTATTTTGATAGATGAAAAGTCTATTATTATGCTTATGCTTTTGTTTGAAAGAATTCAAGATAGATAGATAGGGTATTATGTTAAAACATGTTTATTCCCTTTAAACCTTGGAGCTAATAATATCCATAGAATGGAGGAAATTGCTTATATAATTTATTTCTTGTAAAGCAAATAAGTGTGTAACCCTTGGTATCTTCCTAAGCTTTTAGTTTATATATATAGGTTTCCTTGAGAAGCATTTGTCTATACAAAATATTAAACTTGATTGGTTGGGTTGAAACTCTTGATTTGGGATTTTTTGTGGGACTTGAAATCAAACACTTAGAAATGGTTGAAGGGCCCTAAGAATAACCATGAATTCAAGCATTGAGGGTAAAATATGCTTGAAATTCACCCAAATATTTTTGATGTGTGGGTATGCACACAATAGTATCTAGATCAACTCTAGATTGATATAATTGGTTGGATATAATGACTAGGTTAGTTCTGGTAATGAGGGGCGGTATGGGATGCCTTCTCTAGGTTGCATATGAATAGTAATGTCATAGGTCTTGTAATTATTTGACCTAGTTGATAAGCCACGTTGTATGGATGGAACATATGAATGTGGGTCATAGAGATTATGTGTGATTAATACCAAGGCTAGGGTATTGGCATAGCTTTAACTAACTTCAAAAGAGGATAATCAGTTAGACATTAGGCATAAGTACACTATTTTCATTTCATTCAATATAGAACACAAACGATGTAAATTCGAAGGTTCAGAATGTTAAGGGATAACATAAGCAAACCTCCACCATCTAGGTGTTATGGACCCTAGAGGATAACCCTTATCATGGATTGACCCTCATAATAGAAAATGTGGATGTTAAATGAGACAAGTCCATTCCACTAATGATGCCTTTACAGAATTTGGTTGATCTCGTCCACTTGGGTGACTCGTATACAATAATCTTGAACCCAAAAGTGGTGTAACATGCCTATACTAAATTAATATTATGCTAATAAATACCTAGGTGAAGCAAGTTTTCTATGATCTTGAAGGTAATATTATGAGTGAATTGTTGTATTAAAATGAAAAAAATAATGCAGTGTTTTATTTATGAATTGTAGTGTGGTACAACCAAGTGGGTATATTTGGGTTGTTACATAGAGTAGCACTAGGAGAAAAAATATATAGCTAGATGTAAAGTAGGACAGGGCATGTAGTAAAGTAGCAAGAAAGAGCTTATTAGATAGTAAAACAATGTTAAGGCAATTAAATCTAAAAAAATAAAGCAAAAGATCAAATATAACTATGTAAAAAAGTTGGCATTCCAAAATAACATGTTTCAAACTTTGTTTTTACGTTGAACATCTTAAACGGAAAGACACCCGATAAAATTTGGGCGCTCCCTAGGGCATTAGTTGGGTAGCCGAAGAGATTTTTGGTTACTGTGGATTTGAAAACAAGATTGCTGCCCTAGGAGGGTCCAGTGGGGACACCTCCAGATCCTCATCTAGAGAGACATAGTTCTTTTGTAGATTTGTTAAAGGATAAATCTCCATCAAATACTGAAGAAGCATAAAAAACTGCATTAAAAATGCTCTTTATAGCTGCTGGAAATAGATCAAAATATCAACGAGTTAATGGATGCTTACCACAGTTAGAATCAAGGCCAAAGATTGTTATTGAGCAAAGGATGGTTGAAGAAATAGTTTTATATAGAGCCAATCATGATTTGATCTGTAAATTCATGGGTATTTGCCCTACCCAAATTTTTTTGCATTCCTGGTTCCAGAAAAAATGGGAGCCTCTTGGTGAGTATTCTTTATGGTTTATTAGCAATGGATATTTTATTGTTAGTTTTTCTTCACTTGCCGATAGAAATAGGGCTTTTGAATCAGAAAAGAGGAATCATGGTATGGTAGGATTATTTGTTCAACCTTGGAGAGTGGGATTTGATCCTCGAATTGAACCCATTGCTTTCCCAGTTTGGATCCGTTTGTATAAATTTCCAATGGAGTTTTGGAGTGAGCAGGTATTGGAAATTATCAGTAATTCCCTTGGAAGACATTTGGGTGTTTTCAAAGACACAATAGAAGGAAACACAGCTATTTATGCAAGATTATGTGTGGAAATGGATCTTAGCCAGCCTCTACCAATAGAGGTGGAACTTGAACTTGCAGGACTATCTTGGATTCAACAACAGGATTATGAGGCATTGCCCTTCAGATGCAGAGTTTACCACAAATATGGGCATTTGGCCCAATATTGCACAAATAATATGAACATAAAAATGGAGGCTCCTCTAGGAATGTCAAATCTTCCTATGGAGGGTAAGTCAACAATCAAAAAAGAACCAACGAATATTTCTTAGGGTAAATAAGCACAAGGAGATGGTTTTGAATAGCCCAAAAGAAGGAGAAGGCAAAAGAAAAAAGATGGTAAAGAGCAAACCCAAATCAAGCCCTCCAATAGGTATGAGATATTTAAGACACTAATGGACCAAGAAGAACAATTCATGGAAGGAGTGGATGGGAATAATGAAAATAATAACATCCATGTTCAAGCTCCTCTTTCATCTCCCCCTATCATAGAGCAGGTAATTGAGTACAGCGAGTTACTGCAGTCAAAAAGTGCAGGGGAATTGATAGTGCATAACCAAGAGCAACCAATAATTAAGGATGTCAGCATGGGCATAGCAGAAAAGAATAGATAAAGGCCTAATATAGGGATAACTCAGGTGGAAAAGAGATAAAAAAATAGCAACTCTCAAGGAGTGGGTAGAAAATCAAATAAATAATTGATAGCAGTTCAACAAGACAAACTAATCACTGGAGGATCGATGAGGCCAATAGATTTTTACTACTCTCAAGGTAACCAATGATTATACAATCATGGAATGTTAGGGGTTTAAACAGTAGAACCCATAAATCTGCTATTCGAAGACTCTTAGAAAAATGTAAAACATATTTTTTTCTTATCCAGGAGACAAAAATGTCGTTAGATCTTATGTGTAAAATAGTTAATAGAATTTGGAGGGGTGTTGGTCATATGGAAGTGGCTGCCCAAGGTGCCTCAGGGGGGATAGTTACTATTTGAAACTCTCTTGAATGGACTGCAATAGAACATATAGCTTGGAGGGGTGTCCTCACATCATATTTTAGAAATAATTTCACAACTGAACATGTTTTAATCACAAATTTTTATGGGGCTCAAAACCTAGATGGTCAGATGCATCAATGGAAAGTTGTGCATAACATGAGAGTCTCAAGGGAAGATTTAGACTGGATTATTTCTGGGGATTTTAATGCTAAATTATCCTCTAGAGATCAGGAAGGGGAACCCTAATTTTGGACCCAGGGGATCGACTTATGATTGTCCAAGTCCAGGCATTACACTTGGTGGATATTAAATGCCCTGGAACCAACTATACTTGGACTAATAAGAGGAGGGAGCCACATAGCAAGAAGGTGAAGTTAGACCATTTTTTGGTTTCAAAGGAGGCATTTGTAAAATGGAATATAAAATTTTAGATTTTGGAGGGTCTAGTTTCGGATCACTTTCCCATTTTGTTGGAAGGAGGGATCAAGACAATGCAACATCACAAACCATTTAAATTTGAAAAATTTTGGTTACAAAAAGAGGAACTTCGAAAGAAAATTCCATAGTGGTGGGAATAAGGTCACCCAACATATGGGACAAAAATGTTTAGATTCCACAAACATCTTCATTATGTCAAAGATCAACTGAAACAATGGAGGCGAGATAACAAGACAAAATTCTAGGTCCAAAGAGCTCCATTGGTGGCCAGATGGGATGAGATTCAAAATCACTTTAGGGAAGGAACAATTACAAAGCAACTCAAAGAAGAGGATGATGCATTGCGTAAAGCGGTTGAGGACATTGACAACCAAGAGGAGACCTACTGGAAACAAGAGAGCAAGAACCACTTGGTTATTATAAGGTGATAAAAATACCAAATTTTTCCATCAGACTGCTTGTTCTAGGATACAGATGAACAACATGGAAGCTCTTCAAGATGAGAACGAACACTCCTTTGATAAAATTTCAGGTATGCATTTCCATTCAATGGATTATTTTTCTAAACTATTTAAGGAAAGTATGATGCAAGATGAAGAGGCTCAAAAATAAGTTATTGTTGTCATACCCTCTGTTATCTCTGAAGAAGAAAATCAGACCCTAATTAAACCCATTGATAGATAGGAACTGAATAATGTAGTCTTTGGAATGAGCACCAAAAAAACACCGGGTCTAGATGGCTTTCCAATTGAGTTTTTTCAGGCCTTTTGGGATAACTTGGAGGAGGATATAATGGTTGTTATAGAGGAGTAGAAAGGTAGTAAAATAATTCTTAAAGCATTAAATCATACTTTCATTACCTTAATTCCAAAAGGGGATGAGGGGGTACATATTTTAGATTATAGACCTATTGCCTTATGCAATTTCATATATAAAATAATCACAAAGGTAATGGCTAAGCAGCTAAAACCTCTTCTACATAACATTATATCCTTAGAGCAAGGGGGTTTTGTAGAGGGTAGGCAGATCTTGGATGGTGTGGTTCTAGCTTAGGAGGCAATCCATTCAATGCAAAAATCTGGTAATAGAGGAATGTTCATAAAATTAGATATGTCAAAAGCTTATGATAGGGTGGAGTGGAGCTTCTTGTCAAAGATGATGTCAGCCTTTGGTTTCTATTAAGATTGGATAGAATGGGTCATGAGTTGTATTTCTACTCCGACATACTTAGTGTTAATCAAGGGTCTTCCATCACAACCATTTGGAGCTACTCGAGGCCTTCGTCAAGGAGATCCTTGCTCTCCCTATCTTTTTCTCATATTGGCTGAAGGATTGGGTAGACTCATCTTGAGGAGAAGACAACAAGATTTTCTAACAGGTATCAAGGTGGGTGAGGAAGTTTTGACTCACCTATAGTTTGTGGATGACATAGGATTGGTGGGAGTGGCCAGTTTCAGGGAAGCAATAATGATTAGAGATACACTTAATGTCTACCTTAGGGCTACAAACCAAGTCATCAATGATAAAAAATCCAAAGTGGTATTTTTCAATCTTGATCAAAGGCTTCAGGACAGAATTTTAGAGATCTTGGGATTCACAAGGACTTATCTCCCAATGGTATACTTGGGGGTCCCTTTGCATTTTAAAAAACTAAAAATAGATATCTGGAGGAATATTTTGGATTGTATCAAGGACAAAATTAATCATTGGTATCACAAATGGTTAAGCTATGGGGGTAGATTAAATTTTTTACAGTCAGTCATTCAAGCCATGCCAATTTATAAATTTTCTATCCTTGTTGCCCCACATACCATATGGAAAGAGTTGGACAAGATGGCTAGAAAAATTTTATGGGAAGGAGTAAAAGGAGAGAGGAAATGGGCTTTAGTAGGTTGGGATAAAGTAAGCCAGCCCAAGGTAAAAGGAGGTTTGGTACTGAGAAGATCAAAGTTAAATAATAAAGCTTTGGCTGGAAAGTTTTACTGGAGGTGGATTTCCCAACCAACTTCTTTATTCAATAGAATCTTAACTAGTAAATATTTGGGACATGTAAAACCAAATGAGGTGGGTCGTTTCCATTTGGATGGTAATGGATCCTTAGTGTGGTAGGCTCTCAAGTAGTAAAAGATAGATTATTTTGGAAAGTGGGGAGAGGGGATAAGGCATGATTTTGGATAGATTCATGGGATCAATACCCACCTATCATTGTTGAATTTCTTGAATTGCAACCAATAAAAATAGCCATAGAAACCAAGGGATGGGTCCAAATTGAAATTTATTTCAACACTAGTCAGCTGGGGGATTATAAGTTTAAGCAGTTTAAGAAGTTGGATGAGTGGCCAATTTCAATCCCTCCGGATTTGACACCCATCATGACTAAAATCTTGGCAAAAAAATTTCTCATGGGGAGAGACGAGGATAATGAATTAACTTGGGGATATGGGAGCCTTGGTGTCTCAATAGTGAAGGATGAATATGATAAGATCCTTTGAGAACCTCCTCCTCATGCATATCAAGTTGAGGATTGGAGAAATATTTGGCAGTCCAAGGGTTGGCCAAAAGTTAACTTTTTTGCCTGCAAGTTCATGCATAATGGAATTATTACTTTTGATAATCTCAGATGCAGCAGAATCATTGGTCCATATCAATGTGTTTTATGCTACAAGAGCGAGGAAACAATTGATCACTTGATGTTTGAGTGCCCATTCACATGCCAAATTTGGGAGAGATGGTTTTTATATTATAAAATTCAAGTTAATGGTGATTTGAATCAGATTAATATTTTGGAAATATGGAAGAGGGGTATATTTAAATCTAAAGCTCTTTGTATTGGTTGGGAGCTTGGATTAAACTTTATTTGGTGGCAAGTGTGGTTGGAGAGAAATGCTAGAATTTTTAGAGAAACTTTTTCTTCTTTAGATGGAGTTTGGCAGGTCATTTGGAGCAAAGTCACAGAAACTATGGCAGTCTATGCTAAAGAGGAAAATCAGGTTGTTATTGGGGCAATTGAGAAGGAAGTTGAAGTGCAAGAGGTACAGGATAGAGCTAGTTGGAAACCACCCCCAAAAGGTTGGATTAAAACTAATACTGATGGAGCTGCAAAAGGTAATCCAGGTAGAGCTGGAATTGGAGTGGTTTGCCAGAATCATGTTGGAACAGTGCTCTATTGGGAACTACAAGGCTTGGGAAGAGCCACAAACAATGAATCAGAAGCCTTATCTATCAAATCTGCTTCTATTTGGGCTGTAAAACAAGGTCATAGGAGGATAATCCTAGAATCAGATTCTCAAATAATGGTTGGAGCTCTAGATTGCATGAGGAACTTTGCTTTGAAAACATGGAGGTTGAGGATTCTTGTCACTCAAATTAAGGAATTATGGAGGGAATTAGATGATGTGATTCCAGTTTATGTGAGTAGAGATCTAAATAAAGTGGAAGACTTCCTGGCTAAGATGGGTACTGAGAAGGAGGTAGGGGTTCAGTGGCACATTGACATGGCTATTGAGGATGATATGATTAGGTAGGTTGGTGAGAAAATCCAGTGCTTAGCTAATTTGGATAACCATTCCAGAAATACTATTTAGGAGATTTATGTTTCAATGTAGATCTTCTTTTATAGTTGTAAATAGGTGAACAATCATTATAGAAATATGGTTTAAGAGATTTGGCTCCAATACAAATATTCTTTTACTATTGTAAACATGTGTTCTCTCTGACTAAGACTGGGAAAAGTCTCATCCCAACTTGTAAATGATCTTTGTTTTAATACAAGTTTTTTCAAATTATTTTTCAAAAAAAATAAACTATGTAAAAAAGTTTTTCAAACATTTAACATTGTTGATTTTAGCAAAGACATAATAAAAATCAAGCATACAATGTTTTTAAAAAGAAAATGTGGATGAAGCATGTCAAAGTTCAATGTCTAGCATTCAAAGTTCAACATTTAAGAAAAATCAAAGACAAAAGTACAAGCAGCCAAAGATACAATGATGCTAACATCGTCAAGATGAAATTAAAAATCCAATGCACTTTGATAGGACCCAAATATTCAAAGGCATTGTGTTTGGAATTAGGCATCCAATGTCATACTTCACAAGGTTTTCAAAGGTACTGGACTTCAAAGGTGATGATGTCATCATCAAAAGCTTTAGTTCTCGACAAACCAAAATAAATGTAATATGAAAAATAAATCTATGATAGAAAATTTGGCAATAAAAGTAGTAATAATCAAGAAAAAAAAATTGATATATGATACTATGCATATGAAAACATGACTATCAAACTCTTTAGGCAATGACAACAAGAGAAAATAATATTTTTGACATCTAACACAAAGAAATGATCGAAGAAGCAACACTTAGCCATGCAAAACCATCCAACATTAAGAAATATGCTCTCATGTTACTATCTTCAACATAGAGGCTTGATACTTGTCCAAGTCAGCAATATCATGCATGTTAATCAATTATCAAATATCATTGTTTACAAAGGATATTAATGGCAAAAGCCTCCTTCATCACACACCTCCTACTAAAATGGCTAAGCATAATAGAAAGGAGTGGATATTCATCAAAATACTATACTACAATGATGCTAAATGTAATTCATCTACACAAAATAAATATCTATCACACACATCAGCAAGGCATGATTAAATAAATCAAGCATAGTTCACTTGAATGTGACAAACACTCCCTGCACTTGTTATGATAAACCTACAATATGATTTCAAGGAAATCATGATAATATAATTGAATGTATTGTAAAACTATATATACTTGAATGTAAGAAATTCAAATGGTTAGCCTTTTATCATTTACAATTACAAAATTGTATGATGATGCTATACACATTTTGAATTAAGATATGAATATTTTGTGGTCTCTTTCTCAACTTGTTGTAAAACATGTATGTATGCCAACTGAGTGGTTAAATATTTTTATTAAAGCTATGAATGGTTAATTATTTTATAGTTATTCTACTTTTTGGATTTCTTGTAACAACCCAAGTCTACTCACCTGGTTGTACCATTCATTATGCTCATTAGTAACAGGGGATTTTTTTTTACCAGCAACCTGGTTCACCCTATGGTTAAGGTTTCAAAATAATTGTTTAATTATCACCTAAGGCATGATCACATTTAATTGTGAGGCATATTCAACCACATTTGGATTTAAGAATCATTGCAAACGATTTCCCAAGTTGACAAGACTAGGAAAATCCCATAAAGAGTGCTATTTTTTGGATCTACGTTCTCATTTATCATCCTCTTGTTATGGCATGAGTGTAGAACCATAGCTGGGGTTATACTCTAGGGCCCATAACACCTAGAACGAGGATGCATACTCTCCTAATTTCTTAGCATGATGAACCGTGACCTAACTGGTTGGCTTGTTAAAGACTTAGCATGCAAGGGGTTAGCATTCATATGCCTAGTTCCTAGCTAATTATCCACTCACCCAAAATCAGCTAGGGTCATATCATTACCCTAACACTAAAATTAGTACACTTAGCCATTTTTAACTCATGCAATTATCCCATACCAATCATCGTGGATTATGCTAGTTCTTGATCATATTAGTTCTTTATTAGTAAAAAAAAACATAAGGACCTATCATTGTACTTCCTAGGCAACAACCTAGAGATGACGCCCCATACCACCCCTCGTTACTAGTTTTGACAAGGTCACTTTTTCTAACCTATTATTCTATAAAACAATCATTCCCGAGTTGCAAGGGTTACCAAATTGTAACCACCAATATTGGGTATTTTAGTTTAGTCACCAATATCATGATTATGACTCATTAAATACAAATACAAGTTTTATATTTTTATTTCAAAAAATTATCCAAAGGAACAAATATTTTATTTCAATGTTTAACTCTTCCTTTAGGTTTTCAAACTTAGACTTCACTGTAGCCAAGCTATGTTTCATTCGTACCTCAAAAAGGGTTATTTTACAAAATATTCCAAAGTATATAACTTATGGATTAGAAATATTTTAAGTTATCTAAATTTTAACAAATAAAAAACCTATTTCAACCCAAGTTATTCCAGCCAGCACCATTCCTCAGGTGAATAAGTTAATAATTATATTGTTTTCCGTATTTACTCTATCCTTGGTTAATATTGATTTATAAACTACATTTACCCTTTTTATCTTCATAAAGGTATTATGCACATAATTCAAAATTTCTATTATTCAATTTTATATTATCATCCAAAAATTAAATATGCTTTTAATTATGCTTTCTTTCTAACAAATCCATATAGCTCCCATGCATTTGGAACTTTTATTGCCATCAAATAATTAATATGCATATAATTTTCATCAATCAACAAGCAAACAATTAAAATATGTGTACATGCATAGCAACCAAACATTCTAGATGTAACTACATGAATGCATGTGGATGAGCATCCATGTACTCGTGAGCCATGGTGATATTTCACATCGCCATCATATCCTACTTAAATTTTTCCATCGATATTATTCTGTTCGTCGAAGGAATGCACTTGGTCCTACATGCACAAAAACCATCAACAATACCACATTCTAGAATAGAAAGCAGGCATAACTCACCAATTCATCTTGTAAATTTTAGTTGCACTAGGAGGGTTTCTACATCCTCCCACACTAGAAATAAACATAGTGCATGTGTTTTAATTCATGTTTATACAAGTCAAAACATATATATTTATTCATGAATTCATAAGTACATATGTCCATTCATGAATCATACAATATTATAATTAGTACATATAATCCACTCCATATAGTGTTTCATATTTACTTTCATTCATAGATATATAAAACAATCAAACATGTTCATGTAAACAACTCTACACATCATATGTATATGCATTGATGCATATTTACATTCAACAAGCCATACAACAAACAAAATTGTTCATGTTCACTCAAAAAGGAAAGGAAATTGTTTCTTCATGTTATAATTCCCAAAAGTGGTATGTTATGCCTCGTACTGATCAAATGTTGGGTGATTATCAAACCATTTACCTCAAAAATTTCCCTTAGGATGAGTTTAGTTAGTTAAACTAGGCAAAAATTTTAACCTTGTGAATTTGGTTAATTAAATTAAGAGGTACAACCAGGTGAACAAGCTTGGGTTGTTACAATTCTCCTTGGATTTGTTCATTAGTTTATGGAATGCTTGATAATTCTTAGTGTTTGTTATGATTAAATGTTTTGTTAAAAGAAAATTAAGCTACTCTGATAGGGAGTCTAGTTTAGTTTAGATTACAATAATATTATGCATTATGTCTCTTGATATTCGTAAATCAACAAAACATTTAGCTTAGCTTCTAACACTTTTGCATCCCTTAATTTAGCATGCAACCCCATTTTAATTAGTTTAGCTAAGACTATAGGAGTCATCCTACTTTAGAGGTTAATTAAAAAATCCTTGTTTTTGAGCTATCCAATATTTGTCGAGGTCTTGAGGGTGCAACTCATCCGCTTAGGTAGATTTTATACCAAGGGTTTTTTGGCACACCTAATGGGACTCAAATATCATAATAATTTAATTAAGTACTCTAACAGATAATTTCCAATCACTTGGTGACTCTTTGAGATATGCTCACAAAACTAGAAACCCAACAACTATTAAACATGCCAAGACGTTTTTGGCATGCCTGATGAGACCTGAGTGTCCTAGTAAAAAATAATTTTGATCAAAGCTAATTACCCACCATGCTGCCAAGAGTTGTTTGGGATGCCCTATCGGATAGGATTTCATATATCCCATTTCATTTATCGAAAAGAGTTAAAATTCTAGTAAATAGTCTTGACATCGCATGCATAGACTATATATTCATATGGTGACTCAATTGAATTAATATTCCAAGTAAATTGATGGATTTTATAGAAATAATACCTAGAAAAAAATGGTTAAAATACCATAAATCCTAGATAGATCAAACTACACCAATCAAATGGTTCCACTAGCACATTAATATGAGTCCTAAAGACATGGTTGGAAAAAAATGTTTGGATTGGAACAACATTGGACATCTCAAACTCCCTATTATCCATGAAATTCCATAAAATACATTAAAGATATTTTTATTTTATGATGGTCATGGGAAAACCACTTATGAGCATTATCAATATGTTTCAGCTTTGGCCACCATTTGTAATATTGTCTTTTAAGATGTAATTGTGAGGCTACTTGTTTAATATTTCCAAGGAAAATTATTTGAGTGACACAAATACTTAGAATACAAAAGCATAAGGGCTTGGGCTAACCTAGTTGAACCCCTTATAATGGTATTTTATGGTCCATGGTATCCCTTCTTATTGGTCACTCGACTATACTATATCCAAAGATACCCTTAGGAAATGCTCTTCAGTTTTTAAAATTTAGTTTAGGAAACTCTAGAGCAAGATTCGTTAGGATGTACAACCATCACAAGCACAAGCCTATATGTATAATATCCGATATCTAGATCTAGAATTAGGTCTTTAAATCCAACAATACAAAAAAAAGGATATTTGCAAGTTTTCCAACTAGTTATCATGGATAAGAATATGCTCGTGTCATTAGGAAAAATACCACCTAAGAAAATATAGCCATATTCCCATGAGATTGATTAGATAAATTTATGGGCTATGGTATCGACCCTGTCATGCTCATAGTTACTAAATATTCTAGAAATAACCCCTCCTATACATATAATAGGAAAGAATGTGCCTACCACTAGGATAAATGTGCCTTAGCCAATTTAAGAATTAAAAGCTATAATACAAAACTTTGTAATAGGCTTTAGCAACAAAATATTGAAGTAGAATATAGGGCATGTAATTAAGGAAATATCCTATCAAAGGAACAAAGGATGGATATGTAAGAGACAAATAAAACAAATCCCGACAAAGATAAAATAATTATCCCTATTTGAAGATAAAAATATTTGATGGTTTGTGTAGCAAATATTTATCCATGCATTGCACTAAAACATATCTCCATATTCTATCCAAAAAAAGTAGCACAACTTGGGCATGCCCTCATTTCATCATATGTTCAAAATATTGACAAAAAAGAAATTATAACCAAAAAATAATGCAATAAACAATAAAAAAACAAATGGAATGCCGAGGCGACATATGCTAAATTCAGAACCATGAGGCAAGAACCAGAAAAGGAAGGGAGCTTACTAGAATTTGTATTACTCAACTATGAACAATGACTAAAGAATAGAGGTCAAAAATAGCTCAACAATACAAATAATAGTTCAAAAAATATCCCAAAAGGTAGAGGACAATATTGTTAAAGAAACCAAAGAGCTAAGAAAATATTTGTTGATCTCAAAATAGGTGGACCTGGTTGAAGCTACCCTAAGATGATTAGAAAATATAAAAAATACTTGTCAAGATAATCATTTGACATCTAAGCAATTATCACTTGGGTGACACAAAATTTAACCTCCATTGTTCTATTTTTCCTTGTGTATAGAAGGTTGTATTCTACATAATTGTATGATAGAATCAACAAGCAATGTTATAATTTTACCTCAAACAGTGTGTGAGGCTATGGGCCTGAATTATTCTAGGCTAGAATATACAATGTTGCTTTTGAGGGGTATTCAAATCTAGACAATTGGCATCATAGAAAAGGTTCCAATCATGTTGCATAAATGCTCAGAAGTTGCAGTATCATAGGATGTAATGGTTGTTGATCTATTGCCATCATTTGGAATATGTTTAACTAAGAAATTTTTGGAGGAATTAGGTGGTTACCTAAATTTAGATCATAGTTACATTGTAATATTATGGGTCAAAGGGATGGTTAATATTCTTAGCTAAAAAATCAATCCATTTCATATAGAGATATGAAGAGCAACATGTAGGTCTAGCAAAATAAATTCCCAAAGATATACAAATGGAGATATTTTCTTTTCCTAAGAAAGAAGGTAAAATTACCTATACTATGAATAGTCACTATTCTAATATGAAGATTGTTTCAAATTGGAGATACCATCAACATATAGAAGTTAGGAACACCCAGAATTAGGGTCTAAAAAGTCATAAAATATAGTAGATTTGGTAGGAAGGTCAAGGTTAATCACTGGAATATATAAATATAGTAGAATATTATGATATGATAAACCTGAAGTGGATAAAAAATGTACTTGTAGGAACCCTCCAAATGAATACTTATGAAACAATCCATAAAATAAAACCATCTAGAAAATTGTAGGTGGTTGCACTAACTCCTAATGTGCTATGCCAAATATTTCTCAAAAGTATAACTATCTCAAGATCATATCAATATCAGGATAAGTTTGATACTAGATTTATTCCTATGAGGATGTATCATAGAAGAAATATTAGATATGGCATAATATGGTCAAACCACCATAGATTCTAGTGAATAAGAGAATTTGCTCTGATGGCATATGATAACAAAACATAATTCTATGTAAATAGTAGGTGCATAAATAAAATATATAATAGACAAATGAAACTAAATAAAGGCAACTTGTCACACAAGGGAAATGTTTGAAAATAGGAGTAAGTAAGATCACATGCATGAGATTTTAAATATTAGTGCACACTATGTGAAGTATTAAGGGGACACACAACATGAGTATTGCATTGAAAAAGAAAATAATGCAATGACCAATGAAAATATAATTTTCTCTCTTGAAGATTATAAAAGGTTATCTGTAGGAAAAAATTATGGTAACAACAGAATCTCCATTTTGATCACCCCCTTTCCTTTTTTGGTAGAACCTTGAAGGTTCTAGCAAAATATTCAATAAATAAATAAATAAATAGACATCTAAATTAAAAGAATCACAGTTGCATTGATAAGGGGGTCCCTCCAATGGTTTTAAAGATATATTTTATTATTAAATCATGAATGCATTTAAATTATAGATTGTACAATTCTTTATACCTATCCTAACCCTAACCCTATGTCACTTCATCATGATGATTCATAATAATTAATATATTTAATTATTATGACTATCTAACTTAACCCTAATAATATAATAATTAATTATTATATTATTAACTATACTAACCTTAGTATAGTAAATTTATTATATTATTATTATTAATAATGAGGGTTAGGATATAGGATCCTAACATGCCACCCCTCATAGAAATAAGCTTTGTCATCAAATTGGAATATCATGTTGTAATTCTCAAAGCATCTACCCTTGTAAGATCTGAAGCAAGGAACTAATTTATTATCATTTGGAACAACAAAATTGTCAACTGCACATAGGTCTACAATGGGACCAAGAGTGATAAATTTTTGAAGAATTTCCACACTTGAAGCACCTTGGGTGGTGAGGTTGCTAAGATGAATGTCTTTCAATTTAATGAGTTTGAGAATCCCCATAGCTAGATCCAATGTATACAATGTCTTTGTTTATAAAAGAAATTGTAGATGCAATGGAAGTTTCACCCAATATTTTTAGTCTAAGATTAATCTTATCTTTATCCTTTGTCACAATGTTAACTAAAGAGAGTAACCCTAAATTTGCATGTAAGCACCTTGTCATATGCGGTAATAATAGCCAATTGAATTCTTCTGAAATAATTATGATTCCCCAAGCTCTTTTCATAGGAATAGGTATTAATGATATGGCATCATCGTTAAACTATAAAATCCAATCAAAAATTCAAAATTTTGATATCCAACATTGTCTATGGCAATTTAGTGATCATATGGATTCTTTGGTGTTTTCATTGTTTCATTTACACCTCGAATTGACGATAAAATGCTAGTTGTGATCATTGTTGGCTAGATTGAGATATGAAGATGTATTTATTGGGAGTATAATGATTACTTTGTGCATGATTAATGCCTTACATCCAATGAATTTTATTGTCCGATGCTTAATAAAATACACCATACGTAAAGACGTGCATGAAATTTGGCTGCAAGGTTCGAAGAAATTTGAAAAGATATTCCTTTAATATATATTTTTTATTAATTGCTAAAGAAATTGAAATATGAGGGTGGACATTCATCACATAAACTATGGATCCTCCAACAAATTATTTTAGTTTAGTTTTGAAGAAAAGAAAAATACGACATCGGGTGTTTAGGATTTGGTTCTGGTAAGACCCCATTAGGTAATTCACATAGAATAACCATGTGCATTCTCAAAATCAATGCAGGATAATTCCCATCATCAAATTGCACAACATGCAAGCAATTGTAAAGGCTTCCGTTTGGCATGAATTCTAATACAAGAGCTTTAAAATCTACATTTCCATTAAGGTCGTATAGGCATGCACTAAGAAAAAGGTAAGTAATCATGATTAAAAATACTATCAGAAGTACTAGATGTACTTCCCAGCCTCCACTCATTAACTTGAACAAAAATTGAGCTATCAAATATGCACAATTTGCCAAGTTTTATGTAATTTTATTTTCACCATTGTTGTCCTTTTTAGATAATTTTTATCCATACATTTGTTTAGTTGTTCTTACCTTTAAATAATTTCCATCTCCACTACCAGTAGTAGAAGATGTTATTCCAACATTTAGATTGCTATACCAAGAGCTAAACTTTTAATTTTAATCAAATATTCTTCACCAATTTTTAGGTCTCTTTTGACGTTCGATGTGTAAGACTTTCAAATCAACCAAGTGCTTGGAGATGATCGCCACCTCTCTGGATATGTACAACTTGAGTCAGTTTATGGGACTTTCACTAGTCTGAGAAATTCAAAATCATTGCACGAAATGCTCCGTAGACATAAATATATGTGTGTTTTAGATAGAATGCTACATATATCAATTTTAAACTATGTTTTACAATGATATTTCATCACTCATATTCCTTATCCTTGCATTGTATGGGAATGCTATATGTATTCTCATTTGTAGTACCTGAATATGCCATATATTTGACCTTATTTGGATGAATGTGATAGGAGAGGTTATGCATAATTTCATATGGATGATGCCACTTTTTCCAAGAGAAAAATCATAGCTACCTTTCTCCCTAGATATTTGACCTTTTCTCATAATATAAGTTGGTCTCCATTATGACATTCAATTATTGTGATATGTTATTCATTCATGCTAGTGAAGGATTGCACTTATAGTGCATATCATATTAATTCCTATTAAGTGCGGTAATAGCAATTGGGTATCGCTAGATCAATGGTTTGAATGGTGCAATAGTTAAGTAAGACACTAATTTGATCTTCTAAATTAAATTGATTATTTGTACTCAATTTTCATGACATTTATTTCAAAACAAGCTCACAAGTAATCATAAGTAAAACTGATTGTAGATATTTTTAGATCAAATATATTACAACGACGGAGGTGCTTAGCAGCATTCCTAGCCATCTAATTGGGATCAAAATATCCACTATAGTAATAACATTCAATCTTTGGGATCACTAAAATGCGTTATAGCATATTGAATATTAGAGATGTGGATACAATATCATTTTGAATGGAGAACATATGAGGTACAAGGGACCAAGGCAAATCAACCATAACAAACATAATATGAATATGGGGCACTTCTCTTGTAGAAAAAAAAAATGATAATGAAATATCCCTTACTACGAGGAAAATTTGACAAATTGACAAATCTACGTGACTGATAGATGGGCTATCATTTTCCTGCCATTAATAAACATGCACATAAAATTATAAGACTGAAACTTCACCAATAATAGAGTGCAATAGCTTGAAGTCCATGATTTATATAATGGGCAACACAAATTTGGGAAGAGAACAAGAACTATTCCTATGGAAGTCGTTGCTCATAAATATTAGAATTATGAAGGAAGATGAAAGGTATTCAGACTGCTTGCATGGTAGTAAAGTCTTCTTTCACCAAGAATTCCATTCCATTTTTTGTTTGGTATTTTCAAAATATCTATTTTTAATATCATATTGTTTTGAAAATTGAATTTTTGGTCCTTAAGATTTTACTTGTTCACCTCATTTGTATGACTCCCATTATATCCTCGCAAAAACTAGGGTTTTGGTTGAACATGAGGTGTAGAATAAAGGTACCTCCTTGGTTAAGCGATTGTAGAATGCAGTGGATCAAACCAAGCTACGTTCTAAACCATTATTATTGTCATCTATGTGAGACGATGGTGATTGGCCTGTTTGATTGAACATATGCCAAGAAATTTCATGTTTTAAGCTTTCCATGCTAGCTTTAAAAAATAAATATGCTTTCATTTATTCTATCAAGACCAATGGAGGAAAGGTGCCTCCTCGATGACTAGGATGGTGACTTAACATGGCCAATAGGTGATTAGAGATGTTAAGTTCCTTTTTAATCAAATGTGAACTTCTTTAGTGTGCGTAGATTGTTATCAACTTGATGAGAAGAAAATTACTGGACCTACCAGGGATGGAAGAGATCCAGGTTGTACCAGTATAATTGTTGACATTCATTGAGGAAGTCATAGTACCTTCATGTAGTTTTAGTTGTTATTGAAGTGAGAGATTTATTGTTCAAAAAATGGTGATGGGAAAGGTAGAGGGCAAGTGCGTTGAGGCTATGGTGGTATGCTATCCATTTGTAATTTAATAGGTGATAAACAACATATCCCATATTTTCCTATTTAATTTTATATGAGAAAAATATTTGCCAAAATGTGCAACTTAGCTGGTGAACCCGATCTTCCTTGTAAGATTCAATTTTTGGTTTTTCGTTGCACAAAAATATGCTGGATGGTGAAAAGAAAATTAAATTCATAATCCTTACAAAAATAATGTGATTTGCTTCATTGGATACTTCTACAACTTTACAATCAAAAATTACTCTTTTGTGTTTGTTTTGAAACTTTGTAAGAGGAGAATCAAGTTTCAAAAACAAAAATTGAAATGACTCGGATAGAAAGGGATCATCAAACTCTTCCATTGTTGGAGAAAAGGTCGAGCAGACCATGAGCCTACTAATCCAGTCCATATCATTAGCACTTGGATAAACCCTACACTTTTTTCTTGAAAATATTTGCCACTTCCTCTTCATACACTTATTTTATGGAAAAATTTGCATTTTTAGGGTTTGGATGACCAAAATTATGTATTGTGGAACTTGTGCATTTAGTATATTTTAGTTCAGAAATTTTATTGTTTGAAATATTTTTTATTTCTCCAAAAGTGCAATAGGTACCACTTGGAATTTCATGCTTATGGGGTCTTTCGAAGGAAATTTTTTCCTTCCCTTAGGTATCTAGTAGATACTCCATGCCACTCAAAATAATATCAAAAAGTAATTCTATGATGTCTCTCTTAATTTTCCTAGATTCTGCTCAAACGTTATTCTTTGATAAACACACCCATTCTGTCTGGGTCAAATATGGCTTTGATACCAAATGGTAGAACCTTGAAGGTTCTAGAAAAATATTTAATAAATAAATAAATAAAATAACATATAAATTAAGAGAATCATTTTTGCATTGATAAGGGGGCCCCTCCAATGGTTTTAAAGATATATTTTATTATTCAATCATGGATACCTTCAAATGATAGATTGTACAATTCTTTATACCTACCCTAACCCTAACCCTACATCACTTCATCATGATGATTCATAATAATTAATATATTTAATTATTATGACTATATATCCTTAACCCTAATAATATAATAATTAATTATTATATTATTAACTATACTAACCTTTTTTTTTTTTTGAATTTACATGGTGGAATCGATAGCCGCCACGAATCTGGCAAGGCTGTCCAAATTTTTATGGCCGCCACAGTATTCTGCTTTGTTCACCCCAAAAGCCGCCACACAGATCTTCACACAGTCCGCCCCTATAACCACCATGCCACAATCATTTTAAACCTTTTACGCCACTGAAAGCACCAGGAAAGGGACAAGCGTTCAGTTCGACGAGGCCCGAGATTTGAACCTTGGACCTCCACCCCCATTATGGGGTTTGGATGAACCAATTGGTCTACACCTCGGACCTAACTATACTAACCTTAGTATAGTAAAGTTATTATATTATTAGTATTAATAATGAGGGTTAGGATATAGGATTCTAACATTTTCCTACCCTTTTGTTGCTTGAAGAATTTGAAGCCTTAATAGAGAAGTAAATTCAAAAGGTAGAAGGAGAAAGGAAAATAAAGAGATGATCTGGAGAGATTTTGATGCTGATTAGTAGAAAATATTTGCATGTTGGGGTAGATTTTCTAGGTTTAGCCTAAAAGGGTATGATATTGAAACATGTGTTTTGAAATAGTTCTAGGTTGTGTCCTTTTGCATCCTTGTCTCATTGTTGTAGGCATGAAATTTAAGTTGTATTATTTTAGGGGAATCTAATAATTTACATATTCATCTAATATCTCTTTTATCCAACTTTGTTTAATGCTTTATCCATACTTATTCTCTCATCCTAAAGTTACTCTTTTTCCTCTTCTACCATTCTTAACTCTATAGCCAAATGGAAAAGTTGGTCTAGCCTTTGATTCATAAACAACTGTAGTCATATCTGGTAGCTATAAAAGTGTGTGGAAATAAATCTCTCAATAATAATGCCAAATATCATAATAAAATTAGGAACTAGTAAAATATGATGCTATAAAATAATTTTTTATGTGTAAGCTAAACACATGTGGCACTCAAAAATGAAGTTTGAAGAGATAGAAATCACGTCAAAATAGGTATCCATATGTTGTGGTAGCAAAATAATAAAATAAAACATGATTTGCATTGATGGGAATGATGTAATAATGAGCTATCATAGGTTGCACAAAAGGATAAGTTGAGGAGCTAGATCTCCACATAAGAAACAAAATTTGCAAAATTAGTGTAGGCCATGACAAAAAATCGATTCAAACTACAATCCAACTATCATCCACATCAACATTAGGCTATAAAAAAATTATTGGTATACCTAATACATGATATTTTATATAAGTATCCATGCAAAGAATTGAAGTAGAACTTGGTTCTAGAGTGCTCAAAAATATTGAAGAACATTACTTGCATGGCTAAGAAATAGGACAATGGGGGAGAACATTATTGGAGTCTTGCAATATTTACCTGAGGCAAGTTACATAAGTGAACATTCACCTAAAGCAATGGATATGGACCTAAAATAATGTTTAGCTGTAGTAAAAAATGCTAATGAAACTATTAGTTTTGCAAGAGGTGCTTGTTCTCAGATATCTTTATTTTCTTTGCTCTCTCTTTATCTACCAATGTTTCCTTCCTCTTTATATATATTCCTTATGCATAAATGTGTCATTCACCTTGATAACCAACTTATTACCTTATATGCATGAGTATCTCACCACCATCATCAACATCTATATGTTTTAATACCGTTCCATTTCTTGCTTTGTGTAGCACCTACCTCATATAAAGTAGCCTTCATCATTCCAGTCATATGCCCTCCCCTTCCTCTTCTCTACATAAATTCCCTCTCTTACTCTAACATTATTTTATATCTAATAATAATAAGCCTTTCTCATTCCCACAACCCTCACCCTCAATCAATTTATCTTCTAGCTCCATTTCCTTTCAAATTCTATGTTATCCCATACATAAGGCATACTAGGTTCTCAATTTTGTAAGCAAAAATATCTAGAAGTCACAAATAATGTAGGTAAATTTAATTACCTACATTCACTATGTGGTATTATTTAAGCCATGCAATTATTTTGCTAAGGAAATGACATAGCAATTGGAATGCAACAACTTAAGAGATAATAATTTTTACACCAAAGGAAGTCCCTATGACCGATGTAAAAAAGAAAGAATGGTACAAATCTAGTGGAAATATTATGGAGAAACACTACAAGTATAAAGGTATAGAAAAATGTAAAGCAGGGCAAGGAATATAGTAAAGTAGAAATCAAGATCTTGTTGGATAGTTAAATAATATCAAGGCAATTAAATTTTACAAGATAAAACAAGAAACATAAAATTTGGTTAAGTAAGAAATCTAGCTAGACATTTAACATTATTGATGTTAAAAAACACATAAAAAAAATCCAACATCTAATGTTCTTAAAAAGAAAATGCTAATAAAGGATGTCAAAGCCCAATTTTTGGCATTCGATGCGTGGCATTTAAGCAAAATTAAATCCAAAAATACAAGTGACTAGAGATACAATGATGCTAATATCATCAAGGTGACAATAAATATTTAGCATGGTTTGAAAGAAGGACTTAAATATTCTAAGGCATTGTGTCTAGCATTTGGCATCCAATGCCATACTCTACAAGGTTTTCAAAGGTACTAGACATCAGAGGTGATGATGTCATCATTAAAAGAATTAGTGTCTAACAAACGAAAATCAATGTCTAATGCAAAATTAATCCAAGACAAGATACTTGATGATAAAATAACTAAGAATCAATAAAAGAAACTAGGTATCCACCATTGTGCATAGGATAATAGGTCTATCAAACTCTTCAAGCAATGTAATCAACAAGATAAGAGAATTTATGACATCTAGCATGAAGAAATAGTAGAAGAAGAAACACTTAGCCAAGATAAACCTTATGGTATTAAACAATATGCTCTCATACCTCTATAATTTGCATAGAGGCTTTAGACTTGTCCTAGTCAACAATATCATGCATGTTAACCAGTTCCCAAATATCATTTTTGTTAGAGCATATCCATGGAAAAAGCCTTCTCCATCACAAACCTACCCCTACTCAACTAGATAATAATAATAGAAAGTATTGGATCTTAATCAAGCTATTATAATCCAAGGATGCATAATGTAAGTCAACTACACAAAATAAATCCTTGTTGCACATGTCAACAAGACATGATTAAAGTAATCAAGCAAAGTTCACGTAAATGCAACAATCATTCCATGTGCATGTTCTATCAAACTTGCAATATGACCTAAAGGAAATCATAATAAAATAACTAGATGTATTGTAAATCTATATATACTTGAATGTAAACCATTCAAATGGTTGACCCTTTAGTGTTTACAATTCCATAACTATATGATTATGAAATATACATTTTGAATGAACATTTGATTGTTGTTTGGTCTCTTTATCAACATGTTGTAAAACATGAATTTATACCAATTGAGTATTAAGCTTTTTTGTTAAAGATAAAAATGGTTAATTCTATTACAATTATTATGCTTTCTATATTACTCCCTATATTTCATGTTCATTAGTTCTTAGAATGCTTGATAATGCATAGCATTTGTTATGAATAAATGTTTTGTCAAAGGGAAAGAAAGTTGGCTTGTTAGGCAGACTAGTTTAGTTAAAATTGTGAGAATATCATGCACTATGTCTCTTGATGTTGCTAAATCCACACCACATTTAGATTATATTCTATTTTTTCTCATTCTTTACTTTAGCATGCAACCTCAATTTAGTTAGTTTTTCTAGGACCATAGGAGTTTGTAATGAATCTAACAAATCTAACTAAGGCGAAGATTTTTTCAAAAAATACTTGAAAGGGATTTACATAACCCTAACCAACATATGCCAATATAGAGTTTAAATAAATATAATTTAACACATTAGGTTTATTGTCCTCTTTCCACAAGACAATCTATCTCCTTACTTAATGTGGCAGGGATATACCCATACCTATACCATACATAAGTTTGTTTGTGTAGGTATACTAGGCATATCCCAATAAGATATCCATATCATCTCTACGATGAGCTAACTTATCCCCTTTGCTCAATTAAAATGGTATATCCATCACTATACCATACACAAGTTCATATCTATATGCATACTATGCATATTGCCAATAAACTATCCATATCATCTCTGTGATGAGCTAACTTATTCCCTCTTATTCCTCTTGGTGATAAATGAGTTTGTTTAAGTCTATAGGACATTTTGTAAATCCATCTAGTTTTGTTTCTTTGAAGATATATTTAAATTAAGATTACTGTAAGTTCTCTCCTAAGGGATCCTATAATCCCTTAGGTTTTTTTGCTCTACTTCTAACATCAAATGATAACAATAATTAGATATCAATTCCAATTATCTAACTACATTAAATCATTTAAGATATTTCTAATATTACTTTATTTATAAGGATATGATTATTAAGTCTATCTACTTAATTCAAACATGAATTAATATCTATAAAGACATTAAATAAGGTACTTAAATAAGACATCAAAATCTAGCTAAAGCATTTAACAAAATAGAATAGTTCATGAAACTATCATAACAAATATTATTTAAAAACAAGTAAGAGATACATATTTTATTCATATATTAAATTATTACAAAGCCCAAGCATGGTAAAGGTACTTCCATACTTTTTTTTAAGAATAATTACTACAACATTACCTAACTAGGAGATTACTCAACTAGAGCTTACTCCTTCATATTACCACCACATACATTAGGTAACTATTTTAGATCTAAGTATCCTCCTCTGTCCTTGTTCTTCCATCGCTCAATTGATGGTGGTAAGGGAGCAAGACATCTCATGGATCTTATGAATCATGCATATAAATGTATCTACTAAAATAACTTATGAACATATGCATTTATATTTTGGATGCCAAATTGAGACTATACAGAACTATTCAATGCATTCATTCATAAAATATTTTATCAACATCAAAGGAAATACCTCACACCTACTCTTATTCTCATTAATAAAATGAGTTTCATCATATCAAACAAGGAGTAATTCACAACCTCCAATAAATTAAACAAAGACTCATGATTTTCATCATACAAAGCCACTCCTTTAATCCATTAACTTCCCATGCCCTTAACCAATTAAATACTTAACAACCATTTATTTAATCAATTAAGGTCCCATACCCTTAACCAATTAAATACTTAACAACCATTTCTTTAATCAATTAAGGTCTGATACCCTTAACCAATTAAATATTTAACAACTATTTCTTTAATCAATTAAATGCTTATAAAAGCATTTTTCATCAATCAACTAAAAATCTATACTTTTAATTGATTACAAACTCATAAAATAAACATCTTTTTTTTATTAGGTAATTTAAACATTTCTAAATATAGTAGTAATCATGCCTAACAAAAATGAGGGTTTCAAAGTTTTGGATTGCTAATTAATCGATCAACGAAAAACTACATAGGTAGGTCAAATAGCATGCAAGCAATCATAAACAATGCACAAGGCTTAACAACAAGCCAAAAAAGGGTTCAAGAATATCCACAAGCCCTAATTATTAGTTAGTCGTAACCAAGCATGCCTAACCTACACACTTGGCTACTAACATAGGGTGCGTGGGCTTGTTTAAGGAGCCTCACGTCCTTTCTCCACACAAATGTGGGATTAAAATTTAACTTGGATTTTTAAAGCTTCTCTAGGTGGATTCAAACCTCAACAAAAATTATTAACCAACCTCCCATGTTGTCACATGGGAACTGGCGATAGGGTATCACAATGGTAGACATCAACCAATAGGGTTTAGCATAACCTCTGCTAATCCCTCAACTTGAATATCAATAAGAGGATATGTTATCTCTTTTAGGTAGGGCTCACACCCCTCCCACTAAGCATATGTGATTTAAACTTAGATAACTAAGTAAACAAAAATGATGCCTACACAAAATATTAACCTCATATTAACATATGTAAACTAATGATAGGGAAACACAATAGAAATAATAAATGCAATAGGGAGGAGTGTTTTTCCATAGTCTTATGCTAGGCATTCAGCTTGGCTATCCTCTTAGCAGTGTGTTATCCCTTTCAAGCAAGGATTGTTTCCCTCCCACCATGCATGTGAGATAAATCACAAACCCTTTAGGCTTGCAAAAATTTATCCCACATGCATTGCATGGGGCCTTCATAGCCCCTTGAAGGTCTGTGGGACATTGTATAAGCTTTCACCACCATCCAAAAGTTGGGTGGTGATGGAGCAGGTTTTATCTATGACTAAGGCAACTTTAGCCAACGACAAATTCTCAACCATCGATGGGGTATGGAAGGAGGTCTAAAATTTTTGCATAAGAGAAAATATTTCACAATTAAATATATATCCCACATGCATTGTGGGTTGGTGTCCATATTCTTAAAAAAAGATAAAGCATACTTAGGTTAATCAACCACCAATTGATGGTTGAAGAGACCATCGCGCCTAAGGGGGTATAAGGAAGCATCGTTTGGTGGTGTTATACCACGTGGTAACTGAGATAGGGGATAAAGGGTTGTTAAGAAAATATTTACTAAATAATTGAACATACAAGTTTTTTATATAGGGTAAGAGAAAATAACAAGTGAAACCAGCCTGAGAGTCCTATGCTAAATGGTAATTTCTTGTCGGTAGCCTTCATCCTGGTTCCTTTCATCCCTCAATTTTTCGTAATATTCCTTATCGCAAATCCCTCTCCCATGCTCCCATGGCCCCCTTTAAGCTTCTAAACTTATCTACCCAGTCCCAAAGTCCCCTTTGGGATATAAATACCATATACTAAAAGTAATGGTATTTTTATGGATGGGGAAAGAGGGAAGGATATTTTATTTTAAAATGGTTCTTCCCTTCTTTCAAAATCTGTCACCTCTAAATATTTTATTTGTTTAATTATGTTAGTTTTTGAAGCTTTAAACTTAAATAAAATGCAACCACAAGTATGGGCATAGCATACAATGTTATAGCTATGATAATGGCTAACTAATATGATAGAAAACTTGGTACAATGCTCATATAAGAAAACTCACAAAAATATACAATGCTCTCCAATGGAGGTCAAAACCTCTCCATTCTTAAAAAATGGATTTACATTGTATCTACTACTACTCAACCTACACACTCTAAAATCCTCTCACAATTCTACTCTACGAAGGCCTATTTATAATGAGATGTAACACTTTGCCTTCAAGACACCTCACTGTTCTATGCTAAGACTCATGTACATGTGGACTTCATGCACATTTACAATTATTGCACATTCTTACACTTGTGCATTTATTACATTACCTTAATAAAACATTCAACTCCTAATATACTCCTAATCTAAATATGTACCCATGATGGTACATTAATAAGGAACCAAATAATGTAATATATTCCAACACCCCCTATATTACATTGTTTGGTTTTTGAAGACTTTAGTCTTCAATATGGATCTTGATTCTTGTTTTGAATTTTGTATTCTTATTCTTTGTTGTCTTCATTGTGCCTGATACCTATATTTTGATATGTATCTTCATCTTCTCTCTCTAGATCACTTTGATTTGAGTTTATCTTCATCTTTCTATTGTGATTTTTCTTTATTTTCCTTTGTCATTTCTATAAATTTTTAAGTAGTTTATCTTCTTCATGATGGGTTTGTTGGAAATATTGAGCATATTGAGTTGTATTTGATGTCAAAGGATTGATGTCAATAGTTGTCATTGATGTCAAAGGCTTGATGTCAAAAAGAGCATGGTATAAATGGCAAAATATTCTTCAAAAGGGATGAGTTTACAAGGTTGGTAAATGGAAAGCAAGGTACATATGTTTAAGAATTATAATATTTAAATATTATGAGAGTTTATAAAGACCTAAGGACAAAGTTTTATAAAAGGAAGGCCAAATGTTTTCAAAGGAAGTAAAAATGTTTATTCACACTAAATCAAGGTTGGGCCACTAAAGGTTTTAATCATTGCAAGGTTTTAAAAAGGGAGTTAACCTTATAATATTTAAATTAAAAATTTAAATATTATAACCATGCATTTTGGTGCCAATGTTCAAATGAAAGTATTAAAGTTTCAAAAGTGCTGACGTCATCTAAAACCAAGGTGTGCTTATATATACATAATGTTTTATCCACTTTTGATGATGAGAAATATCGAATGCATGATCGAGAATAATATTTGGGTGAGCAAGCAAATGGTAGAAGTGAAGGCACAAAAATCAAGATAAATCCTTGGAAGTTTCCTTTTGAGTCACACCTACTGGTTTAGCCCAGCTGGTCATTGGCTTTGTATGAGGATGTTGCATGAGAGAAGATTTGTGGTTCGATTTTCATCGGTGCCAGTTTTGACTTGTTGCATTTTGAGAAGCGCAAAAAAGAATAAGATAAAGGAGTTAATATGATTTTGAAGTCTCATCCATCTAGTTATCCCAAGTGGTCACGATTAATATTTGGGTGCTAGAGGTTAGAGGATCAATTCTTATCCATGCAATTTTTTATTATGTACAAGAGTGAGTCATAAGGGGTGTGTGTTATAAAGTATTTTATCTTGCAAATAGGAGTCATAAGGGGTGTGTGTTATAAAGTCTTTTATTTTGCAAATAGGAGTTATAAGGGTGTATGTAATGAAGACTTTTATTTTGCAAATATTATAAAGAGGAAATATAAGGGATATATTTTGCATGATTGAAAGAGGGAATATAAGGGATATTTTTGCATGTGAGAAAAGGGGATATAAGGTGTATTGTGGATTGTTTTGAAATTGTAATTGTTGCATTTTAGAGAGGAGACATAAGGTGTATTGAGGCTTTTTGTTGATTGTATTTTTGCATGATATTTTGAGGGTTTTGGTTTATTCTTAAGAGCTTTATCTTGTGAAACCAAAAAGGAGTTATAGGACATTATTTTCAGGTATTCTTGTGCACATCCTTTGAAAGGGTTTTATGTGGATTATTTGAAAAGAAGTTTTGCTAACTTGTTTTGAAGTGGCCAAAGAAAGGGAATTATTTTGAGATAGGTTTTTGAGAGCACATCTTCATCAAGGCAGCTTTAGAGGTATGGTGATTTGATTTCTTTCTCAAGGTGGTTTTGCTTAAGGAAAATATTTTTGATATCATATGGTGGAGATATAAGGATTGATTTGATGTGCATTAGTGATTGATTGAAGTTGAGAATAATTGTGCATGAGTATTGATTGAAATTGGAAATATATGAGCTGGGGTTTGAAAATAAAGTTGTGCATTATTGTTGAATGACATTGAGACATATGTGCTAGGATTTGAAAATAAAGTTGTGCATTATTGTTGAATGACATTGAGACATATGTGCTAGGGTTTGAAAATAAAGTTGTGCATTATTGTTGAATGACATAGAGACATATGTGCTAGGGTTTGAAAGAAAATTGGTGCATTAACTTTGAGTGATATTGGAAATGAAAATGCAAGAGTTATAGATCATATTTGTGAAGCAAATTTGTGCATCATTGTTCATGATTGATTTTGTGAGTAGATGAGAAAGACTTGTGCATTGTGATTTGTTTTGAATTGAAGTTGAAAATAAGCAAATACTGAGTCAATTATCAAGTGCTAGACTAGAGATACCTTTATAATGAAATAAATCTGAGACATGTGAAAATGACAGACTTAATGAATGTGAAGAAAATATTGAGCATTTATTAGCGCATATCATTCTCTATATGTTCAAGAGGTTAAACATATTCTGGGTAGAATATGTCTAAACTACTTTAGTCAAAGAAAGCACTTTTTGGGAAAGATATATGAAATTGTTTGTATGCAAGAATTGGAAATATTTGAGCATGTGTTATGAGCATATTTGAGCATGTGTTATGAGCATATTTGAGCATGTGTTATGAGTAGATTTGAGCATGTGTTATGAGTAAATTTGAGCATGTGTTATGAGTAGATTTGAGTATGTGTTATGAGCATATTTGAGCATGTGTTATGAGAAGATTTGAGTATGTGTTATGAGCATATTTGAGTAGAGTTGAGAGCAGGTTTTGGTGAGTATATTTGAGTAAGCCTTGTGTGTAGGCTTGGAGCATATTTGAGAAGAGTTGAGAGTAGGTTTTGGTGAGCATATTTGAGCAAACCTTGTGTGTAGGCTTGGAGCAAATTTAAGCAGAGTTAAGAGCATATTTTGGTG
Source organism: Wollemia nobilis (assembly GCA_028583015.1). Classification (NCBI taxonomy): domain Eukaryota; kingdom Viridiplantae; phylum Streptophyta; class Pinopsida; order Araucariales; family Araucariaceae; genus Wollemia; species Wollemia nobilis. The sequence continues at coordinate 3,219,034 of JAQPPZ010000349.1, read as the reverse complement.
GAGCATATTTGAGAAAGCCATGTGTAGGCTTGGAGTAGATTTAAGTAGATTTAAGAGCAGGTTTTAGTGAATCAAATTTGAGCAAGTCTTGTGTGTGGACTTGGAGTAGATCTGAGTAGATTTGAGAGAAATTTTTGGAGCAGAATTGAGAAAGCCTTGTGTAAAGGCTTGTAGCAGAGTAGAGCAGAGGGTATTGAGGTCTCCTATGGATAGAGGTCCAAAAACCATAGAAAAGGGGATTGAGGTATCTGGTGGATAGAGGTCCACAAACTTGAGTAGAGGGGATTGGTGTCTCATTTGGGATGGTGCCCATAAATATTGTAATAGGGAATTGGTTCCCAAGATGTTGGTTGAGGAAATTTATAAGAAATATTTTCTTCGTGGACGTAGCCCACATTGGGTGAACCACATTAAATCGGTTTCTCTCATGTGTGTAATTATTTGTGCATTGTTTCATTTAATGCATTGATATTATTGTCGTTATAAGTTGGAAAGAAAAATAAAAGTTTTAATCTTATACTATTCACCCCCCTCTCAGTATAAACTTCTATTATTTAGGGTTAGTATATCATCATAATAATATTGATTATGATTGTTGTTCTGCTTTTCATTTTGATGGTATTCAAAAATAATCAATGATAGATATATCATTAAACATTCTTCTAGAGTAAGTGTAACTATATTTTGAGTGTTCCACCATGTTTTGAAGAGTACTTCGTGTAGATAACCAATTAATGTCATAAAATTCCCTTCCTTTGCCTCTTTGAGAAACATTGAGAATCTTTCCTTTTTGCTAGTGGACAAGTATTTGTATCCTTCAAATGTATCAATCAAGTTTTGAGAATAAAATTCTAACTCATGCAATAGTTCCTCACTATTGAAGGTATTTCTGACAATGTCATCCATGTTTCTTCTAAGTGGATCTTCGAAGATGAAGTCTTTATTACTCACAAGTATTTGGAGAATATGAATAAATACTAGTTGATGATTCTATAGTACCTTTGAGTATATTTTGGTAGACCCTTTGTAGTAGTCAATCTTATGATTACCTAGTAGAATTATTAATTACTCTTAGTCAATTTGTAGAATCAATCTTGGTAAGACTTATTCAACTTTCAAATTTTGTAAGAATATATTTTTGTCTTAATAATGAATTTTATAGTGATAGGACAACAAAATCTAGAATAATATTAAACTTCTATCACTTGTAATCAACTATTTAGATCTCTTTATAGAAATATTATAAATGCAATTTCAGAGAATAAGTTTTCAATGTCTTTAGTTGGATTGTTTATGTCTCTTTTCTTTAAGTATGAGACTAATAAGTTTACTTTTCCAACTAGTATTTGATGCAAGAAATAAACTTCAACTTTGAATCAATGCTATGATAAAATTTTGCACTTCTATGATATCATTTTTATGTAGGATTCCTTGTGTATCCTAAGTTAGAAGTTTTAGAAAGAATATATATTTACAATTTATGTTTTACTATCTTTATAAATCCTTGAATTAAGGTTTGCAAATATTGGAAGCAATAATAATAAATATTTTAATGCTTCTATTTTCTTCTTCCTTCTCAAAGTAAGCAATGTGCTTTCTAGGGTACCTTTTATTACCTTATAAATCCTACTAAATATTCCTATATTATGAAATATTAATTAATATAAATTTTAATATGTATATCCTTAATGCTCCTCAAAAATTTACAAAAGTAATAATTTTTTAATATTATATTTATAATGTGCGTTGTTCACTGTGTTATGCACTCAATTAAACCTGCGATCAAATTGTGCTCTTCTCTAAAAATAGCATACTGACTGGTGCTCTTTCCTATGACAACCTCACATTATTTATAGGATGACATATGTTATTCCTTATGATGGTCTTATGTTCTTTAAAGATATTTTTTTCTTCTATCAATGATGTTCTTCACTCACAATATTTATTGTGCACTTCTCTATGACTACCTTAGCTCCTTTAATGCTACTTGGCTTTTCTATGTAACTACTTGACTTTTCTATGCACTCTTACTTTCCTTCTCACTTAGTTACACGCTCTTGTAAATGTATTTTAATATGGCTATGTACTATGTAATGTATGAAAACTATCATGATTATATAAGGCAACAAATGTTCCTTCCTACTGAGCATTACTAGCTGAGTAGGGCTTAAGACAAATGGTTCCAACCTTACTCTGAATGTGAATCTAAAAAATTACAAGCTTATGAAAAGATAAGCAAGTGGTGTTGGTCTTATATACAATGATCTTATCCCATTGAAGCATTATTGTACTACACTATTTTCCGTCGAGCATTACTTTGAATATATGCCCTTATTCCTGGTCATGGGCATTATGAGTTGATTTCTTCTTTGTACCAAGTGGCACTCTCCTCCTTACAAAGTCTTGGAAAGTGTTCAATCTCCTTTTGCATGTGATTTTCCTTCAACGTATTGCAAAAGACTTAAAGCTTCGATGCTTGCATTTGGCCAACTATTCCAAGATATTTCGCTCTTCTATGAAAACAAACTCTAAGATACCTTTATCCTCTAACTTGGATGATTCTTTCAACGTGGATGACATATGCATATTGAAGTTCTCTACTGCTTTGGTAAAGATTCCACCTTTTCTTATGTTTTGTTTTTTCCAACTAATTATAATATCTTACCTTGGTTTATAAACTGAAGCAAGATATAATTCATTCACAATGTGTTCACCTTGTTGTCCTTGTGTTGATGTAGGTTTTTGAAGTGGAAAATTTCTCCTACTAAGGTTCTTCTCTTGCATTGCTCATTTCACCTAGCTATGGTGCTTTTTAGTACATTGATATGGTGAATATTGAATTCTTTGGATGTGTTAGAATTAAAGTGCACTATGCCTCTTTAGTTTGACATTTGTCAGTTTCATTGACATTTGTCATGTTCTTCATATAGGCTTATGCCTATATATTGTACTTTTCTCATGTATAATATATCTCATCAATTTTCCTCCTAAAATTTGATATCAGAGTAGGATTTCCCTTCCCTGTTGATTTTAGGGGGGATTTCCTTCCTCATTTTTTCCCTCTCATATTTTCTTTCTTCCCCATTTTTCTTTTCAAATCAGGGAGTATGCTCTCCATTGTATACAATGGATCAGAAACCAAAAATTTGAAAGATTAATGGCTACCATTTTTTTGAGAGGTCCATTCCTATGTATCTGACCACAGAAGTAGTTTCTTGAAAAAGAAATGAAAAATGGGATACAAGGCAAGTTAATGGGTTTTATTTACATATTTTTTTTCTTTCTGCAGGTTGTGCATCACCTGGTTCAAGAGAAGCTATTTTTTAGTAGCAATGTAGCAGATAATGATGGTGTTCATCCAAATCATGGTCTTTCTTATCACCACGATCTGGTTTCATGGTTGACTATTTAGACAAGAATTTTACTATTAGCAGTGACCATGTGAAGGATATTACTGGTGTTGCTATTTTTTTTTCCTATTAAAAGACTATTTTCATCCTCTACTGTTGCATTTACAACCTAATGGTTGTGACAGAAGCAACACTGCAATGATTTCCTGGAGCATCACTGATAATTTACTACGTTGGTAGGGCGATAGTTATTTTTAGATCTACAGGGAGATATCAGGTGAATTCCGTATGAAAACTAAATAAAATGCCATTCTTTTCTGCTTTTGTGGAGAATGATGATCTCACAAGGGAGTCTAAATTCTATTGCAAAACCTTGAGCAAAACATATTTGTGTGTAGATCCTCGAAAATGCCATGGTTTTTTATGTGATTACCGTAAATGATGCCAGCCAATGAATGTGGGCCCATGTTGATATTCAATATTGGTGATGCGTTTGATGTGTTGTCGCATCTAGCTACGGGGTAAAATGTTTGACGTGGCCAATGTGCTTATGATGAAGAGTATATTTATTTTTTGAAGGGTAAATTTTACATTTATTTTATTGACCCCATTTATTCCGTGGTTGGTCAATTTAGATCGGAAAGTGAATTTATGATAAAATATTTTTTTGGTGGCCCACCAAGAATATAGGCCAAATATGTATTTTTTAAATGCAATTTATTTTATTAAAATGTACGTGAGGGGGCATTTAGAGGATGCTCATTGTAAAGGGGGCATTTTAGTTTTTAAAGATTTCTTATAAGTTGGGGATTATTTTAATGATGGGGCCATGCAATGAAGTTTTAAACCTTTGTATTTATTTTGAATTTAAAATTTCGGAATATTTGTTTGGAGGGAAAATTTTTAAATGGGGGAGAGTTTCTATTGTCATTTAGAGAGGCATATTGTTTTTCTAGCAAATGAAGGTCCCATTGAGATTGAAACATAGGGGTATTTATAGTCATCGAAAATGTTTTTCTATGAATGACACAATGGTGGTGTCCTTTTGTATTTTTGAGGTTGTTTCATTTGTGTTTTTTATCCTCAAAGTTGTTGTACCTTGGAGTGCACTCTCGGTTGTACCCGACACTCCCAAGGCAAATTGTATGTGATCCTTGTACCTAGTCACCTTCTCTATAGAACCTGGAGGATGCAGCGACTGGTTACCCATGCTTTATGGTAGGATGAGATGGTCATAATAAGGAAACTTACTTTAGGAACTACAAACATAGACATCCTAGACTCTATCCGAGGATTTTTTTGGATCTACTTCTGAAGACTATAGATGAAGATACTTCAAAAGATTCTTTTCTTTCTTCTACTTCTCCTCCACATTTGGATTCTATGGCTCATTTTTATTGTATTTTATGGCTCATATTTCTTTTGTATTAAGGTGCATTTTCGGCTGAGACTGACACCTTCTAGATTGATTTCACCATTTGATGTTACCAAATGTTGACTTGTTTTTTTTTTCTTATAGGCATATGCCTATATATTGTACTTTTATCATGTATAATAAATCTCATCAGTTTTCCTCCTAATAGGATGACTCCTATTTCAAGCACTTTGATTATGCTTTTTCTCTCGCTAATGGTGGTTGCTTATGTGCAAGACAACGGTCAATGTAATGTGTTCTTGGTAAAATCCCACTTTAGTATTATTCCAATGTAGGTTATATGCTGACAATGGTGTGTTTAGTAGTTTGATTTTTACCATTGTTTTTAGAGTTTCCTTTCTCCTTCTATTGCTATTAATATTATCTCCATTTCCTTGGAGATATTTCAATGTTTAGATCTTTCTCAAATAGCTCTGATAAGATGCTATGCAAAAATATACTATGATGGTATAGATGTTTGCCCCCCCGTGCTCTTAAACTGAGCCTCTTGAATCCTCAAAATATTTGCTTCAACTTCTTTTGCTGGTTGATATAGATTGAATCCAATATTACCTTCTATCCCTTGGCAATACCTTCCTTGCTTGGTTATTATTACACTTAGCAACCCAAGATTTCCACTAATATTTGCACTATTGTATATGTAAACTTGTAAAGTCTTCATTTTCTTAGAAATAGTCAATATAATGTTGATATGTTTCTTTCTCTCAAAATATACTTAACTTCTATTTTTTTGTCCAAGTTTGAACCTTGTAGATGATAAGTTTTGCACTACCTTGAAGACTTAAATAAACATTGTTTATGCAACCTTTAATATTGAAACTGGTACTTAATAACCTTAATAATAATCCAAATATAAAATATCAACTAATAAAATTTTTCACCTTTTGTTGCATACCTTTTTGTCTTCATAGATGATGATGATGATGGTGATTTAAGTCACCTAAATTATTACCTTTTGTAGATGATATTGAAACACTTCTAGGCTATCCAAAAATAGCTCTTTGGCTCACCTTTTTGTAATTTTAATACTTCACTAATATGCTGCCCAATACTGTAACTTGGTGGCTTCAATACTCCTTTGGGATGCACTTATGAAATATGAACTTTAGAAGCTACCAATCCTGCTCAAATTTTTGTCTTTTTCTATCCTCAAATCTAAAAAAAATTAGATTGTAAAGCAATCACAAAACTCACTAAAATTGTTGTCCTTAAATCTCAAAATTTGGTAGGACCCTCCTCTAAATTGGAGTTGAGATATTAACTCAAGAACCCTTCAATGATAATCCTAAAATCTCTCATATTTTGTGGTTTCTCTATATTTTTTCTTTTTTTCAAATTATGACTTCACTCTTGGCATATATAATGGCATTCTTCTCAATATTCTGATTGTATTGAGGTATTTCACTGTTCTTCTCTAAAATCTGGTAAGATTCTTGCCAAACACTTCTCTCTTGGGATTATTATCAGATGGCAATAATTGTCCCAACTCTTTACTATCAGGAGCTTCTCCTTGGTAGTAAATTTCTCTAATGAGTTATTCTAGGAACTCTTCCAATGAGGCTCACCAAGCCTTCTCCTTGTTTATCCTTGAGACCTCTCCAAGGTCTTGTTATGGCCATTCCACAACTAGCCCCAAATCTTGGGGACCCACATCTATCCTTTAAGTTTTGATTTTTAGGGATTTTGATTGTCTTCAAGTGATGTTCTTCATAGGTCTTTACTCATGGTCTTGCAATGTAGGAGCCAAGGTTCATTTTTGGTGTGTATGTTCTTTCAATTGCATTAAAGTATTTAATGTTTTAGTTGCTAGTGTCTAGTTTGGGTTTTTTCTAGTTTGATTGCTTTGGGTGGGTACAATCAATCCATGTATTGAGATTGGTTTAGTCATAAAAAAATAATAAAACATTAATATATATATATATATATATATATATATATATATATATATATATATATATATATATATAGAACATGTTTTAATATGTAGGGTTTGTGGTATGTAAACATGGAAATGGTCATTTTACATCAATCACATGCCATGGAAGACATGGAATAAATTTTTAGGATGGAAGAAATAAGGACCATGTCAGGCTATGAAGCATTGGATACACAGACGGGAGCTTCAGTGGGGTATTCAGTTCTCATGTAGATAGATTTTGAACTCAGGTGTCTAATTTAAGTTGGACATCGAGTTCATCGATGATGACTCAAACATCAATGAAAACAAGGACATTCTAACATCAAACATGAGATATTACGGTAGAAATCTAGTAGTGGAAATTGTCTAAAGGTATTGAAGGTTTATAATTAAAATTTGGAAGTGAAAATAACTTAGAAATTTATGGGAAGCGATTGACAAAGACGTGTCCATAAAGGAACATTGAGTAGACGAGGCCAATGTTGGTATGTTTTAACCTAAAGAGTGCAATATCATAAGGATGTACATCCAAGCTTCACCAGTCAGGATGGTAGAACAGTATCCTCTTCAGCATATCAAAGTTTGAGATATTTTCAATCGTGGTAATTTCAAAGAGTGGTATTAATAGTTTATTGGGATGACATTGTTACTGTATGGTGGATACGTAGGAAGAGATTATAAAAAAATTGGTCATTCTATTCAAAGGATATTAAGGAGAACAACAAAGAAGTAATGGGATGACTAGTAATAGGCACTAGAGACCACAAAATAACAAACGATAAAATAAAATATGTATGCCATGGATGATAGAATGGAAATAGACTCCTGATCTTTGAGAATAGTGCACATATTTGGCATCACTGTGGACTAAACTAGTTAGGGAGAAAAACGCAGTTGGATAATGACATCATAAATTTAAGGAGATCATGACAAAGGTTTCCTACATGGCGATGTCATGAAATATGTCAACAACAAACATGGTAGATGAAGTTGAGCATGCACATGTAGACACTGAGATGTGTGTTGTAGACCAATATGGACTCTTCGATAAGTTGGACAACACTGTTTCTTGGATGTTTTCAAAGTATATCAATTATCGACATGGATTGTGTGTTCGAAGATGAAGTGAGGATGTAGTACCAGAATGAGGTATAGTTCACTATAAAAGTGCTTCGCAACATGAGAAACATAGGAAAACATTAGCTCTATCGATAAATATTCAATTAATGTGGATGATCTTGACCAATGGTGGATTATTCCACATAGACATCATGGAGATCCAATACAACACAATGATATATATATATCAATGTTAAATGAATGGATCAACCCTATGGTAGTGATGCAAGTTTAAATCTGATGATACCTCATAGTCACCAAAATTAACGGTAGGCTTGGTGGCATGTTTTGTAGTATCATAAACGAGTGAGGAAGTCAATGATAATACCATTGATGTAGATAGAGCACAATGACATGGCTAAGCACATAACGTGGCACCAATGAAAAATCAGGCATTGACTACATAGACATTGAAAAGGATATAAGTTGGCAACCACAAAGTTTCAGACCAGGTTTTTTGGAAATCTCAGTAGTATTGACAGACATAGAATTGTCGTAGATGTTGGTAATACACATACCAGTGTGAGGTAAATAACAATGTTTATGGTGGATCTCCAAGAATTGAGGGGATGAGAAATGAAATTATTGACCACCATGTAGGACTATTTACGGTAGCTACAATAGCTACACCGTTAAAACATAAAGGAACCATTTAAACATCCAAAGGTGTAGTGACATTGTCTACACCAAGAAAAGCATGGTATGAGAGCCCTTTGAAGCTATTATAGTTTGTGTATAATGAATATGCTAACGAGTTACCAATGGGAATATTTCTAGAGAAATTGTAGAATGGGGTAACAGATTCAACATGGATAATGCGGTAAGTGTAGGTGGACGCGGGTATTCATTAAGTATTTTCATAATATTCATTATTCCTAGGTACAATGAGGAGCTAAATCTAGTACACATGTGATTTGCATAAATATTATTAGTAGTAAGGTAAGCAAGGATTTTTTCACTCACCTTGGTGTTACTATGTCATCATATCAACTCTTTGGTGGATAAAAGTTAGTGTTTTAAAATTAATATATTTTATCACTTACAAATAGTGCTCATCACAGTTGCCCATAATCTCAAAGAGGACAATATGAGAACCATAAGGAAGGGTACTAAGGACAGGAATATTTAAATAAAAAAAACTTTGAAGCATGTGACTAATATGTCCATGAATGGATGTTTTGAAAGGAACGTTATCAATTAAGCATTACGAAGAAAAAAGAGGGAAGGAAACGATAGTCAAAACTTGTGTAGGCAAATGAAGCCAAAAGAGGAAAAAACAAATCAAGAAAATGCATGGGAGGGAGAAAGCGTTAGAGATCCGAATGAAGAACTAGAAAGAAAAATTTTAAAAGTAGAGAAAAGCAAAATGAAAAAAGGGGGTCGGAAAGTTTGGAAGTAGGACTGCATGCGAAATGGATCTATTTTTGGATATTTTCCTCCCATTTTGTTGGACTAGATGTTTACCATTAGATTCCAGGGTTGGAGTTTGTATCTTGCATTTAGTGGGCTTATTGAAAATATATTTTTTATCAATATATTGAAGTTTCTGCAGATTTTAATGCATGTTTTTGGTTAATTTGCTAGTTATTTTTTAATATATTGCATTTCCATCATAATATCACACCTCTTTGAAGGTTATATTACATAAAAATGGATCACTTAAATGATGGTTTTGCAGGATACTAACATTTGCAGGTTTTATGGAGGTCTTCAAGTTATAGCACTATTTTTATTTCTCTTTTATTTTATTATTTTTTCCAACCCTATCTTTTCATTTTTTATAGTTTTCAGAATCAAATAAAAAAACATTAAAAATATAAAAATCCAAAAAGCAGTAGCATAGATTCACCTAATAATATCTAAAGTCCCATTTAGATCAAGTTTGATTTGGTTTTGAGACAAAGGTAAAATTACAAAATTATTTATAGTTTTTAACAGGGATTTTGTAGTTTCAGTCTTCCATGAGTTCACAGGTTTAAAATAAAATTAGAATTTTCAAGATTTACATTTTTTATTCTTTAAAGTGATAAATTACTTTCTCTTTATGAAAAACATTATTTCATCAAAGAGAATATTTTATATGGCATTTTCAAGGTCATTGTAGATTACCTTCCCTTTATGAAAATTACTATTTTATCAAAGGGAGGCTGATTTATAAAGTAGTTTAAAGGCTATTACATTCAAATTTGTTCATTTACATTCATTTTCTTTCATGCCCAAAGCAACATAAAAATGAATCTACACATCAATTTTCATATTCATGGTTTATAGGTAGATTCTAATCTCTTACTTAATGCTTAAAGTAAGGTTTAATGAAAGGATAAAATTGGGCAAACTTGCTTGACAAAGAAGGATAAAAATTTATAAAATATTTCAAGATAAAAGGAATTTCATTTCTACATCGTGGTCATATGAGGGCCAATCACATCTATTCTTATTTTAATTTTCATGAATAATAATAGCATAGCATAATAAAAATAACACTAGCCTAGGCCCCATGTTAACAATTGTTTTACATAGCACTAAGGTATTCCAAAAACCTATCTCAAAATCATACATACACACGTTAAGTAAAAGGAACCTTGGAGAAATGTTGATTTCTTTGCAAGAGAGGGTTTTCTAGTGAAAATCCTAACTGTGGGTGTGGTTTTGCACTTGGGCAAAATTACCACTCAATATTTTGGCACTATAAATAGGGCCTGATTTGGTTATTTTTGTCATAGATGCTAATTTTTTTATATTATATGCAAGTGTTATTGGAAGACATGGTCCTCAATATTAAGATTTTGTGGGTCACATTCATTGATTTGAAAGTCCTTTAATTCATAATACATGGATGTTAACCCTTTTGCAAATTAGAGAATATTCTTTATTGACATGGTTTAATTCATGCATTACAATGGATGAACACAATGATTTATTTGTCTAACCATTTTAAAGTTGTTAGTCATTTCATGCTTCTTTGCAAGATATATTTATTTGACTAACATAATTGATGCTAAGTTACATTTTGTAAGATTCTCCAATAGTAATGTTCATTCCAATTATGATAGGTTGTCCTTTAAACACATATGAGCTTTCACATCATATATCTATAGGTATTATGTGTAATCTAACTCGGTTTAGGCGTGATGGAATGGAATCAGCTGAAGAACATATTCAAAGATATAAGAGAATTTTAATTCATTTGCAAATCATATATGAAGATGTTTGTAGGATTTGTCCATCCACATTAGATGAATTTTGTTATGATTGGTATATCGGTTTACCTGCAGGTTCTATCACCTATTGCGATCAATTAGAGGTAGAATTTCTCAAATAATTTGAAAAGTTGATTGATTCGAATAGGATATTAAATCAGTTTATTTCTAGTTGTAAAGAACCTGATGAGTCCATAAGTGAATTTAATGATAGGTTCCATAGGTTGTGCACCAACATGGAGATTCATTACATTATTTTAGAAGAAGAATCCATCCAAGTGTACCTAGAAGCCATAGACCCATTTACTTCTATATTTCTACGGAGAATTCTTAAAGAGTCATCCTTGCCAAGAGCCTATAGTGAGGCAATAATAGTAGAACAATGTGGATTTAAAAATGTATGGATGTGGTTTTATCATCATTACTCAACCCTAAGGCTCGCAATCAAATGCTACCAAAGAATCTAGTTGATAAATCACTTGCTCCCATGATGGATTATTTTTTAATAGCTATGGATTCCAACCAATACCAACTGTCAAATCCAGTGTTTTTGAATCAAACAATGCCTAATGTGAGAAATCAAGGGGATAAAGTTGAATGTCCACATATTACAACCACCTTAGATATCATCCAAGAGGAGGTTCAAGTCTCAAGGTCACTTCCCATCAATGAGGATGGTGATGATCAAGTTGATCAAAGTCTAGAGATTGGCTTAGGGTCACTTTTTACAAAGGAGTATTGGGATAAATTTAGAATTTTGAATATAATAATTGATCCCACTGAAGAAACCCTTGACTCACCAATAGATGAATCTGAGGAAGATGAATTTTTGAAGTTGAGGAGGATGAATTTGAGGAAGATGAATTATTTGAATTTGAGGATGGTGAATCAATAGATGAATCTAAAGATTATACAAAAGACTTGATAGAATATGATTCTTTGATCTTAAAATATAATTATGATGATGATTGGTAAAATTTTGAGGAATGTGTTCCTTTCACGAATCTTGATAAAAAAAATTCTTCATCTTATGTACAAGATACTAAATTTGCCATAATGCATGAAGAGCCTACAATTCGTGAACCACTAGAGAATAATATGCCATTGGAAAACATGGTGGAATTTCATCCCATGGGTTTAGAAGATGATTATTATAACAATTGGGGAAGATATGAGGATTTATTTGTTTCTCACATTCCTATCAATGAAATTTTTGTTTCATTTGATAGGCAGGATGCTGAAATTGCTATATCACATGAAGTGTTACAAAAGGATGATGATGAAGCCCATGAAGAATAATAAAATATCACAAGGGCTCAAATAGTGTTGGTAAATGAAAATGTACAAAAGGTAGAATCTAACCTTTTATGTCCAAACTTCCAATATTCAGGTGAAAATTTGTATAATCATTTATTGGATTCAATATTTTTTTATGATGAAATACCATTAGAGGTAAATGAAGAACTAGAGTGGATTTGTGCTCACACCACTAATGATATTGATTTGTTAAATGAAGGAGAAACAAACATGCTTGAATTGTTAAATCAGGTTCACCAACTAACAATTGAATTTAGAATACAATATTATAATGATTCTCATTTAGTAAATATCCTGGATACTTGCAAATTGTTACATGAGTATGATTGGCCTAAAGACATGGATGATGATATTACTTTAATTTTTTTAGAAATAGCCTTTTATTTGAAAGAAATCCTACATGCTTATGAAAATTAATCTAATTTTGAAATTTGCATCTCATAGAATAAGCAAAAGGTAGTTGAAAATCATGTATTTATTGGCAAGTTTAATGAATCAAATGATTAACATGAAATGAATAGAAAACTTAAATAAAAATGGTGGTGTGAGAGGCAAGAGGAGATTTATTGCATTATTTGGTCTAATATTACTTTGGTTGGATTCCTATAAAGATAGGCTTGCATATTATGATTTATGTATTTTAAAGTGTGATAATCAAGTTTGGGATCTAGAGAAATGATAGCCCAAATTTTTTGCATCATATTGTATATTATTGTATATAGGTTTTTGTTTTTGTGTTTTGGTTTTGGTTTCCTACTTTGGTTTTTGTTTCAAATTTGGGTTTGGTGAGTTTTGTGTTTTTTTCTTGTTATTTTGTATTGGGATAGGTTTTGGGCTTGTTTTTAGGATTTAGGTTTAAAATTTTTGAGTTTTGGGTTGGTTCCTTTGTTGATGGTTGTGTTCTATGGTAGTTTCTAATGTTGGACTCTTGAAGGATGAATTACCTATCATGTGGATCAAGGAAAAGGAATAGGAAATTGTTTAGTTAACATTCTTAGATCTAGGGGTCAATATAGTGAATTTTGGAATGATGAATCATTTTGTTGAAGCTACACATAAATACATCATATTAAGGGGAATTCTTAGAATATTGAAAGGTGAAGTTATTTGGTTTTCAAATTAAGGCAAAAATATTTTAATATACTTAATATTTAACCTTACTTAATCTCTAACCTAGGTGGCAGGAGAAGCTTTGCAATGAAATATAATGATAAAAAAAAGAGCCAATAGATGGCTTAGAGCATCTCCATAGGGGCTATAGACACTTGGATGGTAGTGGACCAATGTCTGTAAAAAGGCAAATGTAAATTTATCTAATACCTAGGTAAGTTAAGGTATCTCCACCAGGGCTATAAACATATGGATGGTAGTGGAGCAATGCAAAGGCATAATGTTTTATGAGTATTATTTTAGTCTAAATGTGAATCATGTGATGGATCCTTGATAGTTTTAATAATTCTATAATGAAAACACTTTCACACACTTAGCTAAAGCAATGGTTCATGTGTTTTCAATTGAAGTTGTCTATCCCCATAATTTTTGGATGTTGCTGAACAATTTTATTTCTAATATTTGGGTTTTAGAACCGAATATTCTAGGTTTTTCATCGGAATGCTTAGGAACATTCCTCAACAGATTCTTCATTTATTGTGGCCATTCCACAACTAGCCCCAAAGCTTGGGGACCCACCTTTAAGTTTTGATTTTTAAGGATTTTGATTGTCTTTGAGTGATGTTCTTCATAGGTCTCTACTCACGGACCTGTAATGTAGGAGCCAAGGTTCATTTTTGGTGTGTGTCCTTTCAATTGCATTAAAGTATTTAATGTTTTAGTTGCTAGTGTCTAGTTCGGGTTTTTTCTAGGTTGATTGCTTTGGGTGGGTACAATCAATCCATGTTTTGAGATTAATTTAATCATATAAAAAACAAATCATTATATATATAGAATAAAAATATACAAATAAATAAAAAAAATAAAAAATAATAATCATATAATGATAAAATGAGGGTAAAGCCTCATTATATTATCATGTGTATATTGATACATGTTGTTTTATCAAGTTATATCTTTTGGTAATGTTTTATCTTTGATAAGCTTCAATATATGTGTTTTAATATATAGGGTTTGCAGTATGCAGGCATGGCAACGATCATTTGACATCAATCACATGCCATGGAAGATGTGGAACAAATTTCTAGGATGGACCGAATGTGGAGCACATTGGGTAATGAAGTAGCACATCAGAGATACATACAATAGCTTCAACGGGGTATTCAACGCTCACGTAGATAGGTTTCAAACTTGGGTGTTCTATTTAAGCCAAACATCGATTACGTTGGGTGATGAAGTAGCACATCAGAGATACATACAAGAGCTTCAACGGGGTATTCAACGCTCACGTAGATAGGTTTCAAACTTGGGTGTTCTATTTAAGCCAAACATCGAGTTCATCAATGGTGACTCGGACATAAAAGATAATGAGGATAGTCTAACGTTGAACATGAGATATCATGACAGAAATCCAGCTGTGGAAATTGTCTAAAGGTATTGGATATTTATAATTAATCTCCAAAAGTGATGAACAACTTACCAAATTTATGGGAAGTGACCATCAAAGACGTGGTCAGAAAGGAAAATTGAGTAGATGAGGCCAATGTTGGTATGTTTTAACCTGCAGAGTGCAGGATCATAAGGATGCACATCCAAGCTTCACCAGTCGGGAAGGTAGAACGGTATCCTCTTCAGCATATCGAAGTTCGAGATATTTTAAACATTGGTAATTTCAAAGAGCTGTATTAATAGTTTGTTGGGATGATCGTCGTTACTGTATGGTAGATACATAGGAAGAGTATAAAAAATATAGTCATTATATCCAAAGGATAGTCAGGAGAACAATGAAGAAGTAATGATATGGCTAGTAATAGGCACTGGTGATCAGATAATAGGATATGGTAAAAGAAAATATACATGTTGTGGATGGTAGAATGAGTATAGAATCCCAAACTCTAGGAACAGTGCACGTATTTGTCGTCACTATGGATTAGACTCGACGGGGAGAAAAACATAATCAGATAACAACATCATAAATGGAGGGAGATCACGATAAAGGTTTTTAACATGGCGATACCATGGAATATGTCAAAATAGACTGGTGGATGAATTCGAGCATGCATAGGTAGACGCGAAGATGTATGTCATAGACCAAGCTAGACTCTTGGATAAGTTTGACAACACTATTGCTCAGATATTTTTAAAGTGGATCAATTACCAATGTGGAATGTGTTTTCAGAGATGAGGTGAGGATGTAGTGTCAAAATTATGTATAGTCCATCGCAAGAGTGCATCGTAGCATGAGAAACGTAGGAAAACATTAGCTCTATCGATAAATATTCAATTGACATGGATGAGCTCAACCAATGGTGGATTATTCCACACAGACATCATGGAGCTCTAATGTAGCATAGTGACATGTCTACCAATGTTAAATGACTAGATCAGTCATATGGTGGTGATGCAAGTTTGAATGCGATGATGCCTCATAGTCACCAAAATTAACGGTAGGATGAGTGGCACATTTTATGGTATCACTAACGGGCAGGGAAGTCAGTGAAAATACCATTGGTATAGATAAAGTACAATGACATGGTGAAGCACATCACATGACACCAATGAAAATCTAGGTATTGGCTACGTAGACATTGACATGGATATAAGTTGGTAGTCGCGTAGTTTCAGACCAAGTTTTTTGGAAACCTTGGTAGTACTGATAGATATACAATTGTCATAGGCATTGGTAATACACAACCAGTATTAGGCGAGAAATAACGTTGATGGTGGAGCTCCAGGAATTGAGGGGATGAGAGGTAAAATTATCGACCACCACATAGGACTATTTATGGTATCTACACCAACTACACCGTTGAAGCATAAAGGAACTATTGAAACGACCAAAGGTGCAGTGACATTGTCCAAGCCCAAAAAAGCATGGGATGAGGGCCCTTTGAAGCTATTATAGTTTGTGTATAACGAAGATGCTAACGAGTTACCAACGGAAATATTGCCAGAGGAACTGCAAAATGGGGTTATGGATTCAACAGGGACAGTGCGACACGTGTAGGTGGGTGCGAGTATTCACCAAGTGTTTTCATCATATTCATTATTCCTAGGCACAATGAGAAGCCGAATCCAGTACACATGTGTTTTGCATAAATATTATTAGTAGTATGGTAAGTAGTATTCTTTTTCACTCATCTTGGAGTTACTATGTCATCATATCAGCTCTTCGATGGACAAAAGTTAGTGTTTGAAAATTAATATATTTTATAACTTACAAAGAGTGCTCATCACGATAGCCCGTAATATCAAAGAGGACAATATGATAACCATAAGGAAGGACACTAAGGATAGGGACATTTAAATTAAAAAAATGTTAAAGCATGTGACTAATATGTCCACAAATGGATGTTTTGAAAAAAACATTATAAATTAAGCATAACAAATTAAAAAAAAGGAAAGGAAACGACTTTTTAGAGTAAATCACTATATAAAATATATTTATATAGAAAAGCAATTACAGTGTTTCAAAATTTAACGACAGAATTAACAAAATAAGACAAACACACAAAGAAGAAGAGACAACAATTTTAACGTGGTTCACCCAATGTGGGTTACATCCACCAAGAATTTTCAGTCCTTCCTTTCTCAATCCAAGCAATAGAGGGTTACAACCTACAACAAACATCTGCTGTAATTTCCTCTCTATATTTCCAAGGAATCAACATAGTAATTTTCTTATATTCTCTATTTTTCCTCACAACTATATATAAGAAAAAAATAGAAAAACAAACTGCTTTTCTTAATACATTCCAAGATTAACATTGAGTTCCCAACATCTAATTTTGGGATAAAAACAAAAAAAAAATTCCCTGGTTGTCCTATTGTAAATCCGAAAACTTTCTCTGGTAGACTAACAGACTGTAAATATGGAAACTTTCCCTACCCCTCCTGCAGTAAATCCAAAAACTTTCTCTGTTTAGCCTCCTCATAATTAGGCTCCATTCCTAACAATCTCCCACTTGGAGACTAATTCCATTGCACCATACTGCAACCAAGGACTAAAAAATTCTCATCATGGCCTCTTATTCCTTAAGGCCAACTGAAGTTGAGCAAAAACTCAACTTTTCTCTTGACACCACTTTTGTAAGCATGTCAACAGGATTTTGTGATGTGTGAACTTTCCCTAATTTCAAAGATCCATCTTCCACTACTGATCTAATGAAATGATACCTGAGTTTGATGTGTTTAGTTTTTGAATGGAATGCCAAATTATTCGCAAGGTGTATAGCACTCTGGCTATCACTCCACAACCTATTATCCTCTTGCTTATTCCCCAGTTCTTCCATTAGTCTTTGCAACCAAACCATCTCTTTGCTTGCTTCTTTAGCAGCAACATATTCAGCTTCAGTGGTTGAAAGGGCAACTACGTGTTGGAGTTTAGAAATCCAACTAACCGCTCCTCCTCCTATAGTAAAGATGTAGCCAGTAGTGCTCCTTCCACCATCAAGATCACCTGCCATATCAGAATCTACAAAACCTTTCAAGCATATATTAGAGCCTCCAAAATTCAAAGAATAATTTGAAGTTCCTCTCAAGTACTTGAGTATCCATTTTACCGCTTGCCAATGTCCTTTTCCCGGATTACTCATAAATCTACTCACTACTCCCACTGCGTGGGCAATGTCTAGTCTTGTACAAACCATTGCATACATCAAGCTTCCAACCGCTGATGCATAGGGAACCTTAGCCATATGCTCTTGTTCCTTTTGTCTTGGGACACAAATCTTTGGTGAGTTTGAAATGCTTTGCCAATGGAGTAGCAACAGACTTTGCATTGTTCATGTTGAATCTCTTAAGCACTTTTTCAATGTATTTTGCTTGTGATAATTTTAGAGTGTGAATCTCCTTGTCTCTTGTTATCCTTATACCAAGGATTTTTTTAGCTTCTCCCAAATCCTTCATGGCAAAGGATTTAGCCAACTTATTCTTGAGCATTCTTATATCTTCCATAGTTGTTCCTGCAACTAACATGTCATCCACATACAATAGCAAAATAACATAGTTACCATTTATAGTTGCTTAAAATAAACACAGTGATCACTTTGACATCTTTCAAACCTTTGATTAGCCATGAACTTATCAAATTTTAAATACCACTGTCTAGGAGCTTGTTTTAACCCATACAAGCTCTTTTTCAGTTTACATACCCAATCCTCTTTACCTTTCACCTGAAAGCCTTTTGGTTGGTGCATATAAATTTCCTCCTCCAAATCACCATGAAGAAATGCTGTCTTCACATCCAGTTGCTCCAAATACAAATTTTCTATAGCTATAAGACTCAAAGTAGCTCTAATAGAGGTCATTTTTACAACTGGAGAAAAAATCTCATCAAAATCAATACATTTTTTTTGAGCGAATCCCTTGACCACTAGTCTTGCTTTGTATCTCTTATGCCCTTCATTCTCCTCTTTAATCCTTTACACCCATTTATTGGTCAAAGCTCTTTTACTTTTGGGTAGCTCAACCAAATCCCAAGTTTGGTTGTGGAATAAAGAGTCCATTTCTTCATTCATTGCAAGCTCCCACTTATTCCTGGTATCCATCCGTAATGCTTCCCGAAAACATTCTGGCTCACCAGCATCAGTATACAAAACATTATCAGAGAAACGTTGAGAAATTTTACTTATCCTGGTAGATCGTCTAACAACACTTTCTGGAGATTAAGGTGCTTGTTGTTGCTACTATACATTTTGATCTTCTACCACTTTTGGAGTTACCTTTTCTATGTGTCCATCAAGGTCTATGTATTCATCAATTTCCTCTTTTTGTTTCTTTCCCTGTAACCGATCTTTATACAAGTTTTTTTCATTAAATATGATATCCCTACTTCTAATGACTTTTCGGTTATCACAATCCCATAATCTGTAACCCAAGACATCAATACCGTAACCAATAAAATAACACTTTTGGGCCTTAGCATCTAACTTATTTTTGTTCTCTTTGTCTATATGCATAAAAGCCTCACATCCAAATACCTTAAGGAAAGAATAATTTACTAGTTTACCTGTCCAAAGCTCTTCCAAAATTCCTCCATCCAAGGCACTAGATGGTCCTCTATTAATCAGATATACTGTAGTATCAACAACATGAGCCCATAAAAATAATGGTAAGCCTGCATGTATTCTCATGCTCCTAGCATGCTCCATGATGGTTCTATTCATTCTTTTTGCAACCCCATTTTCTTGAGGTGTTCTTGGAACTACCTTGATTCTTCTAATTCCATTTTTAGAACAAAACACATCAAATTCTCTACTGCAATATTCTCCACCATTATCTGACTTTAGACACTAACCTTTTTCCAATTTCATTTTCAACTAATGCTTTCCAATTCTTAAAGGTATTTAAAACATCACTGTTATTCTTAATGCAATATATCCATGTTTTCCTTGTTGCATCATCAATAAAAAGTACATAGTAAGAGGAAACTCCAAGAGAAGTTACCTGAGCTGGGCCCCAAACATCTGAGTGCACAAGCTCCAATTTCTCTTTCTTCCTTTCCTTGCCATCCTTGAGAAATCTAACTCTCTTTTCTTTACCATAAACACAATCCTTACAGAATTCCAAATCAATATCTTTTAACTCAGGCAATAACTTTCTTGAATGTAAAATTTCCATACCTTTTCCACTCATATGGCCAAGTCTTTGGTGCCACAAAGATGCACTCTCACTTGTAGAAACTAAATTCATTGAGCAATGAGAAAAATCAGTAAGTAAATAAAGAGTACCCACCAATTTACCTCTAGCTACTATCAATGAACCTTTAGTAACTTTCCAAGCATTTTCTCCGAATGCAACCGTGTATCCTTCACCATCAACCTTACTTGCCAATATAAGATTTCTCTTTAAATCTGGTATGTGTCTCACCTCTTTAAGAGCCCATTGACATCCATTTGGGGATTTAATCAAAATATTTCCAATACCCATGATTTTACATGGTTGGTCATTTCCCAACAGAACCTATTCATAATCTCCATAAACATAATATATGAAGTATTCCTTATGTGAGGTAGCATGGAATGAAGCACCACTATCAATTACCCAATAATCACTATTTCTATCAAGAGATAATATTAAAGCATCTTGTAGAATTTGTCCAATAATATTGGCTTCTGAAGTGTTACCATTATTATCATTACCTTCATTTCCATCACCCTTTCTTTGCCAACAGTCCTTCTTAAGATGACCCTTTTTGCCACAGTGCCAACACTATAGCTTTCCTTTTCCACGTGATTTGGATCTGCCTTTGGATTTGCCACAATGTGAACTCTTGCCTCTTTCTCTTCCTCTTACTCTATTCTCAACAGTTAAGGCGGTGCTAGATGATTCTCCTATGGTTTTTCTTCTCATGTCCTCACTGAGTATCACACCAACCACATCATCAAATTCTAATTTATTTTAACTCGAAGCAGAGTTACTTACCGCCATTACCAAACTGTTCCAACTTTTCGAAAGAGAGCATAATATTAATAATGCCCTAAGCTCATCATCAAAATCTAATCCTACTGAATGCAATTGATTAGTGATAGTATTAAATTCATTTAAATGATCATGCACAGATCCTACTTCACTCATTTTCATGTTAAATAACCTTTTCATTAAGAATACCTTATTTGATGTCGATGGTTTCTCATACATCTTGGCCAACTTATCCATGACTCCCTTGGTAGTCTTTTCATCGAGAGATGTTGAAGGCTACGGTGGCTCCCAAGCACGACCTCACAAGTACCCAATGCCTTTCTATCAAGGAGACTCCACTCTTCATCAGACATAGATGAAGGTCTCTCTGTTTCCCCCTTAAGAGGTAAGTAAATATCCTTTTGGTACAAGTAATCCTCCATCTGCATCTTCCAAAATTGAAAGTTATGGCCATTGAATTTTTGAACTCTAAACCTCCCTTCTTTCGCCATTGCTCCCACTTGATCCAAAAATTCTCCTTCTGTCAAGTGCACCCAAAAAAACAACCGCTCTGATACCACTTGTTAGAGTAAATCACTATATAAAATATATTTATATAGAAAAGCAATTATAGTGTTTCAAAATTTAACGACAGAATTAACAAAATAAGACAAACACACACAGAAGAAGAGACAACGATTTTAACGTGGTTCACCCAATGTGGGTTACATCCACCGAGAATTTTTAGTCCTTCCTTTCTCAATCCAAGAAATAGAGGGTTACAACCTATAGCAAAAATCTGTTATAATTTCCTCTCTATATTTCCAAGGAATCAACACAGTAATTTTCTTATATTCTCTGCTTTTCCTCACAACTATATATAAGAAAAAAATAGAAAAACAAACTGCTTTTCTTAATACATTCCAAGATTAACATTGAGTTCCCAACATCTAATTTTGGGATAAAAACAAAAAAACTTTCCTTGGATGTCCTGTTGTAAATCCAAAAACTTTCTCTGGTAGACTAACAGACTAAATCTGGAAACTTTCCCTGCCCATCCTGTAGTAAATCCAGAAACTTTCTTTGTTTAGCCTCCTCATAATTAGGCTCCATTCCTAACACGACAGTCAAAACCTGCATAGGAAAATGAATCCAAAAGAGACAAAACAAACCAATAGAATGCATGGGAGGGATAAGGCATTAGAGATCCGAATGAACAACTAGAAATAAAACTTTTAAAAGTAGAGAAAAGCCAAGTGAAAAAGGGGAGGGTTGGAAAGTTTGGAAGCAGGACTATATGCGAAATGGATCTATTTTTGGATCTTTTCCTCCCATTCTGCTGGACTAGATGGTTACCATAGGATGCTAGGGTTGGCGTTTGTATATTGCATTTAGTGGGTTTATTGAAAATCTATTGTTTATCAATATATCGAAGTTTTTGCATATTTTAATGCATGTTTTTGGTTAATCTACTTGTTATTTTTTAATATATTGCATTTCCCTCAGAATATCACACCTCTTTGAAGGTTAGATTGCATAAAAATGGATCACTTCAATGTTGGTTTTGTAGGATACTAACATTTGTAGGTTTTATGGAGGTCTTCAAGTTACAACACAATTTTTATTTATGTTTCATTTTATTATTTTTTCTAACCCTATCTTTGCATTTTTTTTATAATTTTCAGAATCAAATAAAATATATAAAAAATGTAAAAATCCAAAAAGCAGAAGCATAGATTCACAGAATAAGCTCTAAAGTACCATATGGAACAAGTTTGATTTGGTTTTGAGGTAAAGGCAAAATTCCAAAATTATTTAAAGTTTATAGTTTTTAATAGGGATTTTGCAGTTTCAGTCTTGCATGAATTCATAGGTTTAAAATGAAATCATAATTTTCAAGCTTTACATTTTTTGTTCTTTAAAGCAATAAATTATTTTCTCTTTATGAAAATCACTATTTCATCAAAGAGAATAATTTATATGGCATTTTCAAGGCCATTGCATTTAAAGTTATAGATTACCTTCCCTTTATGAAAGTTACCATTTCATCAAAGGGAGGCTAATTTATAAAGTAGTTCAAAGGATATTACATTCAAAGTTGTTCATTTACATTCATTTTCTTTCATGCCCAAAGCAACATAAAAATGAATCCACACATCAATTTTCAGATTCACGTTTATAGGTAGATTATAATCTCTTACTTTATGCTTAAAGTATGGTTTAATGAAAGGATAAAATTGGTCAAACTTGCTTAAAAAAAGAAGAATAAAGCTATCTAAAACATTTCAAGATAAAAGGAATTTCATTTCTACATCATCGTCATATCAGGGCCAATCACATCTATTCTTATTTTAATATCCATGAAAAATAATAGCATAGCATAATAATAATAATAATAATAATAATAATAATAATAATAATAATTAAAAAAAAACTAAAAAGAATAATCAGATAATGACAAATATTATCATGTGTATATCGATACACGATATTTTATCAAGTTATATCTTTTGGTAATTTTTTATCTTTTATAACCTTCAATAGATGTGTTTTAATATATAGGGTCTGCGGTATGCAGGCGTGGCAGTGGTCATTTGACATCAACCACATGCCATGGAAGACGTGGACCGAATTTCAAGGATGGAAGAAATGAGGACCATGTCGAGCGATGAAACAACACGTTGGATACGCAGATGGGAGCTTCAGTGGGGTATTCAGTGCTCACATAGATAGATTTCAAACTCGGGTGTTCAATTTAAGCTGTACATCGAGTTCATCGATGGTGAATCGGATATCAGTGACAACGAGGAAATTCTAACATGAGACATTGCTATAGAAATCTAGTAGTGGAAATTTTCTAAAGGTTTGGAGGTTTATAATTAATCTCCAGTAGTGACGAACAACTTACCAAATTTATGGGAAGTGACCATCAAATATGTGTTTAGAAAGGAACATTGAGTAGATGAGACCAATGTTGGTATCTTTTAACCTAAAGAGTGCAGGATCATAAGGATGTGCATCCAAGCTTCACCAGTCGGGATGGTAGAACGGTATCCTCTTTAGCATATCAAAGTTTGAGATATTTTTAACAATGGTAATTTCAAAGAGTGGTATTAATAGTTTGTTGGGATGATCATCGTCACTGTATGGTGGATACATAGGAAGAGATTATAAAAAATGTAGAGATTATAAAAAATGTAGTTGTTCTATTTGAAGGATAGTCGAGAGAACAACGAAGAAGTAATGGGATGGCTGGTAATAGGCACTGGCAATCATAGAATAGCAGATGGCAAAATAAAATTTGCATCTCGTGGACGGTAGAATGGATATAGACTCCCGACCTTAAGGAATAGTGCACGTATTTGGCGTCACCATGGACTGGAATGGTTGGGGAGAAAAACATAGTCGGATAACGGTATCATAAATGGACGAAGATCACGACAAAGATTTTCGATGTGGTGATGTCATGGAATATATCAATAGTAGACCTGGTGGATGAAGTCGAGCATGCATAGGTAGATGCCAAGATGTTAGGACTCTCCATTAATGTAATTACAAAAAGTGATTCTATTAAAATAGTGATCTATCCCATTTCATTGTCTTTCCATTTCATTTCATTATTTCAAGTTGTTAGGAACTAGGTTCCTACCATTTGGTATCAGAGTTGTTTCGATTTCCTACCATTTAATATCAGAGCTGTTTCGATTTCATCACACTTTAACTGCCAAAATTATTCTAAAAAAATCACTAGTATTCAATTGTTTGAATGGGCAAGGAACAAAAATGAACGTTGGTATTCACTGTTGTAGGCATTAATTAACGGTATTTACTGTTGTAGGCATTAATTAACCTACTGGCATCTCACAACTTGTTCAAATTACAAAAAAATAAAACTACGCAAGCATTATCTTTTTTTAGTATCATTTGGCGTCATTCGTACCAAGTCGTTGGGTATCCGCAATCACGTTCGTAATTAAGAAGAGAAGGGTGAAATTTCAATTAAATTAGAAAGGATACGTGCATTGAAATTAATATAGACCTGCAAAAAATAATTATTAAACTATTGTAAGTCAACCAGTTTAATTTATTAAAGCTCGCTCCCATATTCAGAAAGACGTGACGATATCCATTCAGAAGAAGAAAAAAAACTCTTCAAACGATTCACCATAATACTCAGATTGGGCGATGGTCAAGTTAATTAGCATCCGCTCGTTTTTTAGATATGTTATCAAAATAAATAAAAAACCCTAAATTGCTCGCCAATACGTCATTGAGTGTCCGCAATATAAATATTGGTTATTAAATTATACAATCAAATTACTAAAACTAAAGATTCAATCAACCATTCGTCAGGTGGACAAAATTTTAATCATTGACATCACCAGGTGGAAAATATTGGAATAAACTTGGATAAATTTTTACAGTGTGATATCCGAAAAACGGTGCTGTGTACTCGAGCGTGCAAAATCTCTCATTTTCGATCGCCATTTCCCAACAAAAGACACTGTCGTACAGCGCTATGATATTGCTTAATGCACCAAGCTTCATGGTCAAAACAGGAGCTATGGTCAAGGATACTACGAAGAAAAACATTCAATTGGAAATTCAGGAGCTACTATTATATATAATTTTTTATATACTATAAGGTTTAAATTTTTCTACGTCATCCGTGTGCATCCTTCTCCCATGTGCACTCTGCACTCACTGCGCTGTTTACATACCTGCGTGCCCTCAAACCAGCAGACATCCTGAAATGTCTGGTAAAATTAAATAGTTATAACCTAAATTATTTACATTTCTGACAACCAAAAAATCATCCAACACCAGCAACAAAGGTGACCATTGGGTATTTTGCATCAGAATGAGAGTTGCAGTAGACATCACTTGGAACATACGGAGTCATTTTGAAACGTCAAATATTTCACTGAAACAGTAAAATATCTCACGTCGCCGATGCGTAAAATCTTCTTCAACCCATAAAATACCAACCAGATTCAAAGAAAAACATAATTCGCGAAAGAAATTTTAAGCCTACGGTGTTCAAGGAATATCAGGCAAAATTGTCATATTCTGACAGTAATAAATTAACAAAAGCTAAGGTTTAAAAGTAATTTTTTGTTTCTTCAAAAAAAAAAAAGTAATTTTTTGTTTTTCTGGTCACCAGCATAGGAAAGTTGAAATCAACGTCAAAATAGAGAGTAATACAAACCTTGTGGGCATAAAATTAAAATACAAACGTCAAGAATTTGTTTATCCTCAAACTAGGCGATAGCCTAGAGAAAAATTCAAAGATTGCATAAAAAAAAATCACACATAGTCTGAGACGTTTTAGGTAGTAACATTTTTTGTGACTAAACATAGGGAACAATACAAAGGTCAAGTAAAATAATAGCAACATAAAATGAGTAGCATTCTACTTAAAAATCCAATCCAAGAGAGTGTCATAAAATTGCTATCAACAACAAAGACGATAGCTCAAAGAAAATCTTGAAAATTATGAAAAATTAGGATCAAATCAGTTCAGAGACATTTTTCGGTGGCCATATAAAACTCCGGTGAAATTTTACAAGTTTAAAATATTTAAAATGAAATTTTAAACGAAATCTCGGCACCGACAACGAAATCCGAAATCGAGAAAGCAAACAAAAAAAATAGTGGAAGGGAATTTAGTCCCACATCCACTATGCGAGGAGGTTTTACATAATTCAAATAACCCCAGGCACGTAAAATTTTAGGTGATATCTGGTCACCCACTGCCAAAGCTCGTGCGTACGCATATACCCACCTTAACTATGAAACACAGTTGATTCACTTGCCACTTGTTGATTGTTCGGTTCTGTGTGCTTCGAAATTCATTCCAATCATTGCCGACCTAAATTTCGAGAGCAACTTCTTGCAAAAAAAACTGCCAGCAACTTTTAAAACAATTTGTTGCCAAATTTTGACGATGATTTTTAGCAAATTTTTGTTAACAAATTTTGCAATATTTGCTTGACAATAATTTTTTGCAATTTGCTAGTTTTGCTACAACAATTGACAATTTTTATTGACAACAAATTACAACAAATTTTTTTGCCAAATTGACGACCAGTTTACGCCAAATTGTTGACATGAAATTGACGATGACTTTTTGACAAAAAAATTATCGACAACTTTTTGACAAGCAATCGACACAAAATTTTATTGACGGAATTTTTTAGCAACTTTTGTCGATAACTTTTTCTTACATTTTTGTGACAATTTTTAGCAAATTTAGTGACAACTTCCAACAATGACTACGAAAATGGTCGATGGCAGAAGATCTCACGACTCCAACATGCTTTTGTCGATTAACCTCACCACCCTTCATTAAATCACTTTCGTGCGTGCGTATCAAAATCAGTTCAAAGATCTTGTCAATCACATCTTCTCATCCTTTAATCCACTAACGAAGCAACTTATGAGAAATGAAGATCTCACGACTCCAACATGCTTTTGTCAATTAACCTCACCACCCTTCATTAAATCACTTTCGTGCGTGCGTATCAAAATTAGTTCAAAGATCTTGTCAATCACATCTTCTCATCCTTTAATCCACTAACGAAGCAAATTATGAGAAATGATTTCTCATAAGTTGCTTCGTTAGTGGATTAAAGGATGAGATTAGGAAGGAGGTGGAAATATTCCATCCTCGCACCCTGATGCAGACCTTTGGATTAGCTTTGTTAGCCGAAGATAAACTCAATGTTCAACGTCGATTAGGAAAACCACCTATGGGGAAATCACAAACCACTTACACCACCCCCAAACCTAACTGAAATTTACCAATTAAACATCTCAACTTTGAGGAAATGAAGGAACGGCGAGCAAAAGACCTTTGTGATAATTATGATGAGCAATTTGGACTCCACCATAAATGCACTATACTAACATTGCATTTATTGAAGGAAGTTGATCCTTGTAAATCCATAATAGGCGAATATGAGGTAGATGTGCATTTATTGAAGGAAGTTGATCCTTGTCAATCCATAACAAGCGAAGATAAGGTAGATGCATAATTATTGAATGTAGTTGATCCTTGTCACTCCATAGAGAAATAATATGAGGTAGGCATGTTTGAAGTGACAACTAAAGGCCATACATGCACTCTACGAGACATACACACAAGTTCATTACCAACTATGAGTTCTCACCATATGAATAGACTGATTTAGAAAGGAGGCAAAAGAGTGAGTGCATATTTATTTTCCCTTCATTGTACACAAGAATAACCAGCTACAGTGGAAGCCCACAGTCATCACAATCCTTCAAGTTTTCCTGGCCAGCCACCACTAAATATTCAACCTTCAATATATCCCTGCCTCCTAAAAAATGACATTAAACTTGTGCAAGAACTTGTGCAAATACTTGGAAAGTGCCTCATCAATTTCAATAATTTCCTTAGACCCAGCTTTGAGGACAAAGCTATCTTAAGGAGGGTGGTATGTTAGGAATATAATCCTCACATTATTTAATCCATTAATGTAATTATGGACCAACGTGTGCTTTCACAATCACAACTCTAGGTAGATTTATATATGCATTTCGTGGGTATCTTCAAACCATCCATTGAAGAACAACTAAATATTTATTTATCCATTGGTTGGTATTATCCTCCAGTATAAAAAGTGATTCTATTAAAAAATGATTCTATCCCATTTTATTGTCTTCACACTTCATTTCATTATTTTAGGTTGCTAGGAACTAGGTTCCTACCACAAGACATCTGTCATAGACCGAGCTAGACTCTTCGATAAGTTCAACAACATTGTTGCTTGTATGTTTTCAAAGTGCATAAATTATTAATGTAGAGTGTGTGTTCGGAGATGAGGTGAGGATGTAGTACCATAATGAGGTATAGTTCACTGCAAGAGTGCATCACAACATGAGAAACATAGGAAAACATTAGCACTATAGATAAATATTCAATTGATATGGATTAGCTAGACCAATGGTGGATTATTCCACATAGACATCATGGAGCTCCAATTCAGCATAATGATATGTCTATCAATGTTAAATTAATGTATCAACCTTATGGTAGTGATGTAAGTTTGAAGGTGATGATGCCTCACAGTCACTAGAATTAATAGCAGGCTTGGTGGTACGTTTTGTGATATCATAGATGGGTAAGGAAGTTAGTGACAATACCATTGGTGCATATGGAGAGCAATGATGTGGTAAAGCACATCATGTGGCACCAATTAAAAGTTAGGTATTGGCTACGTAGACATTAACAAGGATATAAGTTGTCAACCATATAGTTTTAGACCAAGATTTTTGGAAACCTTTGTAGTATTGACAAATATAATATTGTCATAGATGTTAGTAATACACAAATCCAATGTGAGGTGAATAAAAACCTTGATGGCAGAGCTCCGAGCATTGAGGGGATGAGAGGTAAAATTATCAATCACCACATAGGACTATTCATGGTAGCTACACCAGCTAACAAATTAAAGCATAAAGGAACCGTTGAAACAAATAAAGGTGTAGTGATAGTGTCTAGGTCGAGAAAAACATGGTATGAGGGCCCTTTTAAGCTATTATAGTTTGTGTATAATGAATATTCTAACAAGTTACCGATGGGAATATTTCCAAAGGAACTGTATAATGAGGCAACAAATTCAATAGGGACAGTGTAGGTGGGCACGGGTATTCATCGAGCATTTTCATCATATTCCTTATTTTTAGGCACAATGAGGAGTTGAATCCATTAGACATGTAATTTGCATAAATATTGTCAGTATTAAGGTAAGCAAGGTTTTTTTTCACTCACCTTGGCATTACTATGTCATCATATCAACTCTTCAATGGATAGAAGTTGGTGTTTTAAAATTAATATATTTCATCACTTCCAAAGAGTGCTCATCGCGATCGCCCATAATCTCAAAGAGTGCAATATGAAAACCATAAGGAAGGTCACTAAGGATAGGGTCATTTAAATTAAAACAATGTTGAATCATGTGACTAATAATTCCATGAATGGACGTTTTGAAAGAAACATTATAAATTAAGCGTTATGAAGAAAAAAAGAGGGAAGAAAATGATGGTTGAAACCTGTGTAGGAAAATGAATCCAAAAGAGAAATTTCAAGCCAAGAAAATACATAGGAGGGAGAAGGCGTTAGAGATCCAAATGAAGAACTAGAAATAAAACTTTTAAAAAGTAGAGAAAAGCCAAGTGAAAAATGGGGGTTGGAAATTTTGGAAGTAGGACTGCATGCAAAATAGATTTGTTTTTGGATCTTTTCCTCCCATTCTGTTGTACTGGATGTTTACCATAATATGCCAGGGCTAGATTTTGTATCTTGCATTTAGTGGGCTTATTGAAAATTTGTTGTTTATTAATATATTGAAGTTTACGCAGATTTAATGCATGTTTTTGGTTAATTTGTTTGTTATTTTTTAATATATTGTATTTCCCTTAGAAGATCACACCTCTTTGAAGGTTATATTGCATAAATATGGATCACTTCAATGCTGGTTTTGCAGGATACTAACATTTTTAGGTTTTATGGATGTATTCAAGTTACAACACTCTTTTTATTTCTATTTCAATTTATTATTTTTTCCAACCCTATCTTTTCATTTTTTTTATAGTTTTCAGAATCAAATAAAAAAATATAAAAAATATAAAAATCCAAAAAGCAAAAGGATAGATTCATAGAATAAGCTCTAAAGTCCCATTTAGAGCAAGTTTGATTTGGTTTTGAGGTAAAGGTAAAATTCCAAAATTATTTAAAGTTTACAGTTTTTAACAGGGATTTTGTAGTTTTAGTCTTGCATGAGTTCATAGGTTTAAAATGAAATCATAATTTTTAAGCTTTACATTTTTTGTTTTTTAAAGCGATAATTACTTTCTTTTTATGAAAAGCACTATTTCATAAAAGAGA
The DNA here is from genome assembly GCA_028583015.1 of Wollemia nobilis. Classification (NCBI taxonomy): domain Eukaryota; kingdom Viridiplantae; phylum Streptophyta; class Pinopsida; order Araucariales; family Araucariaceae; genus Wollemia; species Wollemia nobilis. The sequence goes on along the minus strand of JAQPPZ010000349.1, from coordinate 3,188,271 downwards.
ATAATTTATATGGCATTTTCAAGGTCATTGCATTTAAATTTATAGATTACCTTCCCTTTATGAAAATTCCCATTTCATCAAAGGGAGGCTAATTTATAAGGTAGTTCAAAGGCTATTACATTTCAAAGTTGTTCATTTACATTCATTTTATTTCATGCCCAAAGCAACATAAAAATGAATCCACACATCAATTTTCAGATTCACGATTTATAGGTAGATTCTAATATCTTACTTCATGCTTAAAGCAAGGTTTAATGAAAGGATAAAATTGATCAAACTTTCTTAACAAAGAAGAATAAAGCTATATAAAACATTTCAATATAAAAGGAATTTTATTTCTACATGGTGGTCATATGAGGGCCAATCACATCTATTCTTATTTTAATTTTCATGAACAATAATAGCATAGCATAATAAAAATAGCACTAGCCCAGGCCCCTTTTTAACAATTGTTTTGCAGAGCACTAAGGTCTTCCAAACACCTATCTCACAATCATACATACACACATTAAGTAAAAGGAACCTTGGATAAATGTTGATTTCTTTGCAAGAGAGGGTTTTCTAATGAAAATCCTAACTGTGAGTGTGGTTTTGTACTTGGGGAAAAATTACCACTCAATAGGTCTTCCATATTGTAGCTTCTCAAAACCTTCAATGAGATCTTCCTTGATCTCTTCAATATTCAACTATGGTAGTTTTGCAATGATATATTCTCCTTGGATCTCCTAAATATGTTGCTACGGAAATCTTGCATTAGGAATTCATTAGTCCTTCTCTATTCTCAATATTCCACTATGGAAGTTCTTCAATAGGGCTTTCTATGGACCCCTTCTTCAATGTGAAGCTTTCAATCTTCAATGGAGATAACCCATCTCAAATCTTCACAAAAAATCTTCTCCTTGAGACTAGATCTCTTCTCCATCTCCAACTTAGAGTATTCAATGTACAAATATTTCAATGGGACCTTTCTCCTTAGACCTCCAAATATTCAATCTCTATTTTTATGCAACAAATAACTAATCCCTGCATGAGGAAAGTGCATAGAATTTTAGGCAATGAAGGTAAAATCCTTTTCTTATGTTGTAGGAAGTTTCTAAACATTAGAAATAGATTTTTTTCTAAATTTATAAAAAACAATTTTTACTATTTGGATTGCCAATCTAGTGGATTCAATGCTAAGTTCTAGTCTTCACAAGTTTTTCTACAACTTTTTGGAAAAACTCTAGCCAATAACAATTTTTAAAAATCTGAAAATGAGATTTACAATCTCCTCTCAATCACCCTTGTGGCTCTCTCTATTTCCTATTTATCTACCTAGAGCTCCTTATATCAAACAATCTCTTATGGTGGTGTTTGCATGCAATGGTGCACAATGATGGGTTTGGTTTACAAAGAGCAAATATGGAATAATATTTATGATGATCCCTTGTGGCTCTTGATCTATTGTGGCTATGATACCATTGTTAGCTTTTGAATCTTTAAACCTAAATAAAATGCAACCACAATTATGGAAATAAGCATGCAATGTTATAGCTATGATAATGGTTAACTAATATGCATGAAAATATTATATAAAACTTGGTACAATGCTCATATAATAAATCTCACAAAAATATGCAATGCTATCCAATGGAGGTTACAACCTTTCCATTCTTGTATAATGGATTTGCATTTTATCTACTACTACTCAACCTACACACTCCAAAATCCTCTCACACTTCTACTCTAGGAAGGCCTGTTTATAATGGCATGCAACTATTTGCCTTCAAGACACCACAATATTCTATTCTAAGACTCATGTACATGTAGACTTCATGAACATTTACAATCATTGCACATTCTTACACTTGTGCATTCATTACATTATCTTAATAAAATATTCAACTCCTAATATAAATATTTTTCCATGATGGTACATTAGTAAGGAACCAAATAATGTAATATATTCCAATAAATTAGAGGTAAAATTATTCAATCCTTTATTCTTTTTCGAAATAAACAAAACTATTTATTCCTTTATCTAATTTATAAACTATGGAGCTTTTCATTTCTTTCTCCATTCAAAATGGTAAAAGAGAGAATTGAATAGAACTTTTAAAGCATTTATATCCTCAATATTGAATTCAATTTAATTCAAACCATAAGGGCCATTGATCATTACAAAAATAAAATACCTATACTAATATTAAACATTAGTATGGTATTTAAGTGGACTAAGGATTAATGGAACCTCTATATCCATTAGTCCTTTTCGAAGGGGATTTTTTTCCAATCCCTTTTACACACAACACACATGTAACAAAAGTGAGCAATAAAATGCATGTATATATGAGGTTATCCATTCATGTTACCCTGAGCTATCATAGTTACCATTCCATTTTCAAGTAATTTGTTCTCAGTGGTCGATTCTACCTCTTGCACCCACAAATGTACCTGGTCCTACACATCAAAAATTCATCACAATACCATATTCTCAAAATATAAATAAATATAAATAGCATAACCAAAAAAATCATCAAAACTAAGTATCAAGTTATCATTGATCAACACATAGTATTCCATGCAAAAATTCATGCCAAGGTGGGTCATGACATACTACCTCCCTTGGGCTAAATACAGTCTCGTGTGTTACTTGGTTATAAACAAAAATGTTATTACAATATTTAAATAATAAGGGGAAGTGTTTCTTCATATCCTCCACTTTCTCCCAAGTAGCATTTCACTCAAAAAAAGTCTCTTGTTGGAACTTGCATTGTTCTAGGGTTTGTTTCCACATTGACATGGAATGAAACTCTAGAAAATTTACCAACATCACTTCAATAGCCTTGAGGTTTTCCATCTACAATTTAGAAACATCCCACACATGATCAGGATCATCAATATACCTCCTAAGTGGGGATATGTGAAATGTGTCATGGATTTTTAACAAGTTATGTGGTAAGGCGAGTCTGTATGCAACTAGGATAATATTATGAGTGATCTCAAAGGGTCCAAATTTTTGAGGATCTAACTTTATGGATTTTATGGAACTTTTCATTAGCTTAAATCTTAAGAAAACCCTATCTCCCACAAAGTATTCTCTTGGTGATCTCTTCATATCAACATAGCTTTTTTGACGATCGACAACTTCCTTGAGCCTTTTCTTGATCACCTTTAGCTGACCTTCCATTTCATTAACCATGTTCAGTCAAATCATAATTCTATCCTCTAAATTTTCCAAAGATAATATCATGATATAATTTTTGCCATACAAGGCATTGAATGGGTCCATCCCCAATGAATAATGATGCCCATTATTGTAGGTAAATTCTACAAGGTGTAGGTAGTCTATCCATCAAGACTTTTAATCTAGGCAATAATTGTGAAGCATGTCTTCTAGTACTTTGTTTACCCACTCAGTTTGACCATCAATATTAGGGTGATATGCTAAGCATATATTCATTTTTGTGCCTACTACACAATGTAGAGCTTTCCAAAATTCAAAAGTGAATTTGGAATCCTGATATGAAATGATCATTTTAGAAATCCCATGTAACCTAAATATATTTTTGGAAAATCTATTAGACACAACTTGAGCATTGTCTTTGATATTTCCTAGTATAAAATGCATAACCTTAGTCAATATATCGACTACCACAAAGGATTACATCATGTTGATACCTATTATTTTGTAAACCTACTATGAAGTCCATAGATATAACCTATCATTTTTTTGTATGTATATCATGTGGATACAATATCCTTGCTAAATGTCTACATTCAGCCTTCACCTTGTGGAATTCTAAGCAACAAGCAACAAAATCAATGATATCCTTCTTCATTCATGTTTAAAAGAAGGTTTTTTTCATATTCTCCCTCATATTGGCCCCTCTAGGATGAGCAGAGTAAGGAGATATATGCACCTCTTGCATGATTAGTCTCCTTAAATTTCCTATCTTTGGTATGACGATTCTATATTTATAGCACAAAAGACTATATTTCATGCTAAAATCCTTATTTTCCCTATATTTATGCTCATTTTGACCTAAATTACTTTGCAATACTCATTTTGGGTTTGCATCTTCCTGACTTGGTCTAATAAATCTACATGGCTCTAGGTCAAATATGCTATGTACCTTCTACTTAAAATGTTAGCCACCTTGTTTTTTTTTTCCTTTGATATATTTAATATCAAAATCATACTTAGCTAAAAACTTGACCCATCTTCTCTATCTCACATTGAACATAGGTTGGGTAAATATATACCTCAAGCTTTGATGGTTGGTTCTCAACTCAAGGGGTCTCCCTACCAAATAATTATGATAGATATTTAGAGTGAGCACAAATACTGGCAACTCTAGATCGTGGGTAGCATAGTTAACTTCATGCTTCTTAAGTTTCTTTAACACATATGCTACTACTAAATCACCTTGGGAGAGCACTCCTCCTAGTCCTTCTAGTGATGCATTAGTGTATACTAAGAATTTTCCCTAAGTATATAGAATCTTGAGTATTGGTGTCGTGGTGAGTTTCTTCTTAAGCAATACAAAAACAACCTCACACTTCTTTGTCCACTTAAAATATTTCCCTTTCTTTTGTATATTGGTTATGGTAGTGGTTATTTTGGAGTAATCCTTCACATATCATCTATAACATCCCATCATACCCATGAAGATTTGCACTTCTATCACATTATTAGATGGTGGCCAATTCAAAATGACATCAATATTTTTTGGGTCCACTACAATTCCCTCAGTAGAAATTATGTCCTAGATACCATACTTAAAATACATAGAAATCACTTTTTGATATATTCCTAAAGATTTAATTCTTCCTTAACAACTCCAACATGATTCTGAGGTGTCTATCATGCTCTTTCCTATACCAGGAATGTATTAGAATATCATCTAAAAATACAAGGATGAATTGATATATATGTCTTTTGAATATGTTATTCATTAAATTTATGAATGTGATTAGGGAATTAGTCATCCCAAAGGGAAATACTATAAATTCATAATGCCCATATATACTTTTGAATGTCATTTTGTGAGTGTCTTCCTCACATATCCTTAATTGATGATACCATGATCTTAAATAAATCTTTGTAAATATTGTGTCATCATGCAATTGGTCGAATAGATCCTCAATCATAGGTAAAGGATACCTATTCTTGATGGTTGCTTTTTTGACCATTATATAATCTATGCATAGCTGCAAAGAACCATATTTATGTTTAACAAAGAGTACTAGTGCTCCCCATGGTGAAATACTAGGATTTATTAGTCCATTTTCCAACAACCCTTATAGTTGTACCTTCAACTCCTACATATCTATAGGGTTCATCCTATAAGGATATATGCAGATAGGTTATGCTCATGGCATTAACTCAATGGTGAAATCAAACTTGGGTAGGTATTTAGGAAATACGTACTTAAATTCTTGTAATATTGGGTGTTTCCCAAATAATTTTTTCTTCTAATACTCCTTTACTTCATTGAGTTTCACAACATAAACCATCCCTTCCTTCTTGATGGTTTTATTTAGTTGCATATCAAATAGCAACTGGGGTTTGAATGATCCTTGCTCACTATGGATCCTTTATCTTCCTTTACCCTTCTCTGAATACTCTATCCAACTATCCTAGAAATTGATTAAGGATTTATGATCCTATAACCAATCCATCCCAAAAATAATATCAAAAGCATGTAGCAGAGCTACATATAAATATCCTATTGTAGAACCACTGTATAGGGTAATTTATTCTATAGAAAAATATTAATCCATTGAGTAGGTTTATTTGGAACCATACTCAAACTTGCACCCTTATGCTAAATATCTAGATATTTATAGCATATCCCTGGCTATTCTAGAAGAAATAAAACTATTTGTAGCTCCAATTTCAATTAAAATATTTAATTCCTTATTTAAAATCTTACCCTTTAAGAGCAATGGGGTAGCTTGCCCTTCGAATTTTTGACTTCTAATCACAACATAGATCCTATGGGTACGTTCTTTTCCCTTTGCACTGAATGTTCTTGGTCCTAGTTGGTGTGGACATTGGCTAGCATAGTGTAGACCTCTATAATTATAGCACCTAACCTTGTGGTAATTGTTCCCCTATTTTACCCACCAGGACTAATTTTTTTTTTTTTTTTGTGGTTTAGTATTCCTAGTGTTGTTATTTCTCCTTTGAAAGTTCCTTTTGAAACTTCCCTGCTTCTCATCATTCCTATTTTTGGTATTTTTGAAGCTTCTACCCTTATTGTTCTATTATCCTTCCCACTTTATGAAACCAATTCTATTTCTCTTCTTGAGTGCTTGCTAATATTATTTAGATAGAACTGCATAGTTGAACTAAATATGAGATTCCACATTTTTAGCTAAATCATAAGCTTTATGTAGTGACTTTGGCTCATGCATATTTACATCATGCCTTATATTAGGTTTTGTTCCTAAGATAAATTTATGGATCCTCATATTCTCATCATAAGTGGGTACATATTTCAATAACTTAACCAACTTCTTATAGTATACTTCCACTGATTTGGTCCCTTGTCTAAGGTTGAAAAATTCTTCAAAATTTGCCACACAAAATGCTCTATGATGAACCTTTTCTTGAAAATTGTGATAAAGTTCTTCCACTTTAAATCAACTGATTTGATCTTCTTTTCTTATTAGTAATTTTTTCACTAATCCAATACAACCCCTTTTAGATGTAGTGTTTCCCAAACTGTTCGAGTCCCAGGGGAGTAGTTCTTCATTGTGAAGTAAATTTCTAGCTTCCTTAGCCAAGATTCGACTACATCACCCTCCCCTTCTCCATAAAATTTAGAGGTATGGATATTTTTTATGTCCTTGGTCAATTCTATCTCTAATAGATTTTTGGCTTCTTGCTCTTCAATGGTTGGTTCATCTGCCCAACCTTTTTTCTCCTAGTATATGAAATCTAGTTTGCTAGGGTCTCTAGCAACTATCTATGTTGCTCCATTTGCTCTTGCATCATGGTGACCATTGTGGTGAGGTTCTCTACCTCTCTGTTAGAATTGCTTGAATTTTCATCTCGAGCTCTTTCCTCAAAATTACTCTATCGGGTCCACCTATTTTAAGGAATAGGTTTTTTTCTTTTTGTCTGTAGTTCCACTTATCTTGATCACATGAAAGAAATAATATAATGTTAGGTTAAAAATTCTTCCCTAATTTGTAGTATTAATCCTAGCCAAACATGTCATATACATAAGCTAAACACAAATTTTTCTTGCTAAGACCACCCTCATTCTACCTAGGATGGTACTCTAAAAACTAATATTTAACACCATCATTAATGGACACACTAACTATATGTAATGTGTCATAGCACACAAGCTACCCATCCTAGGTCAAATCTCTTGGAATTCTAGCAATTGGAAATTCTAAGTCTTCTTGAATTTGGCTTAAGAACTAAGAAAGGGCTTGAATAGGAAGATAACCAAATCCCTAGCACATTCCGTGATGATTCTAGTTCCTCATACTTAGATATATAATACCAAACTTAATGAACTAAAAAATCTAACAAATCTAACTAAGACAAAGTTTTTTCCAACAAATACTAAAAAGGGATTTACATAACCCTAACCAAAATATGCCAATCTATAGTTTAAATAACTATAATTTAACACATTAGATTGATTGTCCAATTTTTGCAAGCCAATATATCACCTTACTTAATGTATTAAGGATATGCCCATCCCTATACCATACATAAGTTTTTTTGTGTAGGTATACTAGGTATATCACAAATAAGCTATCAATTTCATCTCTACGATGAGCTAACTTATCCTCTTTGGTCAGTTAAAAGGGTATGCCCATCACTATACCATACACAAGTCCATCTATATAGATATACTATATATATTTCCAATAAGCTATCCATCTCAATTCCACAATGAGATAACTTATTCGCTTTGATTTATCTTGGCGATAGCCGGGTTGGTTTAAGCCTATAGGATGCTTTGTAAATCCACCTAGTTTAGTTTCTTTGAAGAGATCTTTAAATCAAAGTTACTCCAGGTTCTATCCTAAGGGATCCCATAATCCCTTAGGTTTTTTTGCTCTACTTCTAACATCTAATCATAACCATATTTAGATATCAATTCCAATTATCTAATTATATTACATCATTTAATATCTTTCTAATCTTACTTTATTTATAAGGATATGATTATTAATTCTATCTACTTAATTCAAAAATAAGTTAATATCTATAAATATTTTAAAGAAGATACTTAAATAAGATGTCAATATCTAGGTAAATCATTTTAAAAAATAGAATAGTTCATGAAACTATCATAACAAATATTCTTTAAAAACAAGTAAGAAATACATCATTCATTCATATGTTAAATTATTACAAAGACTAAGTATGGTAAAGGTACTTCCATACTTTTTTTTAAGAATAAGGACTACCACATTACCCAAGTAGGAGATTACTTAATGAGAGCTTACTCCATAATATGCTTCTATGAAAAATCTTTACCACCACATGCATCAGGTAACTATTATATATCAAGTGTCCTCCTCAGTCCTTGTTCTTCCATTTGTCAATTTATGGTGGTAAGGGATCAAAACAACTCATGGATCTTATGAAGCATGCATATGAATGTATCTACTATAATAACTTATGAATATATGCATTTATAATTTAGATGCCAAATTGCAACTATACAAAACTATTCAATGCATTCATTCATGAATCATTTTATCAGCATTAGAGGAAATCTGATACATCTACTCTTATTCTCATTAATAAAAGGAGATTCATACTATCAAACAAGGATAAATTCACAACCTCCAATTAATTAAACAAAGGCTCATGTTTTTCATCATACAAAACCATTTCTTTAATCCATTAAGGCCCCATACCCTTAATCAATTAAATACTTAACAACCATTTCTTTAATCAATTAAGGTCTCATATCCTTAACCAATTAAATACTTCACAATTATTTCCTTAATCAATTAAATGCTTATCAAAACATTTTTCTTTAATCAACTAAAAACCCATACTTTTAATCAATTACAAACTCATAAAATAAACATTTTTCTTTTTATTAGGTAATTTAAACATTTTTAAAGACAATAGTAACTATGCCTAACAAAAGTGGGGGTTTCATAGTTTTTGACTACTAATTAATAAATCAATTGACAACTACACATGTAGGTCAAACAACATGTGGGTGATCATAAACAATACACAAGACTTAACAACAAGCCAACAAAGGATTCGAGAAGGTCCATAGGCCCTAATTATTAGTTGGCCATCACCAAGCATGTCTAAATTGCATGTTTGGATACTAACATAGGGCATGTAGACTTGTTTAAGGAGCACCACACCTCTTTTTCCCACAAATGTGGGATTAAAATTTAACTTAGATTTTTAAAAATTACCCAAACATATTGCAACAAAAATTATTAACCAACCTCCCATGCTATCACATGTCATTTGGTGATAGGGCATCATAACGATGGATAATAACTAGTAGAGTTTACCACACCCTTAACCAAGACTTTAGCTTAGCTATCAATAATAGGACACATTAGTCCTTTTAGGTAGGGCTCACACCCCTCCCACTAAGCATGTGAGATTTAAACCTAGGTAACTAAGTAAACAAAAATGATGCCATATGACAAGTAGAAACTTGCCCAGATGTGGCAAGTAGAAAAACATGAGGATAGTGAAATAGCACCGAAAATTAATAAGATACCAAAAGGGGTTATTTCACTAAAAAAATTATTTGATACAGGGTATCAAGCAAAAATAGGGAAAATGTACCACTCCCTAAAGAAGCATGTGATGTAATCAACTTAGGGAGTGCAGAAAATCCATAACATGTACTCATTGCTAAGGCATGTACAAGTCAATAAAAAGAGTCTATCATTCATGCATTGAAAAAATATGTGGATTGTATAGCTTGTAATTACAAGGAGTTGAAAATGTATGATCATAATGTTATAATAAAAACATTTTCATTGAAACCTAACTCCAAGACCTTTAGACAGAGACACTAACCTGTCAACCCATTGTTAGAGTCCTTGATAGAGAAAGAAGTGAAAATATTGCTAGATGTGGAGATCATATTTCCTGTTAGACACTCTACATGGGTTTCCAACCTAGTTCCTATAAGAAATAAAAATGGAGAAATGAGGTTGTGCATAGATTTTAGAAATCTGAACAAAGTATCTCAAAAGGACAACTATCAATTGCCTCCCATTGATGAGATACTTCAAATGGTAAATGGGTCAGAAATGATGTAATTTTATATGGATACTCTGTGTACAACTAAATTCTCTTTCACCCGAGTGATAGGATGAAAACAACCTTTACAACCAAATAGGGAATATTTTCCTATAGGAGAATGCCCTTTGGATTATTGAATGTAGGCACAACTTTCCAACATGCCATGGGTTATGCATTTAAGAGACTCATAGGCAAGTGCATTATTGTTTATGTGGATGATATTCATGTCTTCTCTAAGAAGAGAGAAGACCAAATTAAGGATTTGAGAAAATTCCTACAAAGGTGTAGGGAACATGGGATCTCTAAATATGAGAAAATATATTTTTGTAGTCATAGATGATAAGATTTTGGGTCACATTGTTTCGAAAGAAGAAATTTCCATTGATCCTAAAAGAATATAAGCTATCCAAAAAATCCCTCATCCCCATAACAAGAAGGAATTAAGATTATTCTTTGGCAAAATCAATTTTGTAAGGAAATTAATTGTTGAATTTGCTGAGATTGTTAAACCATTGAATGGTATGCTAAAAAAGGATGTTAAAATAAAATGGACAAATGAGAGTAAGGATGCTTTCTAAGGAATTAAAGATGCTATTTCTAGGTCACCTATTTTGGTAAGTCCAGATTACTCAAATCCCTTTTCTATTTATATGTTTGCTTCAGAACATTCATTCGCAAGTGTCTTAACTCAAAAGGGTGAAGGTAATGTTGAAAATACCATCACTTTTTTGAGTTCCCATTTGAAAGATGCCAAGTTGAGGTATTATTTTTTTGATAAAAAAATGTATGCACTTGTTAAAACTATATAAAAAATTAGACATTACATTGTACATAGTAGGGTTTTTGCCATTCTTCCTAACCCTGCTATCAAAACCATGTTTTTGCAGAATGAACTAGGTGAGAGGAGAAAAATGGATTTCTACACTCTAATAATTTTATCTTGAAATACAACCTATGAAGCTAGTTCATGGACAAGGATTTTTAAAATCAATTGCTGAAATTGATCCTCAAATATCACGCCAACATTATATGGTAGAATATATTACTAAATATGATTGGTATGTAGATATTGTATATTTTTTATTGAATGGTAGCTGTCCATTACATCTCACTTCTACCCAAAGAAGAGCTTTATGTTTGAAATCTATAAATATTTTGATCAAATTTGGTGTTTTGTATAGGCAAAATCATGAAGGGATTTACCTTTATTGTGTGAACCAAAAGGAAGCAACCCAAGTGCTCAATGACTTCCATGGTAAGTATGGAACTGGACATGGGTCATCCAATGCAACAACACACCAGATTCTTAGAGTTGGATACTATTGGCCTCATATTTTTAGGAATGCACATGCTCACGTGTGATCTTTCCATACATGTCATATGGTGGCCAATAGGGAGAGAAACACAACCATGCCATTACAACCTATAGTGGAGATGAGTCCCTTTGCATAATGGGGGTTGGATTTTTTTGGGGCTATCAATACTAACTCTTTTGATTCTCATAGATTCATCCTCATAGCTAAATATTACTATACTGGGTGGACAGAAGTAGTCCCTATAAAACATGCTACCACTGATGTTGTTATTAATTTTTTAGAGGATTACATTATAACTCATTTTGGAATACCTAATGCAATAGTAAGTGAAAATGGTTCTGCATTTTCTTCTATTCGACTTACAAATTGGGCATATGATAACAAGGTAAAATTGAAATCTTCTTCCACTTATTATCTACAAGGTAATGTTTTGGTAGAATCTTCTAACAAAAACTTGTTTTCAATCATAAAAAAATTGCTTGAAAAGAATCCTAGGGATTGGCATGGTAAGTTAAAGTTTACTCTTTGGGCTGATAGAACTAGAGTGAAAGAATCAATTGGGACATCTCCATATCATATAGTCTATGGATAGTACCCCATTTTCCCCACTAATATAAAGTTACAAACTCTTCATTTTATGAAAGAATATCTTGTAAAAGATAATCAAACTAAAGCTCGATTAACCCACTTGATACATCTTGATGAGAAGAGAGAGGAATCCATGCTTCATTTTAGTAAACATCAATATGTAGTAAATATGTGGTTTTATAGAAGAGCTAAAATCAAAACCTTCAAGATTTCTGACCTAGTTTTATTGTGGGATAAAAAACATGAAAAAAAGGGGATCATGACAAAATTGATTGTTTATGGTTAGGTCCTTATCAAATTTATGAAATCCTAGGTAAAAGTAATTTCAAACATTATTTCAACCCATGAAATGTGTGATTGTGTATTATATGTACATAGGCATGCTTTTGCTTTCATTTTTGTGTGTATATTTTTTTTTAGCTAGGTTGTTGTTTGTTTTCTATGTTTTTTTTAGTTTTTAGGAGTTTTGTTTGTGGACCTTAAAGTCATATTCATGTTCCCATACATTTACATTTTTATTAGTTTCCATTATTGTGGTTTTGGTTTCGGGATGAATACTGACAAACTGGCATGCTTTCAGAATGAATAATGCAACCCATGACTCAAATGGAACTAGGAAAAGGAAATGAAGCTATTTAGTGATTATCCTTGGCTAAGTATACTAAGATGGTGGAATGTGAAACAATGGAATATTATGCCAAAGCTTCACTTTAATGAATCACATGAAGAGACACTTCTTGGGATTTTTGAAGGATGAAATAATTTTGGTAAACTGATTAAGGCTAATCTAACATGCTCAAATTCAAGTGTTACACAGGAATTTGCAAAAATATCCATAAAAGAATAACACAAGAAATGCAATGATTGAACAAATCAATCACCAAGTTTAAATAAACTCCACCAATGCTATAGATGCATGACTGGCAGTGCGGCAATGTTTAGACAAAAGCTTGATAAAAAAAAAGGTAGCATTGAAAAGCTTAATCAAATTACTCACTAAGTTTTGGATAAACCCCACAAGGGCTATGGACGCTTGACTTGTAGTGGGGCTATTTCCAAATAAATTATGCTCAAGAGATATTTTTCAAAATATTATTCAAAACAAGTTTTATGAGTAGCATTTCATAGCCTAAAGGTAAACCAAATGATGGAGTTTGGATGGTCCCAAGGATGTAAATTGAATCATAGTGTACACATCATGTGGAAGCAAATAATCCATTGGTTCTCATATGAAGCTATTGACCTTGCTTTCCTAGGATTTCACTGATTGGTGTATACATTTTTAACCTTTGGGTCATTAATTTTAGAACTGGATTTTTATCAAAAATGCTCAAGAGCATTTCCCAGTAGAGTCACCATTTATTGTGACTATCTCACAACTAACCCCAATATTGGGGACCCACTTAAAATTTGTTGAAATATTGAATTAATGGGACATGATTGAGCAGTTGGGTCCTCATTGTTGGTCCAATAGTTAGTGTGTGTTTTTATTGTCAATTTTTTTATTTTATTGATGACAATTTTTATTATCAATTTTTGATTTCATAGTTGACAATTTTTCTTTGTTTTATTGTCAATGTGTGTTTTATGTTTGTTGTCATATTTTGTTGGTTCATCAGATAATACGATATATTTAATGTTAAAGTTTTGAATTATGGTGTGATGAATTTAATTTTAAAGTTTTAGTTTTGAATTATGATTAATTTTAATTAAGGTTTTTCTTTAAAGTTTATAATTTTCTTGGCTGCCATATACCCTCTCATTTAAAATGGTGGTTTATGTTTCACAGGTTAAGATCCACGGGAGCGACCCAAGGGAAGGTGAGAGCATACAAAGAAGGGAATGTGGTGTCATGAGAGCGACCCCAAGTAAGGTGAGAGCATATGACAAAAGGGTTGTATGGTAGCAGGTAAATAAGGATACATGGCAAACATGGCAACAACTGATAAGAAAGGTAGGAGTAGTCAACGATGAGGGAACTACGTTCAATGCCAACATGAGAAAAATAGGATAACCAAAGGAAACTAATGTTATAATGGAGGTAGATTCCATTTAAATACCTCCACGTATCCTACACATTCAAGGTGGGATAAATCCCCCATAGTCAACAAAAGAAAGCATCCACCCACCACATGGAAGCATCGATGAAAGAGGATGAGTCACACATTGGCTGCCATGTCAGTGATAGGTGCTAGGTGGAAGGGACCATTTATTAGGTGAATATTCAATGGTTTTATCCAAAATATGGGATATAATACCATAATTACATGCTCAGAGTGCTCCCCAAACTAGATATGACAGACAATGATCCAATGGCTCCCACTGGTAGAGGGTAGCAAGGTAGATTCATAGGAGCCATTAGGGTTTGGTCTTATCTTTCTCTCATGTCTATTGAGACCATAAAGACATCCTAGCAGAGATAATATCGCACAAAAGAGATGCTTAAGTAGGAGGTAATGAAGCATAGGAGAATGAAGTTACTATATTTAAGGAGAAACGACCTCAATCGCCATTTCCTAGGCCCCTCGAAGCTAGAAGGAGAGGCATGTTGCAGTCAGGGATGCATACAAAGAAGTCGATGTCATAGTTAGGAATGTAGAGTGAAAGGTGTCAATGGAGTTTGATCCACAATTGGGAGAGTACAAAGAGGAGGTGCCCCAAATATTCATGACCCAGGTGGTCACCATTGTGGTAGAGGTATTCTGTTGAGATCCTAGTCGTTGCAGTTCAAATCATGGTAAGGGAGTGCGTAGGGTAATATTTTTGGTCGAGCATCGAGTGCCAAAGTGAATGAAGGTTAATAAAGATTAAATATTTTTATTGGTTGTTTGAGGTCATGGTGCTATAGGCTTATGAGGTCCAAAGATTATTTTTACTATACCCTAGGTTTTAATTTTTTTTTGAGATTAATGTATGGGTATAGGGAACTTAAAGAGATAGAGGGGAGTTATAAGGAATGCCATTTAGTTTAAATATTTTTGATATTTTTATTTTTATTTGTGGGTTCTTAGGAGTCTTGCAAGAGTTTAAAATATGATCAAAGTTGGAATGTTTCATTTCACATGATACTTCCATTTTTTTAGAAGGAAGGTGAAACGAAAAGGCTCCTAAAGACTTTAAATACTCATGGAAGCCCATTTTGAAGAGGCCGTAATTTTTTGTAATAAAGGATAAATCATTTTTATGCATACCAATCCCAAAAATTGCACCTTGTGAGAAATATTGAAGGATTTTTTTTTTGAGGGTTATTGTGTTAATGAATATTATTTTGTTTTACATCTTTTGAACTTATATATAGTGTTAAATGTTCTTAGGAGGTTACACTACGTGAAGGTTTATGTTGATGCAGGTTCTATTTTTTCTTAGAGTATAGCACTTGATCTAATATGATTGTGCAAATGCAGGTTTGATTAGGTTGAGTTACCCTTATATTGGCTCATGATATTTGGTTTTGCAGGGTAGGGGAGCATGAAACCATATTGTATTTGCATTTTCATTCCAGCTTTAGTCTAGTTTAGTTGTAGTTTCATTTTGCAAATTTTATTTTCTTTTACAAACCCCCATGATTTACTTTTGCAAGTGTTCAATATGAAACTTAGAATCCCAAAATATCCTATTTGAATCATAAATATGATCTGGGAAATCTGGAGTGTACATAATCCAAATAAGTAGTTTTACTAGCTCTTGCATTTACATTTATTTGGATCATCTTTCAAGGATATTAAAAGGAACAATTCTGCATAATTTTCACCTTGCATAAACAAGATAAAATCAATCTAGGAGGGAGGGTTTCTAACCTACTACTTCATATTAAGTGCAGATAAAGCAAATGAACGCTAACTTTCTAACTTTCTAACTTGCTAACCTATTGACTTCTAACTTTGCAATTAGTGGAACACTAAATCTGAAGATAAAATTAAACCTACTAACTACAAAGGCTAACTACAATCTCACATTAAAGGTGTAGATTTAAAATGAAGTGGACAATTCCACATCACTCTAACTTTGCATTTTAATATGAAGATAAAAATGAACCCACTAATAGGGATTCAGGGTAATATAAATTAATGCAAAGATAATAAATGAAGCAACACTTCATTTTATTAATTCACACAAAGGCACATTCATTGCAATTTAAGGAAATCAACCACAAAGCACAAATGAAATGAACCAACAAGACCCTTGTTAACATTTACTTACAAATCACTTGGTTATTCCTAGCATTTGTTATTCTTGATTATTCTACTTTCAATTACACATGTGCAATGCTTATATAGTGGAACC
The DNA here is from genome assembly GCA_028583015.1 of Wollemia nobilis. Lineage (NCBI taxonomy): Eukaryota > Viridiplantae > Streptophyta > Pinopsida > Araucariales > Araucariaceae > Wollemia > Wollemia nobilis. Next base: position 3,171,828 of record JAQPPZ010000349.1, on the reverse strand, counting down.
TTGGAGAAGTTGTTTTGTTTGTTTAACTTCTTTGCAAGAGAGGATTTTTGGATCAATACCCTGACTATGGTGGGATTTTACAATAGGGAAAAATATCCACTCAACATGACGTTATACACGTTTTGAATGAAGATCTGACTATTATTTGACATCTTTCTCAACTTTTAAAACATGTATTTGTGCCAACTGAGTGATTGAGATTTTTTTAAAGCTATGAATGGTTAGTTTTGTTACTATTATTCTACTTTCTAGATTTATCTCTAGCTTTCCTATTTATTAGTTCTTAGAATGCTTGATAACTCTCAATGTTTGTTATGACTAAATTTTTTCTCTAAGGTTATGCATAAAGGGTTGGCCCCAAAATGTTTTTATAAAAATTTGGTGAATTAGTTTTAAATCCAAGTGAATAGTGTTCAAACACATGTAGAAGGTATTATTAGGGGCAATGTTGGAAATTTAAACTTAAAATGGTTAAATTATTATAAAATTGGGGTAAATTGACCCAAAAATATATTTGCACCCAAAATTTTTTGGCTAATGGATCCTGGTCAAGGGTCCCAAATATTAGACAATTCCAAATTTTGAAAATCCAAATTTTAGCAAATTTGGCAATAAATAATCGTTATGCAAAACTCTGTTTTTGTCAAAAGAAAAGAAAGTTGGCTTGTTAGAAAATCTAGTTTGGTTTAAATTGCGAGAATCTCATGTACTATGTCTCTTTATGTTGCTAAATCCACACCACATTTAACTTGTCTTCTATTTTTTTTGCATCCCTTACATTAGCCTACAACCCCATTTTTGTTAGTTTGGCTAGGACCATACGAGTCGGCCTATTTAGAAGGATGACTCATATATCCCAATTTATGATCCATATAATCTTGGATAAGGTCTTGATGGTACAATTCATCCACTTAGGCATATTTTAGACCAAGAATTCTCATGATGAACCTCAGTTTGATTCATAGCCCTTATATTTTGTCTTCTCTTCACTGTAAAAATATTGAAATAATAGTCTATTTAGTGTTGTCTAATTGGATAGAAGGCATGGGAACTTGGTCAGGTGAGCATTGGATTTTGCATGTGGAGGAAGAGGGTCCAATTTCAAAAATTACACCTACCATTTTGTGACAAGCAATTTTCTCATTAATTATGCTATATAATGTTCTATAAGGAGGCACAAAAAATTCTACAAGGACTTGATGGTTTCCATGTTAATCATATTGAATACTTTAGGTTCAATATGTTAAGAGTTTAAACCCTTTTAAATATAATGTTGCATTTAGCTTTTGTCTTCACTAAGGGGTTTATTCATTCTTCTAGGTGGAGGCACCTTTCAAACCCCAATGTATGCAATGGAAACTTGGTTAGTGCAATGGTTTTAGGTCGCTATAGACTCAATTTTGATTCCCTTCAAGAAATTTTTTACCATTGCACTAATGTTCCAATTGGAATGGTCATATCCTATACCACATATTAACCTCTTTTAAATAGTATAGATATATATATACTCCTTCAACCGATAGAACTCCAGTATGTGTTAAACCATCCATTCAAGGATGATTGAATAGTGTAGATTAAAAGGGAGGCACCAAAAAATTAGTAGACATCAAGTGGTAGATTGATATTGGAAATAACATTTCTAAGGTTTGTGAGATTAATTTTTAATGCTTTGAGCATTATTAAAGAAAATATTTTGGAAGCCATAACTTCTGCATATAGATGAATTTGAACCCTTATTTTCAAATTGCACGATTTTTTGAGCTCTTTGCATTGATGATGTTAGTTCAAGGATCTATTAGAGTGTAGGAAACTAAATAATGCATGGTTGTTCTCAAAATATTATGCCCTACTTCAAAATGTAAAATTCATAATATGTTATAAAATTTGAATTTTTTGTCTATTTTGATAGGAGATACAATTATATTTGTAACATTTAAATAGTTATTGAGTCTTCCAAAGGAATTTATAAAAGGTATTTGGAATACTTTGTAATCACTCGTTTTGGGCTATTGAATAATATTATGCATGAATATCTAATCCATCATCATGTCGTATTTCTCTCATTCTTTGTCTACGTGGCTTGGAATTTTGTAATGACCCTATCTATTTCTCTCTTTCGTAAACATTTTACACTTTTTGAATAAAATTTGAGTGGAAGGATTGGTTTTGGTCATTTCTAGAAATAATAATAAAGTCCAACACATACTATAAAAAATTGACTATTATGGATTTTTAAGGGAATAATTTTAGTTAGTAAAAACATTAAATTGATTTCTTTAAAAGAAGACCACATTAAATTTAATTTTATGAATGTGGCATCTTGACCATTACCTTCTAATTGATATAATGAATTATCCATGAAATACAAATAAAATGGACTTTGTAAGCCTAGGAACTACATTGCAAAATATCAAAATTGGCAAAAATTTGGTGAAATACCAAAGATGTGAGCAATTCATTCCAAGAAGAGTGTTTTGCTCCAAAAGTGAATTGTAAAATAATTTTTCTAAAGATTCCCTCAAATATTTACTTTTACTAGGAGTATTTAGTAAGGAAGGCCACATGTCAAATTAGAAATATGTAGGAGAATAATGCCATAAAATCATATATGTTACCGCTAGGGAATATTTTCATCTATAACTATCAAGGTATATTGTCATATTATTATGTACTTCGTAACTCATGGAATGTGAAGCACAACATGGGTGATCCTATAGCTCATGGAAGATGAACCATCACACTCTTGTATAAAGAGATATGTACTTCATTATAAGAGAGAGATATGAAGTATTTTGCAAAAGTATTGGCTCATGGAGCTTGATATTGTGTGGAGTGGCTTCCTTCAAATAAGGAGAATTGTATGATGTTGCCCTACCTCAGGGGTATTATCAATCTCTATTTTATTGTGTGGATTAATATTATGCAATTTATTTTTGGATTCATGTTGATATTTTTTCAAATTGTTCAATGATTTATGGTTATGATAAAAAGAGGTTCATAACACCTTTCCTCATCAAATGCTTCCCTATTTCAATTTTTGGGAACCAAATGTTTATCCTTTTACTCGACATTGATGACAATAAATATTTCTTTAAGTGATAAAAAATTATTGACTAGGTCCTCCTCTATTTTAGCTTCGGCCATCACTAACTCCTCTGAAACAATTTGACCAGAAGAACCTTAAACTTTATTATATATAGTATATTTCCCTCTTGTCTCCTCAATTTCATAACGTGCCTTATGATTATCATAATAATAACAATTACTACATCAAAATGATACCCCAATATATTCAAGCTTTCGTAAATACATTCAATTTCATGATATGAACTCCATGTTATTTACAAACCCTAAATTGAGATCAATTTCTACTAACAATATTGCCCTACCTTAAGGGTATTATCAATCTCTATTTTATTGTGTGGATTCATATTGTACAAATTATTTGTGGATGCATGTTGATCAGTGTTATGCATAGTGGCAAATATTCACAAATTGGATGAATATTAGGATTTCCAAAATTGGAAATTAGTGAATATGAGGACCCTCGATGTCAGCCCATTTGCCTAAAATTTTTAGGACCAATTTTTTCTTAGGGTCAATTTGCCACAATATATATCCAAACATAGGTATATTTGTACTCATTGGAAACCTCTTTTTGATCCCGATCTAATGGTGGTATTTTTATGAAGTTATAAGATGACTTAATAGGCCAAAATATTTCCCAAATATGACCTTATGTTTTAGGGCTTCAAATACCCAAAATTTTGGTGTGAATATGATTGATTTGATTTCCTTAGGATTAACCATTATTCACATTGATTTCATTTAGGATTCAACATTTTTTTACAAGTACATTTTGAGTCCAATGCCTTATGCTTAACCCTAATGTTGATATTTTTGCAAATTATTAAATGATTTATGGTTATGAGAAAAAATTTTCATAACACCTTCCCTCATAAAATGCTTCCCTACTTCATTTTTTGGGAACCAAATGTTTATCCTTTTACTAGACATGACAATAATTTTTTTTTAAGTGATTCAAAATCCTTGACTAGGTCCTCCTCTATTTGATCTTTGGTTATTGCTACCTCCTCTAAAACAATTTGACCAGAAGAACCTTCAACTTTATTATATAATATCTTTCCCTCTCATCTCTTCCATTTCATAGCATACCTTATGATGATCATAATTATGACAATTACTACATCAAAAAGACACCCTAATTTATTCAAGTTTTCATAAATACATTCAATTTTTTGATATGAACTCCATGTTATCTAGTAATCTTAATTTGAGGTCAAATTCCACTAAGATACAAGCTATTGTTCTATAGATTTAAGTTTTCCATTTCTACTCCAAGAAAAATGTCTAAGGAGTTCCCAGTCTCACATAGCATTCTTTCATTTCAAAATTAAATTGTCAAAAAGAGTAGCTTGACTAGATAGGATGGGTATTAGTTTTCTTAATGTGTGGATCAAACCCAAGAGTCAATAATTTTAAATTTAAAATGTTAATCCCCCAACTCCATATTCCATTTTTCATGATTGTAGCATCTTTTGCCTTTTAGAAGATAAAAACCATCTAACCCTTTATCATCATATGAAATGTATAACTATAGTCAAGAAAATCCAACTAGGAATTCTTGATCCGTTACTGTTGAGTTTTTGGTTTCATGGAGTGACCCATAAATATTCCTATCAAAACCTTATATTTTAGTGATAAAAGTTTCTCTAACATTAGATCCTCACCTACAACCATTTGGACTAGTTACTTTCACAACTTTATACAATATATCTATATATATATATATATTTGTTTTTTTTTTTAAATTTTCCAATTTGGATGCACTACATTTTAGTGTTTCCTTCGGTTCATTTTACAACATTTCACTTTTTTTCTCTTTGTTGTATGCATTAGGATTAGGGTTTGAAATTTATTGGGCCTTCAAGCATAGGTTTGAATCGAGTCCTCCGTGTACCTTATCCTCCTTATGTCACAAGTCAAAAGTTCTTTCTTAAAGAAAAAAAAATTGAGGCCTTCATATATTCCTTAGGCTCTTTACTATAGTCAACTACAAATTTTTCATTCACCATTGACTTAGTTGTCTTGTCATTATTAATAATCAGTGGCCCATGTCTATAGTATTTGAGAGTTTCTATCAAATTATTATTTTTAAATATCCATCCTCCCCTCTCCTTCTTAGCTCTATTAACCAAATCCCAATGATGAGAGCCTCATTTTCTCAAGAACAAGCAATTGTTATTTTTTTTGTAGATCTTAGTAGTCACCATTTATTGCACTTCTATGATGATGAAAATCCCATCCCCAAAATTTTCAATGGCCCTACCAATACCTAGCCATCATTTAGGTTGTCCTTATTTGACATCCCTTGCTTCCTCTTCATGATTAAAAAAATTATTCAAATCTAGAATTATATTATGTTTATGGAGATTTCGTCTTTCACTACAACCCTAGCTCACAATTGTTGTAGCTCTTACATATTTTATAATATAACACAAATATGAGCCACAACCCATGAACCATGTATTTAGAGTTTATTTCCATTACAACCCTAACTCATAGATGACATAGCCCATGTCATCATGATGTTAAAGATTTTATTTTCCACTACAACCCTAGCTCATAGATATTGAAGCTTTTGTTCTTCATTGTATCCATAAATCATAGATGTTGCAATAAACATATCCATTGTAAGCCTAGTGCACAAATTTTGCAACATGTTTGTGTTTTACATTATAACATGGAGATGATCCATAGTATGTTTCATCATGTTTATGGAACATATATTCTCCATTGCAATCCTAGCTCATAGATTTTGCAACTCATGCTACTATATTTCTAAAACCTTTATTATACACTTCAAACATATATTATATATGTTATAGCTCATGTATATTAAATATTGTATGTCATCATGTTTATGGATATTGTGTTCTCCATTGCAGCCCTAGTGCATACATTTTACAACTCATGCTTGTAATGACCCAAAAATCACACAAACAAAAAATACAAAAAAATGAAAGAGTTTTTTTTTTTACTAAGGATAGGGATACATGAACCCTTCATGAATCCCTAACCCAACTAACATTTACCTAAAGTTTCAATCTCTTAAGTTTTCCTGGAAGTTACATCTCATGAAGTACCCTATCACAAGTCCATCTGTGTAGGTGTATAATGTGTCATTGTAGATAGGCCCATCTATTTTATCATTCTTGATGAGTTAGACCTATCACCATTAGTCCATATAAGGTATACATGCATCTCCATACAATACATAAATACTTTTGTGTAGGTATTCTACTTAGTATTGTGAGTTAAGCTATCTATATCATCTCCATGATGAGCTATCTTAACTCAGATTTAGTCTCTTCACAACTTAGTCCTTTATCTCCTTAAGGGGGTATCATTTCCCTTGGGTATCCTATGTTCACCCTAAGGGGTTATTAATTCCCTTAGGTCACCTATGTTCACCCTAAGGGGTCCTTAATTCCATTAGGTAACCTCTGAGTTCACCCTAGAACTCTAATCTTAGATTTCTTATCATCAAGCAATCAAAAAATGATATATCTAATCATTATAACAACATGAATCAAACAAATAATAATGGAGGAAACAAATCAAGCTTAACACTAAAGATAATCATTCACATAATATAACCAAATACAAAAATAAAGGAAAAGTACCTTCACTAAATCAATGAACACTCATCTCATTAGATCACACATGATAAGTCTTTCTTACTTTAAATATTATCACATTATCTGCATCAAGGATACTTCACACAAGTCTAGTCTATTTGATCATAAGTACAATAACGTTAGATACAAATACCTATGCTTTGTTTCCATGGAAATCCTTGCTTATCCTTGCTTCCCATTGGTTCTTTCAGGATAGTAGGGAATCGGGATACTCATGGTTCAGGATAGGCATACCTTTAAATGCATCTATTAATTTACTTCACCAAATTGCAACTATACAAAAATTCATTTAAGTTTCTAACCATCTAATGCATAATGGATATCATAAAAGAACCCTTAATTTTACTTTTACCTCTCAAGTTCCTTTAGAGAGTCATCCAATATGTACTTATTATATCAAAGTCCAAATTAAATCAAATTCATTCATGTCTTAAAGCATTAAAGTCAAGGTCCGAGGTGTAGACCAATTGGTTCATCCAAAACCCATAATGGGGGCGGAGGTCCAAGGTTCAAATCTTGGGCCTCGTCGGACTGAACGCTTGTCCCTTTCTTGGTTCTTTCAGTGACGTAAAAGGTTTTAAATGATTTTCACATGGTGGTTATAGGGGCGGACTGCACGAAGATCTGTGTGGCGGCTTTTGGGGTGGACAGCACAAAATACTATGGTGGCCATAAAAAGTTGGACAGCCTACCCGAATTCGTGGCGGTTACTGATTCCACCATGTAAATTCAAAAAAAAAAAAGCATTAAATTCTCATTCCCTTAACCTTTAAAACAATCCCTTTATTTTCATTCCCTAAATCAAAGCCCCATAACTTCAATTCAAAGAATAAATCTACATTCCTTTTTAATTCCCCTTTTTAAAGCATTAAAGTCCCATACCTTTAACCTTTAAAAATAGCATTCATTCATTCCCTAAATAGAATCCCCATAACTTCAATTCACAAATAAATTCACATATCTTTAATTTAAACTCCTAAGATATTCAACCTCAATCAAAGGGGTTTTCTTTAAAATTAAAAACCTTCAATACATTTCAATAAAATCAAAGGTTATTTCCTAATTGAAAACCTTACATAAATCTCTTATAAATCAAAGGTTCCTGTTAATTAAAACCTTAAATACATATCATATAAATCAAAGGTTCCTTTTAATTAAAACCTTAAATAAATATCATATAAATCCAAGGTCCCTTTTTAATTAAAAGCCTTCAATAATCCTATATGAAACAAAGGTTCCTTTTAATTAAAAATCTTCATTATATTTTATGTGAAACTAAGGTTTCTTAAATTAAAACCCTTAAACACATTTGACAAAATCAAAAGTTCCTTTTAATTAAAAATCTTAACTAAATTTCATAAAACCAAAGGCTCCTTTTAATTAAAAACCTTCTCTACATTTCATAAAATCAAAGACTCCTTTTAATTAAAAACCTTTTATACATTTCATAAAATCAAAGGTTCCTTTTAATTAAAACCTTAAATACATTTCACAAAATCCAAGGCCCCTTTTTATTAAAAACCTTATCTACATTTCATAAAATCCAAGGCTCCTTTTAATTAAAACCCTTATCTACATTTCACAAAATAAAAGGATCCTTTTAATTAAAACCTCAAATACATTTCATAAAATCCAAGGCTCCTTTTAATTAAAACCCTTATCTACATTTCACATGAAATAAAAGCTCCGTTCTTTTAAAAACCCTTAAATACATTTCACATGAAACAAAGGCTTTGTTATTTTAACTAGAACAGTTACACATCACCTTACCTAACACAGGGTTCACAACTAGAGGTCAACGCCTTCGAACATGGACAACACTCACTACTAATTACCACTGGTCTGTCGAAGCACTCACTAAGCTCTCACCTAGGTGTTCACTAAAGTGCTCATTGCATTTTGCAGTGCACAACGCACAACACAACCTATGGTGATTGCTCACATACAACACTCTCATGGTATAAGGGAGGTTTTTCTCTTAAACTACAACCATAGAGTGGTTTCAGTTAAAACACAAGATGCTTCCACATGGTGGTTTCACAACACACATAGGGTGATTCCTGTTTAAGCACAATGCTCCTCACATGGTTTCACAATACACAGGATGATTTCTATTAAAATAGAGCGCTCTTCACATAGTGGTTTCACAACACACGGGATGATTCCTATTAAAATACAACTCTCTTCACATGGTGGTTTCACAACACACTCATGGTGATTCTCACTAAAATATAGCACTCTTCACATGGTGGTTTCACAACACACATAGGGTGATTCTTATTATAATACAATGCTCTTCACATGGTGGTTTCGCAACACATACATAATGCTTCCACAAGGTGGCTTCTGTTATCACCCAACGCTCTTCACATGGTGGTTTCATAATACACACATAGTGCTCAGTGCTCACAGAGCATAAGGAGGTTCTCTCAAACAAATAGCTCACAATGCTTTCAAATGACATAAGGAGGTTCTCTCGAATACATAGTGCATAACACTTTCACACCACATAAGGGAGATTCCAAAACACATAGTGCACAATAATTTCACAGCATAAGGGAGATTCCAAAATACATAGTGCATAACACTTTCACAGCATAAGGGATATTCCAAAACACATAGCGCACAGTGCTTTCAAAACATAAGGGATATTCCTTCAAAAATATAGCGCATAACACTTATATGCAACAATCCCACATAAATTAAAACCGAGTTCCATATTTAAAGCAACCCAACTTTAACTCCCACGGAGATTGTAAATATGGTGATGTCTAGCTACCCTCCTCTTAGCCTCTGGTGTGTTCTTACTGTTATATTTGTCTCTCATCTACATATGCATCTTTGTTCTTGCTCTCTCCCCGTTCGTCTGCTCTCTCCTTCTCTCCGCCCATCTCTCTTTTCCTTACCTTCTTTCTTACATGCATGTCCGTCCAGGTGGCTCGTTCGTCATCCACTCAAACCTAGAGCTCCTGTATTCTACCTCTGCTCTTCCATGCAACATCCCCCATCCCTTGTGTGTTCTCCCCATATTTTACACATTTTGAAATTAGTATCCTCGTAGGCTATGCCATAGGGTTCGTTGCATAGGAAAGGGATGATTACATTTTATTTTTAAAAGATGAAGAATGACCCTTTTTTAAAATATCATTCTTATGATATTTATCAATATTTAAAATATCATTCTTAGGGAATCAAAATGAAAGTAATTCCAATTAAGCATGTGTTAAATCATATTATCGATGATCTACTAAAATGATCATAGAAGAATTACAATAAATATATCATTCCCATGGAGAAATCTAGTTGTCTAGGCCTTCTTAGGGATTGAAATGGAGAATAACAACTTCATGATGATGAATTTGCCCCAAATTTCCTTATGGTATTTTACTCATCTTTCCAGATTGCATGGATCGCAAGTCGTTGCAACCGACAAGTGTATAGGGTAAATAACTAGGTACAAGGCACATTTGGATTTTGAGTTATTTGATTTTTCTTGTTATTTTTACATTTTTGAGATGCACGTGGATGCACTTGCTTATATGATGTGATGTATAGATGACATACACTAGATAGCTATTTTATTTATGATGATGATATGCGATGATCTAGATGTTTAGATGTGCTATATTATGGATGCATATGGATGCAATGTTTACTTAAATGCATATTTGATTTTTCATAATGGAATGCATTTAATTTTATGACATTGTCACGATATGCTAATGTAATATATGTAATGCACTATTTACATGACGGTAATCTACTGTAAATGAACTTGTATGCTTTAATCACTTAAAACATAAGGAATGAATACGATATGTGTTTATCAATCTAATGGACGACACCACATAATGTATAAAAATCATGAATGTAATTGAAAATCCTTAAGATAAGAATGTAATCAATTAATCATCCATTTATGAAATGCAATGGTATCCAATGTTTATGATGCGAATGATATAATATGTCATTCGTTTTTATTTTGAAAATTTTAAAAATATGCATGATATAGTCAGTGGTCGTCTAAATATTATTTCTAATATCCATATGGTATCTATCCTATATGTTGATTGTGCTTTATATAATGATGTATCATGAATTCGATACTTTGCAATTTGATTATTTATATGGTTGCAATATTTGACATTTTTTTGCTATGGGAGAAATTTTTGAGGTTTTCCATGAGACTCAAACACCATAATAGACTTATCAAAAGTTGCACACTAACCATACTAGACTTCTGAGATAAAATATTTTTGCTAGGATAGACCCTAACTGTTCATTATCCTTGTGTGTGCATATGATTATTTTAAGATAAGACATGAGCATTCCTCGATATCAGGTAGGATTATTTCATCCCATTGCTAAGATAGGGGTTCCACAAATGTCTTATCCAATCTTAAGTTTAGATTTTAGTTGGACTAAACTACTAGGCAATGCAGGATATCTAAAGCTAGCTCTTCCACATTCAAAAATTGGTCTTGTTCATAAGTGAGGTGCTAATGCGTCAGACATATCCTCATGCATAAGGTACATTAGTGCTGACAATTCCAGGGATTTAATCTCATTCCTTTCTATCCTTCAATTTTTGGGATACTTGCTCATATGTAGTGAAGCAAGGGAGTTGATTCCATTTTCTTTCTGAACTATCTTTGGATATTCATTTGATCTCTCTTCGAAATTTTGATTTATGATCTTCATTTGATCTTAATTTATTTGAACTTCACTTTTGAACTTTGATTTAAGCCTATTTTCCAAATCTTCACTTGCTCTTCACTTTTCAGTATTTACATTTGATAATTTTATTCAGAAACTTTCCTTTGGGGAGATTTACTTGGAAAAATTATTTCTGTTATATCAATTGAGAATATCAATATTGTGATATCAATATGGGATATCACTCTGGGGAGTCGATATATGATATTGATCTAGGGTATAAATCTTGAGGATTGATGTGGGATATCTCTTTGGGATATGCTCATTTTATCGTATGCAAGGGATTTTGAATAGGGAACTAACTTGTCCTTTTGCCAACTGTCAATATTTCCCATACTGTATGCATAGATGGATAAGCAAGAATAACTCTTTTCACTTCAGAATACCCTATCCTGCTTCACAGATTTCATATTCCCGTAGTCCTTGTTAGGATTGTTTAATTTGTTGAAACCTAAGAACAAGAACAAAAAAAACACAAGAACAATAACAAAAAACAAAAAAAAACAAAACAACAAAAACACAACAACAAAAAACAACACAAAGAACACAAAAACAAAACAAAACAAAAGAACACACCCACCTTAAAAAACTAAAAAAAAAAAAAAAATTGAACAAAACAATGACCTATCTAGACCAAAATACTATTAAGGCAAGAATCAATAGAGGAAACAAAATAAATAATAGAATGAGCTAGGGAACTAAAAAAAAATGAATGAACCAAAGAGAAGCAAAACAAAAAAAAAACAAGAAGAAACTAGGTACCTTCAGAACTGGAGCCATCCAAAGAAATGATAGAAAGAAGAGCTTACCTAATTTGAGAAGCCCACCATATAGGAGGGTGGCCATAACAAGTAAGATCACATTTTTCCAAAGCCCAATTAGCTAAAGCATCAACACTCTTGTTTTTATCTCTGACCACATGATTGTAATCAACTTTCAAAAATCCCATCTGGATTAATTGAATCTTCTCAATAATTCTTTTTATTCTCCAATCCACCTTATGATTCTTAGAAGGAGTCTTCAAGAGATTAATCATAAGTTGAGAGTCATACTCAACTAACACCTTTTCCCATCCAACCTTAGTAGCCTCCTAAAGGCCTTTGAGGATACCATACCCCTCAACAAGGTTATTGGAAAGAATACCCAAATTCTCAACAAAAGTAAAAACCAGGGAGCCATCTGAAAGTCTACCAATTCCTCCCACACTGGATTTTCCAGGGTTCCCTCTAGAGGCTCCATCAGTATTGACTTTTCCAAAATCCTTAGGAGGAGGTTGCCAATTTCTAGTCCTATCCATCATACTAATACTCACATTCCCTTTAAGTTTGTTGCCCTTAGAATATTTAATCTTCAATATTTGCATCACTTGATCCCATATTTGGTGGGAATTTTTGGGGTGATTAAGGAGTTGATGGACTGATTCAACTAAGTTGGCTATGGTATTTTTCCAAATATAGTGAATATCCTTCCTATCTTGATTAAAAATTTAGCTATTCCTTTAATTCCAAATATTCCAAAGAAGAATGGTAGAACCCATCCAAACTAATTGCCTAATAAAATGATCAACACCCTCTTGATTAGGACAATCCCTCCAAAGTTGTTCAAAAGTAAACAAATTGGACCACTGTAAGCCAAGTAAAGTGGCCATTCTCCTCCATAGATTAGAGGCTGAAGTACACTCAATAAAAATATGGTTGATATTTTCTACATTATCTTCACACATTTCACATCTAAAAGGGCCATGAAAACCACGCTTCATAAGTTGCTCACTAGTAAACACCCTATGATGCAATAAAAGCCAATTAAATAACCTCACCTTAGGCTAGATATTTTGAGCCCACAATAGAGAAAATATGTCAAAATAATGGTTGGGATTATTATGGCATAAGGTCAAATAACCTTGAGCAACTGAATACTCACCCTTAGTAGTGTTGTTCCATCCAAAACAATATTTTTCATGGGACCAAGAGATGGATCTCATATGAAGGATGCCTTGGATATCTTGTCTTTGCCTTTATGGGATTTGAATAGGCCAATCCTCAATAGGGATCCAATATCTACCAACCTTCTAATTACCAGTATGGTACTGACAGTAATTAACCATCTCTATCCAATTAGCTCGGTGAAGCTCCTCCATCCAAGGCCTCCAATCGTGAAATTGAGTTATCAAAGGCTTGTGACCATCCCAAGAATATGTCCAAAAATTTGCATGTTGACCATTATGAATGATCCAAAATAAAATTTTCTTTATCAAATCCTCACCAGTATTAAGAACTGCTAAAATGGGAGAACCTTTGGTAGGAAGTTGATAGCGAACAAGGTCTTCAGGACTTTTGTTCTCAACATATTTAGCATGGAGATTATTGGCCCAAAGAGCATTAGGGTTATGCAACATCCTCCAATATAATTTAGCAGCTAAATTTTTGTTGTTATTAATTTAAGATCTAAATCCTAACCCCCATTCACTCTTAGGAAGACATAAAGTATCCCATTTCACCAAGGCCCATTTTCTTTTCTCCTTAGTACCACTCCAAAGGAAACGATGACTGATTTGATCCAATTCTCGAAGAATAGCCTTTGGGATATTCAAAATAGAAGAAACATAAATAGGAATAGCTTGAAGGAATGATTTTACCAAGGTGATTCTACCCCCAGAAGAAAGCCACTTGTTGGTCCACTTTCCAATTTTCTTCTTGACTTTTTCCAACAACCAATTCCAATCTTTATTTTTTTGCCTTTGAATATTTATAGGAATACCTAAATAAGTGATTGGAAGATAGGTCTTCTTATATCTTAATTTATCCAAGACCATGGATTCCTGTCTAGCAGAGCAGTGAAAGAAAATAACTTTAGATTTGTCTTCATTGATCAACTACCCAATAGCCTTAGAAAAACAGCTAATGATTTGCTTAATATTAGAAGCTTCCTTAATCGTAGCTTTACCTAAAAGAGTAGAGTCATCCAAAAATTGAATATGAGAGATAGGTCTAGCTCCATGAGCAATGGTAACTCCCTCAAGGGTTTTGTTTTCCCTATTTTTGGTTATAGTCCTACCCAAGCATTCAGCAAGAATGATGAATAAATAAGGAGATAGTGGGTCACCTTGCCTAATACCTCTGGAAGTTGGGAAAGACTGAGAATGCCTTCCATTGATAAAAACTAAGTAGGAAATTGAAAAGATACATCCCATAATCCAATCCATCCAATCCTTAGAGAAACCAAATTGCCTCAAAACTTTGATAAGGAAGTGCCAATCCACTCTGTCATAAGCTTTGGATAAGTCTAACCGAATGAACATGGAAGGAGAATTTTGCATATCCATGGAATGGATGGCTTCCTGAGCAAGAACTATCTCATCTACTATTTGATGTCCTTCCACATAACCCCCTTGCTCTGGGGAAATAATATTATGCAAAATAGGCTTCAACCTTTCTGCCATGATTTTAGTAATGATTTTGAGAAGAACATTACATAAAGCAATAGGTCTAAAATCTGAGATATGATCAACCTCTTGAGATTTTGGAACAAGAGTAATATAATTTTTATTTATAACCTTCAAAATTTCTTTGTCTTTCCTGGATTCTTCCACCACCTCTAATAAATCAACATGAAGGATATCCCAGAACTCTTGGTAGAACTCAATGGGAAAACCATCAAGACCTAGGGTTTTCCCTTTTTGCATTTTAAAAACTACTTGTTGAAGCTCATTGATAGTAACAGGAGTAGTCAAAATAGAGTTCTCCTCAGAAATGATAAGAGAAGGGATTTCTTGAAGAACATTTTGTTGTGAAGCTAAGTCAAGAGGAGTAGCAGCAAAAATATTGGAAAAGTAATCAACAATAATAGAGTTCATGCCATCCCAAGTATAAACAACATCTCCAAAATCTGATTTTAAGGAATAAATAAAGTTGTGAGATCTTCGAGCTAGAAGAGATTTGTGGAAGAAATTTGTGTTTCTATCTCCTTCTTTGAGCCATTGAATTCTAGATTTTTGCTTCCATAAGATTTCTTCTCTTTTTTTCCATTCCTCTAATTGAGTTGTGAGTTTAATTTCATCTACACTTCTCTTCTCTGTGAGGCCATCTAAACGGATTTTCTTATTCAAATTTTCAAGATGAGCAATAACTTCATGTTTTTTTTTATGAACATCCCCAAACTCTTTCCAGTTCCAAGTCTTGATTTTGGATTTAATGTATTGCAATCTTTTGGCAAAACATAACATCTTAGTCCCATGCCTAGTTTTACCTTCCTTCCACCATTGTTGCACACGAGGTCTAAAGGAAATGTCTCTAAGCCACATTAATTGAAAATGAAAAGGAGAGAAACTCACATTGGTTTTCCACATTTCCACCATGACTGACCAATGATCCGAACCAACATTATTAAGAGTCTTCACTTTAGGAATGTGACCATGGATTAAGAAATTTTTAGAGAGCAAAAACCTATCCAATATCTCCATTATACAAGCTAAGACTTGCCTTCTATTTGACCAAGTCATGAGGTTGGATATCCACAAGATGGAGGTTTGCAATATATTCACTCATGAGGTCAGTGCTTTTTTCCAAATTTCTATTTCCCCCCTTTTCTCATCCAGAGAGAGGATGGTATTGAAATCTCCTCCGATCAAGATCCAAGCTTTAGGAAAATGAGAGATAATATGAGTAATATCCTTCCACTGTCTTCTTTTTTCCTCCAAAGAATTCGGAGCATAAACAATAATGCAGAGCATAATCTGGTTGGAATTTCTACTTTGAATAGCTATAGCCAACAAACCCCAAATACCAACCATATGGTGAATAACTACCTCTTTTGGGTCCCAAAGACAAGCAATGCCACCCGAAGTCCCTTGGGAACTGAGGGAAACCACTTTTCCGATTGGCCAAATTTTATTGGCAATTAAGTCCATATCCTCCATTGACATCTTTGTTTCTTGAAGGAAAACAAGATGTGGATGATTTATCTGAATCATTCTTCTAATTTCATTTTGTTTTGAAAGACTCCCTTTGAGTCCTCTAATATTCCAAGTGATGATCTTCATTAATACCAGGGCTAAAAAAATTGGGAAGGGCATTAATATTACCTTCCTCTACAAGATTTTCACCTTCTTTTACCATATGATATTGATTGGTCTTGCGACCTACTTTTTGATTAGAATCCATCTTCAATTTTTTTTCCCTATTTCTTGACTTATTCCAATTGAATTTGAGATGGCTTCTAACCTTGAAGAATGCTCGTACACAACCAAAATTTTACTAGATGGTTCAACGGATTCTATATTGGGACCTACATTATTTGAAGTTTTGACATTTGAAATATTGTTTTTCTTGTGTAAATTTTTTTTTTTGTTGAAAACCTTTGATTTGTTGGTTTTTCTATGAGTTCTTCCCTTCATATTTAAATTGTGTTTCTAAGATTTTAGTTTCCATTATTTCCTCTTCCTCACTTGGGACATCATTTGTGGAAAGGATTTCAAACATATTAGCAGATGACTTTGATTGATCCTTCATAACGTGGTTTTTTTTAGTGTTCTTCTTCTTAGGTATTTGGAAACCTGCTTGAGTTTATATCTTCTTTCTTTTGATCAGGAATTTTATTTGGGAAAGCACTGGCCAAATGACCATATTCATGGCAAATTCTACAATGAAAAGGAATGTTCTCATAGTCCACTACTTGCTCCCAAGTGTCTTCCCCAAATTGTAATGTGATATTTTTAGGTAGGGGTTTGTCAAAATCCATTAAAACACAAATCCGAGCATAAATAATATGTTCAAAATTTTGAGTACAATCAGCAGTCATCATAAAAGTTCCTAAAAAGTTTTCAATTGAAAAAAAATAGTAGGATTCCAAAATTCAAAAGGGAGGCCAAAGATTCTAACCCACATGGGAGCTATAGAAGGCATCTCTTCTTTGACTTTAAATTTAGTATGCCAGGGCTTCATGAAAAGCCCTGCCCTTCCAAAAACCAAGGACCCCCTTGAAAAGTTTTCTCTCTATCTTCATTATTAGCAAATAAAACAAGAAAATAACCATTTGGATAAATAGAGATTTGTAACTCACCTTTAGTTTTCCGACTTTTTGCAGCCCGAATTTGAAAGCAGATAGACTCGGACGAAAACCCACGAATCGACAAATTAGTCCTCTTTTTTCCAAATCTTCAATGCCAATCTGAATGTTACCCATATCAAGCTTAACAATAGGAGTTCCATCAGCTGCTTTAAGACATCTTGACTCTATTTTCCTAGGATCAATCTTAGGCATTCTTAGAGGTTTATAGGAAGCCCTAATATTGATATTAGCATTGGGATGAGGCTGTCCACCACGAAGGGCATCCCTAAAATTCATTTTTGGGACTAAGTCTTCGAAATTCTTATCCTTGACAGGGGTTTTCACAATAGAATTATTTTGTGGGTACACCTTAGCACTATATTCACTTGAGATATGAGCCATTTTTTGATCAACTGCTTGAAAATTATTTCATGATATCTTTAATCCTTGCCCTAGACATCGTGGAAAGGTATGGTTTTCACTTTTCTTTTATGCAGCAAATTGGAAGTCGTTTTCACTCAAGTTCACAGTATGATCTATTGAAAGATAAATTTCTAACCCATATTGTATCCCCTACAACATATCTAGCTAAAATATTGAGCATTAAACCACAAAAATATTGGCCGCTAGGGCCTGAAGGCCCTAAAAACCAACCTCTGGAGCTGCTTGCACTCAACCCAGATGAAACCCTCGCATAGCCGCTTGCCAAATATCTCGTTCACACATAGGGATGTGCTAGGATTTGTGTTGCTCCAAATGATATGAAAATAGGTGGAGACGTTCTAGGGTTTTTTAGGCATCTACCCTCAAAATTTCAGCTCAATCCGAGTCCGGATGAGTGAGATATGGCCAAAATGAGTTTGGAAGTTTGGGTAGTCCTGTGAAAAACGTCTAATCAATTTCGACTCATATATTAATTTTACTTACACAATATCTTCATTGTTTTTATTTTTAAATAAAAGATATATATTATTATATATAATTTTTTATTTAAAAAATAATAATTCTCTTTCATTCAATTCAATTAATTAAAGTCTTTTAATTAATCCTCTATTATCATTAAAATGCACACCTCCAATTAATTTAGATGTGAAATTATTTATTAATTACAAATAAGTTTACTAAAGAACTCAAATGAGCCAAACATTATTTACTTAAACTTCATTAATTAATTTAGAGGAATATTCATTCAGAATATGCATTTAATTTGTTTTCTTTCAGAATGATGATGCTTTAGTTGCACTTCAAAATGACAATTTACCTTATGTATTTATATACATCTTGCAGTTGTTCTCATAAAGAAAACCCAACATTAATCTACTCAAGCCATGATGCAAAGTAGAAAAAATAAATTTGTACAACACAAAGGGAATCATTTCATCAACCCGATCACCCATATTAGCTAAAGATTTTATGATAGCTACTAGGTTGTTAACTAAAGCTCAAGGTGATCAGCCATCGATGATTATTCCTTCCATCAATGCATGCCTATATGAAGGTATCTATCCATGTTACCTCCAAGTAGCTTAATCATAATTTCCCTTGATCTTTGGTACCCTTATTTCTGGTGGGTGACTTTACCTGTTCCATGTACGAGTGTACCTAATCCTGCACACTTGGCAACATGTTAGTGATAACATGCCCTTATAAATTAACTAAACATCATATAGTTTGTTCCATTGTTAAAACTAGGTATCACCACATCATAGGTTAATACATTATTTTCTTGTAACCACCAAAAATGCTAACACCTAATGGCTATTCCTATTGTGATAAATGGTAAAGATATAGAATGCATTTAAAAAAATGAAATTAAAATTAAATAAAACAAGAAATAAATCACTTTATGCAAACCCCAATGTATGCAATGGAAAATTGGTTAGTGCAATGGTTTTAGGTCGCTATAGACTCAATTTTGATTCCCTTCAAGCATTTTTTTACCATTGCACTAATGTTCCAATTGGAATGGTCATATCCTATACCACATATTAACCTCTTTTAAATAGTATAGATATATATATACTCCTTCAACCAATAGAACTCCAGTATGTGTTAAACCATCCATTCAAGGATGATTGAATAGTGTAGATTAAAAGGGAGGCACCAAAAAATGAGCAAACATCAAGTGGTAGATTGATATTGGAAATAACATTTCTAAGGTTTGTGAGATTAATTTTTAATGCTTTGAGCATTATTAAAGAAAATATTTTGGAAACCATAACTTCTGCATATAGATGAATTTGAACCCTTATTTTCAAATTGCATGATTTTTTGAGATCTTTGCATTGATGATGTTAGTTCAAGGATCTATTAGAGTGTAGGAAACTAAATAATGCATGGTTGTTCTCAAAATATTATGCCCTACTTCAAAAGGTAAAATTCATAATATGTTATAAAATTTGAATTTTTTGTCTATTTTGATAGGAGATACAATTATATTTGTAACATTTAAATAGTTATTGAGTCTTCCAAAGGAATTTATAAAAGGTATTTGGAATATTTTGTAATCACTCCTTTTGGGCTATTGAATAATATTATGCATGAATATCTAATCCATCATCATGTCTTCTTTCTCTCATTCTTTGTCTACGTGGCTTGGAATTTTGTAATGACCCTATCTATTTCTCTCTTTCGTAAACATTTTACACTTTTTGAATAAAATTTGAGTGGAAGGATTGGTTTTGGTCATTTCTAGAAATAATAATAAAGTCCAACACATACTATAAAAAATTGACTATTATGGATTTTTAAGGGAATAATTTTAGTTAGTAAAAACATTAAATTGATTTCTTTAAAAGAAGACCACATTAAATTTAATTTTATGAATGTGGCATCTTGACCATTACCTTCTAATTGATATAATGAATTATCCATGAAATACAAATAAAATGGACTTTGTAAGCCTAGGAACTACATTGAAAAATATCAAAATTGGCAAAACTTTGGTGAAATACCAAAGATGTGAGCAATTCATTCCAAGAAGAGTGTTTTGCTCCAAAAGTGAATTGTAAAATAATTTTTCTAAAGATTCCCTCCAATATTTACTTTTACTAGGAGTATTTAGTAAGGAAGGCCACATGTCAAATTAGAAATTTGTAGGAGAATAATACCATAAAATCATATATGTTACCGCTAGGGAATATTTTCATCTATAACTATCAAGGTATATTGTCATATTATTATGTGCTTCGTAACTCATGCAATGTGAAGCACAACATGGGTGATCCTATAGCTCATGGAAGATGAACCATCACACTCTTGTATAAAGAGATATGTACTTCATTACAAGAGAAAGATATGAAGTATTTTGCAAAAGTATTGGCTCATGGAGCTTGATATTGTGTGGAGTGGCTTCCTTCCAATAAGGAGAATTGTAAGATGTTGCCCTACCTCAGGGGTATTATCAATCTCTATTTTATTGTGTGGATTAATATTATGCAATTTATTTGTGGATTCATGTTGATATTTTTTCAAATTGTTCAATGATTTATGGTTATGATAAAAAGAGGTTCATAACACCTTTCCTCATCAAATGCTTCCCTATTTCAATTTTTGGGAACCAAATGTTTATGCTTTTACTCGACATTGATGACAATAAATATTTCTTTAAGTGATAAAAAATTATTGACTAGGTCCTCCTCTATTTTAGCTTCGGCCATCACTAACTCCTCTGAAACAATTTGACCAGAAGAACCTTCAACTTTATTATATATAGTATATTTCCCTCTTGTCTCCTCCATTTCATAACGTGCCTTATGATGATCATAATAATAACAATTACTACATCAAAATGATACCCCAATATATTCAAGCTTTCGTAAATACATTCAATTTCATGATATGAACTCCATGTTATTTACAAACCCTAAATTGAGATCAATTTCTACTAACAATATTTCCCTACCTTAAGGGTATTATCAATCTCTATTTTATTGTGTGGATTCATATTGTACAAATTATTTGTGGATGCATGTTGATCAGTGTTATGCATAGTGGCAAATATTCACAAACTTGGATGAATATTAGGATTTCCAAAATTGGAAATTGGTGAATATGAGGACCCTCGATGTCAGCCCATTTGCCTAAAATTTTTAGGACCAATTTTTTCTTAGGGTCAATTTGCCACAATATATATCCAAACATAGGTATATTTTTACTCATTGGAAACCTCTTTTTGATCCTGATCTAATGGTGGTATTTTTATGAAATTATAAGATGACTTAATAGGCCAAAATATTTCCCAAATATGACCTTATGTTTTAGGGCTTCAAATACCCAAAATTTTGGTGTGAATATGATTGATTTGATTTCCTTAGGATTAACCATTATTCACATTGATTTCATTTAGGATTCAACATTTTTTTACAAGTACATTTTGAGTCCAATGCCTTATGCTTAACCCTAATGTTGATATTTTTGCAAATTATTAAATGATTTATGGTTATGAGAAAAAATGTTCCTAACACCTTCCCTCATAAAATGCTTCCCTACTTCATTTTTTGGGAACCAAATGTTTATCCTTTTACTAGACATGACAATAATTTTTTTTTAAGTGATTCAAAATCCTTGACTAGGTCCTCCTCTATTTGATATTTGGTTATTGCTACCTCCTCTAAAACAATTTGACCAGAAGAACCTTCAACTTTATTATATAGTATCTTTCCCTCTCATCTCTTCCATTTCATAGCATACCTTATGATGATCATAATTATGACAATTACTACATCAAAAAGACACCCTAATTTATTCAAGTTTTCATAAATACATTCAATTTTTTGATATGAACTCCATGTTATCTAGTAATCCTAATTTGAGGTCAAATTCCACTAAGATACAAGCTATTGTTCTATATATTTAAGTTTTCCATTTCTACTCCAAGAAAAATGTCTAAGGAGTTCCCAGTCTCACATAGCATTCTTTCATTTCAAAATTAAATTGTCAAAAAGAGTAGCTTGACTAGATAGGATGGGTATTAGTTTTCTTAATGTGTGGATCAAACCCAAGAGTCAATAATTTTAAATTTAAAATGTTAATCCCCCAACTCCATATTCCATTTTTCATGATTGTAGCATCTTTTGCCTTTTAGAAGATAAAAACCATCTAACCCTTTATCATCATATGAAATGTATAACTATAGTCAAGAAAATCCAACTAGGAATTCTTGATCCGTTACTGTTGAGTTTTTGGTTTCATGGAGTGACCCATAAATATTCCTATCAAAACCTTATATTTTAGTGATAAAAGTTTCTCTAACATTAGATCCTCACCTACAACCATTTGGACTAGTTACTTTCACAACTTTATACAATATATCTATATATATATATATATATATATATATATATATATATATATATATATATATGTTTTTTTTTTTTTTTTTCCAATTTGGATGCACTACATTTTAGTGTTTCCTTCGGTTCATTTTACAACATTTCACTTTTTTTCTCTTTGTTGTATGCATTAGGATTAGGGTTTGAAATTTATTGGGCCTTCAAGCATAGGTTTGAATCGAGTCCTCCGTGTACCTTATCCTCCTTATGTCACAAGTCAAAAGTTCTTTCTTAAAGAAAAAAAAATTGAGGCCTTCATATATTCCTTAGGCTCTTTACTATAGTCAACTACAAATTTTTCATTCACCATTGAATTAGTTGTCTTGTCATTATTAATAATCAGTGGCCCATGTCTATAGTAGTTGAGAGTTTCTATCAAATTATTATTTTTAAATATCCATCCTCCCCTCTCCTTCTTAGCTCTATTAACCAAATCCCAATGATGAGAGCCTCATTTTCTCAAGAACAAGCAATTGTTATTTTTTTTGTAGATCTTAGTAGTCACCATTTATTGCACTTCTATGATGATGAAAATCCCATCCCCAAAATTTTCAATGGCCCTACCAATACCTAGCCATCATTTAGGTTGTCCTTATTTGACATCCCTTGCTTCCTCTTCATGATTAAAAAAATTATTCAAATCTAGAATTATATTATGTTTATGGAGATTTCATCTTTCACTACAACCCTAGCTCACAATTGTTGTAGCTCTTACATATTTTATAATATAACACAAATATGAGCCACAACCCATGCACCATGTATTTAGAGTTTATTTCCATTACAACCCTAACTCATAGATGACATAGCCCATGTCATCATGATGTTAAAGATTTTATTTTCCACTACAACCCTAGCTCATAGATATTGAAGCTTTTGTTCTTCATTGTATCCATAAATCATAGATGTTGCAATAAACATCTCCATTGTAAGCCTAGTGCACAAATTTTGCAACATGTTTGTGTTTTACATTATAACATGGAGATGATCCATAGTATGTTTCATCATGTTTATGGAACATATATTCTCCATTGCAATCCTAGCTCATAGATTTTGCAACTCATGCTACTATATTTCTAAAACCTTTATTATACACTTCAAACATATATTATATATGTTATATCTCATGTATATTAAATATTGTATGTCATCATGTTTATGGATATTGTGTTCTCCATTGCAGCCCTAGTGCATAGATTTTACAACTCATGCTTGTAATGACCCAAAAATCACACAAACAGAAAATACAAAAAAATGAAAGAGTTTTTTTTTTACTAAGGAGAGGGATACATGAACCCTTCATGAATCCCTAACCCAACTAACATTTACCTAAAGTTTCAATCTCTTAAGTTTTCCTGGAAGTTACATCTCATGAAGTACCCTATCACAAGTCCATCTGTGTAGGTGTATAATGTGTCATTGTAGATAGGCCCATCTATTTTATCATTCTTGATGAGTTAGACCTATCACCATCAGTCCATATAAGGTATACATGCATCTCCATACAATACATAAATACTTTTGTGTAGGTATTCTACGAGTATTGTGAGTTAAGCTATCTATATCATCTCCATGATGAGCTATCTTAACTCAGATTTAGTCTCTTCACAACTTAGTCCTTTATCTCCTTAAGGGGGTCTCATTTCCCTTGGGTATCCTATGTTCACCCTAAGGGGTTATTAATTCCCTTAGGTCACCTATGTTCACCCTAAGGGGTCCTTAATTCCATTAGGTAACCTCTGAGTTCACCCTAGAACTCTAATCTTAGATTTCTTATCATCAAGCAATCAAAAAATGATATATCTAATTATTATAACAACATGAATCAAACAAATAATAATGGAGGAAACAAATCAAGATTAACACTAAAGATAATCATTCACATAATATAACCAAATACAAAAATAAAGGAAAAGTACCTTCACTAAATCAATGAACACTCATATCATTAGATCACACATGATAAGTCTTTCTTACTTTAAATATTATCACATTATCTGCATCAAGGATACTTCACACAAGTCTAGTCTATTTGATCATAAGTACAATAACGTTAGATACAAATACCTATGCTTTGTTTCCATGGAACTCCTTGCTTATCCTTGCTTCCCATTGGTTCTTTCAGGATAGTAGGGGATCGGGATACTCATGGTTCAGGATAGGCATACCTTTAAATGCATCTATTAATTTACTTCACCAAATTGCAACTATACAAAAATTCATTTAAGTTTCTAACCATCTAATGCATAATGGATATCATAAAAGAACCCTTAATTTTACTTTTACCTCTCAAGTTCCTTTAGAGAGTCATCCAATATGTACTTCTTATATCAAAGTCCAAATTAAATCAAATTCATTCATGTCTTAAAGCATTAAAGTCAAGGTCCGAGGTGTAGACCAATTGGTTCGTCCAAACCCCATAAGGGGGCGGAGGTCCAAGGTTCAAATCTTGGGCCTCGTCGAACTGAACGCTTGTCCCTTTCTTGGTGCTTTCAGTGACGTAAAAGGTTTTAAATGATTGTCGCATGGTGGTTATAGGGGCGGACTACACGAAGATCTGTGTGGCGGCTTTTGGGGTGGATAACGCAAAATACTATGGTGGCCATAAAAAGTTGGATAGCCTGCTCGAATTCGTGGTGGCTACTGATTCCACCATGTAAATTCAAAAAAAAAAAAAAAGCAATAAATTCTCATTCCCTTAACCTTTAAAACAATCCCTTTATTTTCATTCCCTAAATCAAAGCCCCATAACTTCAATTCAAAGAATAAATCTACATTCCTTTTTAATTCCCCATTTCCAGTCAATCAACTACTTTTTAAAGCATTAAAGTCCCATACCTTTAACCTTTAAAAATAGCATTCATTCATTCCCTAAATAGAATCCCCATAACTTCAATTCACAAATAAATTCACATATCTTTAATTTAAACTCCTAAGATATTCAACCTCAATCAAAGGGGTTTTCTTTAAAATTAAAAACCTTCAATACATTTCAATAAAATCAAAGGTTCTTTCCTAATTGAAAACCTTACATAAATCTCTTATAAATCAAAGTTTCCTGTTAATTAAAACCTTAAATACATATCATATAAATCAGAGGTCCCTTTTAATTAAAACCTTAAATAAATATCATATAAATCCAAGGTTCCTTCTAATTAAAAGCCTTCAATAATCCTATATGAAACAAAGGTTCCTTTTAATTAAAAACCTTCATTATATTTTATGTGAAACTAAGGTTTCTTCAATTAAAACCCTTAAACACATTTGACAAAATCAAAAGTTCCTTTTAATTAAAAATCTTAACTAAATTTCATAAAACCAAAGGCTCATTTTAATTAAAAACCTTCTCTACATTTCATAAAATCAAAGACTCCTTTTAATTAAAAACCTTTTATACATTTCATAAAATCAAAGGTTCCTTTTAATTAAAACCTTAAATACATTTCACAAAATCCAAGGCCCCTTTTTATAAAAAACCTTATCTACATTTCATAAAATCCAAGGCTCCTTTTAATTAAAACCCTTATCTACATTTCATAAAATAAAAGGATCTTTTTAATTAAAACCTCAAATACATTTCATAAAATCCAAGGCTCCTTTTAATTAAAAACCTTATCTACATTTCACATGAAATAAAAGCTCCGTTCTTTTAAAAACCCTTAAATACATTTCACATGAAACAAAGGCTTTGTTATTTTAACTAGAACAGTTACACAACACCTTACCTAACACAGGGTTCACAACTAGAGGTCAACGCCTTCGAACATGCACAACACTCACTGCTAATTCCCACTGGTCTGTCGAAGCACTCACTAAGCTCTCACCTAGGTGTTCACTAAAGTGCTCATTGCATTTTGTAGTGCACAACGCACAACACAACCTATGGTGATTGCTCACATACAACACTCGCACGGTATAAGGGAGGTTTTTCTCTTAAACTACAACCATAGAGTGGTTTCAGTTAAAACACAGTGCTTCCACATGGTGGTTTCACAACACACATAGGGTGATTCCTGTTTAAGCACAATGCTCCTCACATGGTGGTTTCACAACACACAGGGTGATTCCTATTAAAATACAGCGCTCTTCACATGGTGGTTTCACAACACATGGGATGATTCCTATTAAAATACAACTCTCTTCACATGGTGGTTTCACAACACACTCATGGTGATTCTCACTAAAATATAGCACTCTTCACATGGTGGTTTCACAACACACATAGGGTGATTCTTATTATAATACAATGCTCTTCACATGGTGGTTTCACAACACACACATAGGACTCCCACAAGGTGGCTTCTGTTAGCACCCAACGCTCTTCACATGGTGGTTTCACAATACACACATAGTGCTCAGTGCTCACACAGCATAAGGAGGTTCTCTCAAACACATAGCTCACAATGCTTTCACACGACATAAGGAGGTTCTCTCAAATACATAGTGCATAACACTTTCACACCACATAAGGGAGATTCCAAAACACATAGTGCACAATAATTTCACAGCATAAGGGAGATTCCAAAATACATAGTGCATAACACTTTCACAGCATAAGGGATATTCCAAAACACATAGCGCACAGTGCTTTCAAAACATAAGGGATATTCCTTCAAAAATATAGCGCATAACACTTATATGCAACAATCCCACATAAATTAAAACCGAGTTCCATATTTAAAGCAACCCAACTTTAACTCCCATGGAGATTGTTAATATGGTGATGTCTAGCTGCCCTCCTCTTAGCCTCTAGTGTGTTCTTACTGTTATATTTGTCTCTCATCTACATATGCATCTTTGTTCTTGCTCTCTCCCCGTTCGTCTGCTCTCTCCTTCTCTCCGCCCATCTCTCTTTTCCTTACCTTCTTTCTTACATGCATGTCCGTCCAGGTGGCTCGTTTGTCATCCACTCAAACCTAGAGCTCTTGTATTCTACCTCTTCTCTTCCATGCAACATCCCCCATCCCTTGTGTGTTCTCCCCATATTTTACACATTTTGAAATTAGTAGCCTCGTAGGCTATGCCATAGGGTTCGTTGCATAGGAAAGGGATGATTACATTTTATTTTTAAAATATGAAGAATGACCCTTTTTTAAAATATCATTCTTATGATATTTATCAATATTTAAAATATCATTCTTAGGGAATCAAAATGAAAGTAATTCCAATTAAGCATGTTTTGAATCATATTATCGATGATCTACTAAAATGATCATAGAAGAATTACAATAAATATATCATTCCCATGGAGAAATCTAGTTGTCTAGGCCTTCTTAGGGATTGAAATGGAGCATAACAACTTCATGATGATGAATTTGCCCCAAATGTCCTTATGGTATTTTACTCATCTTTCCAGATTGCATGGATCGCAAGTCGTTGCAACCGACAAGTGTATAGGGTAAATAACTAGGTATAAGGCACATTTGGATTTTGAGTTATTTGATTTTTCTTGTTATTTTTACATTTTTGAGATGCACGTGGATGCACAGCTTATATGATGTGATGTATAGATGACATACACTAGATAGCTATTTTATTTATGATGATGATATGCAGTGATCTAGATGTTTAGATGTGCTATATTATGGATGCATATGGATGCGATGTTTACTTAAATGCATATTTGATTTTTCATAATGTAATGCATTTAATTTTATGACATTGTCACGATATGCTAATGTAATATATGTAATGCACTATTTACATGACGGTAATCTACTGTAAATGAACTTGTATGCTTTAATCACTTAAAACATAAGGAATGAATACGATATGTGTTTAGCAATCTAATGGACGACACCACATAATGTATAAAAATCATGAATGTAATTGAAAATCCTTAAGATAAGAATGTAATCAATTAATCATCCATTTATGAAATGCAATGGTATCCAATGTTTATGATGCAAATGATATAATATGTCATTCATTTTTATTTTGAAAATTTTAAAAATATGCATGATATAGTCAGAGGTCGTCTAAATATTATTTCTAATATCCATCTGGTATCTATCCTATATGTTGATTGTGCTTTATATAATGATGTATCATGGATTCGATACTTTGCAATTTGATTATTTATATGGTTGCAATATTTGACATTTTTTTGCTATGGGAGAAATTTTTGAGGTTTTCCATGAGACTCAAACACCATAATAAACTTATCAAAAGTTGCACACTAACCATACTAGACTTTTGAGATAAAATATTTTTGCTAGGATAGACCCTAACTATTCATTATCCTTGTGTGTTCATATGATTATTTTAAGATAAGACATGAGCATTCCTCGATATCAGGTAGGATTATTTCATCCCATTGCTAAGATAGGGGTTCCACAAATGTCTTATCCAATCTTAAGTTTAGATTTTAGTTGGACTAAACTACTAGGCAATGCAGGATATCTAAAGCTAGCTCTTCCACATTCAAAAATTGGTCTTGTTCATAAGCGAGGTGCTAATGCGTCAGACATATCCTCATGCATAAGGTACATTAGTGCTGATAATTCCAGGGATTTAATCTCATTCCTTTCTATCCTTCAATTTTTGGGATACTTGCTCATATGTAGTGAAGCAAGGGAGTTGATTCCATTTTCTTTCTGAACTATCTTTGGATATTCATTTGATCTCTCTTCGAAATTTTGATTTATGATCTTCATTTGATCTTAATTTATTTGAACTTCACTTTTGAACTTTGATTTAAGCCTATTTTCCTAATCTTCACTTGCTCTTCACTTTTCGGTATTTACATTTGATAATTTTATTCAGAAACTTTCCTTTGGGGAGATTTACTTGGAAAAATTATTTCTGTTATATCAATTGAGAATATCAATCTTGTGATATCAATATGGGATATCACTCTGGGGAGTCGATATATGATATTGATCTAGGGTATAAATCTTGAGGATTGATGTGGGATATCTCTTTGGGATATGCTCATTTTATCGTAAGCAAGGGATTTTGAATAGGGAACTAACTTGTCCTTTTGCCAACTGTCAATATTTCTCATACTGTATGCATAGATGGATAAGCAAGAATAAATCTTTTCACTTCAGAATACCCTATCCTGCTTCACAGATTTCATATTCCCGTAGTCCTTGTTAGGATTGTTTAATTTGTTGAAACCCAAGAACAAGAACGAAAAAAACACAAGAACAATAACAAAAAACATAAAAAAAAACAAAACAACAAAAACACAAGAACAACAAAAAACAACACAAAGAACACAAAAACAAAACAAAACAAAAGAACCCACCCACCTTAAAAAACTAAACAAAAAAAAAATTGAACAAAACAATGACCTATCTAGACCAGAAGACTATTAAGGCAAGAATCAACAGAGGAAACAAAATAAAGAATAGAATGAGCTAGGGAACTAAAAAAAAATGAATGAACCAAAGAGAAGCAAAAAAAAAAAAACAAGAAGAAACTAGGTACCTTCGAATTGGAGCCATCCAAAGAAATGATAGAAAGAAGAGCTTCCCTAATTTGAGAAGCCCACCATATAGGAGGGTGGCCATAACAAGTAAGATCACCTTTGTCCAAAGCCCAATTAGCTAAAGCATCAACACTCTTGTTTTGATCTCTGACCACATGATTGTAATCAACTTTCAAAAATCCCATCTGGATTAATTGAATCTTCTCAATAATTCTTTTTATTCTCCAATCCACCTTATGATTCTTAGAAGGAGTCTTCAAGAGATTAATCATAAGTTGAGAGTCAGACTCAACTAACACCTTTTCCCATCCAACCTTAGTAGCCTCCTGAAGGCCTCTGAGGATACCATACCCCTCAAGCAAGGTTATTGGAAAGAATACCCAAATTCTCAGCAAAAGTAAAAACCAGGGAGCCATCCGAAAGTCTACCAATTCCTCCCACACTTCGGCTTTTCCAGGGTTCCCTCTAGGGGCTCCATCGGTATTGACTTTTCCAAAATCCTTAGGAGGAGGTTGCCAATTTCTAGTCCTATCCATCTTACTAATACTCACATTCCCTTTAAGTTGGTTGCCCTTAGAAGATTTAATCTTCAATATTTGCATCACTTGATCCCATATTTGGTGGGAGTTTTGGGGGTGATTAAGGAGTTGATGGACTGATTCAACTAAGTTGGCTATGGTATTTTTCCAAATATAGTGAATATCCTTCCTATCTTGATTAAAAATTTGGTTGTTCCTTTCATTCCAAATATTCCAAAGAAGAATGGTAGAACCCATCCAAACTAACTGCCTAATAAAATGATCAACACCCTCTTGATTAGGCCAATCCCTCCAAAGTTGTTCAAAAGTAAAAAAATTGGACCACCTGTAAGCCAAGTAAAGTGGCCATTCTCCTCCATAGCTCGGAGGCTAAAGTACACTCAATAAAAATATGGTTGATATTTTCTACATTCTCTTCACACATTTCACATCTAAAAGGGCCATGAAAACCACGCTTCATAAGTTGCTCACCAGTAAGCACCCTACGATGCAATAAAAGCCAATTAAAGAACCTCACCTTAGGCCAGATCTTTTGAGCCCACAATCGAGAAAATATGTCAGAAGAATGGTTGGGATTATTATGGCATAAGGTCAAATAACCTTGAGCAACTGAATACTCACCCTTAGTAGTGTTGTTCCATCCAAAACAATCTTTTTCATGGGACCAAGAGAGGGATCTCATATGAAGGATGCCTTGGATATCTTGTCTTTGCCTTTCTGGGATTTGAATAGGCCAGTCCTCAATAGGGATCCAATATCTACCAACCTTTGAATTACCAAGTATGGTACCGACGAGTAATTAGCCACCTTTATCCAATTAGCTCGGTGAAGCTCCTCCATCCAAGGCCTCCAATCGGGAAACTGAGTTATCAAAGGCTTGTGACCATCCCAAGAATCTGTCCAAAAATTTGCATGTTGACCATTATGAATGATCCAAAATAATTTTTTCTTTATCAAATCCTCACCAGTCTTAAGAACTGCTAAAATGGGAGAACCTTTGGTAGGAAGTTGATAGCGAACAAGGTCTTCAGGACTTTTGTTCTCAGCATATTTAGCACGGAGATTATTGGCCCAAAGAGCATTGGGGTTATGCAACATCCTCCAATATAATTTAGCAGCTAAAGCTTTGTTGTTATTAATTGAAGACCGAAATCCTAACCCCCCTTCACTCTTAGGAAGACATAAAGTATCCCATTTCACCAAGGCCCATTTTCTTTTCTCCTTAGTACCACTCCAAAGGAAACGATGACTGATTTGATCCAATTCTCGAAGAACAGCCTTTGGGATATTCAAAATGGAAGAAACATAAATAGGAATAGCTTGAAGGACTGATTTTACCAAGGTGATTCTACCCCCGAAGAAAGCCACTTGTTGGTCCACTTTCCAATTTTCTTCTTGACTTTGTCCAACAACCAATTCCAATCTTTATTTTTTTGCCTTTGAATATTTATGGGAATACCTAAATAAGTGATTGGAAGAGAGGTCTTCTTATATCTTAATTTATCCAAGAAAATAACTTTAGATTTGTCTTCATTGATCAACTGCCCAATAGCCTTAGAAAAATAGCTAATGATTTGCTTAATATTAGAAGCTTCCTTAACCGTAGCTTTACCTAAAAGAGTAGAGTCATCCACAAATTGAAGATGAGAGATAGGTCTAGCTCCATGAGCAATGGTAACTCCCTCAAGGGTTTTGTTTTCCCTCTTTTTGGTTATAGTCCTACCCAAGCATTCAACAAGAATGATGAATAAATAAGGGGATAGCGGGTCACCTTGCCTAATACCTCTGGAAGCTGGGAAATACTGAGAAGGCCTGCCATTGATAAGAACTAAGTAGGAAACTGAAGAGATACATCCCATAATCCAATCCATCCAATCCTTAGAGAAACCAAATTGCCTCAAAACTTTGATAAGGAAGTGCCAATCCACTCTGTCATAAGCTTTGGATAAGTCTAACCGAATGAACATGGAAGGAGAATTTTGCATATCCATGGAATGGATGGCTTCCTGAGCAAGAACTATCTCATCTACTATTTGACGTCCTTCCACATAACCCCCTTGCTCCTGGGAAATAATCTTATGCAAAAGAGGCTTCAACCTTTCTGCCATGATTTTAGTAATGATTTTGAGAAGAACATTACATAAAGCAATAGGTCTAAAAGCTGAGATATGATCAACCTCTTGAGCTTTTGGAACAAGAGTAATATAAGTTTTATTGATAACCTTCAAAATTTCTTTGGCTTTCCTGGCTTCTTCCACCACCTCTAATAAATCAACATGAAGGATATCCCCGAACTCTTGGTAGAACTCAATGGGAAAACCATCAGGACCTAGGGTTTTCCCTTTTTGCATTTTAAAAACTACTTGTTGAAGCTCATTGATAGTAACAGGAGCAGTCAAAATAGAGTTCTCCTCAGAAGTGATAAGAGAAGGGATTGCTTGAAGAACATTTTGTTGTGAAGCTGAGTCAAGAGGAGTAGCAACAAAAATATTGGAAAAGTAATCAACAACAATAGAGTTCATGCCATCCCAAGTATAAACAACATCTCCAGAATCTGATTTTAAGGAAGAAATAAAGTTGTGAGATCTTCGAGCTAGAAGAGATTTGTGGAAGAAATTTGTGTTTCGATCTCCTTCTTTGAGCCATTGAATTCTAGATTTTTGCTTCCATAAGATTTCTTCTCTTTTTTCCCATTCCTCTAACCGAGTTGTGAGTTTAATTTCATCTGCACTTCTCTTCTCTGTGAGGCCATCTAAACGGATTTTCTTATTCAAATTTTCAAGATGAGCAATAACTTCATGTTTTTTTTTATGAACATCCCCAAACTCTTTCCAGTTCCAAGTCTTGATTTTGGATTTAATGTATTGCAGTCTTTTGGCAAAACAGAACATCTTAGTCCCATGCCTAGGTTTACCTTCCTTCCACCATTGTTGCACACGAGGTCTGAAGGAAATGTCTCTAAGCCACATTAATTGAAAATGAAAAGGAGAGAAACTCACATTGGTTTTCCACATTTCCACCATGATCGGCCAATGATCCGAACCAACATTATTAAGAGTCTTCACTTTAGGAATGTGACCATGGATTAAGAAATTTTTAGAGAGCAAAAACCTATCCAATCTCTCCATTATACAAGCTAAGCCTTGCCTTCTATTAGACCAAGTCATAAGGCCATTATCTGGTTGGATATCCACAAGATGGAGGTTTGCAATATATTCGCTCATGAGGTCAGTGCTTTTGTCCAAATTTCTATTTCCCCCCTTTTCTCATCCAGAGAGAGGATGGTATTGAAATCTCCTCCGATCAAGATCCAAGCTTTAGGAAAATGAGAGATAATATGAGTAATATCCTTCCACTGTCTTCTTTTTTCCTCCAAAGAATTCGAGCATAAACAGTAATGCAGAGCATAATCTGGTTGGAATGTCTACTTTGAATAGCTATAGCCAACAAACCCCAACTGCCAACCATATGGTGAATAACTACCTCTTTTGGGTCCCAAAGACAAGCAATGCCACCCGAAGTCCCTTGGGAACTGAGGGAAACCACTTTTCCAGTTGGCCAAATTTTACTGGCAATTAAGTCCATATCCTCCATTGACATCTTTGTTTCTTGAAGGAAAACAAGATGTGGATGATTTATCTGAATCATTCTTCTAATTTCATTTTGTTTTGAAAGACTCCCTTTGAGTCCTCTAATATTCCAAGTGATGATCTTCATTAATACCAGGGCTAAAAAAGTTGGGAAGGGCATTAATATTACCTTCCTCTACAAGATTTTCACCTTCTTTTACCATATGATATTGATTGGTCTTGCGACCTACTTTTTGATTAGAATCCATCTTCAATTTTTTTTCCCTATTTCTTGACTTATTCCAATTGAATCCGAGATGGCTTCTAACCTTGAAGAATGCTCGTACACAGCCAAAATTTTACTAGATGGTTCAACGGAGTCTATATTGGGACCTGCATTATTTGAAGTTTTGACATTTGAAATATTGTTTTTCTTGTGTAAATTTTCTCCTTTTTTTTTTGTTGAAAACCTTTGATTTGTTGGTTTGTCTCTGAGTTCTTCCCTTCATATTTAAATTGTGTTTCTAAGATTTTAGTTTCCATTATTTCCTCTTCCTCACTTGGGACATCATTTGTGGAAAGGATTTCAAACATATTAGCGAGATGACTTTGATTGATCCTTCATAACTGGTTTTTTTTGAGTGTTCTTCTTCTTAGGTATTTGGAAACCTGCTTGAGTTTATATCTTCTTTATTTTGATCAGGAATTTTATTTGGGCAAGCATCGGCCAAATGACCATATTCATGGCAAATTCTACAATGAAAAGGAATGTTCTCATAGTCCACTACTTGCTCCCAAGTGTCTTCCCCAAATTGTAATGTGATATTTTTAGGTAGGGGTTTGTCAAAATCCATTAAAACACAAATCCGAGCATAAATAATATGTTCAAAATTTTGAGTACAATCAGCAGTCATCATAAAAGTTCCTAAAGAGTTTCCAATTGAAGAAAAAATAGTAGGATTCCAAAATTCAATAGGGAGGCCAAAGAGTCTAACCCACACGGGAGCTATAGAAGGCATCTCTTCTTCGACTTTAAATTTAGTATGCCAGGGCTTCATGAAAAGCCCTGCCCTTCCAAAA
Organism: Wollemia nobilis; assembly: GCA_028583015.1. Classification (NCBI taxonomy): domain Eukaryota; kingdom Viridiplantae; phylum Streptophyta; class Pinopsida; order Araucariales; family Araucariaceae; genus Wollemia; species Wollemia nobilis. The sequence goes on along the minus strand of JAQPPZ010000349.1, from coordinate 3,136,389 downwards.
AACCAAGGACCCCCTTGAAAAGTTTTCTCTCTATCTTCATTATTAGCAAATAAAACAAGAAAATAACCATTTGGATAAATAGAGATTTGTAACTCACCTTTAGTTTTCCAGCTTTTTGCAGCCCGGACTTTGAAAGCAGATAGACTCGGATGAAAACCCACGAACCGACAAATTAGTCCTCTTTTTTCCAAATCTTCAATGCCAGTCTGAATGTTACCCATATCAAGCTTAACAATAGGAGTTCCATCAGCTTCTTTAAGACATCCTGACTCCATTTTCCTGGGATCAATCTTAGGCATTCTTAGAGGTTTATGGGAAGCCCTAATATTGATATTAGCATTGGGCTGAGGCTGTCCACCACGAAGGGCATCCCTAAAATTCATTTTTGGGACTGAGTCTTCGAAATTCTTACCCTTGACAAGGGTTTTCACAGTAGAATTATTTTGTGGGTGCACCTTAGCACCAGATTCACTTGAGATATGAGCCATTTTTTGATCAACTCGCTTGAAACTTGTTTCGTGATCTCTTTAATCCTTGCCCTAGACGTCGTGGAAAGGTATGGTTTTCACTTTTCTTTTGTGCAGCAAATTGGAAGTCGTTGTCACTCAAGTTCACAGTATGATCTGTTGAAAGACAAATTTCTAACCCATATTGTATCCCCTACAACATTTCCTAGCTAAAATATTGAGCATAAACCACAAAAATATTGGCCGCTAGGGCCCGAAGGCCCTAAAAACCAACCTCTGGAGCTGCTTGCACTCAACCCAGATGAAACCCTCGCATAGCCGCTTGCCAAATATCTCGTTCACACATAGGGATGCGCTAGGATCTGTGTTGCTCCAAATGATATGAAAATTGGTGGAGACGTTCTAGGGTTTTTTAGGCATCTACCCTCAAAATTTTAGCTCAATCCGAGTCCGGATGAGTGAGATATGGCCAAAACGAGTTCGGAAGTTTGGGCAGTCCTGCGAAAAACGTCTAATCAATTTCGACTCATATATTAATTTTACTTACACAATATCTTCATTGTTTTTATTTTTAAATAAAATATATATATTATTATATATAATTTTGTATTTAAAAAATAATAATTCTCTTTCATTCAATTCAATTAATTAAAGTCTTTTAATTAATCCTCTATTATCATTAAAATGCACACCTCCAATTAATTTAGATGTGAAATTATTTATTAATTACAAAGAAGTTTACTAAAGAAATCAAATGAGCCAAACATTATTTACTTAAACTTCATTAATTAATTTAGAGGAATCTTCATTCAGAATATGCATTTAATTTGTTTTCTTTCAGAATGATGATGCTTTAGTTGCACTTCAAAATGACAATTTACCTTATGTATTTATATACATCTTGCAGTTGTTCTCATACGGAAAACCCAACATTAATCTACTCAAGCCATGATGCAAAATAGAAAAAATAAATTTGTACAACAACACAAAGGGAATCATTTCATCAACCCGATCACCCATCTTAGCTAGAGATTTTATGATAGCTACTAGGTTGTTAACTAAAGCTCAAGGTGATCAGCCATCGATGATTATTCCTTCCATCAATGCATGCCTATATGAAGGTATCTATCCATGTTACCTCCAAGTAGCTTAATCATAATTTCCCTTGATCTTTGGTACCCTTATTTCTGGTGGGTGACTTTACCTGTTCCATGTACGAGTGTACCTAATCCTGCACACTTGGCAACATGTTAGTGATAACATGCCCTTATAAATTAACTAAACATCATATAGTTTGTTCCATTGTTCAAACTAGGTATCACCACATCATAGGTTAATACATTATTTTCTTGTAACCACCAAAAAGGCTAACACCTAATGGCTATTCCTATTGTGATAAATGGTAAAGATATAGAATGCATTTAAAAAAATGAAATTAAAATTAAATAAAACAAGAAATAAATCACTTTATGCCATTGTATTCAAAGCCAAAATCCAATTACAAGTAAGTCCCTCTTAGGGATATTAATTTTGATACAATATTACAATAGGAGTGTACATTTTTTTTCCCTCTTAAGGGTAGGTGTGATTTCTGAATGCCTTTCAGAATGGCACAAATTGCTCTAGGGTGGAGGTGCCCTCTTCTTCCCAATGGGGAAGGAATTTTATTGTTTACTCTACTTTGAAATTGTTCCCTCTACTGCAAATTGCAGCTCTGGTGCACAGTCTACACTGTAAACCATGGCTGACAGCCATGGTTAGCACTCTGATAGGCTTACCCTCAATTCCAAGGGTAGTGGGCTTAACCTCCTTGTCCAATTGATGTTCAAGGGTCACCTTTGATGTCCTTCTGATATATTTGGTGGTCAAATCACTGTGATGGGCCTTCGTTTGCCCGGATTTGTATTTCTTGATCCTCCTAGGCTCCTAGGGCTTCCATGGCAAACTGATCATTGGATGAATAGCAAAGTAGCCTTCGAATGCACAAATTCAGTATGCAATCCGATAGGGCTTCACTGCTCACTTGATCACTTCACACTCACTCGATAATTCGTCAGCGCTTCGCTATACAAATCATCCATCTCTTCTCCCCATTTGGAGGGGGTATTTATAGGATGCCCTAGGACTTGGGGTGGCTTCCTAGAGAAGCCAAGATCAAGAAGGGGTGGTTAGGATAGTTGGAATGGAAGCTTCCACCCTCTAACCACCTTCTTCTAGATCCAATGGTCATTTCAACCGATTTGGCTCGGATTGAAGGCCAACTAAACTTCAGTTAAGACCGCAGGTCACAGCTACGGTCTAGACTGCAAACCGCAAGTCTCAGCCATGGTTCAACTGTAAACCGTAGGTCTGGGCTATGGTTCAGACTGATTAGGCCAAGGAGCCCAAATTGAGTGGTTAGAACCACTGCTCTATCTTGGAGTCTATCCAAGATCTTCCATATGGTCTTGTAGCATGTCCATATGAGTAGTCGCCCTCGACATGACGCGTTTTAGGTGTCTACAGATGCCCCTTTTGAGATGCGTTGTGAGATCGAACAACGTTGAGCAAAAATAGACCTCCTAAAATGATGTCGAAGGTTCTATGATGATCATTAGTCAGATCAACATTAGATGCCCCATATCCTACAAAAGGACGTGCATCCTAGAATCATTGCTTTCAACTGGGTGAAAGGCTTAAATTTTGTGCTTTGGCATTTTTGGGTATAATCGGGTAGGACCGATGGACGGAGTGACAAAGGCTTACACTTGGTGCTCTGGCACTTTCGGGTATAATCGGGTAAAATCGATAGCGGAGCGACAAAGGCTTACCTCATCATATTTGCTTTTTGCCCCTGTAAAGGGTAAGCTTATGATAGTTGTTGACAATGATTCGTAAGATGAACACAATTTTGACAAGATCAAGGGATCTACGATCTCAGGGATCTTCTACTGATTTTAATTATGATTTGATATTATGACTACCCCCTCAAGCGACGAGTCGATGAGGGTAATGACAATGGAAGGAAGCGACGAGGTCGCTTGACCACTATGAATGATCTGAACAAACTTAGAATTTAGCATTTAATACTTGGCAAGGCCTAATCAGCTATGATTGCAACTATTGATAGTAATTGCCTATTTCTATCCCATGGAATGGTCCAGCCATGAAGGCTTTCTTAGGGAATCAAAATGAAAGTAATTCCAATTAAGCATGTGTTGAATCATATTATCGATGATCTGCTGAAATGATCATAGAAGAATTGCAATAAATATATCATTCCCATGGAGAAGTCTGGTTGTCTAGGCCTTCTTAGGGATTGAAATGAAGCATAGCAACTTCACGATGATGAATTTGCCCCAAATGTCCTTATGGTATTTTACTCATCTTGCCGGATTGCATGGATCGCAAGTCGCTGCAACCGCCAAGTGTATAGGGTAAAGAACTAGGTACAAGGCACATTTGGATTTTGAGTTATTTGATTTTTTTGTTATTTTTACATTTTTGAGATGCACGTGGATGCACTGCTTATATGATGTGATATATGGATGACATACACTAGATAGCTATTTTATTTATGATGATGATATGCAGTGATCTAGATGTTTAGATGTGCTATATTATGGATGCATATGGATGCGATGTTTACTTAAATGCATATTTGATTTTGCTTAATGGCATGCATTTAATTTTATGACACTGTCATGATATGCTAATGTAATGTATGTAATGCACTATTTACATGATGGTAATCTAATGTAAATGAACTTGTATGCTTTAATCACTTAAAACATAAGGAATGAATGCAATATGTGTTTATCAATCTAATGGACGACACCACAGAATGTATAAAAATCATGAATGTAATTGAAAATCCTTAATATAAGAATTTAATCAATTAATCACCCATATATGAAATGCAATGTTTATGATGCGAATGATATAATATGTCATTCATTTTTCTTTTGCAAATTTTGAAAAATGTGCACGATATAGTCGATGGTCATCTAAATATTATTTCTAATATCCATCCGGTATCTATCCTATATGTTGATTGTGCTTTATATAATGATGTATCATGGATTCAATACTTTGCAATTTGATTATTTATATGGTTGCAATATTTGACATTTTGTTGCTATGAGAGAAATTTTTGAGGTTTTCCATGAGACTCAAACACCCTAATAGACTTATCAAAAGTTGCATACTAACCACACTAGACTTTCGAGATAAAAGGTTTTTGCTAGGATAGACCCTAACTATTCATTATCCCTGTGTGTGCATATGATTATTTTAATATAAGACATGAGCATTCCCCGATGTCAGGCAGGATTCTTTCAACCCATTGCTAAGATAGGGGTTCCACAAATGTCTTATCCAATCTCAAGTTTAGATTTTAGTTGGACTAAACCACTAGGCAATGTAGGACATCTAGAGCTAGCTCTTCCACATTCAAACATTGGTCTTGTTCATAAGCGAGGTGCTAATGCGTCAGACATATCATCATGCGTAAGGTACAATAGTGCTGACAATTCTAGGGATTCAGGCTCATTCCTTTCTATCCTTCAATTTTCGGGATACTTGCTCATATGTAGTGAAGCAAGGGAGTTGATTCCATTTTCTTTCTGAACTATCTTTGGATCTTCATTTGATCTCTCTTCAAACTTTTGATTTATGATCTTCATTTGATCTTGATTTTTTTGAACTTCACTTTTGAACTTTGATTTAAGCCTATTTTTCTGATCTTCACTTGCTCTTCACTTTTTGGCATTTACATTTGATAATTTTCTTCAAAAAATTTCCTTTGGGGAGATTTACTTGGAAAAATTTTTGTATATCATTGAGAATATCGATCTTGTGATATCAATATGGGATATCACTTTGGGGATTCGATCTATGATATCGATCTAGGGTATCAATCATGAGGATTGATGTGGGATATCTCTTTGGGATATGCTCATTTTATCGTAAGCAAGGGATTTTGAATAGGGAACTAACTTGTCCTTTTGCCAACTACCAACATTTCCCATACTTTCTACATAGAGGGATAAGCAAGAATAACTCTTTTCACTTCAGGATACCTGGTCCTACTTCATGGCTTTCATCTTCCCCTAGTCCTTGTTAGGATTGTTTAATTTTTTGATTAGTGATAGGATTCTGATATGCTAAGGACTATACTAACTGAACCTTAGCTATAAAAGCAAAGCAAGCTTTCTACCAACTCTTGATAAGACCACTAGGTATGGTTGAGTGATCGAAAAACCCTAGTATATCTCCATAGCAACATTATAGGTTGTGTTGAAAAACACAATTACTCACATGAATGATGGATTATGATAAATGCAGAGATGCATGATTTAAACACAAACGTGGCATCATTTGTAAGATTTTACAAACACAATGCCTTCTATTATGGAATGCAATGGATGACGAATGCCTATATGCAATGTAGTAATGCAATGAATGCATGTGTACATGCAAAATAAAAATGCAACATTCAAATGCAAATGCAAATGTTTTTGGATTTTAAGCTTTACCAATTTTTTTGGATTTTATTGATTTTATAATTTTTTATGGGTTTTGAGCCTCATAATTGACCAAATGGCGAGTACATGCCTCTGGAGCCTTTAGATTGACCAAGCGATTTTTAGTAATCCTTGGAGCTTTTAGGATTGACCAAAGGGATTATGTGTACCTTTGGGATGTTTTGGGATGACCAAGTAATTTTGAGAATCCTTGGAGCCTTTGACTAACATGACCAAGCGGTTTTAGGAACCCTTGGAGCCTTTTGGGGATGACCGAGCGGTTTTAGGTAAACCCTCGGAGCCTTTTGACTGACTTGACCAAGCGGTTTTTAGGAACCCTTGGAGCCTTTTGGGGATGACCGAGCGGTTTTAGGTAAACCCTCAGAGCCTTTTGACTGACTTGACCAAGCGGTTTTTAGGAACCCTTGGAGCCTTTTGGGGAGGGTACGCTACCCTAGATACCCCTAGTGTGTGTGCCACTCGATGAAAGTGAGGGAGGTGTTCTACCTCTAAGATCCTCACTTTGCCTCATTGAATTTGGCATGGATGGTGGGGAAGGTATGCTACCTTGAAGACCCCCAACATGCATGTTATCTACTGAAATGTAATCAGCTTGCTTAGGAAGAGTGACAGAAATCAACTCTCCCAATTGAGGCATGGACCTCAGTGGATTGCATGTGTCTAGGTGCGGGTGAACGAGAGAACCATCCTCATGGATAGCGTCTCGTTCTACCAGGTTTTGCACTATCTTATTAAATGGATAGCAACCGCAAATGTCATGCCCCTGCATACGGTGATAAATGCAAAAGAGGCTTTCATCCATGGACCCATATTTGGACTTTCTTCGTTTGACCTTAGGCAATACCAATGCATTTGCCTCGTACAACTTTTGGAATAAAGTTGTAGTAGTCATCTGAAATGCAAATACTCGTGGAAGAGTCTTGTTAGGCCTATGAGGTGATGGGTGCCTTTGAGGTGATGATTGGGATGAGGAAAACTCTATTTTAGTAGGTTGGGGCACTGTAAGTGAACCATCTACGTGATAAATCCCACTATCTATGAGGTTTTGTACCTTATGCTTGAATCCATAGCAATCATGAATGTTGTGACCCTCCATTCGATGATAGAGACAATAATGATCCTCTCTATAACCCTCAGGTTTGACTCAATTTGGGTCTACAGGTTTGATGTCAGGTAAGGTGATGACCTTAGATTCTTGTAGCTTTTGAAGAATGTCAGACATAGACTCGTTTAAAGGAGTCCAAATGCGCTGCGACTATCTTGGGTGTCTAATCTGCATTGGTTTGCCATGAGGACCCAATGGTTGAGTTAGCCGAATTGGCTCTTGCTTTTGCTGAAGCTTTTCCTATGGTTGCACAGAAAGTGGTTCAGCCTTAGATGTGGGTTGCTTTTGTAATTCTAGGTTTTCAAGCCGGTTCACGATACTATGCAACATCTTATCTTGCTCATCCATTCGATGCTCCATTCTATCTATACGACTTAGAATGGATTGCAATACTGACAAAGAATTCATGCATATTTCCAATGATTGGTTTGAAATACCCTTGTCTATTGAAGGAAATGAAAAAGTGGATGCTAAAGATCCACCAGATAAGTGCACATCACCAATTTCCTTCCTTTGAGCTGATGTGGCTACTTCTTGATGATTCACTTTGTTAGTGTCATCCACATGCTCAGGTTCATGACTTAGTTCATATTTTTGTTTCATTTTGTACTGTTGAACTGTGTAAGCCTGAGTACCCCCAGTTTGATGTGGGGAAGGCACCCATTATTTCTCTTGAAGAGGCACCATGAGCAATGAGTCAGGAGTGACTAATTTCAAAGGTTCTGGCCCTTTCAATGTGGAAGCAACATCTGATTGCCCCCTCTCTTGTTCTATCTACTTTAGAATCCCTTGATCCTCTGGCTTAATGTCAACCATTCCCATGAACTCTTGAGAAGGTGCTTTAGCTTTTAGACCAGCTGTAAGTAAATCATCAACTAGTCGAGATGATTCTATATCAGTCATGTTAACTGATGTTTTCTTCTCCTCATCAGGTAATATGATACCATGATTTTTGGTGATGGGAGAGGGTAGTGATTTCTTGATGCAAGCCCTAGTCGAATGTTTGATGATTTTATTCGAATGAATATCTTGAGGCTCGCATGCCACTAGAGTTTCTTGTGGCTCATCGACTTTCTTACAATATTTGAATGGCTCAGGATCATGGGGGACCACATACACTTGTCCTTGGTGTATGAATTTTAGATTTTGGTGCACTATGGAAGGCACACATTCCATATCTCTCATCCATGGTCTCCCTAGCAATATGTTATACTACCTCTCACCCCCCAAGATATGGCACAACGTAGGTATCATCTTTATCCCAACCTGTATAGGTAAGATTGTTGTGTCGATTGTTGGGGATGTGGCATCATTGAAGGCTCTCAAAGTGAATGTTGAGTCCTTAATGTGCGAAGATGGTAGATTTAAATGCTTCAAAGTTGTAGTTGTGATGATGTTGATAGATGACCCAGTATCAATCAAGACTCTCTTGTATGAAATTTGATTGATGCTCGCTATGATGTGTAGCGGAGGATCGGGTTCATCCTTAGGGATTAGCTTAATCTCCTGCCTATGAAAGGTAATCACAGGGTCCTTTTGTAAGTGAATTGGATTCATTGTTGATATGGACCATGATAGGTTATCAGCTTTTGTTGAACTTTTTGGTATGTTGGGCTGATCAAGGCATTTCTTACTTTGTGCTACAATATTGATCATACCGATAAAACCCTCATTAGGTGGGGCCATGTGCATCTCATTAACATGCTCAACTTGATTGTTGTCATCCTCATGGTTGTATTGAGGGTTTTTGGATATGTCGATGTCTTGATTATCGATAGCAGAGGGGCTATCTATTTGTAATTTGTTCTTATCCAACATATTCTGCACTATATTCTTGAATGCAACACAATCCTGGATATCATGGCCATTTTTCCAATGATAAACACAATAGAGATCTTCTCTATACCCTCTAGGTTTGCGGTGATTAGGATCCAAGGTGCGTACTTTAGGCAATATTAGGGCCTTAGCCTCGCAAAGGCGATTGAAAATTGATGCCAAAGATTCAGGCAATGGCGTATAGTTGCGAGGTGGACATTTTTGTTTATCCTTGCCTGGATTCCTATCATGTTGATTGTGATGCATGGGAGACGGTTGAGCCTGATGGTTCTCTTGTTGTTGGCTCTGTGCTTCTTTTGGAATGTTTAACATGATCTGGTTGACATGTGTAGGCTCAGCCTACTGTGGTTGATATCGCGTGCTCTTATTGTTCCATTCTTTCTCGCTACGAAGCTCTAGGTCTCCTTCTTCCAGCTTGATATCTTCAATGACCTTGGCTTGTGCTAAAGCCTCTTCGAATGTTGTATATTGTTGCAACTGGAGCAACAATGATATGTGTTTGGCACAACTTTTTGTGAACATTCGATTAAGTTCAGCAGTGGGAATAGAGAATGGTAATTCTGCCATTAATTTTTGCCACCTATTCCCATAATCCATGATTGGCTCATCATCATTTTGACATAGATTGGCCAAGTCAGATAGATTAGCTTTCTTTTTGGTTCCAAATGAGAAGCGCTCAAGGAAAGCATCCACCAACTATTCGAAGTTGGTGATGTTGTTCCTAGGTAATTGATTAAACCATTCAGAAGCTACACCCGAGAGGGTCATAACGAAAGTTCTTAACATCAAGGCATCATCATGTTGTATCTGGAAGCATGCACTAATGAAGGTCATTATATGCTCTTGTGCATCTTCATCACCTTTAAACTTATCCCATTTAGGTATTTCAAAATGTTTAGGGTAAGCAGGACTTGGCACTGATGGACACAATGGTTGATTGTGTATCTTGCTTAGAGTGGGCTTTTGACTAGCCACATCTTGTTTCTCGAGAGATTTGATTTTCTCGGCAAGCACCTTGTAGGCTTGAGAAGAGATGATCTCTTCCTCCCGAAGGGATCTTCGGGGTGCAAGTGGAGGTAAGTTCCTTTGAGTGTGAGGTGGTCGATTGTATTCATCAGCCACGTCTATAGAAGATGGTTCAGGATATCGTTGATCCTGGTCATCCAACTCTGATCTTTCATACTGCTTGTGCTCATGCCTGTTTGGCACTAAACGCTCTCATGGCTGAGAAGCATGTCGAGAAGTATGGCGAACATAATCATCTACTCTCCTATTATGCAGCTCAAGGTGTGAAGTAGCATGTCTCTCATTGTGTTGCTGCTTGTACTCTCTATGAGGAGGTAATTTATATCGAGCCAATCTGTTTGATCGCTCTTCTTGCTCCTTTAAATCAAGGAGGCATTGCTCTTCTAAGCGGTGTTCATATAACCATTGTAGGTGCAACCACTGTTGTTTTGCACTTTCTCATTCTAGATTTTCTAAACACTCACGCTCAATGCACAAACCCTTCAATTGGTCTTGAAGCATTTGTTCTCTCTGGATTGCATCTGACCTATGTGATCGATTTGATCGATTTGTTGTGCTAGGTCTAGGACTCTGCAACTCCTTGTGAGGGTTCTTGTTTGCTTCGAATTGCACAACAAGGTTGGCAACTCTTTTTCCTCGATGAGTCAAGATTACATTGATATTATGTTCTTCCCTAGGGGTGCAATTCTCATGCAAGGATGTTGCAGGGGTACCGCGTGTTCGCTGGGAACACTCACTATGGGTGCGGATAGGATGCAACTGCATGATAGTTCCTTCATCCATGATGTACTCCTCAATGGATCTGGTAGATCCATGAGAGGAATGATCATGATGTATGCTTCTATGCTCCAATTTCCTATGTTGAGATCTTCCAACACCTTGGTCTAAGAAGTCAAAGTGATGAGACTTCCAAGGTTGTGCAAGAGGAGTACCTTCCTCACCAACACTACGATAAGACAAATGACATCCTCCATGATCGAAAGGATTTGGCATTATAATAGGCATGTGAATGGTTGTCTTACCTCTATCTCACCCTTCATTGGACTGATTTGAACTCTCAGTGTAATGAGATGTGGGAGGTTTAGAGGTGTTCTCGTTTAGGTCACGAGAAGATCTGTTGTTAGTTCTCCTGAGCGGGGTTCCTTGATGAGATCCACTGTGAGTGGTGTTGTCTCCTCTAAGACTACTTGAAGTGTATTCAAGTATGTTTTGGGCAGATGTGCTGCCTCTAGGGTGATCCAGACCCTGTGGTGCATTGGGTGCAACCTCAGTCTTAGATCGGGGATGACCCCGTGCATTGACCATGACCTTATGAATTTTGACTTCTGAAAAAGGTTGTGAGTGTTATATATCAAAATGATCAGTGCGATGAGCTGATCACAATGAGCTATAACTCAAAAATATGATTTTTGGGTCAAAATTTAGTATTTTTGGAATATTTGGCCAACCGGGGCTCGTGGTGAAATGACCACTTTTAGGAATTTCTTGGAAATTTTGAACCATGAAGAGTTAGGACCCAAAATTTCTTTGAGAGGTGCACAATGGTAAAACTAAGACAACAAAACAAATTTGGCAAGTTTTGGAGTTGTCTAGACCATTTTATGACCGTTTTAGTGCAGTTTTTCTCAGTTTTCGACCTCGAAAATAGAGTAATCATAAAACCAAAATAAAATCTTCGTTATAGCTCCGATTTACACGATTCTCGAACCGTTGGATGCAGAATAAAAAAGTATATTTTTATTATTAGGGTTAGGGTTTGGTCCCCAGATCAAGGATCTTATGTTGATTTCCCTAACAATAATGAAACACACAAAGTAGACAATATGATTATCTCTTTTAAGGATTAAATGTGTGTCCTAAAACTGGTTTAGTGCATTTGATTTGTTGTGAATATACTCTGAACTCTTATCGTGTTTTTCAAAAGTTGATGTTATACTCAATTTGTTCAAAGGTTTTCACCTATATACTCGCACAAGCCGAATATGGGAGTGAAGTCCATACTCAACGAGGTAGCATAGGTACTACCAACCCTCACCCAACACACCGTGCATAGTGATACACTCTTTCGAAGATGAGTGCATGCTATTTTGCATGGATAGGATAGTTCTTGGGTCGGCCTTGGCCATGAGCGGGTCCCGATAATACAATTTCAAATGAGCCAACCAAGTGGTAATGACATCCACTGTTGGTCTCAATCAAATGGGTTGGATGTGAGAGCCCAATGCCACTGATGTTTAAATGAAACGTGGTGTGTGTGGTTCATTTTAATTTGCATAAAATAAAAATGCATAATATAGCACAATGATTGTTTCCTACATGTAATGTAAAAGAAACATTTTATATTCAAAGATGCATGCTATACTCTACATGATTTTTCGACAATGCAAACTAGTATGCAAATGGCCACTACTTGGGCCTCAAACATGCAAACCTACACACAAGTTCTAATATAGCACGTTGTATTCTAGGGCGGACTACAATCAGAGATCCACTGTTCCTAGCAGTGCCTATCGAGAATTTAGAAAAAGAAATCTAAGGACCTAATCCATTTTTAGTTCATTTTAGCCTTAGTAAATTTACGTTTCAGTTTTTGTTCTCTGGAAAACATAGACAGAAACAAAAAAAACATAGAGGGTGAAAATGGGGCCTACCTCAGGTCCTCATCCGATCTGCACTCTATTTTCTGTTGTCTGCTCTATCAAATGTAAACCGTAGGTCTGGTCTATGGTCTGCACTGTAAACCGCGTGTTGAACCTGCGGTTCAATTGTTGGCCCGTAGCTGATAGCTGTGGTCTGTACCTACAAGTGCAAAAACAAGTAAAACATAGTCAGGTCCTATAAATGTGGGGTTCCACCGTGATCACCTCTGTAACCACCAGAAAGGCTCACACCCGATGGCGATTCCTATTGTGATAAATGGTAAAGATATAGCATGCATACAAGAAAATAAAATTGACAACAAATGAAACAAGAAAGAAAGCACTTTATTCCATTGTATTCAAAGCCAAAATCCAATTACAAGTACGTCCCTCTTAGGGATATTCATTTTGATACAATATTACAATAGGAGTGCACAATTGTTTTCCCTCTTAAGGGTAGGTGTGATTTTCGAATGCCTTTTAGAATGGCATGAACTACTCTAGGGTGGAGGTGCCCTCTTCTTCACAATGGGGAAGGAATTTGATGGTTTACTCTCCTTTGGAACTATTCCCTCTACTGCAAACCGTAGCTCTAGTGCGCTATAGTGCACTATAAACCATGGTTGACAACCATGGTTAGCACTCTGATAGGCTTACCCTCAATTCCAAGGGTAGTGGGCTTAACCTCCTTGTCCAATTGATGTTCAAGGGTCGCCTTTGATGTCCTTCTGATATATTTGGTGGTCAAATCACTGTGATGGGCCTTCGTTTGCCCGGATTTGTATTTCTTGATCCTCCTAGGCTCCTAGGGCTTCCATGGCAAACTAATCATTGGATGAATAGCAAAGTAGCCTTTGAATGCACAAATTCAGTATGCAATCCGATAGGGCTTCACTACTCGCTTGATCACTTCACACTCACTCGATAATTCATCAGTGCTTCGCTATACAAATCATCCATGATTCTCTCTCCATTTGGAGGGGGTATTTATAGGATGCCCTAGGACTTGGGGTGGCTTCCTGGAGAAGCCAAGATCAAGAAGGGGTGGTTAGGATAGTTGGAATGGAAGCTTCCACCCTCTAACCACCTTCTTCTAGATCCAATGGTCATTTCAACCGATTTGGCTCGGATTGAAGGCCAACTAAACTTCAGTTAAGATCGTAGGTCACAACTGTGGTCTAGACTACAAACCGCAAGTCTCAGCCATGGTTCAGCTATAAACCATAGGTCTGGGCTATGGTTCAGACTGATTAGGCCAAGGATCCCAACTTGAGTGGTTAGAACCACTGCTCTATCTTGGACCTTACACTGGACCTTACACTATTCGAGAGTCCGATTCCATAGAGATTTAGAATGAAACTCAAGAATCCTCATCGGTAGCACTTCAATGGCCTCCGGATTTACCATCTGCAAATTAGAAACATCCCACACATGTTCAGGGTCAGCAACATATTTTCTAAGCAAGGATATGTGGAAGGTGTCATGGATTTTGGATAGATTAGGTGGTAATGCAAGTCGGTATGCCACCGAACTAATATTTTCCATGATCTCAAAGGGCCCCACAAAATATGGATCCAACTTCATGGATTTGATAGCACTTTTCTTTGGCTTAACCCTTAAGAACACCTTATCTCCAATAGAATACTCTCTTGGAGTCCTTTTTAGATCTGCATAACTCTTCTATCTATCCACAACTTCCTTAAGCCTTTGCCTAATTTCTTTTAGCTGCTCTTCCATTACCCTGACCATTTTTGGTCCAATATCAACTCGATCCTCTAGGTTGTCCCAAGACAATGGTGTTCTACACTTTCACCCATACAAGGCATCGAAAGGTGCCATTCCTAGCGAGGAGTGATGTCCATTATTGTAGGCAAACTCTACCAAAGGTAGACAATCTTCCCATTGAGATTTGTGATCCATGCAGTACATGCAAAGCATGTCTTCCAAAACTTGGTTTACTCACTCCGTTTGACCATCGGTTTTAGGGTGGTATGCTGAACTCATATTCAATTTCGTACCAACTGCACTATGAAGGGATTTCCAAAATTTAGAAGTGAATTTGGAGTCTCTATCTGAGATAATTACCTCAGGAAACCCATGCAATCGAAATACCTCTTTGATGAATCTTCTAGCCACTACCTGAGCATCGTCCTTGGTATTTCCCGGTATGAAGTGGGCAACTTTAGTCAATTTTTCGACCACTACAAATATGGCATCATGTTGGTACCAAGTTTTGGGTAAACCCATGATAAAATCCATAGATATAACCTACCATTTCTACGTAGGTATATCATGCAGGTGAAGTTTTCCTATGGGATGCTAGCGTTCTACCTTGAATTTCTAACATTCGAGACATCGAGCAACAAAATCCATGATGTCCTTCTTCATACCTACCCAAAAGAAGGTTCTTTTCATGTTTTCTCGCATTTTGGCTCCTCCCGGATGAGCAGAATAAGGAGATCTATGAGCTTCTTGCATTATCAAGTTCCTCAAATTACCCAAATTTGGTATGATGACCCTTCCCTTATAACACAAAAAGTCATATTTCATACTAAATTCCTCATTTCCTTCAGGATATCTATCCATTTTGGCTTGAATTCCTTGGCAATACTCATCCTAAGATTGCTCCTGCCTCACTCGATCCATTAGGTCCATGTGAATTCTAGTTATGGTTGCTATATATTTCCTTCTACTCAAAGCATCCACTACCTTATTCTCTTTTCCCTTTATGTACTCAATCTCAAAATCATACTCAATGAGAAATTCCACCCATCTTCTCTATCTTGCATTGAGTATTGGTTGGGTGAATATGTACCGTAGACTTTGATGATCAATTTTCAATTCAAAGGGTCTCCCCACTAAGTAGTGGCACCAAACCTTTAAAGCATGCACCACCACAGCTAGCTCTAAATCATGCGTAGCATAATTAACTTCATGCTTTTTGAGCTTCCTTGAAGTATATGCCACTATTGAATCTTCTTGTGAGAGTACCCCACCCAACCCCTCTATTGATGCATCAATGCACATTGAAAAGTCCCTTTGAGGATCGAGAACCTTTAGTATCGGTGCAGTAGTAAGCTTATGCTTTAGTAGTATGAAGGCAGCCTCACACTTCTCTATCCACTTGAATTCTTTCCCCTTCTTCTGAAGGTTTGTTATGGGTCCAACAATCTTGGAGTAGTCCTTTATATAATATCTATAATAGCCCGTTAACCCCATGAAACTTCGTACTTCAATCACATTAGTAGGGGGTGGCCAATTCAGAATAGCCTCAATCTTCTCTAGATCCACAACAATCCCTTCTACTGATATAACATGTCCAAGATATCGTACCTCTAGGACATAGAATTCACTCTTAGCCAGATTTCCATAAAGTTGATTCTCCCTCAATAATTCCAACATGATCCTAAGATGTTTATCATGCTCCTCTTTATCTCGAGAGTATATAAGGATATCATCTAGGAATACTAGGACAAACTGGTCCAAGTGTCTTTGGAACACACTTTTCATTAGGTTCATGAAAGCAGTTGGAGCATTAGTCAGTCCAAAGGGTAGAACCGTAAACTCATAATGCCCATACCTAGTCTTAAATATCATTTTGTGAGTGTCTTCCTCATGAATCCTTAACTGGTGATACCCTGACCTCAGATCGATCTTAGTAAACACCTTGGCATATTTTAGTTGATCAAATAAATCTTCAATCCTAGGTAAAGGATACCAATTCTTGATTGTAGCCTTATTTAGCATCCTGTAATCAATACACAATCTCAACGAACCATCCTTATTTTTCATGAACAAAACTGGTGCACCCCATGGTGACACACTTGGTTTTATCAAACCCTTCTCCAAAAATCCTTGCAATTGAACCTTTAGTTCTCGCATTTCAGTAGGATTCATCCTATACGGGGATCTATGAATAGGTTCGACTCCCATCATAAGTTCAATCATGAAGTCAAATTCTCGTACAGGAGGTAATCTAGGTAGGTCCTCTAGAAATACATCCTAAAATTCCTATAAAATTGGATGATGTCTTAGTATTTCCTCCTTCTCATGGTCCTCCACTTCATTAAGTTTTACCACATACACTACCCCTCCCCTCTTTAGGGTCTTTTTCAATTGCATAGCGGACAACATCTGAGGTTCAAATACCCCTTGACTGCTATGAATTCTTAATCTTCTTCCACCTTCCTCTGAATACTCAATCCATCGGTCTTGGAAATTGACTAAGGCTTTATGAGCTTGTAGCCAATCCATCCCTAGGATCACATCAAAGGCATGTAAGGGAGTTACATATAAACAACATTCCATAGTCCCTTCAGATAGAGTAACTTCCACCATAGGATAACACTGGTCTATCGAGTAGGTCTATCCAGAACCATACTCAACCTTCCACCCTTGGGCCAAATATCCAGGCCTTTTCGACATAGTCCTTGCTAGACTAGATGAAATAAAACTATCAGTGGCTCCACTATCTATCAAAATATTTACTTTCTTATTGAAAACCTTACCTTTCACAAGTAAGGGGGTGGCCTGTCCCTCTAGCTTCTGCTTCCGATTGTGGCATAGATCCGATGTTTCGGTTCCTTTCCTTTTGCATTAGCTGTGCTAGTCCCCACTCGATATGGACACTGATTATAGTAATGAGATCCTCGATAATTGTAGCACCCTTCCTTGGGTCCTTGCTATTTTTTAGGTTTCTCATTCCCATTCTTAGTTGTTGGAGTTGGAGCTTGCAACTTTTGTGGCTAAGGTTTCGTACTATTAGGCTTGTTATCCTTCTTACAAAAGTTCTTCTTGAACTTGTTCTGATTCTTGTAAGGTTTCTTCTTAAGATTTTGGGGATTCTTGGCCTTTCACTCTTGCTCAGCCTCCCATTTTACAAACCCATTACTATTCCTCTTCCTCAGCTCTTTTCGAGCTTGCTCGGGTATGGTGTCATACTTATAATAGAAGTGTGACTCTGCTTTCTTTGCTAGGTCATATACCTTTTGTAGTGATTTAGGTTCCTGCATTTCCACATCATGCTTCAACCTAGATTCCAATCCAAGAATGAACTTATGAACCCACATATTCTCATTATAAATAGACACATATTTAAACAACCTTACTAGTTTCTTATAGTACACCTCTACTATGCTGGTTCCTTGTCTGAGACTAGCAAATTCTTCAAACTTTAAGGTATAGAAGTGCTCTATTAAGAATCTCTTCTTAAATATGTTTATAAATTCTTCCCATGGAGTATCGATGGGTTCAATATTAGTTTCCTCATAGTGGGTTTCCCACCACTCCAGAGCAGCCCCTTCCAGGTTAATCATAGCCCAAAGTGTTCGGGTTCCTGATGAGTAGCCTTTAACCATAAAGTGAACCTCCGCCTCTCTCAGCCATGCTTCTGATTGCATCACCATCACCCTCTCCATAAAACTTAGAGATACTGATGTTTTTCATGTCCCTAGCTATTTCATTTTTTTGCTAAGGCTCTAGCTTGTACTTGCTCTATAGTTAGTCCACTTTCTAGACCGATCTCTGAACCATGAACTTGTGAATTCTGATTCATAACTATTTCTAGCAACTATCTTATCTGATCCTGCATAGCAATGACCATAGCGATGAGGTCTTCTACCTCTCTATTGGGGTTTGTTGGTTCCCCATCCTAGTTTTCTTCTTCGACATTACTTTGCTAAGTTTTTCTAGGTATAGGTCTCCCTCTTCTGGTCTTAGGTGGCATCTTAACCTGATTCCATCCAAGAAAGAAGATTAGATTACAGTTCCATCTTAAGTTGTATCTCTAATCAAGCCATAATACAAAGTTCTCTTGCTATATGCATTAACAACCTAACTAGGGTAATATCCCAGGCTAGGATGTATCACTGATACCATAGCCCATACTAAGGTATCCTAACATCCACTCTACCTTGGGGTTTATGCCCATCATATTCTAACAACTAGGGTATTCTAGGTCATCCCAACTTTAGCCCCTTTTCTTAAGCAAGCCTTCATTGGATACATCTAGTTCCCTTTTAGCACACATAGAAGCTCTATACCCTCGTACCTAGAGCTCTGATACCAAATGTAATGACCCAAAAATCACACAAATAAAAAATACAAAAAAAATGAAAGAGTTTTTTTTTTACTAAGGAGAGGGATACATGAACCCTTCATGAATCCCTAACCCAACTAACATTTACCTAAAGTTTCAATCTCTTAAGTTTTCTTGGAAGTTACATCTCATGAAGTACCCTATCACAAGTCCATCTGTGTAGGCGTATAATGTGTCACTATAGATAAGCCCATCTATCACATCATTCTTGATGAGTTAGACCTATCACCCTCAGTCCATCGAAGGTATACACACATCTCCATACCATACACAAATCCTTCTGTGTAGGTATGCTATGAGTATTGTGAGTTAAGCTATCTATCTCATCTCCATGATGAGCTATCTTAACTCAGATGTAATCTCTTCACAACTTAGTCCTTTATCTCCCTAAGGGGGTCTCAATTCCCTTAGGTCTCCTATGTTCACCCTAAGGGGTTCTTAATTCCCTTAGGTCACCTATGTTCACCCTAAGGGGTCCTTAATTCCCTTAGGTCACCTCTGAGTTCACCCTAGAACTCTACTCTTAGATTTCTTATCATCAAGCAATCAAACAATGATACATCTAATTATTATAACAACATGAATCAAACAAACAATAATGGAGGAAATAAAGCAAGCTTAACACTAAAGAGAATCATTCACATAATATAACCAAATACAAAAATAAAGGAAAAGTACCTTCACTAAATCAATGAACACTCATCTCATTAGATCACACATGATAAGTCTTTCTTACTTTAAATATTATCACATTATCTGCATCGGGGATATCTCCCCACAAGTCTAGTCTATTTGATCATAAGTACAACAACGTTAGATACAAATACCTATGCTTTGTTTCCATGGAACTCCTTGCTTCTCCTTGCTTCCCATTGGTTCTTTGAGGGTAGTAGGGGATCAGGATACTCATGGTTCAGGATAGGCATACCTTTAAATGCATCTATTCATTTACTTTACCAAATTGCAACTATACAAACATTCATTTAAGTTTCTAACCATCTAATGCATAATGGATATCATAAAAGAACCCTTACTTTTATTTTCACCTCTCAAGTTCCTTTAGAGAGTCATCCAATACGTACTTCTTAGATCAAGGTCCAACTTAAATCAAATTCATTCATGTCTTAAAGCATTAAAGTCTCATTCCCTTAACCTTTAAAACAATCCCTTTTCTTTTCATTCCCTAAATCAAAGCCCCATAACTTCAATTCAAAGAATAAATCTACATTCCTTTTTAATTCCCCATTTCTAGTCAATCAACTACTTTTTAAAGCATTAAAGTCCCATACCTTTAACCTTTAAAACCAACATTCATTCATTCCCTAAATTGAAGCCCCATAACTTCAATTCATGAATAAATCCACATCTCTTTAATTTAAACTCCTAAGATATTCAACCTTAATCAAAGGGGTTTTCTTTTAAATTAAAAACCTTCAATACATTTCATTAAAATCAAAGGTTCTTTCCTAATTGAAAACCTTACATAAATCTCTTATAAATCAAAGGTTCCTTTTAATTAAAACCTTAAATACATCTCATATAAATCAAAGGTTCCTTTTAATTAAAACCTTAAATAAATCTCATATAAATCCAAGGTCCCTTTTTAATTAAAAGCCTTCAATAATCCTATATGAAACAAAGGTTCCTTTTAATTAAAAACCTTAACTAAATTTCATAAAACCAAAGGCTCCTTTTAATTAAAAACCTTATCTACATTTCATAAAATCAAAGGCTCCTTTTAATTAAAAACCTTTTCTACATTTCATAAAATCAAAGGCTCCTTTTAATTAAAACCTTAAATACATTTCATAAAATCCAAGGCTCCTTTTAATTAAAAACCTTATCTACATTTCATAAAATCCAAGGCTCCTTTTAATTAAAACCCTTATCTACATTTCATAAAATCAAAGGCTCCTTTTAATTAAAACCTTAAATACATTTCATAAAATCCAAGGCTCCTTTTAATTAAAACCCTTATATACATTTCACATGAAACAAAGGCTCTATTCTTTTAAAAACCCTTAAATACATTTCACATGAAACAAAGGCTCTGTTATTTTAACTAGAATAGTTACACAACACCTTACCTAACATAGGGTTCACAACTAGAGGTCAACACCTTCGAACATGCACAACACTCACTGCTAACACCCACTGGTCTACCGAAGCACTCACTAAGCTCTCACCTAAGCGTTCACTAAAGTGCTCATTGCATTTCATAGTGCACAATACACAACACAACCTATGGTGATTGCTCACACATAGCGCTCACCCGACATAAGGGAGGTTTTTCTCTTAAACTACAACCATAGAGTGGTTTCAGTTAAAACACAGTGCTTCCACATGGTGGTTTCACAACACACATAGGGTGATTCTTGTTTAAGCACAACGCTCCTCACATGGTGGTTTCACAACACACACAGGATGATTCCTATTAAATTATAGTGCTTCACATGTTATTCAAAAACACGACTCATGGTGGTTTCACAACACACATAGGGTGATTCCTATTAAAATACAATGCTCTTCACATGGTGGTTTCACAACACACACATAGCGCTTCCACAAGGTGGCTTCTATTAGCACCCAACGCTCTTCACATGGTGGTTTCACAACACACACATAGCGCTCAATGCTCACACAACATAAGGAGGTTCTCTCAAACACATAGCGTACAATGCTTTCACATGGATAAGGAGGTTCTCTCAAACACATAGCACACAATGCTTTCACACGGTATAAGGAGGTTCTATCAAACACATAGCACACAATGCTTTCATAGCATAAGGGAGATTCCAAAACACATAGCACAATGCTTTCACAGCATAAGGGAGATTCCAAAACACATAGCACACAATGCTTTCATAGCATAAGGGATATTATTTCAAAAACATAGCGCATAGCGCTTATATGCAACAATCCCACGTAAATTAAAATCGGGTTCCAGATTTAAAGCAACCCAACCTTAACTCCTATGGAGATTGGAAATATGGCGACGTCTAGCTGCCCTCCTCTTAGCCTCTAGTGCGTTCTTCCCATTATCTCTGTCTCTCATCTACGTCTGCATCTCCGTTCTTGCTCTCTCCCCATTCGTCTGCTCTCTCCCTCTCTCCATCTGTCTCTCTTTTCCTTACCTTCTTTCTTACGTGCCTGTCCACCCAGGTGGCTCATCCACCGTCCACTCGAACCCCGAGCCCCTGTCTTCCACCTCCGCTCTTCAATGCAGCATCCCCTATCCCTTGTGCGTTCTCCCCATATTTTCCACATTTGGAAATTAGTAGCCTCGTAGGCTATTTCATAGGGTTCGTTGCATAGGAAAGGGATGATTACATTTTATTTTTAAAATATGAAGAATGGCCCTTTTTTAAAATATCATTCTTATGATATTTATCAATATTTAAATATATTACTTTTACTTACACAATATCTTTATTGTTTTTATTTTTAAATAAAATATATATATTATTATATATAATATTTTTTTTAAAAAAAATGAATTCTCTTTCATTCAATTCAATTAATTAAAGTCTTTTAATGAATCCTCTATTATCATTAAAATGCACACCTCTAATTAATTTAGATGCAAACTCATTTATTAATTACAAAGAAGTTTACTAATGAGCTCAAATGAGCCAAACATTATTTACTTAAACTTCATTAATTAATTTAGAGGAATCTTCATTCAACATATGCATTTAATTTGTTTTCTTTCATAAGGATGATGCTTTACTTGCGCTTCAACATGACAGTTTACCTTATGCATTTATATACATCTTGCAGTTGTTCTCATACAGAAAACCCAACATTAATCTACTCAAGCCATGATGCAATACAGAGAAAACAAATTTGTACAACAACAAAGAGGGAATCATTCCATCAACCCGATCACCCATCTTAGCCAGAGATTTTATGATAGCTACTAGGCTATTAACTAAAGCTCAAGGTGATCGGCCATCGATGATTATCCCTTCCATCAATGCATACCTATATGAAGGTATCTATCCATGTTACCTCCGAGTACCTTAATCATCATTTCCCCTGATCTTTGGTACCCTCATTTCTGGTGGGTGACTCTGCCTGTTCCACCTACGAGTGTACCTGATCCTGCACACTTGGCAATATGTTAGTGATAACATGCCCTTATAAATCAACTAAACATCATATAGTTGGTTCCATTGTTCAAACTAGGTATCACCACATCATAGGTTAATACATTGTTTTCTTGTGCCATAAAGTCAGCTAGGGAGGGTCATAACAATGCCACTGTATTTGTAAAGCTTCTATTCTATACCTCAACCTTAGCTCGTAGATGTTACAGCTCATACGTGTTTTATAATATAATGTATAGATGATTCATAAATTGTGTCATAGTGTTTTTAGAGATTGTTTTCCCCACTATAACCTTATATTGTAGATGCGACAACTTTTACATGGTTCTACAATATAACACAACAATGAGTTCCAACATATACCACTATGTTTCTAGAGATTATATTATTTAATACAACCCCAGTTCATAGATGTCACAACCTTTATTGCCATCATTTTAGAGCTTTTATTTTCCATTGTATACCTAGGTTGTAGATTTTGCATTTCATGTCATCATGTTTTTAAAGCTTCTATTTCCCACTACAACCCTAACTCATAGATGCTATAGACCATGCCATCATGTTTTTGGACTTCTATTTTTTACTACAATCCTAGCTCATAGATGTCCTAATCCATGCCATGAATATTAAATTTATCAATTATAGCTAGAAAGGATGGTAAAATATCTTAAATTCTAAAATAATTTTTAATGCTTGTTCACTAACAAATTACAATAACTTTTTCATATCTATATCTATGATGGTAAAAATAAATATAAAATTAATAAAATAATTTATAATAAAAATAAAATGAAAATTATATGCTAACATATCATCTTATAGATACATTATTTTTTTATAGACCTATTAACCCTTTCACCTCTTTCATAAAAAACGGTAAGTACTTGAATTTTAAGCCTAAAAATATTCGACACCTAAGTTTCACCTATGTTTTCCATTTTTAAATCAGTGGTAGACTTTCATGCTAAGCCTAAATAATTTTGACACCTAGGTTTCCTATTTTTAAATAAAAAATACAAAAAAATGAAATCAAATTTGAAATATATATTAATTGTTTATAGACCTATTATCTATGTAACCTCTTTCATAAATAAAATGGTAAGCAACCTAATTTCATGCTAAGCCCCCAAAAAAATTGACACATGAGCTCCCATTATTAAATTAGAGACAAAAAATGTATTAAAAATGCAAAAAAATTGAAAGGTATTTTAAGTATATATTAATTACTTACAAAATTATTATCATTTTAACCTCTTTCATAAATAAAATGGCAAGCAATCAAATTTCATGCTAATTCCCCCAAAAAATAACACCTAAGCTCCCAATTATTAAATCAAAGACCCAAAAATATATGCAAAAAAAAGCAAAATGAAATATATCTTAAAAAATTTCTTCATGCACTTGTTACTTGTTATGACATATATGCTAGTATAAATACATGGATGGGATAAGGAAATTTATTATTGTACCTCCACATCTAGATTGAGCTTAGTATCCATTATACTCTTGCATTATTTCTAGAGGAATGCATTGCATGGTATGATATATACGTGTGAGAATAATGACAAAATATAGGGATCTATAAGGCTAAAGCCCTTGTAGTGGTTCTTACCTAAATAGTTGGTTGGTATGACATATGTTGGGGGTTCACCAAGAGTGTTTTAGGAATTCACTCTAAATCCTATGTTTGGTGTGTATATTTGAAAACACCTAAGTTTTATCTTTCTAAAAGATAAACTAATTAATCATAAAAATTATTTAACAAAGATGTAACATACAAAGTATATAAGTCTATTATATAATGATTCTTTTTTTTTAATTATAAAAATAAAGATAAAATTAAAATTTACAATCAACTAGTAGCTAGAAGACAAAAAACCCTAGTTGTAAGACCATTGATATTGCTTTGGAAGAATGGAAGATTTATTTTGGGGGATCCCCTCACAAGGGACATTATTGGGAATAAAACAAAACACAATAAATATCAACATGATTTCTTTTACAAATGTATTAAAGACCATCAATATAGATAAAACACAAGTTTTGGCTTGAAAGATTATGGAAGCCCTAGGAACAGGAAAGGAGAAAGAGCTAGATCAAACAAAATTCAATGGATGTCTACCTCAAGTAGAAATAATTCTAACATTGGAGATAGCTAAGGAACTAATAGTAGTTTGTATAGTGTATAAGTCTACACATTCCTTAATATGCAAGTTTTTGGGACTCCAATATTCTCCACGATTATTGTACTCATAGGCTAGGAAACACTAGGATCCATAAGGTGAGTTGGAAATCCTAACATACTAAATGGATATCTTGTTGTAGCTTTCATATCGATCTATAAAAGGGATAGGGAATTTGAAGGAGGTCTATACAATATAGACCCCACACTGTTAATTATTCAACCTTGGCAATCAATGCTTGACCCCTGAATCAAGTCATCTACAATTCTAATTTAGTTTAAACTATTTGTCTTCACTTTAAAATTTTTGAAATAGGATATTAATGATTGGAAACCTTCTTAGAAAATATAAAGGAAGGAATCAAGAATTTATGGAAGTAGTATTTCTTGCATATATCAATATTTGTGTGGATATGGAGTTGGGAAAACCACTTCCAATGAAAATCAACCTCAAAGTAGGAGATAATATATGGAGATAGTAGGTGGACTATGAATCAATTTCTTTTCGATGTAGACCATGCCACAAGTATGAACACCTAGTTAGAGATTAACCCAAATTATCCAAGGATGAGTTACACTAAATAGTCATGAGATCAAGGGACCAACAACTATAGAAGTAAAGTGAAGCAAGATTCTAAACAATTACAATGAAAAAAGCAAAAAACAATACCCAAGAAAGGAGGAGCAATCAAAAAGAGGAAGAAAACACATACCAACACTCATAATTATTAGAAATAGATCATATTACATCATTTGGGTAATGTAAATGTATCTACCAAGGTATATTCTTAGGACATTGGATTAATTTAGGGGGAAGTTACTTAGTTTCTTCATGTAATGTAATAAATTCAAAAGTATCAGTGTGCAAGTTGTACATGTTTAAGTTGTCCCTTGCACACCCAGGTGTTGTAGGTGAGTTGGAGAGGAGAGGGAAATCCTCCAAGAGAGGTCCCAGGTTTAAATCTCCACCCTACCAAAAAGCTAAATTGGGTACCCAAATCCAATTGATAATGTTGGTGCGGGCAGGGTCGGGTGCAACCCCTGGGTGACTTTGATGGTGTAGAAACCCCTGTTCATGGTCTCTTATACCAAGGCAGCCCCGCAAGGGGTTTTTCACTTAAAAAAAAAAAAAAGTTGTCCCTTGCACAACTAGATAGAGTTTTGGCCAAGGAACCTATCTTTCCATATAATGGTATAATTTTCATAGTCATAGAATATCACATACAACATCTTAGAGTGCATCGCAGTACATAGATAAAGTCTCCCATATTGGAGATGAGTGCAATGTAGTCTAGTAGCATTATTCATGGAGTGTTCATTTCATCCATAGCTACATTGTATTCATTTTCATAATTTCTATTTATAGTATATTTTAGTCATCTCATATATTTACTTTCTTTCATATTATTATTTTTGCATCTTGTGATTGTTATCTCCCATTTCATACAACATCAAAAGCTAACAATGGTATCAGAGCTACAATAGATCTAGCCATAGGAAAGCCACCATTATCAATGAGCCTGAGTTTGTTTATCAAATTGATGCACCTTTGGACCAGTCACTATCAAAAACTCTCAAAAGAGTCTAGGTGGTAGAAATAGGGAGAACCACAAGTGAGGATTGAAATAAATATTAATTGTAAAAATACCAAGATTACATTTGGCTAGATTATTTCCATAGAGTTGCAAGAAAATCTCATGAAGAGTAGGACTCAACATTCAATCCACTAGATTGAAAAATCAACCAGTGAAGATAATTCAAGATATATAGAATTTCTTAACTATTACCCAAAGTTTCACTTTGTTGCAGAAATATAATTCTCATAATATTGGAATTACTCCTACAATAGAAATCTAGGAGACTTCAACATTATCACTTGAAGGTTGGCATATATTCATAGTGTAGAGGTTAGTTTCTTATTTAAGAAAATAATACTATGGAAAAAGTCTTCTAGAGAAGATTTGTGGTGAAGTTAGGAGACACGAGATCTCCATTACTAAATTAACAACTTCACATTAGAAGATAAGTCCATTGAAACCTTGATCCAAAAAAAAATCCATATAAGCCTTGATCAAGAAGAAAATGCCATAGAAACCTTGATCTAGAAGAAAATGCCATAGAAGCCTTGATCAAGAAGAAAAATGCCACAAAATCCTTGATCCTGAAAAAGACCATAGAAGCCTTGATATTGAAGAAAAGGGCCACATAAGCTTTGATCCTAAAAAATTCCACAAAATTTTTTATCTTGAAAAGGACCGCAGGAGCCTTGATACTGAAATAAGGTCATAGTAGCTTTGATCCCTAAGAAGACTCCAGAAGAGACTATATGATTCAGAAGGAGATTAAGATTTTCAGTACTAATAATTTTTTGCAAAGAAAGGATATTCAAAGAGTCAAGAAAGCTTCCTACAAGAAATATAAGAAGAGTATCTTTTTCATAATCAATCCATCACCTACAGGCAAAGATATCAGGAGAAGATATCATTGAAGAAATTCTAGTATTGGAAGAAGAAGGACTAGTAGAGTCCTGTTCGAATCCAAAAGTAGTAGAAGTGAATATCCATAGGAATATCTCACCACCAACACTTCCAAGAGTAGAAGGTTGAAGAAAAGGTCTCAAGGAATACCATAAGAAGCTACAATATCAAAGACCTTAGGGAGTGATGAGCACCAAAAATGCTCATATTTTTAAATGGATTAATAACATATTGTGCATAATTATTATTA
Organism: Wollemia nobilis; assembly: GCA_028583015.1. Classification (NCBI taxonomy): domain Eukaryota; kingdom Viridiplantae; phylum Streptophyta; class Pinopsida; order Araucariales; family Araucariaceae; genus Wollemia; species Wollemia nobilis. The sequence goes on along the minus strand of JAQPPZ010000349.1, from coordinate 3,108,676 downwards.
TAGAATGTATTTTTTATGAATGTTTTATATATATTTAATAGGAAATTGTGTATATTCTCTAATATGTATTTTGAGTGTGATTTGTGTGTATATTCAATGATTTTTCTCCTTTTATGCATATTTACATCAAGGTCCCATTCAGACCTAGAACTTCATATTTTATGGTGGAGAACTAAGGACAAAGGTTGACTACAACAAAGAAGTTATGTAAGTTGAAAAGCACCTAACTCCTATATTTTGAAAGAGTGGTGTCTGGCTCCTAAATTTAGGATAAAATGTGTATGAATCCCAGTTTTGGTGTTGATGGTGCTTTACTCCTGACTTTAGGGTCAAAGGCACCTAAATCCTGACTTCAGGATCAAAGATGCTTGTCTCCTACCTTCAGGATCGACAATGCCTGACTCCTAACTTTGGAGTCAATAGTGCTTGATTTCCAATGATAGGTTGGACGGTGCCTAACTCTCATTGAACTAGAGAGCAACAAGAACCCTATTTTTAGAAGAAATAAAATGGTGGTTATCAGCGATATATGCGAATGAAGGACAAAAAAATGAGCCAAAAAAATATTCAATTATCATTTATTATTAAGCATAAATACAAATTTATTGTACAAAATTATGGATATTGATTGAAATGTAATTTTAAATATATTTTGTTTGATAAAATAACATGCCTAATTTATCCTGTGAAGGATAAATTTAATGTGTGTTCGTCGTCTAACTTAATTTTTTGCATGTTTGTTGTAACGACAAGTGTGAAATAGACTTGCCAAAGTTTATACTTAGGGATGGTTATACACTATATAAATGCATAGACCACCCCTAAAAAATTATCCTCCAAAAATTTTTCTAGTAAAATCACTTCTGAAGCTGCAATACAATTCATTCAAGTGTTCATCTCTATTTTTCTTAGTGTGCGTGAATTAATCTATGCAAAATATCTTGGAATCTTGGGACCACTCTCAAAAGTATTCCCCCCATTATTATTTTTATATAATTTAGTCATGCACTATATTTTCTCTATTTTTATCTTTCTTACAATTTACTTGATTACTGTAACTTTCCCTATTTTTTGTATTTTCTAGCAAGTGTGTGTTTTTACTTTCTATAGTTATTTCCAATCACATGTTTGATAATGTAGGATAAATTAATGGTTTGGATGAAGATTAAAATGACACCAAAAACCACCCCCCAAACCTTAGGACATAATGAATTCATCTTGTCAAGATTCACAAGCATAAACTATGCACGGTACTTCACAAAGTTTACGAGCTTTCCCAAGTTTGACAATTTAAATGGAGGTAATAAAATCAACTGTAGTGTAACCAATGTCTTGCCCAAAATTTTGGCACCATTTTTGATGAAGTACCAACTGTAAAAAACCTATTCTATAGCAAGTGAATCTAAATTTTTAGGTTAAGTTATCTACAAAAATTTCCACCTAATCTTGTATGAGTCCACCATGAACTAGAGGATTGGACGGTGGTTTTCTAAATAGTAAAAACATAGTTTTACAAGAAGCCCCTAAATCAGCTGTATCAAATTTTGAAATTGAAATTTCTTCACCTCCATCACCTCTACCAATGCATTGGAGTCAACATCCAATTTTTTCATAGAATTCTTCCTTACCAAAAGAGCCAAATATTAATGAAGAATTAATGGTAGATAACATCAACTTTAGAAGAATCCAATATGAGGAGGATTTTTTGTACAACCAACATTGGAAATCTATAGAGGATGTAACTATATTAGTAGCTAACTTAGATATTCTTGTACAAAATATTGTAAATGATAGAAGAGGCTTAGATATTGCTTTGAGAGAAGCAGGTATAGATACCTCATTTTCTAAAAATATGGCTGAAACTAAAGAGACATCCACTAGTTTTAAATTTCCAATAGAAGAGACAAAAAGAGACACAAAAAAAAAACACATTTCTCCTACCCACATTCCTATCTTTATATAATTTCAAACTGAAGATCCTGACATGTTCCTATTTAAGTATGATGTTTTATGCAGGTCAGTAGATTTCAAGTTTGATGTCCAAAAACTAATATTTTTTCCATCGAACTTAGATGATGCAACCCTATGCTATTTCATTAGTTTAGAAAAAAATATATTAGTACCTAGGAAGATGTGAAAAGACTCTTCCTAGAACAATACCCAAAATTTGGTAGGGCACGAGACTCTAAAGAGTAAATATTTGACATGACTCAAAAGGAATATGAATCATTGGAAGAGTACTGAGATAGATTTAGCTTTAACCTACAAATATCTTCCCATGCAAAACTAAGTGATAGTTCCTTAAGAAGTATCGTCTTAAAAGGACTCACCAATGAGTCTCTTGAAGCACTAAACATGATATTAGGAGGAGACATTTAACAACATCAAATGATGGATATCTAACACTTATGTCAGAATTATTCATGAAGGAAAGGTAAACCAACCTCTTGAAATATCAAGTCAACAACCACAGTCACAAAAATAAAAATAGGTAACATTCTAGAAGACATAAAAAGTGAGATGTTATCATATCTTGCTATTCATATGGATAATCTTCTTATTTAGAGAAATAAGCAGGAGAATGAGGTAGTATTAGTCTATTTTCATCCCAAATGTAGAAGGAAACACCCAAAAAATGTATATCTAGAAAACAAGATTAGAGTATTTGTATTGTTTGTCAAAAAATCATAAGACAAAGTTGTGCCCACAATTTCCAAAAGCTAGAGAATATCCTAGAGTAGAGGAAGTATATTTCATGGGAAATAGGAGAAACTGGTAGCAATCTCCTATGGGAAAAAAAATTCCAGCTGGAATGCCACCCTATGGGGGAGGTAATTACATGAATCAAGGTCAAGTTCAGCCACCCAATATGGGCTGGTGGGGACAACAACAACTTTTGACAAACACCCCCAAAGGACCCACTCCTTATAATTGATACCTATGGATGCCATATCATTAGCCTAGACCTTAGTGGAGAAAGTATAATGCATGGAACTCAAATCCACAAAAATCACCACAAGTCCCACTATAGCAAAGTCTACCAGCTTCCCCTATTTTGAGACCTACTCAACTTCCTACACAACCTACATCAAACCCAAGCAACAAACCAAACCATCAAACATACCAAGTGGAAAATGAGATGTTTCTAATGTATAATATTAGAGTAGGATATAATCCTATAAAGTTAAGGTCAGGTAGATAAGTAGGAGTATAATTAGCTCCTTTGGTAGAAGATGAGGACATTTTATCCTGTAGACACCAAAACAACACCAATCCGATTACGTGACAACAAGCGCTGATCGCATTGACACAAACAGCCCCTAGGGCAGCCCCCAGAGGTTAAACAGTGGTCCTAACCACTTCCAAAAGTAGTTTTAAAGGTCAGAGGTCAATTTGGCACATTTTTGGCACCTTGCTCTCTGTTCGTCCCACCCAGGGACGAATACAAACTGTCATTCGTCCCACCCAGGGACGAATACAGAATTCGCCCTAGGGTGAGGCGAATAGAAGGTTTGACTGGCAAAAAAAGTCAAACTTCGGCAACTCCGCCAGTTAACTGAGGCTTCAGGCCATGCAATTGCGAGGAATAGCTTTTATTCAAGAAGAGAGACTTCAATGATGAGTGTCTTTATTTTAGAAACCTCATGCAAGAAGATTTTTAATCAGGGAGTTAGCTTTTCTCTAAAAATAGGACAGTTAACTCAAGTGGCGCCCTCGCATGCGCAATTCAAACAAGGAGACCCTAAGGTCTATAAATTGGGGAGTTTTCCCACCCAAAAGATATACAGAGAAGGAGCATTTGAGCAACGAAGTGCTGCCAATTTACATACCTACTTGCGATTTGTGCTTTTACATCCTTAATCTCTCATTCGAAAGGGAGGTTATTGGGTGACTATTAGAAGCGCGAATCCGGACCCAAAACCCGATTTTTGGCCACAAAAATTCCCAAAATTTGTTGAAAACACCCCATAATCAGTTTTGGACCCATCCCAAGTGGATTGGTGCCGAAACAGTGCCTCAAACGGTGGGCGTCCTGCCCCCGGGCGCTCCCCAATCTGTCACAGGCAAATTCGCCCCACCCCGGGATGAATAGAAATATGTGATATATTTCTCTAGTTTTTATTTTGCATTGTGTTCTAGATAGGTTAAATAGGTTACAGTTCAAATTTCATTTCATTCTGATCATTTTTGACCAGGTTATTGTTATTTCCCGCTTTCACTAACTTGCAGATGCCATCTTCAAAATATGGGTGCTAGAGGCAAAATTGGAGAAATATGATCATCTGGGTCTTCCCAAAACACCCCCAATTAGCTAACCCCAAGTTTGCAGGTCATTTGGAGCTTCCAGGATAGGACATTGAAGAGGGTGCTTTTTGACAAGTTATTGCAGGTCTATTCGTCCCACCCTGGAACGAATACCAATCTGCAGGTTCTATTCGTCCCACCCTGGAGCGAATACAAATCTATGAGGAATTTCTAGACTGTTCTTTTTGCAATGGTCTTCTGATGATATTTTTATGCTTCTTTCAAAGTTTCAGGTCAATCAGAGGTCATCTGATAGTCGTTTTATTATTTTCATGCATACACTGACAATCGGCTTTGGGAAATACATGTTTCATTCTGTCTGCAGGTATTACTAATATTTTCTGTTTCTTTGAATGCAGGTTTCTAATAGCAGAGGAGCAGGAAAGAGCAAAGAATCACATACGCAAGCGGCGGTGACGTTTTGGTCCGCCCATCTTACATGTGGGCACGCGGAAGAAGGATTATGATCCATGGACGTTGTGACAAGAAACACATTTGACTCTCCTATCCCCTAAAAAGGAAGGAGACGTATTGTAACACAATTTATAAAGCGTATCAATAAAGAGATTACCATATTTCATATTGCTTTTATCTTGTGTCAATTTGCATATGTTCTTTCTTGTTCTTTTCTTGTGGCATATTCCTTTTTGTTTCCGTATCCTCGTGCTTTCAATGGCGATCACGGTGGGACCTGTGTCCTTTGATTTTTAAGATTAAAATTCTGATTAAAGTTTCTTGTTTTTTTGCTTACAGGTACCAAGTTTTCCAATGCTAGACTATTTCAGGCAAAAATTCAGAGACATCCGATTTAGGCAGAGAAGAGGTAGGGGTTTTAAACACCCTTTGTCAATTTTTTGTTTTCTATTCTCTGATTTTTGCTTGCATAGGAGAGTTTAGAGGCTTGCTTGTTTCAATTTTGCAACTTAAAAAGAACCCCACACACCACGTGGTATTTTAAACACAAGGAGTTGGTCGTAAAACCCCAACCCTTGAGCAAGACCAAAGGTGGATTCCATTATCACTTTGGCTTGAGATATTGCATACATTACCCCGATCGCGACTGTTGCTAGACGTAAATCCTGATGAAAGCTGACCAAGTGTAGCTTGGGGTGATTCCCAGCACATGAGGATAAGTCTTCTATGGTAGGTGTCATAAACAGAGTGATTCCCCTTCCGTACCGCCTATGTTCCACGTATCATCTGCTCTCACGTACCTATAGTCTCCCTCACGTAAGGGCGGGTATATAGAGAGGTTGGTATATCGGTCCGACAATGGTATATTGAAGGGGCGACCATTTTGGGAGTCATAAGAGCCTTCATAATTGCATTTAAATGGTTTTCACAAAAATATTTCAAAAACAAACAACAAAACACACTAAACCAGATTTAGGGCACACTTTTAATCTTTAAAAGAGATAATCATTGCTTGTGTGTGTATGCTATTTTCTGTTTAGTGTATCAAAAAAATCATAAAAAGAAAAATCCAAAAATAGAATCTACGCATCTTTAGGTTAACATCACCATGGTGTACACCCGTAGCCAAGCCCAATCATGGGCAGAAGCTGCAGAGAATGCACCAAGGGGGACAAGTCACCTCCGATATAGTCCTGAAGACTTGGTCATCCCGCCTTGGCGGCAGGATACACAAGTTAGTCCACACCATGCAGTTACAGAACATGACTCTAGAGGCACCTCCTTGAGGGGCACTCCAACTCATGCCATCACTAGACAAGACTATAGAGGCACCTCCTTAAGGGGTACACCCACTCAGCAAAGATCCTTTCAAGAAGACAACCTACATGTAGCACTCGACCTAGATATAAGGCCTCCCTTGGAAACTCGTTATGGGTGGCCTAGTGATGAAGTGCTTGAACAACAAAGGGTCCACAAGGAGGAACCATATGATTTTGTTACTCCTAATTTACCCCTGATTAATGTCAGACACACTAGACCATATCCAGAGTATCAGGTTCTCCCGACAGGGCAAGACAATTCTGCCCGCACCTTTTATGCATATAACAGAGAGTGTGAGGAAGATCACTACGTTCCTCAAGAATAGTACATAGCATGGGAATGATGCACGTCTGCACCCGCTTTATATCCAGATCACTCATTGAGACCAGAGCTTCAAGTCAATGCTGCTAACCTCGATAGAGGGAAGCAACATATAGGGGTCTCGGAGTACCATGACCAAGAAAGACATGTAGGGGAGGCATCTAGGCCTCCTAAACAAGAGATGACAGAACAAATTGACTTGGCATTTGCCAAACTAGCCGCCCGCCAAGCGCAAATCATGCGGCTTAGGCAAGACCAACAACAATTAGAACATTTGTGTCACCTTAACCAAGAGCGCATTCAGCGTCAAACAACTGAATTGCTTCACAACAATGTGCCTGAGAAGGTCCCAGTCCCTCGCACACATAAATCAGAAGTGTATGAGAGGCACAACCCCTTAGTGCGAGACAGGTCTCCATGACTTCATCAAGCACTACCTCTAAGACCTCCTAGACCTGAGCGGGAGGCCACTCCCCGAAATCATGATGGGCACCCTCCGCGGGCACCCATCAATGTTTATAGGCCTAGGCCAGACACTCCTCAAGAAGCTTATGAGGATTATGAACAAGAAGAAGAGCGGGCTGAAATGCCCTATCAAGGCAGAAGGGGTGCTACCCAGTTATCCCTCCAAAGGCCTCAAGTTCCCCACAACCCACAGTGGGAGCAAACCAAGGAGGAGGAGATCAAGTCCTCCGATGCATACAAAGTGTTGTTAGAATGCTTAGAGACTATGGAGCTCAAGACTTCTGGGCCCCAAAAGCCTACTTTACGCCAACTCCATAGTCATCCTGTGCATCCGTCAGTGTCGGCACCTCCATACCCCGAACATTTTAAGCTGCCCCAGTTGGCACTCTTTAGAGGGGAGGAAGATGCTCAAGAGCATGTGACTCGATTCTTGAGCCAATGCTTTGGTATTCAGGATAATGATGCTTTGCTATTAAGAACATTTATAACCACATTCACAGGCCTTGCCTCGGATTGGTTTACTCACTTACCAAAGCATAGCATCTGCAACTTGGATCAGCTAGTGGACGCGTTCCTAGAATGTTTCACCTTCAACACAAAGAAAAAGGCATCACTAAGCGATCTAGCTAGCCTCAAGCAGTATGAGGAGGAATCTATGGTGGCATATGGGAATCGATGGAGGACATTGCTTTCAAAGCTATCCTACCTCCCTCCTATGTCCGACCTAACTCAAATGTTCGCAAAGAGTTGTTTGCGATCGATCTCTGTGCTATTGCAGTTGCAACAATATGCCACTTTAGAAGAAGCTCTAGCGCAAGCTAGAATCATCGAAGAGATCAAGATACAGGATGGCAAAATTGCCAAGCCTAAGAAAAAAGAATGGAATAAGAGCACTAAAATAGGGACTACGCAACAGAAACCCATCACGGTCAATCAAGTTGCTATCAACGCCCCTAAGCCTGCCCAAGCAACACAACCTCAGAAGGCTAACTATCAGGTGGTGCCTCCAAACAATTATGATAGAGAAAACCAAAAATAGGAACAAAATCAGCAGCGTCACCCTAGGCGGCAATTTACACCATACACAGAGTCCAGGGACTCCTTGTTTGACCGTTTGTCAGTGGCAAACTTGATTAATCTGCCAGAGATTCAAATGATAGATCCTAATGCGCCAAAGCCTAAGGGGTACAGAGAGGATCTTTACTGTAGGTTCCATAGACAGAAAGGGACATGACCTTAACGCCTGTTGGAAGTTCAAAGGTTTGGTGCAAGACCTCATTGACAATAATACATTGGCAGTGGATAACCCCATAGCACCCAACAACCAACAAATGGGCATTTTCAGAGATCCTTTGCCCGCACATGATGCATAAGCAAAACCTCTTCATGTCAATGAGGTGCAACAGAATTGCCCCATGGAGGGGTATGTGGGGATGATAAGCATAGTGACAAGGAACAAGAGATACCCAGGAGCTGCCCCCATGGCAGCCACAAGAGAAGTTCCATCAACATCACAAACTCAACCGAACCCTACATAGCTTCCCCCGCCTAGACCAGTGGCCACGATTCGAACTAGACTTACTCAAAGTCTAAGGACCACGTCGGCTAGGCTCTCCATATATGAGCTTATTCAACAATCAGCGCCCCATCGGGAGGCTCTCATGGAGATATTAAAGGCAATTGAGCTGCATCCCCATGAAGCAAATTCTTTCAACAACTTCGTGGGCCATGTGAAACAATGTACGGAACCAGTCATCACCTTTAGAGAAGATGAATTAAAATCGATGGTTGGTGATGTGGCGGATCCACCCCTACACGTTATTGCGTGGGTCAATGGGATTCCGTATAAGCGGGTGTTGGTAGACACTGGTTCATCCAGTAACATTATTACAACCGCCGCATTAAAACATTTGAAGTTGCCAGCCTCTCACATCGTACCTTCCACTTATACTCTTCGAGCATTCAATGATGCGATATGCTCGATAGTTGGCACAATTGTCCTACCCATACAAGTGGGACAAAAGAACATTCATACATTGTGCCACATTTTAGAAGGTGAGATGGCTTACAATATCTTGCTAGGGCGACCTTGGATCCGGGACATGAAGTGTGTCCCTTCAATTGCTCATCAATGCTTGAAGTATACATTTGAAGGACAAGTGCATGTGGTCCCCATGGATTTAGAGCCTTTCAAATACTGCAATTCAGTGCAACTAATGCCGCAATCGACCCTTCCTTCAACGCATGTGGATTTTTAGTTAAATCCATCTAAAAGGGGTCCGATTATGCAAGAATCTCCATTACCAAATCAATCAAATTCCTAGGTGGGTTCATCTTCTTCATCTGGTCCTCCCACAATGATGCCACCTATGGTGGCCACACCAACGGACAAAGGAAAGAAGCCCCTGGAAGAGGAACCACCCTTAGTCTCCAACATCTCGACAGAAGAGATGCCTAGTAGAATGGAAGTCGAGACGCCTAGTTCACCCCACATGGAGTGGACTCAAGGAGAACTCCCATTCGCTCCCTCTCAAACGCCAACAATCACTGTTGAGATGGCCAACACAGGCATGGGGGAGTATCTAGTGCAAAATATTATAGCAATGCCCACACTTGAGTCCATGCAAGACATGGGGAGACCTCGACTCCCCATAGGCTCTGTGGTTCCTTTAGGCTACCCACCTAATCAGACAAACTTTATTTATGGGGGCCTGGATAATGGCGTTGAACCTTCCCTACAAGAAGAGGAAGATGAAGAGCCCTTTGTGGAGGATGTCAATTATCTGTCTAACCCAGACTTCGCATTAAGATATCTTAGCCAATGCAATTGGCATGGATATGGGTTGGGCAGGTATGAACAAGGAGTGCATGTTTTGTGCCAACCAAGATACCAAATGCCTTATGACAAGTCAGGAGTAGGGTTTAATCACCCTTTGCCCCTCGACATCTTGGTCGAAAACATGCAAGGCCTAGGGATAGGCAACAAGGATGGGTTGGCATCAGATCCATATGCCAATCCAAATACAACTTATACATTGGGGGATTATTTCCCATTACACACAAACAACCTTGTTGACCTCAACAACCCTTTCCCTTCGGTCACAACGGGAGACAATTCAAGGACTCACCTCCACGAAGGGTATGAACAAGACCAAGAAGGGTCTTCGGATGATGAGTTGGAGTACGAGGTAGCACCTTGGGATCCTCTTGAGTCGAGAAGCAATCATTCCCACATGCATCCCATGGATGATTATCAAGAAAGCTTCTTGACCATGTTCCCATTGGATGGTCCAATTGAGCAGAGGCCACCTCAAGAAAATCTGGTCCCCTTGTAGAGAGCGGAACAACCTCGATGGGACCATATTAATTTGCTCGAACAAGATGAGCCCCATCTGTCACAACTAGTTATTGGAGCAAATGAAGGCCTTTGGATCTCTGACAGTGATTATGAAGATGAAACCGAGATGGCCTATCTCAACCACATGCGACAAATGCAACAACAATATCCCTTGGACATAGATGACATGTTTGAACACTTACACATAGGTCCAAGACATAGGTGGCACCTCAACCCGACGTAGTTATAGCAATTACTACACCCGCCACTCCAGGTACATAGAGAGCATCTTCCACCTGGAGACCCTATCAAACCATCAGTGCCTAGGGTAGACCCTATTTGCATGTCCATGCATAGGGCTGATCCCTTTGTGCCAGTGCCTACAGAGCCAGATCCAAAGCATCAAGAACATCTAGAATGTCAGAGTTATCACACCTACGGTAATGGAGGTTACAATCATTTCATCAACATGATCTCCATTGACTTGACCGCCCCCATCCATGATCCAGCCGACCCAACACGGTCATTGCATCTAGACATAGACGCTATAGATTGGGATCGTGCTGACACACCACCATCCCCATCAGAGTATTGGCCTTGCGGTGGGATGTTTCATTTCACTCCAGGACAGACTCAGGATGTCTTCCATGCTTGAAGAGGAACCTGACGTTCCTAATGATGATCTTAATTCAGCAAATGATATCCATCTGATCCCAACTCCACACCAGTTGGAGGACGGATCCCACATGTCGGTCGAGGCAACGACTGACGTAGACATCAGCACAGATCCAATGAATCCATGGATTCTCAAGCTGGGGTAAGTCTCTCCCCCGAAGAGCAAGCCGATTACATTGCCCTTCTCAAGGAGAAGAAGGAGGTTTTTGCATGGTCATACAAAGATATGCCGGGACTAGACCCACAGCTAGTCATGCATAATTTAACGCTTGATCCGACAATCAAGCCAGTAAAGCAAAAACTATGCAAGATGCACCCAACAGTGGCCTTAATGGTAAAAGACGAATTGCAAAAGTTGTTGGATGCACAGTTTGTCATCTGCGTGGATTATCCACCATGGTTGTCTAACATGGTACCCGTCAAGAAGCCCGACGGGAGGATTCGCATATGCATCAATTTTTGAGATCTAAACAAAGCGAGTCCTAAGGATGATTTCCCCTTGCCTAGCATCGACGCATTGGTAGATGCTACAGCGGGCCATGAAATGCTTTCCCTCATGGATGGTTTCTCAGGATACAATCAGATTCGTATCAATCTCGAGGACCAACTAAAAATGGCATTCACAATGCCTTGGGGGACATTTTGTTATAAGGTCATGCCTTTTGGCCTTAAAAATGTTGGCGCCACCTACCAACGTGCCATGACGTACATCTTCCATGATTACATGCACAAAACTTTGGAAGATTACATGGATGATTTGTTGGCCAAATCTCTTTTGCGCCCCAATCATCTCGATGACTTACGCAAGATCCTTGATCGCCTCATTGAGCATAAAGTCAGACTAAACCCCAAGAAGTGCATCTTTGGCATCACATTTGGAAAGCTCTTGGGTTTCATAGTCTCCAAACGAGGAATCGAGGTGGATCCCAACAAATTCAAGGCAATCCTTGAAATGCTTCCCCCAACTACCATCAAGCAGCTCAGAAGTCTACAGGGAAAGGTCACGTCGATCAAACGCTTCATAGCGCAGTTATCTGACAAGTGCCGACCCATGAATAAATTATTGCACAAGGGGGTAGCATTCCATTGGGATGACGAGTGCCAGTCAGCCTTTGATGATATTAAATAGTACTTGGCTTCGCCACCAGTATTGGCACCACCTAGACCAGGAGTGCCATTCTACTTATACATCTCAGCTACTGAGGTGGCATTGGGCGCCATGCTGTCCCAGAAAAATGAATTGCACAAAGAATGGGCTACTTACTATCTTAGCCGCACCCTAGTCAGTTATGAACTTAACTATGCATACGTCGAGAAGCTCCGCTTGGCAGTGGTGTTTGCTACCAAGAAGCTATGCCATTACATGCTAAGCAACAAGACGTATGTTGTGTCTAAGGAGAATCCATTGCGATACATGATGAGTCATACTTATCATAGTAGCCGCACGACGAAATGGATCATGTTGTTGACGGAGTTTGACATAGAATTCATTGGACAAAAATCCATAAAAGGTCAAGTCATCACCGATCAACTAGCGGAGGCTCCTCTTGAAGACGATCAGCCTCTGACCTTTGAACTACCTGATGATGGGGTCTTCCATGTTTCAGAATCGCCAGATTTGATGAGCTCGAGTCACAGGCTGACATAACCCTATTCTTCGATGGTTCTAAGTGTGAGCAAGGAGGTGGCACGGGAATTGTATTCTTCACTCCACAAGGGGCTCCAATGCCTCTGTCATTTAAATTAGACTTCCCGTGCACCAATAACAATGCAGAATATGAAGCCTTGCTCATAGGTCTTCAGACAACAGTCACCATGAACATTAAATGATTGAACATCTTTGGTGATTCGCTGTTAATTGTCAATCAAGTTAAGGGGATATTCCAATGTAAATGCCCAGTTCTGCAGGCCTATAAAGCCCTTGTGGACAAATTCCTGGCACAACTTGAATGGTATGACATCGAGGCACTCCCTCGATCATCGAATCATTTTGTGGATACTATGGCCTCCTTGGGGTCACTAATCCCGCAAGACCCTTCCGGTGAGATGACAACCATTCAGGTCAAGACATTATCGCAACCCGCGATGGAGCGTGCAAGCTCTGACCTCACGCCAGGAATCCACTTGATCCAGATTGAACCATCTACGGATAGGTTTTCTCGAATCCAAGATTGTTTGACTCAAGCCAACTGGGGGTCCTTGTTCTCCCCTACCCCTCTTAATAGCAATACAACGCTATTTTTACAATTTCTTTCCTACTCAGCTTTTGCTCAGGATGAACTTCAAGAGGGATTGGTTGTTCATACCATCGAGGTTTCTGATCAGCAGGATTGGTACACACCCCTAAGGGATTACCTCAAGCTAGGTACTCTCCCACTTGGATTGACACAAGCCATGAAAAGATCATTCAAAAGGGGACAAAACATGTCTTGTCTAGGAGACATTTTGTATCGTGAAGCTATGAAGGAATCCTCCTCCGTTGCTTGGACCACAGAGGTCGCTTGGGCGATCACCCAAGCCCACGATGGTACATGTGGTGGCCATTTAGTGGTATGGCCATCGCAAAGCGCATTCTCCATGGGTTATTATTGGCCATCTTTAGAGCGAGATTGTTGCGCATATGTGAAGAAGTGCATGAAGTGTCAACATCATGCCAATTTGACACACGTACCTTCTCGGGCCTTGCAACCGATCCAATCGGCTTGGCCTTTTTGTAGTGGGGCTTTGATCTAATCAAAAAGATCTCCCCCTGCTTTTTTTTTTTTTTTTTTTTTTTTTTTTTGGTGTGGTGGGTGGGTGTTTTTTGGGTGTTTTTAAGAGTGACTTAAGAAAGCATATAACATGAAGGTTCAACTTGAAGGGAATTTTTAGGTTGGAGACTTTGGTCTTAAAATAGAACCAATAGAATTCTAATTTATCGTCCCATCTAGGGACAAGTTTGCAACAAACTGGTTAGGTCCTTATGTGATTGATAGTCGAATAGGACCTGGAACTTACCGGCTTGCCTCTCTTGAAGGAATCAAGGAGCTCGAACCCTTGAACATCATTCATTTGAGGCCATTCCACATTTAGAGAGCCATAGTCCAACCAAAAGCTCCAAGGATTTCCACAATCGCTTGGTCAACCCCAAAATGCCCCAAAGGTGTCTATAAACCCTTTGGTCAAACCAAAAGCTCCAAGGATTCCCATAATCGCTTGGTCAACCCCACAAACGCCCCAAAGGTATCCATAAACCCTTTGGTCAAACCAAAAGCTCCAAGGGTTACCATAACCGCTTGGTCAAAACAAATATTCAAAAATAAACAAAAACAATAAAATCATCAAAAATAACAAAAAAAAAATTGCATCTCCATTCCATGCATACTCATAAAACATCAAAAATACAAAAATATAGGTTGCATTCGGCATCACATTCATACATTGCATATTTGTTGGTTATACAAGTCAAAAGCACCATAGACTGTCATTACTTGGCAATCCCATCATTTTTCACATCAAATCAATTTTCTCAATGCATACATCCCGCATCACACCATCCCTATTTTTAGCAAAGTCAGTTGTCTCCTAATGTATTTAGGGTTTTCGTCATTCAGCTATCTTTAACTTTCTAGCCAAAAATTGTACAAAGTCAAATAGATTTTACATAGGAAAATTTTACTTGGGTCACGCCTCGTTATGTAATATCCCTACACAAATTTACACACATAAAATAATTCCTAAGTTGTGTGAACGCAAGAGAAACCTACAAAGCAGTCTAGGGTACCATCGGTGAAAGATTAGCCTGTTCATCCCCCTGTGCGAATGGTTCAAGAATGCTGAGAATTGACAAAAGGACAAGCTCTTCCCCATCCATTCCTTCTAATCAACAGTGGTTTTCATCACTAACAAAAATTCAAAAATCACCATTGGTTCCTAAGGTTGTAAGGATTCGTACTACACGTCCCTGCCAAGGATGGGTAGTCATCCCCAAGGCCTAAAAGAATCAATGACCATTCCAAAAAAAAACCATTTCCACAAGCCATCATCACAATCACCTTTGGTCTCTCAGGTCGTAAGGATTCGTACTACACGTCCCTGCCAAGGATGGGTAGTCATCCCCAAGGCCTAAAAGATCAATACCCTCACTTCCTAATCTCCATACTACCCTTTGGTTCCCAAAGTCGTAAGGATTCGTACTACACGTCCCTGCCAAGGATGGGTAGTCATCCCCAAGGCCTAAAAGGATCAATGTTATTACAAAGCTCAAAAGCCAAATCAAATAACAGTGGTTATCACCACTATTCAAAATCCTTGCTCAAAAGAACACAAAAAAAAAAAGAACAAAATAAACAGTGATTTTCATCACTTTGTATACGAGCAAATATCCTAAACCATTGAGCCAATAAAAAACCTGAACTTGAATCCCTGGAATTCTCAGTATTCGAAAACCATCTAGGTGATCCTCATTACAGGTTTGGTGTACAACCTACCTGGCAATGGCGGTATCCTACCCGCATGACGATATGTCTGTCACATTAGCTTTGCGTGTGAGCAGACCAATGTTTGCATGTGGATGAGCTAGCTTATGGTACCTTAGATTGTCCCGTGGATTAATCTTGCTAAATACAACAATGGAGTTAGTGGAGCTAGTTAGGTGATCCTCAGTACAGGTTTGGTTGATAGCCTATCCGGCACTGGTGGTATCCTGACAAATACCACATTAATGAACTCAATTGCACACACAGGGATGTGAAATAACTTGGTTAACCTCCAAGTCGGATTTATACCTTGTTCAAAAGTCTTGCGAGATAAATGTACAATCTTGGCTAGTTAGTTAAAATATCTGAATCTCAAAAAAGCTTAACTACATTTTCAAAAACAACTGGTCCATTTCATTCCATACATCACCATAAAAAAAAAAACAAAAAAAAAAAAATGCAAAATACAAAAACACAGTTGTCACATGCAACGTCATTCCACAAAGTCATCCCATAAGTACAACAAGCCAATAAAATCTTGTACAATCTATGGTGCCATCGACAAGTTATCAACACATCATTTCATTCATTCCATATGCATACATCATCTAATTAGCAACATCGCAATCATAATCCCATATGCATTCATCATTATAAATCAATGTGCATAAATAGACAGACGCATCATGCAAAGTTTATAAAAACAAAAATAGAATCATCTGTATATATATATCATCAACAAAATGCCCATAGGCTACAATGAACCGGTCCTCTGACCCCGCAACAACAACCAAAAACTCAAAAACCCCCAAGCCTAGGGCATCGGCCACCATGATCATGTAGGATCGGTGCGACGGGAACTACCCCCCGTGGTGTGGGTCCTATGGGACCTCTCAGGGTGACTCGCTTGCCCTATCATAGCCTACTAGTGCCCCCTCATCTAGCCATCGATGACGGGATGATGCTGACTGCTCAGTATCGTTGTCTCTCATCCACCGTGAAGAACCCCCTCCAGGAGGCTCAGGTAATCGCCCACCAAGGTGGATGATCTCTCCCTCCATATCCATCCGATGTCGATGCCAATATGCCTCCTATCGACACCAATCTACCTCCCACCAAAGCCAATATGACTCCCACTGATCCCACTCTACCTCTCATCGATGGTAGTAAGCTACTACGTCATCGCGCTATGCTAGTTACGTTCGTAGTAGATCCCTCTCTCGTGTAGCATCGATATCCCCCTCCTATCGATGGGACACAGCCCATGCGTTCTCCTGCTTTGCTAGCTGAGTCCATAGGAGATCTCTCTCCTGCAAAGCCTCTCCTAGCTCCCCATCTCACCTCCATAGCAGCTCCTCCAATCGTGCTATCTCTGCGCCCTGTCTTGCCTCTGCATCCTCCGAACCTGCCTGAGGCATAGGCGAATCCGGGATAGCCACCTACTCTGGCTCCCACTGCTCGCGGGACGTCCTACATCTCCGGCTGATCTGGTACCCCAAACTCCCCTCCAACACCCTCAACCTCCACCATGTCTGCATCATCATGCGAAACTCCCCAACCCTCATCTGGTGCTTCCACACCCTCATCTCCTACTGCTATCGCCTCTGCCCTACCTAGAGGCCCCTCGCCTCGCCACTATCACAAGGTCCACCACTGCTCATACTCAATCGTCACTCCAACGTCATCCACATCTAGGACATCAATCGCCGTATCTGAATCCTCGCCAAGTGGCACAACGACTGGCCGATCCAGAGTCCTCTCATCCCCCCGACGTCGATAGACCGTGGGCTCACCAGGTATCCCCTGGCGCACCCCAAACTGTCATGTAACCCGACCATATGGGAACAACTCTTGCTCAGTCCCATGCCTCCCAATCAGCCACCGCTCCCTCCGTACCCATCGAAGCCACTCTCCAGCCTCAGGCCAGGTTGGACAGTCCCGATAGGGGTGCCAGAACACCTCCCTTGGAGTAAGCCGAGCGAAGGCATCGACATAGTGCCCTACGACACCTGCCCATCATCGACTCTGACCCTGCTCCTCCGACCTCCGCCATAGTACCCCATATCCAATCTCTCGGTCTGCCATCTCCGCCCGAGTCATCCAGGGCAGCCCTGTAGGCCTCTCCACTGCTATGTGCTGCCAAGCCCAGCACTGCAACAAGTAGCTGCAACTGATCCCCTTCCGCTTTCGATAGCGGACCTCGTACAACTCATCATAGAGCTATGCTAATAGAGTCTGTCCCCATCTCATAATCATCGGTGTGTCTGTCGGACACTCCACCAGCCTGAACACCACCTCTAGCAGGTTCCATGGGAACCTCGCACCCGACGAGTCGGGAAGCAGCATGTTGGAAATGAGGCCCATGAGTAATGCGTGCCTCACTCCCAACACACCCTTCTCTAACCACCATCGAACTAGTATGCCACCCATCTAGCAGTCAATCTCCGCCCTCTCCACTGGGCTCTCCACACCCAACTCCTCCCCATGCCCAAAATAGCGTATCAGTACCGCTGTCCTCCGATCTCGCGATGTCGTCCGGATCGACAGTCCATCTATTGGAATCCGAAGAATCCGATAGATATCCTCCAAGGTCACCATCATCTCCCCTATTGGGAGATGGAAGGTGTTGGTCCGGGGATCCCATAGATTGATCAGGGCCATCAGATAGGCCCGATCCCCAACCACCGGCTCTAGCCGAGTCACCTGCTTGAGCCCAAGGGCATCAAGCCAATCCCAGTCAGCCAAAGTTAGCGTTGCACGCGCTTCAGTGAACACAGTAGGCACCCGATACCGGCTCTTCACAACCTGCAAAAGAAAACAACACAAAAACATTAAAAACAATGAAAAATTGTACAACTCTAACATGTATATACAAATAATGCATTCAAATTGTACAACCAAAAAAAAAGCACAAAATTCAATAAAATTATTTGTCAGTCCTAGGGTTTCTAATCCTAACTGATAAATTCAAAAACACAACAAAAATTTACAAAAATTAATTTGTCAGACCTAGGGTTTACACTCTAAACTGATTAATTAAACAACAAAAACAATTACAAAATTTAAAAAAATTAATTTGTCAGTCCTAGGGTTTCTAATCCTAACTGATAAATTCAAAAACACAACAAAAATTTACAAAAATTAATTTGTCAGACCTAGGGTTTTTAACTCTAACTGATTAATTAAACAACAAAAACAATTACACAACTAGGGTTCAGTCAACTAGGGTTCACGCTACGCTTTTCGCTTAGTTTTACTCTACGTTTTTAACTTACAGTTTAGCTTTTGGTTTCATTCAGGTTCAACGCAGTTTTTAAGTTCTGTTCTAAACTAACTTTCTAAGTTCAGTTTTCACTTAAAATTTTGATCTGTGTTTAACTAGGGTTAAATTAAGTTTTCAGTTACGTGTTCATCAACTAGGGTTTTCATTTTTAACCATAAAAAAAAAAAAAAAAAACATAAGAAATAAACAAATTGCGGTTTTCAAACTGTGACACAAAACAATAAAGAGGAAGGGGCACTCACTGGTAGCGCTTCGGCTCTGCCGCTCGATCCGGTGTGTGCACTCATGGTCACAAGAAAAATTTCGCAGTGCTTCGCTTCGTAGAATTGACCTCCTCCTCCTCAGAGCTCCAAATTGCCCAGAAAAACAAATGCAAATGAGCCCAAAACTCAGTTTTGGCCTTTAAAAAGGCTTTTTGAGCCTGTATTCGTTCCCCCTTGGGATGAGCGCTCTGGTTAGCACTCGTCCCACCCTGGGATGAATACTAAATAGGAATTCGTCCCACCCTAGGACGAATACAGAGCAAAAATTTCAAAAATAGCAAAAAACTGCACAAAATTGCACCAAAAACAGCACTAAAACTGTCCAATCAGAGTGCTTTTGCACTTGATATTCTGGGCATGCAAAACAGATGTCGGGGTCACAAATCCTCATTATCCTACTCCCTAAGAAGGCTACTATAGCCGGACCGCTCCCCGGGAAGACGGATTTTTGAGAATTTCATCCCCAAATGGCATCACCAAAATGGGTCAAAACCCACCCAAAAATAGCAATAACATTGCCGAACGAAGGTGCATTTGCGCCTGACATTCTTGGCATCCAAAATAGATGTTGGGGTCACAAATTGTCACTATCCTACTCCCTAAGAAGGCTACCATAGCCGGACCGCTCCATGGGAAGACGAATTTTTGCCAATTTCAGCTCCAAAATGCGTCACAAAAAGGGTTCAAACCCACCAAAAATAGGTCTAAATGTTCGAAAACTGCTTTCACATTTAATGGTAAACAACTGAAGGCACCCTTACCTAAGTCATCTTGGGTCAAGCGACTCGTCGCTTTTCTCATGTCGGTCATTCCCTCATCGATTCGTCGCTTGAGGGGGTAGTCACACTTAGTCGCCAATCAACAACAACATACCCAATCTTGGAAATGACACGCATTCAAAGGATCATTGCAAAAGACAATCGCGCCCCTGCTTGGGGCAGCAAACAAGCAATCATCACAAGCTGATCAAACACTTGGCATTCGTGAATCATGAACTCAAGGTTCCCATAGACAAAAGGTTGCGCCCTTTGCCTATTCATGACTGATCAATGTCCAAGTTCAAGTAACACCTCACTGAACAAGGTTAACACTTGACTCTAGTTCCTTAGCTCGTCAGAAGCAAGGATTCAAGAATGCGTGCCCTTTCCATACTTGGGGCATCAAGAGTTGGTTAGGTTACTGAGAAACCCTAATCATTAGTGCTTTGGTTATATATTTTTGCTCGACGTTGCGCCTTGCACAACGCTTCCCAAAAAGGGGCATCTGTAGACACCAAAACAGCACCAATCCGATTACGTGACAACAAGCGCTGATCGCATTGACACAAACAGCCCCTAGGGCAGCCCCCAGAGGTAAAACAGTGGTCCTAACCACTTCCAAAAGCAGTTTTAGAGGTCAAAGGTCAATTTGGCACCTTTTTGGCACCTTGCTCTCTGCTCGTCCCACCCCGGGACGAATACAAACTGTCATTCGTCCCACCCAGGGACGAATAGCAACATTCGCCCCAGGGTGAGGCGAATAGAAGGTTTGACTAGCAAAAAAAGTCAAACCTCGGCAACTCCGCCAGTTAACTGAGGCTTCAGGCCATGCAATTGCGAGGAATAGCTTTTATTCAAGAAGAGAGACTTCAGTGATGAGTGTCTTTATTTTAGAAACCTCATGCAAGAAGATTTTTAATCAGGGAGTTAGCTTTTCTCTGAAAATAGGACAGTTAACTCAAGTGGCGCCCTCGCATGCGCAATTCAAACAAGGAGACCCTAAGGTCTATAAATTGGGGAGTTTTCCCACCCAAAATATATACAGAGAAGGAGCATTTGAGCAACGAAGTGCTGCCAATTTACATACCTACTTGCGATTTGTGCTTTTACATCCTTAATCTCTCATTCGAAAGGGAGGTTATTGGGTGACTATTAGAAGCACGAATCCGGACCCAAAACCCGATTTTTGGCCACAACAATCCCCAAAATTTGTCGACAACACCCCATAATCAGTTTTGGACCCATCCCAAGTGGATTGGTGCCGAAACAGTGCCTCAAACGGTGGGCGTCCTGCCCCCGGGCGCTCCCCAATCTGTCGCAGGCAAATTCGCCCCACCCCGGGATGAATAGAAATATGTGATAGATTTCTCTAGTTTTTCTTTTGCATTTTATTCTAGATAGGTTAAATAGGTTACAGTTCAAATTTCATTTCATTCTGATCATTTTTGACCAGGTTATTGTTATTTCTCGCTTTCACTAACTTGCAGATGCCATCTTCAAAATCTGGGTGCTAGAGGCAAAATTGGAGAAATCTGATCATCTGGGTCTTCCCAAAACACCCCCAATTAGCTAACCCCAAGTTTGCAGGTCATTTGGAGCTTCCGGGATAGGACATTGAAGAGGGTGCTTTTTGACAAGTTATTGCAGGTCTATTCGTCCCACCCTGGAACGAATCCCAATCTGTGCAGGTTCTATTCGTCCCACCCTGGAGCGAATATAAATCTATGAGGAATTTCTAGACTGTTCTTTTTGCAATGGTCTTCTGATGATATTTTTATGCTTCTGTCAAAGTTTCAGGTCAATCAGAGGTCATCTGATAGTCGTTTTATTATTTTCATGCATACATTGACAATCGGCTTTGGGAAATACATGTTTCATTCTGTCTGCAGGTATTACTAATATTTTTTGTTTCTTTGAACGCAGGTTTCCGATAGCAGAGGAGCAGGAAAGAGCAAAGAATCACATACGCAAGCGGCGGTGACGTTTTGGTCCGCCCATCTTACATGTGGGCACGCGGAAGAAGGATTATTATCCATGGACGTTGTGACAAGAAACACATTTGACTCTCCTATCCCCTAAAAAGGAAGGAGACGTATTGTAACACAATTTATAAAGCGTATCAATAAAGAGATTACCATATTTCATATTGCTTTTATCTTGTGTCAATTTGCATATGTTCTTTCTTGTTCTTTTCTTGTGGCATATTCCTTTTTGTTTTCGTATCAGAGTAGGATATAATCCTATAAAGTTAAGGTCAGGTAGATAAGTAGGAGTAGAATTAGATCATTTTGTAGAAGAGGAGGACATTTTATCCAATTTGAAAAATTTAACAGTCACAATTCCTCTTTTCCAGGCTATAAGATATGTTCCAATTTACACAAAATCCATACGAGAACTATGTCTAAAAAACCAAGTCGAAGGATAGAAAAAGCAATTAATGTGGTAGGTTAGCTAGCTAATATCATGTTGGGAAACATCTACCACCAGAAATATTCTGACCCAAGAAACCCTATTTTAACTATCAAAATTAAAGGCTATCAATTACCCAATACACTAGTAGATTTGGGGAAAATCATTAATGTCATGCCAAGGATACTATGCTGAAACTAAAACTCACAAATCTAAAGCCAACTAAAACTGTGTTGCAATTAGCTGACAGGTCTACAATACTCCCTGAATAAATGCTTAAAGACATTATAGTTACAGTAGATGTATGGGAATATCCAATGAATTTCTTGGTGTTGTAATCAAAGTTTAGGTTAGGTGGTTATCCACTCATCTTAGGTAGACCTTGGCTGGAAACAAATAACACCTACATAAGCTGTAGGAATGGAAAAATAACCATTTCTAATGGTCAAAATGTTAAAAATATTATTATTCATCCACTTGTACAATCCATTGACTTGTTTGGAGAACCTGACTATGAATATTTAAACTACTTGTGATTTATCAGTGATTCAACCAATAATGCCATTGGATGAGCTTGAGTAAAAAAATGATGGAGAAATATTTATGTCAAACTTTTTCCAAGGAGAATCCTCTTGTCCTCCTCAAAAATTACCACTTGTTGGAAATAGAGATCACCACATCAAAGACATTGAGGTTGAACCTAGAAGGATATTAAATATAAACAATGAGTTGACACTTGTTCAATATATGTTGGCAATTTTGGGTATGTTGCCTAGTTTCATGGTTATGAGTTGTCATTGATGTCAAAAGTAGTTTGTGTTGATATCAAAAGGAATTTGTGCTAATGTCAAAAAGACTTTGGTGCCAAAAAGATCTTGAAATTTCCATGATGTTTGTTTAAGGGTTTTTAATTAAAACCATGGTGACAAGGTTAAAGGTTTTTCTAAAAACCATCTGGACACATTAAGGGTTTTTATTAAAACCATATTGGCTTAATGAAAAGGTTTTGGCTCCTTGAAAAAATCTTAAAAGTCCATTTTGATTATTAATAAATAAATTAACTCAAACATTTGAAAATGTTTTAAGTTAAGTTTATTATTAATAAAATAATAATTATTAATTTAATAATTATTATTGAAAGGGTTTCTAAACCCTTAGTGATGCCAATGTAGAAGACTTACCTCGTCGACATCATTTGTTTGGAAGGAGCACCAACGTCAACTTGCATGGGATGCAAAAGACTATTAAAGGGCATTAATTCCTAAGGTTCAATACACCTCCAATTTGATATATGACCTTCGATTTTGTATAAATCTACGACCTTCGATTTTGTATAAATATATGACCTTCGATTTTGGATTGCTCTATGATTTTTGAGTTTTGTATTTCTCTGTTTTTAAGTTTCAATTTTGTACACCTGTGAGGAAGACAAATCTATTTGTCTTTAATTTTTATGAGGAAAGGGAAGGTAAAACGACGAGTAGCACTTGAGATTTTTTTTGGGCACTTGTGTTCCAACGACGGAGGCAGTGGAGCGAAGACACTCACTAGGTAGAGGTGTCAAGATTGATTTGCATTGGGCGTATTTTGTTTTTGGTCATGAATTATTGTGCACATGGTACAACAGTTGTCTTGGGCCATGAGTTTGTATGAGGAAGCACTTTGATGCTTATGTTGGTGTCTCCACACTTCTCCTAAGGTTGGAGAATTGATTTTTGGCCAAGGTAGATCTTTTGTTGATAATGTGGAATATCTGATTTGACTTGGAAAATTATTGTTGGTAATTAGATGGATGTATAAGGTTAAATAGAAATATTGCTTTGACATTGTTATTATTGATGCTTAATGTTTATGTGGTAAATGCATTTAGAAGTAAATGTATTTTAGGAGTTATAAGAGTTTAAGGAATAATTGTGCTTAATGTCATATTGGGGTTAGAAAGCCTTTGGAGTTATCGAGTGGATATTCTCTTGTAATTATTTTTAAGGTTGAAGTTATTTTATGATATATTAAGTAGGTGTTATAAGGTGTAAAGGAATATTGTTGATATGTATATTTGTGAGTTTTGATTATTAATGAGTTGGAGTGATAAGGTGTTATTAGGAATCTTATCATTGTGCATTATTCCATTGTTGCTAACTATGATTTGTGGCAAATTGAGAGTTAGTGTTCTGACATATTTTGAGTTCTCCTTCTTCATCAGAGTAAAGGTATGGGCACATTCTTCCATGGTTATTATTGATTGATGGTTTTCTAAAAATAAGTTTGGAGTGAAAATTATTAAATTAAGTTTCCTTATTTGGAGTGGATCTTATTTTTTGAAAGTGGAAGTATTGATTATGAATTATGAGATAATGATGAATTTATGAGTTATTGCATAATTTTGGTTTATGAGAGTGAAAGCATTTGAAGTTTGCTTTAGGGTTTTTGAGTGAGAAGCGTATGCCATTGCTATAAGTTATTGAAACACTAATTGAGTTTTTTGGTTGTTGAGAGTTGAAGGATAGAACATATTGAGTCTCTAACAATTCTCTTTATGCTTCTATGAGATTGAAAGTTGAAGGATAGAACATATTGAGTCTCTAGCAATTCTCTTTATGCTTCTATGAGATTTATTTGAGTTGATATTGAGAGTTGAAGGATAGAACATATTGAGTCTCTAAAAATTATCTTTATGCTTCTATGAGATTTATTTGATATGATTGGATGAAACACATTGGGTTTCTAATAATTCTATTTGTGTGTTCACATTGGGCAAGTTTCTTGGTAAAATTGCTTGAGTTGATTTGGGCAAGTTCTTGGTGAGCTTGCTAGGACTGATTTGGATAGGTTCTTGTTGAAGAACTTGTGTACATATTTTATGAAGTCTTGGTGAAGACTTGTGAGTATTTGTGATTGATTTGTTCAAGCTTTTGGCTTAATATTGGAAAAGATCTAACAGAGATTTAAGAGCAAATTTGTGCTAGACCAGAGGACTCAGTTTGGTATAGATTTGTGATAGATTTTGAGAGGACTTGTGCTGGGCTGACTGACTGTGTTTAGTACAACTTTTTATGAGTAGTTGTGGAGGTGATCAGTGAGGATAGAAGTATCTAGAGCCAGAGCAAGGAGGACAGGACGTCTTCTATGGAAAGGAGTTCCACCTGGTAGCGGTAAAAGAGGGAGTGATCTTTTGAAGTATCATTTCCAGAGATTTAGGATATAGGACATCCCCTTTGGGTAGGAGGCTCATAAATACTTATTGAGGGGATAGGACATCTCCTTTGTGTAGGAGGCTCATAAATACTTATCGATGGGAAGGATTCTCCTTTGGGGAGGAGGCTTATAAATACTTGTTGAGGGGAAGGATTCTACTTTGGATAGGAAGTTCATAAAATTTGTAATAGGGAAAGGATTTCCCAAAGAACTTGATTGAGAAAGCTTTTAATGAAAATATTTTTGTGGATGTAGCCCATCTTGGGTGAACCATGTTAAAATGGCTCTTCTTTGTGTGTTGCTTTCTGTGATGGTTAATGTTATGGCGATACCACTGCTATCTAAAGTAAAGTTTTTTAAATGGTTGCATCTTATACTGTTCACCCCCCTCTAAGTATAAGTCTATGTTATTCAATTGTTATCAGAGTGGGTCTCTCCAGGAAGAGCTTAACAACTTGGAGAATGATCCCTCAAAAGATCATATGAGCATGGAAAGTGATGAAGAGATTGAATTTTATTTGAAAGGGGAATTCTTTTTGGCCCTAATAAATATGGAAAAAGTTAGGGAAGAGAATTTTGTTTTAAAACAACAAAATAAAGAAGAAGATATGGCCAAAATAGAACTATCTCAAATTCTCATAGACTTCAAGATCCTAGCTGAATAAGGAAAGAAATTTGAGCAGGTTTTGACAAAGGTATATAAATGGAAGGAAGCTGAATGTGAGAGACTTGAAGAAGAGGTGGTTTCTCTAAGAGTTATACTTGAACAGATGAGTCTTAAACAAAATATTTTTCTTGGAAAGCAAAGGGAAGAAGATCTCCATATCCAAGAAGCAGGAACATCTAGCATAAATAAAGTCGACTTTCAAAAACCAAAGGATACCAGAAAAGAAGAAAAAAAAGGAGAGCAATGGACAAGAGTTGATCACAAAATAAGGAACACTCATCAAAGGCTTCCAAACATGTTACATAATACTTTCCATGGCTATTGTTTTTCTTGCAATAAATATAGTCATAGAGATATCCATTGTACTAGGATTGTGAATGACAATGTTAATTCTTTTGCACCACTCATGGATGATAGTATTATGTGTTACAAATGCAATAATTTTTGGCATATAGCTAGAATGTGTAAATTGGAAAGATCTAGTGAAGTGAATGTTAGGAAAACAAATGGAAATAAAACTAGATCTATGATAGTTCAAACTACTCTTCATGCTCAATATAAGGAAGAAAAATGGTACCTTGATAGTGGATGTTCCAGGCACATGACTGGAGAAAAATAAAAATTTATAGTTCTCAAAGAAACTATTATAGGGTCATTTAGCTTTGGAGATAACAGATCAGCTAAAAATTGTGGAAAGGGTTCTCTAAGTTTAGATGGAAAAACCAGAACTAAAAATGTGCTTTATGTAGAAGGATTGAGACATAATATTTTGAGTGTTAGACAACTTTGTGATCAAGGTCATATGGTGACTTTCTATTCTGATAGATGTGATATAAGGAAAGTAGAGAATGGAAAAATCATTGCTAATGCAAGACGAACTCCTAAAAACCTCTACATGCTAAGTGAGATAAAAATGGAAAAGTGTTTTTTTCTCAAGAGGATGAAATTTGGCTATGGCATAAAAGAATGGGACATTTGAGCTTTGATAATATTATCAACATTAGCCATAAGAAAGTAGTCAGAGACTTACCTAAATTTAAAAGACCCCAAAATACTATTTGTGATCCTTATCAACATGGATAGCAAACTACAACCAACTTTAAGGCTAAATGGTACATGTCATCCAAACCTTTAGATCTTATTCACACTAATTTGTGTGGTCCCACTAGAACTCATAGTATACAGGGAGAGAGTTACTTCATGCTTTTCATAGATGATTTCTCTAGAATGACTTGGGTTACCTTTCTAAAAGAAAAATCTAAAGCCCTTGACAAGTTTAAAGCCTTCAAATAAATGATAGAGAATGAAACAGACAAAATAATAAAATGCTTAAGATCATATAGAGGAGGATAATTCACTTCAAATGAATTTGTGTATTATTGTGAGCAACAAGGGATTAAGAGAGAATTTTCAGCAGCAAGAACTCCTCAACAAAATGGAGTAGTTGAAAGAAAAAATAGAACTATTGAAAATATGGCTAGAGCTATGTTGAATGAGTCAAAGCTTCCTAATGGTTTTTGGAAAGAGGCAGTTAGTACAATAGTGTATATTATCACTAGAGCTCAGTTAAGAGTCAATCATCACAAAACTCCCTATGAGCTATGGAAAGGAAGACCAACCATAGTAAAACATTTTAGAGTTTTTGGTAGTAAATGTTACATCAGAAGGGAAGATCAGAATTTAGGGAAGTTTGATCCTAGATGTGATGAGGGTATTTTTCTTAGGTACTCCAACAAGAGCAAAGCCTATATATGCTACAAAAAAAGAACTTGTACTATTGTGGAAAGCATAAATGTTACAATGGATGAGAAAATAGGGATAAGAGAACCAGATCAGGAAATTGATGATGAATATTGCCAAGAAGAATTTAGGGAGGATTCAGATAAAGAAGAAGAGGAAAGACAACAAATCCTTCCTAAAACTCCATCTAGATATGTTCAGAAACACCATCCAAAGGATCAAATCATTGGTAATATAGAAGTCAGATAAAAAAGGAGAAGAATCATATCTTCAAATTCCCATACAGATGTTTCGTTGTTATCTCAGATTGAGCCAAAATATCTCAGTGAATCCTGTGTAGATAAGTTTTTGATAAATGCTATGAATGAAGAATTGGAATAGATAGAGAAGAGTGAGACTTGGGAACTTGTTGTAATACCTAAATACAAAAATTTCATTGGCAGTAAGTGGGTCTTTAGAAACAAGCTAAATAAAGATGGTTAGGTAGTCAAAAATAAAGCAAGGTTAGTTTGCAAAGGTTATGCTCAAGTAGAAGGAATTGATTTTGAAGAAACTTTTGCTCCAGTTGCTCGTCTTGAGGCTATCATAATGTTTTTGGATTTTTCAAGTTTTAAAAACTTCAAGGTCTATCATATGGATGTCAAATTAGCTTTTCTAAATGGTGTGTGAGAAGAAGTCTACATTGAACAACTAGAAGGGTTCTTACTTTAAAAAAATTCAGATTTTGTGTGTATATTGAAAAAGGTATTTTATGGTTTGAAACAAGATCCTAGGTCTTGGTATTCGAGGCTTGACATGTATCTTTAGAAACAAGGTTTTAGAAAAGGTATGGCAAATAGCAATTTGTATATCAAACATGATGGAAATGATATCTTAATTGTGGTTGTTTATGTTGATGATATCATTTTTGGAGGTAATAACACAAAAATGTGTAAATATTTTGCTAAAAATATGCAGAGTGAATTTGAGAATTGTCCTTCTTCTTAGGACTTCAGATTGCCCAATCAGAAGAAGGAATATATCTCTGACAAGATAAGTAAATAAGAGAGATGTTGAAAAAGTTTGGTATGGAGGATAGCAAACATGTTAGTACTACAATGATTACATGGTGTAAGTTGAGCAAGGATTATGAATCTACAGATGCAGATCAAAGGTTGTACAGATCCATGATTGGTAGTTTGCTTTATGTTACAGCTACTAGACCAGACATCATGCAGGCAGTGGGACTAGTTGCAAGGTTTTAGGCTGCACCAAAATAAACTCATGTTATGGTAGTAAAAAGGATTCTCAGATATTTGAAAGGCACTATGGATCTTGGGCTTTGGTATCACAAGAGTGATAAGTTCACTCTCACAACTTTTACAGATGCAGATTGGGCTGACAATATTGATGATAGAAAAAGCACCAATGGTTGAACTTTCTTTTTGGGGAATTTTTTAGTTGCTTGGTTAAGCAAGAAACAACCTTCAGTTTCCTTGTATACAGTAGAGGTAGAATACATAGTAGCAGTAGCTTGTTGTACACAAGTTGTATGGATGAAGACTAACTTGGAGGATTTCAAAATAAAGCATGATCAACCCATTTCCATATTGTATGATAATACAAGTGCCATAAGTATCTCCAAGAATCTAGTAATGCACTCAAGAACAAATATTATTCCCATAAAATATCACTTTCTAAGAGAGCAGGTTCAGGACAAGCAGGTTAAGCTGGAATATGTGCCTACTAAGGAACATATTGCTGACATTTTCAGTAAACCTCTTCCAAGAGAGACTTTTGAGTATTTAAGGAAGAATTTGGGAGTAGTTTTATTCCCAAACTAGAATTAATCACCTCAACAAGAGGTGGGGTAGGGGCTAAATTAAGAGGCTCATTCTTATCCCTGAGCCCCAAAGGTGACCCTTTTCTATTTATGACAAAGGGGGAGATATTTGAGTAAGGGGAGAGCCTTGAGTTAGGGGGAGCAAAGCTTCAAAGGATGGTTTTCAATTGGTTTTGGTTTTGACAGTTGGCAGTGGTTTCAGTAGTGGTTTACCATCAATGACAAAGGGGGAGATTGTTGGAAATTTTGGATATGTTGCCTAGCTTCATGGTTGTGAGTTGTCATTGATGTCAAAAGGAGTTTGTGTTGATATCAAAAGGAATTTGTGCTGATGTCAGAAAGAGTTTGGTGCCAAAAAGATCTTTAAAGTTCCATGATGTTTGTTTAAGGGTTTTTAATTAAAACCATGGTGAAAAGGTTAAAGGTTTTTCTTAAAACCATCTAGACTTATTAAGGGGTTTTATTAAAACCATATTGGATTAATGAAAAGGTTTTTGCTCCTTGAAAAAAATTTAAAAGTCCATTTTGATTATTAATAAATAAATTAACTCAAACCTTTGAAAATGTTTTAAGTTAAGTTTATTATTAATAAAATAATAATTATTAATTTAATAATTATTATTGAAAGGGTTTCTAAACCCTTAGCGATGCCAATGTAGAAGACTTACCTCACCGACATCATTTTTTTGGAAGGAGCATCGACATCAACTTGCATGGGATGCAAAAGACTATTAAAGGGCATTAATTCCTAAGGTTAAATACACCTCCGATTTGCTCTATGACCTTCGATTTTGTATAAATTTGTGACCTTTGATTTTAGATTGCTCTGTGATTTTTGAGTTTCATATTGCTTTGTGTTTAAATTCTGATTTTGTACGCCTATGAGGAAGAAAAATCTGCTTGTCTTTAATTTTTGTGAGCAAAGGGAAGGTAAAACGATGAGTGGTGCTTGAGAGTTTTGTTGGGAACTTGTGCTCCAATGGTGGAGGTAGTGGAGTGAAGGTGCTCGCTAGGCAAAGGTGTCGAGATTGATTCACATCGGGCGTGTTTCATTTTTGGTCGTGGATTATTGTGCACATGGTACAACAGTTGTCTTGGGCCACAAGTTTGGAAGAGGAAGCACTTTGGTGCTTATGTTGGTGTCTCCAAACTTCTCCTAAGGTTGGAGAATTTATTTTTTGCCAAGGTAGATCTTTTTTTTATAATGTGGAATATTTGATTTGACTTGGCAAATTATTGTTGGTAATTGGATGGAGTTATAAGGTTAAATAGAAATATTGCTTTGACATTGTTATTAATGATGCTTAATGTTTATGTTGTAAATGCATTTAGAAGTAAATGTATTTTAGGAGTTATGGGTTTAAGGAATAATTGTGCTTAATGTCATATTGGGGTTAGAAAGCCTTTGGAGTTATTGAGTGGATATTATCTTGTAATTATTTTTGAGGCTGAATTTATTTTATGATATATTAAGTAGGAGTTATAAGGTGTAAAGGAATATTTTTGATATGTATATTTGTGAGTTTTGATTATTGATGAGTTGGAGTGATAAGGTGTTATTAGGAATCTTATAATTGTGAATTATTCCATTGTTGCTAACTCTAATTTGTGGCAAATTGAGAGTTAGTGTTGTGATAGATTTTGAGTTCTCCTTCTTCTTCAAAGTAAAGGTATGGGCACATTATTACATGGTTATTATTGATTGATGGTTTTATGAAAATAAGTTTGGAGTGAAAATGATTAAATTAAGTTTCCTTATTTGGAGTGGATATTATTTTTTGAAAGTGGAAGTATTGATTATGCATTATGATATCATGATGAGTTTATGAGTTATTGCATAATTCTGGTTTATGAGAGTGGAAGCATTTGAAGTTTACTTTAGGGTTTTTGAGTGAGAAGCGTATGCCATTGCTATAAGTTATTGAAACCCTAATTGAGTTTTTTGGTTGTTGAGAGTTGAAGGATAGGACATATTGAGTCTCTAACAATTCTCTTTATGCTTCTATGAGATTGATTTGAGTTGAGATTGAAAGTTGAAGGATAGAACGTATTGAGTCTCTAACAATTCTCTTTATGCTTCTATGAGATTGATTTGATATGATTGGATGAAATACATTGGGTCTCTAACAATTCTATTTGTGTGTTCACATTGGGCAAGTTTCTTGGTAAACTTACTTGAGTTGATTTGGGCAAGTTCTTGGTGATCTTGCTAGGACTGATTTGGATAGGTTCTTGTTGAAGAACTTGTGGACATATTTGATGAAGTTTTGGTGAAGACTTGTGAGCAGTTGTGATTGATTTGTTAAAGCTTTTGGCTTAATATTGGGACAGATCTAACTGATATTTGAGAGCAGATTTGTGCTGGACCAAAGGACTAAGTTTGGTACAAATTTGTGATAGAGTTTGAGAGACTTCTGGACCGACTGACTATGTTTAGTATAGGTTTTTATGAGCATCTATGGAGGTTATCAGTGAAGACAAAAGAATCTAGAGCTAGATCAAGGAGGAAAGGACATCTTATGTGGAAAGGAGTTCCACCTGCTAGCGATAGAAGAGGCAGTGATCTTCTAAAGTATCATTTCTGGAGCTTTGGGGGATAGGACATCTCCTTTGGGTAGGAGGCTCATAAATACTTGTTGAGGGTATAGGATGTCTCCTTTGGGTAGGAGGCTCATAAATACTTTTTGAGGGGAAGTATTCTCCTTTGGGTACGAGGCTCATAAATACTTGTTGAGGGGAAGGATTCTCCTTTGGACAGGAAGTTCATAAAATTTGTAATAGGGAAAGGATTTCCCAAAGAACTTGATTGAGAAATCTTTTAGTGAAAATACTTTTGTGTATGTAGCCCATATTGGGTGAACCACGTTAAAATGGCTCTTATTTGTGTGTTGTTTTCTATAATGGTTAATATTATGGTGATGCCACTGCTATCAAAAGTATAGTTTTTTAAATGGTTGCATCTTATACTATTCACCCCCCTCTCAGTATAATTCTATGTTCTTCATAGGACACCCTTAAAAAGGTATTAGTCAAAAACCAAAATGCTTTTGCTTGGGATTATTCAAACATGAGGGGAATTTCTCCTAAAGTCTGTACTCATTGTATATATTTGGAAGAACAAGTAAGATCGGTAAGAAAACCACAATGTAGGGTGAATCTAGTTATGAAAGATATTGATAAAACTAAATAGAAAAAACTCTTAACAGTTGGATATATCTACCCCATATCTAATAGTGAATGGGTATCAAATTTGGTGGTGGTACCCAATAAAAATGGAAAGTGGCATATCTGCGTTGATTAAAAAATGCTCAATAAGGCAACAAAGAAGGACCACTTTCCCTTACCCTTTATAGATTAGGTCCTTGAAACCTTAGCAGGAAGAAAGTACTTTTATTTCTTGGATGGATGTAGTGGATACAATCAAATACAGTTTTGGGAAGGGGATGATGATAAAACCACATTCACTTGTCCATGGGGGACCATTGCTTCCCAATTCTCACCTTTTGGTTTATGCAATGCGTCTACCAATTTTTAAAGGGTAGTATTAAGTATCTTCTTTGATATGATTGGAGAAACTATGGAAGCATATATGGATGAATTCATAGTTTATGGTGAGACTTTTGAGGAAGCCACAACATATTTGGAAAGAGTGCTTCAAATGTGTAAGTAAACTAATATGTTCCTAAGTCATGAAAATATTTTATGTTAATGTAGGAGGGGATAGTATAAGGAAATCATACTTCTAGAGATGGGATAAAGGTAGATAAAAAGAAAATTGAGGTAATAAAAAATCTTCCCACTCCTAAAACTCAAAAAGATGTTCGAAGTTTCCTTGGATCTATTGGATACTATAGAAGGTTTATATCAGATTTTAGCAGAATTTCTAAACCTTTGACCACATTGTTGTCAAAATATGTAGAGTTTTTTTGGATAGATGAACATGAACATGCATTTCAAACTTTGAAAGAGAGACTGACCACTGCTCTAGTATTGAGAGGTCCAAATTGGACCATTCCCTTTCACATATATGCAGATGCATCCAATAATGCGATAGGGGCAGTACTAGGATAAAAATATGGTGAAGAATTTTATGCCATTTATTATGTCAGTAAACATCTTATAGGTGTTGAATTTAATTACACTATCACAGAAAAAGAGTTTCTTGTAGTTGTTCATGCTATTAACAAATTTTACCATTATATTATAGGTTACAAGGTTTTTGTGCATACTAATCATTCAACCATTAGATACCTAATGAAAAAACCTGCAATTAGTGGTAGAATTATTATATGGCTTTTACTTTTGCAAGAATTTGATATTACAATTGTTGACAAACCAGGTAAAGATAATGTGGTTGCAGATTTTCTTTCCAGATTGACACCTCCAGATCATACAACCATGAAAGATCAATTTCTAGATGAGCATCTCTTTGCTCTTGATGAAAAAATATCATGGTATGCAGATATGGCTAATTATTTAGCCATGGATAAAGTATCCCCTACACTCTCACCACGTGAAAAATAGACATTAATAGAAAAGAGTGGGGCCTTTTCATGGATTGATGCTCATCTGTTTAAAACTAGTCCTGATCAAATCATGAGAAGGTGTGTTGCTAAAAAATATATTGCAAAAATTATTAAAGCTTGCCATGATGAACCCTATGGTGGTCATTTTTTAGGTAAAAGGACTGCATTTAAAGTATTGTAGGATGGATATTTCTAGCCTGCACTATTTAAGGATGCAACCAAACATGTGAGTCAATGTGACCAGTGTTAGAGGATGGGCAGACCAACTCTCCGAGATGAAATGCCACTCCAACCACATGTGCACATTGAGCCATTTAAAAAATGGAGAATGGATTTTGTAGGGCCCATTAATCCACAGTTAGTAGGTAAGAGATATATCTTAGTTTACATTGACTATGTGACTAAATGGGTTAAGGTGCAGGCATTACATGATTCCAAGGAAAATACTATAGTAAAATTCCTATTTGCATTCATCTTCACATGATTTGGCATTCCAAGAGAGATCACTACTAATCAGGGGCCCCAATTTACTTTGAATTTGATCCAAGAAATAATGTAGCAGTATAAAATTAGGCACAATAAGACCACTCCTTACCATCCCCAAGAAAATGGGCAAGTAGAAGTCACTAACCATGAATTGGAGAACATTCTCACAAAAATGATGCAACAACATAGGAAAGACTAGGCTATGAGATTACCAGAAGTGGTCTGGGTTTATAGAACCACCTGGAAAACTACCACTAATCTTACATCATTCTAGTTGGTATATGGGAAGAATGCTATGATGCCTATAGAGTTTGAAATCAAAACTCACATAAGTATAGTAGAACTGGATTTGAATGTGGATGAAGCATAAAAAGAATGGATTCAGCAACTTAATAAGCTAGATGAATACCGGCGTGATGCTTTGCATCGAACAAAAGTCATTCAAAAATAGAGAATCCAATGGCATGATCATCGAATTCGGCCAAAGCAGTTCAAGGTGGGAGAATGGGCATTGTTGTATGATTCTTGATTCCAAGAAAGAAAGGGGAAACTCATGCAACATTATATGGGGCCATATGAGGTGATTTAACTGATCAACAATGGTGTTGTGCATATCAGAACTATTGATGGTAGCAACACTATGTTGATAGTCAATGGTCAATGATTGTGGCCATATCATGCACCTAAATTACATGATTGAGTCCAGAATAGGCATAGGGGAGACCCTACTTGATTGAAATTTATAAAATAAAATTTTAGTAATATGTGGACACATGTTTGTCCACATGATCCAAAAATAATTTATTCTTTTATAAGTCCTGTATTTTTCTTTCTTTAGTTGTGTTTTTGTTTTGCAGGAATGATGCCCTAAATGCACTTCATTCAGGCCTATCAAGCACATGTTCGATGACCTAGGCCTATCAAGCACATGATCCATGAACTAGTTCATTTATAGATTTCTAGGAGGTTTACTTTTAGTAGAGTACGCTCATCCCCATTCAAAGGGGGATAACCATGCTTGGACACATGTGTGGGTGTTTTACATCTTCATAGAGAGAAATTCCCACATGCTAGTTCAATCAATGGATGTTGATTCTATCCTTGAAAGGAGAACATCAAAAGTTTGATCAACCAAAAGTGCTCAACTACGGACACATCAATAGATGTTGACTTTTCAATGATGGGGAGGTGCCTAACTTCCATAGGCATCTAACTCATATTATTGGAGAGTCCAATAATATATATATATAATGAGCAGGTACCTATTTTTGAGTATTGAAGTAAGGTGTTAGATTTCTAGTAAAAAGGTACCTAAATTTTGTTCTAATGGGCACCTATCCTTCGAGTATTGAATTAAGGCACCTAATTTCCAATAAAAAGGTGCCTAGATTCCATTCTAACGGGTGCCTATTTCTCGTATATTGAAGTAAGGTACTTGACTTCTAGCGAGAAGGTGCTTGACTTCCATTCTAATAAGCGCCTGTTTCCTATATACATTGAGAAGTGGCTGAAGCCATGTCAACATTTTTATCCACGTGATAAAATTCAAACTTCTCATGGATAAAAATATTTTTCCGTTGGAGATTTGTGCACATTCCAAGACAATCAACAAATGACTTCCAAGGAGGGATGTGTGTTGTCCCACAGAAAAGTATTAATTTAATATTTTTCTTGCATATTTTTTTAGCAGGGAACCTCGAATGAAAAGAAAATTGCAGCACCCAAGGATAATTTCTTCACATGGGAAATGCACATGATATTATTTGTTTTGGTAATCATAGTCATCATGAGACAACCAATCCGTATGTGCCATGAGTGTCTACACATCATGCACGTGTGAAACATTATTGAGGTATGTACTCAATTTTTTGTTTTATATGTATATAATTTTCATGGAAAATATATTTTTATAAATAGTGCCATCATGTTATCCATAGACATCCATCCAATCATCATACCCAATTCTGCATTTATCCACGTGTCAGTGATCAGTTGGGTAAAGAATTATAACAATCATCCATTAAAAATTTGGCACATGATTTTAATGATATTTTGCACACATCACTATAATTATTTCTAATTATGGTGATGAAGTTCTTGATTGCACGGATACGATTGAATTGAGATGATATGTTAAAAGAACCTATGAGCTAGGGTAAGTTGCAGAAAAATATAGAGAATAAGAAAAATTTGCAGAGAACAAAAATCAGAGTAATTCTCCATGGGAGGAAAATCAACAAACCATCTTCTTAAAAAGAATGAGCCCAGAGATCTTTTAGGGATCAATGAAGATGTTTAGAGGCAATTTGAAGCTATCAAATGGATGGATTACTACCGCCTGGTTAGTCAGAACTAGGATGTTGAAGCAATCAAATAATTTGTAGAATCCTTGAGGGATGAGGTCGTCTGAATACATGGACTAGAAATTCCAGTCATAGAGGCCCATATTGCTATAGTCACTGGTCTCCCTAAAATAGGAGACCATGTATACAAATATGATAACCCTGTAGATTCTGCACAAATGTTTTTCAAGCAACCAACGATGTATCTGATATGTTCTGGACTACCAAGATAGTACCTCCCAGATATTTGGAGCCAATTATTTGAGCAAGTGGCTTGATTCTTCACCTGCATCGATAGGTACTCATGGCTCAATGTAAATCATTTCCATTTTTTGAATCATATATTACATGGGGACAAGATCAATGTCTTGTATTACTTAGCATGTGCCCTAAAGGATGAGGCTAGGTGGTATCAGGTAGGGACAACTACTACCTTGGCGCACCATGGGTTGATTTCAGCCCTAATCAGGCACGTAAAGGCACATAAATAGGCACCAATTGAAGAATATGCTACTATTAAAGAGTATCAAGAGACGACAAAGGTGCCTAAATTTGATAGTCACTCAATTATAGGGACATCAAGGCCAACCAAGTTGATGCATGTCTCTCATCATGATCAAGTAGCAGGGGAGGTAGGGCAACATCTATCCCTTATTTCTTAGTATTTTAATTAGGAATTAGGACTAAACAAGTCAAGCCCTGCTCAGATGATGACCTACCCTAGGACTAGTAGTACAAAGAGAGTGTCCTTAGTTTTCTCTAGTCCATCTAGTGATGAATATGTCATTGGCATGACCGAGGATAAATTTTTTTGCCCAAGTACTGCAAAACATGGCTGACAGTGAACCTTCTCACCTAGAAGTACAAGGAGAAGATTTGCAAACATTATTGTAGACATTAAAGGAAAAAGACTTCATTTGGAAAGGAAAGTAAAAATTAGAGTAGACTCTCTTTGAGGTATCTTAGAAGGCTACTACAAAAATAAATTAGAAATGTATAACACCATACGCTAGTTGCAGAACATAGTGCAGTGATTGAAATCATAGGTGAAACAAACAGAGGCTGGTTAACCAACCAATATTGATGCTACAATATAGATAGAATGGATGATGAATGTGCCTATGACTTATCTAGACTCTAAGGAGAAGAATTCCTCTTTTTGTCAGATCAGGTCATATGCTAGAAAAGAGGCTAACATAGAAGCTAAGGTAGGGTACCTTTATGAGGCTTATGCTAAAATATATTGTGAAGAATAGAAGGGTCTAATTCCATAAACAAATCCCACTTGTGGTATAAATTAAATATAGTTAGGTTGAGGAATCATTAGGGGTACATGATACTGCCTAGTATGATGGCCAGACACCAAATGACCAAGCAGGAGTGGCATAGTTAGATGGGAAATTTGAAACACAACAAGGTGCCACTCAACCATTTGATGACACACAAACCTTTGACCCTGATATCCTAATAGAAGTAGGGAAAGGGAAAGACTATGAAAAGGGTCACCCACATGGGTCAACCGGTCCCATAGAGTCTGCATAGTCAATTGGTCATCCATTGGTTGACCAAACTAAGGATGAACAATTGGATGAATAGACCATAATTAGACCAACTAGGAATACCCTTTGGGGACAAATAAAAGCATGATGTATAGTGCTTCAAGGTATAGGAGATACCACCCCTATAGAAGGAAGAGGAGCTTGGTCCTTCGGCTTCCACAACTGAGGCAACAACACCTGGAGCATCAATTAAATTGTGGCCTAAAAGGAAAACTAAGAGAGCACCATAGAAAAGGTCAAACACAAGGTCTAGAATAGTAAATAATCAAAAGTAAAAGGCCACCCAACAAAAATTGAAGGTGCAACTAGACCCCAACTTAGATGAAGAGTGGAATGCATCCATGAAAGCCTTCACCAACCAGAAGGAGCAGTTTCAAGAGCTCCAAAATATCTTGAATGAGGCTAAAAAGGAGGGAAAGGCTTATAGAAGAATGTCTCGAGAGCCACATATTTCTATTACCCCTGCACAACCAAAATAGTTCTACAACCTATATGGTTCAAAATATGGCAATCCCTCAAGGATGAGGGAATATTTGAACAAGATGGGCATATTCAACAAGGAGCCAATGATGCCACCACTAGTTTGAGCATCCGAATATTTACCCCCTAAATATGTAGAGGATAATGATGCAGAGGAAAATGATGCAGAAAAGAATGTTGTAGAGGATGCCACACTTGAACTTGAGGTGGAAAAATTACCAAGGGCCCAAGTGCATGATACATCCCATTATCCACCATGGGACAAGCCTAACTTTCTAGTGGTAGTCTAGCTTCCCCCAAACCATTAGTATTGGAAGCAAGCTGAGCTTGCATTCCAGAAGGCTACCACTACATTTATAGGATTCTACATCATATAAGTAGTAGGTAAAAAGAGTTGGAGCAGAACAAGGTCGCATATGGAAGTAGGACCGAGTCAACCCCTATGGATAGTCCATGAAAGAAGACACCCAAAATAGGTCCCAATCAACCAAAATAGGGTGGCAAATAGAAACATAATAAGGAAAGAGACCAAGCCACAAAGAGGGAAAGAAAATGTAGAAATAAAGCATATTGGTAGGCTATTGACCAAACAGGGGACTACCAACAAAAAGTGCCATGAGGGCATGGCAAGAATTAGGCATGGGGGGATGATGAGCACCAAAAATGTTCATATTTTTGTATGTATTAATAACATATTGTGCGACATTATTTTAATAGAATGTACTTTTTATGAAATTTTTATATATATTTAATAAAAAATTGTGTATATGCTCTAATATGTGTTTTGAGTGTGATTTGTGTGTAGATTCAATGATTTTACTACTTTTTTGCATATTTACGTCAAGGTCCCATTCGGACCTGGCACTTCATATTTTATGATGAAGAAATAAGGACAAAAGGTTAACCACAACAAAGAAGTTATGTAAGTTGAAAAGTTTTTAACTCCTATATTTTGAAAGAGTGGTGTCTGACTCTCAATTTTAGGGTCAAATGTGACTGACTCCCAACTTTGGGGTCTATGACACCTAACTCCCAACTTTAGGGTCAAATGCACCTAACTCGTGACTTTAGGATCAAAGAAACCTGACTCTTGGATTTGGTGTCAATGGTGCCTAACTCCTGGCTTCGGGGTCAATGGTGCCTAACACCCAACTTCGGAGTCAATAGTGCCTAATTTCTAGTGATAACATGGATGGAACCTGACTCCCATTGAAACAGAGTGCAACAAGAACCCTATTTTTAGAATAAATAGAATGATGGTTTTCAGCGATATATGCGGATGGAGGACAATAGAATGAGTGATAAAAATTATTCATTTCTCATTAATGATTAAGAAAACATGCAAATCGATTGTATGAAACTATGGATATCGATTGAGATATAATTTTAGATATATTTTGTTCAATAAATAGAACACGCCTAATTTATCCTACGAAGGATAAAATTAGCATGTGTTCATCGTCTAGGATCATTTTTTGCGTGTTTGTTGTAATGAAAATTCTGAAATAGACTTTCCTAATTTTATAATGGGATGGTTGTACACTATATAAATGCACAGACCACCCTTGAAAATGGATCCCCAAACAATTTTCTATAAAATCACTTCTGAAGCTACAATACAATTCATTCGAGTGTTCATCTCTATTTTTCTAAGCGTTTGGTGTGCATGAATTAATCTGGGCAGAATATGCTGGAATCTTGGGCCCACTCTCAATAGTATTCCTCTCCTTATTTTTCTATAATTTATTTATGCATTGTTTATTCTCTATTTTCTGTCTTTTCTGCAATTTACTTGATTACTGTAACTTTCCCTATTTTCTATATTTTTCTAGCAAGTGTGTATTTTTACTTTCTATAGTTATTTCTAGTCATGTGTTTGATAATGTAGGATAAATTAATGGTTTGGACAAGAACAAAATGACACCACAAACCACCCCCCAAACCTTAGGACATAGTGGATTCATCTTGTTGGATTTACAGGCATAAACTATGCACGATACTTCACAAAGTTTATGAGCTTTCCTAGGTTTGACAATTTAAATGGAGGTAATAAAATCAATTGTAGTGTAACCAATATATTACCCAATAGGGAGGTCTCAACGAGCATCCGCTAAAAGTATTGGAGAGCCTTACTGAAGAAATCATCAAATAAGAACTCATTGGAGAAATCAACTACCAAGGAGAAGCCCCTAATAGTGAAGGACTTGGGACAATTGTTTCCATCATAAAACAAGCCCAAGAGGAGAATAATTTGGCAAAGAGTGCCAAATTCCAAAATAATAATCCAGTGAATACCTTAAGACACTCATAATATTGAGAACAAAATCCTATTTGAAGTCAAAATTTGACAAGAAGCTTGAACGAAGATTTAGACAAAAGAAGCCTATGAAATCCAGGATATTTGGAAATTGCCTCTCATAGAAAGAAGACACTACTTTAGAAATGAACATATCTTCAAATGTATAGTAAAATGAGGATACTACAATAGGATAACAAGCTATCAAAATTCTAGGTTCATGAAAGAAATTTTGAGACCATATTTTGGTGAAGATAAAGTTGTTCGATGCAACCTACAAAGATCTGCAACATCTTACACAAGGTAAAAACTTGGTGATACTAGACACCAAGATCTACATCCTCTACAGAAGTGGCAAAAGAGCTTTTATTAAAAAGGTATACAATTGTTTGTGCAAGTATATTCACTAATTGGATTACTTATCAGATTTTTTTAAGCACCTTAATTTGAATTAAAGTTGCAAAAAGGAGAATTGAATTATAGTCTTCAAAAGTGCAAAAATAGAAAGGTTTCTTTTAGGTTCATTTGCACTTTAGGAGTTGATTAGATTTTAGAATTTCAACTATCTATAAACTACAAATCATCTACTTTGGAAAGAACAAGAAGACCAAATCCTACTACCTTTGCGTATAATGAAATTGTAGAATAAGTCTTGAAGATTCATTTTAGATTATTCTTGATTAGTTGTAGTAAATTGATTGAGTGCATTAATATTTGAGAGTTTATTTGAGTGATAAGGTGAAATTGTTAGTGCATTAAATATGAAAATGTATTAGATTTAGTTGCACTATCCTATTGCTCTCAAAATATTTTTATTTATGTTCTTGAGAAAGGTACAAAAAATAAAATTTATCAAAGTGTCTAAACATACTATTAGTGCATAGAGATCTACAAATTTGATGTTAGCTTTTGATACAATATCCAAAGGAGATAAAAATCACGAGATATAGAATAATATTAAAGAAAGTAAATATGCAAGATGACTGAGATATGCAATAAAAATAAATGATATATAAATGAATACAATGTAGCTATGGAGGAAATGAACACTCCATAAATAAAGCTACTAGACTACATTGCATCCATCACCAATGGATGGTGATCCACACAGAACTAAACTACCTATTAAGAACCCTAAGCTAATGTGTCACCGACACTCCCATTGCTTTTATATACTAACAATGAGGCCTTCCTTATATAGGTAAAATAGGATACTTGCCCAATATTCTATCTAGCTCTAAAAGTGACACCTTACACATTTACAAATTGCACATTGACACTTGTGCATTTATTACATTGCATGAAGTAACTAGATAACTTCCCCTAAATTAATACAATGTCCTAAGTATGTACCTTTGAAGATACATTTGCATTACCCAAATTATGGAAATAAAACTATTTCTAACATCCCTTGTATTACATTATTTGGGTATTGAAGACTTTTAGTCTTCAATATGGATCTTCATCTTCTTCTTGAGGTTTATACTTTCCTACGTATTTTTTATTCAGGTTTAGTAGGTAATTTGCGTCTTCATATATTTACTTACTTTAGTATGTTTCTTCTTTATTTTTCTCCTTCTTATATTTATGTGATTCTATTGTGATGCTGGTGTGGTCTCTTCTTCATGACAAGTTAGTCTATCATCATAATAGTATTGTTCTTTTCCCTCTTGTTTCTTGTGTTAAGTACACATACAATTAATGATAGATAGATCATTAGACATTCTTCAGGTGCAAATATAACCAATCTTTTTGAGTTCCACCATGTTGTGAAGATAATTTCATGAGGGTAGTTAATCAATGCTATAAAACTACTTTCTTTGGCTTCTTTGAGAAATAAGGAGAATTTCTCTTTGTCGCTTGAGGGCAAATATTCATATTATTTTAGAGTATCTATTAAGTTTTGAGAATAGAATTATATTTCATGGAATATTTCTTCGTTATTGAAATCTTCTCTCAAAATTTAATCCATGATAGATTTATTGAAGATAGAGATTCTTGTTGTTGAAATTTGATAGAACCTTAGTAGTCTACCTTATAGCTCTTTATATTAGGATATGTCAACCTGATTGAAGTATATAAGCTTGATTTGATGAAACCTTTAGATTTGTAGGCTTCCTTATGTCTCCCTATTAATTAGAGTATGGACACCTAATTTTAGGTTTTGAAGAAAGCTTATATATTCCCAACTTGACTACCTTGATCAAGTTTTATAAAATGCCATATAACTCCCTAATGTTTATGGAGTATGATATAGTGCTTTTTATAAAAATAAAGTTCAATTTTATGATTGAT
Source organism: Wollemia nobilis (assembly GCA_028583015.1). NCBI lineage: Eukaryota > Viridiplantae > Streptophyta > Pinopsida > Araucariales > Araucariaceae > Wollemia > Wollemia nobilis. The sequence continues at coordinate 3,065,261 of JAQPPZ010000349.1, read as the reverse complement.
TTTGTACATTCAAAAATAAATTTATCTAACACCTTAATTATCCTCATTGAACTAAGTACGTTTATAATATTGAAGAGATTTTAATGTTGGAATCCTTTTGTCCTTTTTTGAGAAATTTAAAGTCAAGTAAAATATAATTTTCAACTTTAGAAATAAATATTTAATAACCTCTTTTTATGACCCTTAGGTTTTAATTTCTAATTTCCAAAGACCTAAATTGATGTTGTGACCCTTATCACTCCCAAATTTAAAAAATTAGAAAATTAATAATATTTGTAACATATCAAAGAAATTAATCCAAGTTGAATTCATTATTTCTCCTCGGTTGAGATACAAATATTATTTTAATTTGGTAAGTTATCCCTTGTAGCTTTGCTTTCACTAAATTAAATTTTATACCTTAGTTTATAACCCTTATTTCTCCAAAGTTGAAAGCAATAATAAAATGGGATTTCACCCTTACCTTTTTGATGCTAGACTCCCCACTCTTCGTTGCTCCCTTTGACTAAATATAATAGTGATGATAATATTACCTTGGGTGCTGGAATCAATGGAGGTAGACATATTTAATATTGGAATGTATATGCTACTGAATATGGAATATTTGATCTTCAAATACCTAGAGACTTAAATGCTCCTTCTTCCTTCCTTCCATGTTGTGCTTGACTGGATTTGATTGCATTTTTTATCTCTCTATATTTTGTAATATTCATACTTTGAGCACTTTTATTGGAGGAGGAAACTTAGGCTTGGTGACACATGTCATGTTCGTTATGTATGGGCACACTTCTTCATAGCTCAGTGTTATTGGTCACTTTGTAATGTCTGCTCACTTGTGTGGGACTTGACAATAAGTGTCACCACATATGCTCATCCATTGAGATTCGAAGCTTCTAGTATCACTTGAGAGTCAAAGTTTATAGTAATGCATTGAGAGTTGAATCTTCTAGTAACACTTGAGAGTTGGAATGAATTTTGAATGCTTGGGTGTTTGAGAGGAAACATTATTGTAACACTCTTTGGAATATTGATGCCAAGTGGCATTCATGCTCTCTGCATGTAGACATTTACCGTAATGCCTTCCAAGGATATTATTATAACTCCTTAGGTCTTTTAGTCTACCATTCCTTTTCTTAGCTACATTTATTGAGTAGTAAGAAATGTTGTTTTCTACAAGTGGATTTATGAGACGCTATGGAGATTGAGTAGAAAATTCAATGCTTCATTTGGTGGATGATATTCACCAATAAAGTATCTCATTTTTCTTTATCTTCTATTTTTTCAACATATTGAAACTTGTGCATCTTTGTAGTGTAGATGTTGCTCATTTCTCCTTGGTAGAGATATACGCCTTTTAAATGCTATCTATATTGTTGTTCATCTTACGTTGGTAGGAGTAGATGCCTTATTTTGTAGTGTAGATTTTGTTCCTTCCACTTCTTCTATAGCTCCTCCTTCCACTTATATAGAGGATGTAGATCTTGGTGTCTAAGATCACCAAGTTGCTACTTTGAGTAGGGTTGTAGCTCTTTGTAGACTCTTTTTCAACAACTCCTTCACCAAAATATGGTCTCAAATTTTCTTTTACAAGCCTAGGATTTTGTGGCTTGTTCTCCTCTTGTAATATTATCCTTCTATTGTGGATTTGGATAAGTCTCTATATTTGAAGTAGTGCCTTCTTACTGTGAGAGGTAATATTAAAATATTATATATTTGATAAGCTTCTTCTATCTTCAATTCTTCTTGTCAAACTCTGACTTCAAGTAGGATCTTACTCTCAATATTTTGAATATCTTGAGGTTTTTCACTGGATTCATATTCTACAATTTGGCACTTCTTGTCAGATTATCCTTTTCTTGGGCATGTTTTTGGATGGAAACAATTGTCCCAAGTCCTTCACTATTAGGAGCTTCTCCTTGGTAGTGGATTTATCCAGTGAGATCTCCTTTTATAATTTATTTAGTAAGAATTTCCTCAACTTTTCTAGATGCTCGATGAGACCTTCCCAAGGTCTTTGATCTTGCAACTTCTGATGGTCTTCACTTGAGACCTCTTCAACCTTCTGCTCCTGGAAGTGTTGGCAATGTGATGTGCTCCTAGATCTTTGATTCTACTACTTATGGATTCAAATAAGACTCTCCTAGTCCTTATTCCAAGTTTGGAAGTCCTTCAATGAGATCTTCTCCTGATATCCTTTGCTTCAAGTTTTTAATTGATTATGAAGAAGATACCCTTCCTAATTTTTTTGTAGGAAGTTTCCCAACTCATTGAATCTTCTTTCCGTACAACAAATATGCTAATACTAAAATATTTAATATACGTCTGAATCATATATTCCTTTCAAATTCCTTTTCAAGATCAATAATTTTGTGGCCTATTTTAGTATCACAAATTCTATGGCCTTTTTCAGTATCAAGTCTTCTATGGATTTTTTTAATATCAAGGTTTTTGTGGCCTTTTTAGTATCAAGACTTCTATGGATTATGCTTCAAGGATTCTATGGTATTTTATTCAAGGCTACTATGGCCTTTTCATATTAGGCTTCTATGGCATGTTCTTCAAGGCTACTATGAATTTTTTGTATCATGCTTATATGGCCTGTTTCTCAAGGCTACTATGGTATTTTTCTATCAGGATTTTATGGCTTGTTCTTCAAGTCTGTAATGGTCATTTTGTATCAATATTCTATGGCATGTTATTCAAGGCTACTATAACCTTTTTTTCAATCTACAATGGATATATTCAGTCTCCTATCTTCACCATATCTTTTCTTCAAAAGTCTTCTTTCATAGTGTTATTATTTTTTACAAGGAACTAATCTTTGCACTATGAGGGCACGTCGACCTTCGGATAATGAATTTGGGGTCTCCTAGCTTTATATCATAGAAGAAGTAACAATCCTATGAGAATTAATTATCTACAACAAAAAAAACTTTAGGAAATGGTTAGAAAATCCTAGATATCCTCGATATTCACTAGATGCTCTATTAATCTAGTGGATTGAGTGTTGAGTCTTGGTCTTCATTAGTTTTCCTATAACTCTGTGGAAAGAATATAGTCAAATCAATCTCAATATTTTTTGGGACTACGATATCATTCAATACTCACTTGTGACTCTCCTTGATTCTATCACCTAGATTCTTCTGAGATCTTTTGATAGTGACTGGTCTAATTATGATTTTCCTATAGACATACATAGAATAGATCTACCATAGCTCTGATACCACTGTTAGATTTTGATACAATATCCAAAGGATATAACAATCATGATATGCAGAATAATATGAAAGAAAGTAAATATGTAAGATGACTAAGATATGCGATAAACATAAATTATATATAAATGAATACAATATAACTATGAAGGAAATGAATACTCCATAAATAAATCTACTAAACTACATTGCATCCATCACAAATGGCTAGTGATCCACATAGAAATGAACTACCTACTAAGAAGCCTAGGCTACTATGTCACCAACACTCCCCTTGCTTGTCTATACTAACAATGAGATATTCCTTATATAGGTAAAATAGGATACTTAGCCAACACTCTATCTAGATCTACAAGTGACACCTTACATATTTACAACTTGCACATTGACACTTATGTATTTTTTTTGGTAGATAAGATACTATAGCATTAATACTGGGTTTTACAGGTTGACCCAAAACCTTTTACAAAAATCAGCCCAGGGCTATTGATGAACATGTCCTTACTAAGGATCATATATATGTAAAATCTATATGTTGCCAAAGCCATTACATCCGGTAAGGCACATAGCCTGTTATCAAAAAGAAACTTCCCATACAATATTTTGGGTATACCACAAGAAAAAACACTTGCATCATAATTACAAAAAAAGAAACAGACACAGATCCCTTCCTTGAAACAACGGAGAAACAAAAAGCTACAGACACATATCATAGTACTAAAAAAAACTCCCACAAGCTCTGTATTGATAGTTACTCTTAATAATTCTTTGGTAATTGCTTTCTTTCGTATATGACATGCTTTGGGACCACATCCCGTCTTGGCCAATCAGCCTTGGAGAAGTGAACCTACTGGCTAGATTTATGGCGGTAGCTATCTGGTGGTCCACGTGGCTTTGGTTTGAAGTATTATATTATATTTCTTTCCTGCCCTATTATTATCAACCAACCTCAAATTACTAAAACAACTAGAAGCCATGTTATATGATATGTGACTGTCCCCATTAGTCTTTGTGGTATTTCCAAGTAGCATCCACAAATACTGATAGCTTGAATAATTTTTATTGTGAGTCCATTTCAAAAAAGATACGGGAATACTCCTAGCATTCAAACTTACAGTGCCTTCCCTGTTGGTAAATTTGACTATCATTCTTGGAATTCTTGTTGAATAAGCTCCTCTACTTCACTCGGGACACCATTTTCCAATTTGAAAATTTCGTCACCATCGACACCCAAATTGGCCAGCTTATCAGTAATTTTGTTAGCTTCCCGAAATACATGTTGGGCTTTTCTATCCTGTATTTCCTATAAAAGGATCCTAGCCTCTTCAACAATTGTTTTAATCCTCCAAGGAGGTGTTTTCCAATTATTGAGGATATTTATAACATCCATAGAGTATCCTTCTATGATCAAATTTCCTTCTAAGTCTTGAGTCATTTGAAGGCCTCTCCACATAGCTTTAGATTCAGCTTTGTTGTTCATCCTTGTTCCCAAATATTTAGAAAATACAAGCATCATATTCCCATTATGATCTCATACAATACCACCAGTGCCTTCTCTACCAGGATTGTCCTTAGCCTCTCCATAAAAATTAAGTTTAAACCAACTTGTAGGAGGTGGGGACCACTTAATATTGGCTTTGGGATTGACTACCCTAGGCACAAACTCATCTAAAAAGGTTAAGCTTAAATATTGAGCAATTATGGTCTCCTGTAGATGAGGTTTATGACTATCAAAAGGGATAAGGTTCACATTCTCGTTGGCAAAGGATAGGATCCTGGAAATGATAGTTTGATGATCATGGATAGACTCATTAAAGACTCTATGGTTATTTTCTAACCACACCTGCCAAAGATAGTGATTAAGACAAATTTTCTACATGTATCTAAGTCTTTGGCTTGAAAATGGGTAAGACCGCTGGGAAAAAAAAAAGTACGATGGTTAGTTTAACCCTTGAAATATTGAAGGTCTAAAAAACCCCACTTAGGACAGTCAAGGAAAAAGGGCACTCAAGGAAAATGTGATAAATGGTCTCCCAATTAGCCCTGCACAGATAACAACGATTAGTGATACAAATACCTTTACGCATAATATTATCAATGGTTAGAATTCTTCCTTGGATAACCAACCATGAAAAGACTACAATTTTTGGAATTAATTTTTTTATCTAAACTACGTCCTTTTGGAGGACAAAATCCTCGTCATCAAGTAAATGCTTGTAAACTGATTTAACAATGAACTGCCCATTTTCCATAGGAGCCTAGGTCACTTGATCTTCCTTGGGTCTCATGGGGATAAAATATTGCTCGAGAATGTTACAAAGATCATTTGATTCAGCTTGAAATCCTTGAATCCTTATTTGTTTCCACTGCATTCTGCCTCTGTCCTCAACCATATAATTAGAGACTTTTCTGCCAATGAGTTCTTTCATGATATCTCTAATTCAGACTAAGTTAGGATATTGCGTCAGTGGTTCATCCTTAGTGCACCTGTCATTCCAACAATTTATCCTCTCACCATTGCCTAAAACCCATATTAAAACTTTTTTGATGATTTCCTTACAATTGAGAATTGCTTTCCAAAAAGCAGAACCTATGATTGGAACTGAGTCACTTAGAAATTCCATATTTTGAAGATACTTTCATTTGATGATAGATGTTCATTCATTTTATTCACAAAAAATGAGACGCCACACCTGCTTAGCTAGTAAAGCTAAATTCATATTAGCAATTCTCCTCAGACCTAAGCCCCCATTTTCATTGGGTCTGCACACTTTGGTCCATCCTACAAGGTGTATCCATTTTTTCTCCTCTAATCCAGTCCATAAAAGTTATTTTTGGATTTTCTAAAATTTTTGGAAAACCTTCATAGGGGCTTTGAAAACAAAGAGGAAATATACTAGAATTCTCTGAAGAAAGGCCTTAGTGAGGGTCAGCTTTCCTGCTTGAGATAGAAGATGACCTTTCCATCTAGCAAGTTTTTTTTGAATTATTTCAATAACCCTATCCCACATTGACTCTCTTGGAGAACCAATGAAAAGAGGGAGACCAAGATACAAAGTGGGGAGGTTTGCTATATCACACCCTAAAATTTCTACAATCCTTCCTTACCTTTGAATGGGGGTGTTCAAGAAATATAACTTGCTTTTACTGAAATTAACTTTCTGACCAACAACGTCCTCGTAGAGTTGTAAGATGTATTTAATTATTTTTACCTCAACCACCAAAACCTTAGTCAATAGAAGGGTATCATTGATGAATTGTTGGTGAGAAACAACCCTAGTGAGAGATGTTTCCTTGATTCCTGATATTAAAATTGAACTGCAAGTATTTTTTATGGTTGTACCTAAATATTCTACCACAATGATGAATAACATGGGGCTAATAGGGTCCCCCTACCGAATTCCTCTACGACTTTGAAAGTAACAAATAGTTGTTCCATTAACCAGAATTGAGAACCATGCTTTAGAAACTTGTGTATTTATTACATTGCATGAAGTAACTAGATAACTTCCCCATAAAGTAATCTAATGTCCTAAGTATGTACCTTTGAATATACATTTACATTACCCAAATGATGGAATATAAAATATTTCTAACATTTGAATGGCCTAAGGAAGCCACAAAATCATCTCAATACTCCAAGCATTTGAGAAGAAAGTAACCATAAAAAACGTAGCTAAGGAAGCCTCAAATGAGACATGGTGAGTCTTAAGCTCAAAGCACATTAAGTTTTCTACAAAAGAAATAGTGCAAAAAAATATAGAAAAATAGAGCTTCTATGAAGTGGTTACAAGCTTGGATCCATCTATAAAATATCCAAGCAAAAATGGGGAGGTGTCTAATCAAAGAGACAACCTCGAAAACCCCTCATATTGCATTTAAAATTCTGCCACAAAACCAAAATATTAGATATTGGAAAAGAGGTGTAAAAGAAGGTACAATAAGACCTATTTTCTATAGTAATATGTTACATTTCATTACACTAGCCTAATATAGTTTATGTAGAAAAAGGAGGTAGATTTGAAAGCGAAGGGCTCAACATTCGGTAGAAAAACCAATTGAATGTGGTTGTTCACTAACGTCCATCCAAGCACGTCAAAGGAGACATATTTGAAGGTGTCTCAAGGGCTCAAAATTCACTAGAAAAACTAGTCGAAGGTGATCGTTCATTAATGTCCCTCCAAGAACATCAAAGGAGTAACTTTAAAGACTCTTACTCCCTCATATTAGATGATTGAACCTACAATATACAATATGAAGAATTAAAGGCAGAAAAATGATGTTATAATCTAGAGTAATGTTGTCTACAATGAGGACGTATAACATGTGAGTTAAGAGGAAAATAGAAGCAACATTGGAGAATTCCAATATCCACACCTTTGAAGTAGAAATTCGATGCATAAGCCTTTAGATCGATGCTCCTCAACTCATCCTAAAACAACCTACAAGCAAGTGCAATTGATTGAAAAAGGAACTATGGATATTACAAGGTTTAAAAAACCTCCAAAAAGGATACGATGAAGGAGTGTTATAAAATATGACCATGAACAAGGAGGAAGTGATACTTGTCACTTAAAACAAGACCCTAACGCTCCTCACTCATTCGCTCATCGTCAAAAAGGGATTTACAAGCTATAGGTTGGTGCAATTATCATATGAGGAATACTTATCCAAAGAAAATCTATTATGCCATTGCTAAGGTTCCTAGAATCTTCATCTCAAGACAAATAAAAATTGCCACTTGGAACATCCTATTCTCCACTAATTTAAGAGTGTCAAGAAACACATTAAGGAATATTTCTCCAAGAAAATCATTGAAGGAAGAACCACATTTGGAATATTTATTTTCCACTAAGGTTCCAAGAAAATAATTTATAAAAGAGCCACATTTGGAACGTCAATTTTCCACTAAAGTTTCAAGCATATCATTGAAGGAAGAGCCAAAGAATCAATGCCTATATTACATTGCATGCACAATGAATAGAACGTCAAATATTGAATGATTTAAGGTAAGATTTATTCCTCCCATAATATGCTTTCTCTTTATTGGGAGTTATAAGGTTGAAATTAGAGAAATTTAACTATATTGAAAGCTATATATTAAGGGGGAATAATATATCATATCAATAAAATATTTACATTATTAACATAGGAGCAATAAGGAATTCTACTGGAATTTATTTATAAAATACTTGCAAATATAATTGTGATCTAATTTTCCAATATATGGGAGTTATAAGGGTTACTACATCAAATTGACTTATTGGAAATTATATACACTTCAATCAAAATCATCAGTGATATTTAAAAAGAGGTTATTAAAATATTTAGGCTAATGTTGGAAACCTATATATATACTTGTCTCAAACACATCAAAAAAGGATAAAATAAACACAACATTAAAACCTCTACATAATTAAAAAGTGCTTAGTTCAATAGGAGCAATAAGGGATAGATAAAAGTTGATTTTTGATATTTATAGAACCTTACAAAATCAACCAAAAATTGAACTATCTTTTCAAAAGAACTATATTATATCCCTAGGAAGTCTTAAGGAATTCTACAAAACTTGGTAATATCAAAATTGATAATAAATTATCAAGTTGCAAATCTATTGGAAAACGATAAGCTTTTACAACACCTAAAATTCAATTAGGTGTATATACTCTCATAACTAGGGAGACATAAGGAAGCCTACAAACCTAAGGAACAATAAAGGTTTTATCAAAATCAAGCTTATATATTTAGGAAACCACAAGTTGATAAATTTATAAACTAGGGAGCCACAAGGATGTCTACTTTCCAAAATATTGAAATTACCAATAAGAATGAATGCTTCAGAAAGGAGAAAGTAAGTGCCATAAAACTTGGAATCATGAATTTTCTCATGAAATATGAAGAAATGTTAGACCTAACTTCAAAATTAATCCATAGCAAAGCCTTAGAAGATAATTTTGATACTATGGAATGTTATATTCAAGCCCATATCAATGAAGTAATTGGCAATGGAAAAAGTGATATTCCACTTCCCTTAGACTTTGTGAGCATATTATACATGATATTGCTCATATATAATCACTGCAAGGATGAAAATGTAGAATGAAAAGGATTAATAGAACTACTAAAAAAAGGCAAAACTTAATGAATCTTATCTAGAAATGTTTTTCAATCCTCATGCAACATTGGTACTTCAAGTTCTACTAACTCAAAATATTATCATGATGCCTTAAGTGGTTGTTCACAAGCTTTTGTACATATTCAAGACAGGAAAGAAGAACCTCCCTTATAAAACCAAGCAATAACACAATTATCTATGAGATCATAAAAACCGAAATCAGAGGAAAAGCTAAAGATAAAGAAGAAGATGAAGCTGATAAAGGAGGAATACAATACAAATTCAATTAAAAGAAGAACCTTTAGCTATATCTACATCTTACTCTGCATAGTCTGAAGACATAGTAAGCAAAAAAAGAATCTAAATTTCAAGATCATTCAATGGAATAAGATCCACATTGAAGACTAAAGTCTTCAATACCCAAATAATTTAATATAGGGGTGTTATAAATAGATCATATTACATCATTTGGTTAATATAAATGTACTTACCAAGGTAAATACTTGGGACATTATATTAATTTAGGGGGAATTTACTTAGTTTATTCATGCAATGTAATAAATGCACAAGTGTCAATGTGCAAGTTGTACATGTGCAAGTTGTCCCTTGCATAGCTAGATAGAGTGTTGTCCAAGGAATCTATCTTCCTATATAATGGCCTTATTGTCATAGTCATAGAGCATCACATACAACATATCATAGTGCATATATAAAGTCACCCATATTGGATATGGGTGCAATGTAGTCTTGTAGCATTATTCATGGAGTGTTCATTTCCTCCATAGATACATTGTATTCATTTCCATAATTTCTATTTATAGTGTATTTCATTCATATCAAATATTTAATTTCTCTCATATTATTATATTTGCATCTTGTGATTGTTATCTCCCATTGCGTACAACATCAAAAGCTAACAATAATGGAGGGACTTGTCTAACAAATATGAGATTCATAGGTTAGATGATCAAATAGAGGGGGAATATTCACATAATATAGATCTAGCTAGGAACCCAAAAAAACCTATAGAAGGAGAGTAACAAATCCCCCAACCCATAGTAATGGAATATCAACAATACATAAAGGGATTGGATGACCTAGATGAAAGTCACAAGTATCTTAAAAACCATCAAACTATACCAAACCATGAGAAAATGAGAGAGACCATAAGACCACCACACTTAGAAATGGAAGGGTCACTAATAATATATAATCAAGAGAAAAAAATATCAAAGGATTTCATCATGGGAATAGTAGAGAAGAATAGAGAAAAATCAACCTTGGGGATAACCCAAATGCAGAATTTATAGAAGAATGTAAAAATAGAAGAATCTAGAAGGAGGACAAATAAGGAAAATATACAATAATAAGGGGAACAAATGAGAGCATATGGGTTAGTAAAATCTATATCCAACTTCTACAACATTGAACCGCAATGATAATAAACACATGGAATATAAGGGGATGAAACAACCACCCCTAAAAAATGGCCTTGAAAAAAATAATAAAGGATAGTCACTTGGATGTGGTGTTACTATAGGAAACTAGAGAATCACTCATAGCAATGCAAACTATCTCAAAAATATATTGGAGATATGGAGACTATGAGGTACATGCCACACAAGGACTCTCAAGAATGGCTATAATGTGGAACAAATATGTTATTCAAAATATAGGAGTAGAATTATCTAGAGGATTCTTGATGCTTAGATTAAAATATAGAGAATCAAATACAATCCAACTAATAATTAACATATATAACAAAGGAGGTTCATGATAAAAAAGTCCAATGGAAGGGAGTCCAAACTATAAGAGAATCTCATCTAAAATATTTATTGTTCTTGGGAGGAGATCTCAATTCAATCTATGAATGATCAAGAAGGGGGTATGGCCCAATTGAGTAAAACTAATATACTCCTCATTTCCCAAACTAATACTTTATATTTGATAGACATTCCACCCATGATATGTAGCACTACTTGGAAAAATAAGAGGAAAGGAGGACAAATAATCAAATCAAGACTAGATAACAATGGTAGGGGAAAAGATCTTACACTTTTGGGGATGTCATTCAAAGGTTCTAAACCAACTACCTTTAGGTCATTTCTTGGTTAGCCTCCACATCACCAAAATGGTATCTCTAAAAAAAAATTAGATTTGATAATGTTTGGTTGTAGATCAAGTAACTCCCAAGCCTAATCCAACAATGATGGATAAAAGGTAAACCATCACATGGGACAACACAATATCTATTATTATTTTAATTAAATTTTGTATGGAATAAGTTGAAAATTTGGAGCAAAACCCAATGGACATAATTCCAAAAACAAAGAGCATACATTTCATAAAGTATGCAACAAGTGGCATAATAGATAATATCTAGACCTATCTTAGAAGATATTCTAAATTAAGAAGAGAGTCTACTAAAAATAGAAGAGGTATTAGATAAAAAATAAGAATCATTCTAGAAGTATAGAGAAAGAAAACCTAGTTGAATGAATAATATAGGAACACCAAGTTCTTTCACCACTTAGCCATTGTGCGGATCCTCCACAATAGACATAATACCATCTCCAGTGGCCAAGGAATAAAACAAACCTCAATATTATGTATGCAAGATTTAGTAAACTATTTTATGACCTTATTCATTGTAGATGAACATATATCCTCTTATAATTAGAAGATATCTATAGATAATATACCAAAGTTGATAGGTCAAAATGATAATGAGGAGCTTCTAGCAAAAATCAAAGTGGAAGAAATTAGAGCAATAGTGTTTGGTATGCAAATAGGAAAATCTCTAGGACTAGATGGGCTTCTTCTAGAATTTTACAAAGCATTTTGGGAACTAATATCAAAGGATCTAACTACAACAATGGAGGAATCCAGAACCATTAGAATAATCCTCAAGTTAATTAACCATACCCTACTAGCCCTCATATCAAAAGGAGGAGAAGCAAACGAAATTTTTAACTATAGATCCATAGCATTACGTAATGTGGTTTACAAGATAAAAACCACATTAATGGGAGATCAACTAAAAAATATCATTCTAGAAGTGATTTATCTTGAATAAGGAGGCTTTGTACTTTGGATAAAAAAATTGGATGGGACTTTTGTGGCCCATGAAAATTTCCACACACTCAATAAAAATTGAACAAAGACACGTTTCTAAAACTAGACCTATCCAAGGCATATGATTGAGTGAGTTAGGAATTTCTATTGAAGACTTTGGAAAATTTTGGCTTTCAAAATTACTGGATAATATGGGTCATGGAATGTATCTCCTTGGTATCCTTCATAGTTCTCATTAATGGAGAACATTTAGAACTATTCCATACCTCCATAGGCATTAGACAAGGGGACCCTTTACCCTCTTATCTATTTATTCTATATACAGAGGGCTTGTGGAGGCTAATAAAGAAATGAAAATAAAAACACCCTAAAAGGAATAAGAATAGGCCTTGAGATGAACCTAAGTCACCTTTAATTTGTTGATAATACAAGTATGCGGGGAGAATCATCTCTAAGATAAACAATATGTATAAGAAATATTCTAGACTACTATATAATGACAACATGTCAACTATTGAATGAAGGAAAAATCCATGGTAGTATTCTTCAATGTGAAAAAAAGAGTAAGAGATAGAATTATTCAAATACTCATATTTTTAAAGGCTTATCTTCCAATAGAATACTTGAGAATACCTCTCACAACTAAATGTTTAAAGAGTAAATAATGGAGAGTAATCAAGGATAAAATACACGATAAGCTATCACATTGGATAAATTGTTGGTTGAGTTTTGGAGGTAGATTGACTTGCTAAAATTAGTTCTTCAAGCAATGCCAATCTACAAAGTATTAGTTTTTGTAACCCCAAAAAATGTATTGAAGGACTTGGATAATATTATGAATATTTTCCTATAGTTTAAGGTTAAGGGAGAGCATAAAAGGTCATTGGTCTACTGGGACAAAGTATGTCAACCAAAGGAAAAAGGAGGATTGAGAATTCATGTAGTATTTTATAATAAGCATGCCCTAAATGGAAAATTTTATTGGAGATGGATAACAAACCAAACCAAATCTGGAGAAAAGTCTTGGCAAAAAAATACTATACAATGCATACAAGTGAAGATATCCCATGCATTTCATCCATAGGGGAGGGATTAGAAATCTCAAAAGTAATGAAAAGAGGAGCTAGTATTATAAAGCAGGGCCATTTATGGAGAGTGGAGAATGGAAAAAGCACAAAAATATAGGAAAATTATTGGGACCACTTCCCACCCATAGCTTCTCTTTACTCCCATATAGAAAACTTGATCTTAGATTTAAGTAGGAAAGGATGGATCCATATCTATCACTGCATTAAATTTACCACAATATGATTCAAATAGCCAGTAATGGTACCCCATGGAGGATTTACTTGTTGATGGTAGATAAAAATATAAATAAAAGGTAATACCAATATTGAATAGTAAAACATGTTCAAGGAAATATGAACCAGATGAATTAGCATGGGGAAAGGAAATTGGAAATATATATAGTGAAAGAGGGTTTCAAAGCAAACATATCCTAAGTGAGGTAACTAAGGGAAGTCCCTTGGTTAAAAATACGGTAACCAAAAGTATGGATAAAGATAAATTGCTTTTCATAGCTGATGGTACACAATAGCATTCTCACTGAGGATAATGTGCATAGGCAAGGGTTCATATGACCTAATAGATGTATAATGCATAATTTTTATAAGGAATCAGTGCCCCAACTCTTTCTTTAATATCCTTTTGCATAAAGAATATGGATTCTATGGCATGTTATCTTTGACCCTAGAGAGAGACCAGTAGTCACCATGGACTCCTTTTGAGACTATTATAGCCTTCAAAATTTTAAATCCAAATACTTAAATACTGCATGGGAATTAGGTCCAAGTTTTATATGATGGAAATTATGGATAGATAGGAATGGATGCATCATCAAGAAAGAATACAAACCAATGGAGTGGACTTGGCATATAAAAAAAAGTAATCTGTTTGAAATAGTGCTTGCTAAGAACCCATAGGAAAACCATATGTTCAAATATGGATCTATAATATGGAGAAAAATAGAGACTATGAATTTTAGGGACAATCAAAGGACTAAAACCACATATGAATAGTAAATGGATGGTACAATTTATCCTAAGGAATTACAAGAAAAAAATACCAAGAAATAAAAGGAAACGAGTAAAGGGTTGGAGACTATAGAGGAAAAATAGAGAGGAGGATAGACATGGAATATTTTTTATGAGGCATATAGTAATAACTAGGATTTTACTAACCTATTATGGGAACGAGAGAAATATGACTTGTATTCAAGGGCTTGCCAAAAAAGGTAGGCATCGAGACACCAATTTAAAACTGTTTCTTTTCTTATAATTAAATTTTAGCTATTTTTCTCAAAAAAACAATAAAAATAAAATTTTCCATTTCTTTTTAAACAAGGGATAAGAGAATGCACATACAAGATTTATATTAATGGAATACTACATGTGATTTTTATTTTAATGCCTAAGTTAATAGAGGAGATAAAGAAATAAAAAATAAATAAATCTAAGTATTTTTTAAAACTATTTCTTCTCTTCTAAATGTTTCTTTCAAGTAGAATCTAAGGAATATTTCTAAAGGTTCCTTGATATTTCCTTTTACATATCCTAAAATAGAGCATAATGGAGGTGAAATAGCAACAAAAAAATATATTAAAGAAAAATAATGGAAATTACAAATAAAGTTACCGCAACTATCATCTAGGGCAGAAAACAACTTTATGTCTACAATGTATAATTCTATTATATCGTGCCTCTAGGAGTCAAACTACAATTTTAAAGTACCTACAAAAATTATAAAAAGAATCTAGACAAGATGGTTACATTTTTTAGGATTTTTTATAGCTAGGGGATAACAAGTTTATTTAGTTGAGTAGTCATATCCCCAAGATTCTTTAGTTGAAAAAAAATAAATCCAAAAGGAAAGTGACTAAAAGCGAATAAAAAGCATAATCATACCTTGTAATTTATAAGGCATAATTTTTCCCTCTAAGCAAAAGACATGAATTAGAATATAAAATGTCAAAAGGTGTGGTATGTTGTAGGATAGAGGCACCTTCTAGAGGTATATGATTCCCTATATTGTGAAAAAATACACTAAAAGTGTGAGAAGAATATAATTAAATCTAATAAAATAGGTGGTACGATGATATGCAATTATTCAATAAGAAATAATTACAATAATAGCAAGATGAGTGTAAGCAAACAAGCCTAGTAGTAAAATGAAGATATTAGGAAAATGTAACTATAAAATGAAAATGTGTAGTAACATCTAAACTAGAAAAGAGGCACAAATATGAATAAGAAAAATGGAGGATGAGAGAGGGGGGGTTAAATATCACAACCCTTGAATATGAGTTAGCTCACTCTTGGTGAGTTACCTCCCTCTTGGTTGGAGCTTGATGGTGGAATCATCACTATGCTTGCATTCTTGAAGATGTGGTGATGCCCCCTCAAGAAATGGATTGCTTTCTAAGTTCTTGAGAGAATATTTATTGAAAAAAAAAATGAGAACCAAGAGACTAGAGAAAAACCAACAAAATTTTGATGCTTGAAATTTCTCATGGACGGGCCATCCCAAGGAAAATAATTATAAAATTTTTATTGCCTTGGGATTGAGGTAAGATATTTTAAATTTGAAATTGAGAAGGAAATACATAAATCTTGATGATATTTCTTGGGGATTGGCAAGATTCCATGGGGATTTTATGTTGGAGTTTGAATCCTTCAGCTTTTTGGAGTGGTCTTAGGAGGGAACCTTAAACCATTGTAAAGGAATCTAGGTCGGTCATGACATTAATGATATAAGACTCAAGAGAGGTGGAGAAATGCAATAATTTAAAACTATAAATTGATAGGGAAGTATTTCACCTTTGATTATGATATTATGAATCCATTGAGTTTGATTGTTATAGGTTAGTTAAGTGGGAGAAATTTAAATTTGAAATTTTTTACTTGATAGGGTAGAATTGGCCAAGGGTGAAAAATCATACCCAACAAAATTGTGCCTCGATTGGTCAAAGTGTGTTTCCAAAGCACATACAACCCAGGAACCATATTTTTGCTTTTTGAGATACTAATTATTATTAAATTATAGGCACATTTCTACTTTATAGAAATATATTTTGAATATTAGTATTGTGGTGGTTTTGTCAATATTTAACAAGAGAAATGATTCCTCAAATATGATGTTACTTTTTAGAGTGACAAATGTTGAAATTTAGGTCTAAGAAATGAAGATATGGTTTGGTTGAATAGAGGACAAACATGTGAGTATTAATTTGTGGAATTAATGATAAGTGGTCAAAATTAGGTGTGTACAATACCATTGATAGAAATGTAATTTTGGAAACATGACTTTTTAAATACATAAGGTAGAGTAATAAATGGTTATAGTATTATAAGTAAATTTTTTTGCCTACATCCATATCCGAATAATGAGATGAATTTTTTCCTTACAAAACACTACATGCTATTATAATAGGCTACCAAACACCTAAAATATTAGCCAATTTTAAATGAACATTCTAAAATTTTGTTAAGTGTTGAAGCATTGATGAAATTCCTATGGTGATGGTGTTTGCCACAAGCTTGATAAATGCTGATGTCATCATAAGGGTAATCTCAATCCAAAATATGGTGCTAAAAATTATTGCAAGATAGTACTACTTATGTCAGCAAGATGGAGAAAATTATCCTACCTAATGTGGAAGAAAATCTAGCTCTATCGAAGACTTAGAATTGGCTAAGTATGAGAGTTCAACATCCAACATAACAACTTAGCTAGCTGGATAAAATAGATCAAATTAATGGATGTTTTGAGTGATGATGTCAACAAAAACACTATACTAATATAGCAAAATACTTCAAGCTAAGCCATCAAATAAATACCAAATATTTTGGATAATGATGTCAACACAAGGTATAAAAATTTTAGGCAATAATAACAAAGGGCCTGGAACTAGGTAAAAAAAAGGAAAAAAGCTGAAAGTGTGCACCAAAATACCACAATGTACTCCTAATGATTGAATATACAAACAAAATATCCCAAAATACTTGAAGGATTCTTTGGCTAACACCTATGCTATTATATCTAAGGAGGTAGTGATATGACTAGAACAAAAAAAACCTATCAAAATATCCCATGCACTAAATGATGACACAGTAGTCACTGCTCTCTCAAATCAAGCAAGAATGAATCACATTAGCATCATGATGACAAATCAGTTGTAACAAAATGAACTAGAATGAGCACATGCATAACAATAGCGTATTAGACCTACAATCCACTCTTTGAATTGTAATAAAGAATAACCAATTGTAATTATAACTCTATATATACTAGAATGCAAGTCATTCTAATGGTCGACTCTTTGGCATTTACAATTGACATGATTGTATTGATTGAGGCTATACACCTTCTTGAATGAGAATTGGATTGTTGTATAAACTCCTACCAAATTCTTATGCAAAACATGTATGTATGTATTACTATGTTAAATATTTTCTTGTAAATCTATGAATGGATATTCTACTATAATTATTCTACATTTTGGATTTCTACCTAGATTCCCATTATATTTATGGAATAATTTAGCATATCTAAGGCTGCTTAATGATAAATGTTTTTAATGTATAAGAGGCATAGGATGTTTTGTTAGGTGTTCAATTTAATTTTGAATTACAAGACTCTCTACACCATTTCTCTTGATGTTGTATGATTTGTACCATTTTTAGTTTATCTTTTTAACCCTACATATTTATTTATTTAGAATACAATCCCCCTATTTAGATAGATTCTCTAGAGAAAGGAACTCAAATTCTCTATATATTGACTCATAAATCCCTTTTATTCAAGTCTTCCAATTTCTTGGTCAAAGTCTTAAGGGTGCACATTGACCTTATTTTTTATTTATGCAAATTTTAGAAGCAAGAGTTACTTTGGCATGGCCATAATATACCTATCGTGTGACTAAAAATAAATTTATGGCATGCCCAATGGAAATCAAGAGTCTCACTTCACCGGAATAGGTAGTGCTTTTGTTAGTATTCAATAGTCAGAATCTACCTTATGTACCAAGAGAAAATTTTGACACAATCACTTGGAGGTCTCAAAATTTTGGTGAATAGTCTTGAACTCATTTGCAAAATAATATATGTTCACCGAGTGACTCCACTTAATAATAAAAATATTGATATATCAATAGCTCCACTATAATACAATTTTAAAAATCAACCAACATTTATCCTATAATATTATGCTCACATGAGTAGCAACTAAAAAACTAGAAGAACTAATCATTTTTGTGGAATTACCACTCATGACACCCAAAATAATCAAATTCCAGTCATCCATTCCATATCCATATTCTATAAGATCCAAAAATATATCAATCTCTATAAATTTTGCATATCCTACTTTAACTCATTCAAATACATCCACACAAATGACTCAAAATAAACCTCTATAGAGTTTTCCAAACTGGAATCATACAGGCCCACTAAATCTGCCAAATCATAATCTCATTCCCACTATTACCCTTAAATATTTGCCAACATTTGATGGTACTAGTAAGATGAATTATGAGAATTTCCAAGATATGACATCATTATCCATAGTCCATGATATCCATGATGAATATGTAATGATAATATTGTTGATAATATCACTAAAAGATAAGGTATTATATTGGTACCAAATCCTCCATGCTGGTTGTATCAATTCTTGGGCACAACTTGCTAGCATATTGGTGCAATAATTTAATGAGAAAACAGACCCATTTTCATTGTTTACCTAGTTTACCACAATCTAGAGGCACCCACAAGAAGCAATGATGGATTTTAACATCAATTTTAGTAGATGATGGAAAATAGTATCACATGTAATCAGGACGATAGATGTCCATGCATTGCATTATTACCTTACGATCTTCAAGTCAAAGTTAAGCTTGATGATCTACCAATATAATGTGTTAACATTCCTAAAAATATAGTAGGTAGTTGTGGTATCGGAGAACACTTTAATAGATATAGGCAAACTTCATCCAGGGAATACCATGTTAATCTATCTAGACCTCCCATATATGAATGTTGAATAGCAATCATTGGTAATAATCACTCATCTTCCTAATGTGGACCTAGTTACTACACAAAAATTTCTTACATTGCCTATATCACCGACTATATTGGAACTACCTACTCTATATCCTCAAGCTACTAACATGAATGATATCATCATGGCATTGAAAACTTTTACCAATGAAATCACAACCATGAAAATGAGATAAAAAAAATCTAACCTAGGATATTTCACTACATGGTGAAATATCAAGGTTCTTCTAATAGCAATACCAAAGCAAAACTCGTTGTAGTATATAGCAACAAGGATGAAGCCCCTTCCAATTTTACTACAAAAACAAGCTATTGGTACATGACATGTAATGATCCACATAGTGAAAATGCATGCATGTTGCACCAACATCAGTTATAGAAGGTTACATTTGAGAAGGTAGGAAGGGCATAAATGTTGGACATTTTGAGCTCATTTAGTTGTCATTGATGTCAAAATTAGAAGTTGTCATTGATGCCAAAGTGAACATATGAAGCTATCATTAATACCATGGAGTACATCATTACTGCCACCTGGAACAATGTGAAGAGTTAAATAAATTTTTTCAAAACATTGTTTTATAAGGGTTTGTGTTAAAACCATGGTGGAAAATTAAAAGGTTTTTATTAAAATCATTATAAGGATATAAAGGCTTCCTTAAACATTGTGATGCCAGAATTAATGTTTTTATTAAAACCATGGTAGTAGAATAAATTACATCAAATCAATGGAGTACAATGAAATGTTTAAATTTTATCTCAAGAAGGCTTTAATTTTTATTAAAGTCAAAGGTTATAAAAAAAAATTATAAAATTTAATTTCTTTTAGAATTTAAATAATTTATAAATTATAAAGGTTTTAAAAAAGTGTCGACATCATCAATTTAGTGGAGCGTCGACGTCTATGTCAAAAGGTGAAATTCATATATAAAAGCTATGCCAAAGGGGCATTAAACTTACCCTTCATCGATTAATAATTCATGCGACAGAGAAAAGAGTTATTGTTTTTTTGGTAATTGATTTATGTTATTGGAGTTATAAGGAAAGTGGATTCTATTTTTTCCAAAGTTCTTCTTGCTATTAAAATTTAATTAAAGAGGTTTTTGAGTTAAATTTTGGTGGATGTTAAAATTATTTTAATTAGGAGATTATAAGATGTTATTGGAAAATATTTTATGTATGTTGATGGTTGTTTTTATAGATGGAGTGATAAGGTGTAATTAAGTTTTGGCATTACATTGTGAGAAATATCTATCTTCTAACCTATTTGAGTTTGGCATAGAAGTGGTTGTGGTTGTGGCAGATTTATGAGATCCCTTAATCATCAAGAAAAAGGTATGGGAACATTCTTCCAGAGTTTTGTTGATTAATTGATTTTTTGAAAATAAGTTTGGAGTGAAAAGGATTTGATTAGGGCTTCCTTATTGAGTGTGTTTGAGTTAATGCTTCAAGGTTTTCTAGGTTAAAGAGTTGTTATGTGAACCTTGTTTTATAAGCATTATTGTTGAAGCCATTGGTTGAGAGAAGAACTTGAACTAGGGTTTTGAGTATCATTGCTATGTGAGGATTATTTTATAAGCATTGTTGTTAAAGTGAGTTGTTGAGCAAATAACTTGAACTAGGGTTTGAGTATCATTGCTATGTGAGGATTGTTTTATAAGCATTGTTGTTGAAGTGAGTTGTTGAGAAAAGAACTTGAACTAGGGTTTGAAAAGAACATGAGTATCATTGTTATGTGAGATTTGTGGTTGAGCATTGTTGGAAATATTTTGAGTTGATGTTTATATGCTTAGACTAGGGTTTGTGAGCAAGGATTATTTCATTGAGTGATTGGTTGAGTAGAGTTTGTTGAGTCTAGTCAAGTGGATGTGTGAAGTGATTATTCAAGTTCCATAAAACAAACTATTCTATATTCTAAATTGAGTTGGGAAAGTGATTGAGTATTGAGTTGAATTTGAAGCATATTGAGTCTCTAAAAATTCTCCTTATGTTTCTAAGAGAGTGATTGAAAGTTATTGATCATTGTGATTAGTATAGAACATATTGAGTCTCTAACAATTCTCTTTATGTTTCTATGAGATTGGACAAGTTTTGTGTGGACTTGTTGAGCAGATTTGAGGTAAGTCTTTGAGGAGACTTGTGGACTAATTTTGTGTGAGCTTTTGTGGAAGCTTACAATACAAATTTAGATAAGTTTTTGAGAGGATTTATTGAGAAGACTTGGACAAGTTCTAGAGAGGACTCGTAGAGCATATTTGAGCAAGTTATAGAAAGGACTTGTAGAGTAGATTTGAGTAAGTTCTAGAGAGGATTTGTGGAGCACATTGAGCAAGTTCTATAGAGGACTTGTAGAGTAGATTGAGCAAGTTATAGAGAGGACTTGTAGAACATATTTAAGCAAGTTCTAGATAGGACTTATGGACAAATTAGTGTGAGCTTTTATGGAAGTTTACAAGGAAATTTTGAGACAAGTATTTGAGAAGACTTGAGAGTAGAGTTGATATTTTTTTCAACCCTTGAGTTAAGGTTTAGGGAATATCCAGCAGAGTTGAGTCTAGCCTTGAGTTAAAGCTTGAGGATAGAGATCAAGGACAAATTTATGCTAGATCAAAGGACTTTGTTTAGTGCATATTTGAGAGCAAAGTTTGGTACAAATTTGAGGATAGGTTTGTGCCAGAACAAAGACAAATATTAAGCAAAGTTGTACTAGACTGAAGGACTATGTTTAGTGTAGATTTGAGATAGAGATTTGGAGGTGACAAATTAGAGAGGACAGTAGTCTCTAGTGGATATAGATCCATTATCCAGGGTAGTGAGGATAGGTATTTTGAGTGGGGATAAGAGTCTTTAGTGGAGAGATATCCACCAGCCAATGCAGTGGAGGCAGTAGTCTTCTAGAGGATATCCAACTAGATAAGAGGAAAAAGAGTTCTCCTATTGATGGAGATCCATGAAATTGATTTAGAGTATTGGTGTCTACTTTGGACAGAGGTCCATAAACCTTGTAATAGGGAAAGGATTCCCAAAAGAATAATTGAGAAATTTTTAGTGAAATATTTTCTCTATGGAATAGCACACATTGGGTGAACCATGTAAATTGTGGTGTCTCTATTATGTGTGGTGATTTGTGCATTGCTTTTATTATTGTTGTTGATATTGCTATCTATACATTACATAATATTTATTTGGAAAGAAAAGTAAAAAGTGGTGTTATACTGTTCACCCTCCTCTCAGTATAAGCTTGTGTTCTTCAATTGGTATCAGAGTGTGTTCCTTCAGAAGAGTTTAATAGTTTGAAGTAAAATATAACAAGAACACAATGGATTCTAAGAATGTGTCCTTAGATTATTTAGCACCAATATTTTATGGAAGTGACTATATATATTGGAGTACGAGAATGAAGATCTACTTGATGGAACTTGGCAATGAAATTTGGGAAGTAGTTGAAATTGGATATGATCCCTTGATTAATTATCTTACATATAAGTAAGGTAAGCTCATACAAAATTACAATTCAAAAGCAATGAATGCAATTTTGAGAGGTTTGCATAGAATAAAGTCTATGAAAGTTATGCATTTTCAAACTGTAAAATAAATGTGGGATAAACTGAAAAATATATATGAAGGAGATAAATGTGTCAAGAAAGCAAAGATGCAAAATATCAAAGGACATTTTGAAGAATTAAGAATGAAGGATGAGGAAAACATTAATACTTATCTACTTCAAATTGATGAGGTTGTTAATGCTATGCAAGGACTTGGAATGAATATTGATGAATCGGATGTTTGTGATAAAGTTTTAATAACTCATCCAAAAATATTTAGTGAAAAGGTTTCTATTATAGAAGTGTCAATGGATGGTGATACTTTGACAAGAGATATGTTGCTTGGTATGCTCACAGTATTTGAGATAAGAATAAAATATCATATTCCCCAAAAGGAAGCAACCTTAAAAGCAATCAAGAAGACAAAGGGTAAGAAGTCAGAATCAAGAAATGAGTCATCCAGTGATGAAGAAGCTAATTATGGTAAAAAATATAAGGATTATAGAAGATCCAGAGATCTAAAATCTGTTAAATGTTTCAATTATGGAAAGTATGGATATTTTGCAATAGATTATCAAGAAGCTAAGAATAACAATGGTGAAGAAAAATAGGATCACAGGAACAGGGAATCAGAAAGATACAAGCACCAAAAGAAAATCAAGGATGGACAAAGTAGACAAGGAAATATGTTCTTTCAAAGATAAAAGAGGAGCTACTATGCGGATAAGGCAAGTAAGTACTCAAGTGATAGTGATGCTAGTTTTTCAAATAATGATAGATATGAAGTCCTTTTTATGATTTAATAAAGAGAACAAGTTAAGAAAAGGAATCCAGTAATTCTCAAGTGTTTTATATGTTGTAACTTTGGACATCTTGAATATAGTTGTACAATGGATGGTTATAGTTTCAGTGATGATGAATATGAATATACACTTGAAGGACCAGAAGAGAATATTCCAATGCCACTAGAATAATGAAAATATGATCCTATAGAAGACAAGCCAATAGAAAATAAATATGTGGGCAAAGGTAAATAAATAGAGGAATATTCAAAAAAGGATGGATATTATCTCAAGGGAGAACTTATTTATGCCCTTGACATGGTAAAGAAGGTAATAAAGCAACACTCTAAACTTGAAATTCAATTTCAAAAATGTGATGAAGAGAGAAGATTGCTTATAGAGGATTTAGAAAAATCAAAGGCTAAGGCAAAAATCTTCAAGGATAAGTTAGAAGCAAATATCTTAGAATATGAAAAGTTAGCACAAGAAGTGGCACTACTAAAATAATATTTAGAAAACGCCAAGGTCAAGCTAAAAGGATTCAAAAATATCTCAAAGAATTTGGATAAGTTCATCAAGATACAAAATCCTACATCAAGCAAGATAGGTCTTGGATTTGAACAGGTTCAAAAGAAATGGGAAGGAAAATCAACCTCAAGTTTTGGAGAAGAAGATACTTCATATGAAGACACTTTAGAAGAAGGTATTATAAGAGAAAGTGAGACATCTAAGGATGAGTTGAACAATTGAAAGTTCAACAAGGACAAAAATAATGCACAAAGAAGATACAGATGGAACATCAATTAGAATAGGTCAAGAGAGACTAAGAGACCAATGAGGTAAATACAAGGAAACTTCAATGGAAGATGCTTTTCATATCACAAGTTTGGGAACATGGCTTCATAGTGTAGGAAACATGAAAGACAGGAATATGGGAACAAATAACTTTTCCATGGGTATTGGTACTCATGTAATTAGTTTGGTCATAAATCAATGAATTGCAGGGTTCATGACAGAATAAGGTATCACTTCACTAGGAGAAATACTAAGACATTTGCACCTCCAAGGAATAATAAAATTAAGTGTTATAAGTGCAATAATGATGGTCACACAAAAAAGTGGTGTAGAGCATACATTACAAAATCAAGTACAGATAGGAACAAAAATAGGAACAGGAACATGAACATGGATATGAACATGAACAAGAACAAGAACATGGATAGGAACATAGACATGGATAGGAACATGGATATGAAAAAAATAGTTAGAGGAATCAGAAGGATAAGATAAGAAGAAGAGAGAATAAAGGTAAAGAAAAATGCTTTATAGGAGTAGAAATACTCCCACCCCAAAATTAACCACTTCAAGAGGAGGTGGGGTAGGGGCTAAGCTAGGAGGCTCATTCTTAGCCCTGAGCCCCAAACATGACCCTTTGCCATTGATGTCAAAGAGGGAGAGATTTGAGTAAGGGGGAGATATTTGGTATTTGATAGAGCATTGAGCCAGGGGGAGCATTTTCCCAGGGAGAACAAAACAAAAGAAAGGTCAAGTTTTTGGTAAAAGGAATTTGGGTTGCCATCAATGACAAAGGGGGAGATTGTTGGATATTTTGAGCTCATTTAGTTGTCATTGATGTCAAAATAGAAGTTGTCATTGATTCCAAAGTGAACATATGAAGCTATCATTAATACCATGGAGTACACCATTACTGCCACCAAGAACAATACGAAGAGTTGAAGAAAAGTTGTCAAAATATTGTTTTATAAGGGTTTGTGTTAAAACCATGGTAAAAAATTAAAATGTTTTTATTAAAATAATTATAAGGATACAAAGGTTTCCTTAAGCATTGTGATGGAAGAATTAATGTTTTTATTAAAACCATGGTGGTAGAATAATTTACATCAAATCAGTGGAGTAGAAAGAAAGGTTTAAAGTTTATCTCAAGAAGGCTTTAATTTTTATTAAAGTCAAAGGTTATAAAAATAATTTATAAAATTTAAATTCTTTTAGAATTTAAATAATTTATAAATTATAAAGGTTTTAAAAAAGTGCCGACATCATAAATTTAGTGGAGCTCCGACATCTATGTCAAAAGGTGAAATTCATATATAAAAACTATGCCAAAGGGGCATTAAACTTAACCTTCATCGATTAATAATTCATGTGATAGAGTAAATAATTATTCATGCAATCGTTGAGGAAGAAGATAAATTTTGTGTTGTCTTTTAGTACAAGGAAGAATATGAAACATGAGGGCTTAAGGAATCACTTCCATTGGATAGAGTGGTCCATTGGTAGCACGTTTTTTGCGAGACCGTTGGGAGTGGAAGTGACCATGATTGATTCGTGTGGAGGTTGTTGGCGTGTTTGTCTTGAGCGCTACAGAGGAAAACATTTTGGCACATGCTCATTTGAGAACTAGGCTTAGAAGAAAGAACACAAGGTGCTCTTAATCTTCCAAGTGTGCGTCTAGCGCACACGGTGGTCTAGCCTGCGACTAGGGTGCATGAGGAGGAAGAGATTCGGGGTTCAAATTTCATAAGTGGCAAATATATTTTTGTTAAATACATTTTTATTTGCCTACTGTATTTCCTAAGGTAAAAAAGGAGTTATAAGGGTATAATTAAAATTTTCTTGTCTGGTAATTGATTTATGTTATTGGAGTTATAAGGAAAGTGGATTTTATTTTTTCCAAAGTTCTTCTTGCTATTAAAATTTAATTAAAGAGGTTTTTGAGTTAAATTTTGGTGGATGTTAAATTTATTTTAATTGGGAGATTATAAGGTGTTATTGGAAAATATTTTATGTATGTTGATGGTTGTTTTTATAGATGGAGTGATAAGGTGTAATTAAGTTTTTGCATTAAATTGTGATTGAAAGTGATTGAGTATTGTTATTAGTAAAGAACATATTAAGTCTCTAACAGTTCTCTTTATGTTTCTATGAGATTGGACAAAATTTATGTGGACTTGTTGAGTATATTTGAGGTAAGTATTTAAGGAGACTTGTGGACTAATTTTGTGTGAGCTTTTGTGGAAGCTTACAATACATATTTGGATAAGTTCTATAGATGACTTGTAGAGAATATTTGATCAAGTTATAGAGAGGACTTGTGGAGAATATTTGAGCAAGTTCTAGAGAGGACTTTTGGAGCAGATTGAGCAAGTTGTAGGGAGGACTTGTAGAGAATATTGAGCAAGTTCTAGAGAGGAATTTTAGAGCAGATTTGAGCAAGTTATAAAGAGGACTTATGGATGGATTAGTGTGATATTTTATGGAAGCTTACAAGGTATATTTGAGATAAGTCTTTGAGAAGACTTGAGAGAAGAGTTGATTGATTTGTTCAAATATTTAGTTAAGGTTTAGGGCAGAGCCAGCAAATTTGAGTCAAGTATTTAGTTAAGGCTTGAGGATAAAGATCGACGATAGATTTTTTCTAGACCGAAGGACTATATTTAGTGCAGATTTGAGAGCAGAGTTTGGTGCATATTTGAGGACAGGTTTGTGCTAGACCAGAGATAGATATTGAGTAGAGTTGTACTAGACCGAAGGACTGTGTTTAGTGTAAATTTGAGATAGAGCTTTAGAGGTGATAAAGTAGAGAGGACAGTAGTCTCCAGTGGATAGAGATCCATTAGCCAGGGTAGTGAGGATAGGTATTTTGAGTGGGGATATGAGTTTTCAATGGAGAGAGATCCAAAAGCTAATGCATTGGAGGTAGTATTCTTCTAGAGGATAATCAACCATAGTAGAGGAGAAGGAGTTCTCCTATGGATAGAGATCCATGAACTTGATTTAGAGTATTGGTTTCTCCTTTGGACAAAGGTCCATAAAAATTGTAATAGGGAAAGGATTCCCAAGAGATTGATTGAGAAAATTTTAGTGAAATATTTTCTCCATGGAGTAGCCCACATTGGGTGAACCACACAAATTGTGGTGTATTTATTGTATGTGGTGATTTATGCATTTATTTTATTACTGCTATTGATATTTCTTTCTATAAATTGCATAATATTGATTTGGAAAGAAAAGTAAAAAGTGGTCTTATATTGTTCACCCCTCCCCTCTCAGAATAAGCTTGTGTTCTTCAACAAAAGGGTCAAGTTAACATGTTATGGAGGGATGAGAAGAATTTTATGCTATAATAAGAAGTGATTCTAGAAGAACCTATCTCAATAGTGGTATGATCAAGAAATAAACAATTGAAAGTGGATACAAAATAATTGAATCCATTCAATTTTTTGGCCAAACAAAAAAAGCAACCAGAGAAGGAAATACCTCACTAGACTCTTTCAAAAGAGCACTCCATGCAAGAACTTCCTAGGGAGTGACCTAAGTCAATGTAGTAAAACAAGGTTGAAATATAGGAACAAGCTAGGAACTAACTTTGGTACCTTCTATCACCAAACAAAAAAGGATTAAGGCTACACAAGAATACTAGAAGAAGTTCATTGAGCTGGAAAAGGCAGAAAAAATGTAGTCAAAAGCTTTTAAATTCAACATAGTGTCTAAAGAAGATGTCATATAAATCTAATATGTATGATTCCTTGTTTATTCTGGGACAAATCAACCTCTTAATATCTTCATTAAAGTATATTAGTATAGAGGACAAGAAACAACCAAAAATAAACCTGGAACAACAAAACCTCTTCTCAAAGCTGGTAAAAATAGGCCACACAATTCTATATGTATTTACATATGGAATATTGGGTTCTGCATAACTATATGGTAGAATCTAGAATAGCAACAACTATGATGCCAAAAGCAATATGCAATGAAATGGGTATGGAATGCACGTGTTCCAATTTGAGAGTGTTGTAGTTGGATGAAACCCTAGTGAAGGTAGTGGGGCAATAAAAGATATTCATATGGCGGTACACAAGATACCTCAAATAATAGTGATATAAGAGGTAGTGTTTGTGGATATAGAACCCTATTTTGGTATGTGTCTATCCCAAGAACTAACTCCTAAGTTAGGTGGATATTTGTCCTTATATTACTCACACATGGAAATTACTCACAAGGAATGAAAGAGTAGAATATTCTTAGAAAATTCATCTACCTACATGATAGAGAGAGTGGGGATGAAGTTTAGTTAGACAATATCATTGGTATGATAAGTGAATAAATTGATCCAATGGAGGAAATATTTGAAGAATTACAAATTGAAGATCAATTCTCACTCAAAGTTTTCAATGTTATGGTTGAAATAGGGTTTGGCACTTATACTATTTCTAATCTAGAAAATAAAAAGCATTCATTCATAAAGGAATAATATCCTAAGTAAAACATAATTTAGAAGCTTTATTTTGATGGAGCTAAATGCAAAAATGGTGTTGGAGTAGGAATTCTATTGATTTCACCATTTGGAGTAGTTAAAAATTATCATACAAATTGACTTAGAGTTGTATCAAGCATTATGCATCATGCTAAAATAAGCAAAAACAATGGGGATCATGTAGCTAATTATTTATGGAGATTCAAATTTGGTGGTGAATTAGGTAAAATAAAAATACAACAAGCAACATTATCTTAAATCTCACCAAAATAGGGTCTAAAACCTATTAAAAACAATTTAGGCACTAAACATAAGGGTTATTCCTAAGGAATTGAATATGCAAGCTAATTCACTTGCTTCTCATGGGGCCAAATCGACACCATCCTTACCCAATGAGGAGACATTTTTGCAAGTTTTTGATAATAATAAGTAGAAAATAAGTCCCTTGACTCTTGTCCATTTCCTGGTGTTTTTAGTGGCATAAAATATTTAAAATTATTGTGGCATGGTGGTTATAGGGGCGGACTACGTGAAGATTTGTGTGGTGGATTCTGGGATGGACAACGCAAAATACTGTGGTGGACATAAAAATCAAAATAGCCTACCCAAATTGGTGGTGGCTACCAATTCCACCATGTAAAAAAAATAGAAATACAAATAAATAATAAGTCCCTTGACTCAAGAAATATATTGCATTAATATACTTGAGGAAATTTGAAGAACACAAGCTTATACTGAGAAGGGGGGTGAACAGTATAAGACCTCTTTTTACTTTTTCCTTTATACTTCAAAATAGTAAAGCAATATACCCAAAGCAATATAAAAAACAATGCACAATATCATCCACAAAGTGACACCAATTTTATCATGGTTCACCCAGAATGGCTAGGCTACGTCCACAAAAATTTTCTCTAAAAGTTATCTCAAAGTTCTTTGGGAATCCTTCCCAATTACAATGTTTATGATCCTAGGCCCAAAGGAGATACCTTCCCCCAATCAGAATTTATAAACCTCTACTCAAAGGAGATACCTTCCCCCAATTTGAATTTAGGAGCCTCTGCTCAAAGGAGATACCTTCCCATCAATCTGGATTTATGAGCCTTTGCTCAAAGGAGATACCTTCCCCTCTGCTCTGGAAATGATCCCTTAGAAGATCAACTACCTCTACCTCTTTCCAGCATGTGGAACTCCTTTCCATCGAAGACCTCCTATCCTTAATTCTTAGCCTAAGAGACCTCTGCCTTCTATGATCACGTCCACAGTAGCTCAACAACCTGTACCAAACATATTCAGTCGGTCTAGGACAAGTCTTCCTCTATCTGTAAGATTTGTCCAACACTTGAACAAATCAATCCTCTACACACAAGCCTTCTCAAAGACTTGCCAAATCTGTCCTCAGGTTCTTCTCAAAGAACCAATGCACCTCTGTCCTCAAGTTCTCTGATAGAACTAACAAACTCAGATCATAAGTCCTCTGCTAGGACCTATCCAAATATGCTCACAAGTCCCCATCAGAACCTATCAAAAACCTGCTCACAAGTCCCCACTGAAACCTGTCCAAAACCTTAGCAAGCTCACCAAGAAAAACTTTCTTGGTAGGAAATCACAAGGTGAATTGTTAGAGACCCAATGTGATTTGTCAAACTCATAGAAGCATAAAGAGAATTTTTAGGGACTCAATATGTTCTATACTCAACTCCCAATCTCAAAACTCAACTCAAATCAACTTAGCTCAAACTCAATCAGAAATCTAAAAACTCAACTCAAAATTTGAAATGGATAGGATAGAATGCTTTCTTTCAAGAACATGAAACCCCAACAATTTCCAACTATGCAAAGAATCACATAACAATGATACTCATGTTCTTTTCACCATCAATTAGGGCTTCAACAACAATGCTCATCAAACAAGGTTCAATCAACACCATTCAGCTCAAAACACAACCTTGAAGCATTTCACAATCAACATAAGAAAAGGAAACAAGTAGAACTCCTTTTCTCTCCAACATTGTTTGAACAAAAAACATCCACCAACTCAACTCACAATAGCATAAAACAAATTTTCAATTCATCAACAAAGGAGTAAGCCCAAAAATTTAACCAAGTAAAGAATAGCTTGATTATAACCAATTTAATGAAAGCAAATGTCAATCTCAAAGCTGCCCACTTAAGGTTTCACAACTTCACACAAGAAGCAATTAACCTTAAAACATCATGCATTCATTTCCATAATCAACCAAAAGCACTCTCAACATTTACAAGAAAGATTTATCCATTATACACCTTATTTCTCCCTTATTGTCTCATCAAAAATAAAATTTATCTCTTATAAGGATGCAATAAGATATTTCAACAACACCTTCAAACTAATATTTTATCAAAATAACAACAAGCTTTAAAACCCTTATTACTCCTAAGCTATTTTTCTTCTAACAAACTTCGTCCATCCGCAACATACACTTAGCAAAAGATTAAATTCGAAAATACCTTATACAACATCAAAAAATTGCTTTCGAGAAATTTGCGCCCGAAATCTAACACCGCCCTCTACGTCCACGATGAAAAACCCTTTCGCGTGATTCGAACATGAAACCTCCAGTTCGGATAACACACCAACATCCTAGCCGCTACCGATGCGCCAAAGGCACCCGGTGAGGTTTAAACCTCACGTTGTTATGCTTGTCCCTTCTATGCTAGGAAAATAAAACACAGTCCTCCCTTCCTTCTGATGCTAATTCACAGACGACAAGCTCTACGACAGATTCGATAAATGATGAGACAAATGAATGAACAACGGATACAAAAATTGGTGAAGACACACAAATGATCAGCGGATTACGAAAACCTGCAAAGACACAAACGATCAGCGAATTACGAAAACTAGTGAAGACACAGTCGAATTTATAGCGAGCAACTCCTTTCAAAAATCGTATGGGCTTCAATCTTTGTTTCCATTAAGGGGTATTAATATGAATCCTTGCCAAGCTCTTTGACGTCGACGAGGATATTAACACGTCGACGAAGGTCTTGGCTAGCGCCCACCATGTTAAAACATTTGCGGAATGGATTAAGAGAACCCATTGCAAATAATAATAAATTAATATTTAATTAAAAATAATTAAAGGGAACCTTAACAAGGTTTTTAATTATTTAAATAAATATTTATTCCTGGACCCAATTGCATTAAACTAATGCATCCACCTGTAATATTTAAACTTGCCAACTTGGGGTTTACAAAAGACCTTTGAAGCTGTCATGCTGAACCTTCATCAAAACAAATTATTTGAAATCAAGTCAAATTACTACAAGAGCTTCTTGACATCAATGATAACTTATACACTTGAGCAAAGGCAATGTACCCAAAGTACCCAAAATTGCCAACAATCTCCCCCTTTGTCATTGATGGCAAACCTTTACTAAAAACACTTCTCAAGAGCCAAAAGCTGAAACCAACTGTGCTAACAAGCCGACCAAGCTGTGCCCACAACTGAGAATATTCCTTTGAAGTTTTTCTCCCCCTGACTTGAAGCTTTCCTCTTCACTTGAAGCTCTCCCCCTTACTCATATCTCTCCCCCTTTGTCATCAATGGCAAAGGGCCACCTTTGGGGCTCAAGACTAAGAATGAGCCTCCTAGCTTAGTCCCTCCCCCACCTCCTGATGAGGTGATTAATTCTGGGGTGGGAGTAAAACTCCCATTAGGCACTGATCATCATCAGCATCTATAACTTCCTTGTCGGGCCTTCTCTTGAACTCTTTGTCCATATTCCTATTCTTGTCATTGTTCTTGTTCTTGTTCTCATCCCTGTTCTTGTCCATGCCTTGATCCTTGGATGTGATCATGCCACTGTTTCTGTTCCTATAATCTAGAATTTGAGCTCTACACTATATGATTATGTGACCTTCATTGTTGCACTTGAAACACTTGACGATGTTGTTTCTCTGAGGTAAACTTGATCTTTGAATCCACCTGTTCTGACAAAACCTATTCTGACCAAACTTGTTTTGACCAAATCTGTTTTGACCAAACCTGTTATGACCAAACCTGTTCTGATCAAACTTGTTCATGTTATTTACCTTGCAATAGACTACCTTGTGCCCAAACTGTTGACAAGAGTAGAAATACCCTTGAAATAAACTAGCACTTCTGCAATTGTTGTTTACCTTCTTCACTTGAGTCGTGCAATGTGAAGCCATGTGACCAAACTTATGACAAGCAAAACATATGCCTTGAAATTTTCCTTTATTTGACCTCTTGGGTCCTGAAAAATTCTTCTTCTCATTCTGAATTCTGTTTTCTATTTCTGTGCATCTATAATTCAAGGACTCATGATCTGAAATACTTTCCTCATCAGAACTCTATTCCTTTTGGAGTCTCTTACTAGACTATCCAATTTGTTCCTTATGTGGCTTAACAAAACCAAGGCCTGTTTTATCTATTGTCTTTCTTTGACCTTTGATGAGTGACTTAACCTTTTTGGAGCTATTTTGAAACCTGTAAAGCTTATCCTTGTACTCTTTAGTTTCCTCTTTCAAAGAAGCCATTTTCTGTTCTAACTCACTATACTCAAGAACCTTAGACTCTAACTCATCCTTGAGTTCTTGTGTCTTAGCTATAGAGAAATCAAGACTTTCTATAAGATCATCTCTCTCCATACAACATTCATCTAACTTATCCTTGAGTCTAGCATTCTTCTTTCTTTCCTTTTTAAAAGAACTAAGAGCATTAATAAGTTCACTTTCAAGATCCTTTATTTGTTTGCTTTCTGAATCATCAAAGCCTTTTTCAGATTTCTTATCACTAGAGGTGCTACCTTTTTCAACAACCATACAAGCATCTTCCTTATAGTTTTCTGAAGCATCCTCATACATACTAGAAACCAAATCATTATTTGTACAATCATCCTCAAGGTGACCAAAATTTCCACATCTAAGACATTTCATGATAATGAATCTATGTTTCGGTTCTTCCTCTTTTTCTGATATGAAAAACATCTCATTTTCATTATCACTTGAAGAATTTTCACTATCACTACTAGAACACTTACTTGCTTTGTCTAGATAGAAACTCTTCGTGTGCTTGTGAGAATACCTCTTTCCTTGATTGTTGTGCTCATATTTGTTCTTTCTGTGATGCTTATGCTTTTCAGAAACCTTGCTCATATAATCCTATTTATCTTCATCACTTTCATTCTTTGGAACAGTACAATTAGTAGCATAATGAACAAACTTTCCACAATTGAAACATCTTAAATTTTTCATACTTTTGTGTTTTCTAGAGAACTTGCCTTTCTTGCTGTAATATGCCTCTTCATCACTAGAAGACTCATCACTATCTTGAAGTTGTTTACCCTTGGATTCCTTGGTAGCCTTGAAAGCTACCTCTTTCTTGACATCATCCTTCACTTGAGTTCTCAACTCAAATGTTGCAAGTATACTATGGAGCTCATCATTTTTCAACTTATCCAAATATTTAGCTTCCTCAATAGCAAAAATATTTTCACTAAATCTATTAGGAAGAGATCTTAAAATCTTATCACAAACATCATTTTCAGCAAGCTCAAGACCTAAGTCTTTCATGGAGTTAACAACCTCATCCATATGAAGAATGTAGTCACTAATATTTTCATCATCATTCATCTTGAGTTGTTCAAACATACCTTTGAAGTGTCTCAACTTGGCATTTCTGACATTTGTATCACCTGTATGAACCACCTTCAACTGTTTCCACATTTCACTAGATGTCTTGCAGTGAATCACTTTAGTGAGATCTGCTTTCTGTAAGACTTTCAGGATTGCATGTATTGCTTTTGAATTGTTGTGATGTAGGAGCCTTTCTTCTTTAGTATTAGGACCATGTACAGGAATAGTGTACTCATCTTCAATCACTTCCCATACCTCATTACCAAGTGCCATTAGATGAACCTTCATCCTTGCACTCCAAAGACCAAAATCTGACCCATCAAGAATAGGTGCTGCATTGCCACTTGAATGATCCATTGTGTTCTTTACTAGATTTTTCTTCAAGTTGTTAAACTTTTCGAAGGCACCTGCTCTGATACCAATTGAAGAACACAAGCTTATCTCGAGAGGGGGGTGAACAGTATAAGACCTCTTTTTACTTTTTCCTTTATACTTCAAAATAGTAAAGCAATATACCCAAAGAAATATAAAAAACAATGCACAATATCATCCATAAAGTGACACCAATTTTAATGTGGTTCACCCAAAATGGCTAGGCTACGTCCACAAAACTTTTCTCTAAAATTTATCTCAAAGTTCTTTGAGAATCCTTCCCAATTACAATGTTTATGATCCTCGGCCCAAAGAGATACCTTCCCCCAATCAGAATTTATGAGCCTTTGCTCAAAGGAGAAACCTTCCCCCAATCTAAATTTATGAGCCTCTGCTCAAAGGAGATACCTTCCCCTCAATCTAGATTTATGAGCCTCTGCTCAAAGGAGATACCTTCCCCTCTACTCTGGAAATGATCCCTCAGAAGATCAACTGCCTCTACCTCTTGCCAGCACATGGAACTCCTTTCCACCGAAGACCTCCTATCCTCAATGCTTACCCTAAGAGACCTCTGCCTTCTATGATCATGTCCATAGTAGCTTAGCAACCTATACCAAACACATTCAGTCAGTCTAGTACAAGTCTTCCTCTGTCTGTCAGAACTGTCCAACACTTGAACAAATCAATCCTCTACACACAAGCCTTCTCAAAGA
Organism: Wollemia nobilis; assembly: GCA_028583015.1. NCBI lineage: Eukaryota > Viridiplantae > Streptophyta > Pinopsida > Araucariales > Araucariaceae > Wollemia > Wollemia nobilis. The sequence goes on along the minus strand of JAQPPZ010000349.1, from coordinate 3,029,413 downwards.
CTTGCCAAATCTATCCTCAGGTTCTTCTCAAAGAACCAATGCACCTCTATCCTTAAGTTCTCTGATAGAACTAACAAACTCAGCTCACAAGTCCTCTGCTAGGACCTATCAAAATCTGCTCACAAGTCCCCATCGGAACCTGTCAAAAACCTGCTCACAAGTCCCCACCGGAACTTGTCCAAAACCTCAGCAAGCTCACCAAGAAAAACTTTCTTAGTAGGAAATCACAAGGTGAATTGTTAGAGACCCAATGTGATTTGTCAAACTCATAGAAGCATAAAGAAAATTGTTAGAGACTCAATATGTTCTATACTCAACTCCTAATCTCAAAACTCAACTCAAATCAACTCAGCTCAAACTCAATCTCAAATCTGAAAACTCAACTCAAAATATGAAATGGATAGGATAGAATGCTTTCTTTCAAGAACATGAAACCCAAAAAATTTCCAACTATGCAAAGAATCATATAACAATGATACTCATGTTATTTTCACCATCAATTAGGGCTTCAACAACAATGCTCATCAAACAAGGTTCAATCAACACCATTCAGCTCAAAACACAACCTTGAAGTGTTTCACAATCAACATCAGAAAAGGAAACAAGTAGAACTCATTTTCTCTCCAACATTGTTTGAACAAAAATCATACACCAACTCAACTCACAATAGCATAAAACAACTTTTCAATTCGTCAACAAAGGAGTAAGCCCAAAACTTTAACCAAGTAAATAATAGCTTGATTATAACCAATTTAATGAAAGCAAATGTCAATCTCAAATATGCCCACTTAAGATTTCACAACTTCACACAAGAAGCAATTAACCTTAAAACATCATGCATTCATTTCCATAATCAACCAAAAGCACTCTCAACATTTACAAGAAAGATTTATCCATTATACACCTTATTTCCCCCTTATTATCTCATCAAAAATAAAGTTTATCTCTTATAAGGATGCAATAAGATATTTCAACAACACCTTCAAACTAATCTTTTATCAAAATAACAACAAGCTTTAAAACCCTTATTACTCCTAAGCTATTTTTATTCTAACAAACTTTGTCCATCCGCAACATACACTTAGCAAAATATTAAATTTGAAAATACCTTAGCCAACATCAAAAAATCGCTTTGGAGAAATTTGCGCCTGAAATCTAACACCGCCCGCTGCATCCACGATGAAAAACCCTTTCGCATTATTCAAACGCGAAACCTCCCATTTGGATAGCGTGCCAACAGCCTAGCTGCTATCGGTGTGCCAAAGGCACCCAGTGAGGTTTAAACCTCACGCTATTATGCTTGTCCCTTCTGTGCTAGGAAAATAAAACACAGTCCTCCCTTCATTCTGACGCTAATTCATAGATGACAAGCTCTATGACGGATTCGATAAATGGTGAGAAAAATGAATGAACAACGGATACAAAAACTAACAAAGACACACAAACGATCAGCGGATTATGAAAACCGACAAAGACACACAAACGATCAACGGATTACGAAAACCGGCGAAGACATAGTCGAATTTATAGTGAGCAACTCCTTTCAAAAATTGGATGGGATTCAATCTTTGTTTTCACTGAGGGGTATTAATATGAATACTTGCCAAGCTCTTTGACGTCGGCGAGGAGATTAACACGTCGGTGGAGGTCTTGGCTAGCGCCCACCATGTTAAAACATTTGCGGCATGGATTAGGAGAACCCATTGCAAATAATAATAAATTAATATTTAATTAAAAATAATTAAAGGGAACCTTAACAAGGTTTTTAATTATTTAAATAAATATTTCCTCCTAGACCCAATTGCATTAAACTAATGCATCCACCTGTAATATTTAAACCTGCAAACTTGGGGTTTACAAAAGACCTTTGAAGTCGTCATGCCAAACCTTCATCAAAACAAATTATTTGACATCAAGTCAAATTCCTTCAAGAGCTTCTTGACATCAATGACAACTTATACACTTGAGCAAAGGCAATGTACCCAAAGTACCCAAAATTGCCAACAAAATTGGTAGGGATGAAATGGTCCAATTGAATAATGACCATATTCCTAAAGGACCAATCACCCTCAAAATATTTTTGATAACAACGATAAGCCAATCAATCAAAGAATAAAAATAAAGGAACAAGAATTCAAAGGAATTCAATTGGAGCCTAAAAAACATGAGGAAATATAATCATTGTGGTCTAACTCATTTCTGACATCGAGAAGGAAAAAATAAATGCATTTAAACTGCAGGATATGGATGACCATAATTTACCAATTTTGGTAAATGGCCAATTTAAAGCACTATGTATAGAAAAATTTGCAAGCTATGTGTATATATGTATATAGTAACACATGTAAATATCCCCATAATGGAAATAGTGACATAATGTTTTTGTAAATATAAATATTTTAACTAACCAATATTTGCACATGGTAGCTACCAAGCTTTGTGTTGAAGCAATTCCATTGGTGCAAAGGTTGGTAGTCATGGACAAGGGAAAAATTCCATGAATGCTTATATAAACTTGTAGTCCCAAAGTAATAAATTACTATAGGAGCTCATCATGCACAATCCTTGAGATTTAATTAACAACGACCATCCACTACAAGTCATTCTTGCTATAAAGACAAGGTCAACATAAAATAAGACAAGTCATTCTCAAAAAGGGAAATTTTATCAAAAGTTGTTGAAGGCTATATGGAGTGGTTGGTGTTCATATTATCAAAAATAAACAAGCTAGTGTAAATTATCCAAAGGAAAGAGAACATAGAAGATATAGAAGACTACAAAGGAACTAGAGGATAACCTGGTAGAGATACATGATCCAATCATCATAATTAAGGTAAAATGGAAAAGCTTTTGAGATGGATCAGATATGAGAGAAAAAATATTAATATGAAGGGAAGAAGGTACCCTAAGGAACTAATTATTACCCAGATCTAGGTTTTCCACCCTTGTCCAAAGCTTATCAAAGTAGTAGTAAAGCACCATGACCTGGAGACAAGCATTATACATAATGCAAAGAACCAATTCCTATTAAAAATCATATAGGATTCAATCAGATAGGTGTTTGCACTAAAAGAAAAACTAGGCATGAGTCTCAAATCCATTGACATAAAAGAGAAAAATAATTACTAATATAAGCCTACCGTTTTGGCATGGCTTAAATGACATATAGGCAAAGACTTAGGAAGATTACCTATTAAGTTAGATAATTTCATAGATACTTTGAAAACAGTCTTGTCCATGCTATCTATAATCCTAGGGCTAGACTCTAATGAATTTGTCTATGATTACCAATTATCTCTTGCTTATGTAGTAAAAAACGTGTAAAATTATGAGATAAATACTATCACTAACCCTATAGTTTTTGACTTAGCTCACTATTAAAGTTTCCAAATTCATAAATAGCTAGTTTCCTTGAAGCTAAAAGAAAGTAATTTTTTTACTATGCTTTATTCCTTACCTGGTTCTTTTTTCACATGATTGAAAATATATATAATATCACCCTCACCTAAAGGAAAAAAAAACAACCCCATTCAATAGTATATTGGACCCCGCTTCTCCAAGAAACTACCCCTTGTATTTCAATAGAATATTTTTGGGACCCACTCTTCTATATATGGCCCAATACCTTACCTCAATTATAAAGTTATAGATGGACTAAGAGGTAAGAAGAGTTAAATTGGATATGGCTACGTTCTATTGGGTGGCACCTTAATATAGTTATATGGCTTTTCTAGAATACCATACCTACTACCCTATTATGTCATAAACTAGATATTTGACATGGATATCTACAAAAAATAGACTAAATAGATGAGCATTTTGTCCCTTGAGTAAAAAAGGATTGTACTTATCACTATAATTACAATTTTGAAGATATTACAATGAAAACAAGGGAGAAAATGAGAGTATTAAATGATAAGCTTTGTGCTCTTCAGTGGTTGATTGTGCTTCACATGTGGCACTATGATCTAGAAGAAAATTTCAATGCCAAATTGGTTGATCTGAGTAATAAACCAGAAGTATTTGACCATTTGCCATGCCCAAAAATTGAGCAATTAAAAATAATTATGAAGGAAATGTTATAAAAATGGATATTGTTCAAATGTAGGAAAGTCCTCCATGGATAACATGCTATCCTATGCTAGGATCTATGATCCATATAAAAAAAAAGAGCAATGGATCCAATAATATCATAAGAACCAAATTAAGTTGGATCTAAACTAGGATGTTGTTGGCAATTTTGGGTTTGAGATCCTAGCTCCTTGTCTATGAGTTGTCATTGATGTCAAAAGGAAATGGCATTGATGTTAAGAGGATGTATTGGCTTCAAAGGTGAAAGATTCCAAGAGAATATTTTTAAGAGAATCCGAAGAGATTCCATTGGATAAGGTTTCTGGATAGGGTTTTTATTAAAACCAAGTTAAATGGTTTTTATTAAAACCAATGGAGGTTCTCTTTATTATTTAATTATTATTTAAAATCCTTAAAGGTTTTAATTAATTAATTATTTAATTATTTAAGGGAGAAATTATTTTTAATTTATTAAAAATACTTAAAGGTTTTTAAACCTTTTTTATTCTTAATTTATTAAAATTAATTAAGGGTTTTTAAACCCTTTATAAAGCAATTTCGATTAAATTTGAAATTATGTTTCTTTGCTGCCGACGTGTTCTAAAGTCCACGATTGGACAATAAATATGGGAAGGATCCTAAGGTTTAACTCCTCTTCAGAATTTCGAATGTATTAATTTTTGGTTGCGATCAATGCTCTGTTGATGTCGCGAAAGAAGAGAGCTCGCATTTAAAAAACTTATGAAGTGCTTGTTTGTTGAAGTGGTAGGAAGTCTGTCTTAGACTTCGTTAGCCCCTTGTGGGCTAGTGGTAGCATAGGCTGCGTTTGGTCTTTGCGTAGGTGGAGGTTTGCATTTCGATTCCCGTAGAGGGAGTTGTGCATGGATTAAGTCATGTTTTTGTTAAAACATATTTTGTGCCGTGTTTTTCAGATTCGTCAAAGGCAGCCATTCCGCGATTTTCGGATTCGTCAAGGGCAGCCATTCCGCAATTTTTGGATTCGTCAAGGGCAGCCATAACATGATTTTTAGATTCGTTAAGGGCAGCCATTCCGCGTTTTTCATATTCTTCAAGGGCAGCCATTCTAAGGTGTGATTAATTTCTTGATATAATTTTTGGCATTTTTTAGCATTGTTTAAAAGACATAGGAGAAATAAGGGGATATTTATTTGGTTGTATTTTTGAGATTAGTCTTTTGCTATGCTAAAGTTTAAAATGGAGATATAAGGTGTAAGTTTTGGTTGTTGTGTTTTTGGCTTCTTTGGTGGTTGTTTTCAAAAGAAGATAAGCTAAAAGGTGTATTAAGGAAATTTTTTATATGCTCATTTATCTTGGTTCTAACCCTAACTTGGTTGGAAGTTTGAGGGTTGTGTGTGGTGACAGCTTTAAGGATCAATTTTATTTTACTCCAATAAGGTATGAGCACATTCTTCTTATGAGTATGATTGGTGTATGTTTTCTGAAATAAGGTTGGAGTGAAAAGGTTTTCAACTAGGTTTTCTTTGATTGGGTGTAAATCCTATTTTCTGGTTTGTTGAAGACTACTTATGCATTGTTATCCTTAAGCAGAGTTTTTTTATGAATGCATAATTTTTTGTTTGAGATAGTGGAAGCTTTGTGCACTAGGGTTTGTATTTGTGAGTCAAGCTACTTGCATTGAGTTTGTGGAACCCTTGGTTGGATGTTTTGGTTTGATGGTTGAGTTGCTTCCATAGAGGTTGTTTGATCAAGTTATTGCTTTACTTGATTCATGATATTGGGCTTACTCCATTTGAGTTGATTTGAGCAAGTTATTCTTTGCATTTGGTGATATTGTGTTGGTGGCTGTTTTGTTCAAATATCTTTGGAGGGAAAAGGATTTCTACTTGTTTCCTTTTCTTGTGATGATTGGTTGAATGCTTCAAGCTTAATGTTGAGTTGAATGATGTTGGTTAAACCTTGTCTATAAGCATTGTTGTTAAAGCCCTAATTGGTTGAGAAAATATATTGATTGTGGAAAGAACATGAGTATCATTGTTATATGAGATATTGCTTGTTTGGCAATTGTTGGGTTGTGTTTCATGTTCTTGAGAAAAGCATACTACATCTATCTTATTCTTTTGAGATCGAGATTGAGTTGAGATTGATATTGGAAGTTAAGTATAGATCATATTAAGTCTCTAAAAATTCTCTTTATGTTTCTATGATATTTGAGATTGAGATTGGGAGTTAAGTATAGATCTTATTGAGTCTCTAACAATTCTCTTTATGTTTCTATGAGATTTGAGATTGAGATTGGGAGTTAAGTATAGAACATATTGAGTCTCTAACAATTCTCTTTATGCTTCTATGAGGTTGATGAATCACATTGGGTATCTAAAAATTCTCTTTGTGGGTTCATGCTAAGCAAGTTTTTCTTGGTGAACTTGTGAGCTGTTTTGGACAGGTTTCGTTGGGGACTTGTGAGCAGGTTTTGGACAGGTTCTATTGGGGAATTGTGAGCAGGTTTTGGACAGGTTCCGTTGGGGACTTGTGAGAAGATTTGGACAAGTCCTAGCAGAGGACTTGTGAGCTGAGATTGATAGTTCTATCAGAGAACTTGAGGACAGAGGTACATTGGTTCTATCAAAGAACCTGAGGACAGATTTGGCAAGTCTTTGAGAAGGCTTGTGGATAGAGGATTGATTTGTTCAATAGTTAGATAGATCTGACAGATAGAGGAAGACTTGTACTAGACCTACTGACTGTGTTTGGTACAGGTTGCTGAGCTACTGTGGATGTGATCATAGAAGGCAGAGGTCTCTTAGAGGAGGTCTTCAGTGTAAAGGAGTTCCACGTGCTGGCAAGAGGTAGAGATAGTTGATCTTCTGAGGGATCATATCCATAGCAGAGGGGAAGGTATCTCCTTTGAGCAGAGGCTCATAAATTTAGATTGGGGGAAGGTATCTCCTTTGAGAAGAGGCTCATAAATTCATATTTGGGGAAGGTATCTCCTTTGAGCAGAGGCTCATACATTCAGATTGGGGGAAGGTTTCTCCTTTGAGCAGAGGATCATAAATTTAGATTGGGGGAAGGTATATCCTTTGGGTCGAGGCTCATAAACATTGTAATTGGGAAGGTTTCCCAAAGAACTTTGAGATAATTTTTAGAGAAATTTTTTGTGGACGTAGCCCAGCCATTCTGGGTGAACCAAGTTAAAATTGGTGTCACTTTGTGGATGATTTTGTGCATTGCTTTGATATTGCTTTGGGTATATTGCTTTACTATTTTGAAGTATAAAAGAAAAAGTAAAAAGAGGTATTATACTGTTCACCCCCCCTCTCAGTATAAGCTTGTGTTCTTCAATTAGTATCAAAGCGGGTGCCTTTGAAAAGTTTAACAGCTTGAAGGAAAAGCTAGTAAAGAACATAATGGATCATTCAAGTGGCAATGCAACACCTATTCTTGATGGGTTAGATTTTGGTCTTTGGAGTGCAAGGATGAAGGTTCATCGAATGGCACTTGGGAATCAGGTTTGGGAAGTGATTGAAGATGAGTACACTATTCCTGAACATGGTCCTAATACTAAAAAAGAAAGGCTCCTACATCACAGTAATTCAAAGGCAATGAATGCAATCCTAAAAGGATTATAGAAAGTAGATCTCACCAAAGTGATTCACTGCAAGATAGCTAGTGAAATGTGAAATCAATTGAAGGTGGTTCATACAGGTGATACAAATGTCAGAAAGGCAAAGTTGAGACACTTCAAAGGTATGTTTGAACAACTCAAGATGAATGATGATGAAAATATTAGTGACTACATGCTTCGTATGGATGAGGTTGTTAACTCCATGAAAGACTTAGGTCTTGAGCTTGCTGAAAATGATGTTTGTGATAAGATTTTAAGATCTCTTCCTAATAGATTTAGTGAAAAGATTTCTGCTATTGAGGAAGCTAAAGATTTGGATAAGTTGAAAAAGGATGAGCTCCATAGTATACTTGTACCATTTGAGTTGAGAACTCAAGTGAAGGTTGATGTCAAGAAAGAGGCAGCTTTCAAGGCTACCAAGAAATCCAAGGGTAAATAGCTTCAAGATAGTGATGAGTCTTCTAGTGATGAAGAGGCATATTACAACAAGAAAGGCAAGTTATCTAGAAAGCACAAAAGTATGAAAAATGTAAGATGTTTCAATTGTAGAAAGTTTGGTCATTATGCTACTAACTGTATTGTTCCCAAGAATGAAAGTGATGAAGATAAACAGGATTCTAAGAGCAAGGATTCTAAAAAGGACAAGCATCACAAAAAGATCAAATATGAGCACAACAATCAAGGAAAGAGGTATTCTCACAAGCACAAGAAGAGTTTCTACCTAGACAAAGCAAGTAAGTGTTCTAGTAGTGATAGTGAAAGTTCTTCAAGTGATAATGAAAATGAGATGTTGTTCATATCAAAAAAAGAGGAAGAACCGAAACATAGATTCATTATCATGAAATGTCTTAGATGTGGAAATTTTGGTCACCTTGAGGATGATTGCACAAATAATGATTTGGTTTCTAGTATGTATGAGGATGCTTCAAAAAACTATAAGGAAGATGCATGTATGGTTTTTGAAAAGGGTAGCACCTCTAGTGATAAGAAATCTGAAAATGGCTTTGACGATTCAAAAGGAAATCAAATAAAGGATCTTGAGAGTGAACTTATTAGTGCTCTTAGTGCTTTGAAAAAGGAAATAAAGAAGAATTCTAGACTCAAGGATAAGTTAGATGAATGTTGTATGGAGAGAGATGATCTTATTAAAAATCTTGATTTCTCTATAGCTAAGACACAAGAACTCAAGGATGAGTTAGAGTCTAAGGTTCTTGAGTATAGTGAGTTAGAATAGAAAATGGCTTCTTTGAAAGAGGAAACTAAAGAGTACAAGGATAAGATTTACAGGTTTCAAGATAGCTCCAAAAATGTTAAGTCACTCATCAAAGGTCAAAGAAAGACAATAGATAAAACATGTCTTGGTTTTGTTAAGCTTCACAAGGAACAAGTTGGAGAGTCTAGTAAGAGACTCCAAAAGGAAGAGAGTTTTGATGAGGAAAGTATTTCAGATCATGAGTACTTGAATGATAGATGCACAGATATAGAAAACAAAATTCAGAATGAGAAGAAGTTTTCAAGACCCAAGAGGTCAAATAAAGGAAAGTTTCAAGGCAGATGTTTTTCTTGTCACAGGTTTGGTCACATGGTTTCACATTGCATGGCTCAAGTGAAGAAGGTAAATTACAGTTTCAAAAGTTCTAGTTACTTTCAAGGGTATTGCTACTCTTGTCAATAGTTTGGGCACAAGGCAGTTTATTGTAAGGCAAATAACAGGAACAAATTTGGCCAGAACAGGTTTTGTCAGAACAGGTTTGGTCAGAACAAGTTTGGTCAGAACAAGGTTGGCCAAAACAGGTTTGGTCAGAACTAGTGGATTCAAAGATCAGGTTTACCACAGAGAAATAACATTGTTACTTGTTATAAGTGCAACAATGAAGGTCACATAGCTAGACAGTGTAGAGCTGAAATTCTAGAATACAGGAACAAGAACAATGGCATGATCAGGTCCAAGGATCAAGGCATGGAAAAGAACAAGGATGAGAACAAGAACAAGAACAGTGACAGGAATAGGAATATGGACAAAGAGTTCAAGAGAAGGCCTGAAAAGGAAGTTATAGACGCTGATGATGATCAGTGCCTAATGGGAGTTTTACTCTCACCCCAGAATTAATCACCTCAACAGGAGGTGGGGGAGGGACTAAGCTAAGAGGCTCATTCTTAGTCCCGAGCCCCAAAGGTGACCCTTTTCCATTGATGAAAAAGGGGGAGAGATTTGAGTAATGGGGAGAACCTCAAGATAGGGGGAGCTATTTTTGTTGATTTTTTGTTGTTGAGAAGAATGGTTTGCCATCAATGACAAAGGGGGAGATTGTTGGCAATTTTGGGTTTGAGATCCTAGCTCCTTGTCTATGAGTTGCCATTGATGTCAAAAGGAAATGGCATTAATGTTAAGAGGATGTGTTGGCTTCAAAGGTGAAATATTCCAAGAGAATATTCTTAAGAGAATCCAGAGAGATTCCATTGGATAAGGTTTTTGGATAGGGTTTTTATTAAAACCAAGTTAAATGGTTTTTATTAAAACCAATGGAGGTTCTCTTTATTATTTAATTATTATTTAAAAGCCTTCAAGGTTTTAATTAATTAATTATTTAATGGAGAAATTATTTTTAATTTATTAAAAATACTTAAAGGTTTTTAAGCCTTTTTTATTCTTAATTTATTAAAATTAATTAAGGGTTTTTAAACCCTTTAGAAAGCAATTTCGATTAAATTCAAAATTACATTTCTCTGTCGACGACGTGTTCTAAAGTCCACGATTGGACTATAAATATGGGAAGGATCCTAAGGTTTAACTCCTCTTGATAATTTTGAATGTATTAATTTTTGGCTGCGATCGATGCTCTGTTGACACCACGGAAGAAGAGGGCTTGCGTTTGAAAAACTTATGAAGTGCTTGTTCGTCGAAGTGGTAGGAAGTCTGTCTTAGACTTCGTTAGCCCCTTGTGGGTGGCAGCATAGGCTACGTTTGGGCTTTGCATAGGTGGAGGTCTGCGTTTCGATTCCCGCGGAGGGAGCTGTGCATGGATTAAGTCATGTTTTTGTTAAAACGTATTTTGTGCCGCGTTTTTCGGATTCATCAAAGGCAGCCATTCTGCGATTTTTGGATTCGTCAAGGGCAGCCATTCCACAATTTTTGGATTTGTCAAGGGTAGCCATTCCATGATTTTCAAATTCATCAAGGGCAGCCATTCCGCGTTTTTTAGATTATTCAAGGGCAGCCATTCTAAGGTGTGATTAATTTCTTGATATAATTTTTGGCATTGTTTAGCATTGTTTAAAAGACATAGGAGAAATAAGGGGATATTTCTTTGGTTGTATTTTTGAGATTAGTCTTTTGCTATGCTAAAGTTTAAAATGGAGATATAAGGTGTAAGTTTTGGTTGTTGTGTTTTTGGCTTCTTTGGTGGTTGTTTTCAAAAGAAGAGAAGCTAAAAGGTGTATTAAGGAAAGTTTTTATATGCTCATTTATCTTGGTTCTAACCCTAACTTGGTTGGAAGTTTGAGGGTTGTGTGTGGTGACAGCTTTAAGGATCAATTTTATTCTACTCCAATAAGGTATGGGCACATTCTTCTTATGAGTATGATTGGTGTATGTTTTCTGAAATAAGGTTGGAGTGAAAAGGTTTTCAACTAGGTTTTCTTTGATTGGGTGTAAATCCTATTTTCTGGTTTGTTGAAGACTACTTATGCATTGTTATCCTTAAGGAGAGTTTTTTGATGAATGCATAATTTTTGGTTTGAGATAGTGGAAGCTTTGTGCACTAGGGTTTGTATTTGTGAGTCAAGCTACTTGCATTGAGTTGGTGGAACCCTTGGTTGGATGTTTTGGTTTGATGGTTGAGTTGCTTCCATAGAGGTTGTTTGATCAAGTTATTGCTTTACTTGATTCATGATATTGGGCTTACTCCATTTGAGTTGATTTGAGAAAGTTATTCTTTGCATTTGATGATATTGTGTTGGTGGCTATTTTGTTCAAATATCTTTGGAGGGAAAAGGATTTCTACTTTTTCCTTTTCTTATGATGATTGGTTGAATGCTTCAAGGTTAATGTTGAGTTGAATGATGTTGGTTAAACCTTGTCTATAAGCATTGTTGTTAAAGCCTTAATTGGTTGAGAAAATATATTTATTGTGGAAAGAACATGAGTATCATTGTTATATGAGATATTGCTTGTTTGGCAATTGTTGGGTTGTGTTTCATGTTCTTGAGAAAAGCATACTACATCTATCTTATTCTTTTGAGATTGAGATTGAGTTGAGATTGATATTGGGAGTTAAGTATAGATCATATTGAGTCTCTAACAATTCTCTTTATGTTTCTATGAGATTTGAGATTGAGATTGGGAGTTAAGTATAGATCATATTGAGTCTCTAACAATTCTCTTTATGTTTCTATGAGATTTGATATTGAGATTGGGAGTTAAGTATAGAACATATTGAGTCTCTAACAATTCTCTTTATGCTTCTATGAGGTTGATGAATCACATTGGGTCTCTAACAATTCTCTTTGTGGGTTCATGCTAAGAAAGTTTTTCTTGGTGAACTTGTGAGCTGTTTTGGATAGGTTTCGTTGGGGACTTGTGAGCAAGTTTTGGACAGGTTCCATTGGGGACTTGTGAGTAGGTTTTGGACAGGTTCCGTTGGGGACTTGTGAGCAGATTTGGACAGGTCCTAGCAGAGGACTTGTGAGCTGAGATTGATAGTTCTATCAGAGAACTTGAGGACAGAGATACATTGGTTCTATTAGAGAACCTGAGGACAAATTTGCCAAGTCTTTGAGAAGGATTGTGGATAGAAGATTGATTTGTTCAAGAGTTGGACAGATCTAATAGACAGAGGAAGACTTGTACTAGACCGACTAAATGTGTTTGGTATAGGTTGCTAAGCTACTATGGACGTGATCATAGAAGGCAGAGGTCTCTTAGGCTAAGCATTGAGGACAGGTTGTCTTCGATGGAAAGGAGTTCCACGTGCTGGCAAGAGGTAGAGATAGTTGATCTTCTGAGGGATCATATCCAGAGCAGAGGGGAAGGTATCTCCTTTGAGCAGAGGCTCATAAATTTATATTGGGGGAAGGTATCTCCTTTGAGAAGAGGCTCATAAATTCAGATTGGGGGAAGGTATCTCCTTTGGGTAGAGGCTCATAAATTCAAATTGGGGGAAGGTTTCTCCTTTGAGCAGAGGCTCATAAATTCATATTGGGGGAAGGTATATCCTTTGGTCCGAGGCTCATAAACATTGTAATTGGGAAGGTTTCCCAAATAAATTTGAGATAACTTTTAGAGAAAAGTTTTGTGGACGTAGCCCAGCCATTCTGGGTGAACCATGTTAAAATTGGTGTCACTTTGTGGATGATTTTGTGCATTGCTTTGATATTTATTTGGGTATATTACTTTACTGTTTTGAAGTATAAAATCTAAAGTAAAAAGAGGTCTTATACTGTTCACCCCCCCCTCTCAGTATAAGCTTGTGTTCTTCAGATTCCAACATGATTAGGGAGTGGTTAATATCACATTGTGAACACAACATGCAAAAAAAGGTCTTTATTGACACTTTTGACAAGCTCTTTGAAAATGAATTCAAATATAAATTAAAAAAAAAAGATAAATGAATATAAAGAAGGAATTTACCCTAGTTTGAAGGTAATAATGGATGAGCAAGATGAAGAACAAAAGGAATAAGAAGAGAAAATTCCACAATCGACCTCACATAGATAAATCCTTTTATAGAATACATGGATTATTAAGAGGATGCAGAATAGGTGCCTTTATAAATAATATGAAAGATAAATGAGGAAAGAACATGAGTAATGCAATATATTTCAAAAACATAAATTCTACCACAATCAAGCAAATAAAAAAACCAAAAAGCATAGAAAGTGGCTTTTACAAAGAAAAGAACTAACACAATATTTGTAGAGAAAGTGAAAATATTGGATCTACATGAGATATCTATTGAAATCCATAAGAGGTAAGAGAAATTGGTCATCAAAGAAAAGGGAGATATAAGAATGACCAAGTGAGTAGAGTATGAGTAGTTCATAAAGCGGTTTGATGCACATTGCACAAGTTGAGCTAGTAGATGAATATGGTGTCATAAAGCAAAATAAGTAGGTACATTCACTTAATTTTTATATTTTGATAAAATAATTCCATTACCACAAAAACCTCCACCTCGGGTTATGCATAAGGGGTCAGCCCCAAAATATATTTCTAAAAATTTGGTGAATCGGTTCAAAATCCAGGTGAATAGTTTCAAAACACATGTAGAAGGTTCACTATTATTAGGGGTAATGTTGAAAATTTAAACTTAAAATGGTCAAATTATTATAAAATTGGGGCGAATTGACCCAAAAAAAAATTTGCACCCAAAATTTTTTGGCTAATGGACCCTAGTCAAGGGTCCCAAATATTAGCCAATTCCAAATTTTGAAAATCCTAATTTTAGCAAATTTTGTGAAAATAACCACTATGCATAACCTTGCCTCCACCTTATTACCCATCTCTACCACCTAGCCTTGTTTATGAGAATATTGCTTTTTCCATTGTCTCTTTAACAATAAGGTCTACAACACATGTACAGGAGGCATATATAACCTCAATTAGTGTAAATACCCAAACCCATTAAAATATAACACTATGATAGTAAACCCACCATTTTTAATCCTTTTTCTCTTTCACTCTATTGTCACTCCATCCCCTACAACCAAACACCCATTGTCAATAGCATTCTCAATGATTCAATACATTGATGTAAACACAAAAATATGGGTAGAGAAACAATTGCCACAAGATAAAAAAAAAATTCTACTACCCAGACATATGATGGTGTTGGTCAAGTTATTAAATAGCACATAAATATGAATGCACAACCAAATATGGTCAAACAAATTGCAAAAATGACTGCAAAATGTTACAATATCAAAATACAAAAGTACAAAATTTTTATGTTCCAAAGATAGACACAGTTTGGGCTTTACACACTAAAGTGAACACTCTGTTCCTATAGAGCATCCAATTATATGTGAATTTGGAAGCAACCAAAAGAAAAATAAAGAGACTTGAGCAAGGATTAACCAAATAGAAGATAGAGGGATACTCTCAAGAATGAAAACCTAGATCTCAAATAGGTAATAGATAGATCCCCCATGGAGTAGCAACTACAATAAAAGGATGAGGAAATGTAAAAATTAAAAGAACAATTGCAACAAAGCAAATATGCAAGAAAAGGAGTTGAAAGAAATGAAAAAAAACTCTAAATCTAGAAAGAAATCCTAGCAACAGTTCAAGTAGAACTTTAAAGGGAGAAAATAAATTCTAAATGCTAGATGATTTCTAGGGATATGCTCAAAAATTTTAGAACTCAATACTAGATGAAAATTAAGAATGTTGCAATAGAGGCAACTCCTCTAATGAGATGAAAAATCAATATTAAGAAACTAATCCAGGATGCTAAATAAGAGTTCACTAGAGCTAAGGAATAATTGATGCTCAAAATTTCGCAAGCAAACATTTCCTAACAAATAATCACAACTAAAGAAGTGCACCCATAGTTTCTCAAGCACTCAAAATGATATATGGGGCTATCCAAGTCTCGTACTAACCAAATCATTGAGGGAAGTTTACTAATTATGGAAGGAGAGATGCTTAATACTCTCCAAGTAAGCAACAACAAGATAAAATTGGAAACTTAAGAACTCATGGATCTTGGTTTTCCAGAGCCATGATCATGGATCAATTCATTTTATTCTTTCATAAGCTCACTATGCTCTTGAAAAATATTTCAAAATTGGAAAAGAGGTACAAAGGCCAATATTATAATCACCATTATTAATTGTAGAGGACCCTCGAAGAGTTTGGGCCAGTAAATACTCCCTCTTAAAAAACATGGGATAAAATGTTTAGGTTACTCCAATTGCTTTGGGAGTCTTCAGTATCTAATGCACTTGAGTAACAAGGAGAAACATCATGAGTAGCCCTAGAAGAAACCTTGAAAATAGATAGTTCTTGAGACACTATTTGTATATAGCCATTTTAGTTTTTCATTTTTTTTAAATTTCAATATTGACTCTATGGCCCAAGTACATAAGGCTAAATAAGTTTGTTACTTCTACAAGCAAAAACCCCCAATGAAGCACCAATTATGTAGATAATTATTTTACTTGCATCCATTTTAAAATAAGGAGATGGATTTTGTCTCTACAAAACACTACATGTTGTTATAAGAGATTGTCAAACAATTTATAATTTTGTTAATTATTTAAGCATTACTAGAATTTATAAGGTGATGATGTTAGCCATAAGCTTTAGAATATATGGCATCCAACAACCAAAATATCCGAGACACAATTATTTAAGTAAAATGTTGAATGTACTTGAACGTTGATGTTAGCAAAAGGACAAACTCAATTTGACATCCAACACCTAACATCCTAGGATGATAGTACTACTTATGTTAGCAAGAGGGAGCAAATTATCTAGCCTAATATGGAAGGACATTTAAACCTACTAAATACTTAGAACTAGCTAAGTATGAGAGTCTAGCATATAACACAAAAACTCAGTTGGATGGACATAATGGCCCAAAATATAAGATATTTTTAGTGTTGATGTCAATAGTAGCACTATAAGAATCTAACAAAATACTTTAAGCTAAGCCATAAAAGCAATATCAAATATTTTGAATAATTATGTCAACACAAGGCACAAAAATATCTAGAAATAATAACAAAGGGATTGATATTTGGTAAAATAAAAGGAAAATACTTGAAATCATGCACCAAACTACCAAAATATGCTCATGATGAGTGAATATACTATTAGAATATCCCAACAACCTCAGAGTCTTATTTGATTGACACATTTTCTATTACAACTAAGGAGGTAGTGAGATGACTAAAGCAAAAAAAAACTATCAAAATATTTTATGCACCAAATGATGACCCACTAGTCACCACTCCCGTAGATTAAGCAAGAATGAGACACATCGACGGAAGAATACCAAATAAATTGTAATAAAATGAATTGGATGAATGAACATGTGTATAGCAATAGCTTGTCAAACCTGCAATCTAGTCTTTGAATTATAATGAAGAATAACCAATTGTAATTATAACTCTATATATAATAGAATGCAAGTCATTCTAATGGTTGAATATTTGGCATTTATATTTAGTATGATTGTAGTGATTGAGGCTATACACCTTCTTGAATGAGAATTGGATTGTTTTTTGGACTTCTGCTAATTTCTTGTGCAAAACATGTATGTATGTCTTATTGTGTTAATGTTTTTATTGTAAATCTATGAATGGATATTCTACTACAATTATTTTATATTATGGATTTCTACCTAGATTCATATTATATTTGTGGAATTATTTAGCATAGCTAAGTGTGTTTAATGATAGATGTTTTGAATGCATAATGGTTATAGGTTTTTATGTTAGGTGTTCAGTTTTATTTTATATTGTGAGACTTTCTACACCATGTGTCTTGATGTTGCTAAATTTATACAACTTTTAGCTCATATTTCTAACCCTACGCATTTATTTTTTTAGTATACAACCGCCCATATAGATATATTACTAAGGCAAAGGAATTGAAATTCCTCGAAGGCTAACTCAAAAATCCCTTTCCTCTTCTAGTATCTTGAATGAAGTCTTAAGGGTGTACATTGAACTGTTTTTAACTTAGGAAAATTTTAGAACCAAAAATTACTTTGGCACATCTACAATATCATATACCCATTGCATGTCCAATATGCACATTTCTTCTTATCTAGAGAAAATTATGGTTATAGCCTTTGTTTAACTTTAAATATAGTTTTTTTCACAGTAAACATTGGGTCATTGAACACATGCATCCTAGTCATTTATCTTACTTTTATAATTTATTTTATAATTATTAACTATATATGTGTACCATTATTTGTTGCATTTTTTTAGTTTCTTTAGATTATACCCTTTCAATTTAGTAGTCAAGTGTCAAGTTGTTTAACAATATTACATCTTGAATGACAATTACCCTCATTTTAATACAAATACAAGAACAAAGGATCATGAGAAAATAATATCAAGAAATAAATTAAAATAATTCCACATCAGTAATGCCAAAATAACCTATAATATACCAAAGATTTGTAAATCTCTTTTCTAAATAGTTTTACTAATGTTTTATTTTATTATAAAAAATGTAAGATATTTAATCATGTATAAATAAATAGGTCTTTTTGAAAACAAAATGGTGTTGCAAAAGCCAAGTTTAGATAAGCACAATAAAATAGTTTACAAAGTATCTAGGATTATACAAAATATAATATTACTTATCAATATATATTATTTTTCAGCTTCTTTCCAAAGAAAGATAAAGTTGTATAGCTATAAGATTGGATTGATCATTCTTATTTAAATACCATAAACTCAATGTTATATTGATTCTAATGTTAAATATTATTTTTTTAATTATAATTTTATGTTTTTTTTAAGTGTTGTTATTTATTTACTTTTCCATTGCTCATTTTAATTATAAAATTTTCATTTTTTAAACTAGTCTATTTTTTTCCTTAAAATTATAATTTCATATTTTAGGAGGAAAAAATTTCCATTTTTTCTTAGTTTGATGATTTTTTTATTGGTAAATGGTTTTGAAAGGATCCACAAACCTTTTTAAAAGATAATTTTGTTTGGTACTATTAAGAGGAAAGAGGGTTTTGAAAGGGACCACACAACCTTTTACAAAGCAAATAACCACAAAGGCAAACATAAGAAAGCACAACAGAGCACAAAACAAATATCCCCAACACAAAGAAAACACAATGACTGAACCACTGAGATAACCGAGAAAGTTCTACAACATTGAATCAAGATCATTTACAACATTACCAGACATTTGGGTAAACTCAACAAAATCTAAAGTCATCATAACAAAGCTCCAGACTACACGTTGGTTTATCTCTATCAGATGCAGGCTATGTAAGAGAGCACTCTTCTTATAAGAAACATCCCCCGGGGAATAAAATTCAGCCACCAATTTTTATTTGATGAATTCCCTAGGAAAAAACTCCACTTCATCCCCTTTGGAAAGTGGGGAGGACTCTGCTATATCCCAATTTTTACCACTGAGTTGAAGCGATTTATGGGTACCAATGTCATCCACGTAACCAAAAAAATGATCATGAATCCCTAGCATAGGAGTAGGAGAACCAATGAATTTATTCACCTCTGCATCAATATATTTCTTCACTGTAAAACCCCACACCCCTTTAGCAGAAACAAAAACCTTTTAGGGAATTTGCTTCAGGCCAAAACCCATAGAGAATGAATACACGTCCTTTGATTCCACACTCGAGCTATCTGAGACCCATAAAGCATCACTAGGTGATATATTAGTAAGATATTTTAAATAATTTAAAATATCCTCCACCACAATCCCTTTCTCCATTACAACATGCTCAAACACCAGCATAGCCAAACCTTGGTGTAGGAGAAATTGGCCCCTCCCACCTTGAATAGCTAACATCGATTTCTGCATATAATTAAATAGAAACAGAGGGATTTTCATCAACATTTACCTATGTAAGTGATTCAAGAACATAGCATAAAAGCTATGAATGATGTCATACGAAGAGTCCAACATGAAAAATCCATAATCACTTTAATCACCTTGTTCCATAGCAAATGCAAGGCCTTAGAACTAAATCCATTTTGAATTCTTGGTGTAAATTCATATCCTTCCAAGAAGAAGCTAATATCCTTTAACAAAGAGTGCCTATCCCAATTATGGTATGCACCATCCATCTCTAACCTAGTAGTATGACTAACTAGCTCCACTAAAACCTCAAAATACCACAACCCTACTCTTACCCATCCCTCCTTCCATGTAGTAGCTATCCATTTAAAAATAATTGGGTTATGTCCATGGAATTTTTGGACACATTCTAGTAAAACTTCATCCTTAAGAATTGAGAGAATACTCTCATCAATGATCAAAGCATCAGGCTCCACCCTCAACTTAGTCTGCTTCATATTTCACCCAAGATATTTAGCCTTCCCCATATTCAAAGAGGATGTAGGACTTCAAACACACAACACCCTCTAATTCCACATGAAGAAACCAAAGAGGAAGATGTATGCACATACAAAAAAACATAGGAGACCCCAAATATGACCTGAGCATAAATAGGAGTTCACTCCCATCACAAACTAAATAAACACTCTGAAGTAAAAAATGAAGGTCCTCAACACCAAAGTCTTGTGAGCACCGGGATTTCCCACAGAGCCATAATTTCTCCAAGCAAACATAGAAAAAAGGAGAGCAAGCCTAAAAAATCACAAAAGAACTTAAATGAGAAGGAGCTCTAAAAAACAAACCAAGGACATGGACATCCTTCTAGACCCAAGCGAGAGAGAAAAATAGCCACAAAACTCAAACCCTGATAAATCAAAGCACTCCTCACTTCCAACTGGAATAAAAAAAGGACAAAATGCAAGTGGAGAAGACACGAAGGTGCACATCACATTTGACACCACCTAGAGAAAAGGTTTAAAAAAGATACCAATATGAGGCATAGATTCCAAATAAGAATTATCGAAAACAAATCCCAAAAATAGGAATAATCACCATCATAGGAACCTTACTGACAAAAAATCCTAGGGAAAATCCAGTCGTAACCAATGAGCATGTGAAAGGACACACAAAGGAAGGTGCAAAGCCAAATTGCAAAAACAATCTTGTACCCAAAATCAAGGAAAATGCTTTGAACATAGGCCACACTCCAACAGAAACAAGAGAAGCTTTGGGGCCCTTCTTGAAACCAAAAACGAGGACAACATTTGAATTTTAAAATTTGAAAGGCAAGTGTCTACACAAGGCCTAGGGAATAAGACCCAACCGCCCACCTAAACCTCAACTAAAAATGGCTGCACCACCTACACCTCATCCACACAAGAAAAAATAGGTCGAACACCTACCAATAATTAATGAATATCATTAATATTACAACGGATGAGCTTAGGATGGAAATCCCTCTGCCACACCAAATATCCTTGGAGATATTTCCTAATATTCACCATTAAATCCACCACACCATTACCTTATCTAAAAATGTGCACCATAAGAACATAATCTATGGAACGTGAAATATGAATGACTTCGTTAATCAAATTAGCCACCCTCCAACTTACCTGGCAAGAACCAAATAACATCTTGATGATGTTTAAAGAATCACCCTCAATAATAACTTTATGAATTCCTAAATATTTAATCAATGACAATCCAAAGAAAGCAACCCTCGCTTCACCGAACTAGGATGAATTGACACCAATTTTTTCTACATAAGCTAGGATTAGATTACCACTATTATCTCGTAAGACCCCCCTTGAACCAGCAATCCTGGGGGTTGCCTTTAGAGGCCCCATTGAAATTCAATTTATTCCAACCAACCGGTGGAGGGAACCAATGAACCAGACTTCTAGGATCGTGAGCTAGTGGAGGGTGATCAACATGCCCAAAACCAAGGCTTTTCTCAATCAAAACTTGTAGGCAATGGAGGCCTTCTAAAGCTCAGACTCCTTACAAGCACCCAAAATATTATCCATAGTCTTCAAAAGAATATGAGTGGTCAAAGGGGAAACATGAAATTCCTTGTCTATAAACACTCGAGCATTCCTCACCTTCCTCACCCCCCACATAACATGGGGTAAAAGGAATCTCCAAAAATACTTATGTTTGGGCAATGAAAAGGGAGAAACCCACTATAGAACACAATCTAGCATAGAATTAGGGAAAACCCAGCTAACACCCAACCTATAGAGGATGGATAACAAAAAATATTTAAATACTCCATAGTTAAGAAGTAAATGCGAGGTCGATTCCCAATATCCTTTGCACATATAGCACCTGTTGACTAGACACTAGCCACATTTGTGAATATTTTTAATAGTTAGAATATTATTCTGTGAAGCCAACCAAAAAAATATATTAACCCTAGGAGTTAAATGCTTTAACCAAATAGAACCATGAGGGAAAAAATATCCCCATCCTCCCAAATGTTTTTACAAAGCTAATTATAAATAGGTAATCTACCTGGGATTACCTCGAACAACAACCAAATTGGAAAAATAACTAAATAGAAGCCACATAAAACAAAGAAGAACAACATAAGTAAAGCACCAAACAAAAGAGAAAAAAAAAAGTAGAACAACAAGAACTTAGGAAGACAGTGAACATACAGGGTACTAAACACATAATACCAGGATCTACTTCCAACACATTTAATTGTATTAAATTGGTATTGTTTGCATCAATTGAAAATCCTATCCTATTTTTAATGATATTAATACTATAAATAGATTGCCTTCTACACTTGAAATGATGAATTTTTCCAGTAAAGTAACACAACCACACATGAGCACGAGCCCAAAGGAAAACAACTAACTTGTACAACCACATCCAATCATCAAAGAAAGAGCTTTCCATTAGAATTTATATGAACACTAAGGTTTAAAGGAAAGTTATTATGTCAAATATGTAGATTCTCTTCCAACACCCCTAAATTTGCCAAGATATTTACAACTTGATTGCCTTCTCTATAAACATGTTGGACAATAGTATTATTGAATTTGGTCATATATCTTTTACACTCACTGATGATGTTGCTTATGCTATAGGCAGGGACTTGAGACTGAGTTATATAATTGATAACGTTCATAGAGTCCACTTCAAAAATTAAATTCTCACTGCCAAGGTATTCAAGGATGAAGAGTCACACATACAGATCGTTTGCTTCAACAACATTATTGGATTGAATACCCATATTTTTGGCATAAGCTAATATTATTTTTCCTTGATAGTCCCTAACTATGTCTGAAGAACACAAGCTTATACTGAGAGGGGGGGGTGAACAGTATAAGACCACTTTTTACTTTTGCTTCAAAACAACTTTCAAATCAGTATTATGCAGTGTATAGATAGCAGTATTAAAAGTAGTAATCAAAGTAATGCACAAAACACCATCCACAAAAGAGACACAACAATTTACGTGGTTCACCCAATGCGGGCTACTCCACGAATAAAATTTCTCTCTAAATTTTATCAATTCACAATCTGGGAAAACCTTTCCCAATTACAATATTTATGGGCATCAACCCAAAGGAGACACCTTCCCCTAGCTCTGCTCTTTAGTGGTGATCCTCTAGAAGACCTCTACCTCCTCTACCCTTAGCAAGTGGAACTCTATCCATAGAAGACACCTGTATTCCCTGCTCTGGCTGGAGATCTCTATCCTCAACTCTATCATCGCAAAACTGGTCCTCGAGTATGCACCAAACACAGTCCATCGGTCTGGCACAAGTCTATCCTCTTCCTATTTCTCTGGTCTACACCAAACATAGTCCTTCGGTCTGGCACAAGTATGTCCTCTTCCTTTTTTTGTTCTGTTACACCCGCACTTGGTTGAAGCCAACTTTTGCATTGAACGCGCAAACACAACAACACTCGATAGAACATCAACTTATGCACCTCTGTGCAAGCACAGCAGCACAGTATTCCCACACTCTACTTCTCGATGATCAAACTTCTCCCCTGCACTTTATCTATGAATATCACACTACGAATGCAAACTTCGATCGATTCGACATGACTACTATTTGCGCACAGCGGGCTTAACTTCCGCAATTTTGATACACCTTTCATGCTCTCAAACTTGAAATAGCCCTCCTTTTATAGTATAAATTTCAAGATCAAAAAACTCAATCTTGGTCGGCTGTAACCCTATACTCCGTCGACTGCACAACCCTAAACATCGTCGGCTCAAAGTTAACTCTGTCGGCTTCAACCGCCTCTGCAACTCTCCTGTAGCTTTTGCCGCAAAACTACATGTCACGATATCACAACATTTTTGCAACCGTACACATTCGTTTGGCTATTGTCGCGATATCACGACACTTTTGCTTTTGTCTGCCTTGACAACTTCCTTGTCGCAATATCATGACACTTCTGTCTTTGCTAACGTCATCTTCACTCCTATCGTGAAATCATGAAACTTTTGCTTTTGTCTGCCTTGACTATGTTCTTGTTGCGATATCATAACACTTCTATCTTTGCTGACGTCATCTTCACTCTTGTCATGAAATTGTGACACTTCTGTCTTCATGGCCTTCTTCTATGCTTGCACTAGCAAAAATGGAACATGTCATGAAATCGTGACACTTTTGTTGCCTTGAACTTCTCTCTGCCTTATACCTGCGAAACTAGAACATGTTGCGAAATCGTGACGCTTTCGCCTTCGAGCTCTTCCTTCTTCAATTCATCACGAAATCACGATGCTTCTTCTATAGAAGACTTGCTAACTATTTCTGTCATGAAATCACGACACTTTCTCCAACTAGAAGTTGCCATCTCAACTTGTCACGAAATTGTGACACTTTTTGCATTTGCAAGCTTTCTCTTCAACCTGTCACGAAATCACGACATTTTTTGCATCCGTACAAATTATTTGTAGCATGTCACAAAATCATGATGCTTCTCATTTAAGACTCTTACCCTTTGCTACGTGTCACAAAATTGCAACAGTTCTCTCTTCGAGCTTTTCAGCATGTCGTAAAATCGTGACAGTCCTCACCTCGACCTCTATAGCATGTCGTGAAATCATGACATTTTTCATGTAACTTTCTCTCTCTTCTAACTTGTCGTGAAATCACAATAGTTCACACTGTGGACTCTCTTTTCTGCATTATGTCGCAAAATCATGACACCTTTTCGTCCGTACAACTTTCCTGGCAATGTGTCACGAAATCGCGACACTTTTCCTTCTCTGCCTTCCTGCACTTTTCGAGTCACAAAAATGTGACATGTTGTGAAATCGCGACACTTTCCATCTTGCTCTCCTTCTCTGCCAACATGTCACGAAATTGTGACAGTTTTGCCAGCTTCTTCTCTTTCTTCCAGCATGTCACGAAATCACGATAGTTTTGCCAAAAATTTCTCTCTCCTCAAACATGTCACGAAATCATGACAGTTTTGCCAACATTTTCTCTCTCCTCAAACATGTCATGAAATCGTGATAGTTTTGCTAGCACTTTCTCTCTCCTCAAACATGTCACGAAATCGCGATAGTTTTTCCAGCCTACTGCATACTTTTTCTTACTTGTATTTTTCTTGATCTTTTGCAAATGGGCTACTATGAACTTCCTGGAAACTCACTGTCCATGCTCTGAATAATCTTTATCAAAACAAATTCCTTGAAATAAAATCAAATTGCTTCAAGAAATTCTTGACATCAATGACAACATCAACACTTGAGCAAAGGCAATGTACCCAAGGTACCCAAAATTGCCAACAATCTCCCCCTTTGTCATTGATGGCAAACCTTTACTGAAACACATCTTAGAAGCCAAAACTGAAACCAACTGTGCCAACAACTAAAAATATCCTTTTGAAGTTTTGCTCCCCCTGACTTGAAGCTTTCCTCTTCACATTGAAGCTCTCCCCCTTACTCATATCTCTCCCCCTTTGTCATCAATAGCAAAGGGTCACCTTTGGGGCTCGAGACTAAGAATGAGCTTCTTAGCTTAGTCCCTCCCCCACCTCCTCATGAGGTGTTTAAAACTGGGTTGGGAGTACAACTCCCACTAGGCATTGATCATCATCAGTGTCTATAATTTCCTTGCCCGACCTTTTCTTGAATTTTTTGCCCGCATTCTTTTTTTTGTCACTGTTCTTGTTCTTGTTCTCATCCCCGTCCCTTTTCATGCCTTGATCCTTGGACCTGATTATGCCACTCTTCCTGTTCCTGTATCTTGGAAGATCAGCTCTACATTTTCTAGCTGTGTGACCTGCATTGTTGCATTTATAACAAGTAACACTGTAATTTATTTTAGGCATACCTGTTCTTTGAATCCACTTATTCTGACTAACCGTGAACCTGATATTAGCCTTGCATACAATTGCCTTATGCCCAAACTGATTACAAGAGTAGAAATACCCTTGGAAGAAATTACCACTTCTAAAATTGTTGTTAACCTTCTTCATTTGAGACATGCAATGTGCAGCCATGTGACCAAACCTATAACACGCAAAACATCTGTCGTGAAATTTTCCTTTATACGACCTCTTGGGTCCTGAAAACTTCTTCTTCACATTTTGAATTTCATTTTCTATTTTTGCGCATCGATCACTCACGGACTCATGTTCTGAAGTACTTTCTTCATCAAAGCTCTCTACCTTTTGGAATCTCTTGCTAGATTCCCCAACCTGTTCTTTGTGCGGCTTAACAAAACCAAGACCTGTTTTATCTATTGTATTTCTTTGACCTTTGATGAGAGACTTAACCCTTTTGGAGCTATCTTGAAACCTGTACAAATTATCCTTGTACTCTTTAGTTTCCACTTCCAGAGAAGCCATTTTCTGTTCCAACTCATTATACTCAAGAATCTTAGACTCTAACTCATCCTTGAGTTCTTGTGTTTTAGCTATAGAGAAGTCAAGACTTTCTATAAGATCGTCTCTCTCCATACAACATTCATATAACTTATCTTTGAGTCTATCATTCTTCTTTATTTCCTTTTTCAAAACACTAATAGCATCATTAAGTTCACTTTCAAGATCTTTTATTTGTTTGTTTTCTGAATCCTCAAGGTCTTTTCTAGATTTCTTATCACTAGAGGTGCTACATTTTTCAAAAACCATACAAGCATGTTCTTGATAGTTTTCTGAAGCATCCTTATACATACTAGAAACCAAATCATTATTTGTATAGTCATCCTCAAGGTGACCAAAATTTCCACATCTAAGACATTTCATAATAATGAATCTATGTTTTGGTTCTTCCTCCTTTTCTGATATGAACAACATCTCATATTCCTCATCGCTTGAAGAGATTTCACTATCACTGCTAGAACTCTTACTTGATTTATCTAGGTAGAAACTCTTCTTGTTCTTGTGTGAGTACCTCTTTCCTTGATTACTGTGCTCATATTTGTTCTTTCTGTAAAACCTGTGCTTTTCAGAATCCTTGCTCTTAACATCCTATATATCTTCATCACTTTCATTCTTGGAAACAGTACAGTCAGTAGCATAATGACCAAACTTTCCATAGTTGAAACATATTATATTTTTATTGCTTTTGTGCTTTCTAGAGAACTTGCCTTTCTTGCTGTAATATGCCTCTTCATCACTAGAAGACTCATCACTCTCTTGAATCTGTTTGCCCTTTGATTTCTTGGTAGCTTTGAAAGCTGCCTCTTTCTTGACATCAACTTTCATTTGATTTCTTAGCTCAAATGCTGCAAGAATACTATGGAGCTCATCCTTTTTCAACTTATCTAAATCTTTAGATTCCTCGATAGCAAAAATATTTTCACTAAATATATTAGGAAGAGATCTTAAAATCTTATCACACATCATTTTCAGCAAGCTTAAGACCTAAGTCTTTCATGGAGTTAACAACCTCATCCATACGAAGCATATAGTCACTAATATTTTCATCATAATTCATCTTGAGTTGTTCAAACATACCTTTGAAATGTCTCAACTTGGCCTTTCTGACATTTGCATCACCTGTATGAACCATCTGCAACTGTTTCCACATTTCACTAGCTATCATGCAGTGAATTACTTTGGTGAGATCTGCTTTCTGTAAGCCTTTCAAGATTGCATTCATTGCTTTCGAATTGCTGTGATGCAGAAGCCTATCATCTTTAGTATATGGACCATTTACAAGAATAGTGTACCCATCTTCAATCACTTCCCAAACCTCATTACCAAGTGCCATTAGATAAACCTTCATTCTTGCACTCCATAGACCGAAATCTAATCCATCAAGAATAGGTGCTGCCTTGCCACTTGAATAATCCATTGTGTTCTTAACCAGTTCTTCCTTCAAGCTGTTAGACATTTTTTAAGGAACCCGCTTTGATACCATTTGAAGAACACAAGCTTATATTGAGAGGGGGGTGAACAGTATAAGACCACTTTTTACTTTTCCTTCAAAATAGCTTTCAAATTAGTATTATGCAGTGTATAGATAGCAGTATTAAAAGCAGTAATCAAAGCAATGCACAAAATACCATCCACAAAAGAGACACAACAATTTACGTGGTTCACCCAATGCGGGCTACTCCACGGATAAAATTTCTCTCTAAATTTTATCAATTCACAATCTGGGAATACCTTTCCCAATTACAATATTTATGGGCATCAACCCAAAGGAGATACCTTCCCCTAGCTCTACTATTTAGTGGTGATCCTCTAGAAGACCTCTACCTCCTCTGCCATTAGCAAGTGGAAATCTATCCATAGAAGACACCTATCTTCCCTGCTCTGGGTGGAGATCTCTGTCCTCAACTCTATCACCACAAAACAGGTCCTCGAATATGCACCAAACACAGTCCTTCGGTCTGGCACAAGTCTGTCCTCTTTATCTTTCTCTGGTCTGCACCAAACACAATCCTTCGGTCTGCAACAAGTCTGTCCTCTTCATTTTTCTATTCTGTTACAACCACACTTTGTCGAAGCCAACTTTTGCATTGAATGTGCAAACACAGCAACACTCGATCGAACATCAACTTATGCACCTCTACGCAAGCACAACAACATAGTCTTCGCACACTCTGCTTCTTGACGATTGAACTTCTCCCCTGCACTCTATCTATGAATATCACACAATGAACGCACACTTCGATCGATTCGACATGATTGCTCTTTGCGCACAGTGGACTTAACTTCCGCAATTTTGATACACTTTTCATGCTATCAAACTCGAAACAACCCTCATTTTATAGTATAAATTTCAAGATAAAAACACTAAATCTTGGTCGGTTGTAACCCTATACTCCGTCGGCTGCACAACCCTAAACATCGTCGGCTCAAAGTTAAATCTATCGACTTCAACCACCTCTGCAACTCTCTTGTAGCTTCTGCCGTGAAACTACATGTCACAATATCGTGACATTTTTGCAGTTGAACACATTCATTTGGCTATTGTCGTGATATCGCGATGCTTTTGCTTTTGTCTGCCTTGACAACATCCTTGTCACGATATCACGACACTTCTGTCTTTGCTGACGTCATCTTCAATTTTGTCACAAAATCATGACACTTTTGCTTTTGTCTGCCTTGACTACATTCTTGTCGTGATATCACGACACTTCTATATTTTCTGATATCATCTTCACTCCTGTCATGAAATCGTGACACTTCTATCTTCATGGCCTTCTTCTTTGCTTGCACTAGAGAAAACGGAACATGTCACGAAATTGTGACACTTTTGCTGCCTTGAACTTCTCTCTGCCTTATACCCACAAAACTGGAACATGTCACGAAATTGTGATGCTTTGGCCTTCGAGCTCTTCCTTCTTCAATTCGTTGCGAAATCACGACGCTTCTTCTATAGAATACTTTCTAACTATTTTTGTCATGAAATTGTGACACTTTTTGCATTCGCAAGCTTTCTCTTCAACCTGTTGTGAAATTCTGACATTTTCTGCATCCATACAACTTCTTTGTAGCCTGTCGCGAAATCGTGATGCTTCTCATTTCAGACTCTGCCCCTTTGTTGTGTGTCATAAAATCACAACAGTTCTCTCTTCGAGCTTTTCAGCATGTCATGAAATCGTGACAGTCCTCACCTCGATCTCTACAGCATGTCGCGAAATCGCAACATTTTTCATGTAACTTTCTCTCTCTTCTAACTTGTCATAAAATCACGATAGTTCACACTGTGGACTCTCTTTTCTGCATTATGTCATGAAATCATGACACCTTTTCGTCCGTACAACTTTCCTGGCAATGTGTCACGAAATCGTGACACTTTTCCTTCTCTGCCTTCCTACACTTTTCGAGTCATGAAAATGCGACATGTCGTGAAATCGTGACACTTTCCATCTTGCTCTCCTTCTTTGCCAACATGTCACGAAATCACGATAGTTTTGCCAGCTTCTTCTCTTTCTTCTAGCATGTCACAAAATCATGACAGTTTTGCCAGAACTTTCTCTCTCCTCAAACATGTCACGAAATCACGATAGTTTTGCCAAAATTTTCTCTCTCCTCAAACATGTCGCGAAATCATGACAGTTTTGCCAACACTTTCTCTCTCCTCAAACATGTCGCGAAATCATGATAGTTTTTCCAGCCTGCTGCATACTTTTTCTTACTTGTCTTTTTCTTGATCTTTTGCAAATGGGCTACTATGAACTTCCTATAAACTCACTGTCCATGCTCTGAATAATCTTTATCAAAACAAATTCCTTGACATCAAATCAAATTGCTTCAAGAACTTCTTGACATCAATGACAACATCAACACTTGAGCAAAGGCAATGTACCCAAGGTACCCAAAATTGCCAACAATGTCCCCACCTCCAACTATACGTGGGTTACCTTTGGCAGTTCCATCAAAGTTGATTTTAAGGCATTAATCCGATGGAGGATGCCATTTGACCATGAATATATTAATATTGGGTACAATATGACCGTGAATTTCAAAATGAAGTTTAAGTTATCCATACCGATCTCCAAAATTCCTCTGGGCACTTTTTAGGATGAGATTAATCAGGCATTCTCCATCGTAAAGGTGATGACACATATGAATATAATTTGATAGTCATTGGATCTATCACAAAAGGCTCTACAATTTCTTTCTAACCAGAGCTACCACAAGTAGTGGGGAAGGCAAAATGACCAGAATGCTCTAAGGTGCACGTTGGAGAATGGATTAGACCATTGCTCACATAAATCTAAAATGGTCCTCGATTTTACCCAGGCTAAGCTGATCATCTGAAATAGAGAGCCAAAAATAGAGCATAAAAAAGGACTTTCAAGGAACAAATGACTCACTGAATCCCAATTGGATTTGCAAAGATAACATCGATTAGGAATATTATGTTAGAATATTTAGCATATCTTATATTACATTAATTAAGTTAACAACATTATAGGAGTGGTACGTAGTTTTATTTATTCAGTTTATGAACCACCCAACTTGATTCAAACTGCCTCAACGGAGTTTATGTAATTCTTATATATTTTCCAGGAATACGAAGAGCAAACTAATGATTCAGTTTCTAATATGGCATCAGAGCATTGAATGATTTTTGGGCAATGTGAATTTTTTAGTTATGGGCAATGTGCTATTCAGGCACTCCATTACTAGATTCACAAACCAGACGGACGGTGTTGGATTCTCCGGGTAAAACAAACCAGAAGGGAAGGGGCCGTTTGTTTTCTGTGCTCCGAACAACGTGGAGAAGCTTTCATAGCAGAGGCGTCGCCACCAAAGAGTAGACTGAGGGTGTGTTTTGTGTAGGCGTGCCCGTCCATGTCATTACCGACATCATCTGGCCCTATTATCAGCAAGCAGCTATGGACGTTTCTTCTACTGCATGTGACGTGCCTGTTTACAGCCCCCCCGACATTGATTATGAGCTCGTGCAGTGGGATTAGAATCATAAACCTTCTACTCAATGAGCTTGTGGACGGCTGCATGGAAGTTGTCTTCATTGCCAAAAATTGGTCCGCATTGCCACCCCGAGCGCGTGTCTACATCGAAGCAGGAGCTCGCGAGCAGGAGAAGCTTTGCCGCAATAATTTTGTTTTTTGTGAAGGATTGAACGCAGCTTGCTGGAATTAGCGCAAACACACCGGAGGCGCTTAACGTGACGGACATTGGGTAATGCGGGTCATAAAATTTCATTTAATTTTTTTTTACAAAAGTGCACGTGTTATTTTTCATTGACATTGTTGTGCGTGGAGGTCAAAAAAAAAATTGAAAATATCCTTGATCTCTGTAATAAGCACCTCAGCATGTTTGAAATAATAAGGAGCATCGTAAGGCTTTTCCAGGGACTGTATAAAGTTGTCGCCCCACACGTTGCCGTGGTGGTTGGCATTACGTCGCGTTACACCTTCAGTAACAGCCTATGAAGCAATATTCAATATGGGGGCAGCTAATGTTGGGAATGTTCTAATAGGAAAAGGACAATATTTATGAGATTTGTATTTGAAAACACATGCACCACAGTGGCCGCTCAAATCTCTAAGTCTTTTGCCACGGGGAGGTTGGGGTTTCAAACCCCTTCGCGTTGCTTCAGTTGCTGATGCCCGAAGAGGGCATTTTGACGCCCCGCGGATCCGGTTGACGCCTCGAGGGCCCGGTGACGCCCAAGGAAGTTTTTTTTGATGCCCCGAGGGTCATGTTGATGCCTCGTCGGGCATTTTTGATGCCCCAAGAAGTTTTGGTGACTCATTTTTTTGTTGTCATTGCTTTTAAGACATGTAAATTGTTTTTTTTCTTTCAAAAGCAATTGTTCAAAGGCATTATACTCTATTTTGCCCTCACTTCTTACAAGATAGAGGGGGGAATTCAAAATTTTCAAACCCTCAGAAGAAGACTTAGATAGCAACTCAAAGGTGCATTTTTGATTTTACTCGACACCTTCTTTTGTCAAATTTGGGTGCATTTTCGGTTGAACCGGACACCTATGTGAGAAGCATTTTGTGAGCATGCTTGTTTGATTATTGCATTTTTTTTCTGCACTTAAAAATCATCTACATCAAAGCATCCACTACTTCTCTCAGCACATGTTGCACAGGTTCTCCAAAAGCAGTTATCTCTTTGCACAGGGATCTTCATTGATCATCTACTTGATGTTCTCTCACCAACACTAATTTTCTCCTAGTTTTGTTTTTTGACTTAATTACCTCCAACTGATTATTCTTCTTTCGAAGATTCTTAGGTAGGTGTCATTAACATCTCTTTGAGTGAATTTTTTACCCCCATTGCTATTGTGTTTAGGCATAAATCCTGACGAAAGTCTTGGATTCCAAAGTGTTTAGGGGAAGTTACGCCCCACGCATGCGGATTCCTATCTTTCTAAGGTAGGTGCCATCAACAAAGCAATCCTTTTCAGTACTGCCTATGTTCCACATACCGTTATGATCTTCATAATACCTATAGTCTCCCTCACGTAAGGGCGGGTATTGTTTTGATTCAGTTCAGGTATAACTGGCCTAGCAACGGTATATCGAAAAGGGGACCATTTGGCGCTATAAGGAACCCTAAACAATGGCTACAGTGCACAAGTATATTTCAGATGCCCAATTGCTCAAAGGCACCAATTTTGTGCCATGGAAGCATAAAATGAAAGCCATTCTTCAAGTCAAAAAATTATGGGATGTCGTTAGTGGCACTACCTCTCGTCCCACCACAGCAGGGACAGATCAAGATACATTTGATGATCAAGACAGGAAAGGCCTTATGTTTTTGTTACTTGCCATAACATATGAGGTTCAACCTCATATTTGTGATGCCACGACCAGTAAAGATGCTTGGGCAGCATTGATTACTGTGTATGAAGGAAAGAATAATTCCACTATCCTTCACCTACAAACTCAGCTTCACAATCTCAATATGAATTCAGGGGAAACTGTTGAATTGTTTCTCTGCAAAGTGGCAGAATTGAAAGCTAAACTCAATACTATGGGAAAACCCATAGATGATGATCTTTTGACATCTGTTATTTTGAGGGCACTCCCACCATCTTACAAAAGTTTTATCACTTCACTCAATGTTTATGGCAGAAAATTAACTTTTGTTGAATTGATTAATTTGTTGCAAACTGAAGAAGCCAATAAAGTACAGAAAGATGAGGAACCTGCCATCGCTCTTTCCACCCATCAAAAGGGTCACAAGCAAGGACAGTTGTAGAAGTGAGGGTCTTCTTCCAAAGGCAAAGGCAAGCCCAATCTCCAGCGAGATAAATATTGCAAGATCTGTGATATGAACAATCATGATACCAACAAGTGTTGGTTCAAAAACAAACAACATAATGATCCCTCACAAAATAAGAAAGGCAAGGGGAAGCAAAAATATCCCCAACATCGCAAACAACAAAAGGGTCATGTTGCTTATGCAGATTCCCATTCAGATGATTCTAATTCATCTTCAGATAATGACTCCGAAAGAGCACACAAGGTGCTCATGACCCATACTGCCTCTTCCAAATCCGATGTTGTATGGTATATTGATTATGGAGCAAGCAAACATATGACTGGGAACAAGTCCTGGTTTCAAACCTTTCACGCAAGAGAAGGCAAACCTGTCACTATTGCAGACAATCAGGTCTATCAAGTACAAGGTGAAGGGGATGTTACAGTCACACTCCCTGATGGTGATTGTGCCATAGAGAAAGTTCTCTATGTTCCTGGCCTTGCCAACAATCTATTATCTGCTCCACAGATGCTAGATAGAAATATGGATGTTGTTTTTCAAGTTGAAAAAGGAAAAAAGAGATGTTTCATCAGTCACCAAGGTCACAACATTGCCATTGGCTCCTACAAACATGGATTATTCATCTTGGATATAGTTTCTACATCCCATACTGCCCTCATTGCCACTACAACAGAAGCTACTTCCTTATGGCATAAAAGATACGGGCACCTCAGTTTTGGGTATTTACTCAAATTAAGAAAATATGACATGGTCAAAGGGCTTCCTCAGCTTTCATCCATTCTCCCAGTGTTCTTAGATTGTCTAGTAGGGAAACAACATCAAGTTCCATTTGAGACAAGTTCTTCTCGCTCAAAAAAACCCTTGGAATTAATCCACGCAGATCTGTGCGGTCCTTTCCCAACCAATCATGGTGGAAAGAGGTATTTTCAGCTATTTGTTGATGACTACTCCCGCAAAATATGGGTCTCCTTCCTTGCACTCAAGTCAGAAGCTCTTCTCTACTTTCGTCAGTTCAAGAGACAAGTTGAGAAGGAAACAAGTTGTTCCATAAAAACCCTCCGCTCAGATCGAGGGGGGGAATACACTTCCAAGGAATTTTCAGCATTTTTGGAAAAACATGGGATCAAGAGACAACTCACTACAACGTATACTCCACAGCAAAATGGGGTTGCAGAAAGAAAAAATCGCTCCATAGTAGAAATGAGTCGGTGTATGTTAAAAGGAGCAAACTTAGAAAAACAATACTGGGCGAAGCAGTAAACACAACATCTTACCTACTAAATAGAGCACCTACAAGGGCTCTACAAGGAAAAACTCCACAAGAAGCCTGGAGTGGTAAGAAACCCTCAATTTCTCATCTAAAAGTTTTTGGATGCCAAGATTTTATGCATATTCCTAAACAAAAAAGAAGGAAACTAGATGAGAAAACTCAAAAATGTATATTTCTTGGTTATGATGAGTATTCAAAAGGATATCGGTTGATTGATCCTATAACCAAGAAAACACACATCGACGAGAGATGTAGTATTTGATGAAAATTTCACATCAAATAACACACTTGTATACCTTAAGGAAGATGAACCTAAGAAAGAAGCAGCACCTCCTCAGAAGAAGGTTCCTAAATGGTATACTAGTACATTGCAAGATTCAAAATTGACATCACTTCCAGATCTAACTCTAGATCGACCCGCTACTCGCAGTATGACTCAACACAAAATAGCAAATGATGCAACATCAGTAACAGATGTTGATGACCTTTGTCAACATTTTGATGATTTATTTGTGAATGTAGAAGAAGATGAGGATATAGATATGGAAGATGAAAAAGTCTATTTGACAATACTAGATGAAAAATAACCCACATCAGTCTCAGATGCACTCAGTAAAGATCAATGGAAAACTACTATGGATGCAGAACATACATCTCTAATGAAAAATCAAACTTGGAAGTTAGTGAATTTGCCTTCAGGAAAGAAACCCATTGGTTGCAAATGGGTATTCAAGATCAAATATAAGGCAAATGGTGCAATAGATAAATATAAAGCACGACTTGTTGCAAAGGGCTATGCACAAAAAGAAGGCATAAAATATGAAGAGACATTTGCTCCTACTGCTAAAATGACCACTATTAGAGTTCTGTGTGCAATGGCAGATCAATTTGGTTGGCAGCTACATCAGATGGATGTAAAGAGTGCTTTCTTAAATGGTGACCTACAAGAAGAAGTCTATATGACTCAACCTAAAGGTTTTGTAGTTCAAGGGCAAGAACATAAAGTTTGTAAGCTGATAAAATCTCTATATGGACTTAAACAAGCTCCTCGAGCTTGGTATATCAAAATTGATAATCACCTAGTGCAACATGGGTTTAGAAGAAGTCCTGTAGATCCCAATCTATATATCAAGAACAATGGTTCTAACATAGTAATTCTAGTACTATATGTGGATGATATGATCATAACAAGCAGTTCAGAGAGTATGATCAAAATAGTAAAGAAAGATCTCAATACCTCTTTTGAAATGACAGATCTTGGACTTCTCCACTATTGTCTTGGTCTAGAAGTAACTCAATACAAGCATTGCATACAAGTTACTCAAAAGAAATATGCCAAGACTCTAATTGATAAGTATCGGATGACTGACTACAAACCCAAAGCCACACCAATGGAAGCAAGACTTAAATTATCCGATTCGATGAATCTCCTAAAATAGATAGTACTCTCTATCGTCATCTGATTGGGAGTCTCATCTATCTCACAAACACCAGGCTAGATCTTAGTTTTGTTGTGGGTTATCTTTCACGATTCATGCAAGATCCTAAAGTTAGCCACTGGAAAGAAGCAAAAAGAGTTCTTCACTATGTCCGTGGTACGACATATATCGGTCTGGAATACAAAAAGAACAAGTTCTATCTTCAAGGGTACACGGACTCTGATTATGCTGGATCCATAGATGACCGAAAATCAACTGCAGGTTATGTTTTTCACCTTGGATCTGGTCCTGTCTCTTGGCATAGCAAGAAGCAACATGTTGTTGCTATTTCTTCTACTGAGGTAGAATATCGAGCAGCTAGTGGAGCAGTCTGCGAGATCATATGGTTACGTCGCATCCTCACAAATATGGGCCTTCCAAAGAAAATTCCTTTACATTTATTTTGCGACAATCAAGGTGTTATGAATCTTGTCAAGAAACTTCTTTCATGATCGCACCAAACACATTGACACTAGGTGTCATTTCATTCGAGATGAGATTCCAAAGCATCATATCCAGCTCCACGACATTCCCATAGATGAGCAAATAGCGGACATCTTCACCAAAGCGCTTGCTCGAGTCAAATTTGAATTGTTCTGCAATGCTATGTGTAGTCAACATCAATGTAATAAGGGGGGATGTTAGAATATTTAGCATATCTTATATTACATTAATTAAGTTAACAACATTATAGGAGTGGTACGTAGTTTTCTTTATTCAGTTTATGAACCACCCAACTTGATTCAAACTGCCTCAACGGAGTTTATGTAATTCTTATATATTTTCTAGGAATACGAAGAGCAAACTAATGATCCAGTTTCTAATATATTAAAACCTCTAATGAGAATATTATCTATTGTAAGGACCTTTTTTAGGACCACCAACCAAAAGAAAAAAATAAGAATAAGTTTAGTGATCCACATCCATTTTAAGGCATGCCAATAATCAATGGGATGGTCTTGAAGGTAATAGGCATTTTTTTCAAAAAAAAGACCATCTTCGCAGAACCTCCATACAAGCGTATATTTAGGTAAATTGGTATGGATAATGCAAGTTATAAGAATATTATTTATTTTAGATGCAACTAATTTTCCTTCATAATTGAGGTTGGTTATCAAAATAGATTTCCATGTTGCATGCTATGACCACTTGAGGATGAAGTTATCCACCTTCTCACCAAATATATGATCAGTGTGAGGCTTAAGAACAAGGTTTGGGTCATTGATCAATGGTTGGTCCTTGAGCTAGGTGTCTTCCCAAAATTTGATATTTCTTCCACAACCAAGGTTCCATTTTACTCCTTCCTTTAAGAGGTTTCTGGTTTGGATGATAGAATTCCAAAACCAAGATCCATGAGGAAGGGGATGATCATCAAGGAAGGATATTTTTTGTAAGTATTTACCTTTTATGATGATCTCGATCCAAGTTGCTTGAAAATTAGTTTAATTAATCATTACAACTTTTGTTTCAATAAAAAATATTTTTCTTAGAGTCATATGGTACCCATATTCTTAATTGATTGGCCTTATGGATTTTAAATCCTTTTATTATCTTTTGTTTATTACTTGAGGGGGTGACATAATGCAGTTATATGACTATCTTAAGCAATGAAAAATATACTTTCAAAAAACAAACTTAACATTAATGCCCATTCAATATTTCAGATGGTAGAATATTTGTTATCAAAAGAATTAAATATTAACTAATTTGGGGTCAAGCCTTTCTAAATTATCCTTTAGTTTTTTATATAATATTTCATGAAAGACAAGTAGAATGTTGACCTAGTCATTTCCACTAGATGTTTTCAGACATAAGCTTCATCCTAGGCATCTCCATAAGATCTCATGTTTACTATTCAATTAATCAATAGTGCTCGTTAACCATATATTTATATTTAAACAAGACGTCTTATAAACATAGTTGTTCATTATTTATTTATTATTTTTTAATATTGCACTAGGGTTATAAAAATATTGACACACATGCAAGGCATATGAGGTCTCAAAACACTTACTCTAGAAAACCTTAACTATTACACAAATTTACAATGTTGTTATTATATTTATTCTATGTGGAGTAGACAATGCAATATCTAAGGAGAGACACTCAATCTAACACCCAAGCTTGCAAGACATACCAGAGTTGAAGAGGTATGACAAGGCATATGAGGACTCACTCAAAACACTTACTCTAGAATACCTCAACTAATACATAAATTTATATTGATGTTATTCTATTTATTCTGTGATGAGTAGACAATGTGACATCTAAGGAGAGACACTCAACTCAACACCCCAAGCCTGCAATACATACCAAAGTTGGATAGGTGTGGCAATTGGATTACTAGTGGCTTGGTACAGGTTTAATAGATCCATAAGAAGGGAAACAGTTGAAAAGAATATTACATATATT
Organism: Wollemia nobilis; assembly: GCA_028583015.1. Classification (NCBI taxonomy): domain Eukaryota; kingdom Viridiplantae; phylum Streptophyta; class Pinopsida; order Araucariales; family Araucariaceae; genus Wollemia; species Wollemia nobilis. The sequence continues at coordinate 2,990,855 of JAQPPZ010000349.1, read as the reverse complement.
AACATGACCCATTTCCATTCTATATACATTTATATAAAAATTAATCTTCTATTTAAGAAATAAAAGTTTGATATAAAAAGAAATGAGTTACTCAACTACAAAAAAATTATAAGTAGAACAAAAGATATTCAATGTGCAAAAAAAATAACAAATCAAAAATAACTAAAAGGATAATTCAATTTCTAATAAAAATACAGTGAAGATGAAAATTATTCAGCTAAACTACAATTTGGAATGTAGTAACGACCTGGTTACTTACTTGTAGACTTCAAAGTTCTCCGTAGCTAGCCAATCTCCGGATACCCTCGCCCTTCTGTCCTAGTCCTTCTTAATAAGCTTAAAGGGAGGATTTGAGCAAGTGGTCCCACATGCATGGGGCTACTTGCCTCTTGGCTTAAATGTCAGGTGGGCACTAACTATGATGGTTCACTTTCAAAAATTTAATTTTGTCTTAGTTATTAACTTTAAAATTTATTTAATCATTCATATTAATCATTGTTTTATTTTAATTTAGAAATTAATTATTTATTTAATTTAGGATTTAATTAATTATTTAGTACTATTTATTTATTTATTATTATTATTATTCATAACTAAATTATTTAAATAATTATAATAAAGGAAAGAATTTTAACAAAAATACAAATAAATCTAAATGCATCTATTACGAGCTTTCATCTCCCTCCTTTTTTTGTCGCTGGTGATTATGTCACCTACTAGGGTCATATTTGCCCTTGGACTTCTGTGAACATATCACTATCATCATTTATCCTTTTTATCCTCTACAAACCTTGTAACTGCAATACAAAACTCACCAATATGTCCATAATATTAAAGCATAACATAAAAATGTAATCAATAGCAATCAAAAGATTCATTATGGGGAGGGTCATGACATTTTCCCCCCTTAAAGAAAACACAATTCTTTATGTTTTCAATGAAAACTTATACAATTTTCAAATTATATATAGTTATTAAAAAATAGAAATTGTTCTTTCATAATATGTACATCTTCCCATGTATTTTTCTCTAAGAACTAGTCACATTGGACCTTACATTGTTCCAAGTTTATTTTTCTTAATTTTTTTTCTAAAACCATGTATCCGAACATGATGAAATTTAATTTTGAGGGGATTTGACATCTACAAATTAGAAAAATTTCGCATATGATATGGATCAATAATGTATTTTCTAAGGAGGAATACATAGAAGGTGTCACAAATTTTTGACAAGTTGGGTGGTAAAGCAAGCCTATAGGTGACATGAATGATATTACCTATAACTTCAAAAGATCCCATAAATCTAGGGTCAAGCTTAGAAGACTTAATAGAGATTTTTCTAGGTTTCACCTTTAATAAGGCTCTGTCTCCCACAAAGCATTCCCTTGGTGTCCTTTTTAGGTCTACATAGCTATTTTGATGACTTGAGGCTTTTTTGAGCCTTTGGCATATTATTTTCAGCTACTCCTCCATCTCCTTTACAATATTTGGTTTGATAACTACTTGATCCTTCAAATTATCCTAATATAGAGGAGTTTTGCACCATCTCCCATAGAGGGCCTGAAATGGAGCCATACCTAGAGAAACATGATGTCTATTATTGTAAGTGAATTCAACCAAATATAGGTAGTCTTCCTATTTGGTTGTATGGTCCATACAATACATGCATAACATATATTCAAGGATTTAATTGACTCTTTCAATATAGTCATCTATTTTTGGATGGTATGCAGAACTAACATTAAGTTTTGTACCCAAGGCTCGATGCAATGCTTGCTAAAATTCTAATGTAAACCGAGAATATCTATTTGAGATAATGACACCTAGAAATACATGCAAATAGATTATTTCCTTGGTAAACTTATTTGCAATAATAGGTGCATCATCCTATATATTATCAGGTATGAAATGTGCAACTTTAGTCAATTTATCTACCACAACAAGTATAACATCATGTCAAAATCTAGTTTTGGGTAAACCAACCACAAAATCCATGGATATGACTTACCACTTTTGGGTGGGAATATCATGTGGGTACAACCATCCTATTGTATGAAAATGTTTAGATTTTATTTTTTAGTATTCTAGATACCTAGCCACAAAATTATTGATATCCCTTTTCATTCTTAGCCAAAAGAATATTTTCCTTAAATTTTATTGTATTTTTTCCCCACTTGGGTGTGCGGAGTAAGGAGTATAATGTACCTATTTTAGGATATCATTCCTCAAATTGCTTGTATATAGAATAACCAATCTATTTTTGTAGTACAACATATCATTCCTGATTACAAAATCTATCCTTTTTAGGTTTAAAATCATCCTGTGCTCAAAACTTACCATAGTTGTCATATTTATATTGACACATTTTTACTTGTTCAATTATATCATAATGGCATTGAGACATAGTAGTTATGTTATCTCTCTTGCTCAAGGTATATTCTATCTTGCTTTCCTTACCTTTAATATATTCAATGTTAAATTCATATTCTACAAAGAATTCCATTCATTGGCATTGCCTTGCATTCAAAAAAAGCTATGTAAAGATGTACCTTAGACTTTGGTGATCAATTTTTATTTCAAAGGCCTTCCCTAGTAAGTAATACCTTCAAAATCTGACTGCATGTACAATTAATATCAATTATAAGTCATGTGTAGCATAATTCACTTCATGCATTTTAAAATTTCATGATTCATAAGCGATGACTACTTCATCTTTTGTTAGGAATCCTCCTAAACCTTTAATAGAAGCATTAGTACAAACATTAAATTTTCTTGAAGGATCAAGTATCTTGAGAATCAAAGTAGTCAATTTATCCTTCAAAGTATTGAAGACTTCCTCACACTAATTTGTCCATTTCAATACCTTCCCTTTTCTTTGGAGGTTTGTAATAGGGTGGGCAAGTTTTGAAAAATTCCTTACAAAATGCTTGTAGTAACCCATCATTCCCATAGAATTACGTACTTCAGCTTCGTTGGTGGGTGTAGGCCAATTTAATATAACTTCATTTTTCTTAGAATTAGTGATTCCATCAGCAAAGATCACATGCCCCAAATATTGCACTTGAGGAGTATAAAACTCACATTTTGATAACTTTTCATACAACTGATTTTTCTTGAGTACCTCAAGTACAATATTCATATGTTGATCATGTTCTTCCTTAGTTCAGGAGTAAATTAATATATCATCAAGAAATATAAGTACAACATGGTCTAGTTGTTCTCAAAAAATACTATTCATGAGGTTCATGAAGGTAGGTGGGGTATTTATTAGTCCAAAATATAGGATTGTGAATTTATAATGTCCATAAATTGTTCTAAATGTAGTCTTATGAGTGTCTTCCTCATGAATCTTAAACTGATGATAACCTGATCTAAGATCAATCTTTGAGAAAATGGTCACTCCCTTTAACTAATCAAATAGATCATCAATTCTAGGTAAGGAATATCTATTTTTTATAGTGATATTATTGAGCATTCGATAATCAATACATAACCTTAAGGAGCCATCCTTATTTTTTACAAAACGAATAGGGGCACCCCGTGGTGATACAATGGGTTTAATTAGTCACTTATATAACAAGTCTTGAATTTGTGTTTTTAGCTCTTGCAACTCAATAGGATTCATCTGATAAGGTGATCTGGTGATTGGTGTAGCCTCAGGTAAACGTTCTATAGGGAAATCAAATTTCTTGTTGAGGTAGAAGATCCAAAAAAAGTTTAGGGAATACATCCCTAAATTTATTTAGTATGAGGTATTTCTAAAAACTAATTGAGTTCACTTTAGTCTCTTCTTTTTTATTCAAGTTGACCACATATATCATTCTAACCCTTTGAATTGCCTTCCTAACTTGCAAGGCAAACAACAAATGTGGTCTAAAAGAGTTGTAATCACAATAGAACTTAATTCACTGATTAAACTCAATGAATTCTAACCACATTTCTTAAAAGTTAAGAAAGGCTTTATGATCTCATAGTTAATCCATACCAAGCATGATGTCAAAGGTGTGCAAGGGAGCTACATATAGGTAGCAATTGGTTTTTACTTGAGGTAAGGGAATGTGGGGCTCAAATAGATACTAATTGACTTAATAGATTTATCCTGATCCATATTTTACTTTCCAAACTTTTGCAAAAAATCTAGGCCTTTTTGATATATCCCTAATTATACTAATAGAAATAAAGTTATTTGTTGCACCACTATCAATTAAAATGCACACATCTTTTTCAAATAATTTATCATTAAAAATACAAGGTGTAGCCTATCCATCATGAGTAGGATTACTTGTTGCAACATAGATGTGATGGGTTTGTTATTCAAGTACATTTTTATGATCTACCTTTTGAGGAAATTTATTTGCAAAATGGAGGATGCCACAAACATAGCATCCTACTGGTGGAGACCTATTATCCCTTTTACCATCCTCAATCCTATTCTAAGATGTTGTTGCTTTGGCTATTTCCTAAAATGAGGATCTTTGATCATTTTTGCCTGAGTAACTTTTTCTATCCCTTCTATCTGTATTGTTATGGAATTTATTCCTATTCCTACTTTTAGGTTTAGATGTATCCCCTTATTTGATATTTTTATTGTGTTCTTTGTCCCATTTCATAAACCCTACACTTTTTCATTTTTTTGAGTTCATATTTCTCCCTTTTAGACATATTTTGATAGTTAAACTATACCTTCTTAATTTTTGATTAATTTTCTCTTTATGTGCCAAATCATAGGTTTTTTGTAGATCCTCAAGATTAAGCAAATTTATTATAGTCCTGATTCTTGGATGAACCCCTAAAATAAACTTTTACACTTTTATTTATTCATTATTTTTGTACTCTAGAACATTTTTTTAGGAGTTTCACAAAATTTTGGTAATATTTTCTGATACTGTATTGTTGAATATTTGGTGTATTCTATAATTTTTTCTATGTAAAATTGCTTAGTTAAATTTCTTTTCTTAAATTCTTCCACAAAATCTTCCCATTTAAGATTTGTAGCTTGAATTTTCTTTCCTTCCTTAAATGTGTTCCACCACTCTAAGGTTGCATCCACTAGGTGGAGGGTAGCCCATGCAGTTTGGGATTCATATGATAGGGTTTTCATTGAAAAATATGTTTCTATTTCACTCAACCAATTTTTTATAGCATCACCTTCTTCTTTACCATAAAATTTTGAAACCTTTATATTTTTCATTTCTTTTTCTAACTCAGTACCTACCTGAGTTCTACTAGTTTCCCTAGTCCTATTAGGTGCTTCTTCCTACTTAATAATAGGTTACTTACTAGATTATCAAAACCGATATGACCGAGTCTCTTGTGCCACAACCAATTTTCTTCTTCCTGTCCAATAAAACAAGCTCCTTCTGAATTCTCTGAGAGCGTGTATAGGTTTCCAGATGTCCTTGATCTAGTTGCTATCAATTTTCCACTGTTTGTTTTTCTAAATTCACAACCCTGCTTCTTAAAAACTACTTCATGACATTTATCACAAATCTGACTTACGCTCAACAAGTTATGTTTCAAACCATCCACAAACAAGACTTCTTCTGACTTATTTTTTCCAAAGGTGGAAATTATGGGAATGAATGCATAGAGGATAGGGGACGAAGCATTAAAGGAAAGAAGCTCGAGGATATGGATGTTTCAAGAAGAATGACATACGAGACACCTAGACAATGAGGCATGTAAGGAGGAAGGAAAGGAAAAAGAGGACAAAGAATGGGAGAGGAAGTAATGGAGCATCAAGGAGATGCAGACCAAGAACAGGGAGAAATAGAAGAACACGCTAGAAGAGAGGAGGAGAGGCAACCAGACATTTCCATATTTCCATACCTGTAGAAGTTTTAAGGTTGGGTTGCTTTAAAATTTGAATCTTGTTTTGCGTTAGTATGGTGAGAAAACTTGGTTATGCTCCCCTAGTTTTATTTCCTCTATAGCATGAAATTCCATGCGAAATATTGGAAGCACCTATGTCCAAGTTTATGGTGAGTGCTGTGCTTTAGGAAGCCAAACTATGTTTTAGAGAAACCACCATATGTTTATGGAGAGTGATGTGCTTTAGGAATTCAGACTATGTTTTATAGAAACCATAATATATTTATGGAGAGCATTGTTCTTTAGGAAGCTAGGTTGTGTCTTAGAGAAACCACCATATGTTTGTGGAGAGCATTGTGCTTTAGTAATCCAGGCTATGTTTTAGAGGAACCACCATACGTTTATGGAGAACGTTGTTATTTAGGAAGTCAAGTTGTGTCTTAGAGAAACCACCATATATTTTTGGAGAGTATTGTCCTTTAGGAAGCCAAGATGTGTTTTAAATAAACCACCATGTGTTAATTGGTGAGCGTTGTGTGCTATGAAACCAGAGTGTGTCTTATTGGTGGGCACTATGCTGGGAAATCTAGTGAGAATTGTGTATGTTCGAAGGCCATGATATGCCGAAGGAAGCACTGTGAGGGTTCGAGGGCACTACGTGTCCTAGAGCTTTGTGGAATTTGAGAACGCCATGCTCCAAGAGTGGGAACTCTGTTATGACAAAGATAAGAGCAGTACCTGGTTCTAGTTGCTTAGATGCTAGGTTTTGCTGTGGTTGTTCAACTTCTGCCTTGGAAGGCATTGGCCTATGGTTGTACACCCTGCCTTAGGAAGGTGCTGTAAAAATTAATTAAATAGAAATGGATCTTTGATTTATATAAAATATAATGAAGGCTTTTAATTAGAAATAACATTTGATTTTTTTAAAATATAATGAAGCCTTTTAATTAGAAAGAATCTTTGATTTATATGAGATTTATTAAAGGCTTTTAATTAGAAAGGAACCTTTTATTTATATAAAATATAATGAAGGCTTTTAATTAGAAAAAACCTTTGACTTATGAGAAATTATTGAAGGCTTTTTAATTAGAAAGGACCCTTTGATTGATATGAAATTATTAATGAATTTTAATTAGAAAGGACCCTTTGATTTTTATGGGATTTATTAAAGGTTTTTAATTTAGAAGGAACCATTTGATTAAAGTTGATTATATTAGGAGTTTTAAATTAAAAAGGATGTGGATTTATTCGTTAAATTGAAGTTATGGGGCTTCAATTTAGGGAATGAATGAATGATTGTTTTAAATATTAAAGGTATGGGAATTTAATGCTTTAAATAATAATTGGTTTATTGGAAATTGTGAATTAAAAGGATGTAGATTTATTATTTGAATTGAAGTTATGGGGCTTTGATTTAGGGAATGAAAATGAAGAGATTGTTTTAAAGGTTAAGGGTATGGGAATTTAATTCTTTAAGACATGAATTAATTTTATTAAAGTTAGACCTTGATCTAAGTAGTACATGATGGATGACTCTCTAAGGGAACTTGAGAGGAGAGAATAAAAGTAAATGTTCTTTTATAATATCCATTATGCATTAGATGGTTAGAAACTTAATTGAATTTTGTATAGTTGTAATTTGGTAAAGTAAATCAGTATATTCATTTAAAGGTATGCCTATATTGAACCATGAGTATCCTGATACCCTACTACCCTCAAAGATCCAATGGGAATAAAGGAGAAACAAGGAGTTCAATGGAAACAGAGTATAGGTAATTGTATATTACATTGATTTACTTATGCTTAAATAGACTATAATTATGGGGAGATATACCCAATGTACTTACTGTAATATTCCTTAAAGTAAGAAGGATTTACCATGCAAATTCTGATGCAATAAATGTTTATTGGTTTAAATAAGGTACTTTTACTTTATTTATGTAGTTTATTATATTTTAGTGTTAAGATTGCTTCATTTTATGGATGCTTGGTGATTGCTTTTTGATGTTGTAGTATTTAGATGTATTATTGTTTGGTTTCTAGATGATAGAAATATAAGTGTAGAGTTCTAGGGTGAACTCAGAGGTGACCTATGGGAATTAAGAACCCCTTTGGGTGAACATAGGTAACCTAAGAGAATTGATAACCCCTTAGGGTGAACATAGGAGATCTAAGGGAATTGAGACACCCTTAGGGAGATAAAGGACTCAGTTGTGAAGAGATTACATTTGATTTAATATAGCTCGTCATGGAGATGAGATAGATAGTTTAACTTGCAATACACATAGCATACCTACACATAATGATTTGTGTATGGTATAGAGATGCGTGTATACCTTAGATGGACTAAGGGTGATAGGTCTAGCTCATCAAGAATGATGGGACATATGGGCTTATCTATAGTGACACATGATATGCCTACACTAACAGACTTGTGATAGGGTACTTTGTGATATTTAACTTCCAAGAAAAATTAGGGGTTTAAAAATTTAGGTAAATGCTAGTTGGGTTAGGGGTCCATGAAGGGTTCATGTATCCCTCTCCTTAGTAAAAAAAACTCTTTCTATTTTTATATTTTTTTGTTTGTGTATTTTTGGGTCATTATATTTGGTATCAAAGCTCTAGGTATAAGGATATAGAGCTTCTGTGTGTGCTCAAAGTGAATTAAATGTATCCAATGAAGGTTTTCTTAAGAAAAGGGCTAAAGCTGGGCTGATCTAGTATGCCCTATTTTATAGAATTTTACGGGCATAAACCCCAAGGTAGAATGGATGTTAGGATGCCTTAGTAGGGAATTCAGTATCAATGACACATCCTAGTATGGGATATTACCCTAGTTAGATTTTTAATGCATATATCAAGAGAACTATGTATTATGGCTTGATTAGAGATACAACTTAATATGAAACTATAATCTAATCTTCTTTCTTGGATGGAATCAGTTTAAGATGCCACCTAAGACAAGAAGAGGGAGGTATAAACCTAGAAAAACTTGAAAAAGTAATGTCAACAAACAGTAAAAGGGAGGTATAAACCAAGATGGGGAACCAACAAACCCCAATAAGGAGGTATAAGACCTCACCGCTACAATTGTTGCTATGCAAGATCAGATAAGAAAGTTTCTAGAAACAACTGCAAATTAGAATTTCCAAGTTTGAGGCTTATATATTGGTCTAGATAGTGGATTAACTACAGAACAAGTGCAATCTCGAGCCTTAGAAGAAAAGTAAATAGCTAGGGACATGAAAAAAATTAGTATCTCCAATTTTTATGGATAGGGCAATGGGGATGCAGTAGAAGCATGGCTAAGAGAAGTAGAGGTTCACTTTACAGTAAAAGGCTACTCATCAAGAACCTGAACACTTTGGGCTACAATTAACCTAGAAGAGGCTACTCTAGAGTGGTGGGAAACCTACTATGAGGAAAATAAGATCGAACCCATTGATACTCCATGGGAAGAATTTATAAACATCTTTAAGAAGATATTCCTAACAGAGCATTTCTATACCTTAAAGTTTGAAGAATTTGCTAGTATGAGGCAAGGAACTAATATAGTAGAGGTGTACTATAAGAAGTTGGTAAGACTATTCAAATATGTACCTATTTATAATGAGAAAATGTGGGTTCACAAGTTCACTCTTGGATTGGAATCTAGGTTAAAGAATGATGTAGACATGCAGGAGCCTAAATAACTATAAAAGGCATATGACCTAGAAAATAAAATAGAGTCACACTTTTGTTATTAATATGAACCGAGCAAGCTCAGTAAGAGCTAAATAAGAGGAATAACAATGGGTTTGTAAAATGGGAGGTTGAGAAAGAGTGAAAGGCTAAGAATCCCCAAAAATCCTAATAAGAAACCTTTTGGGAATTAGAAGAAGTTCAAGAACTTTTGTAAGAAGGATAACAAGCCCAATAACACAAAACCTCAACCAAAGAAGTAGCAAGCTCCAATTCTAGCAGTTAAGAGTGGGAATGAGAAACCTAAAAAATAGTAAGGACCCAAGGAAGGGTGCTACAATTATTGAGGACCTCATTACTATAATTAGTGTCCATATCGAGCAGGTACTAGCACATCTAATGCAAAAGGGAAGGAAATGAAACATTGAATCTATGTCATAACTAGGAAGAAGAAGCTAGAGGGACAAGCCACCCCATTAATTATGAAAGTTACAATTTTCAATAAGCAAGTAAACATTTTGATAGATAGTGGAGACACTAAAAGTTTTATTTTGTCTAGTCTAGCAGGGATTGTATCAAAAATACCTTGATATTTTGCTCAAGGGTGGAAGGTTCAGTTAGTTCTAGGAAGACCTACTTGGTGAACCAGTGTTATCCTATGGTATAAGTTGATCTATCAAAAAGGACTACAAAATATTATTTATATGTAGCTCCATTACATGCCTTTGATGTGTTTCTAGGGATGGATTGGCTACAGGATCGTAAAGCCTTAGTCAATTTCCAAGACCTATGGATTGGGTATTCAAAGGAAGGTGGAAAGAGACTAAGAATTCATAGCAGACAAGGGGTTTTTGAACCTCAGATGTTGTCTGCTATGCAATTGAAAAAGGTCTTAAAGAGAGGAGTAATAGTGTATGTGATAGAACTTAATGAAATGGAGGACTATGAGAAAGGAGAAATACTAATACAACATCCAATTTTATAGGATTTTCAGGATGTATTTCTAGAAGACCTACCTGGACTACCTCATGTACGACAATTTGACTGCACAATTGAACTTATTATGGGAGTAAAACCTATTCATCCTACTGAAATTCAAGAACTAAAGGTTCAATTGCAAGGATTATTGGAGAAGGAGTTGATAAAACCAAGTGTGTCATCGTGGGGCGCACCCATTTTTTGGTGAAAAAGAAGAATGGTTCACTAAGATTGTGTATTTATTATAGGATTCTAAATAAGGCTACAATAAAGAATCAATATCATTTACCTAGGATTGAAGATTTATTTGATCAACTAAAGGATTCCAATGTGTTTACTAAGATCGATCTGAGGTCAAGGTATCACCAGTTAAGGATTCATGGGGAAGAAACTCACAAAATAGCATTTAAGACTAGGTATGAGCATTACGAGTTTACAATTCTACCCTTCAGACTGAATAATGCCCCAACTACTTTCATGAACTTAATTAATAGTGTGCTCTGAGGACACGGACCAATTTTTCCTAGTAGTCCTAGATGATATCCTTATATACTCTCGATATAAATATGAACATGATAAACATATTAATATCATGTTAGAATTGTTAAGGAAGAATCAAATTTATGGAAATCTGACTAAGAGTGAATTCTATGTTCCAGAGGTACAATATCTTGGACATGTTATATCAGCAAAGAGGGTTGCTTTAGATCTAGAAAAGATATAGACTATTTTGAATTGGCCACCCCCTACTAATGTGACTGAAGTGCAAAGTTTCATGGGGTTAACGGGCTATTATAGATGTTATATAAAGGAATACTCCAAGATTTTTGGACCCATAACAAACCTTCATAATAAGGGGAAAGAATTCAAGTGGTCAGAGAAGTGTGAGACTGTCTTTGAACTACTAAAGCATAAGCTTACTACTGCATCGATACTAAAGGTTCCCGATCCTGAAGGGGACTTTTCAGCGTGCACTAATGCATCAATAGACGATTTGGATGGGGTACTCTCACAAGAGGAGTTAGTAGTGCATATTATTCAAGGAAGCTCAAAAAGTATGAATTTTATTATGCTATACATGATTTAGAGCTAGTTGTAGTAGTGCATGCTTTAAATTTTTGGCACCACTACTTGATGGGAAGGCCATTTTAATTAAAGATAGACCATCAGAGTATGTGGTATATATTCACCCAAAAAATACTCAATGTGAGACAAAGAATATGGGTGGAATTTCTCGCTGAGTATGATTTTGATATTGAGTACATAAAAGGAAAAGAGAATAAAGTAATTGATGCTTTGAATAGAAGGAATTATATAGTAGATATAGCTAGAATTCACATGGACCTTATGGATCGAATGAGATAGGAGCAACCTCAAGATGAGTATTGCCAAGGAATTCAAGTCAATATGGATAGAGATCATGAATTAAATAAGGAATTTAGTGTGAAAGATGACCTTATGTGTTATAAGGGAAGGGTCATCATACCAAATATGGGTGATTTGAGGATATTGATAATGCAAGAAGCTCATAGATATTATTATTTTTCTCATCTGAGAGGAGCCAAAATGAGAGAAAACATGAAAAGAGCCTACTTTTGGGTAAGTATGAAGAAGGACATCACAAATTTTGTTGCTCAATGCCTTGAATTAAAAAAATTTAAGGTAAAAAACTAGCATCCTGTAGGAAAACTACCTATGCAAAAATGGTAGGTTATATCTATGGGTTTTATCGTGGGTTTACCTAAGACTCGGTACCAACATGATGCCATCTTTGTAGTGGTAAATAAATTGACTAAGGTTACCCACTTCATACTAGGAAATACCAAGGATGATGCTCAGGTAGTGGCTAGTAGATTCATCAAAGAGGTATTTTGATTGCATGAATTTCTTGAGGTAATTATCTCAGATAGAGACTTCGAATTCACTTCTAAATTTAGGAAATCCCTTCATAGTGCAGTTGGTACGAAACTGAATATGAGTTCAACATACCACCCTAAAATCGATGGTCAAACGGAGTAGGTAAACCAAGTTCTGGAAGACATGAGCTACATGTAATGTATGGATCACAAATCTCAATGGGAATATTTTCTACCTTTGGTATATTTTACCTACAATAATGTACATCACTCCTCACTAGGAATGGTACCTTTTGATACCTTGTATGGGCAAAAGTGTAGAACACCATTGTATTGGGATAACCTAGAGGATCAAGTTGTGATTGGGCCAAAAATGGTCAGGGTAATGGAATATCAACTAAAAGAAATTAGGTAAAGGCTTAAAGAAGTTATGGATAAGTAGAAGAGTTATGCAAATCTAAAAAGACTCGAAGAGATTATTCTATCAAAGATAAGGTGTTATTAAGGGTTAATCCAAAGAAAAGTGCTATCAAATCCACAAAGTTGGATCCATGTTTTATGGGGCCCTTTGAGATAATGGAAAATATCAGTCTGATTACATACCGACTTACATTACCACCTAATCTATCCAAAATCCATGACACCTTCCACATATCCTTGCTTAGGAAATATGTTGTTTATCCTGAACATGTGTGGGATGTTTCTAAATTACAGATGGCAAATTCGGAGGCCATTGAAGTACTATCGATGAAGATTCTTGAGTTTCATTGTAAATCTCTACAAAATTAGACTCTCGAATAGTGTAAGATCTAGTGGGACCAGTTCTTTGAGAAGAAAGCTGCTTGGGAGAAAGTGGAGGTTATGCAAAAAAAATTTCTCTTTTTGTTTGAAGCTATATGATTTAATAATTTTACTTTATGTTAAAAAAATAAAAATAAAACTAGAAACACCGAGATCGATGTTTAATTCTAGTGGGGGAGGATGTCATGACCCTCCCTAGCTGAGTTTATGGCACAAAGAAAATAATGTATTAACCTATGATGTGGTAATACCTATTTTGAACAATTGAACCAACTATATGATGTTTAGTTTATTTATAAGGGCATGTTATCACTAACATATTTCCAAGTGTGCAGGATTAGGTACACTCGTAGGTGGAACAGGTAGAATCACCCACTAGGAATGAGGGTACCAAAGATTAGGGTAAATGATGATTAAGGTACTCGGAGGTAACATGGATAGATACCTTCATATAGGCATGCATTGATGGAAGGGATAATCATCAATGACTGATCACCTTGAGCTTTAGTTGATAGCCTAGTAGCTATCATAAAATATTTGGCTAAGATAGGTGATTGGGTTGATGGAAAGACTCCCTCTTTGTTATTTTATAAATTTATTTGCTCTCTACTACATCATGGCTTGAGTAGCTTAATGTTGGGTTTTCTATAGGAGAACAATTGTAAAATTTGTGTGGATGCATAAAGTAAACTGTCATGTTGAAGTGAAAGTAGAGTATGATTCTTATGAAGGAAAGCAAATTAAATTTATATGCCGAATAAATATTCCTTTAAATTAATTAATGAGGTTTTAATGAAATAATGTTTTACTTTGGAGCTCATTGATAAACTTCATTGCAATTTACAAATGAGATTTATTTTGAATTAATTAAAGGTGTTCATTTTAATGAAAATAGAAAAATTTATTAAAATACTGTAATTAATTGAAATAAATAAAAGAAAATCCATTTATAAAGAAATAGATATATTTATTTTATTTAAAAAAAATAATGATATTGTTTAAAATAATAAATATATCTAAGAGCTGATAAATATCACGGGAATGATATTTTATTTAAAGTGTACCCTCCTCATTTAAAAAATGTAATTATTCTCTTTTCCTATATAGTGAAACCTATGAAAATAGCCTATGAGGCTACTAATTTCCAAAGGTGGAAATTATGGGAAGGAACGCATAGAGGATAGGGGATGGAGCATTGAAGGAAAGAAGCTCGAGGCTAGAGAGGTTTTGAGAAGAACGACGGATGGGCCACCTAGGAAAGGATGCGCGTATGGAGGAAGGAATAGAAAAAGAGGATAGAGAATGGGAGAGGAAGGAAGGGAGAACCAAGGAGACGCAGACCAAGGACCGAAAGAAACATAATAACACACCATAAGCGAGGAGGAGAGGCAACCAGAAATTACCAAATTTTCATCCCTGCAAAATTTTTAAGGTTGGGTTGCTTTAAAATTTGAATCTAGTTTTTATTTGTGTTGGTATGGTGATAAAACCTGGTTATGCTCCCCTAGTTTTATTTCCTCTGTAGCGTGAAAGTCCATGGGATATATTAGAAGCACCTATGTCTAAGTTTATGGTGAGCACTGTGCTTTAGGAAGCCAGAATATGTTTTAGAGAAACCACCATATGTTTATGGAGAGCACTATGCTTTAGGAATCTAGGATGTGTTTTAGAGAAACCACCATATGTTTATGGAGAGTGTTGTGCTTTAGGAAGCTAGGCTATGTCTTAGAGAAACCACCATATGTTTTTGTAGAGCGCTATGCTTTAGGAAGCTAGGATATATTTTAGAGAAACCACCATATGTTTATGGAGAGTGTTGTGCTTTAGGAAGCCAAGTTGTGTCTTAGAGAAACCACCATATGTTTATGGAGAGCGTTGTGCTTTAGGAAGCCATGATGTGTTTTAAATAAGCCACCGTGTGTTAATTGGTGAGTGATGTGCGCTATAAAACAAAAATGTGTCTTATTTGTGAGTGCTGTGCTTGGGAAGCTAGTGAGCGTTAATGGTGAGCGTTGTGCATGTTTGAAAGCCATGATATACTGAAGGTAGTGTTGTGAGGGTTTGAGGGCACTACATGTCCAAGGGCATTGTGGGAGTTGAGAGCATTGAGTAATTGAGAGCATTGCACTCTAAGAGTGGGAACTTTGTTATGATAGAGGTAAGAGCAGTACCTGGTTCTAGTTGCTTAGATGTCAGATATTGTTGTGGTTGTTCAGTATCTACCTTGGAAGGCATTGGCCTCTAGTTGTAGACCCTACCTTAGGAAGGTGTTGTAAAACATAATTAAATAGAAAGATACCTTTGATTTATATAAAATATAATGAAGGCTTTTAATTAGAAATAACCTTTGATTTATTTAAAATATAATGAAGGCTTTTAATTAGAAAGAACCTTTGATTTGTATGAGATATATTTAAGGATTTTAATTAGAAAGGAACCTTTGATTTATATAAAATTATTGAAGGCTTTTAATTAGAAAGAACCTTTGATTTGTTTAAAATATAATTAAGGGTTTTAATTATAAAGAACCTTTTATTTATATGAGATTTATTTAAGGCTTTTAATTAGAAAGGGACCTTTGATTCATAGAAAATATAATGAAGTCTTTTAATTAGAAAGAACCTTTGACTTATGTAAAATTATTTAAGGATTTTTAATTAGAAAGGAACCTTTGATTTATTTGAAATTATTGAAGGATTTTAATTGGAAAGGACCCTTTGATTTTATTGGAATTTATCAAAAGTTTTTAATTGAGAAGGAACCTTTTGATTAAAGTTTATTATCTTATGAGTTTTCAATTAAAAAGGATGTGGATTTATTCGTTAAATTGAAGTTATAGGGCTTCAATTTAGGGAATGAATGAATGATTGTTTTAAAGATTAAAGGTATGGGACTTTAATGATTTAAACAATAATTGGTTAATTGGAAATTTTTAATTATAAAGGATGTATATTTATTCTTGAATTGAAGTTATGGGGCTTTGATTTAGGGAATGAAAATGAAAGAGATTGTTTTAAAGGTTAAGGGTATGGGAATTTAATTATTTAAGACAATAATAAATTTGATTAAATTTAGACCTTGATCTAAGTAGTACATAATGGATGAATCTCTAAGGGAACTTGAGAGGGGAAAATAAAAGTAAAGGCTCTTTTATAATATCGATTATGCATTAGATGGTTAGAAACTTAATTGAATTTTGTATACTTGCAATTTGGTAAAGTAAATGAGTAGATGCATTTAAAGGCATGCCTATCTTGAACCATGAGTATATTGATGCCCTACTACCCTCAAATATCCAATGGTAAGCAAGGATAAGCAAGGAGTTCAATGGAAGTATAGTATAGGTAATTGTATCTTACATTGATTTACTTATGCTCAAATAGACTACAATTGTGGGGAGATATCCCCAATGGAGTTACTATAATGGTCCTTAAAGTAAGAAGTATTTACCATGCAAATTCTGATGTCGTAATAATTTATTGGTTTAAAGAAGGTACTTTTACTTTATTTATGTAGTTGATTCTCTTTTAGTGTTAAGCTTGCTTTATTTTTTTGATGGTTGGTGATTGCTTTGTAATGTTGTGGTATTTAGATGTATCATTGTTTGGTTGCTTGATGATAGAAATATAAGTGTAGAGTTCTAGGGTGAACTCAGAGGTGACCTAAGGGAATTAAGAACCCCTTAAAGTGAACATAGGTAACCTAAGGGAATTGAAAACCCCTTAGGGTGAACATAGGAGACCAAAGGAAATTGATACCCCCTTAGGGAGATAAAGGACTAAGTTGTGAAGATATTACATCTGAGTTAAGATAACTCATTGTGGAGATGAGATAAATAGCTTAACTCACAATAATCATATCATACTTACACATAATGATTTGTGTATGGTATGGAGATGTGTGTATACCTTTTATGGACTAAGGGTGAAAGGTCTAGCTCATCAAGAATGATGGGACAGATGGAATTATCTGTAGTGACACATGATACTTCTACACAGACGAACTTGTGATAGTTTACTTCGTGAGATGTAACTTATAAGAAAACTTAGGGGATTGAAACTTTAGGTAAATTCTAGTTGGGTTAGGGGTCCATGAAAGGTTCATGTATCCCTCTACTTAGTAAAAAAAAACTCTTTCTATTTTTGTATTTTTTTGTTTGTGTATTTTTGGGTTGTTACACTCTAGCAAAAAAATTACTTCAATGATAAATGAGTAACTAATAACCTTCTCTTATACAGAGGATTTAAGACATTGCATTGCTTTCATCATGGTCAAATGTACTTTTTGTGGTAGAACAAACTACTCTTGTCCTAGTGAAATATTTTATTGTATACAAAGTGAAAGACATTATCATAAACTAATATTCCTATTATTTTTCTTAATTCCTCTTAACTTTACTTGAGACATCATTTTGGACTCATTATTGTAAACAAATGTTCCTATGATAAAATTTCTTTTCCCATTTACTATATATATATATATATATATATATATATATATATATATATATAAGTTAATGTTTTTAATGATTATATAGTTGATGGTTTTATTTTTTATTTGTTTTTCCAAATGTTACCATGATAATTTATCCTTTTGAATTATATGGATAAGTCCCATGCGAGGGAAATCTATAACACTTTTTTATTGAATTTTAATATTAATAAAAATATTTATACTTATGGAAGGGGATAGAAAGGTGAGGGAATTTTTTTGAATGCCTACCAAGAATAAGCAAAAGGGTCTAAGTTAGAAAGAAAATTTTTAGAGATCACTTTATTTTCCATTAAACATGAAGATGATGATAATGCTAAAGTTATTTTTAGAGATAAAAAGGGTTGTATTTGGTTCCTCCATCTTTGAAAAATCAAAACTCCCTCCTTTAAAGTTTGAAATTTTATAAGCAAATTCGATTTTTATCTCAATTGAGTTGCTTTAGCTATATATCTTCATATTTTTTAATAAAAATTCTAAATTTTTTATTTTCATTTTTTATATATTATTCAATTTTGCTTATAAATACAAATACAAAATACTCCAAAATTCAACATATTTCTTAAGGGCCTTCACAATACAGAATCCACCTCTATAATTTAGTTAAATGATATTTCAAGAACTTTGGATTATAATAGTCCTCCTTACTAGGATGACAAATATTTCTCGGTGAAAAAAGTCCAACCTCCCTTAGCTTGATGTCATTTTCCCTATCCCATGCAACATATTGTGGAGAAACATCACCTACAATTAATTGAGAAATAGAAAAACAATTTCTCATGGTTTCTCCATAATGTGAGCTCACTTTCATTATGATACTGATCTCATTTCCTACTTCTTTCACAAAGGGGAAATAAGGTATCTACTTGAAAATGGATGAAGAAGTGTGAGGTTTCCTTTGCAACTCCTAAGAATAAGATTACTACATCACCAATTCTAAAAATACTTGATTTTTTTCTGGAAATTTTACAATATGCACACATATTTCTATATAAGGGTTGAGAGGAGTTTTATCACAAAATTAAGCTATGATAGCCTATGAATATATAAAACTTAATAATCATGAGTTGAACTATGCTACACATGATCTAGACTTGGTAAAATGTGTCCATGCTCTTAATATATGGAGACATTACATATTGTAAAAGCCTTTTGAACTAAGATCAAATCACCAAAGCTCTTAGGTAAGTTTTTACCAGCCAACATTGAATGCAAGTCAAATACGGTTGATATAATTTTTAGTTGAGTAGGAATTTAGTAGAGAATATATCAAAAATAAAATAAAATAAGGTGTCTAACACCTTGAGTGGGAGGATCCATATAATACCTTTAACATAAAGTCATGTTGATTTTATTGAAAAAGTAAAAAAAATGTAGCTACAGGACCCATATTACACCAAAATATAGACTAAAGTAGAGACAAATCCTAAGGAAAGTGGGGATTTTAACATAAAATATGACTTTTGTTCTTCAAATATAGGGTTGTTATACCAAAAATTGAAGATTTAAGGAGAAAGGTTATGCAAGAAACACACTATTCTTCATATTTTTGTCATCTATAAGGTGCCAAGATAAGAGAGTATTTAAAAAGCCTTTTATTGCCTTGAAATGACACAAAATGTTGTTGGCTTCATTGCCAAGTGTTTAACATATTAAAAAGTAAATCCAGTGAAATATTGTATCCACATGATATACCTACTCAAATGTGGTAGGTCATCTCAATGGATTTTACTATGGGACTACCCAAAATATAGATACCAACATGATGAAATCCTTGTAGTGGCTAGTAGGTTTGCCAAGGAAATAATTTGGTTGCATATTTTTCTTAAAGTAATTATTTCACATAGATACTCTAGATTTATATCAAAATTTTCATAAGCTCTTCACTATGCCTTGGGAACCAAGTTGAGTATTAGTTCTACCTACCATCCAAAACTAAATGGACAAATGGAGAGGGTAAACCAAGTCCTCGAATATATGCTCCACATGTATTACATGGATCTAAAGTCTATGTGGGAAGACTACTTGTATTTGGTATAATTTGCATAAAATAATGGAGACCATGCATGCTTGGGAATGGTTCCATTCAAGGCCTTATATAGAATAAGATGCAAAACACCTCTATCTTGATACAATTGCAAATATCATGTAATGATCATATGAAATACTATAAAGGATATGGAGGAACATATCAAGGTAATTTGACAAAGGCTCAAGGAAACATATGATCACCAAAAGAGCTATGTAAAAAAATATATAACCAAGGGAATTATCTCTGGGAGAAAGAGTATTCTTAAAGCTACAACCTAAGAAAAATGTCATCAAGTCAACAAATTTGGATCCCAAATTTGTTGATCTATTAGAAATAATTGATAAGATTAGTCCTAAGTCTATTAGCTCACCTTACTACCCAACCTATCAAAAATCCATGAAAATTTCCACATATATCTACTTAGAAAATATGTTGATGATCCCTCTCATGTCTAAAATGTATCTAATTTACAAATTATAGATCTCACGACTATTGAAGTGCAACCAATCAAGATAGGATTTCATTCCAAAAAGCTAAAAAATCATCCCTTATTTAGTGTAAGGTATACTGGGATCATTTTTTTGATAATTGTGCTACTTGGGATGATGTTGATGTAATGAGAAAAAAATTCTCATTTTTATTTAAATAATATATTTTATTTTCAAAAAATACAATGTACTATGTTTAGTCTTAGGGGGAGTATGTAATGGCCCATTTTGGTAAGACCTCCCTTATTTTTTGATTGATATTTTGATATGTTGATTATTAATGCATGATAAAGCAATTCTCATTTTTCTTTAAATAAAATATTTTGTTTTTAAAAATCATAAAGGACTGTGTTTAGTCCTAGGAAGTGTATGTAATGGTCCTTTTCGAAAGGACCTCCCTTGTTGTTTGATTGATATACTGATATGTTTATTTTGATTGGTAAATAGGGGTTTTGAAAGGAACCCATAACCTTTTACAAAAATATGAGGGTTGGGAGAAGAGTTCCCAACTGAAATATAGCTAAAGAAATAGGCCCTCTATGGGTTGTTGGTGATAAACATATTAAACTAAAAAAGACAAGCCCACACAGGAACAAGAGAGGAAGCCACACAAATTGATAAGAGAAGCCCTCATAGGGGCAGTAGATAAAACCTCATAGTTACACACAAATTTGAAAAGGGTTTTCCCACATAGGAGAAAACATCACAGTTACACAC
This sequence comes from Wollemia nobilis, assembly GCA_028583015.1. Lineage (NCBI taxonomy): Eukaryota > Viridiplantae > Streptophyta > Pinopsida > Araucariales > Araucariaceae > Wollemia > Wollemia nobilis. Next base: position 2,970,001 of record JAQPPZ010000349.1, on the reverse strand, counting down.
AAATTTGAAAAGGGTTTTCCCACATAGGAGAAAACCTCACACTTTTAGAATGCCCGAAGTTTAAAATGAAGTAATAAAGTGTAAGGTCATCCATAAACAAAATAGGACCATCTACAAATGAATCAAAATTATTCACAAAAAAAAAATGGGACCACCCGCAAACCAACACAATACCATAAACAAAAAAACCCAAGGCCATCCACAAAACAACATTAGACCATCCGTAAAAGCCTCATCAAGAAAATAAAAATTTATTTATTTTTAAAAAGGTTTTCCTACCTAGGTAAAAATACACTATTTTGGAAGGTCTAAAATGTAGAATACTCCACAATACCTAATTCCATAAACACTAGCATCGAGTATATCCACAAATATTGTCCATGCAAAGTTGTCCATGCAAGGTCATATGTACGCCTAAAAATTAAATAGCCAAAGGATATCACTACAGGCCATGCTATCTCCCAATGAAGAAAGGTGAAGCACAACCAAAAATAGAACCTGGTAAAGAAGATGCTCCTAAAGCAAGAATAAGATCAGGCATAACACAATGTCACAAAGCCCTCCACTGTAGTGAACAACCAATGCATAGTCCCCCATCAAGACCAAAAAGAGCTATAGGTAAGACCACCCACAAAGAACCTAAAAATATGTAAGAAAGCCCCAACCTTGCCACTAGAGGAAAATCCATGAAACTCTTATACAACACTATGTAGCACATTGTCCCCTCCAAGACCAGAAAAGGAAGATAAGAAAATTGTCAGAGACCCCTAGACATGAATCACAACAACCCCGAACCACAAACCATGTGAAGCACTCAATTGTGAAAAATAAGATTGAGGCCTCCTCCAAAGCCCAAAAAAATAGTGAATGACCATCCTAAAAAGTAGAACGAACAAAACAAATCCATTAGAAACCCTAAACCACTAGCCATGGGAAACTCTCAACTGTGAGCAACAAAATTGAGATCTCTAAAGCCCATAAAATTAGAAAATGATCTTCTCAACAAGAAAAATGACCGAACCAAAACCCACCTGAAGTAATGTGAATTTATATAGAGGAACAAAGAGTTTACCTTGTAGGCAATAAAGTACATGACCCCTTCCCATGGCCAAAGGAAAAATTGTAGGGAGGATATCCACTAGCCCCACTCCCAAATTGAGAAAGAATGGAAACCCCCAAACCATACCAAAAAACTAGGATTTTTCGACCAAGCAACACCACCAAATAAAACTTCCTAGAACACCTCAATATCTACTTGGAAATCCATAGGAAAATAGGAGATCCACCAGAAAATAGGATATTTGCTTGGAAATCCATAGGAAAGTAGGATATTTGCCTAAACATCCATAAGAAGAGCTAAGGAGGGGGAAAGAATTTGAAAAGGTTACCTCCTACCCTCCTACCCAAAGTATGAGGTCTCTTGCTCTCAAAAATCCTTACCTCACTATAGATCCACTAGAAAAACAAGAGATATGCTTAGAAATCCATAGGAAAGCAAGAAATTTGCCTAAAAATCCACAAGAAGAGCTAAGGAGGGAGCAAGAATTTGAAAAGGTGACCTCTCGTCCAGAGTAGGAGGTTTCTTGCTCCTACACTCTATCCGTAAGAATTTTATCGACTTTTAGGTTAGAAAGAAAACTCGAGAGCCACTCTGAGGTGGCCGACAATGTCGTCCCATACGAGTATACCACTATCCAAAGTGAAGTCAAAAAATATTTTTTGTGTTGCCCTTTGCTTCGCAAATGTTCGAACCATGGACATGATATACTAATATGGTGATAATTAATGCATGATTCTATTTTGTTCTATCAAAATGAGTTGATAATTATACTTTATTCTTACTTGAGTTGAATTATGTTATTTGTAAAACATGGTACTACTAATGAATTTTGTGGTTGTAAGACTAGGTCATAGGTGGATTGGTATAGGAAAACCATTGAAGTTAAGAGGTGTGAAATGAGAGATGATGGACTTTTAGATTGACATCCTACAAAGGTAAAACAATCATATATAAAATTTTGCATGTCTATATATGTGATTAAATGCATCATCCAAAAACAAAAGAGCCCTTACCTCTATGTTTAGGGGTTTCTATTGTTGGATGCATCTTAGTTCGAGTGAAGATACATTTTGGAAAGAACCTTGTGTTGCTTAGGCTCATTAGGATGTATTAAGCTCTTAATTTATTATGTTTCAAAATATAGAACTTAATTGTTAATTATTTAAAAAATAAGGTATTAATGATAATGGCATTATTAGTACTTAAAAATAGTAAATACTAATGTCAATAATTAATATTAGCATTAAAGAAAAAAATTGGTAATAGTATTAATTAATTTAATACTATGAAATGAGTAAATACTTTATTTACTAATAATTGAAGCATGAGTATAAGAACTAGCACCACTATCTTATCTTAATAGTTGATCCAGTCGATGATCGGTAACTAGCTACATATGATTCAGATAGAAGTGTTGAACACAACTTCCTCCAAAAATTTTAAAGGAATGGGAATGGTAACGTTATGGTGGGTTATGGTGGTTAGGAGTAATAAAATAGTATTAGTAAATTAATATTAACCTTGTTGTAATAATACTTCATAAAAGGGTATTTTTATTAAGAAAATGAAGGAGGACTTTGGACGAAGCAAAAGGGGATAAGCCTCCCTTTGGTTGGGGTAAAAACAATGTTTAAAGGATACATGATATATCGATTTAAGATGAGGTTATGTAAGCAAGGTATCCCTCTAATGGCCGAGTTAACCCAAGTTTTCTCCTCTCTAACAACCTCATCTTCACATTTTTTTTTTTGAGAGATAACTTGTCAACTTTTCAAATTTGGGGAGGCTTCATCATGACTGATGAGATTTGGGAAATGACTCTTTATAAAGTAGAGGGAGATGGCCTCATGATGAGAGTTATTCATATTTAAATATTAGGAGGAAAGCTTGACACACCTTCGTAAAAGAATGTCGAACATTGTGGAGATAGATGTTTTGAATTTAATATTAATAAGAATTGAATGTATAATGTGTAATGAGTAAAGGGCTTAAGCATAGACTATATAAACAAAATTAGTAATAATATTAATTAATTTAATATTATGAAGTGAGTAAATAATTTAATTACTAATACCTTTCTTAAAAATATTAATAAATTAATATTAACCTTATTAAATTAATACTTTATCAAAGAACATATTTATTAAATAAATATTATTCATATTTTTAAATAATGGAAGCAACATTGTAAAATACTATTAGTCATTAAGGGATATATTTTTTTAATATACTATTGATAGGAATTGAACATTTAGTGTATAATGAGTAGTAAGGTGGAGTGCTCGAGTCAAAGGGGACATGAAGATGATGGGGCATGCAAGCGAGAAAACCAAAAGTTATCTCAAATATTCACATTGCTTTCTTCCGATTTATCTTATTGCATGGGAAATTAGATGCACTCAGATGCACTTATATAGCCTTTAAAGCTAGGATTCAAATAAATCTTCCTTTTACTCTATAATGCTTCGATACTTCGAATGCTCCTTGAGGAACACTCACATATAACTTAGTTGAAATTTCCTATAACATATTAATATCATGTTGGTTTCTTTAATATCTCCATATATTTATGGGAAGAATAAAATTACACAAACATCAATTAGAACTCATAAATCTTTGTGAAGCTTATTAGAAAAAATGCTTAATATAGATTTATGGGAAGAATAAAATTACACAAACATCAATTAGAACTCATAAATATTTTTGAAGCTTATTAGAAAAAATGCTTAATATAGGGTGCACACTTGTTCTATGTCAAATCTATTATTTTAAATCAGAAAACATAATCATGTGTATGAATTTATATATATTTAGAAAATTGAGAAAAGAGAGAGATGGAGTACGAAAAACATGGATTAGAACATATAATCATAATAAGAAGCTACCCTAAAATACTCATTGTTAACATAAAATACTAGAATTTATTCTTAAAGAGAGTTAGTCTCTCTTAAGGAACCGCAAACAAGCTGAGCAAGTTGTAGTTTGATTCCACAAAATATAAAGGGAATGTTCTTTTGGGATGTCATTTGAATTTGTAGTCATAAAGAGATAGACATTTGGGTTGTTCTCAAGGTGGCATCTTCACCCTACATTCTCTTCCTTAAATGTATTGATTTCCAAGCTTTTTTTTTTTTTTGGTGGTGGCCACAAGGGGTAAACAGACTGTGACCACGAGGGAACCATTACATAACATATCCGCAACATGTGAGGCGAGAGATTTGAACCTAGGCCTCTCAGAAACTAGAGAGGTTTAACTACCCACTTGCTCTCCAACTCCTCTACATGGGCGGATAAAGGGCTATGTGACCGAAATCACAAATTTCCAAGCTTTTTTAGTCCACCTCCATGGAAAATAGCCATTATGCATGCTCTCTTGGACACTTGGCAAGAAGGAATTAACAAAATGTTTTACACCATTCTTCCTTGTAGAGAAAGACAAAAATTCTCATGCATAAAATTTAGATGTTAAATCAAATTTAGGCCAAAAAAAAAATGAAATTCCTTAGAATTATAAATTGTGTTCTTTTAATATGCATCAAATATGGTTTCTTTTTCATTGTATTAGTTGCAATAACAATGATAGCAATAAAAACATGCATGTTACCATTATAATTTATCAACCCTTTTAAGATTATAAATTAATCTATTTAAACTATTTAAATTAATTATGAAAACATATATCTATTTATTGATAAAAACATATTTTTAAATATTTTTTTCTCTTTCCTCCAAGGAGGATAATTAGTTTCCAACATTTTATTTAGATTTTAATTTTTTTTTTAAAGTGAAAAACCCCTTGCGGGCCGCCTTGGTCTGAGGGGGTTCTACATAGTCAAAGTCACCTGGGAGTCGCAACCGACACTACCCGCACCAACATTATCAATTGGATTTTGGATACCCAATGTAGCTTTTTTGTAGGGTGGATATTTGAACCCGGGACCTCCCTTGGAGGATTGCCCTCTCCTCTCCAACTCACCTACAACACCTGGGTTCAGAGTTTAATTTAAATAAAAAATAAATTTTAAAATTTAATGAAATACTGATCTTGAGTAGACACAAGTATAGAGTAGCAAAACTATGATCTTGAGAAAGGATGGAAATTAAAATTTTAAATCTTAAATAAATGTGAGACCAAGTAAAGCCTAGCAAATACTATTATCATGGTCTTCAACACATATTTGATTTAAAAAAAAAATAACTTAAAATTTTAAAGGAAATATTTTAAAGAAAATGATTTTGAATGTAAACTCAATATAGAAGATGAAAAGAAAATAAATATTTTGAATGTAAACTCAATATAGAAGATGAAACGAAAATAAATATTTTGAAAAAGATAATGATTTTCAATGTAAAATCAATTGAGAAATATAGAAGATGAAAATAAAACAAAACAATGAAGATGGACAACACTTGAGAAATATAGATTTCTAAAAACATACAATGAAGACAATGAATATGGACAAAACTCTACTCATTGCTAAACAAAAGTGGGTTAAAAGAAAAATATATGGGATTAAAAACCATTAATTTCATAATTAAAGCATAAACCCCATACTAAAACATGTACATAATATTGTTAATTATCAATTTTTATTTTTTTTTGCTAATTATCTAAAGAAATATAATGAATTATAAAAAATATTAATTATTAATTTTATAATTAAAACGTGAATCCCATAGGAAGAATAAAAATAAGAAAAACTATTAATTACATAATTAAAGCAGTAGCCCCATATGAGAAAGGATGGAAATTAAAATTTTAAATCTTAAATAATTGTGAGACCAAGTAAAGCCTAGCAAATACTATTATTATGGTCTTCAACACATATTTGATTTTAAAAAAAAAGAACTTAAAATTTTAAAGGAAATATTTTAAAGAAGATAATGATTTTGAATGTAAACTCAATATAGAAGATGAAAAGAAAATAAATATTTTGAAAAAGATAATGATTTTCAATGTAAAATCAATTGAGAAATATAGAAGATGAAAATAAAACAAAACAATGAAGATGGACAACACTTGAGAAATATAGATTTCTAAAAACATACAATGAAGACAATGAAGATGGACAAAACTCTACTCATTGCTAAACAAAAGTGGGTTAAAAGAATAATATATGGGATTAAAAACCATTAATTTCATAATTAAAGCATAAACCCCATACTAAAACATGTACACAATATTGTTAATTATAATTTTTTTTTTTTTGCTAATTATCTAAAGAAATATAATGAATTATAAAAAATATTAATTATTAATTTTATAATTAAAACGTGAACCCCATAGGAAGAATAAAAATAAAAAAAACTATTAATTACAAAGCAGTAGCCCCATACTGAAACATGTATGAAAGCTGAAATTTTAATAAGACTATTAATTATCTTAAGAAATAGAAAAAATAAAAAAAGAAATTAATTATTAATTTTATAATTACAGCATCGGTCCTCTAGTGTAGTGAAACACGTGTGGAAGGGAAGGAGAAGATAAAGTGTGGAAAGGAAGGAGAAGATAAAATTTTGTTAAGAATATTAATTACCTAAATAAAATATAAAGAAAAAAAGATAACAAGTTAGTCAAAATATAACATTTTTTTTTATAAGACTATTAATTACCTAAAGAAAATAGAAGATAAAATTTCATAATTAAAGCATAAACCCCTTACTAAAACATGTACATAATATTGTTAATTAATTTTTTTTTTTTGCTAATTATCTAAAGAAATATAATAAATTATAAAAAATATTAATTATTAATTTTATAATTAAAACGTGAACCCCATACTGATAGGAAGAATAAAAATAAGAAAAACTATTAATTACATTATTAAAGTAGTAGCCCCATACTGAAACATGTATGAAAAGCTGAAATTTTAATAAGACTATTAATTATCTTAAGAAATAGAAAGAATAAAAAAAGAAACTAATTATTAATTTTATAATTACAGCATCGGTCCTCTAGTGTAGTGAAACACGTGTGGAAGGGAAGGAGAAGATAAAGTGTGGAAAGGAAGGAGAAGATAAAATTTTGATAAGAATATTAATTACCTAAATAAAATATAAAGAAAAAAAGATAACTAGTCAAAATATAACAATTTTTTTTTATAAGACTATTAATTACCTAAAGAAAATAGAAGATAAAATTTCATAATTAAAGCATAAACCCCTTACTAAAACATGTACATAATATTGTTAATTATAATTTTTTTTTGCTAATTATCTAAAGAAATATAATGAATTATAAAAAATATTAATTATTAATTTTATAATTAATACATGAACCCCATATTGATAGGAAAAATAAAAATAAGAAAAACTATTAATTACATTATTAAAGTAGTAGCCCCATACTGAAACATGTATGAAAAGCTGAAATTTTAATAAGACTATTAATTATCTTAAGAAATAGAAAGAATAAAAAAAGAAACTAATTGTTAATTTTATAATTAAAGCATCAGTCCCCTAGTGTAGTGAAACACATATGGAAGGGAAGTAGAAGATAAAGTGTGGAAGGGAAGGAGAAGATAAAATTTTGATAAGAATATTAATTACTTAAATAAAATATAAAGAAACAAAGATAACAAGTTAGCCAAAATATAACAAAATTTTTGATAAGACTATTAATTACCTAAAGAAAATATAAAGAATCAAATATAACAATTACCTAAAGAAAATAGAAGATAAAATATTGATAAGAATATTAATTACCTAAATAAAATATGAAGAATCAAAGATAACAAGTTGGTCAAAATATAACAAATTTTTTTGATAAGACTATTAATTACCTAAAGAAAATACAAAGAATCAAATAATTAATGGCTTCATGACACAAAAATCAAGATGAGCTTGGCTTCTGGAGACCCATGAACAAACTAAAATTTTATAATTCAAGCTACATGACACAAAACTCAGGATGAGTTTGGTTGCCATATCTAGAGCAATGGATAAACTAGAATTTTTAGTAAATGCTTTGGAGAAATTAAATCATTGGATGAAATAGCTTCTTTTGGCTAAATGGACTAATTGGATGAAATAGCTTCTTTTAGCTTCTTTTGGCTAAGTGATAGTATAATAATTTTTTTTGGATGAAATAGCTTCTTTTAGCTTCTTTTGGCTAAGTGATAGTATAATAATTTTTCTGTTTCAATCAAGATAATTTATGGACACTCACCATTGTCATGAAGTGGTAATATAATAATTTTTATGTTTCAATCAAGATAGTATAAAATAATTAATGGACACACCATTGTCATTTTTCTTATACACATTTTAGATAATGGTTTTCTTTTGGTTAAGGGTTAGTATAATAAATTTTATGTTTCAATCAAGATAATATAAAGTAAATTATGGACACTCACCACCTCACTTTTGTTATACACACTTTTGTTATACATATTTTAGATAATGGTTTTATTTTGGTTAAGGGTTAGTATAATAAATTTTATGTTTCAATCAAGATAATATAAAGTAAATTATGGACACTCACCATCTCACTTTTGTTATACAAATTTTACATAGTTCCAAGGTTAAGCAATCAATTCTGGTTTAAAGGTTAAAGCAATGGATTCCTTTGGCCATTTGTTTATGAATGTATAATTAATATATAATTTTGTACCCAAGGCTTGATGCAAGGCTTAAAAAAAGTTTAGGATGAATTTTAAATACCAATATAAAATGATGATTTTAAGGAAACCATGTCATTGAACAATCTCTCTAGCAAATTTGTGAGCAATAGTAGGTGCATCATCATTAATGTTTCTTAAAATAAGATGTGCTACTTTGGTAATTTTTTCAACCACCACCAAAACTACATCATATTTAAATTTAGCCTTTGGTAGACCGATAATAAAATCAATGGTAATAACTTACCATTTTTTTGCAATATTATGAAGGTAATTCTTTCCAACATGATGTAAAGACATCTTGATATCATTTCATTTGTGTCCAATAAAAAGTAATCCTCATATTTTACCACATTTTAGTGGCTTCAAGATGTGTAGAATAAGGAGTGCAATGGGTTTATTTTAAAATAATATTCCTTAATCCACTACTTTAGGAATAACTAGCCTACTCTGAAGACCTTGTCAAGTTCTAGCTCAACCCATGCTTGAAATTTACCACAATAACTATATTCTTGTTGTTGACATTTCAACATAGCATTTATGTGCCTTCTTCAACTCAGTGCATTTACTATCTTATTTTCCATGCCTTTAATATATTTAAATCCAAATTCATACTCAACTAGGAATTACATCCATCAACATTGTCTTGCATTCTCAACTAGGAATTCCATCCATCAACATTGTCTTGCATTTAAAAGAGGTTAGGTGAATATATGCCTTTAATATATTTAAATCCAAATTCATACTTTAGGTGAATATATGACTTTAATATATTTAAATCCAAATTCATACTCAACTAGGAATTCCATCCATCAACATTGTATTGCATTTAAAAAAGAGGTTAAGTGAATATATATCTAATACTTTGATGGTCTAAGGGCTTCCCCAAATAATGCTTCCAAAATTTGAGGCATGAACAACCACCATTAATTCTAAATAATGTGTATCATAACTCAATTCATGTTTTTTTGAGCTTTTTAATTCTAAATAATGTGTATCATAACTCAATTCATGTTTTTTTGAGCTTTTAATATTCATAGGTTATGGTTGCCTTATTCTGAATTAGAACTTCTCCTAACCCCTTAGAAGAAGCATCAGTACAAAATATAAAATTTTTCTTAAAAGATTAGGTATCTTGAGTATTGGAGCAGTTGTAATATGTCGAAAGCTTTTTCACATTCTTTTGTCCATTTGAAATTTTTGCAATTCTTGAGTTCCAAAAAAAATGCCTATAATATGTACTTAAAAAATATTGGTGGGAGCAGACTAGCTAACTATGACTTCAATTCCATCAACAAATATATAACATCCCTAGATATTGTACTCAAGGAGTGTAAAATTCACAAGATATTGTACTCAAGGAGTGTAAAATTCACAAGATATGTACTCAAGGAGTGTAAAATTCACATTTAAATATCTTCCCATAAAGTTGATTTTTTTTAAGAATTTCTAGCACAATTATCATTGGTTTGAAAGTAAACAAAAATGTCATCTAAAAATATAAGCACAAAATGATCCAGATCATTTAGGATCAACAACACAAAATGATCCAAATCATTTAGGATCAACAACAATTCTCCAAATCATTTAGGATCAACAACAATTCCATCACTAGATATAAGATGCCATAGATATTGTACTCAAGGAGTATACATTTAAGATGCCATAGATATTGTACTCAAGGAGTATACATTTAAATAACATCCCATAGAGCTAATTGTTTTTAAGAATTATGCTCCTCAAATGTCATCTAAAACATAAGCACAAAATAATCTAGATCCAATTTTTCTCAAAAATCACTTAAAGATCAACAATAATTTCATCAGTGATGCCTTAGATATTGTACTCAAGGAGTATACATTTAAATAACATCCCATAGAGCTAATTGTTTTGTTTCTTATTATTTCTAAGAAACATGCTACTATTGCTACTATTTGGTTCAAGAGTAAACCAAAGTGTTATCTAACTTATTATCCTTTATACCTTCCAGGACGACTAGACAACTCTAAGACTATACAACCAACTTGCTCAATTCCAAATTCTCCAAAAAAATGGTATAAATAAAAGGTTTTACTAACTATTCAGTGAGTTTTTTTTTTAAATCAATTAAAAATACTCTAAATGCATATTAATATTTTTAATTCATTTTAATAATTTTTTTTAATAAATTTAAAAATAAACATTAAATAAATGTACTTCTCCAACAATCAATATTTAACCCTTGATAAATATTTTATTGTCGGGACTATTTCACTAAAATAACTTCAACTAATAGTTATTTCATTGCAGAGCTTCCATGTATATTTTTAAGTTCTTGTCCTAGAGGTTCCATTTAATTTTTGAACTTTGTGAGTAAGATTATTCTAAGAGTTAGAGTAAGATTATACTGGTCCGTGGATGTAATTTAGAATGTAATTAAAACAATTTTAAAGTTATTTTCACTATAACATGTAATTAAAATTATTTCTAAGGTATTTTTTAGAATAACATATAAAGTATTATAGTAGCATGTAATTAAAATCATTTCAAAGTTATCGTGAGTATTATGGTGAGTAGATGTAAGTTTTGCTAATTAAAATCATTTCAGGTTACGGTGAGTAGGACTCCTATAGTTCGTGGATTCGTGGAGGTAAATGAAAATTATTTTATTAGAATTCATACTGAAAAATGAAATTTAAGTTAACGTCTCTATTTAAACTAATACTTATCTTATTAATAAGAAATTACTCCCTCGAAGGGTTCCGAAATCAAGCTGCGCAGGAGTGGGGCTCCGAAGTCAGGGTTTTTACCCGAAGTTGGACGATGTAAATGGTCAACACCTGACTACGCTGGTCAAAGGCAGCGCAGTCCGACTGTGCTGCGCAGTCGGGCGGGTGGCCAAGACTTAGCCAAATTTTGGCTAAGTTTGTTGCACCGTCAGACTGCACAGTTTGCAGCCTGCACGGTCGGGCTGCACTATGCAGTCGGGCAACAGCCAAACACTTAGCCAAATTTGGCTAAGCTATTTTTGTGCTTTGCTCCTTCAAAGAGCGCACGTAAGCTGGAGCGCTACCGGGCTTCGCAGCACTGTAGGGAGGGAGTGAACGACGAAGTGACCAATGGCAAAGATTGCCCAAATTTGCACCTTTCAGATTTTGAACACTGACGTAAAGGAACTTGAAGATGTTTGTTGCCCATAAGATGCCGGGAGTCGCAGTGTTTAGATGCAGACGAATATTGTTCCTTTAATAGGTTAACAATATGTGTATATATGGAGAGGATAAAAACAAGGACAAAATACAGATGAACCTAAATTGCAGAGGAGACTTAAAACCACAAATATGCAGTTGGATTTAATAAACCCTTGAAACTAACTGAACGCTGACAAACATATATTTATCAAGCACACAAATACATCGAACCTCAACAGAGGATTTTCAATCTTCTACATGTAAAACTATAGGATAACAGATAAACAAAGACTACCGAGACTTTAGCTCGGAGTTCAACCTAATGAGCTTTCTTGCTCACTGAACTGCTTTCATCAACGACTCTGCAAAATGACTGTTGTCTTCTCCTCTTGCACTCTGATGCCCGTCCCTCCAAAAATCTCCTACACCTCGTCACTTTTTTGAAGACTCGAACTGATTTATATAGCCGTGGGGAGAGGAAGATAGGGCTTATCCTCTGACAGGTTCTGACAGACCCTGAACTAGGGTTTCTGACCAATCACAAAACTGGCATTAACTGTGCATACTTGGCAAAGTGCAGTGATAAGATATGTTAGGCATCACATCTGTCAAGAGACACGTACGATGTCACATCTAACAATTTTTTTGGGAAATCCAACTTTGCAAACGTAGTTCGAGGTCGCCCAAGTTTCGAGCACAGTTGGATAAAGTAGTGAAATTAGGGTTAAGTTTTCTAACACCCTCCCTTAAGCTTGATTTCATGAGCACTTTCACTGTAAGATGCTCTTGCAATCTGCTGAAGTCCTCCTCCTTCAAAGGCTTTGTGAAAATGTCTACCAACTGCTCCTTAGATCTGCAAAACTAAGGTTGTATTCCATCGAACTTCACCAGCTCTCTGATGAAGTGATAATGAATGTCGATGTGCTTCATCCGACCATGGAACACTAGATCCTTCAACAGTGTGATGGCTGAATTGTTATCACAAAAAAACTGTTGTCGCATCTTCTAGAGGATAGTTCAGTTCACTTAGAACTCTTTGTAGCCAAACTGCCTAGCATGCGACTGACATGGCGGTGACATATTCTACTTTGGCTGTGGATAATGTGATGATGGGCTACTTATTGGATTCCCATGATACTGCCCCCATTTCAATATGGAAAGCATACTCGGAGGTGCTCTTTCGATCATCGATGCTGCTAGCCTACTCACTATCTGTGTAGCCAAATAATTCCAACTAGTCTTGTTTGGCATAAAATATACCATGGTTTCGCATTTCTTTGACATAATGTAGGACTCTCTTTCCTGCTTGCTAGTGCATTTCCTTCGGAGTCTCCATAAAACGGTTGAATATACTGACTCCAAACATCAGATCTGGCCAAGTTGCAGTAAAGTACATCAAACTGCCAACTAGCCATTTGAACAAAGTTGGATCAATGCTTCTTCTAGAGTCCAACTTGCTCAACTTCAAACCTATGGCAACAGGTGTGATGGTAGGTTTGTTGTCCTCCATATTGAACCGCTTCAAGACATCCTTCACATACTTGCCCTAAGAAATGAAGATGTCATATGTCGATTGGTCAACTTCAATGTCGAGAAAATACTTCATCAGCCCTAAGTCCATCATCTCGAACTCCTTCATGGCTATTCTGAACTGGTAAAACAATTTTGTTATGAGCTCACATGCTTCATTCATCTTCATGTACAGGGTGTGCTCATATGGGTATTTCACAAACCCATTATCATCAATCCAGCTGTACCAAGCCTAGGGCACTTGCTTCAAACCATACAGGGCTTTTTTAGCTTCAAGACTTTGCCCTCCTGGCCTTCAATATTGTAACCTGGTGGTTGGTCTATGTAGACCTCTTCCTCTAGAACTCCATTGAGTAAGGCTAACTTGACATCCATCTGGTACACCTTCCAACCTTGTTGGGATGTCAATGCTAGGATCATCCTAACTATGTCAAGTCAGGCTACAGGCACATATACCTCATGGTAATCAATGTTTGGCTTCTGCTTGTAGCCTTTTGCCACTAGTCTGGCCTTATTCCTATCAACTTCTCCTTGGGGGTTGAATTTCGTCTTATACAACCACTTGACCCCAATGGTCTTCTTTCTTGCTATGAGATATGATAGCTGCCATGTGTCATTATTCTCAATGGCTTCAATATCCTCGTCCATCACTTGCACCCAATTCTGATTTTGACTTGCGTCTTCAAACTCCACTGGATCAACTTCAGTAAAGAATGCGAAGTCAAAATATTCCTCATATTTATGAGTTTGAGTTTCCTTGTACATTTCTTGCAAGCTCCTTGTCTTCACTGGCATCACCAGGTTTTGGATTTTGCTTGCAAGTGGAGGTGATCGAGATGGTGTGGCTATGCTATTGTTGGCACTGCTGCTACTACTGGAGGCTACAAGTGGCTGCACACTGCCATCCTCTAAGTCAACATACTCTACTACTACTGGATTTGATTGGCCAATCTTTGATTTCCAACCATTTCCAATTCCAGGATTCATATTCCAAGAACTTAACATCACAACTAATGATGAGATTTTTCATCACAGGGTTGTACAACCTATATGCCTTTGTCTGTTCAATGTACCCTATGAAGATGCACTTCTCTTTTGGAACATGTGCATAAGCAATGCACCCAAATACACGCAAGTGAGCCACACTTGGCTTCACACCGCTCCAGGCCTCCTAAGGGATTTTATCCTTCATGCTTTTGGTGGGACATCTGTGCAACAAGTAGACTACACAAGTTATGGCCTCTTCCCAGAAATCTTGTGGTAATCCCTTCACCTTCAGCATGTTGCATGCCATCTCCATGATCGTCTGATTCTTCCTCTTAGCTATGTCGTTATGTTGTGGCATGTATCTGGTAGTGGGTTGCATCTAAATTTTGTGTTCCTTCAAAAAAGTTGTGGAATTTGTTGGAGATAACTCCACCATATTTCTTGAGAGTCTTAATCTGGTAGCCACTCTATTTCTCCACCATAGCCTTGAACTCCTTCAATCTGGAAAATTCTTTTGACTTTAGCTTGATGGCATAGACCCATGTATTTCGGTTGAAGTCATCAATGAATGTCAGGAAGTATTTGGTGTCACCATACGTACTGGTCTGCATTGGATCACAAATGTCTAAGTGCACCAACTCCAATGGTTGTGATGCTCTCCAAGACTGTCCAAAAGGGAATGAATCCCTATTGTTTGCCGACTAAGAAGCCTTCGCAAATCTAATTTTTTTGCTCAATAATGGGTAAATCCTTCACCATATATTTATTGTGTAACAGATTCAGGCCACTAAAACTTAGGTGACCAAACCTGAGATGCCACAGACAGGTAGCATCCTTCATAATTGCACGTAGAGACATCAATGATTCATTCTGAATCTATAGAAAAAATATTTTGTTTTTCATCATGGACACCATAGCAATCTACCCATGTGACTTGTCTTTGATGGTGCACACTCCATATTTAAACTGGACTATATGCCCCTTCTGCATGAGCTATCCAATGCTTCATATCGAGTACATAGTAGACGACATAGATATGCTTCCATTCATCGTGCCTAGTGTAGATGAGGATCTTTCCTTTCCCCATCATGAGAATGTTACTATTGTTTTCCATCTTGACCTTAGACTGGACTGTTTCATCTAGTTGTGAGAACATTTCCTTGTTCCCCGTCATGTGGTTGATGCACCCGTTGTCTAGGTACCAGACGTTCTTCTAGCATTCCTCGATATTTCAAGTCAATAACATGTTGCCTCCTACCGCATTTTTGGCTTCATTTGTGTAATGGGCCTACTGCTGATTCTCTTTGGCCATGCACTTTCTATATAGTGAGATGTAATGGCTAAACTTCTTGCAATAATAAAAACATTGGATCTTTGAGATGTCCCTTATTTTGACCAAATCCAGCTTGCTAGTTTTTTGTGTTGCCTCTTCCACCTAGCTGATGGAAGTTATAGTTGGTCTCTCCCTTACTAGGGTTTGACCGTCCTCCTGACTTGTCTTTACCACACCTGTCTCTACCTCTTCCTCCTCAAGAAATGGAGGTACCTTGACTTGTATTTCCCATGCCTGCCTCTACCTCTTCCTCCTTGAGAACTGCAGGCACCTTGGTGGGAGTCTTGTCTGTCGCTGTATCGAAATGAGACCTGAGCCTTGAATGTATACTCTAGAGAGGACTGAGATGAACAACTTAGCCTCTGCTCATGCGTATGCAATGAACCCATGAGCTCATATATTAAGAGGGTTGTCAGATACCTCGACTCTTTGATTGCTATCACAACTGAGTCAAAATTGGTAGGCAGACTTATGAGAATCCTTTCCACAATTCTTTGGCTCTACACGATTTCTCCATTCAATGCATGTGGTTGATGATGTCCATCATTCGGATGAAGAAGTAACTCATGGACTCTGACTCACTCATCTACAAATTTTTGAACTTCCTCTTGAGCATCTGCAGCTTCACCAACTTTACCTTATTGGTGCCCTGGTACGAGCTAGCCAGAATCCCCCATGCCTACTTTGCCTTGGTGACCAATGCAATCCTCGAGAAGATGGTCTCTTCGACCGCTTGCATGATGTAGAATAGGGCCTTCTGGTCCTTCTTCATGTTCTCCTTTAGCAGGTCCTTTTCAGGGTGGCCAGTGCTTGTTAGGGTGGCCAGTGCTGCAGAACTGTCGGTTTTGGGTAGCCATTCTCGACTAACTCCCATAGCTCCTAAGATCCAAACAAGATCTTCATATGAATGCTCTAATAATCATAGTTTTTGTTGTTGAAGCATGAGATCTGCAATTGTAGTGAATGATTATTGTCAGAAGCCATTCTGTTTCAGTCTTCGCATCAAGGACACAAAAGCTCTAATACAAATTTGAAGTTTTTCAATTTAAACCGCCTGCAAAACAAAGGTTCCAAAATAAAACTACACAGAAGTAAGGACCCAAAGTCGGGTTGCACAAGGTTTTTACCCCAAGTCGAGCTGCACGGAAGTGAAGCCCTGAAGTTGGGCTGTGCAGGGTTTTTACCCGAAGTCAGGCTGCGGTCAATGCCCGACTGCGCTGGTCAAAGGCAGCGCAGTCCAACTGTGCTATGCAGTTGGGCAAGTGGCCAAGACTTAGCCAAATTTTGTCTATGTTTTTTGCGCCTGCACAATCAGGTTGTGCTGCATAGTCGGGCAGTAGCCAAACACTATCGTACGTAAGATGGAACGCTATCGGGCTTCACAACGCTGTAGGGAGGGATTAAACGATGAAGTGACCAATGAACTTGAAGATGTTTGTTGCCCATAAGACACCGGGAGTCGTAGTGTTGAATATTTTTCATTTAATAGGTATGAATATTGTCCTTTTAATAGGTTAGCAATATGTATCGAGAGGATAAAAACAAGGACAAAATACAAATGAACCTAAATTGCAGAGGAGACTTAAAACCACAAATATGCCCTTGAAACTATCAAAAAATTGACAAACATATATTTATCAAGCACGCAAATACATCGAAACTCAACAAAGAATTTTCAATCTATTGTGTTGAGAAAGACGTCAGGGAAAGATAAAAGGCAATCCTGGATAGAGCTGATCAAGAAGCCTGCCCCTGAGCATGTTGCATGCATTATCCATCATCCCGATTTTGGCCGGACCATCCGCATTTAGAGTTGACCAAACCTTTTGAAAATGAGCCTGCTCCCTTTCGTCAGTTGAAATCATAAACAAAGACTATTGACCATCCGCCTTTAGAGTTGACCAAAACTTTTGAAAATGAGCCCGCTCCCTTTCGTCAGTTGAAATCATAAACAAAGACTACCGAGACTTCAACTCGAAGTTCAACCTAATGAGCTTTCTTACTCACTGAAATTTCATGAACGACTTTGCAAAATGACTATTATCTGTCAACGGCTCTGCAAAACGACTATTGTATTATCTTCTTGCACTCTTATGCCCGTCCCTCCAAAAATCCCCTACACCTCATCGCTTTTTTGAAAACTTCAGAAGACCCTGAACTAGGTTTTGTGACCAATCGTCAAACTGGCATTAACTGCGCATGCTTGGCGAAGTGCAACGATCAGATCTGACAGGTGTCACATCTGACAAGTGCAGCGATCAGATATGGCAAGTGTCACATCTGACAAGTGCACGAGGACGCCCGACGCCCAACTTAGCAAGCGCAATTTGACGTCACCCAAGTAAGCAGTTGGGTGTAGTGAAATCGGGGTTAATTTTTCTTAAAATTGAACGCGACTTAGGTCACAGGAATAATCATCGACAAATTTACCTTGTAGAAACCTAGGGACGGTAAAGGTAGTTTGCATGGGAAGACGAAAAAGAACACGTAAAAAGGTAGAAAAGAATAAAAACAACACCAAATAGAGTAGAGGGATAAGATGGCGAAGTATAGCTGTGCCACACAGGGCACAGGGTTCTCGAAGAAAGGAGAGAGAATCGTTGTGTACAAATAAAACTCCATGCATGAACTATTCCAAGTAATCATTATCACTAAGATGTGATTGTTCCAAGTAACACTCCATGGATGAACTGTTCCAAGTAATCATTGTCACTAAGATGTGATTGTTCCAAGTAATCATTATCACTAAGATGTGATTGTGATGGATATAAGAAAATCTTGGATATTTCTTTGTATTTGAAACCTGGACCGTAGAATCACATTTTTAAAACTATTCAATTGCAAATGGAGTTCGAAAATTAGTCAAATTCAAATGAACTTTCACCGTGGTTCAAAACTGAAAATTTTATTAGTGAAAATGCCATGGTCCTTTACTCCTTATTGTAGGAAATTTTAATTCTTTTTCTCCTCGCCGCCGAAGAGCGTCACTCGCGCGCAGACTGCCGAAGTCTGTCACTCGCGCGGAGTGCGGACTTCGCTGGGCAGACTGCCGAAGTCTGTCACTCGCGCGCAGTGCGGACTTCGCTCAGGCAGACTGCCGAAGTGCGCACTTCGCGCGAAGTGCGGACTTCGCTCGGGCAGACTGCCGAAGTCTGTCACTCGCGCGGAGTGCGGACTTCGCTGGGCAGACTGCCGAAGTCTGTCACTCGCGCGGAGTGCGGACTTCGCTGGCCCAAGGTGCCGAAGTGCGCACTTCGCGCGAAGTGCGAACTTCGCAGTTTCTGCTGCCGAAGCGCGCTATCACAGCGAAGTCGCACCTTCAACTGCCGAAGCGCGCTGTCGCAGCAAAGATGACGAACTTTGCTCGGCGACCAACAAGGCACGGTGACGACTGACTAACTTCAGACTTGGCCAACTTTGGCCTTCGACTTCTTCGTCTTCCGCGGTTGTCGCTGGGTTTGCCTGGCTTGGCAAGACCCGAATGAGAGGAGAGAAACGCCGGAACAGAGAACAACAAAGTTAACACATAAACTGCTACAAACCCTAAAGATGCCACAGACAAAAGCAAACTTTATTCATATGAACAACTAGGGTTACAGAATTCCTCAACCGAGGAAGTAACAACATCTGCAGGCTACGCTGCAGGATAAACTAAACAGGGGAAATGTCGAGTCTGCAGCTCGGACATTTCTCAGCTGAGCCACACTGCTCACTGAATCGCTCTGCTTTCTTTCTCTGCTCACTTTCACGAACTTCTCTCACACCCGCTCTGCTTCTCTTCTTTTCGCACTCTATTTGTCTGTAGACCCGAACCGTCCTTTTATAGCCGCGGGGAGAGGAGGATAAGGTTTATCCTCTGACAGCTCCGGATAAGGGTTATCCTCGGACCGACCCTCGTCTAGGGTTTCTGACAAACGCCGACTTGGCATTAACTCCTACGGAGATCGGATCTGTCAGGTGTCAAATCTGTCAGAAGATAAGTGCGACGTCATGTCACACTTTTGCCGGGATCCCGGACTGCGGCAGCGCAGTCCGACTTCGCCCATGTCTGGAGCACAGTCCGGTTTCGCCCAAGGTTCGCAGCACAGTTGGGCACAGGCGTGAAATCTGGGTTTATTTTTCTAACACCCTCCTTTAAACCTGATTTCACAAGCACTTTGACTCCAAGCTGCTCTCGCAATCTGCTGAAGTCTTCCTCCTTCAAAGGCTTCGTGAAAATATCTGCCAACTGCTCCTTGGATCTGCAAAACTGCAGATGAATTTCTCCGGACTTCACCAACTCTCTGATGAAGTGATAACGAATATCAATGTGCTTCGTCCGGCCATGGAACACGGGATCCTTTGACAGTGCAATGGCCGAATTGTTATCACAGAAAATTGTTGTCGCGCCTTCCGGAGGATTAAACAGTTCACTCAGAACTCTTCGCAGCCATACTGCCTGGCATGCGGATGTCGTGGCGGCGACATATTCTGCTTCGGCTGTGGACAACGCAACGATGGGTTGCTTCTTGGACGCCCATGAGACTGCCCCTGATCCGAGATGGAAAGCATACCCGGAGGTGCTCTTCCGATCGTCAGTACTGCCAGCCCAGTCACTGTCTGTGAAGCCCACTAGCTCCAACTGGTCCCGTCTGGCGTAAAATAGGCCATGGTTTCGCGTCCCGCTGACATAGCGCAAGATCCTCTTGCCTCCTTGCCAGTGCGTGTCCTTCGGAGTCTCCATGAAACGGCTGATCAGACTGACTCCGAACATCGGGATCTAGCCGAGTTGCGATCAAGTACATCGGACCGCCAACTAGCCTCTTGAACAAGGTTGGATCTACAGACCTCCCTGTATCCAACTTGCTCAGCTTCAAACCTGTGGCTACAGGTGTGATGGCAGGTTTGTTGTCCTCCATCTTGAAGCGCTTCAGGACATCCTTCACATACTTGCCCTGAGAAATGAAGATGCCATCTGCTGATTGGTCAACTTCAATGCCGAGAAAATATTTCATCAGCCCCATGTCTGTCATTTCAAACTCGGACTTCATGGCTGTTCTAAACTACGCAAATAGGCTGTTGCTATTGCCAGTAAATATCAGATCGTCTACGTACAGGCAGACGATGATGAGCTCACCTGCTGCATTTGTCTTCATGTACAGGGAGTGCTCATATGGGCATTTTTGAAACCCATTCTCCTAAAAATAGCCGTCAATACGGCTGTACCATGCCCTGGGTGCTTGCTTCAACCCATACAGGGCCTTCTTCAGTTTCAGGACTTTGCCTTCTTGCCCTTGTATTTCATAACCGGGCGGTTGGTCTATGTAGACCTCTTCTTCCAACACTCCGTTGAGGAAGGCAGACTTGACATCCATCTGGTACACGCTCCATCCTTTCTGAGCTGCGAGTGCCAGAATCATTCTGACTGTGTCAAGTCGGGCTACAGGTGCATACACCTCATGATAGTCAACACCTGACTTTCGCTTGTAGCCTTTCGCCACTAATCTGGCCTTATGCCTGTCAACTTCTCCTTGGGCATTAAACTTCGTTTTATATACCCACTTGACCCCAATGGTCTTCTTTCGTGTTGGAAGATCTGTTAGTTGCCATGTCTCATTCTTCTCAATGGCTGCTATCTCCTCATCCATCGCATTCACCCATTTGCGATTCTGACTTGCCTCTTCAAACTCCATTGGATCACATTCAGTAAAGAGAGCAAAATCAGAATAATCTTCATCTAATTGATTACGGGTTACCTCATAGATGTCTTGCAAGCTCCGAGTCTTTGCAGGAGTCCTCAGGTTTTGAATTCTGCTTGCAAGTGGAGGTGACCGGGATGATGAGGGTGTGCTACTACTGGCACCACTATTGTTGCTTGAAGGCACAGGTGGTTGGACACTGTCTTCCTCCAAGTCTATAGATTCAACAATTGCTGGTTCAGACTGACCAGTCTTTGACTTCCCGTTCCAGACTTCATCCTCCAGGAACTTCACGTCTTGGGTGATGACAAGTTTCTTTGTCACGGGATTGTACGACCTGTATGCCTTTGATGGTTCGTTGTATCCTGTGAAGATGCATCTTTCGGCTTTGTCATCCAGCTTCCGCCTTTTCTCATCCGGAACATGTGCATATGCTATGCACCCAAAAACTCGCAAATGAGCCACACTTGGCTTCAACTTGCTCGAGGCTTCCTCTGGAATTTTGTCCCTCACACTCTTGGTGGGACATCGGTTCAACGAGATAAAGCTGCACAACTTACGACTACGCCCAGAACTCATGTGGCAAACTTTTTGCCTTCAGCATGCTCCGTGCCATCTCCATGATTGTTCTGTTCTTCCTCTCAGCTACGCCATTCTGCTGCGGCGTGTATACGCGATGAACTGCCTCCGAATTCCATGTTGCTTGCAGAAGTTGTGGAATTCGTTGGAGATGTACTCTCCACCTCCATCAGTTCTGAGAGTCTTCACATAATAACCGCTCTGTTTCTCAACCAGAGCCTTGAACTCCCTAAACCTTGCAAATGCCTCTGACTTCAACTTGATTGGATAAATCCAAGTCTTTCGGCTGAAGTCATCAATGAAGGTCAGGAAATACTTATTGCCGGCATATGAGGTGGTCTACATGGGACCACAGATGTCTGAGTGCACCAGCTCCAAAGGCCGTGATGCTCTCCAAGACTGCCCTATAGGGAATGCATCCCTGTGCTGCTTGCCGACCAGGCAACCTTCACAAACTTGGTTCGGTTGCTCTATAAGGGGTAAACCCTTCACCATCTACTTCTTGTGCAGCAGATTCAAGCCACTGAAACTCAGGTGACCGAATCCGAGATGCCACGGCCGAGGTAGCATCCTTCTCAACTGCACTCAGAGACATCAGAGATTCATTCTGAATCTACAGTGGAAACATCTTGTTTTTCGTCATGGACACAGTTGCGATTTGTCCATGGACTTTGTCTCTGATGGAACAGACACCATCTTTGAACAGTACAGTGTGCCCCTTCTGCACAAGCTGTCCAACACTTAGCAGATTGTGCTTCAACCCAGGCACATAAAAAACATCTTGAATTGTTTTTCTATCACCGTGTCGGGTGCGGATGAGGATCTTTCCTTTCCCCATCATAGGAACTTTGATGTTGTTCCCCATCTTGACTTCGGACTGGACTGTTTCATCCAGTTGTGAGAACATCTCCCTGTTCCCAGTCATGTGGTTGCTGCAACCACTGTCAAGATACCAGATGTTTTTCTTGCTCTCCTCTTCAATACTGCAAGTCAGCAGCACATTTCCTCCTACCGCATTTTTGGGTTCCTCCGAATAATGGGCTTGCTGCTGATTCTCGTTCGCCATCTTCTTTCTGCACTGTGTGGCATAATGGCCGAACTTGCTGCAGTAGTAGCATTGGACCTTTGACATGTCCTTCTTCTGCTGAGAGCCACCTTGCTGATTTCTGCCAGTGCCTCTTCCTCCTTGCTGATGAAAGTTGCAACTTGGCTCAGCGTCTTGAGGGTTTGAGTTCCCTCCTTGCTTGTTCCTTCTCCCACGTCTGCTTCTGCCTCTTCCTCCTTGAGAACTAGAAGCGCTGTGTCGGGAGTCTTGTCTGCCGCTGTCTCGGACTGAGACTTGCGCTTTGAAGGCTTGCTCCAAAGAAGACTGAGTTGAGCGGCTCAGCCTCTGTTCATGGGTCTGCAGGGAACCCATGAGTTCGTCTGTCGAGAGGGTTGTCAAATCCCTCGACTCTTCGATTGCTATCACAACCGAGTCGAACTTCGCAGGCAGACTTCTGAGAATCTTCTCCACGATTCTCTGGCTCTGGACATTTTCTCCGTTCAACCGCATCTGGTTGATAATGTCCGTCGTCCGGGTGAAGAAATCGCTCATCGACTCGGACTCGCTCATCTGCAGGTTCTCGAACTCTCTCCTGAGCATCTGCAGTTTCACCAACTTCACTTTGTCGGTGCCCTGATACGAACTCGCCAGGGTTTCCCAGGCCTGCTTGGCCTTGGTGGCTGATGCAATCCGCGGGAAGATGGTCTCCTCAACCGCTTGCATGATGTAGAAGAGGGCCTTCCGGTCCTTCTTCTTGTGCTCTTTCAACAGATCCTTATCTACTTGAGAGAGGGCGGCCAGTGTTGTTTGCATCTGCCGGTTCTGGGTAGCCGTTCTCGACTAACTCCCATAGCTCCTGAGATCCGAACAGGATCTTCATCTGGATGCTCCAGTAATCGTAGTTCTTACCGTTAAATCGTGGGATCTGCAACTGCAACGAGTTTCTCTCGGAAGCCATGCTTCTATCTCCGTGTCACGGCACTATCAGCTCTGATACCAATTTGAAGGAAGATTTTAATTCTTTTTCTCCTCGTCGTCGAAGAGCGTCACTCGCGGAGATACCGAAGTGGCATCAGAAGTGCGGACTTCGCTCGGCGGAGCGAAGTCTGTCACTCGCGCGAGTGCGGACTTCGCTCGGAGTGAAGTCGTCACTCGCGTGGAGTGCGGACTTCGCTGAGCGACTCCGAAGTCGTCACTCGCGTGGAGTGCGTACTTCAGCTGGCGATTGCCGAAGTTTGTCACTCGCGCGGAGTGCGGACTTCGCTGGCCCAAGGTGTCGAAGTGCGCACTTTGCGCGAAGTGCGAACTTCGCAGCTTCAAGCTGCCGAAGCGCGCTATCACAGCGAAGTCGCACCTTCAACTGTGGAAGCGCGCTATCGCAGCAAAGATGACGAACTTTGCTCGATGACCAACAAGGCACGATGACGACTGACTAACTTCAGACTTGGCCAACTCTGGCCTTCGACTTCTTCGTCTTCTACGGCTGTCGTTGGGTTTGCCCGGCTTGGCAAGACCCGAAAGAGAGGAGAGAAACGCCGGAACAGAGAACAACAAAGTTAACAAATAAACTGCTACGCAAACCCTAAAGATGCCACAGACAAAAGCAAACTTTATTCATATGAACAACTAGGGTTACAGAATTCCTCAACCGAGGAAGTAACAACATCTGCAGGCTACGCTGCAGGATAAACAAGACAGGGGAAATGTCGAGTCTGCTGCTCGGACATTTCTCAGCTGAGCCACACTGCTCACTGAATCGCTCTGCTTTCTTTCTCTGCTCACTTTCACGAACTTCTCTCACACCCGCTCTGCTTCTCTTCTTTTCGCACTCTAATTTGTCTGTAGACCCGAACCGCCTTTTATAGCCGCGGGGAGAGGAGGATAAGGTTTATCCTCTGACAGCTCCGGATAAGGGTTATCCTCGGACCGACCCTCGTCTAGGGTTTCTGACAAACGCCGACTTGGCATTAACTCCTGCGGAGATCGGATCTGTCAGGTGTCAAATCTGTCAGAAGATAAGTGCGACGTCATGTCACACTTTTGCCGGGATCCCGGACTGCGGCAGCGCAGTCCGACTTTGCCCATGTCTGGAGCGCAGTCCGGTTTCGCCCAAGGTTCGCAGCGCAGTTGGGCACAGGCGTGAAATCTGGGTTTATTTTTCTAACACTTATGTGGTGTAGAAAAATTACGTCAAATAAAATCCTTGTTTTCTGAACTACCAATGAAAATGTTATGATAAACATGATTAAGGGGGAAACATTGCCCCTCTTCCAATGAGATTTTACTGAAAGCATCCCATTCACTTTCTAACGTTTTCTCTAGAATATTTTTCTAGAGAAATATAAATATACTGAAAGCATCCCATTCACTTTCTAACGTTTTCTCTAGAATATTTTTCTAGAGATCTATAAATATAAAACGATGGAAATTTATTAATATGACTGAATAAGAAGCATTACCATTTTTCTAACACTTATGTGGTGTAGAAAAATTACGTCAAATAAAATCCTTGTTTTCTGAACTACCAATGAAAATTTTATGATAAACATGATTAAGGGGGAAACATTGCCACTCTTCCAATGAGATTTTACTGAAAGCATCCCATTCACTTTCTAACGTTTTCTCTAGAATATTTTTCTAGAGAACTATAAATATACTGAAAGCATCCCATTCACTTTCTAACGTTTTCTCTAGAATATTTTTCTAGAGATCTATAAATATAAAACGATGGAAATTTATTAATATGACTGAATAAGAAGCATTACCATTTTTTAAGAGAAACTAGAAATATAAAAAGATGGAAATTTATTAATATGACTATGACTAGGAAGCATTACCAGAAGCATTTCTTAGTATAAAGATACTGCATGGTTTCTAACTGTAAGGTGAGACTTATTAGAAAGACCCAATTTTCCATTCGCTCCCATTCTCTCAAGAGAGCTTCGAGGACAAACTACATAAATGACCTAAATTCAGACATAACTGTATTGGCAAGCAGTGCTTCGACAAAACTTGCGTTGTCAAAAACTTGAATCTGGAAACGCACTGAAAACGCACTATATATAGATAGACAGATAATGTGTATGTGTGTCGGGAACCATATCCGGATCAATTGTTGTGGTCAACTCCCCTCTCAAATTTCATGAAGTATATATATCCGGATCAATTGTCATGAAGTATATATATCCGGATCAATTGTTGTGGCCAAACTATTCTCATGAATCTCACCTCTCAAATTTCATTAAATATATATAATAGTTGAATGAACTTATAGACCTAGAACTTACTACATGATCATCCATACCCACCCCAGCATCATTCATAACCGTCCATGTTGTGATGAACCCAATGTAAAAGAAGGGTAGGTGTAGGCATATGTTATAAGGACCTGCATAATATAACAAAAAGAGTTAGGCTCGACTTGCCAACGTCGAAACAAACGATTCGTTCAACGAAAATGCTGAGTAGAGAATTCAAACAAAGCATTAAAAATTCGCAAAGAATGCATACACGCCATCTTCATTTATTTATTTTGAATTTATCTTTAAATAAATATTAATTAAAACGTCAAGATTCAAGACCAACTAAGCAACACTTCAAACATAAAGTCCACTGTCTACTGGATCTCAACTTTTATCAATCAAATACGAA
This sequence comes from Wollemia nobilis, assembly GCA_028583015.1. NCBI lineage: Eukaryota > Viridiplantae > Streptophyta > Pinopsida > Araucariales > Araucariaceae > Wollemia > Wollemia nobilis. The sequence goes on along the minus strand of JAQPPZ010000349.1, from coordinate 2,943,349 downwards.
AAGAAAGAGCCATTAAAGTCGAACGAAATTTCACCATGGGAATTATATTATTTCAAAATTCATTTAGAACCAGACTTCAATGTGAAGTCGGTTCAATCCGATGGTAGATGTATAAAAAGTATTTCTCAAAAAAACACAGACACAGATTCCCTCTAAAGAGATTCGAGATCATAAGTTCACTATGAATCGATCATGTATCGATTGACATCATATGTTCACTATGAATCGATCATGTATCTGATAGCTCATGTACCTTTTTTACCACTCAATAAGAAAGAGCCATTAAAGTTTCAAAATTAATTTTATTTCAATTCTAGGTTATAGAGTACACTCAATAAGAAAGAGCCATTAAAGTTTCAAAATTAATCTTATTTCAATTCTAGGTTATAGAGTACACTCACACACCCACACACTCACACACCCACTCTATTGAGCTGTTCCCTTGAGACTACTACTATTATGCGCTGCTCCTATTATGCGCTGCTCCTGGCTGTGTAATAACCATCCATGTAGCCCTGAGCATCAGAATTTTTCATACTAACCATATTCGCTGCTCCAGGCTGTGTAATGGAGCATCGCTCAGAAATTTTTCATACTAACCTAATAAAAAAAAATCCAAAAATTGGATTTTAAGAAATGATATGTTACACAAAATTATGCCATACATATGAGAAGAAAAGAAAAGTATCAAAGAGATGATCAGTTTCAAAAACAAGTTTGAAAGAAAAGTATCAAAGAGACGATAAGTATCAAAATCCTATACACGGCTCTTCTCCTGTTTCAGATTCAATCCTATACACGACAATGATCAGTTTCAAAAACAAGTTTGAAAGAAAAGTATCAAAGAGACGATGAGTATCAAAATCCAATACACGGCTCTTCTCCTGTTTCAGATTGTAGACACCAAAACAGCACCAATCCGATTATGTGACTGCAAACACTGATCGCTTTGACAAACACAGCCCCCAGGGCAGCCCTCAGAGGTCAAACAATGGTCCTAACCACTTTCATAGCAATTTTGTAAGGTCAAGAAGCAATTTGGCACATTTAGACACTTTGCTCACTATTCGTCTCACCCAGGGACGAATACTAACTGGAATTCGTCTCACCCGGGGACGAATTCTGAAATCGTCTCACGCAGGGACGAATTCCAAGTTTAACGGGCAAAAAGAAGAATGGTGCCAAGTGGCAGCCCAGGACAGTCAGTTGATGACTCCTGCCTCGCACGCGTGTGTGGGTGGATAGATAGGCCGTTAGAGGACTGTCACAAGGGCGATTATGAGAGCCCAAGTCAATGGAGGACTCCCCTCCCTCATGGGAAGACATGACTGCCACATGGCACCTATGACCAACACATGGCATTTGTGCTTCCCTCTCAAAAGAGACCCCATGGGTCTATAAAAGGTGGGACTTTTCTCACCCAAAAGGGACAGATTGAAGGAGATTTCAAGCAACGAAGTGCTGTCGAGTTGAACACCCACTTGCATCCCCTTTGATTCACCTTCTCACATCCACCAATCTCTTTTGCAAGGGAGGTTGTTGGGTGGCTTTTGGAAGCTTGAATCTGACCCAAATCCAACATATGGACACCTGACACCACCAATTTGCAGACATCCCAATCCTAAGAGGTTTTGGGCCCATCCCTAGTGGATTGGCGCCAAGATCAAGTGCCAACGGTGGGAGGCCCACTTGGGCACCCCCGCACTTTCTAAGTTTTATTCCAAAAGCATTCTAGATTATTGTTTCATGTTGCATCTCATGTTATTCTATTTGGTGAACTCATAGCTTCAATTTCATAACATTTTGATCAGATTTTATCATGCCTTGTGTCGCTTTGTTGTCCCACTAACTTGCAGGTGGCGATATCGAATTCCCGAGGATAGAGGCCAAATTGGGAGAATCCGACCATCTGGGTCATCCCAAAATGGCCCCAATTACATAACCCCTCTGTTTGCAGGTGTTTTGGAGGTCTCGAGATTCGACATTGGAGCAGCATCAGGTCGGCTTTTCCAACACAGAAGAATTCGTCCCACCCAGGGACGAATAGCAGTCAAAATTCGTCCTGCCCAGGGACGAATTCCAGTTGAAGGCAGATTGGCCGACTGTTTCAATGGCAGTGGCCCTCTGGTGATGTCTTCTGTCCTCTGTCAGGTTTTTAGGTCATTTAGAGTCATTTTGTCTATCGATTTGGCTAATTATTTACATGCATCTTTTGGCGATTTTAGAGAACAAACACTTTCTATTTGCAACAGGTGCTACTGACATCTTCGTTGTTTCTTTGTTCGCAGGAGGAGCAGCAGAGGTCAAGGACTCATCAACATCAGCGACGGCATCATCTTGGCCCGCCCATTTCAAGTGTGGGCACGCGAAAAGAGGAACCTTAAGTCTCGATTGTAATCAAATTCTTTTAACGCTCCTAGCCCCTGAAAAGGGAGGAGGCGTATTTGTAACAGAGATCAAGAAAGTTTAATGAAAGGGCTGTGTTTTCTCCATTTGCTTGTATCTCGTTTTAATGCGTCTCTTTCATTTCATGCAATTTACATTTCTAGGACTTAAGCGTATTTGATTTTGAATGCATCGCAATTAGTGTTTCCTTCGCCCGAAATCTCGTGCTTTCAGTGGCGATCACGGTGGGACCCTGTTCCCTGGTTTTTAAAATCACAGAAACTGATTAAATTTTTGTGTTTTGTGCTTGACAGGTACATTTTTTGTTGTTGACTGTTATTCGTCTCTGGCTGTGATGAATTCTTTACTGTAATTCGTCTGACCCTGAGACGAATTCAAATTCGTCTCTGGCAGGGACGAATTCTGTTCTGCAATTCGTCTCACAGAGGGACGAATTTCTGTCTGCAAATTTTCAGAGCAAAAATTCAGAAGCAACCGGTCCAGGTAGAGAAGAGGTAGGGATTTTCATAATCTCTGTTAAATTTTCTGTTTCTGTTTCTGTTTCTTTAATTGTTTTCATTTAATCCTGCATTGCATTAGGAAAAGTCATTTATGCTTGTTTCATTTTCGTTAAATAAAATGAATCCCACACACTTCACGCAATAATTTTAAACCAAGGAGCTGGTCGTAAGACCCCAACCCTTGAGCAAGACCAACGGTGGGTTCATCACCACCTTGGCTTAGCTTTGCATCCATTTCCCGATTGTCAACTCGTTGTTAGGCGTAAATCCTGACGAAAGCTGACCGAGTGTCGCTGGGGTGATTCCCATGCGCGCGAGGATAAGTCTTCTATGGTAGGTGCCATTAACAGGACAATCCCCCTTCCGTACCGCCTACGTACCATGTACCTTCTGCTCTCACGTACCTATAGTCTCCCTCTCGTAAGGGCGGGTATATAGAGAGGTTGGTATATCGGCCTGGTTGGTATATTGAAGGGGCTACCATTTTGGGAGTTATATGAGCCTTCATAATGCATTTAAACGTTCTTCAAAACCTACAAAAACAAAACAAAACATCAAAATGCACTAAACCAGTTTAGGGCACACCAATAATCCTTAAAAGAGATAATCACGGTTTGTGTATGCGTGTGTTTAATTCTGCTTAGTGTAGACAAAAAAAAAAATCATCATAAACGAGATAAAAATCTACTTAGATAGTATAGAAGCAACGCAATGGTGTACACCCGTAGCCAAGCCCAATCAAGGGCAGAAGCTCCGAAAGGTACACAAGAAGCAGGCACAAGTCGCCTTCGCTTCAATCCTGAGGACTTGGTCATACCGCCTTATCGGTCTGGCCTACAAAAGAATCCGATTCAGAATCCTCGGTGGGGTATGCCCATTCAAAGCAGCCCCTTTCGGGAAGACGCCCTACATGTAGACCTTGATGTAAACAGAGAATCGCCTTCTGAGGTTAGACATGAGTGGCCACAGCGCGATGGAGCGCTAGAGAGGCACACTATCCATTTGGAGGGACAACGTGGATATGGCGTCCCTTCTTTACCTCCCATCAGGACGGAAAGACAAAATCCGGAGCGCAGGGCTCCTTACACAGGGCGAGCTAACTCCGCCCGCCCCGTCCAAACCCATGAAAGAGAGTACGAGGAAAGCCATCGCATTCCTCGAGGACAACAAACAGCGTGGGAACCTTGCATTTCCGCACTTGCTAGGTATCATGATCATACATCAAGGCCAGAGCCTCGAGTACATGTCGCCCACCTCGACAGAGGGAAGCGACCCATTGAAACTTTAGATCAGCAAACTCGAGGCAAACACATAGGAGAAACATTCGAACCTCCTGAGCAAAATAGGGTAGACCAAATTGACCCGATAGTTGCTAGACAGGCCACCCGTCAAGCCCAAATCACGCGGCTTAAACAAAGTCATCAGGAGATAGAGTACCGACACCGCTTGGATAGAGAGCGCATGCAACGCGAAGCGGATGAGTTACGCTATGAACTACCTGAGAGGGAGCCAACCCCTCGCATCCAAAGGGCCGAACAATATGAGAGGCATAATTCGTTGGTGCAGGACAGGTCTCCACGACCTCGTCAAGCTTTGCCTCCGAGATCTTACAGACCCGAGAGGGAGGCCACTCCCCGAAACAATGATGGGTACCTTCAGCGAGGACTCGATCAAGGTCATAGGTCTCGCCCGAGAGACTCCTCAAGAACTTTATGAGGAGTACGAACCAGAAATAGAATATGCTGAAACTCCCCATCAAGGCAGGAGGATTGCCATTCGGCCACCCCTCCATAGGCCCCCAGTTTACCATAACTTACAACGGGAGCGAACAAGAGAGGAAGAAATAAAATCTTTCGATGCATACCAAGCGCTATTAGAGCGTTTGGAGTCTGTGGAGACAAAAGTCGCTGGGCATCAAAAACCCACATTACGTCAACTCCGCAGTAATCCGGTGCATCCCTCAGTGCCTACACCTCTTTACCCCGAGCACTTCAAGTTGCCTCAATTGGCAATCTTTAAAGGTGAAGAGGACGCACAAGAACACGTTACAAGATTTCTAAGCCAATGCTTCGGCATCCAAGATAATGACGCATTGTTGCTTAGAACGTTCATAACCACATTCGTAGGCCCTGCCTCGGATTGGTTCACACAACTACCTAAACACAACATAAGCAACTTAGATCAATTAGTAGATGCGTTTCTTGAACGCTTTGCCTTCAACACAAGGAAGAAGGCATCACTGAGTGATCTGGCGAGCCTCAAGCAATTTGAGGAAGAAACAATGGCAGCATATGGGAATCGATGGAGAGCTTTGCTTTCTAAGTTACCCTACCGTCCCCCTATGTCTGATCTCACGCAGATGTTCGCAAAAAGTTGCTTAAAATCAATCTCTGGTCTATTGTTGCTGCGACAATACGACAGCTTAGAAGAAGCTTTGGCGCAAGCCAAAGTTATAGAAGAGATTAAGATAGGCGAAGGCGCAATCGCCAAGCCTAAAAAGAAAGAGTGGAATAAAACCACTAAAATCGGGACAACGCAACCACAACACGCTGCAGTCAACCAAGTTGCGATAAATGTTCCCACGCCTATGCAAGAAATGCAGCCTCAAAAGGCTAATTACCAGGCAGTGCCTCCTGCTTATGAAAGAGATAATAGAAGACAGGAGCAGAATCAGCAGCGTCGCCCTAGGCGACAATTCACCCCTTACACGGAGTCCAGGGACTCCCTATTTGACCGCTTGTCAGCGGCAAATTTAGTCACTCTGCCAGAAATCCAAAATATAGACCCTAATGCTCCTAAGCCTAGGGGATACAGAGAGGAATTGTATTGTAGATTCCATAGGCGCAGAGGACACGACTTGAATGGATGTTGGAAGTTCAAAGAATTAATCCAAGATTTGATCGACAATAGAACATTGGCCGTGGACAACCCCATAGCGCCAAACAATCAACAAATGGGGGTATTCAAGGACCCTTTGCCTCGCCCACGAGGCACAGGCAAAACCACTCCAGATTAACGAGGTGCGACAGAATCTTCCCATGCAAGGATTTGTGGGAATGATTAGCATAGTGACAAGGAACAGAAGGTACCCAACAGTTGCCCCCGAGGTAGCTACGAGGGAAGTTCCGACAACATCGCAGCCTCAACAACGCCCAACGCAGTTGCCTCCGCCTAGACCCGAGGTCACGATACGGACCAAACTCACGCAGAGTTTGCGGACCACATCGGCTAGGCTGTCCATTTACGAGCTTATTCAACAGTCAACGACCCCATAGGGAAGCTCTTATGGACATTTTAAAAGCCATCGAATTACAGACCTCACGAAGCAAATTCTTTCAACAACTTCGTGGGACATGTGAAACAATGTACGGAGCCGGTCATCACATTCGGAGAAGATGAGGTCAAAACGATATCGAATGACATGGCAGATCCACCCCCGCACGTTATCGCGCGGGTCAACGGGATCCCGTACAAGAGAGTGTTGGTAGATACTGGCTCGTCTAGTAACATCATTACCACCGCAGCCTTAAAACATTTGAAGCTGCCAACCTCTCACATCACAGCCTCCACGTACACACTGCGAGCTTTCAACGATGCAATATGCTCGACGATCGACACAGTTGTTCCGCCTATCCGGGTAGGACAAAAGACAATACCTACATTGTGCCATGTGTTAGAAGGCGAGATGGCTTATAATATATCGCTAGGGCGGCCTTGGATCGGGGACATGAAGTGTGTCCCTTCGATCGCCCACCAATGCTTAAAGTATGCTTATGAAGGAGAAATACATGTAGTCCCAATGGACTTAGAGCCCTTCAAGTATTGCAATGCGGTACAATTCATGCCTCAATCGACCCTCCCTTCAACACATTTGGATTTCCAGTTAAATCCATCTAAACAGGGTCCAATACCGCAGGCACCACTGGTGACCAACAAGGCAAAATCCCAGCCAGGTGAGACTTCATCACCTGCTCCTTCATCATCAACGCCACCTATCATGGCCCAACAGAAGGACAAGGGAAAACAGATCATGGAAGAGGTTAAACCCTTAGAAGAAAGGTTGCCCACAATCTCAACGGTATCAACGGAGGAAACACCAAGCACAACAGAAACTAAGACTCCTGAACCACCAAACATGGAATGGACTCAGGAAGGACTACCGTTTCCTCCCACCCAATCATCAACAATCACTGTTGAAATGGCCAGTACGGGCCTGGGGGAATATTTAGTGCAAAATGTTGTGGCGACGCCAGCATTGGAGTCAGTACAAGACATGGGAAGACCTCGCCTTCCCATAGGGACAGTTGTTCCTCTAGGCTACCCTCCAAACCCAGACAAATTTCGTGTATGGGGGCCTTGATCACGGTCTTGAACCATGCCAACAAAAGGAAGCAGACGAAGAGCCTTTTTTTGAAAACATCAAGTATCTGTCAAACCCAGACTTTGCCCTAAAATATCTCGGCCAATGCAATTGGCATGGATACGGGCTAGGCGGATATGAGCAAGGGATGCGGGTCCTTTGCCAACCAAGATATCAGATGCCATATGACAAGTCAGGAGTAGGGTTCAACCACCCCCTGCCCTTAGACATCTTGGTTGAAAATATGCAAGGCCTAGAAATAGGCAACAAGGGGGGATTGGCACAAGATCCGTATGCCAATCCAAATACAGAATACACATTGGGAGACTACCTCCCATGGTCAACAAACACCCCTGGAAACAACAGTAATCCCTCTCCTTTGCTAGAGAGAGGCGAAAGTTCAGAGATTAATCCTCAAAGAGAACATCAACGACTTTCGGACATCTTTCTGAAGCTATTCCCCTTAGAGGTTCCAGATGAAACAACACAGTGTCAAGAGAATCAGGTCCCTCCACCAAGAGTGGAACAACCACAATGGGACCAGATTAACTTACTGGAACAAGGAGGGTCCTCAACGTCGCAAGCAACAGTTGCTGAAGAGAATGAACATTTTTGGGTCTCCGAAAGTGATTCAGAAGATGAGACTGAGATGGACTATCTCAGACATGCGCGACGACATCACCGCCCTTTAACTCATGAAGATCTAATGGGACAGATGGGCATACGGCTAGGGCATGAATGGTGGGTAGACCCCGCAAGGTGGGACCAAGTATTGGATCCATGGCTCCAAATTCAAGATGAGCATCGTCCACCTCGAGATCCCATCATGACATCAGTGCCGAGAAAAGACCCTGCCATCCTTTTCGCAAATAGGGATGAATTCGCACCTAGGGAAGATCCATTCGTGCCCGTTCCCGTAGAGCCAGATCCAGAGTATAGGGAGCATCTAAAAGAATCGAGTTATCACACCCACGGTTCTGGAGACCAAATTCATTCCATCCACATGATCTCCATTGATTTGACCGCACCCATCCGCAATCCGGCCGATCCATCACAATCATTGCACCTAGACATAGATGCCATCGACTGGGATCGCGTCAATTCACCTTTATCACCATCAGAGTACTGGCCTTTCGGTGAAATGCTTCATTCCACCCCAAGGACAACTCAGGATATTTTTCAGGCTGAAGAGGGACCCGAGGTTCCAAACGTAGATCTAAACTCAGCTAATGATATCCATTTGATCCCAACTCCACATCAGTTGGAGGACGGATCCCACATGTCAGTCGAGGAAATGACTGACGTAGACATCGGCTTAGACCCAACGAATCCACAGATTATCAAGCTAGGGGTAAGTCTTTCCCCCGAAGAGCAAGCCGAATACATCGCCCTTCTCAAAGCGAAGAAGGAGGTTTTTGCATGGTCATACAGAGACATGCCGGGACTAGACCCGCAGCTAGTCACGCATAATTTAACGCTTGATCCGACAATCAAGCCCGTAAAGCAAAAACTACGAAAGATGCACCCAAAAGTGGCCTTGATGGTCAAAGATGAATTACAAAAGTTGTTGGATGCACAGTTTGTCATCTACGTGGATTATCCGCCATGGCTGTCCAACATGGTTCCCGTCAAGAAGCCCGACGGGAGGATTCGCATATGCACCGATTTTTGAGACCTAAACAAAGCGAGTCCTAAGGATGATTTCCCCTTGCCAAGCATCGACGCGCTAGTAGACGCTACAACAGGTCATGAAATGCTCTCCCTAATGGATGGCTTCTCAGGATACAACCAAATTCGTATCAATCCTGAAGACCAACTTAAAACGGCGTTCACAACGCCTTGGGGGACATTTTGTTATAAGGTCATGCCTTTTGGCCTTAAAAATGCTGGCGCTACCTACCAACGTGCCATGACATATATCTTCCACGATTACATGCACAAAACTATGGAAGATTACATGGATGATTTGTTAGCCAAGTCTCTTTTGCGCTCAGATCATCTCGGTGACTTAAGCAAGATCCTCGATCGCCTCATAGAGCATAAGGTCAGACTGAATCCCAAGAAGTGCGTATTTGGCGTCACATCTGGAAAACTCTTGGGTTTTATAGTCTCAAAATGAGGCATCGAAGTGGACCCAAAGAAAGTCAAGGCAATCCTTGAAATGGCTCCCCCAACTACCATCAAGCAGCTCGAAGTCTGCAAGGAAAGGTCACGTCGATTAAACGCTTCATAGCGCAATTATCTGACAAATGCCGACCCATGAACAAATTATTGCACAAGGGAGTTACATTTCACTGGGATGACGAGTGCCAGTCAGCCTTTGACGAAATCAAACAATACTTGGCTTCGCCGCGTATTGGCACCACCTAGACCAGGAGTGCCGTTCTACTTATACATCTCAGCTATCGAGGTGGCACTGGGCGCCATGCTAGCCCAAAAGAATGAACTTCACAAAGAACAGGCTACTTACTATCTTAGCCGCACCCTGGTCAGTTACGAACTTAACTATGCATACGTTGAGAAACTCTGCTTGGCAGTGGTGTTTGCTACCAAAAAGCTACGCCACTACATGCTGAGCAACACTACGTATGTTGTGTCTAAGGAGAATCCATTGCGATACATGATGAGTCGTACTTATCATAGTAGTCGCACGACGAAATGGATCATGTTGTTGACGGAATTTGACATAGAGTTCATTGGGCAAAAATCTATCAAAGGACAAGTCATAGCCGATCAACTAGCAGAGGCTCCTCTTGAAGACGATCAGCCTCTGGTTCATAGAACTACCCGATGATGGGGTCTTCCATGTCTCGGAATCGCCGGATTCCGATGAGCCTGAGTCACAGGCCGACATAACCCTATTCTTCGATGGTTCTAAATGCGAGCAAGGTGGTGGCACGAGAATTGTATTCTTCACACCACAAGGCGCTCCAATGCCCCTGTCATTTAAATTAAACTTCCAGTGCACCAACAATAATGCAGAATATGAAGCCTTGCTCCTAGGTCTTCAGACAGCAATCGCCATGAACATCAAACGATTGAATATCTTTGGTGATTCGCTGTTAATAGTCAATCAAGTCAAAGGGGTATATCAATGCAAATGCCCAGTTCTGAAGGCCTATAAAGCCCTCGTGGACAAATTCCTGGCAAAACTTGAGTGGTATGACATCGAGGCACTCCCTCGATCATCGAATCATTTTGCGGACACAATGGCCTCCTTGGGGTCACTAATCCCGCAAGACCTTTCCGGTGATATGACAACCATTCAAGTCAAAACCTTATCGCAATCCATGATGGAGCGTGCAAGCTCGGACTTGACGCCGAGGAATCCACATGATCCAGATTGAACCATCCTCGGATAAGTTCTTTCGAATCCGAGATCGTCTGAAACGTGCCAACTGGGGGTCCTTGTTTTCCCCCACTCCCATTAATAGCAACACAACGCTATTCTTACAAGTTCTATCCCATTCAACATTTGTTAGGGAAGAACTTCAAAAGGGATTGGCTGTTCATACTGTCGAGGTTTCCGATCAACAGGATTGGTATTTACCCATTAGAGACTACCTCAAGTTAGGTAATCTTCCCTTTGGATTGACGCACGCCGCAAAATGAACATTCAAGCATAAAGCGGCTAAGTATGTCTTGATAGGAGACATTTTGTATCGTCGCAGCTATGACGGAATTCTTCTTCGTTGTTTGGACCAAGCAAGAGTCCACTTGGGCAGTCGCCCAAGCGCACGACGGTACATGTGGTGGCCACTTTAGTGGTATGGCCATCGCAAAGCGCATTCTCCGCATGGGCTATTATTGGCCATCTTTAGAGCGAGATTGTTGCGAATATGTCAAGAAGTGCGTGAAATGTCAACATCATGCCAATTTGATGCACGTACCTTCCCAGGCCCTACAGACAGTCCAAGCCGCTTGGCCATTTTCGTAGTGGGGCCTCGATCTAATCGGAAAGATCTCCCCGCATCGTCAGGCCGTCACACGTTTATCATAACGGCCACGGAGTATTTTACCAAATGGGTGGAAGCAATTCCGTTAACCTCAACGAAAGGACCCCGCATTGTGGAGTTCATCTTGCATAACATCATATGTCATTTTGGTATTCCATCCAAAATAATATCGGATAATGGGCCATCATTCAAGAACAAAGACGTGCGTGCTTTGACCACAAAGTACAAAATTCAGCACAGCTTTTCAACGCCCTATTATCCGCAAGCAAACGGGCAAGCAGAGGCATCAAACAAAACACTAGTGGCCATCCTTAAAAAGACAGTCACAGACAATCATAAGGATTGGCACATACAAATCCCACTTGCCCTTTGGGCTTACCGCACTAGCGTTCGGACGCCAACTGGGGCAACTCCATTTTCGCTCGTGTATGGCTCAGAGGCAGTAATGCCTCTCGAGTTGGAAATTCCTTCCCTTCGCATATCAATGCAGGAGTTCATCGATGATGACACTGTGCAGTAGGCCCGGTTAGACCAACTTACGTTGCTTGACGAACGACGCGTGAATGCTCTCGAGCACTTACGTATCTATCAAGAGCGGCTTAAGAAAGCTTACAACATGAAAGTTCACCTAAGGGACTTTCGGGTTGGTGATTTGGTTTTGAAGGAAAACCAACAGAACTCTAATTTGCCGTCCCACCTAAGGGACAAGTTCACGGCAAATTGGTTAGGTCCATATGTCATTGATAGCAAAATAGGACCCGGGACGTACCGGCTAGCTTCTCTTGACGGTATCAAGGAAACAGAACCCTTGAATATCAGTCATTTGCGACCATTTTATATCTAAGAGAGCCATATCCCAAAAATGCTCCAAGGATCCATAAAATCGCTTGGTCAAAAACAAAAAGCTCCAAGGATTATCGCAATCACTTGGTCAAACCAAAAAGCTCCAAGGATTATCGCAATCACTTGGTCAAACCAAAAAGCTCCAAGGATTATCCTCCTTCCCAACTCAAGGATTATCACTTGGTCAACCAAAAGCTCCAAGGATTATCGCAATCACTTGGTCAAACCAAAAAGCTCCAAGGATTATCGCAATCACTTGGTCAAAACCAAAAAGCTCCAAGGATTATCGCAATCACTTGGTCAAAACCAAAAAGCTCCAAGGATTATCGCAATCACTTGGTCACCCAAAAAGCTCCAAGGATTATCGCAATCACTTGGTCAACCCAAAAAGCTCCAAGGATTATCGCAATCACTTGGTCAAACCAAAAAGCTCCAAGGATTATCGCAATCACTTGGTCACCCAAAAAGCTCCAAGGATTATCGCAATCACTTGGTCACCCAAAAAGCTCCAAGGATTATCGCAATCACTTGGTCACCCAAAAAGCTCCAAGGATTATCGCAATCACTTGGTCACCCAAAAAGCTCCAAGGATTATCGCAATCACTTGGTCACCAAAATGCTCCAAGGATGTCCACAATCACTTGGTCAAAAATAAAAAATAATCAAAAACAACAAAAATTTGCATCTCATATCTAGGCATACTCAAATTCATCAATCGAGAGCTCTTCTCGCACCTCATATTCATATTCACAAAAATCAATCCATCAAAAATACAAAAATATGTAGCCGCATTAAGCATTGCATCCATACATTGCATATTTGTGGTCGTATAGGTCAAAGGCACCATAGGCGGTAATTGCTCTACTAAGTCCATCTTGTTCCACAATGTTCCATTTTACAAAAACAACAAAAACACCATGCATTGCTTTTACCACACTAGAGTCAGTGGTCTTTTAATGTATCAAGAGTTTTCGTGATTCAGTCATCATTTTGCTCTTTAGCCATGTAATGTATCAAGTCAAACAGATTTTACGAAGGTAGAGTCACACTTGAAATACACCTTGTTACGTAACATCCCAACACAAATTAAAAACACATAAAACAATTCCTAAGTTGTGTGAACGAAAGATGAAACCTGTACAGTAATCCAGGTCACCAAAAGCGAAACGGTTATCTTGCTCATCCCCCGTGCGAATGACCCCAAGAATGCTGAGAGTTGGCAAAAGGACAAGCATCCTCCCTACCCAATTCCCTAAGAATCCCTAGTTCTCAATAGTTGCAAAACATCAAAAATTTGCAAAATGTCAAAAACTCAAATATTTGACATCTTACAGTGCACACATCAAACGGCACAAACGATAGTGATTTTCATCACTCCATATCCCCAATCCCTTGCTCAAAAGAAAAACAAATCAAAATAAACAGTGATCTTATCACTACAAACGAGCAAGTATCCCAATACAATTGAAGAAAAGAAGGGAGTTGAACTTGAATCCTTGGAACTCTCAGCATTCTAAAAGGTCATGAGGCAAGCCTCGTACCGATTTGGTTGATAGCCTATCGATAACCGGCGGTAAACCTCTCGCATGACGATATATCTGTCACATTAACTTGCGTACAGATCAATGTTTGCATGTGGATGAGCTAGCTTATGGCATCCTGGATAACACCGCAGATTAATCTAACTAAATACAACAAAGGAGTTAGTGGAGCTAATTAGGTGATCCTCAATACAGGTTCGGTTGAAAGCCCATCTGGCACTGGCGGTATCCTGACAAATACCACATAAATGAACTCAATTGCACACACAGGGATGTGAAATAGCTTGGTCAAAAACAAGTCCGATTCATACCTTGTTCAAAAGTCTTGTAAGATAAAGTACATTCGTGGCTAGTGAGTTAAAAACTGTCTGAGTCTCAGAAAACCTTAGCTACATTTCTAAACCAATTGCGCTACTTTTCATCCTTACAATACCATCAAAAAATACAAAAAGAGAAAAACCACATGTATACATACAAGAGTCATGCATCACAACAATCGCCTAAAAACAAAATAACAAAGTTCTAAACAGTCTATGGTGCCATAGCCAAACATCACAAATCCCATTCATCCATTTCATCTCTGCATATCACATATAAATCAAAAACATTTGCATTCATCATAGCATATGCATCCATCAAAATAAATCAACATGCATACATCCATATTCATCAACCATCATGCATAAGATCAAAGAAAATCAAAACAACAAAAAAACAAAAAAATGCAACACAAAAAAAGCAATAAACATTGCTGGACACAAGTGCTCTTGCACTTAACCTCTTGGCATAGAAAAATTGATGTCGGGGTTTACATTGTCACTATCCTACTCTCTAAGAAGGCTACCATAGCTGGACCGCTCCATGGGAAGACATATTTTGACAATTTCATCCCAAAATGGTGTCACAAAAGGGTCAAAACAATAAAAACAACAAAATAAATGCAACATAAAAACAAAGCAATAAGCATTGCCGGACACAAGTGCTCTTGCACTTAACCTCTTGGCATAGAAATTCGATGTCGGGGTTCAAATTGTCACTCTCCTACTTCCCCAAGAAGGCTACCATAGCCGGACCGCTCCACGGGAAGATGGGTTGTCGACGATTTCACCCCATTATGGCATCACCAAAAGGGTTAACACCCACCAAAAATAGGTCCAAATGTTGGAAAAATTGCACATGCTTAACCGATAAACCATCTAAAGGCACCCTTGCACAAGTCATCTTGGGTCAAGCGACTCGTCGCTTTTCTCATGAAGGTCATTCCCTCATCGATTCGTCGCTTGAGGGGGTAGTCACACTTAGTCACCAATCAACAATCACACACCCAATTAAGGAAAACGACATGCATTCAAAGAATCATTGACAAAGACAATCACGCTCCCGCTTGGGGCAGTAAACAAGCAACAATCAAATCAATCAAACACTTGGCATTTCGTGAATCATGAACACAAGGTTCCCCCGAGGATAAAAGGTTGCGCCCTTTGCCTAATCATGACTGATCAATGTCCAAGTTCAAGTCACACCTCACCAAAATAGGTTAACACTTGAAATCAAACTCCTTAGCTCGTCGAAGCAAGGATTCAAGAATGCATGCCCTTTCCATGCTTGGGGCATCAAAAGTTGGTTAGGTTACCAAGAAACCCTAATCATTAGTGCTTTGGTTATCTATTTTTGCTCGACGCTGCGCTATGCACAGCGCATCCCAAAAAGGGGCATCTGTAGACACCAAAACAGCACCAATCCGATTATGTGACTGCAAACACTGATCGCTTTGACAAACACAGCCCCCAGGGCAGCCCTCAGAGGTCAAAAAGTGGTCCTAACCACTTTCATAGCAATTTTGTAAGGTCAAGAGGCAATTTGGCACATTTAGACACTTTGCTCAGTATTCGTCTCACCCAGGGACGAATACTAACTGGAATTCGTCTCACCCAGGGACGAATTCTGAAATCGTCTCACCGTAGGGACGAATTCCAAGTTTAACGGGCAAAAAGAAGAATGGTGCCAAGTGGCAGCCCAGGACAGTCAGTTGATGACTCCCGCCTCGCACGCGTGTGTGGGTGGATAGATAGGCCGTTAGAGGACTGTCACAAGGGCAGTTATGAGAGCCCAAGTCAATGGAGGACTCCCCTCCCTCATGGGAAGACATGACTGCCACATGGCACCTATGACCAACACATGGCATTTGTGCTTCCCTCTCAAAAGAGACCCCATGGGTCTATAAAAGGTGGGACTTTTCTCACCCAAAAGGACAGATTGAAGGAGATTTCAAGCAACGAAGTGCTGTCCGAGTTGAACACCCACTTGCATCCCCTTTGATTCACCTTCTCACATCCACCAATCTCTTTTGCAAGGGAGGTTGTTGGGTGGCTTTTGGAAGCTTGAATCTGACCCAAATCCAACATATGGACACCTGACACCACCAATTTGCAGACATCCCAATCCTAAGAGGTTTTGGGCCCATCCCTAGTGGATTGGCGCCAAGATCAAGTGCCAACGGTGGGAGGCCCACTTGGGCACCCCCGCACTTTCTAAGTTTTATTCCAAAAGCATTCTAGATTATTGTTTCATGTTGCATCTCATGTTATTCTGTTTGGTGAACTCATAGCTTCAATTTCATAACATTTTGATCAGATTTTATCATGCCTTTTGTCGCTTTGTTGTCTCACTAACTTGCAGGTGGCGATATCGAATTCCCGAGGATAGAGGCCAAATTGGGAGAATCCGACCATCTGGGTCATCCCAAAATGGCCCCAATTACATAACCCCTCTGTTTGCAGGCGTTTTGCAGGTCTCGGGATTCGACATTGGAGCAGCATCAGGTCGGCTTTTCCAACACAACAGAATTCGTCCCACCCAGGGACGAATAGCAGTCAGAATTCGTCCTGCCCAGGGACGAATTCCAGTTGAAGGCAGATTGGCCGACTGTTTCAATGGCAGTGGCCCTCTGGTGATGTCTTCTGTCCTCTGTCAGGTTTTTAGGTCATTTAGAGTCATTTTGTCTATCGATTTGGCTAATTGTTTACATGCATCTTTTGGCGATTTTAGAGAACAAACACTTCTTATTTGCAACAGGTGCTACTGACATCTTCGTTGTTTCTTTGTTCGCAGGAGGAGCAGCAGAGGTCAAGGACTCATCAACATCAGCGGCGGCATCATCTTGGCCCGCCCATTTCAAGTGTGGGCACGCGGAAAGAGGAACCTTAAGTCTCGATTGTAGTCAAATTCTTTTAACGCTCCTAGCCCCTGAAAAGGGAGGAGGCGTATTTGTAACATAGATCAAGAAAGTTTAATGAAAGGGCTGTGTTTTCTCCATTTGCTTGTGTCTCATTGCAATGCGTCTTTTTCATTTCATGCAATTTACATTTCTAGGACTTAAGCGTATTTGATTTTGAATGCATCGCAATTAGTGTTTCCTTCGCCCGGAATCTCGTGCTTTCACAGATTCAATCCAATACACGACGCTTCTCCTATTTTAGATTCTTTTTTCCTCTTCTCCTGTTTTAGATTCAATCCTATACATGGTGCTTCTCCTGTTTTAGATTCTTTTTTCCTGTTGTATGTTTTGTTTTGCTTTCCTTTTCTTTGAGATAAATATAGAGATCAAAGAGATGATCAGTTTCAAAAACAAGTTTGAAATAAAAGTATCAAAGAGACGATAAGTATCAAAATCCTATACATGGCTCTTCTCCTGTTTTAGATTCAATCCTATACACGACGGTTATCCTGTTTTAGATTCTTTTTTCCTATTGTATGTTCTGTTTTTCTTTCCTTTTCTTTGAGATCAATATAGAGATCATTCGAAGTTGTTTGTTTTTCTCTCAATTATTTGTAGGTGATCATTTTGCATAAGATGTCGAATGGGATGGTTCGAGCATCAGCGTTGAAGAAGAAATTATGATAGTACGAAGTTCTGGTTTGGTAAAGCGAAGCGACGAAGTTTTAGCCTTTTATGGGAAATAAGTTTTAGTCTTTTATGGGAAATATCTGTGAGCCATGTACATTGTGAACAAACGAAGAGTCTATATCAATAAAATTGATAGAAATTTCACAAACGAAGAGTCTATATCAATAAAATTGATAGAAATATTAAGTAGAATAAGTTTTGTGGGAGCAGCCTAGAATTACTAAAAATTACTAAAAATAATGTGGTTTGAGGTTTGAATCTTAGAAGTTACAAAAAATAAGGTTTGAATCTTAGAAGTTACTAAAAATAATGTGGTTGTGGTTGTGCTAAGGCCGAAAGGCCCGAAGGCTGAAATAAAAATTAAATAAAAAGTTAAATTTTAAAATATTTGTATTTATATCTAGGTTTTGTAGGTGAGTTGGAAAGTGTTACACAATCTTTCGAGGAAGGTCCTGGTTTGAATCTCCACCCTACCAAATAGATATTTGGTACCCAAAATCCAGTAGATAATGCTAGTGCAGTCAAGGCCAAGAGTGAAGGTCCTGGTTCGAATCTCCACCCTACCAAATAGGTATTTGGTACCCAAAATCCAGTAGATAATGCTAGTGCAGTCAAGGCCTAGAGTGACTCAGTAATGCTGGTGCAGTCAAGGCCGAGAGTGACTCAGTAGATAATGTTGGTGTAGTCAAGGCCGAGAGCGACTCGAAATTTATGGTGTAGAACCCTTGGTCATACAAACTTTTCATGAAAAAAAAGTGTAAATAGCTAGCTATAACTCAAACTAACTAAAAAAGAGAATTAAATTTGCATGTAAATTGTAAAGGATGGGGACCAAGTTCTTTTCATGAAAAAAAAGTGTAAATAGCCAGCTATAACTCAAACTAACTAAAAAAAGAGAATTAAATTTGCATGTAAATTGTAAAGGGTGGGGACCAAGTTCTTTTCATGAAAAAAAAGTGTAAATAGCTAGCTATAACTCAAACTAACTAAAAAAGAGAAAAAAAGAGAATTAAATTTGCATGTAAATTGTAAAGGGTGGTGTTGGTCCGACTTTTATACACACCCTGTGAAGAATGAGCATGAAACTCTGATAACACTTATACGGGATAAATCCCACTCACTTTAGGATCTAGCTGGTTATCCAAGGTGTGAGTTACAGAGTCGGGTCGAATGTTTATTCACTCTTTTTCGCTTTTGGAATAGTTTTCAATATGGACTGTTTGTTACCTTACAACGGGCTCACTAAACTTGTTCAGTAATGTTTAAAAGTTGTCACTTGTTGACAATTAGATTTAAAATTAATTCTTTTATCTAGCTCTTATGGGTCAGCAGATTTAAATAAAAGACAAATTTAAAAAAAAATAAAAATGGATCATTTCACAGTAAAATAAAGAGGGTAGGGTAAGGCAGAAAGAGAAGTTTATCAAACTTAGCTGTAAAAAAAAACTACCAATTTTATTTATACTATCAGCTTCACAACAAAACAAATCAAAGAAGAAAGTGTCCAGCTTTCTAAGATCACTTTCTACTAAGAGCATAAGGCAGAGATAGAACAGATCTGAAAAAAAATCATAAACATAAGAGAAGTCCGTTAAAATTGGTATTTCTCACCAGCAGCATAGCTCACACAGTGAGGACAAAGCAATTAGAACAAACTTGAACCTTAAATCTATGATTTTTCCTAGCATACAATAGAACAAATGAAGCCCAACAACATATTTAATCTTGATAACACCGATTTACAACATATATTTAATAAACTTTAAAGAAACGGATAACAAAAAAGATGAACTTATCACAATCTGAAAAATATTAGGCTTCTAGCCATGCTATTACAGAAAACAAAAGCACATCAACTTCCAGTACAAAAATAAAGTATTTAACAAGATTTGCAAGAAATTGCTTCCATAGCCTTTTATTTCTAAGTTTTTGCCTCCTGCGATTACATTTAGAAGAAGTATTTATAGACTCAGGATAGACCCTGATATTTTTTAGAAATATCTTCTTCTAAAACCTTAAATATTATCATCTTAAACCCTAGTACCCAGCTTTTACAATATAAATCCATTTAAAATAAAGTCTTGATAAAACTTAACCATTCTGCAACTCAGTGCAGTCACTTGCCATAAATGGAGAAAATAGAATTCAAATGCCACTTGCATTCACCCGTAACTGTGAGTAAATGCCCTCATCAATTCTCTCGAGAATTTGGATGAGTCACCACTTCTCTGACATTTCATCTCCACAGAGCCATCCCTGAGTTGAAAATGTCTGCAAGCCATTAATTTTGCCATAAATTTTTATTAAATGCATTCATCGGCAAATTTTGGTAACTAAGTATAGATATTTTCACTTTTCGGCCAATTCTCGACATACTCCATTAAATGGGTAGCTGCTTAGTCACCGTAAAGTCTCCTTATGGCCAGATCTGTAAAATTTGGATGAAACAGTAATTTTCGGCATCTCTCATTTCAATATGGCTATCTTCGATTAATTTGCACTTAACTTTGTCTTTATGGCCATTTTTTCGTTATCCCGTAAGTGCCAGATGGCTTCCTGCATGAAAGACAAATAAGGATTAGCATTTTAAAATTATTAAATCAAAACCTTAAATATTAAAATGAAACCCTAAAGTTCATTTGCATGTCGGCTCTAATTATCTGATACGTGGCTTGCTTTGTTTTGACACGTGTCACAAAATCATGACACGTGTCCATTTCCAACCATTTCCATTTTTGGGCTCCTTGTTGTTTAAGCCACGAAAATGCGACATGTCACGATTTCGTGCCATGTCGCGAAATCGCGACATCCCCTGTGCCGTGCAACTCTTTCTCTTCATAGTCACAAAAATGCGACATGTCACGATTTCGTGACATGTCACGAAATCGTGACCTATTCTAGCTTCAGGCTCTTCTTCTGCTTACTCTGCCGTGAAATCGTGACTGTTTCTCCCCTTCGGCACTTTCTCTCCTGCAAGCCGTGAAAACGCAACATGTCACGATTTCGTGACATGTTGCAAAATCGCACACTGTTTTGGGCTTCGGTGTCTTTCTTTTCCCTTTGTTTCTTCTGGCATGTCATGATTTCGCGACGCCAAGCTTTGCCCTAGGTTCCCTTTTCTGCCGTGTCACGATTTCGTGACATCGCGAAATCGCGACGTCACGATTTCACGACACCTTCCTTCCATAGGCATTTCTTGCGTTTCGAACTGCCACGAAAATGCGACATGTCGCGATTTCATGACATGTCGCGAAATCGTGACCTCTTCTATGCCTTCGGCAACTTTCTGCTTCTATGGCAGCGAAAACGTGACATGTCACGAAATCGCGACCATTTTGCCCTTTGGTTCACTTTCTGCCTTGCTTGCAGCGAAAACGCGACATGTCGTGATTTCGTGACATGTCACGAAATTGCCCCCGTTTCTGCCCTTCAGCACTTTTGCCTCCATTTGCCGCAAAAATGCGACATGTCGTGAAATCGTGACCTCTTTCATGCCTTGGCTTCTTTTTCACTTTGATTTCTCTTTGTTTTTTCTTTGCCTTGGACCCATCATGATTTCACGACATGTCGCGAAATCGCGATGGTTCGTACGCCTCAGGAAATTTTGCTCTCTGATGGCAACGAAAACGCGACATGTCACGAAATCGCGCCTCCTTCTAGCCTTCGGCAACTTTCTCCCCTTTATGGCCGCAAAAATGCGACATGTCGCGATTTCGTGACATGTCGCGAAATCGTGACCCTTTTCTCTCAACTGGCAACTTTCCACTTCCACGCAGCGAAAACGCGACATGTCGCGATTTCGTGACATGTCGCGAAATCGTGCCCTTCTCATGCCTTAGGCGCTTTTCTTTATGGCCGCAAAAATGCGACATGTCACGATTTCGTGACATGTCGTGAAATCGCGACCCTTTTCATGCCTTAGTCTGTTTTCTTCTTTATGCCGCCACAAAAATGCGACATGTCACGATTTCGCGACATGTCACGAAATCGCGACCTGTTTTGTCCTTTGCCTCCTTTTGCCTCCTGCAGCCGCGAAAATGCGACATGTCGCGATTTCATGACGTGTCGTGATTTCACGACGTTCCATACGATCTGGCTTTCTCTCTCCAAACTGGTAGCGATTTCACGACATTTCCAAAAATGTAAAGTGTCGCGATATCACGACATTTCCAAAAATGGAAGTGTCGCAATATCGCGACATTTCCAAAAATGGAAGTGTCACGATTTCGCGACATTTTTGGGACTTAGCTGATTTTTTCAAAACCTGTCGCGATATCGTGACATTTCCAAAAATGGAAGTGTCGCGATATCGCGACATTTTCAAAAATGAAAAGTTTTGATTTTCAATGAATTTATTTATCTGTATTCTGCATTTTTTTTCATATCAGTGAAATATTTTCTTTATTCATGAATGATTCTAACATCTGAAAAATGAATTTTGAACTAAGTCAAAGCCAGATGCAAATAAAAGCACAACTTTGAAAAAGGAGGCAAGCAAATTTGGAATTAAAACCTGAACATAAAGAGGGTCCCAACTGCAAAAATGAAAGTTCAAAATTTTCAAAAGGTGGAAATTTATTTTTCAGTGGGGGTGTGTTGCTTCTCAACAAATGGCGATATCTGCGGGTAAAATAGTAGCATTATTTTAGAACCTAGGACTCTAGTTTCAAAACAACATAGACCATGCATCAAGCCTTGTCACAAATATTCTTCAAAATAAATTGACTACTAACTGATAGTTGTAAAAATTTCCTAAGGACATACTAGTCTGAATCATTTAAGGGAAATTTTTGATGTTCAATTACAAGCGTATAAAACTTTCTTCAAGAATGACTGGGCCTTCGAATGTTGAACTCTAGATTGATCAGCTTTTCTAGATTGTAAAAAAAGGGAAACCGAGTAGAGCTCTGTTTACTAGTTTAGCCTTTACAGACCCGACAGAGTTACCCTTTAGATTTACATGACCCAGATTTACAACTGTAAGGTAGAATCTACAACTTGGTAGAAGAAAAACATCTTTTGAAGTCTTGGCTACCTCTTTCATTATATAAATCTTTTATATATATATATATATATATTTTTTTTTCTATATATATATTGGAAATAACAGAGTGCCAATTTCATGCTGCCTGCTCAACTTTCATCTCTTTCTTTTGAAATACATCAGCATCTGAAAAGCCTTAGAAAGAATAACAATTTTCTTTTAATATTTCATCAATTTGGAACTGCTTCGGCCTGGGCACTGATAGCATTTGTGGACACTCCAATAATTACATGAATCACAGTCCCCTCTTATAACCAACTTTTCTTGGATTCCTCGGGAGTTTCTCTAACCAAACAACATAGCAGTTTCTTTATGATTAAAACAACTGTGGCAAGCAAGACACAAAATCCAATCATCCTTCCACTGTTGTTCTGAATAACAAAATAGTTCCACTGTTTAATTTAAGTAGATTATCTCAATTTGAATAATGAACAGAATGGACATTGGATTGATCAGCTCAAAATAAAAACAATTTCTGGAAGGCTGACTTTTTCATTGATGCTCAGGCAAAACTTAAAGAACAAAAACTTTAAAATAAAATAAACTGTACAGACTTCCAAGGATAAACACAGACCTTAAAAACAAAATAAAATAAACTGTACAGACTTTAAAAAGAAACAAAATCAAATAAAACAAAATAAAACTGTACAGGCAACAAAGGAAAATGAAATAAAACTGTACAGACAGCAAAGGAAATAAAACTGCACAGGCCTTTAAAAATAAAATACAGAACTTTAAAATAAACTAAAACTGTATAGACCTGAAAGGGAAAGACACAGAGTGTACAAAATTTTAGCAACAAACAAAATAAACTGCTCAGACAATTAAAATAAAATGAAATAAAACAACAAAATTTAAGCAACAAACAAAATAAACTGCTCAGACAATTAAAATAAAATGAAATAAAACAACACTGCACAGACATGTAAAATAAAACTAAAATAAATAAACTAAAAACTATACAGGCATTTTAAAATAAAAAAAAAAATACAGAACTGTACAAACCTGGAAAATAAACTAAAATAGACAACTATACAGACATGAAAAGTAAGCTAAAATAAAACTGCAGAGTTATTTACAATGTATACACATGTTACAACTTCTTTGTGACTCATTCAAATGATATATTGGATGGAACAGCCGAGAAATAATGCTTTAAGTATTGACCATTAACAGGAAGGTCCAGAAAATTACCATCAAGGTCTTGTAAATGAAATGCATTATTACCCAGAATCTCAGCAATATGGTATGTGCCTATCCACAGTGGCTGCAACTTTGTATGCTTACCCTTATTTTCATGGGCCTTGTCCCATAGAAGCACCAGGTCCGCCAGTCTAAAAGCTTTCACTTTGGCCCTCTTGTCAAACCAGCGCTTGATTGTTTCTTGGTGCCGACTAAAGTGTTCCAAGGCTTGGAGTCTTTCATCCTGCAAGTTAGTTAGATCTAAAACACGAGCCTCTGCATCAGCTTGATCCTCAAAATAGTCTAAGACAAATTGGTAAGTAGGTCTAAAACACGAGCCTCTGCATCAGCTTGATCCTCAAAATAGTCTAAGACAAATTGGTAAGTAGGTAATTTCGGAGAGATGGGAACAATTGGCTGGGTACCATACAGCAAAGCAAAAGGGGAAGTTTTAAGAGCCACTTTATATTTTATGCGGTCAGCCCAAAGTGCATATTTCAATAATGTATGCCACTACCTGGGTTTGTCTGCTGCAGATTTCTTAATGGCATTCATTAAATTCTTATTTGTGGACTCAGCCAGTCCATTGCCTTGGAGATAATAGTTGGATGAAAATCTAATAACTATCCCCATCTGGTATGCCCATTCTGCAAACTCTAATGATTGGAAGGCTGGTCCATTATCACATACCAAATTCAGAGGAACCCCAAACTTGGTTATGACATTTGACTCTAGAAATTTGATTACTTCATGAGCTGTACTTCTTGTGGTGGCTGCTGCTTCGACCCATCTTGTGCAGTAATCAGTAGTTGTTAGAACATACTTATGCCCTGCTAAAGAATTTGGATTAATCACTCCCACAAAATCAAGTCCCCATTGCATGAAAGGTTTATTTATTACAACAGGCTGCAATGGTAGAGCCCGGTTGACCTCTTTGGCCGTAAAAGTTTGGCATTGATGGCAGGTTATCACATGCTGATGGACATATTTAAATAGTGTAGGCCAGTAATAGCATGCTCTCAATATTTTGTGCGCAGTAGCAGATCCTGATGAATGTTCTACCCCTAACTTTTCATGAAAACTGGACATGACTTCCTTGACTTCACTCTGAGAAATGCATCTTAGGAAAATGCCAGCATAATTCTCTCTATACAAATTACCTGCTTTGAGGAGATAATGAGCAGCTTTCAGTTTTAGTGCTCTCCTTTGGGTTCTGTTCAAGTGAGATGGGAAAACTCCAAATTGTAGTAGCTGAATAATATCTCCATACCAGTCATCAGATTCAGAATTTAACTGATTAACTTCTTCTCGCACAGGTATTTCAACAATGTGTCGGGACAAACCAAGTCCCTTGATCAATTTTGCAGGGTGAATTTCTAAGTCATATTCTTGCAGCCTTGTAACCCAATTACCTCTTAGTTCACCTAACTCATTTTGACTTAATAGGTATTTAACAGCTGGGTCTGGAACTATAGCATGAATTCTACTTCTTAGTATGTAGTGCCTGAACTGCTTAACTGCTCTCACCAAGGCATAAGCTTGTTTGTCTAAACAAGAATATTTCAGCTCAGCCCCATTTAAATTGGTACTCTTGAAAGCAATTGGATGTTCCCTGGTTTCTCTCCGTTGGGTCAGAACTGCAGCAAGTGTGTGTTCAGAAGAAAATGTGTACAGATAAAAATCTGCACTAAAATCTGGGCTTACCAGAACTGGTGCTTGTTTGATGGCTGTCTTGATTTCTTGGAAGGTTGTTTTAGCTTCTGTGGTCTAGACAATCTGAGTAGTTTGCTTTAGCATGTCATTCAGTGGCTTGACTATCTCTACAAAACCGGAGATGAACTTCCTGACAAAGTTAATTTTTCCAAAGAAGGACCTCAACTCTTTCTTGGAGTTGGGAAATGGTATGCCGGATATGGCTTCAACTCTGTCCGGATCCATGGAAATGCCATCTTTTGTGACCAAGTTCCCAAGGAGCTTTCCTTCTATTACACCAAAAATGCACTTCTTCGGATTCAAAGAAATGCCGAACTCCCTGCATTTGTTAAACACAGACTCCAAGTGTTTTACATGGTCAAACTGAGATTTAGAGAAGATTGTTAAATCATCAATTTAAACAATAATGCATTTACCCATAAGGCCTTTGAAGGCATGTTCCATTGCTCATTGAAATGTAGCTCCGACATTTATTAATCCAAATGGCATCCTCTTGTAAGCAAAAGTTCCCCACTTAGTTGTGAAAGCAGTTTTCATTCTGTCTTCTTTCTCAACCAATATCTGATTATACCATGAGAAACCGTCCAGGAAAGACATCATCTCCGAACCATTGAAAATCTGTAACACCTCATCCATAGAAGGCAGAGGATAGTTATCTTTCTCAGATGCCTTGTTCAAATTTCTAAAATCCACACACAGGCAGATCTCTCCATTCTTCTTTCTGACAGGCACCAAATTGGCCACCCAAGTAGAATGCCTGATGGGAAAAACAATGGCGACACTCAATAGTTTTTCTACCTCTTTCTGGATGAGGGACTCTAATAGAGCATTGACATGCCTCTATTTTTGCTGGAAAGGTTTGTAAAATTCTTTTAAAGGTATAATATGAGTGTAAAATTTCGGATCAATTACCTTTAAGTCTTTGTATGACCAGGCCATAACATCCTTGGATCTGTGAAGAAAATCAATCATACTTCTTTTTATTTTTGGATCACAGTTCTTAGCCAACTTGATGTGCCTGGGATGTTATTCAGTCCCTATGTTCAGGTTTTCAGTCTCACTGTCTGTGGAACCCACATAATCCTCAGAATTCACCTTTTGCTTGATTTTGTCAACATCAAAGAGCCGCTCCAGCTCCACCATCCCTTTTGGAATTCTATTGTCTTTCAACCTCATTATTCCCCTGTCATCATCTAACTGCTCCAACAGAGCATCCCTTTGGCCCTCATCGATTATAGCATTTTCAAATGTGTTAGTACTTTGCAAAAAGTTTACAATCTGTTGATCATCAGAGAAAACCTAAAAATTATCTATATTATTTGAGACTGAAGGACAAGGGACTAACTCAATTGAAGACTTGTTCCATTTAAATTCTTCCAGTGGTTTTAAACTTGTGGCTGAAGAAGCCAAGACATCAACACGATAATTCTACTCTCTGGGTATGTGTGTCAGATTGAAAGCATCAAAGTCTTCTACAAGACCCCAAGCCCGATGTTTGTATCCTTTTAAATAAGATGCTTTATACTGGAATTTACCTTTGACTTGATTAGCCACTAATTTCGAATCAGTAAAAACTTGAATATTTCTTGCTCCTTTGTCCAAAGCAAATTTCAAACCTAATACTAGGTATTAGGTTTGAAATTTGCTTTGGACAAAGGAGCAAGAAATATTCAAGTTTGAAATTTGCTTTGGACAAAGGAGCAAGAAATATTCATGTTTTTACTGATTCAGTATTAGGTTTGAAATTTGCTTTGGACAAAGGAGCAAGAAATATTCAAGTTTTTACTGATTCAGAATTGGTGGCTAATCAAGTCAAAGGTAAATTCTAGTGTAAAGCATCTTATTTAAAATGATACAAACATCGAGCTTGGGGTCTTGTAGAAGACTTTGATGCTTTCAATTTGACATACATATCCAGAGAGCAAAATTTCCATGCAGATGTCTTGGCTTCTTCAGCCGCAAGTTTAAAACCACTGGAAGAATTTAAATGGAACAAGTCTTCAATTGAGTTAGTCCCTTGTCCTTCAGTCCCAAATAATATAGATAATTTTCAGGTTTTCTCTGATGATCAACAGATTGTAAACTTTTAGTAGAGTACTAACACATTTGAAAATGCTATAATCGATGAGGGCCAAAGGGATGCTATGCTGGAGCAGTTAGATGATGACAGGGGAATAATGAGGTTGAAAGACAACAGAATTCCAAAAGGTATGGTAGAGTTGGAGCAGCTCTTTGATGTTGACAAAATCAAGCAAAAGGTGAATTCTGAGGATTATGTGGGTGCCACAGACAAGGTGAGACCGAAACTGAACATAGGTACTGAAGAACATCCCAAGCACATCAAGTTGGCTAAGAACTGTGATCCAAAAATAAAAAGAAGTATGATTGATTTTCTTCACAGATCCAAGGATGTTATGGCCTGGTCATAAAAAGACTTAAAGGTATTTGATCCGAAAGTTTACACTCATATTATACCTTTAAAAGAATTTTGCAAACCTTTTCGGCAAAAATAGAGGCATGTCAATGCTCTGTTAGAGGCCCTCATCTAGAAAGAGGTAGAATACCTTTAAAAGAATTTTGCAAACCTTTTCGGCAAAAACAGAGGCATGTCAACGCTCTGTTAGAGCCCCTCATCCAGAAAGAGGTAGAAAAACTATTGAGTGCTGCCATTATTTTTTCCATCAGGAATTCTACTTGGGTGGCCAATTTGGTGCCAGTCAAAAAGAAGAATGGAGAGATCCGCCTATGTGTGGATTTTAGAAATTTGAACAAGGCATCTGAGAAAGATAACTATCCTCTACCTTCTATGGATGATTTCTCAGGGTATAATTAGATATTGGTTGAGAAAGAAGACAGAATGAAAACTGCTTTCACAACTAAGTGGGAAACTTTTGCTTACAAGAGGATGCCATTTGGATTAATAAATGCCAGAGCTACATTTCAATGAGCAATGGATCATGCCTTCAAAGGCCTTATGGGTAAATGCATTGTTTTTTACATGGATGATTTAACAGTCTTCTCTAAATCTCGGTTTGACCATGTAAAACACTTGGAGTCTGTGTTTAACAAATGTAGGGAGTTCAAAGATTTCTTTGAATCCGAAGAAGTGCATTTTTGGTGTAACAGAAAGAAAGCTCCTTGGGAACTTGGTCACAAAATATGGCATTTCCATGGATCCGGACAGAGTTCAAGCCATATCCGGCATACCATTTCCCAACTCCAAGAAAGAGTTGAGGTCCTTCTTTGGAAAAATTAACTTTGTCAGGAAGTTCATCTTCGGTTTTGCAGAGATAGTCAAGCCACTGAATGACATGCTAAAGCAAACTGCTCATATTGTCTGGACCATAGAAGCTAAAACAACCTTCAATCAAGACAACCATAAAAAAAGCACCAGTTCTGGTAAGCCCAGATTTCAGTGCAGATTTTTATCTGTACACCTTTTCTTCTGAACACACACTTGCTGCAGTTCTGACCCAACAAAGAGAAACCAGAGAACATCCAATTGCTTTCAAGAGTACCAATTTAAAGGGGGCTGAGATGAAATATTCTCGTTTAGACAAACAATCTTATGCCTTGGTGAGAGCAGTTAAGCAGTTTAGGCACTACATACTAAGAAGCAAAATTCATGCTATAGTTCCAGACCCAGCTGTTAAATACCTATTAAGTCAAAATGAGTTGGGTGAACTAAGAGGTAATTGGGTTACAAGGCTACAAGAATATGACTTAGAAATTCACCCTGCAAAATTGATCAAGGGACTTGGTTTGTCCCGACACATTGCCGAAATACCTGTGCGAGAAGAAGTTAATCAGTTAAATTTCGAATCTGATGACTGGTATGGAGATATTATTCATCTGCTACAATTTGGAGTTTGCCCGTCTCACTTGAACAGAACCCAAAGGAGAGCACTAAAACTGAAAGCTGCTCATTATCTCCTCAAAGAAGGTAATTTGTACAGAGAGAATTATGCTGGCATTTTCCTAAGATGTATTTCTCAGAGTGAAGTCAAGGAAGTCATGTCCAGTTTTCATGAAAAGTTAGGGGCAGGACATTCATTAGGATCTGCTACTGTGCACAAAATATTGAGAGCAAGCTATTACTGGCCTACACTATTTAAATATGCCCATCAGCATGTGAGAACCTACCATTAGTGCCAAAATTTTGCAGCCAAAGAGGCCAACCGGGCTCTACCATTGCAGCCTATTGTAATAAATAAACCTTTCATGCAATGGGGACTTGATTTTGTGGGAGTGATTAATCCAAATTCTTCAGCAGGGCATAAGTACGTTCTAACGACTCATCGATCATCGCACAAGATGGGTCAAAGCAAGGAACCACCACAAGAAGTATAGCTCATGAAGTAATCGAATTTCTAGAGTCAAATGTCATAACCAGGTTTGGGGTTCCTTTGAATTTGGTATGTGATAATGGACCAGCCTTCCAATCATTGGAGTTTGCAGAATGGGCATACCAGATGGGGATAGTTATTAGATTTTCATCCAACTATTATCCCTAAGGCAATGGACTGGCTGAGTCCACAAATAAGAATTTAATGAATGCCATTAAGAAATCTACAAGCAGACAAACCCAGGCAGTGGCATACATTATTGAAATATGCACTTTGGGCTGACCGCATAAAATATAAAGTGGCTCTTAAAACTTCCCCTTTTGCTTTGTTGTATGGTACCAGCCAATTGTTTCCATCTCTCTGAAATTACCTACTTATCAATTTGTCTTAGACTATTTTGAGGATCAAGCTGATGCAGAGGCTCATGTTTTAGATCTAACTAACTTGCAGGATGAAAGACTCCAAGCCTTGGAACACTTCAGTCGGCACCAAGAAATTATCAAGCGCTGGTTTGACAAGAGGGCCAAAGTGAAAGCTTTCAGACTGGCGGACCTGGTGCTTCTATGGGACAAGGCCCATGAAAAGAAGGGTAAGCATACAAAGTTGCAACCGCATCGTGGATAGGCCCGTACTGCAGTTGCTTGAGATTCTGGGTAATAATGCATTTCATTTACAAGACCTTGATAGTAATTTTCTGGACCTTCCTTTTAATGGTCAATACTTAAAGCATTATTTCTCGGCTGTTCCGTCCAATATATCATTTGAATGAGTCACAAAGAAGTTGTAACATGTGTATACATTGTAAATAACTCTGCAGTTTTATTTTAGCTTACTTTTCATGTCTATACAGTTGTCTATTTTAGTTTATTTTCTAGGTCTATACAGTTCTGTATTTCTTTTTTTATTTTAAAATGCCTGTACAGTTTTTAGTTTATTTATTTTAGTTTTATTTTACATGTTTGTGCAGTGTTGTTTTATTTCATTTTATTTTAATTGTCTGAGCAGTTTATTTTGTTTGTTGCTTAAATTCTGTACACTCTATGTCTTTCCCTTTCAGGTCTATACAGTTTTAGTTTATTTTAAAGTTTTGTATTTTATTTTTAAAGGCCTGTGCAATTTTAGTTTATTTTAAAGTTTTGTATTTTATTTTTAAAGGCCTGTGCAGTTTTATTTCATTTTCCTTTGTTGTCTGTACAGTTTTATTTTGTTTTATTTGATTTTGTTTCTTTTTAAAGTCTGTACAGTTTATTTTATTTTGTTTTTAAGGTCTGTGTTTATCCTTGGAAGTCTGTACAGTTTATTTTATTTCAAAAATTCTGTTCTTTAAGTTTTGCCTGAGCATCAATGAAAAAGTTAGCCTTCCAAAAATTATTTTTATTCTGAGCTGATCAATCCAATGTCCATTCTGTTCATTATTCAAATTGAGATAGTCTGCTTAAATTAAATAGTGGAACTATTTTGTTATTCATAACAACAGTGGAAGGATGATTGAATTTTGTGTCTTGCTTGCCATAGTTGTTTTAATCATAAAGAAACTGCTATGCTGTTTGGTTGGAGAAACTCCCGAGGAATCCAAGAAAAGTTGGTTATAAGAGAGGACTATGATTCATGTAATTATTTGAGTGTCCACAGAGGCTATCAGTGCCCAGGCCGAAGCAGTTCCAGATTGATAAAATATTAAAATAAAATTGTTATTCTTTCTAAGACTTTTCAGATGCTAATGTATTTCAAAAGAAAGAGATGAAAGTTGAGCAGGCAGCATGAAATTGGCACTCTGTTATTTCCAATATATATATAGAAAAAAAAAAAGGATATAAAAAAAAAAGAGTTATATAATGAAAGAGGCAGCCAAGACTTCAAAAGATGTTTTTCTTCTACCAAGTTGTAGATTCTACCTTACAGTTGTAAATCTGGGTCATGTTAATCTAAAGGGTAACTCTATCGGGGCTGTAAAAGGCTAAACTAGTAAACATAGCTCTACTCGGTTTCCCCTTTTTTACAATCTAGAAAAGCTGATCAATCTAGAGTTCAACATTCAAAGGCCCAGTAATTCTTGAAGAAAGTTTTATACGCTTGTAATTGCACATCAGAAATCTTCCTTAAATGATTCAAATTTAGTATGTCCTTGGGAAATTTTAACAACTATCGGTTAGTAGTCAATTTATTTTGAAGAATATCTCGTGGCAAGGCTTGATACATGGTCTATGTTGTTTTGAAACTAGAGTCCCGGGTTCTAAAATAATGCTACTATTTTACCCGCAGATATCGCCATTTGTTGAGAAGCAACACACCGCCACTGAAAAATAAATTTCCACCCTTTGAAAATTTTGAACTTTCATTTTTGCAGTTGGGACCCTCTTTATGTTCAGGTTTTAATTCCAAATTTGCTTGCCTCCTTTTTCAAAGTTGTGCTTTTATTTGCATCTAACTTTGACTTAGTTTAGAATTCATTTTTCAGATGTTAGAATCATTCATGAATAAAGAAAATACTTCACTGATATGAAAAAAATGCAGAATACAGATAAATAAATTCATTGAAAATCAAAACTTTTCATTTTTGAAAATGTCGCGGTATCGCGACACTTCCATTTTTGAAAATGTTGCGATATCGCGACAAGTTTTGAAAAAATCAGCTAAGTCCCAAAAATGTAGCGAAATCGCGACACTTCCATTTTTGGAAATGTCGCGATATCGCGAAACTTTCCATTTTGGAGAGAGAAAGCCAGATCGTATGGAACGTCGTGAAATCACATGTCACGAAATCGTGACATGTCGCATTTTCACGGCTGTAGGAGGCAAAAGGAGGCAATGGACAAAACACGTCACGATTTCGCGACAAATCGTGACATGTCGCATTTTCACGGCAACATAAAGAAAATAGCTAAGGCATGAAAAGGGTCACGATTTTGCGACAGGTCACATTTTCGCGGCCATAAAGAAGAAAAGTGCCTAAGGCATGAGAAGGGCGCGATTTCATGACATGTCATGAAATCGTGACATGTCGCGTTTCTGTGTAGAAGTGGAAAGTTGCCAGTTGAGAGAAAAGGGTCGTGATTTTTGGACATGTCGCGAAATTGTGACATGTCGCATTTTCGCAGCCATAAAGAGGAGAAAGTTATCGAACGCTATAAGGAGGCACGATTTTGTGACATGTCACGAAAGTGCGACATGTCACATTTTCGCTGCCATCAGAGAGCAAAAGTTCCCGAGGCGTACGGACCGTCGCGATTTCGCGACATGTCACGAAATCGCGACGGGTCCAAGGCAAAGAAGAAACAAAGAGAAATCAAAGTGAAAAAGAAGCCTCCTTTTAAGAAGTATACCGACCAATTATATATGTATTAACAACTGAAGATAGATCCCCGAGATGATAGATAGATCCTCGAGATGATAGATACCTCCACCTCCCTTTAGTCTTAAATAGATGGCTATAGATGCTTTAAATGAGGGAATAGTAACTGTAAATATGTATTAACAGAGATTAGTTTGTTGTTCAGTGTAAACAAGCCCTCCCCCCCGGTTTAGCTCTTTCCAGGTTACTGGGGAGAGCCTTGAGGTTTTTCGTTTAAAAGGAGGATAGAGCCCTCAAAATCAAAGGTTCTGAAAGAGGTTTCGATAGAGAGGAGAGGTCCATTATATACGTATTAACAACCAGTTGAAAAGTAGAATGACCTTATATAGGAGCCACTCCATTATGCTAAGCTCTAAGGCGCCCTCTACCCTCCCCCATCTCCTTATAAAATAAAATTAAGCTACCTTTATCCAAGATATAGCAGGCAGCTACATAGACTCAGAGAGGAACCTATTCAGCATCTATATTTAGTAGTTAACCCAAACTAATCAGAGCGAGCCTTTTTAAATGTTATTAAAGAGCTGCTTTTTATTTCAAGAGGACAGACAGATGGATAAATAGTCCTTTAGCAGCCAGCCCCACCTTCCTTAGGTTAGGTTATCCCCATTGATGATAGGTCATCTAGGTAGGTTACCCCGGCTATAGATTTATCAAGGTTGGTTAGGTCTTCCTCTTTCCCAAGGGAGGCTGGTTAGTTCTTGCCTGAGTTAGTTAGGTGGGCGGGGCCAACAAGAATGACCTTACTTGGATCCCCTGGTAGTAATAGGGGGACAAAAGTGGTTAATACGTATATAACGGCCGCGGGGTTGAAGCGATCATTCATTATTTGTTTCGAGTTGTTAATACGTTTCGTCCCCTTTGTTTCTTTCATAGCCCGGCCCAAGCTCGCCCTCACTTCTTTAGGAAAAAAAGAGACTGCCTACAAGCCCTCAACCTCATACTCTAATAAAGGGGAGGCGGGGTTTGTTTAGTTTTGTTGAGTATAAACCTCACAAAGGAGAGATTTGTTTCTTTCATTCCATTCTTATGAAAAGGGGGACTAGTTTTGTTTCTTTCATTCAATCTCGCTAGTCAAGAAATGCCCCCACCCCTACTATTACTATTCAAGGGATATCCTATGATAGGGCTTATCAAGATGGACGAAGCTTCTCGTTCTCCTCGGTTCTCCGGCTCTCCCTAAGATTCGAGATCCCATGGTCATAGCTCCGAACAACCAGGGAACTACCCCCCCCTGAGTTGAAGAAAGAGCCAAGCCCACCCACCCGAAAGAACGCTCTAAATAGGTTGTTGTCCTCGTAATAGAGCACCCGGACACCGCATTGATCAGGCCTACGGTCCGGAGATAGAGGGAAAAGGGCGACTATAGGGATAACCCTTCCATGATCCATAGATCCCCGATTGGCATTTGCAAAATGTATTTAGGGGCATAGGAAACCAGAAGTTGATAAATGGGAAGGCTTGCCAAGACAGACTTAATTAGAGCTAGTCGCCCAGCTAAGCTCAGCCAGCCATTGCTGAAATGTTGTATCCTCATTGTAACCTTTTCTAAAATGGGATTCCAGGCTTCTTGAGATCTGATATTTTTGAAGCACATAGGAACACCTAGATACTTTAAATTACCAACTCCTTTGCTGAATCCCAGGATCTGAGAAAAGCCTCTGTCTAACTATTAATTAGCCCTTAATAGTAATATACCCATCCCTTCTCATGTCCGTTAGTTGAACCTGTTGAAGAACAAGTCAAACCTTTTCTAGCCTTCTCGGAAGCATCATCCTTTCCCGCCACCTCCTATCCCATCAATATCCATTTACTCAGAGCAGTACTTGAATCTTAAGGGGCTATTAATTCATATTAGCTAGAGGATATACTAGGGCCTATATTACCCATAATCACTTAATGGGTGGATGTTTCTACCTTATATCTTAATGTATCTAATGCCCTTTAACCTAACAATATCTTAAATATCTCTATCTATGAAGGGATTAAAGGGCTAGAGTTGGGCTTGGATCTTGAAACGCTGCTTTCCTTTCAAAGCCAGCTTCGAGTTCCCCCTTTTTAAAATATCTCGGATGAATAGGCTTTTGATGGTTCTCCGTTACTCTCTTTAATTTAACGCGAATGATGGCAATCAAACACAGCTGTGGCTTCTCTTCCGGTCGAATCGGCGAGGATAATTTGAATCTGATTTTTCCCCGACCAAGTTCTGATGTATCCAAAGTTGCTCGCCCTCCGGAGATCTGCTTCTTCCTCCGTCAAGTGAGAGTTCATCCTTTGATGGTCGAGTGCTTGGAATAAAAGGGCCCTTTTCGAATGGAATCAGCTTTCAATGGATCTGGGGCTTAAAGAGTAGATGCACTGCCCCCAAGTACTAATATCAAAGGTCTGGTGAGCTACTTCATGCCTAAGAGGTCTTTTAGCTCTAGAGGCCCAGAAAGGAAAGAAGGGATGATTGAATCTTAACCTAATGCATGAAAGAGGTCACGATTTTGTGACATGTCACGAAATCGCGACATGTCGCATTTTCATGGCAGATGGAGGCAAAAGTGCTAAAGGGCAGAAACGGGCACGATTTCGTGACATGTCGTGAAATCGCGACATGTTGCATTTTCGCTGCAAGCAAGGCAAAAAGTGAACCAAAGGGCAAAATGGTCACGATTTATGTTTTTGTTGCCATAGAAGAAGAAAGTTGCTGAAGGCATAGAAGAGGTCGCGATTTCGTGACATGTTGTGAAATCGTGACATGTCACATTTTTGCGGCAGTTCGAAATGCAAGAAGTGCCTATGGAAGGAAGGTGTCACGAAATCGCGACGTCACGATTTTGCGACGTTGCAAAATCGTGACGTCGCGATTTTGCGACGTCGTGATTTTGCGACGTCGCGAAATCGCGACGTCGTCGTGAAATTATGACACGACAGAAAAGGGAACCCAAGGTAAAGCTTGGCGTCGTGAAATCGCAACATGCCAGAAGAAACAAAGGGAAAAGAAAGACGCCGAAGGCCAAAACAGTGCGTGATTTCGTGACATGTCGCGAAATCATGACATGTCGCGTTCTTCGCGATTTTGCGATATGTCACGAAATCACGACATGTCACATTTTCACGGCTATGAAGAGAAAGAGTTGCACGG
This sequence comes from Wollemia nobilis, assembly GCA_028583015.1. Taxonomy (NCBI): domain Eukaryota; kingdom Viridiplantae; phylum Streptophyta; class Pinopsida; order Araucariales; family Araucariaceae; genus Wollemia; species Wollemia nobilis. The sequence continues at coordinate 2,907,072 of JAQPPZ010000349.1, read as the reverse complement.
CACAAGGGATGTCGCGATTTTGTGACATGTCACGAAATCGTGACATGTCACATTTTCACGGCTTAAATAGCAAAGAGCTCGAAAATGGAAACAGCTGGAAATGGACGCGTGTCGTGATTTTGTGACACGTGTCAAAACAAAGCAAGCCACGTATCAGATAATTAGAGCCGACATGCAAATGAACTTTAGGGTTTCTTGTTTGTCTTTCATGCAGGAAGCCATCTGACACTTACAAGATAACGGAGAAATGGCCATAAAGACAAAGTTAAGTGCAAATTAATCGAAGACAACCATATTGAAATGAGAGATGCCAAAAATTGCTATTTCATCCAAATTTTACAGATCTGGCCGCAAGGAGAAAGAGACTTTACGGTGACTAACCAGCTGCCCATTTAATGGAGTATGTCGAAAATTGGCCGAAAAGTGAAAATATCTATACTCAGTTACCGGAATTTGCCGATGAATGCATTTAATGAAAATTTAGGGCATAATTAATGGCTTGTAGATATTTTCAACTCAGGGATGGCTCTGCGAAGATGAAATGTCAGAGAAGTGGTGACTCATCCAGATTTTTGAGAGAATTGATGAGGGCATTTACTCACAGTTGCGGGTGAATGCAAGTGGCATTCGAATTCTATTCGAATTCTATTTTTTCCATTTATGGCAATTGACTGCACTGAGTTGCAGAATGGTTAAGTTTTATCAAGACTTTATTTTAAATGGCTTTATATTGTAAAACCCGGGTACTAGGGTTTAAGATGATAAGATTTAAGGTTTCAGAAGAAGATATTTTTAAAAAATATCAGGGTCTGTCCTGAGTCTATAAATACTTCTTCTAGGAGGCGAAAACTTAGAAATAAAAGGCTATGGAAGCAATTTATTGCAAATCTTGTTAAATACTTTATTTCTGGAATAGGAGTTGATGTGCTTTTATTTTCTGTAATAGCATGGCCAGGAGCCTAATATTTTTCAGATTGTGATAAGTTCATCTTCTTTTGTTATCCGTTTTTTGCAAATCTTGTTAAATACTTTATTTCTGGAATAGGAGTTGATGTGTTTTTGTTTTCTGTAATAGCATGGCCAGGAGCCTAATCTTTTTCAGATTGTGATAAGTTTATTTTCTTTTGTTGTCCGTTTCTTTAAAGTTTATTAAATATATGCTGTAAATCAGTGTTATCAAAATTAAATATGCTATTGGGCTTCATTTGTTCTATTGTATGCTAGGAAAAATCACAGATTTAAGGTTCAAATTTGTTCTAATTGCTCTGTCCTCACCGTGTGAGCTATGCTGCTAGTGAAAAATACTAATTTTAACGGACTTCCCTTTTGTTTATGATTTTCTTTCAGATCTGTTCTATCTCTGCCTTATGCTCTTAGTAGAAAGTGATCTTAGAAAGCTAGACACTTTCTTCTTCGATTTGTTCTGTTGTGAAGCTGATAGTATAAATAAAATTGTTAGTTTTGTTTTACAGCTAAGTTTGATAAACTTCTCTTTCTGCATTACCCTACCCTCTTTATTTCACTTTATTTTTATTTTCTTTTAAATTTGTCTTTTATTTAAATCTGCTGACCCATAAGAGCTAGATAAAAGAATTAATTTTAAATCTGATTGTCAAGTGACAACTTCTAAACATTACTGAACAAGTTCAATGAGCCCATTGTAAGGTAACAGACAGTCCATATTGAAAACTATTCTAGAAGCGGAAAATAGTGAATAGACATTCGACTCGACTTTGTAACTCACACCTTGGATAACCAGCTAGATCCTAAAGTGAGTGGGATTTATCCCGTATAAGTGTTATGAGAGTTTAATGCTCATTCTTCACAATAATTAAAACCTGTCGTGATATTGCGACATTTCCAAAAATGGAAGTGTCGCGATATCGCGACATTTCCAAAAATAAAAAGTTTTGATTTTCAATGAATTTATCTATCTATATTCTGCATTTTTTTCATATCAGTGAAAGATTTTCTTTATTCATGAATGATTCTAACACTTGAAAAATGAATTTTGAACTAAGTCAAAGCCAGATGCAAATAAAAACACAACTTTGAAAAAGGAGGCAAGCAAATTTGGAATTAAAACCTGAACATCAAGAGGGTCCCAACTGCAAAAATGAAAGTTCAAAATTTTTAAAGAGTGGAAATTTATTTTTCAGTGGGGGTGTGTTGCTTCTAAACAGGTGGGGACCAAGTTCTTTGCATGTAAATGCAAAGAAGAGAGAGTTATGATGTGTAAAGGGTGGGGGCCAAGTTCAAATATTAACAAATTAGCTTAATATATATATTTTATATATCTATAGTTATCAATCTCGAGTAGAGAAAAAGCTTAGTTTAAATAGTTTATATATTTTTTAAACTCAATCTCGAGGTGCCTATCCAGGAGAGAAAGCAAATATTAGAAAGTTTGGACATAAATCCACCGTAACCCTTAATGTGGGCGGATGATTTTCTTAATTTTCTTAAAATATTAATATATACAAATATTAATAATAGATAAAACAAACCCTTTTGTTTAATATATATCAACACCTTACCCTTATGTTTAATAGATATCAACACCTTCCTTGAAATGAAATGAAAGATTTTAATTAAGTCCGCCAGACCCAGACCCAAATATGGTCTAGTACCATTACTCAAATCATATCATATAATATTTAATATTTAATATCTTTGCTCTCTCCTGATTTGTGTTAGCAATTCCCCAACTTTTTTTATTTTACTGTCTTCAAATAAATCTGCCATAAACTCGTTCCCAAGTGTTGTTGTAGTGACCTTCAACAAGCAAGTAGTTGTTGATGGGTACACATTCGAGGTTGTACGAGTAAGTAGTCGTTAACCACTGTCACATCCGAGGTTGTCGTTGATCAGCGGTTCACTTCGGGTAAGTCGTTGAATGGTTGGTATCCGAGTGAGTAAGTTGTTTAACCGTAACATCTGAAACAAAGGTATAACCTGCGGCCCATTCCACGCAAACCAAAACCATTCCTTGAAAAGCTATTACACCTTGTTAAGGACTCGGTGCGAGGGATGTCGTCGGTGCAGTTAGCGGAGTCAGAGTATCACAAAGATCGAAACCGGTGCTCGATCTCAAAGGTAGAGAGCTCGATTCTAAAGGTTCTCGTCATCAAGCAGGTTGTTCTCGCTCTCTATTTGAAAAGGCGTACTCTCTCGATTTGAAAAGGCCAAAACCGGAAATATCTTTCTTTGGGCAAAATATTGGCTTGTGGGACCGGAACTTACCAATCTTAAGCTTGTGAAGAACTTAAGAATCCACTTAACCAAATTAACGTAACCTTAAAAAAAACTTACTAATCCACCTAACCAAATTAGCAATCCACCTAAACTTTGCCCCAAAAAGCACACTTCCTCAAGGTTTAAACCAATCCACCTTGTTAAGGACTCGGTGCGAGGGATGTCGTCGGTGCATTACCAATCTTAAGTTTGAGAAGAAGGTACTAATCTACCTAAACAAATTAGCAAACTTAACCTTAAGAAGAAGGTAATCCGAACTTACTAATCCACCTAAACTTTGCTAAAAAAAACAACACTTCCTCAAGGTTTAAACCAGTCCACCAATCCACCTTGTTAAGGACTCGGTGCGAGGGATGTCGTCGGTGCAGTTAGTGGAGTCAGAGTATCACAGTCTACTACCTTTGATAAAGACCGGAACTTACCAACCTTAACCTTGAGAAGAACTTACTAATCCACCAAACCAAATTACCAAACTTAACCAAATTACCAAACTTAACCTTAAGAAAAAGGTATCAATCCACCGGCCCTCCTTAACACTTGCCTCAAGGTTTAAACCTAGGTTTTAAACCTAGGTCTTTCTCTCGATAAACTCTCAAAGCTAAACTCCCAAAGTCCCAAAACTTATCAATCCACCAGCCCTTATAGAATAACTTTTAAAAATATACACTTTTCATTAATCTCATCCACGGTTAGAGTGTAATAGAATAGAAGTGAGTAGAATAGGACTACTTCAGACTCTACCACTCACAAGCAGCCTATTGACATTAAAATTAAAGTTAATAAGTATAAGAGCATTAGAAACAACCTCTAAAAGAGGGTGACATAAGCTTAAAATCTACTATGACCTCTTTACCAAATGTTTGTATATCTTATAAATTGAATGCAACTTAATTAAAATCAAATCACTTCATTTCACTTCAAATTTCTGAGAACTTTAGAAGTTTAATTTCTGTGTCTTGTGTACGTGATTAAAATCAAATTATTTTATTCTATTTCGATCTGAATTTTGTAAAATTCTCATCCCGTATACATCTCACCATATTAAAATCAAATTATTTTATTCTATTTCGTTTTCCTAAGATCTGAATTTGGTAAAATTCTCATCCCGTATACATCTCACCAGTTTTAAAATGGTGATGACCTAAGCTAACATAGACAAACCTTTCAATAACCAAAAGAATCTTATTCAAGAAAGAATGAGCTCTATGAAAATCTTAAAAACTTTATATTGTAATTCCTCAATTTTTGAACCCACTTCTTCAATCTTGTCCCACATATTCCATGTCCTCCTCAAACCAGAAAACTAAACAAAACCCAGCTTTATGAAAATCTTAAAACCTTTATATTGTAATTCCTCAGTTTTTGAACCACTTCTTCCATCTTGTCCCACATATTCCATGTCCTCCTCAAACAAGAAAACTAAACAAAACCCCAGACCAGCCACCCCCAAATTTAATTTGATTGATGGTAAACTACAGTTGAAAAAATTAGCTGCAAACATTTTCACATTTTTATACATAATTGCATCAGATGTCAAAAACAATCACCATACTCTGTCATTTAACTAGAATATGGTGCGACTTTCTAAAGCGGTTAATGAAAGTAATATCGAATTGGGTATGTCCTTTCAAGTAGCGTCGGTAAACATGCTTCATTCTTAAGAGTATTCATACGAGCCTTGTATGGAAGCGAATTTTGCTTGTAACTCATTTTGGAGAGATGACGAACACATCCAATTTGAAACAATTATAGTATACAGCAAGACCAATAAACATTTTAGAAAGAAGCGAAAGAAGCGAATTTTGCTTGTAACTCATTTTGGGGACATGACGAACACATCCAATTTTTTGAAACAATTATAGTATACAGCAAGAACAATAAACATTTTAGAAAGAATTTTATTGGAAAGAAATTGAATATCCTTCACTTCTGTTAAGAAAACCTATGACAAATTTATTTGAACAATGACAAGTTTCATAACCTAAGTAAGGACTGAAAAATATCCTTACCTCCGCAGGCGTTCAGAGTCCTCTGCTTTAACATCATCGCAATTTCAAGCGTCTGTGCTGAAAGAAAGAGGGAAATCATATTAAACAATCAGACAGACTGAAGGATAGAGGGAAAGCATGTTAAAAAATCAGAACGAGGAAAAAGATTTTAAAATCTCAATAAGAAATCAGAAACACATAAACATTAAGGAGCAAACATCTCCACTCTCCCAATTTACTGAAAAGCATCCCATTCCCTTTCTAAGGTTTTCTCTACAATATTTGTCCAGAGAAACTATAAATACAATTTTTTTTTTAAAAGAAAACTATAAATATAAAACGATGGAAATTTATTAATATGACTGTGAATAAGAAGCATAAACGTTTTTTTAGCGAAACCAGAAATATAAAACAATGGAAATTTATTAATATGACTGTGACTAGGAAGTATTACCATTTTCTTAGTATAAAGATATTGCATGGTTTTTAACTGTAAGGTGAGACTTATTAAAAAGGCCCAATTTTCCATTCGCTCCCATTCTCTCAAGAGAGTTTTGAGGACAAACTAGATAAATGACTTAAATTCAGACATAACTGTATTAGCAAGCAGTGCCATTTTCTTACTATAAAGATTGAACTTTCACAAAATTAGACTAATCGACCAATTTACCATATGCGTTGCAGAACTTTGTCAAAATTAGACTAATCAGCTAAGGCTTAGTTTATCATATGCGTTGTCAAAAAGTTGAATCTGGAAAGGCACTATATATAGATAGACACATAGTGTGTATGTGTGTTGGGACCCATATCCGTGTTAGAAATATTAACCCAGATTTCACGCCTGTGCCCAACTGCGCTGCCGCAAATCCGAGATCCCGACAAAAGTGTGACAGGACGTCGCACTTATCTTCTGACAGATTTGACACCTGGCAGATCCGATCTCCGCAGGTGTTAATACCCAGTCGGCGTTTGTCAGAAACCCTAGATGTGGGTCGGTCCGAGGATGACCCTTATCCGAAGCTGTCCGAGGATAACCCTTATCCTTCTCTCCCCGCGGCTATAAAAGGCGGTTCGGTTCTTCAGACAAACTAGAGTGCGAGAGAGTGCATAGAAGAAGGAAGCAGAGCGGGTGTGAGAGAAGTTCGTGAAAGTGAGCAGAGAAAGAAGGGCGAGTGTTTCAGTGAGCAGTGAGGCTCAGCTGATAAATGTTCGAGCAGCAGACTCGACATTTCCCTTGTCCAGTTTATCCTGCAGCGTAGCCTGCAGATGTTGTTACTTCCTCGGTTGAGGAATTTTGTAACCCTAGTTGTTCATATGAATAAAGTTTGTTGTTTGTCTGTAGCATCTTTAGGGTTTGCAGTTGTTTAAGTCTTAACCTTGGTGTTCTCTGTTCCGGCGTTTCTCTCCTCATACGGGCCTTGCCAAGTCGAGCAAACCCAACAGCAGCCACAGAAAACAAAGACGTTTGTTGTCGTTCGAAGTTGTTCGACGAGCACGGCGAATTTTCTTGCCAAGCAAAGTTCGCTGCAACTGTCGCACTTCGGCAACTCAAAACTGTGAAGTTCGCACTCCACGCGACTGCAGAACTTCGGCAGTCCAAAGCTGCGAAGTACGCACTTCGCGCTAGTGCCGAACTTCGGCAGTCCAAAGCTGCGAAGTACGCACTTCGCGCGAGTGCGGACTTCGGCTGTTTGGCCGTGCGAAGTTCGCACTTCGGCCGAAGTGCGCACTTCGGCTGTTTGCCCGTGCGAAGTCCGCACTTCGGCCGAAGTCCGCACTTCGGCCGAAGTGCGCACTTCGGCCGAGTGCGCACTTCGGCCGTCTTGGCCTGCGCAGTCCGCACTTCGCGTAAGTGCCGGACTTCGGCCGTCTTGGCCTGCGCAGTCCGCACTTCGCATAAGTGCCGGACTTCAGCCGTTTTGGCAGCGTCGTCCGCACTTCGCTCCCGAAGTCGGGAGTTGGACGTGCGCCCTGCGTAGTCTGTGTTGACAGACTCCGACGAGAAAGAAAAAAAAGAAAATCGCATTCTTGCTCCTTCAAATTGGTATCAAAGCTGATAGTACCGTGACACGGAGATAGAAGCATGGCTTCCGAGAGAAACTCGTTGCAGTTGCAGATCCCATGATTTAACGTTAAGAACTACGATTACTGGAGCATCCAGATGAGGATCTTGTTCGGATCTCAGGAGCTATGGGAGTTAGTCGAGAACGGCTACCCAGAACCGACAGATGCAGAGAAGATCGGCCGCCCTCTCTCAGCAGACAGGGATCTGTTGAAAGAGCACAAGAAGAAGGACCAGAAGGCCCTCTTCTACATCATGCAAGTGGTTGAGGAGACCATCTTCCCACGGATTGCATCAGCCACCAAGGCCAAGCAGGCCTGGGAAACCCTAGCGAGTTCGTATCAGGGTACCGACAAAGTGAAGTTGGTGAAGCTGTAGATGCTTAGGAGAGAGTTCGAGAACCTGCAGATGAGCGAGTCCGAGTCGATGAGCGATTTCTTCACCCGGACGACGGACATCATCAACCAGATGCGGTTGAACGGAGAAAATGTCCAGAGCCAGAGAATCATGGAGAAGATTCTCAGAAGTCTACCTGCGAAGTTCGACTCGGTTGTGATAGCAATTGAAGAGTCGAGGGATCTGACAACCCTCTCGACTGACGAACTCATGGGTTCCCTGCAGACCCATGAACAGAGGCTGAGCCGCTCAACTCAGTCTTCTTTGGAGCAAGCCTTCAAAGCGCAAGTCTCAGTTCGAGACAGCGGCAGACAAGACTCCCAGCACAGTGCCTCTAGTTCTTAAGGAGGGAGAGGCAGAAGCAGGCGTGGGAGAAGTAACAAGCGAGGAGGGAACTCAAACCCTCATGACGCTGAGCCAAGTTGCAACTTTCATCAGCAAGGAGGAAGAGGCACTGGCAAAAATCAGCAAGGTGGCTCTCAGCAGAAGAAGGACATGTCAAAGGTCCAATGCTACTACTGCAGCAAGTTCGGCCATTATGCCACACAGTGCAGAAAGAAGATGGCAAACGAGAATCAGCAGCAAGCCCATTATTCGAAGGAACCCGAAAATGCGGTAGGAGGAAATGTGTTGCTGACTTGCAGTATTGAAGAGGAGAGCAAGAAAAACGTCTGGTATCTTGACAGTGGTTGCAGCAACCACATGACTAGGAACAGAGAGATGTTCTCACAACTGGATGAAACAGTCCAGTCCGAAGTCAAGATGGGGAACAACATCAAAGTTCCTATGATAGGGAAAGGAAAGATCCTCATCCGCACCCGGCACGGTGATAGAAAAACAATTCAAGATGTTTATTATGTGCCTGGGTTGAAGCATAATCTGCTTAGTGTTGGACAACTTGTGCAGAAGGGGCACACTGTACTGTTCAAAGACGAAGTCTGTTCCATCAGAGACAAGGTCCATGGACAAATTGCATCTATGTCCATGACAAAAAACAAGATGTTTCTACTGCAAATTCAGAATGAATCTTTGTTGTCTCTGAGTGCAGTTGAGAAGGATGCTACCTGGCTGTGGCATCTCAGATTCGGTCACCTGAGTTTCAATGGCTTCGAATCTGCTGCACAAGAAGCAGATGGTGAAGGGTCTACCCCTGATAGAGCAACCAAACCAAGTGTGTGAAGGTTGCCTAGTCGAAAAGCAGCACAGGGATGCATTCCCTGTAGGACAGTCTTGGGGAGCATCACGGCCATTGGAGCTGGTGCACTCAGACATTTGCGGTCTAATGCAGACCACCACGTTTGCCGACAACAAATACTTCTTGACATTCATAGATGACTTCAGCCGAAAGACTTGGATTTATGCCATCAAGCTGAAGTCAGAGGCATTTTCCAGATTCAAGGAGTTCAAGGCTCTGGTGGAGAAATAGAGTGGTTATTATGTGAAGACTCTCAGAACTGATGGAGGTGGAGAGTATATCTCCAACGAATTCCACAATTTTTGCAAGCAGCACGAAATTCAGAGGCAGTTCATTGCCAGATACACGTCGCAGCAGAATGGCGTAGCTGAGAGGAAGAACAGAACAATCATGGAGATGGCACGGAGCATGCTGAAGACAAAAAGTTTGCCACATGAGTTCTGGGCAGAAGCTGTAAGTTGTGCAGTCTATTTGTTGAACCGGTGTCCCACCAAGAGTGTGAGGGACAAAATTCCAGAGGAAGCATGGAGCAAGTTGAAGCCAAGTGTGGCTCATTTGCGAGTTTTTGGGTGCATAGCATATGCACATGTTCCAGATGAGAAGAGGAAGAAGCTAGATGACAAAGCTAAAAAATGCATCTTCACAGGGTACAGCGAACCAGCGAAGGCGTACAGGCTGTACAATCCTGTGACAAAGAAACTTGTCATCAGCCGAGACGTGAAGTTCTTGGAGGATGAAGTCTGGAACGGGAAGTCAAAGACTGGTCAGACTGAACCAACAACTGTTGAGTCTGTAGACTTGGAGGAATACAGAGTTCAACCACCTGTGCCTTCAAGCATCAACAATGGTGCCAGCAACAACACACCCTCAACATCCCGCTCACCTCCACTTGCAAGCAGAATACAGAACCTGAGGACTCCTGCAAAGACTCGGAGCTTGCAAGACATCTATGAGGTAACCCGTAATCATTTAGATGAAGATTATTCTGATTTTGCTCTCTTTACTGAATGTGATCCAGTGGAGTTTGAAGAGGCAAGTCAGAATCACAAATGGGTGAATGCGATGGATGAGGAGATAGCAGCCATTGAGAAGAATCAGACATGGCAGCTAACAGATCTTCCAGCACGAAAGAAGACCATTGGGGTCAAGTGGGTATATAAAACAAAATTTAATGCCCAAGGAGAGGTTGACAGGCACAAGGCCAGATTAGTGGCGAAAGGCTACAAGCAGAAGTCAGGAGTTGACTATCATGAAGTGTATGCACCTGTAGCCCGACTTGACATAGTCAGAATGATTCTGGCACTCGCAGCTCAGAAAGGATGGAGCGTGTTCCAGATGGAGCGTGTTTTAGACTTCAGCAGATTGCGAGAGCAGCTTGGAGTCAAAGTGCTTGTGAAATTAGGTTTAAAGGAGGGTGTTAGAAATATTAACCCAGATTTCATGCCTGTGCCCAATTGCGCTGCCGCAAATCCGAGAACCCGACAAAAGTGTGACAAGACGTCGCACTTATCTTCTGACATATTTGACACCTGGCAGATTCGATCTCCGCAGGTGTTAATACCCAGTCGGTGTTTGTCAGAAACCCTAGATGTGGGTCGGTCCGAGGATGACCCTTATCTGAAGCTGTCCGAGGATAACCCTTATCCTTCTCTCCCCGCAGCTATAAAAGGCGGTTCGGTTCTTCAGACAAACTAGAGTGCGAGAGAGTGCATAGAAGAAGGAAGCAGAGCGGGTGTGAGAGAAGTTCGTGAAAGTGAGCAGAGAAAGAAGGGCGAGTGTTTCAGTGAGCAGTGAGGCTCAGCTGATAAATGTCCGAGCAGCAAACTCGACATTTCCCTTGTCCAGTTTATCCTGCAGCGTAGCCTGCAGATGTTGTTACTTCCTCGGTTGAGGAATTCTGTAACCCTAGTTGTTCATATGAATAAAGTTTGTTGTTTGTCTGTAGCATCTTTAGGGTTTGCAGTTGTTTAAGTCTTAACCTTGGTGTTCTCTGTTCCAGCGTTTCTCTCCTCATACGGGCCTTGCCAAGTCGAGCAAACCCAGCAGCAGCCACAGAAAACAAAGACGTTTGTTGCCGTTCGAAGTTGTTCGACGAGCACGACGAAGTTTCTTGCCCAGCAAAGTTCGCTGCAACTGTCGCACTTCGGCAACTCAAAACTGCGAAGTTCGCACTCCGCGCGACTGCAGAACTTCGGCAGTCCAAAGCTGCGAAGTACGCACTTCGCGCTAGTGCCGAACTTCGGCAGTCCAAAGCTGCGAAGTACGCACTTCGCGCGAGTGCGGACTTCGGCTGTTTGGCCGTGCGAAGTTTGCACTTCGGCCGAAGTGCGCACTTCGGCTGTTTGCCTGTGCGAAGTGCGCACTTCGGCCGAAGTGCGCACTTCGGCCGTCTTGGCCTGTGCAGTCCGCACTTCACGTAAGTGCCGGACTTCGGCCGTCTTGGCCTGCGCAGTCCGCACTTCGCGTAAGTGCCGGACTTCGGCCATTTTGGCAGCGTCGTCCGCACTTCGCTCACGAAGTCGGGAGTTGGACGTGCGCCCTGTGTAGTCTGTGTTGACAGACTCCGACGAGAAAGAAAAAAATGAAAATCGCATTCTTGCTCCTTCAATCCGGATCAATTGTTGTGGTCAAACTATTCTTATAAAACTTACCTCTCAAACTTCATTAAATGTATATCATAGATGAATGAACATATATAAACCTACAACTTAGTAAATGATCATCCATACCCACCCCAACATCATTCATAACCGTCCAAAGTTGTGATGAACCCAATGCAAAAGAAGGGTAGGTGTCTGCATATGGTCTACGAACCTGCATAATATAACCGTCCAAGTTGTGATGAACCCAATGCAAAAGAAGGGTAGGTGTCTGCATATGGTCTACGAACCTGCATAATATAACAAAATGAGTTAGGCTCGACTTGTCAATGTCCAAACAAACGATTCGTTCAAGGAAAGTACTCGGTACAGAATCCAAACAAAGCATTAAAAATTTGCAAAGAAAACAAATTCATAGGAGCCAGATGAATTAAAAATTTGCAAAGAAAACAAATTCATAGGAGCCTTGAACCAGGGTGGAGATTCGAACTAGGGACCTCCCTTGAAGCATTGAAGACGACATAGATTCGAACCAGGGACTTGCCTTGAAGCATTGAAGACGACATTATGATAGCGCGAAGTTCTGGTTTTTTTGTGAGGGTGATATTTGTGAGTCATATAAATTGTGAAGGACACTGTGATATCTGTGAGCCATGTAAATTGTCAAGAAACCAAGAGTCCATATCGATATAGATGAAGAAGAGATATTAAAGTGGAACAAAATTCCAACATAGGAATATGCCATAGGAATATCGATAAAGTGGACTATTAGAAATATTATGCAACTACTATAAGAGAGTGGAGGTGGAGATTTGCTAGTGTGAAGGCACGAAGGTAGAATATGCCATTTGTTAAAAGAAATATTATGCAACTACTATAAGAGAGTGGAGGTGGAGATTTGCTAGTGTGAAGGCACGAAGGTAGAATATGCCATTGCTAAAAGAAGAGGTTTTAACGTTTCGAATCACTTTTGAAGGTACTATTACCTTGCTGCCAGAGTTTTTAGTTTTACTGCTAATATTTCGGAGGGCAAAAGTAGTCAATCCTTGCAGCGAGTAATACGCAGTGACTATCTCTGCCTCTACGTATGTCGGGGTCGTTCGTTAATGTTATATATAACGTGTCAAATGCCCGAGGGACTTACTTTGGGATGGCAAGACGAATCCCTTTTCTAAGTCAAAGGATTCGAAGGGCGGAGCCACTGAGATTAGAAAGGTGCGACATCATCCGTAAATGCTAATTTGTATCAACGCCGCTGCCGTCGGCATGCCAATGTTCTCGGCGATTTATTTCCTCGAACCTATTTCCAAATGTTCGGCAAGCTAAAATAGGTAGACGGTGATCTTATAATGCCAAGGACACCGGATCGACAAGGATTGAGTGCCTAATCTTGTGACCTGAGGGTAAAAATTTATTTGTTTGTTTGTTTATTTATTTTTTATTTTTACGATGTATTTTTCTTGCGAGTTTATCGTGAGTTGCAGAGAACTCGCGAAAATTAGGCTCCCGACCTTATAGCGAGTTGTGAGTTTCAAAACACTGGTTAAATCAAATTATTTCATTTACCTAGAATTTTAATTTTCTTAAATTCTCATCTCACCAGTTTCAAAATGGTGATGACCGAAGCTAACACAGACAAATCTCTCAATGACCAAAATAATCTTATTCAAGAAAAGACGAGCACTATGAAAATCTTTAAAACTTTATATTGTAATTCCTCAGTTTTTGAACCCACTTCTGCTATCTTGTCCCACATATTCCATGTGCTCATATTCCATGTCCTCTTCAAACAACGGAACTAAACAAAACCCCAGACCAGCCACCCCCAATTTTTTTTTGATATATAGAAGCAATGGTTACAACCACGATTTCTAGTAGCTACCAGCACAGCTGGTAGGGTTCAAACTATCTACGAAGGATCCCAGGACTTCTACTGTCTCGGTACATGGTAACCCGGCGTGAGATGGGGACCGCCAGACGCACAGGGGTTGCACCGTTGTCATCAATCTGGCGCACCACTCAGAGGAATCGGATCTGGGCTACTGTCTGTGCATGGGCAAGCCCGTGGGATTGGAACCTAGGTCTCCTCTCGGTAAGCGCCCCAACTTACCAATCCACTAGACCCAAAGTCCGTAATGAAAGTAATATCGAATTGGGTATGTCGTTTCAAGTAGCATCGGTAAACATACTTCGGAAAAAAATTTAATTTGATTGATGGTAAACTACAGTTGAAAAAATTAGCTGCGAACGTTTTCACAATTTTATAAATAATTGCATCATATGTCAAAAAAACAATCACCATACTGTGTCATTTAACTAGAATATTGTGCGACTTTCTAAAGCGGTTAATGAAAGTAATATCGAATTGGGTATGTCGTTTCAAGTAGCATCGGTAAACATACTTCATTCGTAAGAATATTCATAACAGCCTTGTATGGAAGCGAATTTTGCTTGTAAACATTACGAACACATCCAATTTGAAACTATTTAGTATACAGCAAGACCAATAAACATTTAAAAAAGAATTTGAATATCCTTCACTTCTGTTAAGAAAAGATATGACAAATTTGTTTGAACAATGACAAGCTTCATAGCCTAAGTAAGGACTGAAAAATATCCTTACCTCCACAGGCGTTCAGAGTCCTCCGCTTTAACATCATCGCAATTTCAAGCATGTAAAAAAATCAGAACGAGGAAAAAAAATTAAAAATCTCAATAAGAAATCAGAAACACAAAAATCGATTCTAATTGCAATTGAATAAAATCAAGTTTCTAAGAATCAGAGGAATGGACAAAGAGAAATTTACCTCATCTCATCTCGTCTACGACATATAGTGGTGGGAAGGTAGCAGTAATAAAAGTTGCATGACGTGAGGGAAAAACGCCACGTAGAAAGGGATAGCGTGGCAAGTAAAAACAGTGTCACGTAAACTATCGAGAGAGCGAACGTGGCGCATAGAATTCGCATGCCCCTACCAAGAAGATTTTTTTTTTTCATATTTAAATACTTTTAAATATAGAATATTTTTATTATTATTATTTTTTATTTGGTTATTGTGAGAAACTTTTATAGCCGGCATAGGGTTGAGCAGTCTCCTCCGAACCATGACCCTCGTAAAGCCAAGAGCTATCTTCACACAAACCTTGGACCTCCTGAAGAAAAGCCAAAGCTCGCACCAGTGCATTTTTATTATATGTTGTGGTTAGCTTGGTTGTTAAATCCACATAGTAATTTATAATTAACTTATTTAATTTTTTTTTAATGATGTTTTATGTTAAATTTATGGATTTAATAGGAGTTATGGTATTATAGTTCAGCATTCTATTTGATAAGGTTTTTATAGATGAGGTTTTTTTTTTTTGAAAAATTGAAAAAAACTTGTATTAAAACATTAATCAGTTACAATTGGGATAAGACACATCCCAGTCGAAAATAATGAAAGCACATGATTACAAGAGAAGAGGAAGATTTGCACTGGATCCAAATCTCTTGAACCAATACCAAGCTAGCTGAGAGAGCTGATAGGTCTGTTACAACAACTTATCGTGAAAACACGCAGCAAACACCAACTTCACCTCTGTCCGCGAAAAAGCTACAAGTCACAAAATCACGACACAAGACTCCTCTGACCGCAAAAAAGTCAACCTATCGCGAAATCGCGACAAAAATCCATCCTTGGCCACGACGGAGCAACATGTCGTGAAATCGCGACAAAAATCCACCAGCGGCCACAATGACGCAACACGTCGCGAAATCACGACAATTTTCTTCCAGTGGCTGTGACGGCATAACATGTCGCAATATCGTGACATCTTTCCTCCCTTGGCCATGATGGCGCAACATGTCGTGATATCGCGACAATTTTCCTCCCTTGGCCGTGCCGATGCAACATGTCGCGATATCGTGACAACTTTTCCTCGGTGGCAGCAACGATGCAACATGTCGCGAAATCGCGATAACTTTCCTCCCTTGGCCGTGACGGCGCAACATGTCGCAAAATCGTGACAACTTTTCCTCGACGACAGCGATAGCGTAACATGTCGCGATATCGTGACAACTTTCCTCCCTTGGCCGCGGCGACACAACATGTTGCGATATCGCGACAACTTTTCTCCCTTGGCCGCGACGGAGCAACATGTCGCGAAATCACAACTTTTCCTCGGTGGCCACGATGGCGCAACATGTGATATCGTGACAACTTTCCCACATCGGCTGCGACAGTGCAACATGTCGCAATATCATGACAACTTTCCCTCGGCGGCAGCGACGGCGCAACATGTCGCGATATCGCGACAACTTTCCTCCCTTGGCCGCGATGGCGCAACATGTCGCGATATCGCGACAACTTTTCTTCGGCGGCCATAACGGTGCAACATGTCGCGATATTGTGACAACTTTCCCGCATCGGTCGCGACAACGCAACATGTCGCGATATCGCAAAAAATTTTCTCCAGCAATCGTGATGACGCAACATGTCGCGATATCATGACAGCTTACCGCCAATGGCCGTGATGGCGCAACAGGTCGTGAAATCACGACAAAAACCACCCTTAGCTTTTTCATTGATCATTGTCTCAAGGATATTTCAAGGCCTTGCCTAATCACCTCATCTTCAATAGGCATGTCACTGTGCAGTTGCACCCCTACCTCTTTCGCAGCACCCATCTTAGCCAGGAAATCGGTCGCTTTATTTAAATCTCTGCTCACATATACTGGAATCACATCATCTAATTCCCTCCATAATTTCTTGATTTGAGAGACCAGAATCCTCAACCTCCAAGCTTTCAATGAAAAGTTTCTCATGCAGTCTAGAGCTCCAACCAGAATTTGAGAATCAGATTCAAGAATTTTCCTCCTGTGACCCTGAGTAACTGCCCAAATAGAGGCAAATTTGATAGCAATGGCTTCTGCTTCATTATTTGTGGCTCTACCCAAACCCTGCAATTCCCAATAAAGCACTGATCCCTCATTATTTCGATAGACCATGCCAATACCTGCACTACCCGGATTGCCCTTTGCAGCTCCATCAGTATTGATTTTAATCCAGCCTTCTAGGGGTGATTTCCAACTGGTTCTGTTCTATCCCTCTCGCTGGTCAACTCCCTCTTCCATTGGCCCAGGAACAACCTGAGTTTCCTCTTTAGCGTAGACGACAACAGTTTCTATGACTTTGCTCTAGATGACCTGCCAAACTCCATCTAGCGAGGAAAAGGTTTCTCTAAAAATTCTAGCATTTCTCTCCAACCACACTTGCCACCAAATGAAGTATAAACCAAGCTCCCACCCAATTTGAAGAGCTTTGGATGTAAATCTACCCCACTTCCATCTTTCCCAAATATTAGTCCAATTCATGTCACCATTAACCTGGATTTTATAATGAGAGAGCCAGTGCTTCCAAATCTGACGCATGAAAGGGCACTCAAACATCAGGTGATCAACTGTTTCTTTGTTCTTGTGGCATAAAACACATTGAGAAGGGCCGATGATTCCTCTACATCTGAGATTGTCAAAAGTGAGAATACCATTGTGCATAAACTGCCAAGAAAAAAAGTTTACTTTCGGCCAGCCCTTAGAGTGCCAAATCTTTCTCCAATCCTCAATCGAAAAAGAATGGGGGGAGGGTCTGGGAGGATCTTGTCATATCCGTCCTTCACTGTATAAACACCAAGGCTCCCATAGCCCCAAGCTAATTCATCCTCCTTGTCTATCCTTGTGAGAAACCTTTCTGTCAATATTTTGGTTAAGATGGGTGCCAACTCCGGGGGGATTGGAATTGGCCACTCCTCCAACCTCTTAAACTTCTTAAACTTATACTCCCCCAGCTGAGAAGTGTTGAAATAACTTTCAATTTGGACCCAACCCATGATTTCTATGGCAGATTTTATTGGAAGTAACTCGGGGAATTCAACAATGATGGGTGGGTACTGATCCCAAGAATCAGTCCAAAAATGGGCCTTCTCCCCTCTCCCCACTTTCCAAAATAGCTAATCTTTAATAACCTAAGATCCTAGCTTGAGATCCTGCCACACTAAGGATCCAGTACCATTCAGAGGAAAACGGCCCACCTCATTGGGGTTAACTTGACCCAAATATTTACTCGTTAGAATTCTACTGAATAAGGAAGTTGGTTGGGAAATCCACCTCCAGTACAACTTTCCAGCCAAGGCTTGATTATTTAACTTGGATCCTCTCAGTCCCAGCCCACCTTTTGCCTTGGGCTGGGTGACTTTATCCCAACCCACTAAGGCCCACTTTCTTTTTCCTTTAGCTCCTTCCCACAAAAACTTCCTAGCCATCCTGTCCAACTCTTTCCATATTGTAAGCGGGGTAGCCAGGATAGAAAATTTGTAGATTGGCATGGCTTGAATGACTGACTGTAAGAACATTAATCTGCCACCATAACTTAACCACTTGTGAGACCAGTGATTAATTTTGTCCTTGATACACTCCAGCATATTCCTCCAAGTGTCTATTTTTAGCCTCTTGAAGTGCAAGGGGATACCCAAGTAAACCACAGGGAGAGAAGTCCTAGTGAATCCCAAAATTTCTAAAATTCTGTTCTGAAGCCTCTGCTCCATATTAAAATATACCACTTTGGATTTCTTGTCATTAATGACCTGTTGAGTAGCCCTGAGATAGACATTAATATTATCCCTAATCGTTCTATCTTCCCCGATGTTGGCTACTCCCATCAAACCAATGTCATCCACAAATTGTAGGTGCGATACAACTTCATCCCCCACCCTAATACCCAATAATTTGTCTTGCTGTCTTCTCCTCGAGAAACGTCTGCCAAGACCTTCAGCTAGAATGAGAAAAAGATAAGGGGAACAGGGATCCCCCTGGCACAGACCTCGAGAAGCTCCAAAAGGTTGCGAAGGAAGGCCCTTGATAAGCACAGAGTAAGTCGAGGAAGAGACACAACTCATGATCAACTCAATCCAACCCTAAGAGAAGTCGAAGGCTGCCATCATTTTAGCCAGGAGGCTCCATTCAACCCTATCATAAGCCTTTGAAATATCCAATTTAATGAACATCCCTTTATTACCAGAAGTGTGCATTGAATGGATTTCTTCCTGGGCCACAACCACCCCATCCAGAATTTGTCGTCCCTCAACAAAGCCTCCTTGCTCAAAGGAGATAATGTTGTGAAGAAGAGGTTTTAGGCGCTCAGCCATTACCTTTGTGAGTATTTTGTACACCACATTACATAAGGCAATAGGCCTATAATTTGAAATATGAACCCCCTCCTCCCATTTTGGAATCAAGGTAATGAACATGTGGTTTATAGCTTTAAGCATTCTCTTATTTTCTCTAGATTCTTCAACAATAGCCCTTACATATTCCTCTAAGCAGTCCTAGAAATCCTGAAAGAACTCAATTGGGAAGCCATCTGGACCAGGAGTTTTACCAGTGCTCATTCCAAAGACCACAATTTTCAATTCATCCCTATCAATGGGTTTGAGGAGGGCCTGATTTTCATCCTTCGAAATAATAGTAGGTATGACAGAAATAACTTCATTTTGGGCCTCTACATCTTGAACCACACTTTCCTTAAAAATATTTGAAAAATAATCCATAGCATGGGAATGAATACCTGGAAGAGTATCAAAGGAATGACCGTTCTCATCTTGAAGGGCCTCCATCTTATTCATCTGTCTTCAAGCACAAACAGTCCAATGAAAGAATTTTGTATTTCTATCCCATTCTAATAACCAGGAAGTTCTTGCTCTCTGTTTCCAATAGATCTCCTCTTGGTTGTCAATGTCCTCAACCGCAGAACGCAAGGCATTATCCTCAACTTTGAGCTAATCAGTTATTACTCCTTCTCTAAACTATTTTTGGACCTCATCCCAGTGGGCCACCAATGGAGCTCTTTGGGTCTGGAAGTCAGATTTATTAGAATGCCTCCAATACTTCAACTGAGATTTGACATATTGAAGTTGTTTGTGGATTCTAAACATAGCTCTCCCATAAGCTGGGCGGCCCTCTTCCCACCACTGTGGAATTTTCTCCCGAAGTTCTTCTTTCTGAAGCCAAAAATTCTCAAATCTGAAAGGTTTGTGATGGATCCCCATCCTAGTCCCACTTTCCAACAGAATAGGACAGTGATCAGAAATAGGGCCTGCCAAAATCTGAAAATTGATATTCCATTTTACAAACACCTCCTCTGAAAGCAAAAAGTGATCTAGCTTCACCTTCCTACTATGGGGCTCCCGCATTTTATTAGTCCAAGTGAAGTTATTGCCAGGACATTTAATGTCCACTAAGTGCAAAGCCTGGACTTGAGAAATCATGAACCAGTCCCCTGGATCCAAAAGTGCTGATCCCCCTTCTTGGTCTTTAGAAGATAATTTAGCATTAAAGTCCCCCGCTATAATCCAGTAAATATCTTCCCTTGATGCTCGCATGTCATGCACAGCCTTCCACTACCGCCTCTGACCCTCTAGAGTTTGAGAACCATAAAAGTTAGTGATAAGAATGAATTCAGCAGAGACATTATTCCTAAACAGGGAAGTGAGAACACCCCTCCAGGCAAGGTTTTCTATTGCAGACCATTCCAGAGAGTTCCACAGAGTAACAATCCCCCCTGAGGCACCTTGGGTATCCACATCCATATGACCAACACCCCTCCAAATTCTGTTGATTGTTTTAGACATAAGATCCAAAGACATCTTGGTCTCTTGTAAAAGAAAAAAATTAGTATTGCTATGCTCTAATAATCTTTGAACAACAAATTGATGGGTTCTACTGTTTAAACCCCTCACATTCCAAGATTGTATAATCATGGGTTACCCTTGGAGCAATAAGATTCAATTGTCCTCACCAATCCTCCCATGATCAATTTGTCTCCCTGGGCTGCTAGCAGCTCCTTATTAGATCTTCTACCAGCTCCCTGAGAATTACTATTTTTTGATCTTTTTTCTATCTGGGTTATCCCCAAAGATGGCCTTTCCCTGTTTTTCTCTACTATCCCCATGCGAACATCCTAAGAAACTATTTGCTCCTGGTTATGGACTACTAAGGCACCAGAACACACTGGCTGTGATACCTCAGAGGGATCAACTATCTGCTGAATGACAGGAGAAGATGAGAGGGGGAGTTTCCCAGGAACAATAGAGGTTTCCTTGAAACCCTCCAAGCCCTCCATAGATTGATCCTCTTCATCAACCAATGACTTAAAAATCTCATACCTATTGGCAGGCCTAAGATGAGATTGCTCCTTTCCCTCCTTTTTCTTCTAGGCTGTTCAAAACCCTCTCTTTGAGCTTCCTGGCCCTGACTGGTGCTAATAGGATCTTTATTGGGTGCAGCCTTATCCTCTTTAGGTGATTTTGGCATTCCTGAGGAGGCCTCCATATTGGCATTCATATTAAGAGGATAGAAACGGGCCAAATGTCCATGCTTGTGGCAAACCTGACATCTAAAGGGTAGGGCCTCATAGTCCAACTGTTGAATCTTGGAAAGACCTGCTAGTTCAATTTCCAACTCTGCCAGCAAAGGCTGGCTCAGATTCATCTCCACACATATTCGAGCACCATGCTCCCTTCAATAGTGTCTCTGGCAACACCCAGATGTCGACCAATCGAATTTCCAATCATTGCCAGTACCTGCTCACCCTAGAATTCCATTGGAAGAGCATATAATCGAATCCACATTGGGACAACAGTAGGTTCAACACGAGGATCGAATCCTACCCTCCAGGGTTGAACAAATAGCCCTACCAGGCCATGGTTTTTCTTCTCTGACTCAAAAGCCTTATTTCTATCAGCCAGAGCTGAGAAGCTAACAATAAAATAACCATTACTAATAAACCACAATGAAAACTCACCGTGGGGCTCCCAGTTCTGGCGGATCCAAGAATGTAGAAAGCTCAGGGAAGGATGAATACCCATGAACTTGCAGATTAAATCATGTCTAGCTCTATAGAGGACAGACTCCTCAACCATGCTGGGATCAATGACAATTTTTGGCTTGGATTCGGCCTGCGATAAACAACCATTCACATGCCATGCTGAAGACCTATTCCCAATAGTCGTGAAGAGATTTTTATATGCCATCTTTTGGGCTTCGGCATTCTTCGGAGGATAATCTTCTTTAAACAAATCAGCATAAGAGCTAGTACTTCTTGGAAAAGGAGCCGGAGGAGTCCCCATTGGACCCTCTTGGGACACCGATCGAACCTTCAGAACCATCATACCCCAAAGACACCTCTGCAAGCCAGCAGAAGCTAGAGATTTTTCAAAAATCCAGAAACCCTAGTTCAGATTCAAAAATCGCCAGAGCTTAGTTTCAATTTTATAGATGAGGTTAGTGTTGAGCAAGGTGTTGCAAGAAGTTTGTCATTGTTGTCAACACAGCCAGTTAGATCTAATGATGTAGTGGACAAACAGTACAAGAGTCATTCAGATGCAGAGGACAGAAATTCAAAGGATAGTCAGATTATGTAAAGTGCAATTCCAGGAAAATAGAAGTGACCCAGTTTCAAAAAT
This sequence comes from Wollemia nobilis, assembly GCA_028583015.1. NCBI lineage: Eukaryota > Viridiplantae > Streptophyta > Pinopsida > Araucariales > Araucariaceae > Wollemia > Wollemia nobilis. The sequence continues at coordinate 2,885,082 of JAQPPZ010000349.1, read as the reverse complement.
TCGAAGAAAAAGACAAGTTAGAAAAACTGTCGCGATATCGCGACATGTTTTCTATCGCGATTTCATGACAGGTCGGAGGAGAGAGAAGGCACAACCGAAAATGTCACGATTTCATGACAAAAATGAGGAGAGAGAAGGCACAGCCGAAAATGTCATGATTTCACGACAAAAATGAGGAGAGAGAAGGCACAACCAAAAATGTCACGATTTCACGACAAAAATGAGGAGAGAGAAGGCGCAAGGCAAACTGTCACGATTTCGCGACATGTTGGAGGCCAAGAAGCTAAGTCGAGAAACTGTAGCGATTTCGCTACATGTTGGATTTTCTGTCGGCCGAAGCAAGGAGAAAGCGTTAAGTGGAAAAGTTGTAGCGATTTCGCTACATGTTGAAATTTCATTGGCCGAAGCAGGGAGAAAGTGTTAAGTGAAAAGTTGTAGCGATTTCGCTACAAGTCAAAACTGCAAGACACAAAGGTGTAGCGATTTCGCTACAAGTCAAAAGTGCAGAACACAAAAGTGTAGCGATTTCGCTACGAGTCAAAAGTGCACAACACAAAGGTGTAGCGATTTCGCTATGAGTCAAAAGTGCACAACACAAAGGTGTAGCGATTTTGCTACAAGTCAAAAGTGCACAACACAAAGGTGTAGCGATTTTGCTACAAGTCGAAAGTGCAAGGCACAAAAGTGTAGCGATTTCGCTACAAGTCAAAGTTTCACGGGTCGAAGCAAAGTTGGAAGCACAAGGCACAAAGTTGTAGCAATTTCGCTAGTGCATGAAGCAAGAAATGTACGAAAGCCGAAAGCGTCACGATTTCGTGACAAAGATGAGGATGACGTCGGAAAATGAAAGTGTCATGATTTCATGATAGGTTGCAAGAAAAGCCTCTGAAGTCGAAAGCATCATGATTTCATGACAAAGATGAGGATGACATCAGTGAAAGCTGAAAGTGTCACGATTTCATGACAGGTTGCAAGAAAAGCCTTTGGAAGTCGAAAGCGTCACGATTTCGCGACAAGAATGAGGATGACGTCAGCAAAAGTTTGAAGTGTCACGATTTCGTGACAAGAATGGTGGCAAAGCTATCAAAGGCCAAAAGGGTCACGATTTCGTGACAGCAAGGACAAGAAGGCGTACGGCTACAAAAAGTGTCACGATATCGTGACATGTTTCTATTTCACGGCAATAGTCACAGGAAGGTGACAGAGGTGGCAGTAGCAGTTAAAGGCCGACAAAGTTGAATCTGGGCTGATGGATTTTAGGGTTCTATAGCTGATAATTTCTAGGGTTTTGCAGCCAACGTTCTTAGGGTTACAGCCGATGGATTTTAGGGTTTTGTAGCCGACAATTTCTAGGGTTTTGCAGCCGACGTTCTTAGGGTTACAACCGACTATTGTTTAAAATTTGATCATGAAATTTCATCTATAAAAGGAGGGCTATTTCGAGTTTGAAGGACTGTGAGTATTGAGTTTGCGCAAGTAAAGTCCGCGTCGAGCAGAGAGCGAGTCGTATCGAACTTGTGCGAATGAAGTGCATAGGGAGCAGATGTTGAGTCATTTCGATTCAAGCTGAGTGCGAAGCTATAGTTGTGTGTGTCGAAAAAGAGTGCGTATCGAATCTTCATGATTTAAGTGAGCAGAGAGGTGCAGAGGTTGAAGACGCACTGATCTAAAGTGCGAAGCGATAATGCGTAGAGAGCAGCAGGAGGTGCGAATTACGTCTGTTGTGCCCAGAAAGCGATTTGTGTTGATCGACTATCCGGTAGCAGAGTGTGCGAAGTATTGGTGAAGAAGCAGAAGCGATAGTTCGATTGTTCGAAGCTTTTGCACAGCAGAAGTCGAGTACTGTAAACTACAGACTGGGTAATAAGGTGAAAGTATAATTACTGTAATTCTTTTCATTATTTCTATTGAAGTCCAAGTTGCAGCTTGGCATAAGGAGTTGGTGCTCCTTCCAGTAGTTGCTGGTGAATTGGGGGTTGGTGCTCCTTTCTGTTGGTGCAGAAAAATTGAGGGGTTGGTGCTCCTTCCAGTTGGTGCTGGTAAATAAGTTGTAAAGTTGTTGCTTTGCTTGAGCTGGATTTGGATGGTAGTCCAAGCAGCCATTTTTGAGGAGTAGCCACATTGGTGAACCTCGTTAAATTGTTGTGTTATGTGTGATGCTTTCTTGCTGCATTTGATATTTCTTTTATCAGTTTTAAATAGTTGCTGGATTTTAAATTGTATACTTGAAAGTTAAAAGATCACACTGATTCACCCCCCCTCTTAGTGTCACTGTGATTACAACAATTGGTATCAGAGCTAGGTTCTTGAACAGGCTCAAACAGCTAGGGTGATCTTGGAAGTGACGCAATGGCAAGTGGTGAAGGGTTCTCCTCGAACAAAGCACCATTGTTTGATGGAACTAATTATGCATTCTGGAAAATTAGAATGCAGACATATCTCAGTGCTTTGGGTTTTGACATCTGGGGTGCAGTAGTTAATGGTTACAAAGCTCCCGCCACCGCTCCAACAGACACTGTTGGTAAAAAGGCATTTGAAAATGATTCAAAAGCAAAAAATGCCATCATGTGTGGACTAGTGGACAGTGAGCTAGTCAAGATCATAAATTGTGAATCAACAAAAGATGTATGGGATAAACTAGAGAACATTCATGAAGGAGATGATAGGATCAAGGAGGCCAAGCTTCAATCACATCGAGCTCAATTCGAATCTTTAAAGATGGACAATGATGAGAACATAGAGACTTTCATGCAAAGAGTCAATGGGATCACCAATTCAATCAGAGGTCTCGACGAAAATATAAACGATGCTACTATCGTGAAAAAGGTATTAAGATCGCTCCCTCCTAGATTTGATTCTAAAGTCTCTGCCATAGAAGAAGCCAAAGATCTAAATCATTTTAGTATGGATGAGATGCATGGTTCTTTGACTGCTTTTGAAATGAGAATAGGAAGGTCTAATCCCACAGATAGAGAAGCTACTTTCAAAGCCCTAAAAGGCAAAGTCACAAAACCTGAGTCTGAAGAAGAGGATGTATCGAGATGAAATGGAAGCAAATTTTGTCAAAAAACTGAGAAAGGGAAAAGGAAAGTACAGAGGAAAGCTACCATTTAAATGCTTTAACTACGGAGGCATTGGGCACTTTGCGACAAAATGTCCTCTCAATGAAAAGAACCAGGGTGAGGAAACTTCGCACCAAGAAAGAAGTAACTGGAAGAAGAAATCAAACTTCAGGAAAGGCAATTTCAAAAAGAAAAGTTTTATCTCCCGAAATGCAGATTCTTCAGAGGACAGCTCTAGTGAAGACTCTGAAGAAGGAACAGGTGAGGCTCTCTTTATGGCGTTTGAAGTAGAAAAATTAGAAGAGGCAGAAAACACAGAAGAGAGTGAAGGAATGAACTCTAAAGTGTCTATTGAAAAAGGTGAGGCTGAAGTTGATTTAGAAGGTGAGCTGGTTTTTGCTCTTATGGAATGGAAATCTGAGAAAAGAAAGAATAAAAAACTGTCAAGGAAGCTTGAGGATGCAAATGACATTATAACCAGTCTAAAAACATAGACAGAAGAGTACAAGAAAATGTCCGAAGATCTTGAAGTACAGGTAACCATGAAGATAGATTACTGTTGCAAATTGGAAGAAGAAAATGTTGGTCTTCGAATACAGATACAAGAGTTGGATCAAAAAATTAGCTGCCATTTCAAACGTGAAGAAAGTTCGATGAAGTTGGACAAAATCCTAAGCGATCAAAGACCCACAGGTATCAAATTCGGTCTGGGCTTTATTGAAGGAGAATCATCAAACGGACCAAAGGCAAGCAATGTTGAATGTGAAAAGAGTAAAGACAAGAAACAGGCTGTTGAAAGAAAAACAAATCAGGCAAAAGAAAGCAGGAATGCCAGTCCTAAAATAGGAACTGACAATGATGGTTTTACCAAGGTCACTCATCAAAAGAAAAGAAGATCTAAGGCTCCTGCAACATCTTGGCAAAAACCATCTTTCAGGTTCAATCATTACTTTTATGGTTTCTATTTTAAATGTAATGGTTATGGGCATAAAATTGCTAACTGCAAGTATAATGTAGGTCCAAGAAGTTTCACTAGTAGAAATACCTTTGCTCCTCTAATGAGTTATGCAGTAGAATGCTTTAATTGTCACAACTTTGGGCACATTGCTAGAAACTATCATAGTACTTCTGTTTCAAATCAATCTCAAAAAAGAAGAATTCAACCATATAGGGCAAAACAGAATAGAAATATTTCTGAAAGATATGTGCAAGATTCTGAAAAGGGGAAATCCAAGTTAGAACCCAATACCATAGTCAAAATAGAATGGAAACAGAAAGAACAGCTCAGGGAAGAAAAGGAATCTTTAATAGTGCGAGACAGACTTTCGGGGCTCAGAATAAATGTGTACCGTGGATTCTTGACAGTGGTTGCTCAAGTCATATGACAGGTGATAAACAGAAATTTGAAAAACTACAGAAATATGAGGGTGGCTCTGTGAAGTTTGGAAATAATGATGGAGCCAAAATAATAGGAAAAGGATCTGTCAAAATTAGTGAAGGGAAAATCAAGTCAGAAGAAGTTTTATTTGTGGATGGTTTGAAACACAACTTTGTTAAGTGTCAATCAAATCTGTGATAAAGGACATGAAGTAGTCTTCAAAAAGCAGGGTTGTGAAGTCAGAAAAATAAACAGTGGGAAATTGATAGCAACTGGTTCAAGGACGTCTGGAAATTTGTACACACTCTCAGAAACTTCAGAAGGTACGTGTTTCATTGGACAAGAAGAAGAGAACTGGTTGTGGCACAAGAGGCTTGGACACATAAGTTTTGATAATTTGGTGAAAATCAGCTCGAAACAAGCAGTGAGAGATATTCCAACCATTAAAAAACCTTCAAACAATGTTTGTGCTTCATGTCGAAGGGAAAGCAAACCGAGTCTCATTTAAAACAAAAGAATACCACACTAGCAGGCCCTTGGAACTTATTCATACGGACTTATGTGGACCCATGAGAACTCAAAGCATAAACGGCGACAAATACTTTATGCTGTGTATCGATGATTATTCCAGAATGACATGGATATTTTTCCTAAAAAATAAAACAGAAGCTTTTGAAATGTTCAGATCCTTCAAACAGCTAGTTGAGAATGAAACAGGAAAAAGGGTTAAATGTTTACGATCAGACGAGAGGAGGAGAATTCATTTCGAATGAATTTATAGAATACTGTGAAAAACATGGTATCAGGAGACAATATTCAGCAGCTAGAACTCCACAACAGAATGGCGTAGTAGAAAGAAAGAATAGAACTATACAGGAAATGGCACGCACCATGCTGGAAGAAAACAAAATAGCAGATAGATTCTGGAAAGAAGCAGTTCACACTATAGTATACATCCAAAACAGATATATGTTAAGAACTCATGAATGCAAAACACCTTATGAGTTGTGGTTTGGTAGAAAAGCAACAACAAAACATCTCAAAGTATTTGGTTGTAGGTGCTACATCAGAAAAACCGATGACAACCTTGGGAAGTTTGAAGATAGAGCGAGATGAAGGTGTTTTTGTTGGGTATTCATCAAAAAGCAAAGCTTACAAATGCTACAACAAGAGACTCAAGAAAATTGTGGACAGTGCAGATGTTAAATTCGATGAAGGTGGGAAACGATTAGCTGACTTTGAGGAAAACTACCCAATCTATGAAGAAGTCGTTGAAGGAGATGAGGTGAATGAAACAGAAAATAAATCTACGGTTGATTCAGATGAATTAGTCGATGACTCAGAGGTGCAAGAAAACAAGAAATTCAAAATAGGTAGCTGGAAGAAAAATCATCCAAGAGACCAAATAATTGGAGATCCCACAGCTGGTATTCAGACAAGAAGGAAAGTAATAAGTAATTACTCTCTTTTATCTAGCATTGAGCCCAAAAACATAGATGAAGCAAGCAAAGATGATAGCTGGATGAAGGCAATAAATGAAGAGTTAGATCAGATTGAAAAGAACAGAACTTGGGAATTAGTACCTAGACCTACGAATAAGAATGTAATCGGCACCAAATGGATATTTCAAAACAAATTAAATGAAGACGGATAGGTCATTAGGAACAAAGCAAGACTGGTTTGTAAAGGATATGCACAGGTCGAAGGCATTGATTTTGAAGAGACTTTTGCACCAGTGGCCAGATTAGAAGCAATTAGAATGTTTCTGGCCTTAGCAGTTCACAAAAACTTCAGAGTTTATCAGATGGATGTAAAATCTGCCTTTTTAAATGGGAAACTCGAAGAAGAGGTCTATATTGAACAACCGGATGGCTTTCAAATTAGTGAGGATCCTAACCTTGTCTGCAAATTAAAGAAAGCATTGTATGGTTTAAAACAAGCACCACGGGCATGGTATGCAAGGCTAGATAACTATCTCTCACAACAGGGATTCAAGAAAGGTTTAGTGGACAGTAATCTGTATGTAAAAACAGAAGGTGGGCATCTCATTGTTCTAGTTGTCTATGTAGATGATATCATATTTGGCAACAACAAAGATGAATCTTGTAAAGACTTAGCAAATAAGATGCGAGAATGAATTTGAAATGTCTATGATTGGTGAACTGTCTTACTTTCTTGGGCTACAAGTTAATCAAAATGAGAAAGGCATATTCATTTCCCAAATCAAATATGTGAAAGAAATGCTAAAGAGGTTCACTATGGAGGACTGTAAGCCAGTTAGCACTCCCATGACAACAGGCTGCAAATTGAGTAAAGAAGACAAATCTCCACCTGTAGACCAAACCATGTACAGATCTATGATTGGAAGTTTACTATATTTAACAGCTACCCGACCTGATATTCTGTAGGCAGTTTGCATGGTAGCTAGATTTCGGGCCAGTCCCAAAGAGACTCATGTGACAGCAGTTAAAAGGATTTTTCGGTATCTCAAGGGCACCATGGAGTATGGGTTGTGGTATCCAAAAGGCAAAGACTTCACTCTTATATCATATTCAGATGCAGATTGGGCTGGATGTGTTGATGATAGAAAGAGTACCAGTGGAGGTGCATTTTACTTGGGGGACAGATTGGTTGCATGGCACAGTAAGAAGCAAGAGTCAGTTTCTTTATCTACAGCTGAGGCAGAATATATTGCAGCAACAACATGTTGTACACAAGTCTTGTGGATGAAACAAACTTTGAAAGATCTTGGTATTAATTTCAGTGAACCAATATCGGTTAAGTGTGATAACACCAGTGCAATTAACATCTCTAAGAATCCAAGTAATGCACTCTCGGACAAAACACATTGCTATAAGGTATCACTTCTTGAAGGAGAAAGTTGCAGAAGGAGAAGTTAAATTGGATTTTGTCCCAACTACGGAACAAGTAGCAGATATTTTTACAAAACCATTGCCCAAGGAAGTGTTTGAGTACCTTCGAAGCAAATTAGGAGTAGTTACACTTCCTAAGAAGTGACTAGCTACAGGGATCACTTTCTCAGGGGGAGCATTTGAGTATTTGACTATTCTTTTGCTCATGATCATAATTTGTGCTAGATGCAACAAATTGTGCCTGAGAATTGTGAGGATGGACTCAGGGGAGTTTGCAGCAGCCCTTTGGTATTATTGACAAAGGGGGAGAAGAGTTACGAGGAATGTACACGGGTGTTGCCAACAATTCCAAAGGGGGAGATTGTTGAGCAAGGTGTTGCAAGAAGTTTGTCATTGTTGTCAACACAGGCAGTTAGATCTAATGATGCAGTGGACAGACAGTTCAAGAGTCATTCAGATGCGAGAGGACAGAAATTCAAAGGATAGTCAGATTATGTAAAGTGCAATTCCAGGAAAACAGAAGTGACCCAGTTTCAAAAATTCGAAGAAAAAGACAAGTTAGAAAACTGTCACGATATCGCGACATGTTTTCTGTCACGATTTCACGACAAGTCGGAGGAGAGAGAAGGCACAGCCAAAAATGTCACGATTTCATGACAAAAATGAGGAGAGAGAAGGCACAACCGAAAATGTCATGATTTTGCAACAAAAATGAGGAGAGAGAAGGCGCAACCGAAAATGTCATGATTTCACGACAAAAATGAGGAGAGAGAAGGCGCAAGGCAAACTATCACGATTTCACGACATGTTGGAGGCCAAGAAGCTAAGTCGAGAAACTGTAGCGATTTCGCTACATGTTGGATTTTCGCTGGCCGAAGCAAGGAGAAAGCGTTAAGTGGAAAAGTTGTAGCGATTTCGCTACATGTTGAAATTTCGTTGGCCGAAGCAAGGAGAAAGTGTTAAGTGAAAAGTTGTAGCGATTTTGCTACAAGTCAAAATGCAAGACACAAAGGTGTAGCGATTTCGCTACGAAGTCAAAAGTAAGTGTGCGGTTTTAGGTAAAATTTCAGAACACAAAGGTGTAGCGATTTTGCTACAAGTCAAAAGTGCAAGGCACAAAAGTGTAGCGATTTCGCTACAAGTCAAAATTTCACGGGTCGAAGCAAAGTTGGAAGCACAAGGCACAAAGTTGTAGCAATTTCGCTAGTGCATGAAGCGAGAAATGTATGGAAGCTGAAAGCGTCACGATTTCGTGACAAAGATGAGGATGACGTCAGCAAAAGCTGAAAGTGTCACGATTTCATGACAGGTTGCAAGAAAAGCCGCTGGAAGCCGAAAGCGTCACGATTTCACGACAAGAATGAGGATGACGTCAGTAAAAGTTTGAAGTGTCACGATTTCATGACAAGAACGGTGGCAAAGCTATCAAAGGCCAAAAGGGTCACGATTTTGCGACAGCAAGGACAAGAAGGCGTACGGCTACAAAAAGTGTCACGATATCGCGACATGTTTCTATTTCATGGCAATAGTCACAGGAAGGTGACAGAGGTGGCAGTAGCAGTTAAAGGCCGACAAAGTTGAATCTAGGCCGATGGATTTTAGGGTTCTGTAGCCGACAATTTCTAGGGTTTTGCAGCCAACGTTCTTAGGGTTACAGTCGATGGATTTTAGGGTTTTGTAGCCGACAATTTCTAGGGTTTTACAACCGACGTTCTTAGGGTTACAGCCGACTATTGTTTAAAATTTGATCATGAAATTTCATCTATAAAAGGAGGGCTGTTTCGAGTTTGAAGGACTGCGAGTATTGAGTTTGCGCAAGTAAAGTCCACGTCGAGCAGAGAGCGAGTCGTATCGAACTTGTGCGAATGAAGTGCGCAGGGAGCAGATGTTGAGTCATTTCGATTCAAGCTGAGTGCGAAGCTATAGTTGTGTGTGTCGAAAAAGAGTGCATATCGAATCTTCATGATTTAAGTGAGCAGAGAGGTGCAGAGGTTGAAGACGCACTGATCTAAAGTGTGAAGCGATAACGCACAGAGAGCAGCAGGAGGTGCGAATTACGTCTATTGTGCCCAGAAAGCGATTTGTGTTGATCGACTGTCCGGTAGAAGAGTGTGCGAAGTATTGGTGAAGAAGCAAAAGCGATAGTTCGATTGTTCGAAGCTTTTGCACAGCAGAAGCCGAGTACTGTAAACTGTAGACTGGGTAATAAGGTGAAAGTATAATTACTGTAATTCTTTTCATTATTTCTATTGAAGTCCAAGTTGCAGCTTGGCATAAGGAGTTGGTGCTCCTTCCAGTAGTTGCTGGTGAATTGGGGGTTGGTGCTCCTTTCTGTTGGTGCAAAAAAATTGAGGGGTTGGTGCTCCTTCCAGTTGGTGCTGGTAAATAAGTTGTAAAGTTGCTGCTTTGCTTGAGCTGGATTTGGATGGTAGTCCAAGCAGCCATTTTTGAGGAGTAGCCACATTGGTGAACCTCGTTAAATTGTTGTGTTATGTGTGATGCTTTCTTGCTGCATTTGATATTTCTTTTATCAGTTTTAAATAGCTGTTGGATTTTAAACTGTATACTTGAAAGTTAAAAGATCACACTGATTCACCCCCCCTCTCAGTGTCACTGTGATTACAATAGTTAGGAGGAGTTTTCCTCTTAAAAATAATTAGACCATAATTTTAAAAAAGTGTTTTTTGATTTGCATGATTTTTTTGTTTAATAAATTGATGACCATTTGTTATCGATAAAGAATTGTTTTGGAATAATCATGGTTACCAATGATGTTATTGGTTTCTTGGTTGTTATTTTATTGATTTAGGAGTTGCTAGATGATGTTTGGATAGACGTGTATGTGTGAAAGACATATCTTATATTCTTTGATGTTTTGAGGTATTAGATGACCTTTGGATAAATATGTGTATGTTTGAGAGTTCAACCTTGTGTTCCTTATTTATGGATAAAATATTGATTAATCATAGTGCTTACATATACCTATTATATACTTAATTTTTTATTATGTTTTTTATATAATATTTGAGTGGATGGATTGATTTTTTTCTTTTATGAAAATAGATGTGAATTTCAACATGGTATTAGAGTGGATATAGAGCAATGTTGCTTAGTCATGATAAAAATTAGATCAAAGCCTCTAATCCTTCTTCCATATTTTAGGATGAATTACTTTTTGAAACCTCATAAGCACTTTTGGCATAAGAGGTAAAAAGGATATCCTCTTCCATAATTTTCCATCCATTCTAAGGAATTTGTTGTTTCTTCTCCACCTGTTCCATATTACATGATGAGAACTTTCATTTTTTTCATAGGGAAACCATTGTCCATTATTTGGAAAAATGGAGGAAATTGTATATTTTGAATTTGAATCTAGTTTATTTGAATCTCTCATATTTGTAATACCTTTTAAGTTTTTTCCACAATTTTACACATGCTCTCTTCGATGTATTGACATTCTTTTACTATTATGAGTTTATCATTATTCTTTGAGGAGAGGACACATATTTCTTCACATTCATAGATGTTGCTAAGATGGTTAGATAGGAATTTCTAAGATGTTATGCTTGTAGGTAAATTTCATTACCTACAACCACTATGTGGTATTGTTTAAGCCATGTAGTTATTTTTCTAAGGCAATGGCATATCAAGTGGCATGCAACAACTTAAGATACAATAATTTTTTCATCAAAGGAAGTCTTTATGGCTGATATAGAAAAAAATGAATGGTACAAAGCTAGGAAAAATATCGCAAAGTAGCATTTGGAGAAAAAAGGTATGGCCATATGTAAATCAAGGTAGGGCATGTAGTAAAGCAGTAAGCAAGATCTTATTGGACAGTAAAACAATGTTAAGGTAATGAAATATGATGAAACAAAGCATAAGATATTATATTTAGGTAAGTAAAAAATTTGGTCGGACATTTAACTCTACTAATGTTAGCAAAGACATAACACAAATTTGGCAACCAACGCTATTTGAAAGAAAAAGTTGGTAAAGCATATCAAAGCCTAGTGTCCAACATCCAAAGAAAAAAATGCAAGCAACTATAGATACAATGATGCTAATGTGATCAAGGTGACATTAAAAATTGAACATACTTTGATAGAAAGGCTCAAATATTCTAAGGTATTGTGTCTACCATCCAACATCAAAAGTTATACTCTACATGGTTTTCAAAGGTGCTAGACTTTAGAGGTGATGATGTCATCATCAAAAGATTTAGTGCCTAACATACCAAAATAAATATCAAATACAAAACAAATCCAAGATAGAAGACCAGATAATAAAATCACTAAGAATCAAGTAAAGAAACTTGACACCCAATGCTATGCATAGGACAACATGATTGTTGGAGTCTTTTGGTAATGACATCAACAAGAGAGAAGAAGATTTCTAACATCCAACATGAAGAAATGACAAAAGAAGCAATATTTAGCTAAGATAAACCATCCAACATTAATCAATAAGCTCTCACATCACTATCTTCAATATATAGGCTTCAGACTTGTCCTACTCAACAATATCATGCATGTTAATTAATTGTTAAATATCATTATTTTCAAATAATATCAAGGTCAAAGCCTCCTCCATCATACACCTCCCCTTTATCAACTAGATAAGCTTAATAGAAAGTGGATCTTCATAAAACTACTATAATCCAACAATATAGAATGTAATTCAGCTACACAAAAGAAATCCTTATCACACACTTCAATAAGGCATGATTAAAGTAATCAAGCATAGTTCACATGAATGTGACAACCACTCCCTATGCCTGTTATGATAGACCTGCAATATGCTCTAAAGGCAATCATGATAAGATAATTGAATGTATTTTTTCTATATATACTTGAATGTAAGCCATTCAAATGGTTGACATTTTAGCATTTACATTTGCATAATTGTATGATGATGGTATACACCTTTTGAATGAAGATCTAATTATTGTGTGACCTATTTTTCAACTTGTTGCAAAACATGTATGTATGAAAACTAAGTGATTAATCATTTTTATTAATGTTATGAATGGTTCATTCTTTTATTATTATTCTACTTTTTGGATTTCTCCCTAGATTTGTTGTTTATTGGTTCATGGAATCCTTGATAATGCTTACCATTTGTTATGATTAAATATTTTTTCAAAATAAAAGTAACTTGATTTTTTAGGCAATCTAAAATAGTTTAGATTGCAAAATTTTTATGCATTGTCTCTTGATATTGCTAAATCCACACCACTTTTAGCTTAACTCCTAACATTTTGCATCCTTTAATTTCACCTACAACCCCATTTAGTTAGTTTATCTAGGACCATAAGAGTTGGCCTACTTCAAAGGTTGACTCAAAAATCCCTATTTTTGAGCCATCCAATCTTAGTCAAGGTCTTGAGTGCACAACTCATCCACTTAGATAGAATTTAGACCAAGGGTTTTTTGGCACACCCATTGGGAATCAAATCTCACAATATCCTTATTGAGTAGAAGTTTTGTTATATTCTACTCTAATAGATCATTTCCAATATCTCGATGAATATTTGAAGATTTACTCATAAAACTATAAACTCAACAACTATTAAACATGCCAAGAGTTTTTGGCATGCCCAATGGGACCTCAGTCCCAGTCAAAAAAATATTTTGACCAGAAGGAGTCAATATTTTTGTGAATGGTCTTGACCTCACATGTAGAGACTATATATTCACTTGTTGAATTAGTTGAATTAAGAATTCAAGGAAATTTATGACTTTGCTACCCATATAACTTAGAATCAAATTGTAAAAATAACAAAAGGTCTAGACAATTCATTAAACACAAATCAAATGGTTCCATGAGCACATTAATATAAGTCCTAGAGTCATGGTTAGTAAAAATATTTTGGCTTGGAACAATGTTGGACCACTCAACCTCCTAATTATCCATGAAATTCCATAAACTACATTAAATATATCATCCATTTAGGATGGTAGTGGGAAAACTACTTATGAAAATTGTCTATATTTTTCATTTTTTGCCACCTTTTGTAATATTGTCTTTGAATATGCAATTTTGAGACTATTTGTTTAATATTTCCAAGGCAAAGTATTGGAGATAAATGAGGTTGGAGAAAATCCATAACAATTTAGGGTTTTTGTAATTTTTACATAAGAGTATCCTTTCACTTTAGGATCTCTAGGAAAATATAAATAAGAGTGTCCTTTTGAGGTTATTCCTTGCACTTCAAATCCTTCAGAACAAGGTAAACCTAAAGATGACAAGTCTTACTATGAGTAGTGTGAGAATATTGAAGAGATTGATGAAGATGAAAGTGTTGTTGAGAATAATAAAAAAAGAGGAAGACACAAGATGCAAAAACAAAGAGAAAGAAACACAAAGAGATATTGATATTTGAAAACAAAAGCAAATATCACAAGTGTTAACAAGAAGTGGAGCTAAACCCACAAATAAAATTAAAAAATAACAATGAAAATAATATATTGGAATACTAGGGGAATGAATAAGAAACCTAAAAAAAGGTATTAAAAAGTTGTGAGGTTGTTATAGACGAGATATTTTTGGATATAGAATTTGGGCAGCAATTATTTTAGCCATTCCTAATATTGAATTTCATCTTGACAAAATTTAAATTTTTGAAGGCATTTGATATAAAAGGAGTTGATTGTGGAAACTTAGAAGTTTGAGGAAGATGAAGAATATTTTTGATAGGAGAGTAAATGAATATTATATCTAATAGAAATACAAAGTTTGATATGCTTTCATTAACTTGTTATAAATGTAATGAGAGCAATGTAATGTTTTGTTTTCATAATTGGAGTGGCCCCCAATAGAAGCCACATATAGCTTATTAAAAAAAATATGAAACTACTCAAGTCCTTAACGAATTTCATAGAAAATATAGGACTAAAAATGGGTTATCCAATACCACTACACATCAAATATTTAAATCCAAATACTACTAGCCTCAAGTTTTTAAGGATTATCATGTTCATGTTAGATCGTGCCATACTTGCCAAGTTGCTTCTAATAGATAAACAAATTCTTAAATGCTTTTACAACTAGTACTTGAGGCTCATATTTTTTCTTAATGGGAATTAGACTTTGTAGGAGTCATAAATCTCAATTATTTATCTACTCACAAATACATTTTGACTAAAATAGAATACTGCACTCATTGGATAGAAGCTTAGGCCACTATGAATTGTACTATAGAAGTTGTAATTATGTTCCTTTAAGAACATATTATCACTAGATTTGGAATACCTTATTCTTTAGTTTGTGATAATGGTTCATACTTTACCTCACTTTAGTTTGTAGAATGGGTTTATGATAACAAGGTATCTTTAAAATTTTCTTCTAACTACTACCATTAAGGGAATGGTTTAGCTGAGTCTACCAATAAAATATTACTGACAATAATCAAGAATATTTTAGAGAAACATCTTAGATATTGACACAACAAACATAAGTAAGACTTATGGAATATAGGACAAGAATAAAAACTTCAATAGGTACATCACCTTATCATCTGGTATATGGCCAAGAACCTATCTTTCCCACCAATTTGAAATTGTTGACACTTTAGTTCATGAAATACTACTTGGAAGTTGATGATAAAGTAGAAGCTAGGCTAACCAACTTAATGAACTTAGATGAAAAGAGAGAGAATGCTCTACAACACTTAATTAAACACCAAGGGATACTCAAAAGTGGTTTGATAAAAGTACCAAAATTAATCCTTCAGAATTGGCGACTTAGTATTACTGTGGGATATGCATGAAAAGAAAGGAAACCATGATAAGTTTTATAACCTTTGCTTAGGTCCCTACCAAATATCATATATTCTTGGAGAGAATCCCTTTAGACTAAATAATTTGAGTGGAGAAGATGTCCCTTTACCTATTAATTGGTAGTTCCTAAAGCAATACTTCATCCTTTAAACATCACAAATAAGATACTCATGTATTATACTTTTTGTTTTTGTTTTTGTTTTTGTTTTTGTTTTTTGTTTTCTTTTATTTTGATTTTTTTCATAGTTAGATTTATTTTATATTTTTTCTATTATTTTTTTTCTGTTACCACTCTTAGTGCTTAAAATTCTAATTTTGTTTTGCCTTATTTTGAATTCATTTGAATTTTATTATCTTTTGTTTGATTAGTCATTTATTTGTTGTTAATTTTCTTATTTGTTTTATAGTTTTAGTTCCCACCTACACTATGCATTTTCATATTTTTTTCATCTTAATTTTTGTAGTTTATGCAATTACAATTGATTTTTGGTTTCTCTAAAGAAAAACATACTTAATTAATTAAGGATGAATGACTTGTTTGAAATTTGGTGAAGCTGATGATTAGTGAATCAAATTATTTGGTTTTATTCTTTGTTTATGGGACTAAAACAAATGAAATTTAAATAGTGTAACATAATGCTAAAGCCGCACATTTATTAACACATTAAAATTATTCTTAGGTCATGAATATGAAATCATATTGGTTTGATGATTAGGTGAAAATACATACACTCTACTTATAGCCTTATAGATCCCTAACCCAAAAGCACACTCAATGTTTACAATTTATCAAAATAATTCTCAATAAAGAAGAAAAATATTAATAATGTAATGAACTAAAGTTCGTGGGTGATTTAGATAACCTCTACTAGGGCTATAGATTCTTGGTTGGTACTAGAGCAATGTATATAAGGGATAAAGGTGAAAGCATGAGGATACGAAAGCAAAAATGGAAGGCTAACGTACGATATGCAAACAAAGAAACCAAACTTAACGCTAAATCCTAAAAACTTGAAAGTACATGAAAAGAGGAAAAAGCATGATCGAATCGAACTAAAACAAATGTGAATCAAAATAGGACAGACCTTTTATTGATGTGTTTCAAACTCAGTTACAATGTGCATCCTCCCCTTCCAAAGGCTTGGAGCATTCAAGCATTCTTTCTAATTACATCCATGGGCGCCTTTCCTTCTTTCGCGTGCCCACATGTAAAATGGACGGACCAAATGTCACCATCACTTGCGTTGATGAATCTAGACTCCTCGTTGCTCCTCTGACATCCAAAAACTACGTTCAAAAAGAACAAAAATGATCAGTAGCACCTGCGGATGGAACAAAGCATGCAAATCCCCAAGCCTACGCTAAATGAATGAGAAAAATGAATTAAACTATGATCAAAACAAGTCCAAATGCTATTAAAATTTGATAGGAGTATAAAGATATCACCAGAAGGGCACTGTAAAAAGAACAGTCAGTAAATTCCTTGCCATTTTGAATTCATTCTGGGGCGGGACAAATTTTCTTGTAACAAAATTCCGAAAAGGTGCTGTCCCAATGTCCTACCTTGAAAGCTCCAAAAAACTTGCAAACTTGGGGTTAGCTAATTGGGTCATTTTGGGAAGACCCAGATGGTCGGATTTTTCCAATTTGACCTCCATCAATAGGAATTTGATGTTGCTTATCTACAAGTTAGTGAGAGCAAAAACGTGATAGCATAATGGCAATTAGTCAAAATGAAATGAAATCAAAATTGTAGACTACCTAAAAAACATAGAAATCAAATGCAATAAATGAAAATGACCGAAATCAAAATCTACTACAGATTCCCAATCGTTCCTAAAAGGGGTGATTAGGCCTGTGGCAGTGTGGGGCAGCCTGGCAGGCCACCCACCGTTTGGGGCCTGATTTTGATGCCAATCCACTTGGGATGGGTACAAAATCCCTTACAAGGTGTTGTCGATAGATTAGGGGGTATTCTATGGCCAAATGTCAAGTGTTGGGCTTGAGATTCGTCCTCTAAAAACTCACCCAATGACCTCCCCTCTAAAGGAGATCAAGGATGTGAAAGGTGCAAATCCAAAAGGTGTGAGGTGTATAAATAAAATGGCAGCACTTTGTTGCTCTAAAATGCTCCTACTTTGTATATCTTGGGGTGAGGAAACTCACCAATTTATAGACCTAGAGGCCTCTTGAAATGGGCATGCATGGGCACCACATGGCAGCCATGCCCTCCTAGGGGGAAGGAGATTCCTCCATGAATTTGGACTTCATGACTGACCTTGCAGATGCCTCTAATGCTCAAAAAAATTCACCCATACTCCCATGCGATGAAGGAAGTGTTGGGTGGTGGATCTGAGCTGCCATTTGTCAAGATTTGACTTTTTGCCCATCAAACCTGCAATTCACCCCACCCTAGAGTGAATTCAGAATTTATCCCTAGGAGGGGAAAATCCCATATTAAATTCATCCCAGGGTGGGACGGATCCTTAGCAAAGTGCCTGAAGGTGCCAAATTGACCTCTAACCTTCCAAAACTACTGTGAGAGTGGTTAGAACCGTTGTTTGATCTCTGGGGCCTGCCCTTGGGGCTGTGTGTGTCAAAGTGATTAGTGTTTGCAGTCACATAATCGGATTGGTGCTATTTTGGTGTCTACAAAAGGTCATCACCACCAGAGCTACGAATGCTTGACTAGTAGTGGAGCAATGCAAAGGCAAATATTTTTTTAGTGAAATAATTCAATAGCCAAACCTCAAATAAAGTGACTAAATTCTAATTGATTTAGGAAAGGAAATGAATGTGCTAGCACACACTTTAAGCTAAAGAAACATACAACATTTATTTTTAGGAAAGTTTGTTTAATATCATATTAGAATGTTGTCAAATGATTTACATTTTACTAGTTGAAGTTTAATTTATTTCAAGTTGGATGCTTTATCCAAAATGCTCAAGAAATTTTTTTAGATGAGTCACCATTTTTTGTTGTCATTGCATAACCCACCCCAATTGGGGACCCACTTAAAATTTTAATTTTGATGAAATTTTAATTTCGATCTATGTTTTCTTACATCTATATTTTACTCTTGATTAGAATGAATTTTTATAAAGGATTGAGCTTCAATTGCATTGATTTCATTTTAATGGTTTCAATAAGAAAGTTGCATTCTCCATTGGATGATATCTAAAACAATATTCTCAAGGGAATATTTTGCTTGAGCTCTAAAGAGAATAAATGCTCTAATTTGTTTGCCTTCAACTATCTATCCAATTTTTTTCTACCAAGGTCACCTAGCAGGTTTTCCACAAAATGATTGTGTCCATAATTTAAATGCAAGGTTTCTCAAATATAGGAATGACCATGAGAAAAGGAGTTTAAAAAACATGAAAGTTTATATTTGTTGGAAACACAATGATATGTCTTGATTTCTAAACCCTGGCATTAAAATGAAATGAGAAAAAAAATTTGGGCATTCAAGAATTAAATTTGGCCACTCAAGAACTAATTATGGGTTTATGAAAATTATTTCTAGGCAATCAAAGACTTAAAAAAAAAAATGTTTTCAAGCAATCAAAGAATTATGAAATTTATTTCTGGATGATTGAAAATCACTTTTGGGCCTCTAGAATTCATTCTTGGGAAGTAAAAATTAATTTTAAAGCTATTGAAAATCATTTTTAGGCAACAAAAATTCTCTCCCATGCAATCAAGAATAAATTTTTGGGTATTCAAAATTAATTAAGGACTTACGAAAATTAATTCGAGACCATATAAAATTATTTTTAGACATATGATAATCATTTTTTGACACTCAAGAATATTTTTGGGACTTATTAAATTTATTTCTAAGCAAATAAATTAATTCTAGGCATATGAAAGTCAATTATGGACAATCAAAGTTTAATTGTGAGCATAAAAAAAATCAATTTTCAGGCAATAAGTTTGTGTCTCCAAGATTAAAAACTTGTTTTTGATAATTATAAAATTAATTTTAGGCCCTATAAAATTTATTTACCCAATTGAAATTGCTTCTAATCCATTAAAATATTAGTCTCAGGTTTGTGGAATTCATTTTCAGAAACACAACTTTGTTTCCATACTATTAAAAGTCTTTTTTGAGAAATGGAAATTGTATTCAAGATTTGAAAATCAATGTTAGATAATGACAAAATCATTCAAAAGATGTTAAAATGTAAAGTGCATGAAGTCAGAGCCTAGGAAGCAATTGCATAATGCAAAATAAAAAATTTGGTAAGTGTGCAAGTTGCCAAAAATATTGTACACTAGCGGAGTACAGAAGGATACTAAATGTCCATCAACATGATAGAAATCAAGTTGAAAATTTTCTAAGTATGGATGTTGCCAAAAGTATTGTACCCTAGTGGAGTGTAGAAGGGTACCAAAACTCTGTTGACATGCTAGAAAGCAAGTTGAAAATTTGCTAAGTGTGGAAGTCACAAAAAATATTATACCCTAACAGAGTGTGGAAGGGTACCAAAATTTTGTTAGTATACTGGAAAGCAAGTTACTAGATATATTGTACCCTAGTGGAGTGCAAAAATTTACTGAAAGTCTGTGGGCTTACTAGAAAATAAAATTTTCTAAGTCTAGAAAGTATTAGAGATATTGTACCCTACCACCATGTGGAAAGGTATTGAAAGTCTTTTGACTTTCCATAAAGAAAAATTTTCTAAGTGTGGAGATTATCAGAATATTTGTACCACTAATGTCAATAGATAGAGATAAAAAATCCAACATTCCTAAATGAATTAAATTATGAAATTTGGCACTCCAATTTGGCAAGAACAATCACACCTAATAATATAAAAACAAATCGAACAATTTAAAAATAAGCCTGACAAATAAATAATGAAGCGCAATGAATGGAAAATGAAGCTCAAAAATTAAAATTAATCCTGGCATTTGGCAACGAGTCCCACCAATGAGAATTTAGTATCTAGATAATAAATACTCAACATTCAAAAATGATAAAAATAAACCCACCACAACCATATTGTACCATCTCTCCAAGCAAAATGGTACCAAAAATATGTCACCCGACAACCATTAGAGAGCTTGAAATGGACTAAATGTAAACTATCAAAGTCTTTGTATCACTAATTTCAAGAGAGATGGAAAAAAAACCTAGCAATTCTGAACGAATTAAAATTTTCTAAGTGCAAAACTACTAGAAATTTTGGCACTCCAATTTAGTGAAGGTAATAAATTTGGACAATAAATCTTTTTTTTACCCAACAATTAAATATTTAACCTAGCAATTAAAAAAATATTTGATGACCCAGGTGTTGTAGGTGAGTTGGAGAGGAGAGGGCAATCCTCCAAGGGAGGTCCCAGGTTCGAATATCCACCCTACCAAAAAGCTGAATTGGGTACCCAAAATCCAATTGATAATGTTGGTGCCGGCAGGGTTGGGTGCGACTCTTGGGTGACTTTGATGGTATAGAACCCCCTGTTCGTGTTCTCTCAGACGAAGGCGGCCCCATAAGGGGTTTTTTGATTAAAAAAATTATATATATTTGACAATTCAAAATAAAAAATAACAATTGGAAATGAACATTTAGATATTAAAAATCAGACTAGACACTTTAAGCTTAGATATTGAAAATTTTATTTGGCATTGAAGTTTTTTGAAATTTTGAAAAATAGATTACATATATAGAAGTTATATTACAAAGTAAAATGATCTAGATAGGAAATAGGGGAGAAATGTAATCCTCCTCTACCCTCTTCTCTAAAAAATTATCCGTAAAAATATTTTATAGGTGTGTTAGTTGAAAACATCACTTGAGGCCACCATAATGCAATTATCTATACACATCAACATTACCATAGTTGAATTTCATTTTTTCTCATTCATATAAATTTCATAGGCCACCCATCTATCTTCATGTTGTTTTCAAGTCATTATTGGCATCTTGAGCATGTTTGACATATCTATTATTCAATGGGATGGAGCTTATTTTATCTTAATATTGACATACTTAATAAAATATCTATGGTTATGTGTGTTATATTTTTAAAAACCACCCACCTTGACCACTTTGAGTCTACTGGTAGTAATGTCATATAGTAGAGAAACAATAGCATAAGGATGAAGACACAAGATCCAATGGAAAATAGCCAAGAACCTTGCTTATCCAACTTGAAACTAGGACAACTTATCATTTATTTTCTTCTTGGTCATTGCTCTATGAGCTAACTATGTTAGATTCATTAGAATAACTATCTCCTCTTTCTTAGAATCACTATCCCTTAGATTATTTGGCTCTCACTTATCTAATTTTTCCTTTGAAAGTTTACATATTGCGCTTCCTCCAGTTCTTTTCCCCATTTTGCTAAATAATCTACCACCTTGTTTTGCTATCACTTGAAATGTGTAATAAAATCATATTGAAAAACCTTCCAAATATTTTGAACTACTTCCACCTTTATTCTCCCCCCAATTTATAGCACTTGAAAGGATCTTATTGGGTCTAATATTCCAACTCATACCTAAAACCTTGTCTCTATCCATAGCTTATGTAAATGCAGATTTGTAGCTATCATTGAAACTAACAATATTGCATATCATTCTACTTCATTATTTGTTGTCTCATGCATACATTATGCTCTCTAGTATACCTTTTCTCATTTCAAATTATGTATGATAATGCCAAAACTAGATTTTCCAGGGTTCTTAGTAGAAACCCCATCTGTGCTATCCTTCACCCACTCTTTGGGAGGTGGTCTCCACTCTATGTTATTTGAGGATATCTCACCTATGCATCCAACCCTTAGTTGTTTTTATTTCACAGTTATTCCAAAGCTCCTTACAATAGTCACTTCCCAGTAGCTTGAGTATACCCATCTAAAATTTATTTTATGTTTCTTGCTACTAGGAGATTATATTGACTAATAAGAGCAATATCATCAACAAATTGGAGGTGATTTATCTCAATCCAAGAACTTATTTTTAGATCCCTTAGCTTCCCCTCTTGTCTCTCTTTTTTTAATAGTCTCCCTAGAACCTTTGTATAAAGGATAAAAAGGTAAGGGGAAAGAGGGTCCCTTTGCCTCAACCTCATTCCTACTATGAACATGGGATAGGGACTACCATTTACCAAAACTAAGAATGTTGTAGTCTATTTACATGCTTTTACCTAGTCTCTTTGCCCCTCTAAAAAGCTTATTTTTCTAAAATCATTTGCATAAAGGACTATTCTACTCTATAATAGGCTTTAGAAATATCTAATTTAATAAACATACCTAGGTACTTTTGATTGACCACAATTTTCCTATTTTTTTGATAAAGTTCAATGGGAAACCCATCTGGTCCTAGGGTCTTTCTTGTTTGCTTTTTTTGTATGATTTGTGATGTTTCTTCTAAAGAAAGTTTCTTCATTAATAATTTATTATGTTCAAGTTTGACTAATTGAAAAATTACCTCTAGTATCTTCTCCTACCATGTTGCATTCAAATTTTCATTGCTACTAAAAAGAGTATGGAAGTATTGATTTTCTATAGTTTTCATTTCACTTCCACTAGTTTTTACCTAACTCATCATATCTATAAGACCTATAATTCTATTATGTTGTCTTCTATTTGTTGCTATCTTATGAAAGAAAGTTGTGTTTTGATCCTCCTCCTTTAGCCATGTAACTCTAGCTCTTTACCTCCAATAAATCTCTTATTGTTCCTCTAAAGTTTCCCATATCCTAATAATCACTTCCTCACATTGCAATATATATTTTGTAATAGTTCCTTATCTTATCTCCTGAATAATCTTCTCCTTGTGATCCTTGATTTCATTATTTTGGATTCTAGTGAGTTCTTTCTTGTGTTTACTCCACTCATTTAGCTAGGTCCTTTCATATTTTAGTTGTTTATGGAGTTTGAATTGGTTTTTACCAAATCTTGGTTTCCCTAATTCCAACCATTCCTTTATGTGGTCCTCTAACTCCTCATATTTCAACCACCATACCTCAAATTTAAAAGTTTCTAAAACTTTATGATTATATTCTTCTATGGTAAGTCTTACTAGAAAATGATCCATGAAGAAATGATCCAAGCAATATTTGACTGTCTTCCCTTATTTTCTTCTCTTTTTCTAGGTCATGTAGCTATCCATAGTTGGGATTTATATGAGATTCATTTGACATGTTATTACTAAAAAAAAGCTATTGTTTTCCTCCAACATGGCTCTACCTCCTTATTGTTCCTCTATTCTAAGATTTTCATTGAAGTATCCTCCCACAATTCATTTGTTCTCTAGGTAATAGTCTCTGAAAGTCTGGATGGCTACCCATTGATCCCTCTATAATCCAATTGTCTATGCTCCATAGATATTAACTATAATCTTGTGTTTTCCATTTTACCTATTTAACTGAACCATCAACACCCCTCTCATGGAGCTCCCCTATTGCTAGGAATTTTTGATGATTCCACATAGTGGCCAATACCCCTAATTTTTCCTAAGTCTATTGAGTAAGGATTTATTCTTTTTTCCATATCCTCCTATTAATTTTTATAAGTCTTCTCCTTGCATTTTGATTTATTGTAACAAAATTATATCTGGACTTATATCTATGATCATTTTTTTTACTACATTTTGTCTAGGGTGGTTACCTAAATCCCTCACATTCCAAGTAATTAATATGATTGAGAATTATGAAAGAAAAAATCAACCATTGATTTTACATTTTTGTTCTAGCTCAAATTTCTTCCTTGTTCTTCCATATTTCCCTTGTTGGACTTCCTCCCTATAGATTGTTTTGGTTTTTGTCTCTTCTCAACTTGATTAATCCCTAAATTAGGGTCATATTTATTCTTATTTCCTTATTTCATATCTAATTCCTGAGCTAAGACTATACCCTACTCTATTTTCCCTCCTATGGTCTGCCTCGTGGGTTGAATCTCATCTTCCATGAGAGATATTGTGTTTGGTTCTACTCATTGCTTGTTCCCTAACACTAGATTGAAGTATTTTTATTGATCAATGAGTGTGAATTTCCAAGTATCCTCCTCTAATATTTTCATTTGAAAATCTCCTTTTCTTTCCAAGCTTCTCAGTTGTTGAATATCTCATATCTATTGTTTTTTCTTCCCACTTTTTCATCTTATATCTGATTACTTTATTGATTTCTTTTGTTTAGCCTTTTGATTACTTTTTGGAAGCCCTCATATTTTATTGGGTTTTTACCTTCCTTATGATTTACCTTTTACTAAAGAGAACTATATTGCCATGTTAATATTTACTTTTGTCACTTCTTGTTCAAACTATTGATCCTTAACTATTGGGCACATTCTAGCCAAATATCCATGAGAGTGGCACACCCAGCATTTGAATGGAATAGACTCATAATCCAATTGTTAGAACCAAATAAAATCCACTATTTTTAGGCCTATCTCTATTATAAGAGGTTTATTGAGGTCCATTTCTATACAAACCCTAGCAAAAGTTGTTGATCCTCCTAAAATTGTTTCTCTTGATCTACCTTGATAATGACTTAGTAAGTTGCTTATTGCCTCGAGTACATCCTCTTTAAAAAATTCAAGGGGAAGGGAAAATAGTATTACCCATATTGGTACTACAATTAGTTAAATCCTTAGGTCGAATCCCATATTCAATGGTTTTTGGAAGTCTTGATGGCCTGTGATGAAACAACCCTTCCTCAAATACTTTTTTCAGTCTAACATTGATGTGAAATTTTTAGAAAAATAACCATTTGGGAGAGTTAGATTTTCATATTCTCATTCTATATGTTATTATTTCCATATCCACATGTGTAGGAAGTGTACGGATGACCCAAAACCCATGAATTTATCTATTATATTATGTTTTGACTTATAAACTATATCCTTAGTAATCTAGTCATCTACTATTTCCAATACTGGTATTTATTTTGCTTGTTGTAAAAATCCAATCCATTCACCCTTATAGGAAAAGAATCCTCATTTTGTCGCTTACCCATGGAATTTATGATTTTCATTGCTTAAGTTTAAAAATAATTGAAGCTATCTTGGGTTCGACATAATTATCGCAATATGAGATTCCTTGTTTTTTAAGATCTGGTACCGAAGTACCTATGACCCCCATTCTTGGTTGTGATCCTTTTTATTAAAAGGCCCTCCAACAATATTGATCCTCTATGATGGTATTTTTTGCATGAAAATGTTCTCCAGGCATCTGCCCTAGCCTCTAAAACCCTAGTTCAATTCCTCAGATCATCCTCAAAAACATTTCATTAACTATTTTACATTGAAAGTTAAGCTTGGATATTGAAATTTTTACCCAACACTTAGAAATTAAACCCAAAAATTAAGATCTTCCATATTTATGCTATAAATATGAGTGATGCTATAATGCAAGAAAAGCATGATAAAAATATGTAAATGTAATAAGATGTCTTCATTGTAGGAAATTTAAGAAAATATTAAAATAATAAAGAAAGAAAGAAAGAATTAAAGTGGAGAAATCATCGATCATTATCTAGAATTTTTTATTTCCAAAGTTATTCTAAACTAATTTCTTCTTTATTCAATGCTTTATAGGCAACATAATGAGAAAATTTAGGCCAAGGGAGATTAGAAAGGATATAGGGAACGTATATTAGATTACAACACCCTCAAATGCATGACAGTTTAGTAGGAAATATACACTAAATCTAGACTAATTCTATATCATTGGTGCATAACAACTCAAACCATCCAAAGTGTCATGATTTAGTTACCCAATCCTCAAATATATGCTTGTAAGATAGTTAGAAGATCAAATACTAAAATTGAAGATCAAGATCAAGAAGAAATATATACTAACACATCATCTATAGATAACTCATTTGCACAATTGTAAAGCACTAAAAATATTAAAACTTTAAGGCTATAAATAGCTATTCATATTCCATTCCAAAGCGTTAGATTCCACTTTCAACAGTAGCCCTTTAATTTTTTTCTTTTTATAGTTGGTGGATATTTAAAACCTATCATTGTACTTGAATAATTACTTTCGTAATCATATGATTCTAGAAAATATAAGAATGTAATAATTGAACATCTTTCATCAATACAAGATACTAGAATTATTGGTGTAGTCTATGAAAACTAATGGTGGTTGCATTTAAGTCAATTCTAGTATATTATTTTTCTTCCTTCAAAGATGGCATTGCTTTGATATTAGACTGTGCAAATGCTGGTTGAATAAGATCTAGTTTGGTTTAGAATTGCTACTTCAACATATTCAGTTTAAGACTTCAAGATTCAATGGCTTGTTTTATTTCTCTCTTTAACCATTTTATGTTGATTTTTTTTAAATATGATTTGAATGGAAGTAGATTATATCAATTTCAATTTTTGGAGCTTATTTCATGTAATTTGTGTGTTGTGTTTCTATAATATTTAGAATAGACATTGCTACATGCTATAATTTTTATGATAATGATGCAATGTACATGATATATTGATAATTTTAAGGTAGCAAGCCTAGAATCTTGATTTTCATGATTTTGTGGATGTAATATTTTATTTCTAATATTCATATTTTTATAATTGACTGAGCAATTGAATCATATTTACATTCCTTAAGACTAGACAATGAATTGAAATTCACCCTTGTTAATAGTTATATGCAACCTCTGAGTTATCCATCTGCCTTCCATTTTTATTATTTTGATTTAATATTTGACAATAACATACCCTATCACTCAAACCTTGGGGGATCAATTATACCTTTCAAGAGAGAACAATTATCGTTCTAATTGGAAATCGGTTTGATGTATCACTCAATAGGAAATGGTGATAGAGGGAGGGCATGTATAGTTACTTAATTGTTATTTTAGCCTAAGTTGTTAGATTCATTGACACTTTAAACCATGAATTATTAATTTCTCTAAGTCCTCTAAACCCTCAATGTGCAACATGGGCCATGAATTGATAGATTCACTATTACTATAGGTTTTTTTGAGTTAAATAACCTTAGTCATAATATATGATTCATTCTTTTTATAGATCATTTAATTTTGAGCTTAATTCTTAATTTCTTGAATTCTAAAATTTCTTAATTTTCACTATTATTCATTTTCATATATCATTCCTTTTTTATTACTAAAACTAGAATCTAGGGTTATTATAACTAGGTCTAATGCCTTTGAAGGTGATACTAAATTTTACAATCTTTATCCTCCTAGAAGATCTAGAAATAATAAATACTAGTCAAGCACTCTTCCTCCCATTAATACTTCACCCCAAGTCATCGTACTATCTATTGATCCATTTATCACTCCATTAAGTACACCAATGGTAGCATTTTCACCATGGTTAGGTGATAGTAATCCACTAAATATTATTGGAATAGGCCATGATATCCCTAAGAACATTGAAAGATATTTTCCAAGGTATAGACAATATGGAGCTAGAATAACTGAAGAGCACATGCAAGCTTATAAGGATGTTTGATTTGATTACAGGTTGAATATGAATATATTGCTTGTAGAATGTTTTATCTCACCTTGGATGAACTAGCATATGACTTGTACATCCATATTCCTATGAATTTTACTACTTCTTGGGTTGAGCTAGAAATAAAATTTGTAATTTAATTTAGACTATCTATAGACCCTACTATCATATACCATCAATTTGCAACAACCAAAAGGTAGCCCAATGAGCTTCTAGGGCTATTCAATACCAGGTTTTATATGATTTGTAACCAGCTAAATCCTCCATATACACTTAATTATCATGAAAAAATACAAATATATTTTAGATATTTAGACCATTTTACATCTATATTTGTAAGGAGAGGACCTCAAATCACCACTCTACTCATGGCATATAGTGAGGCATTGACTGTAGAGTAGTAATTAATACCTCAAGGTATTGGAACTGGTAAATTACCTTTGTTAGGATAGCTAGGTACATTTAACCAGGTCCCAATTATCAATCAAGCTCTTTCACAACAACTATCAATGTTGAATACTATGCCATATACAAATTTTATTCAACAATATAATTATATTACAACTCCTACCCATCCTATTACTTCAACATACTTATATAACTAATTTACAGCCCATAAGAATTCTAAAACTAATGTGTAAAATATACCTGCATTTCTAAACACTACCCCTACTCAAAATATACCATCATTTTTAATTTTAATCCTAATCAAAATATCTCAGCATTTCTAAATGCTACTCAAAATCAAAAAACACCTACTTTCTAGAATTCCAATACACCTATATATAACATAGCAAATCAGGATACCACATGATAGAACAATGATGCTAACTCCCAATTAGAAAATCTACAAAGGTTAATGCAAAAACTCAATAGCAATATAGTTCAATTATAGAAGCAGGTATCTAAGAATCCTCCTCCCAATAATCCACCTTAGAATAGGAACTTTAATTTCTAAAGAGTCAACCATCAATGGAATACATGTCCAAATAATGGAGTACCAAACCCCATTGCCAATCAAAATCATTCAAATACCATAGTCAATATTTCAAATTTAGCTTTAAATAACTGGTGTAAAGAGCATTACACTACACAACACAATGAAAATTACTATCCTGAGTTTAAAAAAACTTTAGATATACTTCAAAAAGAAATGGAAAACATGGGGATAATACCTAATGAATATAATACAAATCAAGGTAGAACTAGTAACAAAACAACCTTAGTAGTAGAAATTTTTTAATCATCAGAAGGATATGATAGATCTTTAGAGGAAGAAGTACAAGCTTATAAGCAGTTCAAGAAATGAAATCATAATTATAGGTTAGAATCAAAGGTAAAGAACCTATCACTTCTTCTACTTGACCTAATCATACTTCCATACCTCCTAATACAAAATCCAATAATAATATCAATCCACATAAGGATAATGTCCCACCACAACTACAAAAAGTTTAGAATAGGATAAAGTTGCATATAATATTGTAGAAACTTAAGGAAAACAAAGGTAAACATATATTTGTTTGAATTTTCCCAGCTTAATGACAAACAAAAACTATTAATTAAATCATTTAATGATCAAAATAAAATTGAATCAAAGAAAACCATGGATGCCCAATTTGTATCATGAAAATACACATGGGAAGGCCCTCTATTCCTCTTGACTATTAGAATTGCAAGCAAAAAATTGTATAATTATCTTGTTAACTTAGGAAACTTAGGTAACATCAAGCCACCTATTGTTTGTCAAAATTTAGGTCTAAAACCTACCCCTTCCAATAGAGTGGTAATTCAGTAAGATAAAATAGAGGCTAATGTGGTTGGTGTACTTAAAAACATTCAAATATAATTAGCATAAAAACCCATAGTTCAATAGTTCATAGAAATTCAAGTTGTAGATATCCTAGATGGATATGGAAAGTTGCTAAGTAGAGGCTAGTCTAAGTACTTGAATAGATATATGGTCATTGATTTCTCTCACATGTGGTTGCATTGGAAAGGAGTTGAAAACCAAATTAGAATATAAAGAGAACACATACTTGAAGAACTTATTACAAATAATAATAAAACCAATGAAGGTCTCTATAATGAATCGGACTTAGGAGTTTACACTTTTGAAACCAAACATATAATAGATAATTCTTAAACTAAAATATCACCAAGTAAGCAAATTAAAGATAAAAATATGGTTTGGACTCTTAAGTTTGATAGATCAAAATCTAGGCAAGGTGGTGGAGTAAGTGTTGAACTAATTATCCCGAAGGAAAATCTTGTCTAGCAGCATATAGATTGTAGTTTTATTGTATCTGCAACACTTTATAATATGAAGCATTAATATATGAACTACAATTAGCTCTAAGAAAGAGTATTAAATGCTTAAAAGTGCTAGGCGAATCTTAATTGGTGATTAAACAAGTGAGAAGTCAATATGCTTTCCATGATAAAAGGTTGATCCATTATGGGAATAGAGTGAGAGATTTAATTAATGAATTACATGATTTCAATAGAATTATACTAGATATTTAATTAGTTTAATTAATTCCATTAAACTAATTTCTAGAAGGAACAATAGAATTATAGATTTTGTATCAGTGGAAAAAAGTACACTAAACCCATGGATAATAGAAGGATTAAGAATTTTTTCATAGAATTAGTAGCCTATCCATCCATTCCAGATAACATACATAATTTTCAAGTGTTTGAAAATGATAGACATTTTTAAGATTTTATGACTAATTTTGGAATTTTCGAAAACCAGGTCATACATGAAGATGATAGAATCTTGGATGAAGTTGATGTAGACATTGAGGTAACGCTAACAATGAATACAATCCCTAAATGTATGCTTTATTGGGATAAACTTTTTTATATAGACTATAAGAAGAATAAACATGGCAAATATAAATTTCAAGATAAATCATATGACACAATAAATATAAGGACTAGTGAAAATCCTCAAAATGTTTTAATATCTAAAAATATTATAATAATTTGTAAAGATAAAGAATTATAAATATCTAAAATATTATGGAGATGTAATATCTTGGAGGTATGAATATCTAAAAATATATAATCATGAAATAATAACTGATACTATCCTTTTGAAACCAAAAACAAAGTCATTTAGACATAAACAAAGATCTGTTAATCCATTGTTATAACCTCTTATTCAGAAGGAAGTTCAAAAGTTATTAGATGCATGCATTATCTTTCCCATTAGACATTCCACTTGGGTAGGTAATATAGTACCCTCTACAAGAAAATGAGAGAAATTTACCTATGTATTGATTTTAGGAATCTTAATAAGGCTTGTTAGAAAGATAATTATAATTTTCCTTCCATAGATCAAATTTTGGTAAAATTATCTAAAATGTCTTTCTTAGATAAATATTCTAGATATAACCATATTATGATAGACCTTTAAGGATAGAATGAAGAATACATTTACCACTAAATGTGCCACATTTTCTTATAGAAGAATGCCCTTTGAATTGATTAATGTAGGTGCTACTTTTCAAAGAGCAATGTATTGTGATTTTAGAGACCAATTAACAAGTGTGTAGTCATTTATGTTGATGATATTTTGGTGTTTTCAAATAAACATGCTAACCATGTTAATAATTTAAGAAAATTATTCTAGAAATGTAGAGAACACAATATCTCATTCAACCCTAATAAGTGCATTTTTTTAGTAAGTGAAGGAAAAAATATATGCCATATTATCTCTAAATATGGTATTTCAATAGACCCTGAAAGAGTAGATGCTATACAAAAAATTCCTCTACTAGGTAGAACAAATTAAGGCCATTAATTGGAAAGATTAATTTTGTTAGAAAATTCATCTCAAGATTTATAGAAACAAATAGACCATTGATTGATATGCTTAAGAAAGATGTTTACATTAATTGGAATTTTGAAGATAAAACAAAATTTTAAAGAATTAAAAATGTTATATCCAATGCTCCAGTTTTAGTGATTCTAGATTATACACAACCATTTTGTATTTATTCATTCACTTTTGAACATTCTATGACTAGTGTCTTAACACAAAAAAATGATATAAATGAAGAAAGACCAATAGCATTTATGAGCTCCCCTTTGAAATATTCCTGATTGAAATACACAACTATAGATAAATAGGCATATGCTTTAGTGAAAGTAGTGAAGAAGTTCAAGCATTATATTCTACATAGTAGAATTTGTGCAATTGTGTCATATGTAGTTGTTGAGACCATGTTAATGCAGAATGAATTAGGGGAAAGAAGAGGCAAGTGGTTGAAAACATCAAAATAATTTGACATAGAAATCCAGTCAATGAAAATAGTCAGGGGTCAAGGTCTAAGTAAAACATTAGCTAAAATAGATCATCAAATCCTCTACCAATAATATTCTATAGAAATCATCACAAATAATAAGTGGTATAAATATATAGTGTACTACCTATTGAATAATAAATGCCTAAATCATTTTAATATTACTCAAATAAGAGCATTACATCTAAATAGTGTCAATTTCATGATCAAAGTAGGTATTCAAAATTTATTCTAGACTTACGAAAATTAATTCTAGACCATATAAAATTAATTCTAGGAATATGATAATCTTTTTTAAAAACTCAAGAATATTTTCCATATTTATGAAATTTATTTTTGAGTAATAAAACTTAATTTGTAGCATATGAAAGTCAATTATGGATAATCGAAATTTAATTCTGAGCATAAAAAAAAACTCCATTTCTAGGTACTAATTTTACATCTCTAGGCTTTAAGAATTTTTATTTGTTAACTAGAAAATTAATTCTAGGACCTTGAAAATTAACTTAACCAAACGAATTTGCTTTTGATCCATTAAAATATTAATCCAAGGTTTGTAGAATTTATTTTGAGCAACACAATGTTATTTTTGAACTATTAAAAGTCTTTTCTAAACAATGTAAATAGTCTTCAAGCTTTGAAAATCAATGTCAAATACTGATAAGATCATTCACAAGCTGTTAAAATGTAAAGGTCATGCAATTGGAGTCTAGGAAGCAATTTCGTAATGCAAAATAATTTTTTTTCTAAGTGTGGAATCTACTAGAAATATTGTACACTAGAAGAGTCCAGAAGGGTATTGAAAGTTCTAAGTTGAAAATTTTCTAAGTGTGGAATTTGTCAAAAATAATGTACCATAGCAAAGTGCAGGAGGGTACCAATAATCTATTGACATGTCATAAAGAAAGTTGAAAATTTGTATTGAAGTTGTCAAAAATATTCTACCCTAGTGGAGTGTGGAAAGATACCAAAAATTCATCGGCTTGCCCGAAAGGAAAATTTTCTAAGTGTAAAAAGTAACCAAGATATTGTACCCTATCACCATGTGGAGAGGTACCAAAATTCCATTGACTTGCTAGAAAGAAAAAATTTCTAGGTGTGGAGATTATCACAATATTTGCATCACTAATGTCAAGATATAGAGATCAAAAATCCGACATTCTTGAATGAATTAAAATATGAAATATGGTACTCTAATTGGGCAAGGGGAATCAAACCTAGAAATAGAAAAACAAATTTGGTAATTAAAAATAAATCCCAATAAATTAAAAATGAATCCCAATGAGTGGAAAATGAAGCTCAAAAACTAATATTAAACCTAACAATTGGCAATGAGTCCCATCAATGTGAATTTAGCATCCGAATAATAAAGACTCAACATTCAGTAGTGAGAAAAATAAACCCACCATGTGAGAGAAAAATATGACTAAGTCTAAATGTTGCCAAAAATGATGTACCAAACTGCTAAGCGAAATTTTAATAAAACCTAAAAGAGTAGAGGCTATACAAAAAAATTCCTCCACTAGGAAATAAAAATGAATAAATATCATTCCTTGGAAATATTAATTTCATTAGAAAATTCATCTCAGAATTTGCAAAAATAGTTAGAACACTCAATGATACGCTTAAGAAAAATGCTAACACTAATTATCTTCTGAAGCTCAAACATCATTTCAAGGAATTAAAAATGTTATATCCTATGCTCAAGTTTTAGTGAGTCCAAATTATACATAGGAATTTTATATCTATTTATTCTCTTCTGAGCATTCTACGACTAGTGTCTTAACACAAAAAAATGATAATAATGAAGAAATACCAATAGCCTTTATGAGCTCCCCTTTTAAATGTACCCGACTAAAATACACAACTATAGATAAATAGGCATATGCTTTAGTGAAAACAATGAAGAAATTCAAGCATTATATTCTACATAGTAGAATCTATGTAATTTTTTTATACCTAGTTGATAAAACCATGTTAATGCAGAATAAACTAGGGGAAAGAAGAGGCAAGTCGATGACAACATTATAAGAATTTGACTTAGAAATACAGCCTATGAAAATAGTATGGGATCAAGGGCTAAGTAAAACATTATCTAAAATAGATACTCAAATATTTTGCCAACAATATTTTCTAGATAACATCACAACTAATGAGTGGTATAAATATATAGTGTACTACCTATTGAATAATAAATGCCCAAATCATTTCAATGCTACAGAAATAAGAACATTACATCTAAAGAGTGCCAATTTTTGTAGAGTGGAAAAAATGGTGCACCTAGCAAAGGGAAATGAAATGCATCTATTGTTCTATTTAAGCATTCAAAAGTGACATTAATGTAAGCATAAATGACAAATAAGTGAAATAAATGGGGGTTCTCTTTATATTAATCCATTTTCCAAATACATGGTTACAAAACATCCCCTTGAGGGCTCTTAATTGATACAATCCATTACAATGTTCAAAGGATCTAATCCTTTCAAAAACTCAAGGTGCGCTTTAAGTGTCTTCCTCGCACTCACGAATTGAAGAGCGGTATTTTGCTACCACTATGATGATCTATCCATATTCAAACTTGTAGCTCCTTCCTCATGCACTGGAATACCTGGATCTACACACAAGAAACTAAAATTGGTTAATAGCATGTGCGGATTAAGATGAAATCAAAGAGATGCATGCAATATTGAATATAAAAGGTGAAATAGATGGTGCAAAACTATTCCAAATTGTACCAAAACTTAGTATAATGCATATTATCTACTTTAGGAATGATCTATGCCAAAAAAAAGAAAATTGTATGCAAAATCCATGGACATCCCTGGGTGTTCCAATTGGGACTGTTAGAATGAAAAACCTAATTGAAGGTCCAAAACTACTCCAAATTGCACCAAATTCTAGTATGATGTATATAAACTACTCTAGAAATGATCTATGCTAAAATTGAACCAAAATTATATGCCAATTCATGGCCATCCCTAGGTGTTCCAATTGGGACTGTTAACCATCCCAGGTGGGGACGACCACCAAACTTGGTGGTTTTTACCACCAATTCCTCTAGGATCTAGTTCAAACTACTCCTAGGGGTGTTGTCATCAAATTTGGTGATCTAATTCATATAAATGGGTGGGTTTTGGAATGGATTTGCATATTTGGGATCACTTGGAAACCTCCTTCGATTGATGAATATTTCAAGGGCAAATACATGGGTGAAAGGGAGAGTGAATCTCGATAGCACTTCATTGTGAAATATTGCAAAGACCTCCCTCTAAAATTGGGTGGAATGACTCCAATTTATAGCCCAAGAGGGCCATAAGGTCAAATGGGCAAGTTAGGGCATGCAAGGTAGGTGTCACCACTTGTCAAAACCCTTGCCATGCATTGGGTGGGAGAAGCCTCCAATTTGGGCCTCTAATTTGTAGGTTGTGATGGCTTTGATAGGCCCTCAATCTATCATAAATCATTGGGTAGGATAAATGGTAGAATTTGATTACCATTTGTCCCACCCTTGAATTTTTGAGGGGCCTAGGCCATGGTCATCCCACCTAGGGATGGTTGTTGGTGGTCATCCTTAGGTGGGATGACCATGAACTATGGTCATCCTAGGGTGGGACGACCATGGCTACATGGCCCAAAAATTCCCAAAAGTGGTTAGGACCACTATTTAACCCTTGAGGGTTGCCCAATGGGGCCATATGGTGTTGATAAGAGTGGCATCATTGTAGTCTAATCAGATTGATATGATTTTAGTGTCTATAGATGCCCCTTTTTGGGATGCATTGTGTGAAATAGAGCATAGAGCAAAAATAGATGACTAAACTATCAAATGATTAAGGTTATTCAGTAACCTAACCAAATTTAGATGCCTCCATCATGGAAGGAGCATACATTCTTGGAATCCTTACTTTTGACATATTTGAAGGATTTGATTTTGGTATACCTTTCAGCCACACTATAATGATAGTTTTAGGGGCTTAGGGTATACTTGGTCTTGGTTCCTTATTTGGATTATAAGCCTATTCTGGGATACGTGTCCCAAGGCTTCAAGGAGACCAAGACTTTGTTTTGTTGAATTGGTGCTGAATTATATGCCCTAGCGTGGGCTTGAAATTTATCTTTGGCAATGATTCTTTTGAATGTATGCAAGTTGCACTTTTGAGTGTTTGAGTGTTGATTTTGATTATGAATTCATTAATTATGACTACCCCCTCAAGTGATGAGTCGATGAGGGCATGACCAATGATGAAAGCGATGAGTCACTTGACCAATATGACTTGATTAGGGTTCCTTCAACTTTACCCATTGTAAAATTTATCAATTTTGTTAGGATTTTGATGGTTTTGTTGATATTTCATGGAAGAAAGGAAATGAATACCTCATTCCCATGGAGTGGTCCAACCACAATGGCCTTCTTGGGGATTGAATTAGAGACTTTTCCATTCATCAATGAATAATTTTGGTTCAATCTTGATCCTTTGTGAATTTTATCAGTTTTGACATGTTTTTGGTGGTTTTTAGGCCATTTTCTTTGCTTTTTCTTCTCTTTTTTGGTTTTTTTGGTGGCCATCCTAGGGTGGGATGGCTGAAAAGTTCATGGCCATCCTAGGGTGGGATGGTCACCCAATTTTCTGGCCATCCCACCCTAGGATGACCATGCTTATTCTAGGTCTTTTTAAGCTCAAAATTGGCAAAATGAGCTCATTTGCACTCTTCTGACTTGGCATATTGAGAGGTGAGGAGTAGGAGAGTGATTTTTTAAAGTGGAGCACTATTAAAACCATCCCATAATCACCATGAGCCAGCCTCTAGACTCGATGAGTGGTGGAGCCGATGCGAGATGGGTAAGGGCTGAATTTGCTACTAGACTTTATTAAATTTGGAAATGTAATTATTTTTATTTTTACCAATAAAACACACTAAATATTAGTAAATGAACCTCATTAGTGATAGAATTTAGTATTTTGTGCTTTATTTTTTGTTTTTGTGCAATTTTATTGCATTTTTTTATGTTTTTATGAGTTTTTTTGCCTGTTTTTGGTGGTCGAGAAGGCCATTTTTGAGCATTTTTGGGGGTCATCCCTGGGTGGGATGACCATTGGTGGCCATCCTTGGGTGGGATGGATACAAATTTGGGGGCCATCCCTGGGTGGGATGACCATGAATTTGGGAGAAAAAGGTCCATTTTTTGAGCTATTTTTTTTATTTTTGTGCAATTTTGTTGCATTTTTTATTTTTGTTGAGCTTGCTTGCCTCTGCGAGGTGATCAAGAGTCGGTATCAATTTTTGACTCTCTTTCAGACTACTAGGGACTTACTGATAGAGGATGATTAGAAATGGCTTGATGCCATTGGTCTCAAACAAGTGACATGGTTAGAGCTAGTGATGGGAGATAAAGCCTACCTGATAACTTTGATAGATCTATGGGACCCTCGCACCAACACCTTCCACTTGTTGACTGGGGAGATGATAGTGATGTTAGAGGATGTCTACCAAATTTTATGTATTCTGATAGAGGGGCATCCGATTATGTCTACTCATCAAGATCTTAGAGATACGATTTTGTAGAGATACTTTGGAGAGGACTAGCGTGAGGTAGTACGAGACTTGCCTAGCGGAGGTATCCTAGTGGAGCTATGGTATGAGGTAGAGGTTTTGACTATGAGACATGCCTTGCTGATGATGCTTATCTCCAACATGTTGCTACTAGACTCTTCAAGATCCAGGTTCCCCTGGAACCTTTTGGAGTTGGCATTTTCACTTGTGGAGTGCACCATAGAGAGGTCGTTAGTGATGGCTTGGGGCACTACTTTGTTGGTATAACTTTATGATGAGTTGTATAAGATCCATTGCCATGGGTGGAAAGGATTGGGATGCAACTTTCTATTGTAGGTGTGGGGATGGTAGCACATTGTTGTGGATCAACCATGGGGACTACCTTGGATGACATGGGTACAACTTGTAGATGTGGAGATAGGATATGGGATCCTATGGTAGTAGGACTAGGAGAGGGGTTGGAGCCATCCCTATGTAGGTATGATTGATCACTATGCATAATCATTTGCATGGCTCAGGGTAGAGGAGGTTATTTGGAGACCATACAGGGATTGTCTAGCATGGCTTGAGGTTGAGGTGTAGCTTCATCGGGTATGATGAGGGAGATGGTTAGTTGGTTAACATGGGATCGAGCGAGAGTATTTCCCATATGCTCGAGTGATGTGGTAGTTTGGGCTATGCTAGGGGTTGCCTAGCGAGCTAGTGATCTATCGATATTATGGGGATGAGAGGACACTTACTTGGCCTATAGTGGAGGTAGTTGGAGAGGAGGTAGATCTTGTGGAGGGCATATCTAAGCTAGATGATGTAGGGACCATAGTAGAGTATGAATCTTGGTGGGTGATGCACTAGTGGTGAGGGGAGGGATCTCTAGGAGGTGGTACAAATATGGTGATAGAGGAGGCTCATGGGGAGGTTCTAGATGAGGGACATGATGAGGCTCTAGATGAGGAGGAGCTAGACTTAGGTGAGTGACATGTGCATCATCAGATAGATGATGAGTGGATGGATAGCATGGATATGGAGGATCAGTAGGATGATTATGATGAGGATGATTTTGATGAGTAGGGAGTGTAGGCATAGTTGGCAACATGGGATGCCACCATTGTTGAGCTATAGGGTGAGATGATTAGAGGGAGATAAGAGTGGAGGGAGTATGTAGAGGAGAGGGCTCTCCTATAGGTATAGGTGTAGACTACATAAGTAGATATTGATAGGTAGGAAGTAGAGTTAGCTACTCTTTAGTCATAGGTTAGAGTAGGGAGCTCGAGCCATGGGGTATCTAGTAGTGGTGAGGTAGCTAGGCTATGGGAGGAGGTGACACAACTCTAGACCTTACTTGAGTGACTACCAAGCTCATCATCGAGAGGATATAGCATACACATAAGATTTGGAGGATGAGGTAGCATGCCTTAGAGGGTGCTTACTAGCTCATCCTTCTACTAGTGGGTCCTAGTAGAGTAGGAGGAGTGGTACAGGGTAGTCATCTATGAGGATGGGGGCTCCTAGCTCTATGAGGAGAGTATATAGGGTTAAGGAGAGTAGATCTAGGAGCTCTCGATGAGTAATAATGAGGGTGGTGGTGAGATTCATGGTGTCGATCTTGCATGACCATGGATTTTGAGACTCTATGGTTATTTTTGGATTTTGGGAGTGTGAGGTCTGAGGACCCACTTGATTGTAGCCTATGGGTAGTTTTTGGATTATGATGTATCTTTTTGACCCATACATATATTTTATAATATATATATATATATATATATATATGAGTTTTTCTATTGTCATCATGTGTTTCCTTACTACTTTATTAGATGTATGCAATGTTTATGTTTACTTTATTGATGCTTTTATGGATGCTTATCATGGATGCATGTATTGTAATATGATGTTATTTGATGATATGTACATGTGTGTATGCATAATGAAATGGATGATTTGTTAATCTGTATGATGAATTATGAATACTATTTGACACACTAGATGCTAGCACCATAGACTGTACAAAATTCATCGATTCATTTTAACGTTATCATAAGACTATGTAATGGATTGTGAAAATGTAAACTAACAAACATGTGATAAAATGGTATGGAATGGAATGCATAGTAAGATGTTATAGAATGTCCTTGAGGTTTTCATGAGACTCAAACACTCTAGTGACCTAGTCAAAAGTTGTATATTAACCATGCAAGACTTTTTGGCAAGGTATAAATATGCTAGGATGACCAAGATATTCAATATCCCTTGTGTGTGCATGTGAGTTCATTGTTATGATAATGCATAAAGTTACCCTAAGTGCCAAACAAGATTTATGCAGCCCATATGTACTAAATATCACCCTATGAGTATCATGATCCTGAGTTTTGTACGTAGTTGGATTAGACCATAGGTAATACAGGCTACCAAAAGCTAGCTCATCCACATGCAAACATTGGTCTGTACAAAATAAGGTCACTAATGTGATAGACATATCATCATGTGTAAGGATACCACCATTTCTAGGTAGGCTTGATGCCACCCAACCTGTAATGAGGATCACCTTATGGTTGTCAAATGTTGAGAATTCTAGGGATTCAAGTTTAGTACTCCCTTATTTTCTTTTATTTTTGAATTGCTCCAGGGATTTTCTCATTTTTTTTGTTTTGGTGAGCAAGGGATTTTGGTAGTGGTGAGAACCATTATTTATTTTACTTTTTCTTTTGTTAGTGGTGAAAACCACTTTTTATTTTTGGGAATTTTTTTCTTTTTTAGTGGTAAAAACCACTATTTATTTTTCTTTTGCTCTTGGATACTTGCCTAGATTTGGTGTGGGCAAGGTATTTTTATTGCTTTGGGTAGGGAGGAGCTTGTCCTTTTGTCAATTCTCAGCATTTTTGAACCATGTGCATAGGGGGATGAGCAAGGTAAACTTTTTTCTTAAGGTAACAAGGACCACTTTGTAGGTTTCATCTTTCCTTGTGCAAAACTTGGATTTATTAGTGTGAAAATGTGTTGGGATTATGACGTATACAAGGTACAATCAAAGCAAGACTCTACCTTCTAAAAATTAGGATAGCTTTCTACAAAATCTGAAAAGAAAACTAGAGATGGTTGAGTGACCAAAAACCCTAATGATGCCTTATAACAAATGACTAGGTGAAGGGAAATAGACACAAATACAAAGGTAGGGAATGTTGATGGAAATGATAATTGTAATGTAGATGGGTGTTAATAATGACTTTTGACAAAGTTGATTTTGAAGGATGGCTAGTGTATAGACCTGGTGCTAGACATGTATGAGCAACTCTAGAATGCAAAATGCAATGATGGGTATGCTTAATGCAAGTGATTGTATAATGCAATGATATGAAATGTAATGCAATGCAATATTTTTGTATTTTTGTTATTTTAATGATGTTTTTGGATTTTGATAAATAATATATATACATTTGACCAATGGGCTTAGTGGATGCCATTGGGGCTTTTTGGGTGACCAAAGGGTTTATAGATACCTTTGGGGATTTTTGGGTGACCAAAGGGTTTATAGATACCTTTGGGGATTTTTGGGTGACCAAAGGGTTTATAGATACCTTTGGGGCTTTTTGGGTGACCAAAGGGTTTATGGATACCTTTGGGGATTTTTGGGTGACCAAAGGGTTTATGGGTACCTTTGGGATTTTTGGGTGACCAAAGGGTTTATAGATACCTTTGGGGATTTTTGGGTGACCAAAGGGTTTATGGGTACCTTTGGGGATTTTTGGGTGACCAAAGGGTTTATGGGTACCTTTGGGGCTTTTTGGGTGACCAAAGGATTTATAGATACCTTTGGGGATTTTTGGGTGACCAAAGGGTTTATGGGTACCTTTGGGGATTTTTGGGTGACCAAAGGGTTTATGGATACCTTTGGATGGACCCCTTTTCTATGTCCAATATTTGGATATGGTTTGGGGATTTTTGGGTGATCAAAGGGTTTATGGATACCTTTAGGGTTTTTGGGTGACAATGGATTTAATGGGTTATTTGGATTATGCAAGGGTGTAGTAAGATCTATGGAAATCATATTGATGGATGGATGATCTCTATTGGATGGGTGATTGGGTCTATTGACAAGAGGTTGTCACAAGACTTGTGGGGGTGGTTGTGGTGGAGGTGGAATGATCGAAGGTGGTCTATGTGGAAGGGGGTGAGCTTGCTCCTCGAGTGGCAAAAGTTATCACTATATGGGATGTTGTAATGGGAACATATGCATAGATAGAACTCTTCTTCATCATCCAATGGGATGATCTACTCATATTCCTCATCTGAACTAGGGGAGTTAATAGGTGCTACATCATAATCCGATTCATCATCAGTTGTCCATTCATAAGGGGGACCTTGATCCTCTTCCTCATTTTTGGATGGAAGAGTATGTGAACCTTCACCTTCTTCATAGGATTGGGTGAAATCATGAGATATCCCTTGATCTATCATATTTATAGGAAAATAATCCTCCAAAGAGTGGACATGATTAGGATTAGTGTAAGGATCATGTGCAAGCTCATCCCTATAGTTCAAACCTAGGTACTCTAAAATTTTATGAGAGGACATCGAGAGGCATAGGCTTGTTGTGTCCTAAGCCAGATTTATCATATGGTAATTGATATTATGGTTGGCAAGGAATATGAGTACCTTGTTTGTACAACCCCAAACCATAGCCATGCCAATGGTAGTTATGGAGATATCACATGGCATAGTCAGGATTGGACATATAATTGATGTCCTCAAAAAGGGTTCTTCATCCTCTTCTTGTTGAGGATATGGTTCTGTGCCATATTCAATACCCCCATATATGAAGTTCATTTTATTGGGAGGTATACCTAGAGGTACGATGGTACCTATGGGAAGATGAGGTCATCCCATATTTTGTATTGTCTCAATGGCTAGAACTATTGTGATATTCCTCACTAGGTATTCTCCTAAACCCATAGTAGCTAAATGGACTATGACCTAGGATGGTGAGGATGGAGGAGATGGAAGTGAGGCTTGAGATGACTCAATGCTTACCTCATGAGGTGGTTCCTCATCTTCTAGACTAGGAATCTCTTCCATGGAAATGGTAGATATGATTGGAGGGATCTCATCAATAGGCCTCTTCGACATGTTCCTCTATGGAGGATTTGATGATGATGAAGGTGTATCTGAAGGTGCCAATGATGATGGTGGTATAGAAGAAGATGGTAATGGATCAATGGAAGGTGATGGTGAAGGAGTCAGACCTTGAATGGATGTATTTGGTTGGAAGTCCACATGAGTTGATGGTAAGGTCGACTCGGGGATATGTTGCACCAAGTTGCAGTATTTGAAGGGCTCAAGGTCTATGGAGACAACATGTACTTGCCCTTCGTGAGTGTACTTCAAACATTGGTGAGCTATGGATGGCACACACTTCATGTCCCTAATCCAGGGTCTACCCAACAAGATATTATAAGCCATTGCACCCTCTAATATGTGACACAATATTGGTATGGTTTTGCATCCCACCTGAATAGGTAAGACTATAGTGCCAACCATTGAGCATAGAGTATCATTGAATGCTCTGAGGGTATATGTGGATGCAACAATATGGGATGCTGGAAGACCTAGATGTTGGAGAGCATTTATGGTGATGATATTTCTTGAAGAACCAATGTCAATTAGAACTCTTTTGTAAGGTGTTCCATTTACACATGCAATGATGTGTAAGGGAGGATCAACCACCTCATTTGATATTGGTTTGAGTTCATGTTCATGAAATGTGATTATTAGATCTTTACACTGCTGAACGTGCCCCATAAAATTGATAAAGGAGTTAGACTCCTGGGGCTATAGTTCAATCAACTTAAGGATCTCCATAAGAGCTTCTCGATGAGGTGGAGACTATTGGATAAGCTCATAGATAGAGAGTCGGGCCGATGTTGTTCGCAAGCTTTGAGCAAGCTTACTTTTTATGGTGACCATTGGATGAGGTGGAAGGCTTTGCACTAGAGGTGGTGGAGGTTGTGACATGGAGGGAATATCATTTGAAGCTGCAGGTGGTGCAACTTGATTTGGATAATACCTATTCCTTGTCATGATGCTAACCATCCCGATGAACCCTTGTTGAGG
Organism: Wollemia nobilis; assembly: GCA_028583015.1. NCBI lineage: Eukaryota > Viridiplantae > Streptophyta > Pinopsida > Araucariales > Araucariaceae > Wollemia > Wollemia nobilis. Next base: position 2,841,572 of record JAQPPZ010000349.1, on the reverse strand, counting down.
GGGTGTCGTATGGACCTCATTTACCTATTTTTCTTGATTTTCCTACACCTCATGAGTGGGAAATGGGTCTTTAAAGACACCCATTTGTTGATTATTTATTGCAAGAGGGTTATCAACTTGAAGATCATTCCTCTCAATCATGTCTTGTACTAGGTGTTTAAAACTGTAGCACATTTGCATGTCATGCCCATTCTGCCTATGGTACTTACAATATAGGTCTTCATGACATCCCATGGACTTTGGTTTACCCATACTCGGATCTATAGGTTAGATCTCAGGTAGAGTAATTGCTTTGGCTACACATAGATGATCAAATAGGGAATCCATAGACTCAATGAAGGGTGTAAATTATCACTTAGGGTGACGTTGTTGGTTTTGCCCTTGATTCACTTGAGTGTTGTTATTGTAACTTGTAGGAGGAGGTTGGGCCTGATAGTTTACCTTCTGAGGTGGCATTGGTTGCACAGGCCTTGGAATGCTAATGGCAACTTGATTAACTGATGTCTAGATTTGGTTGTGTTGGATTTCCTTTTGTGTTCTTATTCCACTCCTTTTTATGAGGTTTTGTGATCTCCCCCTCTTGAATTTTGATTTCTTCGATTGTTCTAGCCTATGCTAGAGCATCTTCAAGAGTTTGGTATTGTTGGAGTTGTAGAAATAATGAAATTGGATTTAAAAAACTCTTGGAAAACATGCGAGTCAACTCAGATATTGGTAGTAGGTATGGTAGCTTAGCGAGAAGCGTTCACCACCTATTACCATAATTTATGATTGACTCATCTTCATACTGCTTCAACCTTGTGAGGTCTGTTAAAGTCACCTTTCACTTAGTGTTAAAGGTGAAACATTCTAGGAATGCATCTACAAATTATTCAAATCTATGGATGTTGTGCCTTGGGAGTTGATTGTACCACTCTACGATTGGGCTAGAGAGGGTAATAAAAAATATTCTTAGAAGTAAGGCATCATTATCTTGGATATTGAAGCATTGGTTCATGAACCTAGTCACATGCTCTTGTGCATCTTCCTCTCCTTTGAATCTATCCAACTTGGGCATTTTGAAATGCTCTGGGTATGGAGGGGAAGGTATTGATGGGTGAAGTAGTTGACTATGAAGCTGGTGCAAAGTGGGCTTTTGAAGCCCAGACCTAGAGGTCTTGTTTTCTATTGTTTCCATGCATTCAAGCAATGCTTTATATACATCAGAGGATTTGATCTCCTCTTATTTGCTTTGGCCCCATGGGGGAGGGTAAGGAATGTCAAGCATATGGTATGGTGGTTGATTTTCATCAACCATACCTCCATAAGGTGCTTCTAGATATTCCTCTTCTGGTTCTAAATCATCGTAGGCTCTATAAGGTGTTTCTTGAATTGGCCTACAAGGAGGAACAAATGCCTATGGAAGGTGATCTATGTTTGGCCTAGGAGGCAAGTCTCGATTAGGCCTAGGAGGTCAAGGAGGCAACATTTGGTTAGGCCTAGGAAGCCTATTTTGATTAAAATTAGGTTACCTCTGATGAACCCCCTATCTATGAGTACTTGGGGTAGGGACCCCATTATGTAAGGTCTCTTGAAACAACTCATGGGTTTGTTGTTCAATTCTTTGCTTCTCTAACTGATGTTGGTGATCCAAGCATTGTTTATCTAGCTAAAGTTGATTGAATTAAGCTTGGTGGTCAATATATATTTTAACAACTTGGTTTATCTACTTAGTTGTATGAGGTCTATTAGCCCTAGCACTATTGCCATGATGCCTATCTTGTTTAGGAGGATCTAAAAGATCGACTATGAGCTTCCCTCGATTGAGAGAGGTCACATTCACTTGAGGCTCACTCCTAAATATATATTATTTATACTCAGCTAGTGTAGAAGCACATCGTGCTTGCATGGAATAATGAGATTAAGGATAATCAAGATTCTCCTTGGGTCTTCCTTCATAAATGAGGAAGGGAAGGGCTAAATTTTCTCACCCATGGTGATGAGTATCATACTCATCTTGGTACTTATATTATTGAGACCTATTAGGGTGATTTAAGGGTGTATTTTGATCATTTGGCCCTACCCATGGTGAATAATATTGATCTTGCATGTAGGTGTATGAGGTAGACCGAGAAGGCATGTGGATGCATGGTATTGCTCTATTTGTTTGTACCTCAATGCATGGTTGTCATTCTTGAAAGAAGGTATGTGAAGTGTCTATATCTAGAAAGTAAGTTCCCTGATTAGGACCAAAACCTATAGGGGTGTCCCGTATAGGGGTCCCTTGTAGGTTAGGTTCTTGATTTGACATTCTAGGACTTGGGTGAGTAGGAGGCCTCCAAGGAGGTATAATCATATCCTTAGGGTCAAATCAGATATGGTCTACGTCTCCTTGCCTACTCTCCATAGTATCAGCCCTTGAATGGGCTTGGCTATGGGTGCATACCATAGCTACTTTGTTCTAAACCCTACGTGATTATCTCTTTTACAAATTTTAATGATAACACACAAGAATGAAAACACACAATAATACAAGTGTTTATCTCTTTTAAATATTTATATGTGTCTCTAAAATAGTTTGGTGTGTTTTTGATTTGTTGTTTTGCAAAGAGATCTCTTTTCATGTGTTTGAAGATTGTTGATGTAATTCTCAATTTTTTTAAAGGATTTCACCTGTATACTTGTAGCTCGACAATTGATAATGAAATTCTGGTCATGTAAACCAACCAAAGTATGGAGATGAAGCCCATACCTGATCAGGGAGCATAGGTCCTACCAGTCCTCACCCATATTGATTATGGGTAGTGATACACCCTTTGAAGAGGAATGCATGCTATTTTCCATGGCTAAGATGGTTCTTGGAGCTAGCTTTGGCCAAAAAATAGGGTTTGTATCATGCGAGCCAATGGGTGGAGATGAAGCCCATCATCGTTGGTCTCTATTAGTGGTTGGGGATGAAGTTCCAACTCACTAATGTTAAAATGTGATGTGGTGTGTGTGGTTCCTTTTATACTTAAAGAAATTAAAACAAAATAGCACTCAATGATACTTCACTAAATGCAAAATAATATTTCACTTTTAGAAGTATTTAATAAATAATGGAACCTACAAAATGCATACCCTATATGGCAACCTAACCATTAGGTAGGTTGCAAGAAATCAAACCACACAAATGCATGCTTAAGTTATGTTATTTTATCTATTTTTCTTATTTTTTGTTGTTTTGAAATTTAGAAGAAAGTGAAATATACTTTTCAATAAACAAGGAAAATACATAAAAATCTAAATTTAACCTTTTCTAAATAGTAATAATGCAAAGTGAAGGTTTAGATACTCATCTTGAAAGCCTAATATGTTGTTGTTTCTATCAATTTGAGTTGTAAACCCCCTATTTTGTGGCCATCCTAGGGTGGGATGGTTACAAATTTGGGGGTCATCCTTGGGTGGGATGATTGTTGTGGCCATCCCTAGGTGTTCCAATTAGGAAATCAGAGATTACAGAAACAAAGGTTAAAACTTGCAAAAATTAAAATGGGATAGGGGTCCCATCATGATCACCATTGTAGAGTAAAAAAAATGGTGCACCTAGAAAAGGGAAATGAAATGCATCTATTGTTCTATTTAAGCATTCAAAAGTGACATTAATGTAAGTATGATGACAAATAAGTGAAAGAAATGGGGGTTCTCTTTATATTAATCCATTTTCCAAATACATGGTTACAAAACATCCCCTTGAGGGCTCTTAATTGATACAATCCATTACAATGTCCAAAGGATCTAATCCTTTCAGAAACTCAAGGTGTGCTTTCAGTGTCTTCCTCGCACTCACGAATTGAAGAGTGGGCTTTTGGTACCACTGTGATGATCTATCCATATTCAAACTTGTAGCTCCTTCCTCATGCATTGGAATACCTGGATCTACACACAAAGAAATCAAAATTGGTTAATAGCATGTGCGGATTAAGATGAAATCATAAAGATGCATGCAATATTGAATATTAAAAGGTGCAATAGATGGTGCAAAACTATTCCAAATTGTACCAAAACTTAGTATAATGCATATTATCTACTTTAGAGATGATCTATGTAGAAATTGAAATGAAATTGTATGCAGAATCCATGGCCATCCCTGGGTGTTCCAATTGGGACTGTCAGAATGAAAACCCTAATTGAAGGTCCAAAACTACTCCAAATTGCACCAAATTCTAGTATGATGTATATAAACTACTCTAGAAATGATCTACACTAAAATTGACTCAAAATTATATGCAAATTCATGGCCATCCCTGGGTGTTCCAATTGGGACTGTTAACCATCCCAGGTGGGGACGACCACCAAACCTGGTGGTTTTTACCACCAATTCCTCTAGGATCTGGTTCAAACTACTCCTAGGGGTGTTGTCATCAAATTTGGTGATCTAATTCATAGAAATGGGTGGGTTTTGGAATGGATTTGCGTATTTGGGGATGACTTGGAAACCTCCTTCGATTGATGAAGATTCCAAGGGCAAATACGTGGGTGAAAGGGGAGAGTGAATCTCGGTAGCACTTCATGGTGAAATATTGCAAAGACCTCCCTCTAAAATTGGGTGGAATGACTCCAATTTATAGCCCAAGAGGGCCATAGGGTCAAATGGGCAAGTTAGGGCATGCAAGGTAGGTGCCACCACTTGTCAAAACCCTTGCCATGCATTGGGTGGAAGAGGCCTCCCCAATTGGGCCTCCAATTTGTAGGTTGTGATGGCTTTGATAGGCCCTCAATCTATCATAAATCATTGGGTGGGATAAATGGTAGAATTTGATTGCCATTTGTCCCACCCTTGACTTTTTGAGGGGCCTAGGCCATGGTCGTCCCACCCAGGGATGGTTGCTGGTGGCCATCCCTGGGTGGGATGACCATGAACTATGGTCATCCTGGGGTGGGACGACCATGGCTACATGGCCCAAAACTTCCCAAAAGTGGGGTAAACCTTCCCAAAAGTGGTTAGGACCACTATTTAACCCCTGAGGGTTGCCCAAGGGGGCCATATGGTGTTGATAAGAGTGGCATCATTGCAGTCTAATCGGATTGACATGATTTTAGTGTCTATAATTTCATCATAAAAGTAGGTATTGTGTATAAAATAAACCATGATGGAATTTATCTTAGGTGCTTAAATAAATATGAAGCTACTCAAGTCCTTATTGAATTTCATAGTAAATATGGGACCAAAAATGGGTTAGCCAATACCACTACACATAAAATATTGAAAGTCAAATACTATTGACCTCATGTTTTTAACGATTCTCATGCTCATGATAGATCATGTCATACTTTCCAAGTTCTTTTTAATAGAGAAAGAAATTATTCAATTCATTTACAACCAGTATTTGAGGGTCATTTTTTTCTCAATGGGGATTAGACTTTTTAGGAGTCATAAATATCAATTCTTTCGCTAGTCACAAATACATTTTGACTACAATAGATTATTGTAGTCATTGGGTAGAAGCTTAGAACACTATGAATTGTACTAGTAAAGTTGTAATTAAGTTCCTTGAAGAACATATTATCACCATATTTGGAATGCATTACTCTCTAGTTTGTGATAACGGTTTAGCATTTACCTCACATCAATTTGTAGAATGCATTTATGATAATAAGGTGACTTTAAAAGTTTCTTCTAACTATTACCCTCAAGGGAATGGTTTAGCGGATTCTACCAATTAAATATTACGTACAATAATCAAGAAAATTTTAGAGAAAAATCTTAGATATTGGCACAACAAACTTAAGTATGTCTTATGGGTAGATAGGACAAGAATAAAATCTTCAATAGGTACATCACCTTATCATCTAATATATGGCCAAGATCTTGTATTTCCCACCAATTTGAAATTTTTGACATTTTATTTCATGAAATACTACTTAGAAGTTGATAATAAAATAGAAGCTAGGTTGAACAACTTGATGAAATTAGATGAAAATAGAGAGGATGCTCTATAACACTTTAGTAAACAACAAGGGATAATCAAAAGATGGCTTGATAAAAGAGTAAAATTTAAAGGCTTCAACATTGGTGACTTAGTATTACTATGGGATAAAGCACATGAAAAGAAAGGATACCATGATAAGTTTGGTAGCATTTGGTTAGGTCCCTACCAAATATCAAAAATTCTAGGAGAGAATGCATTTAGACTAAATAATCTAAGTGGATAAGATGTCCCTTTTCCTATTAATAACCAGATCCTAAAGCATTACATTTGTCCTTAAAACATCACCAATAAGATAATCATGTATTATAGTTTTTTTCTTAATATTTTAATTTTTTATTTCCTTTCATTCTAACTTTGTTCATTGTCATTTTTATTTTAGATTTTTCGTATCATTTTTTTTTTTGTTTTTACCATGCTTAATACTTAAACTTCTAATTTTGTTTTGTGTTATTTTGACTTCATTTGACTTTTATTATTTTTTGTTTTATTAATGATATTTTTTAGTTGTTAATTTTCTTTATTTTTTTATAGTTGTAGTTCCCACCTACACTGTGCATATTCATTTTTTTCATCTTAATGTTGATAGTTTATGCAATTGCAATTGAATTTTATTTTCTCTAAAAGGAAATGTACTTAATTAAATAAGGATGAATGCCTTCATTGAAATTTGGTGAAGTTGATGATTAGTGAATCAAATTATTTAGTTTTATTCTTTGTTTATGGGGATAAAACAAATGAAATTGAAATAGTGCAACATAATGCTAAAACTACATATTTATTAACACATTAAAATGATTTTTAAGTCACAAATATGAAATCATATTGGTTTTATTATTAGGTTAACATGCATACACTCTACTTATAGCCTTATAGATCCCTAACCCAAAAGCATACTCAATGTTTTTAATTTATCAAAATACTTCTTGATCAAGAAAAAAAACTACTAATAATGCAATGAACTAAAGTTCTTGGGTGATTCAGATAACCTCTACTAGTGCTATAGATGTCTGGCTAGCAATAGAGCAATGTCTATAATGTATCAAGGTCATCTCCATCAGAGATATGAACATTTGACTGGCAGTGGAGCAATACAAAGGTAAATCATTTTTTAGTGAAACAATTTAATAGCCTAACCTCAAATCAAGTGATGAAATTTTGGATGATTGAGGAATGAAAATGAATGCACTAGAACACACTTTAACCTAAAGCAACATGGGACATTTATTTTTAGCAAAGTTTGTTTAATCTCACCTTGGAATGTTGTCAAATGATTTAGATTTTTCTAGATGAGGTTTAATTTATTTCAAGCTAGGTTATTTATTTAAAATGCTCAAGAGTATTTTTCGATAGAGTCGTAATTTGTTGTTGTCATTGCACAACCCACCTAATTAGGGATGCACTTGAAATTTTAAATTTGATAAAAATTTAATTTTTATCTAATTTTTCTTGCATCTATCTTTTACTCTTGATTACATTGAATGTTTTATAAAGGATTGAGCTTCAATTACATTGATTTCATTTTAAATGTTTTAATAAAAAAATTGCATTATCCATTTGATGAGGTATAAAACAAGATTTTCAAGGGCATGTTTTGCTTGAGAATTAAAGAGAATCAATACCCCCATTTATTTACCTTCAATTATCTATCCAAGTTTTTGCTACGAAGGTCACCAAGGAAGTTTTCTAGAAAATTATTGTGTCCATAATTTAAATGCAAGGTTTCCCAATTACAGGAATGACCATGTGAAGAGTTTAAAAAACATAAAGTTTAGATTTGTTGGCAACTCAATAATATATCACAATTTCTAAAACCCTAGAATTCAATCTAAATGAGAATACAATTTTGAGCATTCAAGAATTAACTTTGAGCATTGAAGAATTAATTTTGGACTTATGAAAATTGTTTTTGGGCAATCAAAGACATGAAAATTCTTACCAGACAATCAAAGATTTATGAAATTCATTTCTAGGAAATTGGAGATAATTTTTGTGTCTTTGTAATTCATTCTTGGGTAGTAAAAATTCATTTCTAAGCTATTGAAAGTTATTTTTAGACAATAAAAATTCTCTCGCAAGCAATAAAAAATTAATTTATGGGTATTCAAAAGTAATTTTAGACTTAATAAAATTAATTCAAGACCATATAAAATTAATTTTGGGCATATGATAATCATTTATGAACACTCAAGAATATTTTATGGATTTATGAAATTTATTTCTGATAAATAAAAAATAATTCTAGGATATGAAAATCAATTATGGACAATCAAAGTTTAATTTCGATCATTAAAAAAATATATATCCATTTTAGGGCAATAAGATTGCATCTCCAAGATTTAAGAATTTATTTTTGATGATTAGAAAATTAATTTTCAGGCCCTTGAAAATTAATTTATGCAATTTAATTTGCTTCTAAGACATTAAAATATTAATCTTGGGTGTGTGGAATTCATCCCAAGCAACACAACTTTATTTTTGAACTATTAAATTTTTTATTGAGCAATGAGAATTATCTTCAAGCTTTGAAAATAAATACGAGATAGTGAGAAAATCATTCACAGGCTGCTAAAATTTAAAATGCATGAATTCAGAGTCTAGGAAGCATTTTCTTAATGTAAAATAAAAAATTCACTAAGTGTGGAAGTTGCTGAAAATATTATACCCTAGTGGAGTGCGGAAGGGTACCAAAATTCAGTTGATTTGTTAGAAAGCAAGTTGAAAATTTGCTAAGTGTGGAAGTTGTAAAAAATATTGTACCCTAGAGGAGTGAAAAAGGTATAAAATGTTTGTGGACTAGGTGAAAAAAAAAAAATTATATGTAGAAAGTAGCCAAGATATTGTACCCTACCCTCATGTTGAGAGATACCAAAAGTCTATCAGCTTGCCATAAAGAAAAATTTTCTAAGTGTGGAGATCCTCAAAATCTTTGTAACACTAATGTCAAGAAATAGATATAAAAAACACAACATTCTTGAATGAATTAAAATATGAATTTTGGAACTCAAATTTTGTGATGACAATGAAAACTAGCAATAGAAAAACAAATCCAACAATTAAAAATGAAGTCCAACAAATTAAAAATGAAGTTTGATGAATAGAAAATGAATCTCAAAAATTAAAATTAAACCTAACAATTGGTAATGAGTCCCACCAATGATAATTTACCATTTTGGATAATAAAGACTCAACATTTGGTAGTGAGAAAAATAAACCCACCACATGAGAGGAAGAATGTGACTAAGTTTGGATGTTTCTGAAAATAATTTACGATGTCGCTAAGCGAAATGGTACCAAAATTCCATCGGTTGTGAGAAAGGCAAATTCACTTAAGTTTTGACATTGCCAAAAATATTGTATCATATCTTCAAGCAAAATGGTACCAAAAATATATCATCTCACAACCATAAGAGATCTTGAAATGGGCTAAATGTAGAGACTATTGGAGTCTTTGTATCACTAATGTCAAGAGAGAAGGACAAAAGCCTAAAATTTCTGAATGAATTAAAATTTTCCAAGTGCAAAAATGCCAGAATTTTATAGAAAATGATGCTAACAAAAGATCGAGAAAATTTGATATTCCAATTTGGTGAAGGTAATAAATTTTGCAATTTAAATGTTTTTTACCTAGCAGCTAAATATTTTACTTGGCAATTAAACATATATCTGACAAGTCAAAATAAAACTTGATAATTGGAAATAAACATATAGACATTAAAATTTAAACCAAACACTTAAAATTTGGCTAAGTCAAAAAAATCCAACAATTAAAAATTATGTTGGAAGATTGAAAATTTTATCTGGCAAAGTTCTACCAACACTTGGAAATTGAACCTGACAATTAAGAGCTTCCCTATTGATGTTGTAAATATGAATGATGCTATAATGCGATAAAATAATGATAAAAAACCCCTGAAAATAATATAATGTCTTTGTTGCAATAAATTTAAGGAAATATTAAATAAATAAATAATTAATTAATTAATAATAAATAATTAAGGGAGTTAAATCATTGATCATTGTGTAATATTTTTTAATCACCAAAGTTAGTTTAAAATAATTTCCTCTTTAATAGGAAACATAATTATAATATGAGCGCCAAGGGAGGCTAGGAAGGATATAAGGAACCTAGACCAGATTATAGTTCCCTCAAATGCATGACAACTTGGTAGAAAAGATACACTAAATCTAGACTAATTCTAGATCACTAGTGCAAAACAACTCAAACCATCTAGACTATGACAATTTAGCTACCTAGTCTTCAAAGATACGGTTCTAAGATAGTTATAAGATCAAAGGCTAAAATTGAAGATCAATATCAAGAAGAACTACATATTGACACATCATCTACAAATAGCTTATCCATAAAACTACAAAGCACTAAAAATATTGAAATTGTAAGGCTATAAATAACCATTGCGACCCAATTCCAAAGGGTAAGATTCCACTTTTAGCAATAAAACTTTAGATTATTTTTTTGTAGTTAGTGGATATCTAAACGCTATAATTTTACTTGGAGAATTACTTTTGTAACAACATGATGCTAGAAATTATGAGATTGTAATGATTGCACATATTTTATCAATACAAGATATTGGAATTATTTGTGTAATTTGTGCATGATGATGGTGGTTGCGTTTAACCTAATTCTAGTGTATTGTTTCTTTTCCCTTCGAATATGGTACCACTTTGATCTTACATTGTGCAAAGGTTGGTCGAATCAAAGCTGGTTTGATTCAGAATTATTACTTCAATAGATTTAATTTAAGACTTCAAGATTTAATGTTTGCTATTATTTATCTATTTAACCTTTTATTTTTGAATTTTTATGAAATCTACTCAGAATAGGAGTATATTAGATCAATTTCAAGTTTTGGAGATTATTTCACGTGATTTATGTGTTACATTTCAATAATTTTTAGAATAGACATTGCTACATGCTATAATTTTTATGATAATGATGCAATTTATATGATATATTAAAACGTTTAAGGTAGAAAATCTAGAATATTTCTTTTCTTGATTTTGTGGATGCAATCATTGATTTAAAATTGTCATATTTTGATAATTAACTAAGTAATTGAATCAAATTTACATTCCTTAAGCTTAGACAATGAATCAATACTCACCCTTGTTAATAGTTATATGTAACCTCTAAGTTATCCATCTACCTTCCCTTTTTAACATTTTTATTTAATATTTTACAATAGCATACCCTATCACCCAAACCTTAGGAAACAATGTTACCTTTTAAGAGAGAAAAAATATTTTTCTAACCATTGGTGTATGTTGGCAATTGGGCTGATGTATCACTGAACAAATATTTAACATTTACAAATACCTATTATATGATGATTGGATTTTTTTTTGGCAATTTATCGAATTTGTTGTAGATCATGTATGTATGTCAATTTGATTAAGCATTTATATTAAAGCTAAGTGAATGGTTTATTCTATTACAATTATTTTATTATTTGTATTTCTCCCTAAATTTATTGTTCATTAGTCCTTGAAATGCTTAGTAATAATTATTGCTTAATTTTGTTAAATGTTCTATAATATTGAAGGATAGTTGGTTTGTTAGATATTCTTGTTTAATTCAAAGTGAAATACTCTCATGATTTATGTCTCTTGATGTTGTTGAATCCATTCCACTTTAATTATAGCTTCTAACATTATGCATTTCTTAATTTAATCTACAACCCTTTTCATTTGTTAAGATAGAATCATTGGAACTAATCTACTCTAGAGGTTGACTCAAAAAACCTATTTGTGGGTCTTATAATCTTGGTCAGAGTATTTAGGGCACAAATCATCCACTTAGGTGGATTTCAAACAAATATTTATGTGGTTCAAGATATAGACACATTACTATCGACATTCATCCATAATCAATGTCATTGCTCAAATGAAAAAAAAAACTACTCAAAAGGATTTGGAATTGATTCTATAGGGACCTAGAACACTTAAACTAGCCAATATACCAATGTGTACTTTAGGGTTTGAAAGGTGAATCCACTCTTAAGACTAGATAAACCACTTAAGACAAAAAAGCAACTTGAAATTTTAACAAAATAGAATAAAACCCTTCACTTGTTGATCCTAATGTATTTGTAGCATGGTGACCAACATAGTCACATAAAAATTGTCTATGCTTTCTAGTTACTTAAATAACACTAAGCAAGTTGTTATTTTTACATTTCTTGAGTGAAGATATGAAAAATGTATGTGCTATAAATAAAATGTAGGTTCAACTTGACCAAAATATCTTAGGCACACCCATCTAACCCTTTAGGAATATTTTATGAACATTAAAAAGCATGTGTCCTCTACTTGAAAAGTGATTACACTCATAGAAACAAAAGCATATAAAAATTTTGAAGGGAGCACACACAAAATTACACTAAATATTCAAAAGGAATAGCATGTGCAAGAGATTCAAATAGAGTTTCAAAATATAAAATTGCTCATAGTTTTCCAAATAACTTGTTGTGGATTTCTTGTAAAGAAAAACAAAAGTACTCACCATGTTGTACCAAGCATAAATCTACATACAAGCCTCAATAATTACTACACATATAGAGGATAATTGATATATTCTTAAAATAGATGAAGTATATGAAGAATCATGAAAGAGGATCTTCTTTCTAGCTCTTATACCTAAAGAATTTATGATGTTTTAAATAGTAATTCATCCTAAAATTTGAAAGAAGAATTGGAGGCTTCAATTTAACTTTCTATATAACTAAGAAACATTGCTCTATATCCACTCTGATACCATGTTTAAATTCACACCTATTTCCATAAATAAACAAAATCAATTTATTCTCTCAAATACTACTGAAAATGTGAAAAATTATAAAATAAATAAGTATATGGTAGAAAATCATAGTCACAATAAATAATCACTTTATTATCCATATGTATGGATCACAATGCTCTCATACAATGGATAGAGTGATTAGGGTCATTTACATCAATTTCAAAATTCTAATTACATAAACAAGTTTCGGATAAACTAACATAACAAAGTGAATTAAGGTTAATTATAAGTTAGAAGGTGGGATTAACCATAACAAATATTTTTTTTAAAAGGTAATAATTGTATTAAGAAGACAAATTAAAAGTCATAATAATTTATCTACCACTTTTAGCCAGTCCTAAGATCATAAAACTAACTCTAACATCTCCTTGGACCATAAATTTCTTAGTGTGATCCAAAGAATAAAAACTCCTATCTTTATTATAGTTTTCACTAAAACTATTCTAGAGAACTTGGATTTGCTTCTCTCTTTCCATGAATTTGAGGGATATACTAAATTGGGACTAAGAACACTACAATAAGCAATATGATGTTAGACTAAAGGCCAATAATCATAAACATCTACCATGGTACCACATACTTTATTATTTAAATCACTATTAGCTAGTAATAAAACTTGTTTGTTCACCCCAATCCAATATATAGTATCCCTATTCTTGTTATATTGCAATCAGTATCTACAAAGATGCTCACTTAACATTTTAGCCAAAAGAATTGGTTGTTACATTCTTCTCTCTGCCTACATAAACTAGAATGAAATCCTCAAAATATTTCCAAATGGGTTTAACTTGACTCACTATGTTCTAGATCCTCCACACACTCAGTCTAAAATTCCTACTCTCATATAGCAACCCCACCAAAATTTAAGAGTTGGAATAGGCTATGATATTCAAGACTCCATTTTCCAAAGCATTGAGACCACTTTGTCTTATTGTCATATACTTTTGCTTCATTACTTGTTGCTACTCCTAGGCCTTCCAATTCCCAATGAAGAACTTTCCCCTTGTAGTCTCTTATGAGGAAACCAATGTTTATTTTCCCTAGGATATTCTTGGCTAGTCCATCCATGTTTTTTCCTAGGATAGGGGTGGTGTTTGAAAATACCTATGAATTCACCTCATGGAAACATTCTCTCGCAATTGCCTTTTTTTCTCCCACACATGAGCTTTTATTGTTTCTATAAACCTGTTTAATAGTTTTTGCCAAACTAGCTCTATTGGAGTGTATTTCACTTTGAAAATTATGGAATTTCATTCCAACCATATGTGCCACTAGATAAATTTTGAACCTAGAGGCCAACGCAAATAAATTGATTTATATTTTTGTAACAAACCCAAAATCTAACCCATTTTTTTTTCCAAGGTTCAAGTTTAACCAAGACAATCTAGATAAATTCCATAGTTTACCCTGTTTAATATAAACCATACATAATAAATTAATCCATTCAATATTAAATGAATTAAATATTATTTCATGAGAATTATTAATTAGATTAATCACATAATACATTCTAATTCAATTCAATCATAATATGTATTAATCTAATGTTTGAGCAACATTAATTCATAACTCTCAATCTTATCTAATTAATCCTTAAGAATTCCTTAGAATAGCGAACATAAATAAATGAATGTTTCATAAATCTACAACTCTTTCCTATAACTTGAAATCATTAAAAGTGCCCTTATCTTCCTTATATGTATATTTCATTTGAATTTATAAACAACTTTAATATAAACCAAATGAAAACTATAAAGTAACTTATTTTATTCAAAAGGGTAAAGAAAAGAGTCACCCTAGTACATGAATATAAAGCCCCACACATATTTATTTAGACATAAAAAAATATTTACCCATTCAAATGCACTTCACTGAAGGAACATGTGGGCCTCCCTTTTGTATACTATGCAAAGGCTTTAATTCTAATGTTTAATACATTGTAAAACTTCAAAGGTCGAGCCTGGTGTTATCTATCAATGAGAACATTGCCAAGACATTGTGATAAGCTGAAAATATTGACATAGGATACCTATCAACCCAAATTCAAATGCACATATGGATCACACATGTAGGCCAAATAGTGGCACCTACCCAGGGTTTACGTTGATAAAAAAATAAAATATTTTTTAATTAAACATAATATTTTCATTCTCCTTTATGTATATAATAAATAATGTTCATCTATGTGATATAATGTCAGCAAGCATAGTCCCATTGCTACAAAATGCCTTCTACTAGTTGGACACACATTTCTAGGCACAATTAAAGCAAACTTAGATTATTTAAAAGATAAAAAATTAAAAAAATTCTACGGTGCTCAAAACCAAAGAGTTATTTATTTTTAAAACTAAATATTTTAGTCCATCTATATCATCTATAGTTTTTTAAAGCAATATCATTCTATATCCCTCATATTGGTGGATATATCTCAAACAATAGTCAAATGGTAAACTATAAACCCTTAAATTGTATTGTTACTTTCATGAAATTGAGTATTCATTCATAGATGATACATGCATAGAGTAATTTATTATAGATTTATTCAATTGGGAAACAAGTCCAATGCTCATCAATGGTTCTACTTTTGTTACCAAGCTCCACTTGATTCAAAAGCAATCTTGAGCTCCTCTAGTGTGTATTGAAGATACTCCAAAAATCCTACATTCATTGTTTTTATAACAATCAAAACCCTTCTTTTTATTCCAATAAGGTTTAAATAAACATCAAAATAAATTTTCTCAGGGTAACAAACTCAACAACTACCCATAATAATCTTCTGCTATAATGGATTTCACTTTCTAAAATGAAGCTGTCGCAAGATTATTTCATAAATGCCTTCATTTTTTTATATTAAAATTTAACATGTTAATTTTCCTTTCTTCATATTATTAAAACAATTTATTTTTAATAATAAAGCAATAATAAACCTTCTTACCATATTCCTTCATAAACATGTTAGTAATGTCAAATGAACACACAACAAACATATAAATACAATAATAACATGACAATATTGCTAAGGCATAAACTAATTTCAAAACATACATACATATATATATCTATATCTATATATAAATATGATATCATATCATATGTCAGATCATTTTGACTATATAAGCCATTATTTCCTTTCCTACTTGCAAATGTGTCTATTCCTGCAAAAAAAATACAAGTCTATTAGTAACATGTCATTTATCATCAAAACATCATAAAACCATATAATCTATCATTAAATATTCCTAGATCATTTTTATGAAAAATTTGTTCAGGGGAGGGTCGTGACATACTACCCCCCTTGGATTAAACACAGTCCTCTGTGTTTCACTATTATCCTACAATAAGACCAAAATTATATTTTATTCATTCAAATAAATGTGAAAAATATTTTGCATATCAAATACTTCCTTATAACTAGAATTTATTTTTAAATACCAGTCCCATTGGAATTTACACTACTCCAAAGTTTGGAACCTCATTTTTTAGGAATGAAACTCAATAATATTTACCAATTGTACTTCAATCATTGTAGGGTTGTTTATATGCAAGTTAGACAAATTCCATACATTGTCAAGATCATCTACATACTTCCTAAGTAGGGATAGATGGAAAATATAATGGATCTTGGATAGGTTTAGCGACAAGGAGATATGATAGGCATCCAAAAGTATATTCTCAGTGATATCAAAATTCCCAACATATCTAGGATCTAACTTGGTTGGTTTGATGGAACTTTTCATGGGTTTTACTTTGAGAGACACTTTATCTTGCACAAATAATTCTCTAGATGTGTGCTTTCTATCAACATAACTCTTTTTATGATCATAGGCTTCATTTAGCCTTTTTATAATCATCTTTAGTTGTTTCTCCATATCTCGAACAACTTTTGATCTAATGGTAATCCGATATTCTATATTACCCCATGAGAGAGGTGCTCAACATATTCTATCATACAATGCTTCAAATGGAGCCATTCTCAATGAAGCATTATGACCATTGTTGTATGAAAATTCAACCAAGTATACAAAATCTTCTCATTTAGATTTTTTATCCCTACAATACATGCGAATTATGTCCTCTAAAACCTGGTTGACTCTCTTAGTCTAACCATCAATCTTTGGATGGTAAGAAGAAAACTAATATTTAGTTTTGTACCTATAGCTTGATGTAGGGCTTGCCAAAATGCATATATGAATCTAGAATCTCTATAAAATATAATTACTTCAGGGAATCCATGTAGCTTGAATATTTCCTATCTTTTGTACCACCACAACTATATCATATTTTGTACTTCCTAGAATCAAGTGTGTAACATTGGTCAATTTTTCCACTACAAAAAGGATTGCATCATATTGGAAGTTATTCTTAGGCAATCCCACAATAAATTCCATGGATATTACCTATAATTTATGAACAATTATATCATGTGGGTATAAAAATCATGTTGGATGTCAGCGTTCAACCTTCAACTTTTTACATTCCATACATCTAAAAAGAAATTTGTTTATGTCCTTCTTCATCCTATCCAAAAGAAGATATTTTTCACATTTTCCTTCATTTTTTCCCCTCCAATATAAGTGTTTTAAGGATATCTATGCACCTCTTACATGATAAATTTCCTTAAATCACTAATTTCTAGTATGATGACCTTGTCCTTAAAGCATAAGAGTCCATCCTTGATGCTATACTCACTAATTTCTTCAGGATTTATTATGAATATTGCTTGAATATATTTACAAAAATGATCCTAGGTTTGCATTATTATAACTTGTTCCATCAAGTCCACGTGATTACAGGTTATAGCAACTAAATACCTTCATTTTCTCAAGGCATTTGCAAAATTATTTTCCTTGCCTTTGATATACTCTATACCAAAGTCATATTCCACTAGGAACTTGATCCACTATCTCTATCTTGCATTCAAAAATGGTTGATTGAAGATATACTTCAAAATTTGATGGTTGGTTCTAAGCTTGAATGGTTTTCCTAGTAGATAGTGTTACCAAATCTTAAGGGTGTGCACTACTACTACAAGTTCCAAGTCATGAGTAGCATAATTCACTTCATTTTTCTTAAGTTTCATTGGTTCATACACTACCACTTATTCTTCTTGGGATATGATCCCTCCTAACCCTTCCAATGATGCATTTGTGTATATTGAGAAGTTACCCTATGGATCTAGAATTTTTAGAATAGGTGTTGTAGTGAGTTTCTATTTTAATAACTTAGAAGCTTCCTCACACTTATCTATCCATTTAAATTCTTTCCCCTTCCTTTGAATATTTTTTAAAGGGCAGGCAATCTTAAATTAGTTTTTCACAAGGCATCTATAGTAGCTTATCATACCCATAAAAATTTGTATTTCATATACATTGGTGGGCTATGGCAACTCAAAATGGACTCTATCTTCTTTGGATCTACTATTATTCCATCTGTAGATATAATATGCCTAAGATATTGCACATTAGGGACGTAAAAGTCATATTTTAAGAGGTTACCATAAATTCAGTTTTCCCTTAATAGCTTAAGTAATATCCTTAAGTGCTTACCATGCTCTTCCTTGTTCTTAGAATATATCAGAATGTCATCTAAAATTATCAAAACAAATTGATCTAACTATCTTATAAACACTCTATTCATCATGTTCATAAAAGTTAATGGTGCATTATTCAACCAAAATGGTAGCACTGTGAATTCATAGTGCCCATATTGAGTCTTGATGGCAATTTTATAAATATGTTCCTCACAAATTTTCAATTGGTGATATTTTTATTTCAAGTCAATTTTGGAGAATATGGTTACCCCTTTCAACTGTTCAAAGAAATCCTCTATTCTAATAAAGGGATATATATTCTTTCTTGTGACTTTGTTCAACATTCTCTAGTCGATACATAATCTTAATGATCCATCCTTCTCCTCTACAAAGTGAACATGTGCACCCCATGGTAACACACTGGGTTTTATCAATCCTTTCTTTATCAATACTTGGAGTTATACCTTTAACTCCATCTCTATAAGATTCATCCTATATGGGGTTCTATATATTAGCTCTGTTCGGATCATAAATTCTATAGTGAATTGAAATTCTCTTTTTGATGGTAATACAAGAAAATCATCAAGAAACACATCCCTATATTCCTGCAATATTGGGTATTTACCAAACACCTCTTCCTTTTTATATGTCTCCACTTCATTAAAATTTATCATGAAAATCCTTCCACCACTGTAGACACCAAAACAGCACCAATCCGATTATGTGATTGCAAACACTGATCGCTTTGACAAACACAGCCCCCAGGGCAGCCCTCAGAGGTCAAACAGTGGTCTTAACCACTTTCATAGCAATTTTGTAAGGTCAGGAAGCAATTTGGCACATTTAGACACTTTGCTCGGTATTCGTCTCACCCGGGGACGAATACTAAGCTGGATTCGTCTCACCCGGGGACGAATTCTGAAATCGTCTCACCCGGGGACAAATTCCAAGTTTAACGGGCAAAAAGAAGAATGGTGCCAAGTGGCAGCCCGGGACGATCGATTGATGACTCTGCCTCGCACACGTGTGTGGGTGGATAGATAGGCCGTTAGAGGACTGTCACAAGGGCAATTATGAGAGCCCAAGTCAATGGAGGACTCCCCTCCCTCATGGGAAGACATGAGCGCCACATGGCACCTATGACCAACACATGGCATTTGTGCTTCCCTCTCAAAAGAGACCCCATGGGTCTATAAAAGGTGGGACTTTTCTCACCCAAAAGGAGATTGAAGGAGATTTCAAGCAACGAAGTGTTGCCGAGTTGAACACCCACTTGCATCCCCTTTGATTCACCTTCTCACATCCACCAATCTCTTTTGCAAGGGAGGTTGTTGGGTGGCTTTTGGAAGCTTGAATCTGACCCAAATCCAACATATGGACACCTGAATCAACCAATTTGCAGACATCCCAATCCTAAGAGGTTTTGGGCCCATCCCTAGTGGATTGGCGCCAAGATCAAGTGCCAACGGTGGGAGGCCCACTTGGGCGCCCCCGCACTTTCTAAGTTTTAAAGCATTCTAGATTATTGTTTCAGTTTGCATATCGTGTTATTCTATTTGGTTAACTCATAGCTTCAATTTCGTAACATTTTGATCAGATTTTATCATGTTTTGTGTCGCTTTGTTGTTTCACTAACTTGCAGGTGGCGATATCGAATTCCCGAGGATAGAGGCCAAATTGGGAGAATCCGACCATCTGGGTCGTCCCAAAATGGCCCCAATTACATAACCCCCCTATTTGCAGGCGTTTTGCAGGTCCCGGGATTCGACATTGGAGCAGCATCAGGTCGGCTTTTCCAACACGGAGAATTCGTCCCACCCGGGGACGAATAGCGATCGGGAAGTCGTCTGCCCGGGGACGAATTCCGGTTGAAGGCAGATTGGCCATGTTTCAATGGCAGTGGCCCTATGGTGATGTCTTCTGTCCTCTGTCAGGTTTTTAGGTCATTTAGAGTCATTTTGTCTATCGATTTGGCTAATTATTTACATGCATCTTTTGGCGATTTTAGAGAACAAACACTTACTATTTGCAACAGGTGCTACTGACATCTTCGTTGTTTCTTTGTTCGCAGGAGGAGCAGCAGAGGTGAAGGACTCATCGACATCAGCGGCGGCATCATCTTGGCCCGCCCATTTCAAGTGTGGGCATGCGGAAAGAGGAACCTTAAGTCTCGATTGTAGTCAAATTCTTTTAACGCTCCTAGCCCCTGAAAAGGGAGGAGGCGTATTTGTAATAGAGATCAAGAAAGTTTAATGAAAGGGTTGTGTTTTCTCCATTTGCTTGTGTCTCTTCCAATGCGTTTCTTTCATTTCATGCAATTTACATTTCTAGGACTTAAGCGTATTTGATTTTGAATGCATCGCAATTAGTGTTTCCTTCGCCAAAATCTCGTGCTTTCAGTGGCGATCACGGTGGGACTCTGTTCCCTGGTTTTTAAGATCACAAAAACTGATTAAATTTTTGTGTTTTGTGTTTGACGGGTACCTTTTTGGTTTCTGACTGTTATTCGTCCTTGGCTATGGCGATTGCTTTACTGAAATTCGTCTGACCCTGAGACGAATTCAAATTCGTCTCTGGGAGGGACGAATTATGTTATGTAATTCGTCTCACCGAGGGACGAATTTATGTCTGCAACTTTTCAGAGCAGAAATTCAGAAGCAACCGGTCCAAGCAGAGAAGAGGTAGGGATTTTCATAATCTCTGTTAAATTTTCTGTTTATGTTTCTGTTTCTTTAATTGTTTTCATTTAATACTGCATTGCATAGGGAAAGTCATTTATGCTTGTTTCATTTTCGTTAAATAAAATGAATCCCACACACTTCACGCAATAATTTTAAACCAAGGAGCTGGTCGTAAGACCCCGGCCCTTGAGCAAGACCAACGGTGGGTTCATCACCACCTTGGCTTAGCTTTGCATCCATTTCCCGATTGTCAGCTGTTGTTAGGCGTAAATCCTGACGAAAGCTGACCGAGTGTCGTTGGGGTGATTCCCATGCGCGCGAGGATAAGTCTTCTATGGTAGGTGCCATTAACAGGACAATCCCCCTTCCGTACCGCCTACGTACCATGTACCTTCTGCTCTCACGTACCTATAGTCTCCCTCTCGTAAGGGCGGGTATATAGAGAGGTTGGTATATCGGCCTGGTTGGTATATTGAAGGGGCTACCATTTTGGGAGTTATATGAGCCTTCATAATGCATTTAAACGTTCTTCAAAACCTACAAAAACAAAACAAAACATCAAAATGCACTAAACCGGTTTAGGGCACACCAATAATCCTTAAAAGAGATAATCACGGTTTGCGCATGTGTGTGTTTATTTCTGCTTAGTGTAGACAAAAAGAAAAATCATCATAAACGAGATAAAAATCTACTTAGATAGTATAGAAGCAACGCAATGGTGTACACCCGTAGCCAAGCCCAATCAAGGGCAGAAGCTCCGAAAGGTACACAAGAAGCAAGCACAAGTCGCCTTCGCTTCAGTCTTGAGGACTTGGTCATACCGCCTTATCGGTCTGGCCTACAAAAGAATCTGATTCGAGAATCCTCGGTGGGGTATGCCCATTCAAAGCGGCCCCTTTCGGGAAGACGCCCTACATGTAGACCTTGATGTAAATAGAGAATCGCCTTCGAGGTTAGACATGAGTGGCCACGGTGCGATGGAGCGCTAGAGAGGCACACTATCCATTTGGAGGGACAACGTGGATATGGCGTCCCTTCTTTACCTCCCATCAGGACGGAAAGACAAAATCCGGAGCGCAGGGCTCCTTACACAGGGCGAGCTAACTCCGCCCGCCCCGTCCAAACCCGTGAAAGAGAGTACGAGGAAAGCCATCGCATTCCTCGAGGACAACAAACAACGTGGGAACCTTGCGTTTCCGCACTTGCTAGGTATCATGATCATACATCAAGGCCAGAGCCTCGAGTACATGTCGCCCACCTCGACAGAGGGAAGCGACCCATTGAAACTTTAGATCAGCAAACTCGAGGCAAACACATAGGAGACACATTCGAACCTCCTGAGCAAAATAGGGTAGACCAAATTGACCCGATAGTTGCTAGACAGGCCACCCATCAAGCCCAAATCACGCGGCTTAAACAAAGTCATCAGGAGATAGAGTACCGACACCGCTTGGATAGAGAGCGCATGCAACGCGAAGCGGATGAGTTACGCTATGAACTACCTGAGAGGGAGCCAACCCCTCGCATCCAAAGGGCCGAACAATATGAGAGGCATAATTCGTTGGTGCGGGACGGGTCTCCACGACCTCGTCAAGCTTTGCCTCCGAGATCTTATAGACCCAGGAGGAGGCCACTCCCCGAAACAATGATGGGTACCTTCGGCGAGGACTCGATCAAGGTCATGGGTCTCGCCCGAGAGACTCCTCAAGAACTTTATGAGGAGTACGAACCAGAAATAGAATATCCTGAAACTCCCCATCAAGGCAGGAGGATTGCCATTCGGCCACCCCTCCATAGGCCCCCAGTTTACCATAACTTACAACGGGAGCGAACAAGAGAGGAAGAAATAAAATCTTTCGATGCATACCAAGCGCTATTAGAGCGTTTGGAGTCTGTGGAGACAAAAGCTGTTGGGCATCAAAAACCCACATTACGTCAACTCCGCAGTAATCCGGTGCATCCCTCAGTGCCTACACCTCTTTACCCCGAGCACTTCAAGTTGCCTCAATTGGCAATCTTTAAAGGTGAAGAGGACGCACAAGAACACGTTACAAGATTTCTAAGCCAATGCTTCGGCATCCAAGATAATGACGCATTGTTGCTTAGAACGTTCATAACCACATTCGCAGGCCCTGCCTCGGATTGGTTCACACAACTACCTAAACAGAGCATAAGCAACTTAGATCAATTAGTAGATGCGTTTCTTGAACGCTTTGCCTTCAACACAAGGAAGAAGGCATCATGAGTGATCCGGCGAGCCTCGAGCAATTTGAGGAAGAAACAATGGCGGCATATGGGAATCGATGGAGAGCTTTGCTTTCTAAGTTACCCTACCGTCCCCCTATGTATGATCTCACATAGATGTTCGCAAAAAGTTGCTTAAAATCAATCTCTGGTCTATTGTTGCTGCGACAATACGACAGCTTAGAAGAAGCTTTGGCGCAAGCCAGAGTTATAGAAGAGATTAAGATAGGCGAAGGCGCAATCGCCAAGCCTAAAAAGAAAGAGTGGAATAAAACCACTAAAATCGGGACAACGCAACCACAACATGCTGCGGTTAACCAAGTTGCGATAAATGTTCCCACGCCTGTGCAAGAAATGCAGCCTCAAAAGGCTAATTACCAGGCAGTGCCTCCTGCTTATGAAAGAGATAATAGAAGACGGGAGCGAGAATCAGCGGCGTCGCCCTAGGCGACAATTCACCCCTTACACGGAGTCCGGGGACTCCCTATTTGACCGCTTGTCAGCGGCAAATTTAGTCACTCTGCCAGAAATTCAAAATATAGACCCTAATGCTCCTAAGCCTAGGGGATAGAGAGAGGAATTGTATTGTAGATTCCATAGGCGCGAGAGGACACGACTTAAATGGATCTTTGGAAGTTCAAAGAACTAATCCAAGATTTGATCGACAATAGAACATTGGCCGTGGACAACCCCATAGCGCCAAACAACCAACAAATGGGGGTATTCAAGGACCCTTTGCCTGCCCACGAGGCACAGGCAAAACCACTCCAGATTAACGAGGTGCGACAGAATCTTCCCATGCAAGGATTTGTGGGAATGATTAGCATAGTGACAAGGAACAGAAGGTACCCAGCAGTTGCCCCCGAGGTAGCTACGAGGGAAGTTCCGACAACATCGCGGCCTCAACAACGCCCAACGCGGTTGCCTCCGCCTAGACCCGAAATCACGATACGGACCAAACTCACACAGAGTTTGTGGACAACATCGGCTAGGCTGTCCATTTACGAGCTTATTCAATGGTCAGCACCCCATAGGGAAGCTCTTATGGACATTTTAAAAGCCATCGAATTACAACCTCACGAAGCAAATTCTTTCAACAACTTCGTGGGACATGTGAAACAATGTACGGAGCCGGTCATCACATTCAGAGAAGACGAGGTAAAAATGATATCGAATGACATGGCAGATCCACCCTTGCACGTTATCGCGCGGGTCAACGGGATCCCGTACAAGAGAGTGTTGGTAGATACTGGCTCGTCCAGTAACATCATTACCACTGCAGCCTTAAAACATTTGAAGGTGCCGACCTCTCACATCACGGCCTCCACGTACACACTGCGAGCTTTCAACGATGCAATATGCTCGACGAGTCGGCACGGTTGTTACGCCTATCCAGGTAGGACAAAAATCAATACCTACACTGTGCCATGTGTTAGAAGGCGAGATGGCTTATAATATATTGCTAGGGCGGCCTTGGATCAGGGACATGAAGTGTGTCCCTTCGATCGCCCACCAGTGCTTAAAGTATGCTTATGAAGGAGAAATACATGTAGTCCCAATGGACTTAGAGCCCTTCAAGTATTGCAATGCGGTACAATTCATGCCTCAATCGACCCTCCCTTCAACACATTTGGATTTCTAGTTAAATCCATCTAAACAGGGTCCAATACCGCAGGCACCATTGATGACCAACAAGGCAAAATCCCAGCCAGGTGAGACTTCATCACCTGCTCCTTCATCATCAACGCCACCTATCATGGCCCAACAGAAGGACAAGGGAAAACAGATCATGGAAGAGGTTAAACCCTTAGAAGAAAGGTTGCCCACAATTTCAACGATATCAACAGAAGAAACACCTCGCACAACGGAAGTGAAGACTCCTGAACCACCAAACATGGAATGGACTCAGGAAGGACTACCGTTTCCTCCCACCCAATCATCAACAATCACTGTTGAAATGGCCAGTACGGGCCTGGGGGAATATTTAGTGCAAAATGTTGTGGCGACGCCAGCATTGGAGTCAGTACAAGACATGGGAAGACCTCGCCTTCCCATAGGGACAGTTGTTCCTCTAGGCTACCCTCCAAACCCAGACGAATTTCGTGTATGGGGGCCTTGATCATGGTCTTGAACCATGCCAACAAAAGGAAGCAGACGAAGAGCCTTTTGTTGAAAACATCAACTATCTGTCAAACCCAAACTTTGCCCTAAAATATCTCGGTCAATGCAATTGGCATGGATACGGGGCTAGGCGAGATATGAGCAAGGGATGCGGGTCCTTTGCCAATCAAGATATCAGATGCCATATGACAAGTCAGGAGTAGGGTTCAACCACCCCCTGCCCTTAGACATCTTGGTTGAAAATATGCAAGGCCTAGAAATAGGCAACAAGGGGGAATTGGCACAAGATCCGTATGCCAATCCAAATACAGAATACACATTGGGAGACTACCTCCCATGGTCAACAAACACCCCTGGAAACAGCAGTAATCCCTCTCCTTTGCTAGAGAGAGGCGAAAGTTCGGAGATTAATCCTCAAAGAGAACATCAACGGCTTTCGGACATCTTTTTGAAGCTATTCCCCTTAGAGGTTCCAGATGAAACAATATGGTGTCAAGAGAATCAGGTCCCTCCACCAAGAGTGGAACAACCACAATGGGACCGGATTAACTTATTGGAACAAGGAGGGTCCTCAATGTCACAAGCAATAGTTGCTGAAGAGAATGAACATTTTTGGGTCTCCGAAAGTGATTGAGGAAGATGAGACTGAGATGGACTATCTCAGACATGCGCGACGGCATCATCGCCCTTTAACTCATGAAGATCTAATGGGACAAATGGGCATACGGCTAGGGCATGAATGGTGGGTAGACCCTGCAAGGTGGGACCAAGTATTGGATCCATGGCTCCAAATTCAAGATGAGCATCGTCCACCTCGAGATCCCATCATGACATCAGTGTCGAGAAAAGACCCTGCCATCCTTTTCGCAAATAGGGACGAATTCGCACCTAGGGAAGATCCATTCGTGCCCGTTCCCGTAGAGCCAGATCCAGAGTATAGGGAGCATCTAAAAGAATCGAGTTATCACACCCGTGGTTATGGAGACCAAATTCATTCCATCCACATGATCTCCATTGATTTGACCGCACCCATCTGCAATCCGGCTGATCCATCACAATCATGGCACCTAGACATAGATGCCATCGACTGGGATCGCGTCAATTCACCTTTATCACCATCGAGTGCTTGGCCTTTCGGTGAAATGCTTCATTCCACCCCAAGGACAACTCGGGATATTTTTAGGCTGAAGAGGGACCCGAGGTTCCAAACGCGGATCTAAACTCGGCTAATGATATCCATTTGATCCCAACTCCACATCAGTTGGAGGACGGATCCCACATGTCAATCGAGGAAACGACTGACGTAGACATCGGCTTAGACCCAACGAATCCACAGATTATCAAGCTGGGGGTAAGTCTTTCCCCCGAAGAGCAAGCCGAATACATCGCCCTTCTCAAAGCGAAGAAGGAAGTTTTTGCATGGTCATACGAGAGACATGTCGGGACTAGACCCGCAGCTAGTCACGCATAATTTAACGCTTGATCCGACAATCAAGCCCGTAAAGCAAAAACTACGAAAGATGCACCCAACGGTGGCCTTGATGGTCAAAGACGAATTACAAAAGCTGTTGGATGCACGGTTTGTCATCTGCGTGGATTATCCGCCATGGCTGTCCAACATGGTTCCCGTCAAGAAGCCCGACGGGAGGATTCGCATATGCACCGATTTTGGAGACCTAAACAAAGCGAGTCCTAAGGATGATTTCCCCTTGCCAAGCATCGACGCGCTAGTAGACGCTACGACGAGGTCATGAAATGCTCTCCCTAATGGATGGCTTCTCAGGATACAACCAAATTCGTATCAATCCTGAAGACCAACTTAAAACGGCGTTCACAACGCCTTGGGGGACATTTTGTTATAAGGTCATGCCTTTTGGCCTTAAAAATGTTGGCGCTACCTACCAACGTGCCATGACATATATCTTCCACGATTACATGCACAAAACTATGGAAGATTACATGGATGATTTGTTAGCCAAGTCTCTTTTGCGCTCAGATCATCTCGGTGACTTAAGCAAGATCCTCGATCGCCTCATAGAGCATAAGGTCAGACTGAATCCCAAGAAGTGCGTATTTGGCGTCACATCTGGAAAACTCTTGGGTTTTATAGTCTCAAAATGAGGCATCGAAGTGGACCCAAAGAAAGTCAAGGCAATCCTTGAAATGGCTCCCCCAACTACCATCAAGCGGCTCGAAGTCTGCAAGGAAAGGTCGCGTCGATTAAACGCTTCATAGCGCAATTATCTGACAAATGCCGACCCATGAACAAATTATTGCACAAGGGAGTCACATTTCATTGGGATGACGAGTGCCTGTTAGCCTTTGACGAAATAAAACAATACTTGGCTTCGCCGCCAGTATTGGCACCACCTAGACCAGGAGTGCCATTCTACTTATACATCTCGGCTGTGAGGTGGCATTGGGAGCCATGCTAGCCCAAAAGAATGAACTTCACAAAGAACAGGCTACTTACTATCTTAGCCGCACTCTAGTAAGTTACGAACTTAACTATGCATACGTTGAGAAACTATGCTTGGCAGTGGTGTTTGCTACAAAAAAGCTACGCCACTACATCTCTGAGCAACACTACGTATGTTGTGTCTAAGGAGAATCCATTGCGATACATGATGAGTCGTACTTATCATAGTAGTCGCACGGCGAAATGGATCATGTTGTTGACGGAATTTGACATTGAGTTCATTGGGCAAAAATCTATCAAAGGACAAGTCATAGCCGATCAACTAGCGGAGGCTCCTCTCAAAGACGATCAGCCTCTGGTCATAGAACTACCCGATGATGGGGTCTTCCATGTCTCAGAATCGCCAGATTCTGATGAGCCTGAGTCACAGGCCGACATAACCCTATTCTTCGATGGTTCTAAATGCGAGCAAGGTGGTGGCGCGGGAATTGTATTCTTCACACCGCAAGGCGCTCCAATGCCCCTGTCATTTAAATTAAACTTCCAGTGCACCAACAATAATGCAGAATATGAAGCCTTGCTCCTAGGTCTTCGAGACAACAATCGCCATGAACATCAAACGATTGAATATCTTTGGTGATTCGTTGTTAATAGTCAATCAAGTCAAAGGGGTATATCAATGCAAATGCCCAGTTATGAAGGCCTATAAAGCCCTCGTGGACAAATTCCTGGCAAAACTTGAGTGGTATGACATCGAGGCACTCCCTCGATCATCGAATCATTTTGCGGACACAATGGCCTCCTTGGGGTCACTAATCCCGCAAGACCTTTCCGGTGATATGACAACTATTCAAGTCAAAACCTTATCGCAATCCGCGATAGAGCGCGCAAGCTCAGACTTGACGCCGGGAATCCACATGATCCAGTTGAACCATCCTCGGATAAGTTCTTTCGAATCCGAGATCGTCTGAAACGTGCCAAGCTGGGGTCCTTGTTTTCCCCCACTCCCACTAATAGCAACACAACGCTATTCTTACAAGTTCTATCCCATTCGGCATTTGTTAGGGAAGAACTTCGAAAGGGATTGGCTTGTTCATACTGTCAAGGTTTCTCATCAACAGGACTGGTATTTACCCATAAGAGACTACCTCAAGTTAGGTAATCTTCCCTTTGGATTGACGCACGTCGCAAAACGAACATTCAAGTTGAAAGCGGCTAAGTATGTCTTGATAGGAGACATTTTGTATCGTCGCGAGCTATGACGGAATTCTTCTTCATTGTTTGGACCGGCAAGAGTCCACTTGGGCAGTCGCCCAAGCGCACGACGGTACATGTGGTGGTCACTTTAGTGGTATGGCCATCGCAAAGCGCATTCTCCGCATGGGCTATTATTGGCCATCTTTAGAGCGAGATTGTTGCGAATATGTCAAGAAGTGCGTGAAATGTCAACATCATGCCAATTTGATGCACGTACCTTCCCAGGCCCTACGAGACAGTCCGGTGCTGCTTGGCCATTTTCGTAGTGGGGCCTCGATCTAATCGGAAAGATCTCCCCTGCATCGTCGGGCCGTCACACGTTTATCATAACGGCCACAGAGTATTTTACCAAATGGGTGGAAGCAATTCCGTTAACCTCAACGAAAGGACCCCGCATTGTGGAGTTCATCTTGCATAACATCATATGTCATTTTGGTATTCCATCCAAAATAATATCGGATAATGGGCCATCATTCAAGAACAAAGACGTGCGTGCTTTGACCACAAAGTACAAAATTCAGCACAACTTTTCAACGCCCTATTATCCGCAAGCAAACGGGCAAGCGGAAGCATCAAACAAAACACTAGTGGCCATCCTTAAAAAGACGATCGCGAGACAGTCATAAGGATTGGCACATACAAATCCCACTTGCCCTTTGGGCTTACCGCACTAGCGTTCGGACGCCAACTGGGGCAACTCTATTTTCGCTCGTGTATGGCTCAGAGGCAGTAATGCCTCTCGAGTTGGAAATTCCTTCCCTTCGCATATCAATGCAGGAGTTCATCGATGATGACACTGCACGGCAGGCCCGGTTAGACCAACTTACGTTGCTTGACGAACGACGCGTGAATGCTCTCGAGCACTTACGTATCTATCAAGAGCGGCTTAAGAAAGCTTACAACATGAAAGTTCACCTAAGGGACTTTCGGGTTGGTGATTTGGTTTTGAAGGAAAACCAACGGAACTCTAATTTGCCGTCCCACCTAAGGGACAAGTTCACGGCAAATTGGTTAGGTCCATATGTCATTGATAGCAAAATAGGACCCGGGACGTACCGGCTAGCTTCTCTTGACGGTATCAAGGAAACAGAACCCTTGAATATCAGTCATTTGCGACCATTTTATATCTAAGAGAGCCATATCCCAAAAATGCTCCAAGGATCCATAAAATCACTTGGTCAAAAAAGCGTCAAGGATTATCGCAATCACTTGGTAAAAAAACTATATCTCCTTACAAAAAGCAAGGATTATCGCAATCACTTGGTCAAACCAAAAAGCTCCAAGGATTATCGCAATCACTTGGTCAAACCAAAAAGCTCCAAGGATTATCGCAATCACTTGGTCAAACCAAAAAGCTCCAAGGATTATCGCAATCACTTGGTCCAAACCAAAAAGCTCCAAGGATTATCGCAATCACTTGGTCAAAACCAAAAAGCTCCAAGGATTATCGCAATCACTTGGTCAAAACCCAAAAAGCTCCAAGGATTATCGCAATCACTTGGTCACCCAAAAAGCTCCAAGGATTATCGCAATCACTTGGTCACCCAAAAAGCTCCAAGGATTATCGCAATCACTTGGTCACCCAAAAAGCTCCAAGGATTATCGCAATCACTTGGTCACCAAAAAGCTCCAAGGATTATCAATCACTTGGTCACCAAAAAGCTCCAAGGATTATCGCAATCACTTGGTCACCCCAAAAAGCTCCAAGGATTATCGCAATCACTTGGTCACCAAAAGCTCCAAGGATGTCCACAATCACTTGGTCAAAAAAAAAAAATAATCAAAAACAACAAAAATTTGCATCTCATATCTAGGCATACTCAAATTCATCAATCGAGAGCTCTTCTCGCACCTCATATTCATATTCACAAAAATAAATCCATCAAAAATACAAAAATATGTAGTTGCATTAAGCATTGCATCCATACATTGCATATTTGTGGTTGTATAGGTCAAAGGCACCATAGGCTGTAATTGCTCTGATAGACCATCTTGTTCCACACTGTTCCATTTTACAAAAACAACAAAAACACCATGCATTGCTTTTACCACACTAGAGTCAGTGGTCTTTTAATGTATCAAGAGTTTTCATGATTCAGTCATCATTTTGCTCTTTAGCCATGTAATGTATCAAGTCAGACAGATTTTATGAAGGTAGAGTCATACTTGAAATACACCTTGTTACGTAACATCCCAACACAAATTAAAACACATAAAACAATTCCTGAGTTGTGTGAACGAAAGATGAAACCTGAGTAGTAATCCGGTTCACCATAAGCGAAACGGTTATCTTGCTCATCCCCCTGTGCGAATGACCCCAAGAATGTTGAGAGTTGGCAAAAGGACAAGCATCCTCCCTACCCAATTCCCTAAGAATCCCTAGTTCTCAATAGTTGCAAAACATCAAAAATTTGCAAAATGTCAAAAATCAAATATTTGACATCTTACAGTGCACACATCAAAGGGCACAAACGATAGTGATTTTCATCACTCCATATCCCCAATCCCTTGCTCAAAAGAAAAACAAATCAAAATAAACGGTGATCTTATCACTACAAACGAGCAAGTATCCCAATACAATTGAAGAAAAGAAGGGAGTGGAACTTGAATCCCTGGAACTCTCAGCATTCTAAAAGGTCATAAGGCAAGCCTCAATACCGGATTTGGTTGATAGCCTATCGATAGCTGGCGGTAAACCTCTCGCATGATGATATATACTGTCACATTAACTTGCGTACAGATCAATGTTTGCATGTGGATGAGCTAGCTTATGGCATCTTGGATAACACCGTAGATTAATCTAACTAAATACAACAAAGGAGTTAGTGGAGCTAATTAGGTGATCCTCGGTACGAGTTCGGTTGAAAGCCCATCGCACTGGCGGTATCACGATAAATACCACAATAATGAACTCAATTGCACACACAGGGATGTGAAATAGCTTGGTCAAAAACAAGTCCGATTCATACCTTGTTCAAAAGTCTTGTAAGATAAAGTACAATCGTGGCTAGTGAGTTAAAATGTCTGAGTCTCGGAAAACCTTAGCTACATTTATAAACCAACTGCGCTACTTTTCATCCTTACAATACCATCAGAAAATACAAAAGAGAAAACCACATGTATACATACAAGAGCCATACATCATAGCAATCGCCTAAAAATGAATTAAAGAGCGTCTTAAACAGCCTATGGTGCCGTAACCAATCACCACAAATATCATTCATCAATTTCACTTTGCATATCAAAAAGAAATAAAAAACATTTGCATTCATCATAACATAAGCATTCATCAAAATAAATAAACATGCATACATCCATAGTCATTAGCCATCATGCATAACAAAAATCAAATCATCACATGTAAAAAACCACAATAAAACCGGTATATATATATATATACGTCAAAAAAAATGCCCGTAGGCTACAAAACTGGTCCTCAATCCCCGCAATCATATCCAAAAACCCAACCTAAAGCGTCGACCACCATAATCACGCAGGATCGGTGCGACGGGAACTACCCCCCGTGGTGTGGGTCCTATGGGACCCTACAGGGCGGCTACTGCCAGCCCCCGCATCATGCACGCTACCGCCTCCCTCATCTAATCGTCGACGATGAGATGATGCTGACTGCTCAATCGCACTATCCCTCGTCCGCCATGAAGATCCACTGACCGAGGGCTCAGGTAGCCGCCCACCAAGGCGGATGACCTCCCTCTCCAAGTCTATCCGGTGCCGACACCACTCTGCCTCTCGTCGATGATAGTATGACACCGCATCGTCGCGCTGTGCCAGAACCCTATCCCGCTCTGCCAGCTGAGCCCGCAGGAGATCCCTCTCCCGCCTCGCATCCCCCAACTCCAGATCCCGTATCCGTAGAAGCTCTATCAGTCATGCATTTTTAGCGCGTATCTCAGACTCCACCTCCTCTGTGTCTGCCTGACGAACAGGACCCTCTGGAACAACAGCTTGCTCTGGCTCCCACTGCTCCTCCACGTCCTGCATGTCCGGCTGATCCGGAGCGCCCAAGTCTACATCCTCATCCCCCACATCCAACATGTCCGCATCATCCAACGGACCTCCCCAATCATCCCCTGCTGCCTCGGCACCCTCCCTCCGCCTCCGTGCCTCCCGGTGGCCCCTCTCCTCTCCATCGCAGTAGTACCCACCATGAGTCATACTCAGTGGTAGTCCCGACGTCATCTACGTCCGGGACGTCAATAACCACATCTGACTCCTCGCCCAATGGCGCGGTGACCGGTGGATCTAAATCCCTCTCATCTCCCCATCGTCGATAGACCACGGGCTCACCAGGCAACCCCTGGCGCACCCCAAACTGTCGTGTAACCCGGCTGTATGAAAAGAACTCATGCTCCGTCCCGTGCCTCCCAGTCAACCACCGCTCCCTACGTAACCGACGGAGCCACTCTCCAGCCTCTCCAGGCTGGACAGTCCCGATAAGGGTGCCAAAACACCTCCCCAGAGGTGAGTCGAGAGAAGGCATCGGTATAGTGCTCTACAGCACCTGCCCATCGCCGACTCTACCCCTGCTCCGTGGACCGCCGCCACAAAACTGCATAGCCTATCTCCGTGTCATCCATCATCGCCGAGTCATCCACGGTAACCCGGTCGGCCTCTCCACTACTATGTGCTGCCAACCCTACACTGCGAGATAGCTCGCGACCCCCTTCGCTGCCGACGGCGGACCCATACGGCTCCCCGTAGAGCTGTGCCAACAATGTTTGTCCCCATCTCAAAATCGGTGGTGCCTCTATCGGGCACTCTACCACTGCCATACCAAATCTAGCAGGTTCCACGGGAACCTCGCGCCTGACGAATCTAGGAGAAGCATGTTAGAAATAAGGCCCATCAAGAATGCGTGCCTCACTCCTAACACCCCCCTCTCCTGCCACCAACCAACCAAAATCCCCCGACTGGAGATCCACCTCGGTTGTCTCCATGGTTCGTTACACCCAGCCGCTCCCCATGCCCAAAGCATCTCGTAAGTACAGCAGTCCGATCACGCGGCGATGTCCTAATAGGCAGTCCATCTATCGGAATCCGAAGCAACCGATAGACATCCTCCAAAGTTATAGTCATCTCCCCTGTCGGAAGATGGAACGTGTTGGTCCGAGGATCCCAAAGTTTGATCAGGGCCATCAGATAGGCCTGATCCGGGACCACAGGCTCCAGTCGAGACACCTGCTTGAGCCCAAGGGCATCAAGCCATTCCCAATCACCATCAGTCAGTGCACCCCGCCTCGGTAAGGCGGTAGGTACACGTACCGGCTCCGAACCTCAAAAGAAAACAATTCAACAAAAAAAAATTAAAAATCATGGAAAAGAACTGTACAGCATAAAAAGAAAATACAAGTAGTTGTCTTCAATCAGTTTAGGATTTAAGTTTTAAAACACATTTTGAAAAACAGCATCACAAAAACAATTAAATAAAACAAGTGCAAATTTAAACAAAAATAAGCTCTAGAGGACACTTACAGGTTTCGCCTCGGCTCCGCCGCTCGAACCAGTTTGTGCACTCATGATGGCAGAGAGAATTCCAGCAGCGCTTCGCTTTGCAGAATTACCTCCTCCTCCCAGAGCTCCAAAATCGCAAGAAAAAAATGACACAAATGAGCCCAAATGCAAGTTTTGGCCCTTAAATAGGCCTTTTGAGCTGGAATTCGTCCTTGACTGGGATGAGCGCTCAGGTTAGCGCTCGTCCCACCCAGGAGAATTCTACAGCTGGAATTCGTCCCACCCAGGGACGAATTCAAACCAGCACTTCAAAAACATCAAAAAATGATCAAAAATGCACTAAAAATAGACAATAAATTTGCCCGATAGGAGTGCTATTGCACCTGACATCCAGAGCATACAAAATAGACATTGGAGTCACAAATTATCACTATCCTACTCCCTAAGAAGGCTACCATAGCCGGACCGCTCCACGGGAAGACGGATTTTCGATAATTTAATCCCCAAATGGTGTCACAAAAAAACAACAAAAACAACAAATAAATGCAACACAAAAACACAGCAATAAGCATTGCCGGACACAAGTGCTCTCGCACTTAACCTCTTGGCATAGAAAATCGATGTCGAGGTTCAAATTGTCACTCTCCTACTTCCCCAAGAAGGCTATCATAGCCGGACCGCTCCACGGGAAGATGGGTTTTTGACGATTTCACCCCATTATGGCATCACAAAAAGGGTTAACACCCACCAAAAAGAGGTCCGAGATGTTGGAAAAATTGCACATGCTTAACGATAAACCATCTAAAGGCACCCTTGCACAAGTCATCTTGGGTCAAGCGACTCGTCGCTTTTCTCATGAAGGTCATTCCCTCATCGATTCGTCGCTTGAGGGGGTAGTCACACTTAGTCACCAATCAACAATCACACACCCAATTAAGGAAAACGACATGCATTCAAAGAATCATTGACAAAGACAATCACGCTCCTGCTTGGGGCGGTAAACAAGCAACAATCAAATCAATCAAACACTTGGCATTTCGTGAATCATGAACACAAGGTTCCCCCGAGGATAAAAGGTTGCGCCCTTTGCCTAATCATGATGATCAATGTCCAAGTTCAAGTCACACCTCACCAAAATAGGTTAACACTTGAAATCAAACTCCTTAGCTCGTCAGAAGCAAGGATTCAAGAATGCATGCCCTTTCCATGCTTGGGGCATCAAAAGTTGGTTAGGTTACCAAGAAACCCTAATCATTAGTGCTTTGGTTATCTATTTTTGCTCGTCGCTGCGCTATGCACAGCGCATCCCAAAAAGGGGCATCTGTAGACACCAAAACAGCACCAATCCGATTATGTGACTGCAAACATTGATCGCTTTGACAAACACGGCCCCAGGGGCAGCCCTCGAGAGGTCAAACGGTGGTCCTAACCACTTTCATAGCAATTTTGTAAGGTCGGGAAGCAATTTGGCACATTTAGACACTTTGCTCGGTATTCGTCTCACCCGGGGACGAATACTAGCTGAATCGTCTCACCCAGGGACGAATTCTGAAATCGTCTCACCCAGGGACGAATTCCAAGTTTAACGGGCAAAAAGAAGAATGGTGCCAAGTGGCAGCCCAGGACAGTCAGTTGATGACTCCTGCCTCGCACACGTGTGTGGGTGGATAGATAGGCCGTTAGAGGACTGTCACAAGGGCAATTATGAGAGCCCAAGTCAATGGAGGACTCCCCTCCCTCATGGGAAGACATGAGCGCCACATGGCACCTATGACCAACACATGGCATTTGTGCTTCCCTCTCAAAAGAGACCCCATGGGTCTATAAAAGGTGGGACTTTTCTCACCCAAAAGGACAGATTGAAGGAGATTTCAAGCAACGAAGTCCTTGCCGAGTTGAACACCCACTTGCATCCCCTTTGATTCACCTTCTCACATCCACCAATCTCTTTTGCAAGGGAGGTTGTTGGGTGGCTTTTGGAAGCTTGAATCTGACCCAAATCCAACATATGGACACCTGAATCAACCAATTTGCGAGACATCCCAATCCTAAGAGGTTTTGGGCCCATCCCTAGTGGATTGGCGCCAAGATCAAGTGCCAACGGTGGGAGGCCCACTTGGGCGCCCCCGCACTTTCTAAGTTTTAAAGCATTCTAGATTATTGTTTCAGGTTGCATATCATGTTATTCTGTTTGGTTAACTCATAGCTTCAATTTCATAACATTTTGATCAGATTTTATCATGCTTTGTGTCGCTTTGTTGTTTCACTAACTTGTAGGTGGCGATATCGAATTCCCGAGGATAGAGGCCAAATTGGGAGAATCCGACCATCTGGGTCGTCCCAAAATGGCCCCAATTACATAACCCCCCTGTTTGCAGGCGTTTTGCAGGTCCCGAGATTCGACATTGGAGCAGCGACCGGGTCGGCTTTTCCAACACGGCGAGAATTCGTCCCACCCGGGGACGAATAGCGATCGAGAATTCGTCCTGCCCGGGGACGAATTCCGGTTGAAGGCAGATTGGCCAAGCTGTTTCGATGGCGGTGGCCCTCTGGTGATGTCTTCTGTCCTCTGTCAGGTTTTCAGGTCATTTAGAGTCATTTTGTCTATCGATTTGGCTAATTATTTACATACATCTTTTGGCGATTTTAGAGAACAAACACTTACTATTTGCAACAGGTGCTACTGACATCTTCGTTGTTTCTTTGTTCGCAGGAGGAGCAGCGAGAGGTCAAAGACTCATCGACATCAGCGGCGGCATCATCTTGGCCCGCCCATTTCAAGTGTGGGCACGCGGAAAGAGGAACCTTAAGTCTCGATTGTAGTCAAATTCTTTTAACGCTCCTAGCCCCTGAAAAGGGAGGAGGCGTATTTGTAATAGAGATCAAGAAAGTTTAATGAAAGGGCTGTGTTTTCTCCATTTGCTTGTGTCTCTTCCAATGCGTTTCTTTCGTTTCATGCAATTTACATTTCTAGGACTTAAGCGTATTTGATTTTGAATGCATCGCAATTAGTGTTTCCTTCGCCCGAAATCTCGTGCTTTCACACCCTTTCTCATGGTATTCTTTAGTTGCATTGATGATAGCAACTGAGGTCAAAAAAATCCTTTTTCACTGACAAATCATCTTCTTTATTTATTACTATCAGTGTAATCAATCCATCTATCATGGAAATTGATTACAACCTCATGGGATTTTAACCAATCCATCCCTAATATAATATCAAAAGGTATAGAGTGGGGCTATGTATAGGTGTCGTTATGTGGATCCATTGGGTAAGGTGACTTGCACATTTGGATAACATCGATGCACGATGTAGGTTTAGCCAAAACCATACTCTAATTTCCACCCTTCTGCCAAGAATCTTGGTCTTTATGGTATATCCCTAACTAAACTAGATGAAATGAAGTTGTCTGTTCCTTTGTTATCTATCAAAATCCTAATATTATTATTAAAGATCATACCTTGGAGAAGAAGTAGGGTGCGTTGCCCATCAAGATTCTGACTAACTGTAACTTCATAGATCCTATGATTCACCTCTTCAAGTCATTTACTAGTTTCAACTTTATGTGGATAACAGTTGGCATAATATGGACCTCCATAGTTGAAACCTTTTTTGGTCTAGGATGTTTATTTTGATTTTTCTCCTTAGGTTTATTTATAAAAAGTGCTTCAGGTTGCCTCTATAGTTGAGAGGCGTTGGTGTTGTTATTATTGTTATTATTGTTCCTTTTTTGGAACTTTTTTTTAATTTTCCCTTTGCTTCATGTCATTCTTATTTTCATAATGTGGGTCATTTTTATTTTTCTTGTTTTGCACTTTTTCCCATTGCATGAAACCTACACTATTTCTCTTCCTCAAAGTGTGTGATCTTCTTCTAACAGGTTTGTTTCTAAATGATGATCCATATTATAGAAATTTTGTATCACGTTTGGATTATTTATATTAATATATGATGATATTCTAGGGTCTAATCCTAGAATAAACTTGTGCACCTTCATATTTTCATTTGTCTCATAGGTAGGCACATACTTAAGCAATTTGAAAAATTACTGAAAATAGGTTTCTATAGTCTTTATCGCTTGGACAAGCGTGGTAAGCTCTTCAATAATTTCCACATAAAATTATTCTGTAAGAAACCATTTTTGGAAATCTACCATAAAATATTCCTAGGTTGGATTTATTGCCTCTATCTTTTTTGCTTTTCTAAAGGTTTCCCACTAGTCCAGCCTCGTTTCCTAGAGATGTAGTGTAGCCCAAATAGTCTATCATCGATGAATAGTTATTTATGGTGAAATATGACTCTAAATTAGTCAGTCATGCTTTGGTTGCTTCTCCATATTCTTTACCATTTAACTTATATACTTTAATATTATTTAAGTCTTTAGCCAACTCTAATTCAATTCTTGTCCTAACCTCTTATTTTGTTAGTACTAGAGTTCTCTCTTGTAACACATTAGAATTTCTATTCTATGAATTCTGTTTGACTAAGGTCTCTAGCATATATCTTTGTTTCTCTATTTTTTTGGAAGAGAGACACAACTAATGTGATATTTTTCACATTTGGGTTTGTGGTGTAAATCCAACTACAAGAGGTCGGAACAAGAACCTCCAATCACATAAAAATTGTGACAAATAGAAATAAATAAGTAAATACCCCAATCACATAAGATTTGCAATGGAAATAAATTGAAACATGCTTTATTTTCTCATTCCTAGATTTCACCCTTTACAATGTGATACCAAGGGAATATATATCCCAAAATAAACCCTAAATATTAAATCCCTAAAGATAATAAATTACAATATTTTTTTCTTTTTTTCTCAGGCTATTTTGTCTTTAGTGCCAAAAGCTAAATCACCAAAAAAAACTTGGATATCCCTCTAAATTAATACACACCATTGTATCATCTATATTAAGCCTCCTAGAAAATATCAATACCTACCCATGCCTAAATAAGAAGTTATTCCAGATATTTGTTCTTGCAAATTAAAAAA
This sequence comes from Wollemia nobilis, assembly GCA_028583015.1. Lineage (NCBI taxonomy): Eukaryota > Viridiplantae > Streptophyta > Pinopsida > Araucariales > Araucariaceae > Wollemia > Wollemia nobilis. The sequence goes on along the minus strand of JAQPPZ010000349.1, from coordinate 2,802,082 downwards.
AAAAACACTAAATCCCTTTTTTAGGGCACTATATGAAGGAATTAGAACCGAATAAAATCCTAAAAAATGAATATATGACTGGTGTTTTCTATCCCATGCCATTTCCACCTCTTTATCTAACTCCCCATAAAATGTCAAGCTGATCCAACAATCGGATCAAAAATTATGCCCTTTGAAAGATAGGCTCCTACATGATTCTCCTCTGGTTTAAAATAACTTTGCTCTTGCAAATTTCTTTGATAAAACTCCCACAATAATATGCTATTAATTGTTTTTAGTTCTCACTCTAAAATCCAAGTATTATATTCCTATTGTAAACCTTCCCATTGTACCAAGTATTTGTTGTAGCTTCCCTGCTTGGTACTGATTATCTTCTTATAAAGTACTTATATAATTTTTTATTTCTTCTTCTTATGTATCTACTACTTCCATTTTATATCCTCTTCTGATTCAAATTTTTTTCATCTCTATGAAATTCATACATATCAATAACATTAAAAATTGGTAAAATATCAAAATCAACAAGCACCACCACTTTTTTTTTTTAAGTGAAAAACCTCTTGCGGGGTCGCCTTGGTCTGAGAGACCATGAACAGGGGGTTCTACACCGTCAAAGTCACCCAGGAGTCGCACTCGACCCTGCTCGCACCAACATTATCAATTGTATTTTGGATACCCAATTCAACTTTTTGGTAGGGTGGATATTTGAACCTGGGACTTCTCTTGGAGGATTTCCCTCTCCTCTCCAACTCACCTACAACACCTGGGTACAAGAAACACCACTTTATAGGCATTATAATTCATCTTATTAAAAATTCTACATGGTCCAATATTTTTATACTTAAATATGTTATATATTCCCTTGGGAAACCTCTCCTTCTTGAGGTGAACCATCACCATGTATCCCACCACAAATATTTTTAGTATCCTAATTGCATTACTGGTAATTTATACCTTTCATTACTATCTTGCAATCTCTTTATAACACCTTCCTATAATTCATGTGCATGCTATGCAAATGCTTCTACATCATCACTAATTTTACCATGAATTTGTAGGTCAATTAGATCTAACATGCCATTGGGATTCTTACTGTAAACAATATAAAAAGGATATTTTACTATTGAACTATTGAATGAACTATTATATGCAAACTCAACATGTGGTAAGGCTAAGTCCCAATGTTTGGGTTTTTCTCCAACAATACATCTTAGAAGATTTTCCAAATTTTGGTTTACTAATATCTTCTCATTAGTCTAGGGGTGATATGCACTACTAAACTGTATCTTTTTCCCCATATTCTCCCATAGAGTCATCCAAAAGTGACTTAGAAACCTTGTGTCCTGATATGAGGTGACCATTTTTGGAACACCATGCAATCTAATAGATTCTATGAAAAATAAAATTTTAACTCTAGTAGCATCAATTGTTTTTTGGCAAGGAATGAAATGTTCCATTTATAAAATCTATCTACTACAATAAAAATTGAATCCTTACTCCACTGTGTGTTAGGCAACAATCCATGCTCAAATTTATCCATGATTTTGCAGGAATTGGCAAAAGCATATAAAGACCTATATTTTGTGCATGGCCTTTAGTCGTTTGGTACACTCTGCATATTAACACAAACATGCTTGTGTCCCTCTTTACCTTTTACTAACAATATTTCTCCTCTACAAGATCAATCATATTACTCACTTCAAAGTACCCAACCAAATGCCTACTATGCAGTTCTCTAATAATGTTCTCCCTCATTGAACCAACAAGAATGCACAACTACTTCCCTTTAAACAAATAACCATTTTACATCAAATAATCCCAAACATCACTACCAACTTCTCCTATCACCATATTCTTACACTAATTCACAATTTTACCAAAATATGGATAGTATTCATACATTTTCATAATTACCTCAAATTTGACTACTTCATGCTCCATAGTAGTCAATAATACTACACGCCTACTCAAAGCATCAACAACTTGATTTTTCTTACATGACTTATGCTTCAAAACAAAAGCATACTCTTGCAAGAATGATATCCACTTTGCATTTCTACTATTTAATTTCTTCTGGGTATTTACATACCTCAATGCTTCATGATCAGTAAATAACACAAAATATTTAGACACTAAATAATTTCTCCAGTGTCTCAATGCCTACACAATAGCATAGAACTCCACATCATAGGTAGAATACTTATTCCTTACCTCATTCAACTTTTCACTAAAGAATGCTATAGGTCATCCTTATTGACTCAATAAAACCTTGATTCCCACATGGAAGGCATCACAATCAACCTCAAATAGCTTTTTACAATCTAGCAATATCACAATAGGTGCTTCGATCACCTTCTTCCTATATAATTTGAAACTCTCTATTGCTTCCTTTCTCCATACAAATTTTCTTCCCTTCGTACACATTGTTATAGGTGCAAAAATGCTACTAAAATTCTTGATTAAATTCCTTTAGAAAATTTCCAAACCATGGAAACTCCTCACCTCTATCACATTTATTGGAATGGGCCATTCCAAAATTTCTTTCAGATTGTCTTTCTCCATTCTCACTCCATCCTCTAATATTACAAATCCTAAAAATACTAGACTCTTAAAAGGAGTCTACACTTCTTTAGATTGACATACAACTTGTCCTTCCTAAAAACTCTAATACTAATTTCAAATGCAACAATTGTTCTTCATTCCTACTAAATATCAAAATATCATAAAAATACACAATTACAAATTTACAAATATATTCTTGCAAAACTCCTTCATCATCCTCATAAATGTACTAGGTGCATTGGATAATCCGAACAACATCACCATCCATTCATGCAACCCATATTTTATCTTGAAAGTAGTCTTCCATTCATATCCTTCCCAGATTTAAATTTGATAGTATCCACTATGTAGGTCAATTTTGCTAAATAACCATGCTCTAACTAGCACATCCATCACATCATCTAGCCTTAGAATTAGGAACTGATACTTGATGGTGATCTTATTGATTTCCCTACTATCCACACACATTTGCCATGTATTATTTTTCTTTGCAATCAATAGTGTAGGATTCGCACATGGAATCATACTTTCTCTAAAAACGTCCTTCTTTATAAATTTCATCACTTGTTTTTTCAACTCATTCTACATGGGAATTCTCCTATAGGTTGCCTTATTTGGAAGAGTTGATCATGGAATTAGATCAATATGATATTGAATATCCCTTTTTTGGGTAATCCATTTGGTAACTCCTCTGGTATGACATCTGCATACTTTTTCAACAACTTTACTACTTCAGGTGGTATAACAACATTCTTAGTATCCACCTTTTTTGATATCATCAAATAACAAACCCCAGCTTCTTTCATCCCTATGACAAATTCATTATATACCAATAGGTTATCGCTCTTCCCTTATTCCTTATGTGGTCATAAGACCACTTTTACTCCATCATTACATAATGTGTAATTATTCCTTCCCCCATCATGGGTAGCCTTCCTATCATATTCCCAAGGTCTCCCCAATAATAAGTGGTATGCATCCATTCGAATTACATCACACCACACTTCATCCTTGTAGGTATTCCCAATTGAAAACTTAACCAGAGACCTTTTATCTACAACTACCTCGTTTCCTTTATTGAACCAAGATATGCAATATGTCTACAAGTTCTTCTCACACTTTAAGTTAAGCTTCTCAACCATTTTAGTGGAAACCATATTTTCACAAATATCACTATCAATAATCATCTTACATACCTTTCATCCAGATGTGCATCTTGTTTGAAAGATACTCGTATGCAACCATGAATCACCACCGTCATTATCTTATGCTTTCTCCTTCCTTGGAATCATTGTCCTTATTATCATGAGGTTTTACCCCATGTCTATTGTAACTTCTACCTTGGATTGCTCTTCGTCCTCAATTAGATTAGCTCTAGCTTGTTTTGCTTGTCTTCTTTCTTGTGTAGGATAGTGCAGACACAAAATATTTGTGTGCCCTTGCTCACTGCATCTATAACAAGTATATTGACTTTGTGGGTAATCCCAATTTTATCCTCTATCATAGCCTCTTCATCTTTGAGATCCTCCACCTCTCTAGTGTTTATATTTATCCTACCTAAACTCTTCTTGTTTCTTTATACTAGATGATTCTCCCTTTGAGGTGTACCTTATGATTGAAGGTGATGATGGTCCTTTATTCACCCTATTTGTAAAATTACTCATATTATGATTCTCTTCTACTTTTAATGCTAACTAATATGCATCCTCTAAACTATGGGTCTGAAGCATACTCAATTCATGTTGTATGACATAGCTTAATCCATTCACATACCTTGAAACCTTTTGTTCTTTTGACTCTTCAAGACCCATCCAAATTTATAATTTGTAGAATTCATTGGTGTAGTCCTTGATGCTTTGATCCTATTTTTTTACATTCTGAAGTCTATGAAACAATGTTGGGCATAATATTTGGGCAAGAATTTCTCCTTTATTTTTCTTTTGTTTTACACCAGACCCTAATATTTTCCTTTATTATTATTTGTCTCTCCTTCTATAGATGATCCCACCATATCAACGTATGTCCTTTCAACTTCATGCATGTGATCTTCAATTTATTGTTCTTTGAAAGGCATTTCCACTCAAACAACTCCATGTTATTAAATCAGTCTATCAACTCCTATGGTTTCAACCCTCCTGCATACTCAGGGAGATCAATCTTTATCCTATATTTATTTCCTTCCATGGCCCTAATTAGCCTATCCTCAAATTCATGCTTCCCCTCTAGTTATTCCTCGACATGAACCTTTATCTTGTTGTCTCCTTCCATAGTCTCATCATCAAAAATCTAAATCAAAAAAAAATGTGGGATGTCTTTCTCGCATACGGGTCATCATTCCAATCAGTTGAGAAACTTGTGCCTACAAATATTGCATATTCCTATTGAGCTGGATATAACCTTCTCTTCCTCTCCTTATGCTAAATTGATCTATGTTATTCCAAATTGAAAAATAAGATATGTTGACCGAGGTCATGCCCAAGATCACTTTTGTGTGCATGCAAAATCTTCTTGGATTTAGAGAGTTTCCCTTAAGTGATGATAATAAGTCAGAGTCTTTCTATATTCCTATTTCTACTTAAGAAGCAATGTTGCAATATGTGGTGGTTAAGCTTCTTTTGAGGTCACAGTAAAATTGTATATTTATATTAATCATATTTCCCATTTGGACCCATGTAAACATTGGAATGTATTATTTTTTATTTTTTATAGTATTTTATTGCTAATGGTTGATCTCACAACCTTAACCTAAAACGTAAATTGTATTTGGGTATATGTACAACTTCATAACAACCATTTTGGTTTTTGGTTGGAGTGTAATTTTATTTCAATTTAGTGATATTATTTTGTATTAATGGACACCCCTAGCATATTTTGTGTTATTCATTTTGAGTTCTATATATTTATTTTTAAGCAATACTATCTAATGTTTGATTCCATTTATTTTTGAAAAATACTATAAAATATAACACTTTTGAAATAAGATAGTAGACATTGAGGACTACCATGCATAATTCGGACCCAACACTACAAGAAATACTTGAAATAATTTCACTAATGCAAAGATCTCAAAATATCACGCAATTTAAATAAAATGACTCAAAGAACTTGTATGTGTAAACATTATGGCCTCCAAAATATTTTTCTTAAAAACCTTAAAAAAATTAAAAGATTAATCTCAAAAACCTTAGAAACACTACTCCAATATCAATTTAAAATTTGGCATTTGCTCATTTGTTGGTGTCTACCATTTAAACCCCTCTTTTTTAAGTTATCATAGGTAAGGAAGATCTGATGCATAGCATGCCAAACAAAGAAAATGATTTTTGTCCAGCCATTTGCAAACCAAACTATATCCCATGAAACATCCAATCACATTGTAAGGGGAGCAAACAATTAATTATAACCATCTCAAATGATATAAATGCTTAAATTTCCATTAGCCCAAGCTATCTTATTCTCTTCTTCCTTTCTTGTATGATGACATTGCTTTAGTATCTTTTTTAAAAGTGACAATACATTCTAAAAGATTGGAATTGACCACTTTTCCCATTGTTTTAGTTACATAAACGAGAAGGTCCCAATCTACCTTCTATGTAAATAACATATCTTTATCCAACCTATAACCTCCAAGCTTTATTGAAAGGGTTGCAATTTTATAAAGTCTAAAATTACAAGAATATTAATCCCAAAAATCAGTCCAAAGTATTGCTTTATCTTTCTACCCACTTTACAAATGACAAGAACCTTAACCACTCATAAAAATCAACCATAGCAAAATTACGAACACCTATAAAAATTACATAATTAAATAATATAATAAATTAAACATATTTTTATAATGATTACCTGTAAACATATCATTTCGCCTCTCACACAAGAGATTACACTCAACAATATATATTGAAAAACAAAAATTACTCTATGTAAAAATTATTTAAATATTATTTAAAATATATAAATTAATTTGTTATGGGGATTCTCTGCGCCAGCTTCGCTGTCTCAATACTTTCCATGGCATTGTTTTTACTTGCCACGCTATCCCTTTCCAGGTGGCGTTTTACTCTCACGTCATGCAAACTTTTAATACAGCAACCCTCCCACTACCATCCCAGGTCGTAGAGGACGTAAATTTCTCTTTGCTCATTCACGTGATTTTCAGGAACTTGATTTCATTCAATTGCAATTAGAATCGATTTTTGTGTTTCCTGAATTCTTCTTGAGATTTTTAATCAATTTCCTCGTTCTGATTTGTAACGTAGTTTTTTCTTCTTTGTTTCAGCAGCCACTTCAGATTTCATCATATTATGCTCTGAATTTAAAGAGCAGAACTGTAAACGCCTGTGGAGGTAAGGATATGTTTCGGTCCTTACTTAGGCTATGAAGCTTGTCACTGTTCAAATAAATTTATCTTACTCTTTTCTTAAAGTGAAGGTTACTGAAGTTTTTTTTAGCATGCTAAAACATTTATGGGCCTTTCTGTATACTGGCATTCAATACTGTAATTGTATGAAATGTCAGGTGTTCTTAATGTCTCCAGACTCAGTTGCAAGCTGTTATGAACATTCTCAAGAATAAAGTATGTTTACCGAATACTACTTGAAATGACGTGCTCAAATCGATATTAATTTCGCTAACGGCTCTAAAAAGTCGCACCATATTCGAGTTAAATAACTGAGTATATATGAAAAAAAGTATGAAAAGTCTTCAACTGTACTTAATCCTCAATCTGACGATATTTTTGGCGGTTGCGGTTCCTCTGTTTTTTTTACTTTCGTTGTTTCAAGAGGGCATGGAATATGTTGGACAAGATGGCAAAAGTGGGTTCAACATTTGAAATGAAATGATTTGGTTTTAGCAAGCACGTAATAAGATGTACACATTTACTAGAGATGATAAGAGGATATACAAAAAATTACTAAGATGATCAGAGGACATTTTAAGCTTATACAACGCTTATTTGAGTGTTATTTTACTGCTTTTATGCTTATTCATTTTAATCTTATCTTTTAAATTAGTGTGTGCTTTTAAACAGCAATGTGGTCCGTATGCATTGGAAGTCATATCTCATGTCATACTGACAGAGCCTTTTCCAGGGGTTGGTTGTGAGTGGTGGACTTTGAAATCCTTCTATTCTCCTCTCTTCTATTCTATTATATTCTAACCTGGATGAGATTAATGAAAAGGGTTTGTTTCCAAACGTTATCCTATACTAATATTATTGTTATTGCCCTCTGTTTTATTCTATTCTCCCGGTGGGTCAGAAGAAGGAAGGGATTCATTCCAAAGCTTATCATGTAATTATACCTTTAACAAAAGGTACTGTACTGTTATTTATTTATTTATATTTTTTTTTGCATATTTTTATTATTATTTGGGTTGTCAGTAATGTTATTGATTTTTTGGACTTTCTTAGTTTGAGAAACCCTTATCACAAAAGGTAATGTTATTTATTTCTTGTTATTTTTATTTTTGTTTTTTAATTGGGTAGTGTGAGAAAATTTTACAACTAACATTATTTTTGTGTGATGTGGTTAGTCTGAGAAAATTAATTTAATTTTTATTTTTTTATATTTTTGTTAGTGTGAAAAACTTTTGGTAACATTATTATGAGAGACCCTCGGTAACCGTTACCGATAGGCGCCCTACAATGGCAGCCAGAAGGTCAGCCACGCCCGGTAACCGTTACCGATAGGCGCCCTACAATGGCAGCCAGAAGGTCAGCCACGCCGTAAACAATATTAATATTTTACTAAAAAAACCGACATTCGGAAAATTATCCGACCACATTAAGGGTTAGTGGATTTAAAATATTTAAAATAGCTTAGATATATAAAATATATATATCTATATTTAAACTAGTTTAGATATATATGGATTTAAAATATTTAAACTAGCTTACATATATATAAAATATATATATCTATATTTAAACTAGATAATATATATAAAATATATATATATATATTTAAACTAGTTTAGATATATGGATTTAAAATATTTAAACTAGCTTAGACTATATTTAAACTAGCCTAGATATATAAAATATATATATTTATATTTAAACTAGTTTAAATATATGGATTTAAAATATTTAAACTAAGTTATATATAAAATATAGATAAACGCAATCTCAAGGCGAGGCGCCTATTTATCACATCCCCAAGAAATGAGATAGGCACAACTCTCGGCGTTTGTATCACATCCCCAAGAAATGAGATAGGCACAACTCTCGGCGTTTATAAATATATATATATTATATATATATATATATTATATATCTAAGCTAGTTTGGTTAGTGTGAGAACCCTCAGCGTTTATAAATATATATATATATATAATATTTTATATATCTAAGCTAGTTTGGTTAGTGTGAGAACCCCACATCAAATGTTTGTTATTGTTTTTTTTGGATTTTTCTGAGAAATATCTCAGAAGATAATGTTATTCATTTGTTATTTATTATTTTCTTTGTATGATTTGGTTAGTGTGAGAAACTTAATTATATTTTTTTGTCTTATTTAATTTTATTTTAATTTTTTAATTTGGTTAGTGTGTAGAAAATTAATTTTTATTTTTTTATTTCGTTAGTTTTAGAAATCTGTTAATGTTATTTATTTTTAATTTGGTTAGTGTGAAAATTAATTTTTATTTTTTTATGTCGTTAGTGTAGAAATCTGTTAATGTTATTTATTTTTAATTTGGTAAGTGTGAGAAATTTGTTATTTATTTTTAATTTGATTAGTGTGAGAAATTTGTTAATGTTATTTATTTTTAATTTGGTTAGTGTGGGAAACCCCTACAACATAATGTTATTTTTTTTGTTTTTGTTATTTTTAATATTTGTTTTACAATTTAGTTAGTTTGACAAATCCTTACAACAAAGTAATGTTATTCTCTTTATTTTGACGTTGACGTTTGTGTGCCCTTTCAAAAGGTTTAGACAACCTTTCCTTCGACGGGCATAGTTCGAAAGGTGTGTACAACCTCGGTTGGGAACTTTGAATGAAGGTTTAAGGTTAAAAATAAATTCTATATATTGGGACTTTGAATGAAGGTTTAAGATTAAAAAATATTCCTATATTCAATAAATTGAGTGAAGCAAAGACTATCAATATAGCTCTTAAGGTTTAAAATTCTTATAAATGGAAGAAATTGAGTGGAATGCAAAGGAGAGCTAACATTTGGCCAAAAGGTAAAATTCTTATAAATTTAAGGTTTTGGGGAATGCAAAGGAGAGCTAACATTTGGCCAAAAGGTAAAATTCTTATAAATGGAAGGTTTTGGGGAATGCAAAGGAGAGCTAACATTTGGCCAAAACATGATGCTTCTAATTTTTAAAGACTATTTTTTTTGTTAACACATACACCACACCACACATGAGAACCAAGAGTTCAAACCTACACGAGAACTAAAGTTCGAACCGCTTTCATTGTATATCCAATGGCATATTAAAAGGTACATGTAAATTCGAACAGCTTTTTATGGTATATCCAATGGCATATTAAAAGGTACATATTTTAAACTACGTAAAATAAACCTATTTAACAAAAATAAATTGTGTGTGTTACATGGGTTGATGTTTTCATAATTTCTTATTTAAAAATATAAAAACTACCATTCAACCTATTTAACAAAAAATAATTTGTGTTGCATCGGTTCATGTTTTCAATATTATTTATTTAAAATTATATTCAAAATATCTGAAGATGACATGTTTGCATTTATCTGAAGATGCCAAGTTTGCCTTTATCTTTAATGCGCTTTTTTTTAATGCTCTACTGAGTACTTTCCTTGAAGCAATCCTCCTTTTGTTTGGACATTGGGAAGTTGAGCCTAACTCTTCTTGTTATATTCTACAGGTTCTTACACCATATGCAGACACTTAGCTGTATGGATGACTATTTGGTAAGTTGTAGGTCTATATTTGTTGATTCATCTATAGTCATCTGGTAAGTTGTAGGTCTATATTTGTTGATTCATCTATTATATAGATTTGAGAGGCGAGTTTTATATGAATAGTCGGAATATGGATTCTATATATATAGAGAGAGGGGTTGATACCGCCTTTCAAATTTGTCTAATTTTGAAGAATTTTGAAGTACTTGTCATCATTAAACTAGGAAAATGGAATTACTTCCTATTACAGTTATGTCTATGAATATCGGTCATTTATCTAGTTTCTCTTGAAAACTCTATGGAGAGAACAAGAGCGAATGGAAATTTCTCATCTATTTGATAAATAGAAAACTCCATACTTCATTGGCATTGAATGGATTGATTAAATGGCAACTTAAATTTCTTTCATCTGTCCACGTTTCAACCACGGTAATTTCTTTCATCTGACCACTTTTGAACCACGGTGAAATTTCATTTGAGTACTTATTTTACAAATGTAACTTTACTGATCCAAGTTTAAATACCATGAAATAGAGCAGCAAGTGCAAAATTTTCGTATATCCATTGAAAATATCATAAATAGTGATTACTTATATCCGTTGAAAATGAAGCAAGTTCAAGTTCAAATTGTACATAATCATAAACATTTGAAGTTTTGAAGGCTATGAGCCACCAAAATGAATTAATTTTCACTTTTTACAGAGAACCTTTTTAGTATGGGAGACGACGATCACTACATTTTTATTTAATTTAATTTTGTTTTTAATTATAATATTGCTTATCTATGGACTTAGAAAGCAGGGGAAATATATCTGTTGAAAATGAAGCAAGTTCAAGTTCAAACTGTACATAATCATAAACATTTGAAGTTCTGAAGTCTATGAGCCACCAAAATAAATTGAGAGCACAACCAAAATTTTCACTTTTTACAGAGAACCTTTTTAGTATGGGAGACGACGATCACTACATTTTTATTTAATTTTGTTTTGTTTTTAATTATAATATTGCTTATCTATGGACTTAGAAAGCAGGGCTTTCCCTCTTGACCTATCGTCATCCTAACTAGAGTAGATTCAGAGTATTCTTGGATAACTACAAGATTACACTCCTTTCAGCCTATCTTGATTATCAGGGGTGTTTAATTCTTATTTGTGTAATAGATGGACCTTCCTTTCTATTTTGCTATTAAGGTATCCTTGTTCTAACACTTAGTACTAAGCAGTGTGGTTATACGTAGACGTTGGGACATCTTTTTTTCAAGTACACATTTTGGCTTTGGTAAAACATGTATGACAATTTCTATGTGTCTTTGAGCTTTGCTCAATTGAGCAAACATTGAACATTAAGAGATGCCCAAGGGAGAGTATGTTGGTTTTTACTAGGATCATCTAACACGGCACTGTTATCTGCCTAATCCTCTATTTGGTAAATGGATGAGGTATGGTCCGAGTCTTTAGCCACTGTCTCTACGTTTCTAACTTTACCCTTTCGTGGGTGTTTTTTGAGGAGTTTTACCATGGGATTTACCTGCTTTAGATGTATCTCTACTGGTTTTGTTCTTCACTATTCTACTGTTCAACTCCTACTAAGGTCAATTAAAAGACTTAACATATTTCTCCTTTTTTCATTACTTATTTTTATTCTGACAACATTCTGACCATCACTTCCATTCAGATTCATTTATGTTGTTTGATTTTTTAATAAACCACATCAATTCATTTGCTTTAACCACGTTTGTCGACACTCGTCATCAATCGATATTTTTTGAGGACCTTATGACAGTCATCTCTCTATAAAGACCAGAGATAATCTCCAATCTCATGTCTTTGACACGGCTTAAGCCATAGGAGTTTTGAATAGAATAGAACGGACCTTTTGTAAAGCAAAAGGTAAAGATATGTACGTAGAATCAATGCGAGGATGCATACTAACGATAATCGATTTTAAGTTATTTTTAGTCAAGAGAGCATGCGCCATACACTCAAGCGTATAGTCAGTCGGTCGATGGCCTATTTGAATTTTATAATAATTTTTTAATTGGATGGTTTTAAATTTTAGTTAAATTTATTATAACACGTGTTTATGCTACACTGGTTTTGCGTTTTTGCAGACCCATGAGTAAAATTTTACCATAAAATTCTTTGCATTTTTTTTTTTTTTTAATACTTCCTAAGCGTATAGTCGGTCAGTCAATAGCCTATTTGAATTTTACAATAAATTTTTAATTGGATATTTTTAAATTTTAGTTAAATTTATTATAACACGCGTTTATGCTACACTGGTTTTGCGGTTTTGCAGACCCATCAGTAAAATTTTAGAATAAAATGGTTTGCATCTTTTTTTTTTTTCCTAACATTTTAGAGATATCATTACATAATCACGGTGCCACGTTTCTAAACCTACGGACGGAAAGTACTTGTCCAAGTACCTGTCCAATTAAAAGGTTACTCGTTGTCCTTGTTTAATATAGTTATATATATTCACATTTTTCTGAAAGTCAGACATTGTACAATGAGTTCTCCCGGCAGAGCCGTTACCTTGGGTTTAGCATTAAAAGGAAAAATTCAATCCAGTTAATTAGTTTTTTTTAATACATTTTTTAAAATTAATGAGGAAACTTAAGAATGAAGATATGACCCACCAAAAGTTGTAAAATTCAAAACTAGTTTTCATAATATAATAATTTAATAATATTATGAATTTTTAAGATTATTTAGAACTTAAAAAACATGTTAAAAAATATTTAAGTTAAATAAAAAAGAAATGGTTCTTTTCTTCCCTAAGAATTTTTTTTGTTGCATTGGATTATGTGCTATTTTAAGAGATAAAAGGACTCTGGAAGCGCGTGGAAAAAAACACCGGAGTGAGAGGTAAGGATGTTTTCCAGTCCTTGCTTAGGCTACGAAGCTTGTCACCGTTCAAACAGATATTCATTTTGTGGATTACTGTGGAAAATTTAAAACCTTCTAAAAAGTAGGGTATTAAATTTTTTCCATGCTAAAATGGAATGGAGTCTGCTTCAAAGTGGCACTCAACACCGCAATGTGTGTAAAGTGGGGTGTATAAAGTGGAGAAAAGGTTACAACGGAAAATGCTCTGGAGGAGTAGAGCATCTGGATCAATTGCGGTGTAAAGTGGGGTGTATAAAGTGGAGAAAAGGTTACAACGCAAAATGCTCTGGAGGAGTAGAGCATCTGGATCAGATAATTGGATTTGTGACCATAATAATATGTTATATCGGAGGTGTTAATTTCATGTCAATTTCATTGATGAAAAGGCTGGAAGGATATACGCAAGTCATTTTGGAAAGATAAATAGGAGCGAAATATCAGACTTTGGTAATTCTTGTCATATTGACATCAATCACAATTATTTATAAAACTATGAATATAGATAATTAATTGTTTTATTATTGGTTTTACTCTTTTAAGCTAAAGTTGATGTTCGTCGAGATAAAGTTCTAAATTCGACGAATAAACCCAAAGTTCGGCATGGTGTAAATTCGACGAATAAACCCAAAGTTCGGCATGGTGGAAAAAGATGGAGTCAAAACCCTAAATTCGGCATCAGTGGAAACAATTAAATGAAAACCCTAATTTCAACATCGACATGGAAAAATATTGAATGAAAACCGTAAATCGGCATGGAAAACGAACAGAGAAGGGAAAAATGCCGGCAAATTTTTGTCGGCATGGAAAAAGAGTGAGTGAAAACGAACAGAAAAGGGAAAAATGCCGGCAAATTTTTGTCGGCATGGAAAAAGAGTGAGTGAAAACGAACAGAGAAGGGAAAAATGCCGGCAAATTTTTGTTTGTATTTTCGGAAATACAAACGCACAAATTGGTAGCTTAATTTATTTTTACGAAAAGTTTATCACATGCAATTTGTGGTTTTCTTGCTTTAAATCACCCGATGGAGTGTTTAGGAAAGGTTCCTGGGGAATACCAAATTTGTGGTTTTCTTGCTTTAAATCATCCGATGGAGTGTTTAGGAAAGGTTCCTGGGGAATACCAAATTTGTGGTTTTCTTGCTTTAAATCACCCGATGGACTGTTAGGAAAGGTTTCTGGGGAATACCAATTATATATATAAAAAATTATAAAATTTAAGATCAGAGTTTTTTTTGGAAAGGTTATAGGGAAGTATTTCTCATAAGAATTATATATAAAAAAAATTATGAAATTTAAAATCATTAAAAGTTTATAGCTTAATTTATTTTTACGAAAAGATTATCACATGCAATTTGTCTTTCGTGTTTCAATTTGTGGTTTTCCTATTTTAAAACACCCGATGGAATGTCCTTTCTTGGGGAATACCAATTATATATATAAAAAATTATAAAATTTAAGAAATTTAAGATCAGAGTTTGTTTTTTTGAAAAATTTGAAAAACTTCTATTAAAACAGAGAACAATTACAAAAGGGAGAAAACACATCCCAGCCCACACACATCCCAGCCCACATCCCAGCCGAGAGCAAGAAGCAAGATTACAACATGTCGCGAAATCGGGACAGCAACCCAACCGAGGCCGCGCCAGAGAAACAAGTCGCGAAATCGCGACAGCCAAGCCCCGAGGCACTTAAACACCACAAACGTCGCGAAATCGCGACGGCACAACCGCAAGGCGCCCAATCACCAAAAGTGTCACGAAATCGCGACGAGATTTCCAAAAGGCGCCTGATCACCAGAAGTGTCGCGATATCGCGACGAGTTCTCCCCTTGGCGCCAGTGCTGCAAAAGAGTCACGAAATCGCGACGAGTATTCCCCATGGTGCCAGTTCTGCAAAGGTGTCGCGAAATCGTGACGAGTTTTACCTTTGGCGTCCAAACTGCAAAAGTGTCGCATATCACGACGAGTTCTCCCCTTGGCGCCCATTCCTCAAAGGTGTCGCGAAATCGCGATGAGTTTTCCCTTTGGCGCCCAACCTTCAAAATTGTCACGATATCGCGATGAGTTTTCTCCATGGCGCCCAACCTTCAAAAGTGTCGCGAAATCGTGACGGTTTTTCCCCTTGGTGCCAGCTTGCCAGAAATGCCACGAAATCGCGACGATTATTCCCCTTGGCGCCGATTCAGCAAAAGTGTCACGAAATCGCGACGACTTATCGCCTTGGCGCCCAACCTTCAAAAGTGTCGCGATATCACGACGGTTTTTCCCATTGTTGCGAGCTCTTCAAAAATGTCGCAATATCGCGACGATTTTTTTCCTGGGCGCCCTTTCAGCAAAAGTGTCACGATATCACAACGATTTTTCTCCATGGCGGACAACCTTCAAGAGTGTTGCGATATCGCGACTATTTTTCCCCTTGGTACCAGCTCTCCAAAAAGGTCACGAAATCGCGACAATTTTTCCCCTTGGTGACTATTCAACAAAAATGTCGCGATGTCGTGACGGATTTTCCCCTTGGCGCCTAACCTCCAAAAATGTCGCGATATCACGACGATTTTTCCCCTTAGCGCCATTTCTCCAAAAGCGTCGTGAAATCGCTACAGCTTCCAACCATAGGCCCTAACGACGCAACAGGTCGGGAAATCACGACAGTCTCCCACCAAAGGCCATGACGGTGCAACAGGTCACAAAATTGCTACAGCTTCTCTCCAAAGGCAGCGATGGCACAACAGGTCACGAAATCGCTACAGCTTCTCTCTAGGGGCCGCGATAACGAAACATGTCACGAAATCACGATAGCTTGCCACCAAAGGCCGCGACGGCGCAACAGGTCGTGATATCGTGACAAAAACCATCCTTAGCATTTTCTTTTTTCATTGTCTTAAGGATCGTTCCAGGCCCTGCCTAATCACTTCATCCTCCAAAGGCATGTCACTGTGCAGCTGCACCCCAACCTCTTTCTCAGCACCCATCTTCGCAAGAAAATCAACCGCTTTATTTAGATTTCTACTCACATAAACAAGGATCACGTCATCTAGTTCTCTCCATAGTTCCTTGATTTGAGAGACCAAAATCCTCAACCTCCATGCTTTCAAAGCAAAGTTCCTCATGCAGTCAAGAGCTCCAACCAAAATTTGAGAGTCAGATTCTATAATTACCCTCCTATGGCCCTGATTAACTGCCCAAAAAGAAGCAGATTTGATTGCAATGGCTTCATCTTCGTTGTTAGTGGTTCTTCCCAATCCCTGTAGCTCCCAGTAGAGCATGGTGCCCTCGTGATTTTGGCAAACCACACCAATGCCAGCACTGCCTGGATTGCCCTTAGCAGCTCCATCAATATTGATTTTAATCCAACCATCGGGAGGAGGTTTCCAGCTGGCTCTGACCTATTCCTCTTGCTTTTCAACTCCCTCATCCATAGGCCCCGAATCAACCTGAGAGTCCTCATTTGCGTGGACGGCAACTGTTTCAGTGACTTTGCTCTAGATGACCTGCCAAACACCATCAAGCATGGAAAACGTTTCTTGAAATATTCTTGCATTTCTTTCCAACCACACTTGCCACCAAATGAAATTTAAGCCGAGATCCCAACCGATTCGAAGAGCTTTAGATTTAAATCTACCCCTCTTCCATCTTTCTAGAATGTTAATTCGATTCAAATCACCATTAAGCTGGATTTTATAATGAGATAACCAATGCTTCCAGATTTGGCGCATGAAGGGGCATTCAAACATCAGATGATCAGCTGTTTCCTCGTTCTTATGGCATAGAACACATTAAGAAGGACCGATGATACCTCTGCACCTGAGGTTGTCGAAAGTGAGAATTCCATTGTGCATAACCTGCCAAGCAAAAAAGTTCACTTTCAACCAGCCCTTGGATTGCCAAATCTGTCTCCAGTCCTCAACCGAGAAAGCAAGGGGAAGGCTCAGGGAGGATGTCATCATATCCGTCTTTAATAATATAAACGCAAAGGCTCTCCCAGTGAGAAACCTCCTCCTCGTCTCTCCCAGTGAGAAACCTTTCTTTCAAGATTCTGGACAAGATGGGTTCTAGCTCCGGAGGGATTGAAATTGGCCACTCCTCCAACTTCTTAAACTTCTTAAACTTGTACCCCAGTTGAGTAGTATTGAAATAACTCTCAATTTGGACCCAACCCTTGGATTCTATGGCAGCTTTTATTGGGAGTAGCTCTGGAAATTCAACCATGATGGGAGGAAACTGATCCCAAGAATCAGACCAGAAACGGGCCTTCTCCCCCCTCCCCACTTTCCAAAATAGCTAGTCTTTAATAACCTGAGATCCAAGCTTGAGAGCCTTCCATACTAAGGATCCAGCACCCTCCAAAGAGAAATGACCCACCTCACTGGGGTTGACATGACCCAAGTACTTACTAGTAAGAATTCTACTGAATAAGGAAGTTGGCTGGGAAATCCACCTCCAGAATAACTTTCCAGCCAAGGCTTTATTATTTAACCTAGATCCTCTTAGTCCCAGCCCACCTTTTACCTTGGGCTGGGAAACTTTATCCCAGCTCACTAAGGCCCACTTTCTCTCTCCCTTTGGTCCTTCCCACAAAAACTTTCTAGCCATCCGATCCAAATCTTTCCAGATTATAAGCGGGGCAGCCAAGATAGAGAATTTGTAGATAGGCATGGCTTGAATGACTAACTGTAAGAAAGTTACTCTGCCACCATAGCTTAACCACTTGTGAGACCAGTGATTAATTCTTTCCTTGATACCCTCAAGCAAGTGCCTCCAAGTGTCAAGTTTTAGCTTCTTGAAGTGCAAGGGAATCCCCAAGTAAACCACAGGAAGAGCAGTCCTAGTAAATCCCAAGATTTCTAAAAAAAATTTCTAAAGCCTGTGCTCCAGATTGAAAAATACCACTTTGGATTTCTTGTC
Organism: Wollemia nobilis; assembly: GCA_028583015.1. Taxonomy (NCBI): domain Eukaryota; kingdom Viridiplantae; phylum Streptophyta; class Pinopsida; order Araucariales; family Araucariaceae; genus Wollemia; species Wollemia nobilis. Next base: position 2,783,830 of record JAQPPZ010000349.1, on the reverse strand, counting down.
ATTAATGACCTGTTGAGTAGCCCTGAGATATACATTAAGAGTATCCCTAATCGATCTTGCTTCCCTGAGGCTGGCAACTCCCATCAGACCAGTGTCATCCACAAACTGCAGGTGCGATAAAACTTCATCCCCCACCCTAACACCCAATAGTCTGCCTTGCTGTCTTCTCCTCAAGAAAAGTCTGCCAAGACCTTCAGCCAAAATCAAAAACAGATAAGGAGAGCAAGGATCCCCCTGGCGGAGACCCCGAGAGGCTCCAAAAGGCTGCGAAGGAAGGCCCTTAATTAGAACAGGGTAGGTCGAGGAAGAGACACAGCTCATGACCCACTCAATCCAGTCCTGAGAGAAACCAAAAGTAGCCATCATTTTGGCCAGAAAACTCCATTCAACCTTGTCATAAGCCTTGGACATGTCCAGTTTTATGAACATCCCTTTATTCCCAGAAGTGTGCATTGAATGAATAGCTTCCTGAGCCAGAACCACCCTATCCAGAATCTTTCGACCCTCAACAAAACCCCCTTTCTCAGAGGAGATAATGCTATGAAGAAGGGGTTTTAGTCACTCAGCCATTACCTTGGTGATTATTTTATACAGCACATTACATAAGGCAATAGGCCTATAATCTGAAATATGGCTCCCCTCCTCCCCTTTTGGAATCAAGGTAATGAAAGTGTGGTTTAGAGCTTTGAGAATTCTCTTATTTTCTCTGTATTCTTCAACCACAGCTCTAACATCTTCCACTAAGCAGTCCCAGAAGGCCTGGAAAAACTCAATGGGGAAACCGTCAGGACCAGGAGTTTTACCAGTACTCATTCCAAAGACCACAGCTGTCAGTTCATCTCTATCAATGGGTTTGAGGAGGGCCTGGTTTTCATCCTCAAAAATGAGAGCAGGAATGACAGAAATAACTTCATTTTGGGCCGAAGCATCCTGAACCGCACTTTCCTTAAAAAGCTTTGAGAAATAATCCATAGCATGGGAGTGTATATCTGGAAGAGTGTCAAAGGAATTACCATTCTCATCTTGAAGGACCTCCATCTTGTTCATCTGTCTCTGGGCAAAAGCAGTCTGATGAAAGAATTTTGTATTTCGGTCCCCTTCCACTAGCCAGGTAGTTCTTGCTCTCTGCCTCCAATAAGTCTCCTCCTAGTTGTCAATGTCCTCCACCGCTCTACGCAAGGCATCATCCTCATCCTTGATCTGATCTCGTAATAACTCCTTCTCCGAACCGTTTCGAACCTCATCCCAATTGGCCACCAACGGAGCTCTTTGGGCCTGGAAGTCAAATTTATTAGAACGCCTCCAATATTTCAACTGAGTTTTGACATATTGAAGTTGTTTGTGAATTCTAAACATTGCTCTTCCATAAGCTGGATGACCTTCTTCCCACCATTGCGAGATTTTCTCCCGAAGTTCTTCTTTCTACAGCCAAAATTCTCAAATCTAAAAGGTTTGTGATGGTGTCCCCTCCCAGCCCCACCTTCCAACAGGATAGGGTAGTGATCAGAAACAGGGCCTACTAAAATATGAAAATTAATGTTCCATTTTACAAACATCTCTTCTGAAATCAGAAAGCGATCTAGTTTCACCTTCCTACTATGTGGCTCCCTTATTTTATTAGTCCAAGTGAAGTTATTGCCAGGACATTTGATGTCCACTAGATGTAAATCCTGGACTTGAGAGATCATGAAACAGTCCCCTGGATCCAAAAAATGTGTTCCCCCTTCCTATTCTCTAGAAGATAATTTAGCATTAAAGTCCCCCGCTACAATCCAGTCTAGATCTTCCCTAGACACTCTCATGTCATGCACAGCCTTCCACTGCTGCCTCTGGCCCTCCAGGGTTTGAGATCCATAAAAGTTAGTAATTAAAACGACTTCCATCGAGACATTATTCCTAAAAAGAGAAGTGAGAACACCCCTCCAGGAAAAGTGATCTATTGCAGACCATTCCAGAGAGTTCCACAGAGTAACAATCCCCCCTGAGGCACCTTGGGCAACCACAACCATGTGAGCAGCACCCTTCCAAATTCTATTGACTGTTTTAGACATAAGATCCAAAGACATCATAGTCTCTTGTAAAAGTAAGAAATCAGTATTGCTATTTTCTAATAACCTTTGAACAACATATTGATGGGTTCTGTTGTTTAAACCCCTCACATTCAAAGATTGCATAATCATGGGTTACCCTGAGAGCAATAAGAATCAATTGTCCTCATTGATCCTCCCATGATCAATTTGTCTCCTTGAGCTGCTACCAACTCCTTATTAGATCTTCGACCTGCTCCCTGAGAATTGCTATTTTTTGGTCTTTTTTCCAGCTGGGTTATCCCCAAAGATGGCCTTTCCCTGCTCTTCTATGCTATCCCCATGTGGACATCCTGAGATACTGACTGCTTAGGATTATGGACTACTAAGGCACCAAAAGACACTAGTTGTGATATGTCACAGGGATCAACTATCTACTGTATGACAGGAGAAGGTGAGAGGGGGGGTTGCCTAGGAATATTAGAAGTTTCCTTGAAACCCTCCAAATCCTCCATAGAGTGATCCTCTTCATCAACCAATGATTTAAAAATCTCATACCTATTGGTAGGCCTGAGATTAGATTGCTCCTTTCCCTCCTTTTTCTTAGTCCACCTTCTTCTTCTGGGTTGTTCAAAACCCTCTCTCGGAGCGTTCTGGCTCTACCCAGAGCTATTAGGATCTGTATTAGGAGCAACCTTATCCTCCTTAGGCAGGTTTGGCATATCTGAAGGGGCCTCCATTTTGGCATTCATATTAGTAGGACAAAAATGGGCAAGATGCCCATGCTTATGGCAAACCTGAAATCTGAAGGGTAGGGCCTCATAGTCTAGCTGTTGGATCCAGGTATGACATGCCAGTTCAATATCCAACTCAACCGATAGAGGCTGGCTGAGATCCATCTCAACACAGATTCAAGCATATACTGCCATGCTTCCTTCAATAGTGTCTCTGGCAACACCAATATGTATACCAATTGTATTGCCAATCATGGCCAATACCTGCTCACCCTAGAACTCCATAGGAAGGGCGTATAATCTAATCCACACTGGTACAATAGTGGGTTCAACACGAGGGTCGAAGCCCACGCGCCATGGTTGTACAAAAAGGCCTGTCGAGCCATGGTTCTTATTTTTCGACTCAAAAGACTTATTTCTGTCGGCTAGAGCCGAAAAGCTGATAATAAAATAACCATTACTAATAAACCACAATGAGTACTCATCGTGGGGTTCCCAGTTTTGACGGATCCATGAATGCAGGAAGTTCAGGGAGGGGCGAATGCCCATGAACTTGCAGATTAGGTCATGGTTCGCTCTGTAGAGAACTGATTCTTCAACCATGCTAGGTTCAATGACGATTTTTGGCCTGGATTCGGCCTGCGACAGACAACCATTTACCTGATGAGCTGACGGTCGATTCCCAACAACCGTGAAGATCAAAGTTTTTTTGGAAAGGTTCTTGGGAAGTATTTCTCATAAGAATTATATATATTTAAAATTATGAAATTTAAAATCATTAAAAGTGTGTAAATTAAAATTTGGTAAACCAGTCAATCTGACTAGAAGAGTACTCAATTATTTTTTATTTTTAGTTAATGTGTTTAGTTAATGTAGGGCAATGTGATTGGAAAATGTTGATTTTATGTCGATAAAAATATTATGTGTATACACTTAAGTTCATATATACATATTTATAATATATCGAATTTATTTTATTTCGAGCGAATTTCTCTCTCTATCGAAAGTCAAAAGTGTCATAAAAATGTTGTGTATACATTTAAGTTCAAGTTTATATATGCATATTTATAATATATCGAATTTTATTCCGAATTTTTAAGTTCAAGTTTATATATACATATTTATAATATATCGGATTTTATTCTGAATTTTTAAACATGGCGAACCAGTCAAAGTTCATATGTTATGTGCATACACTTAAGTTCAAGTTCATATAAGTATATTTATAATATATCGAATTTTAATTTCTATCTTTATCGAAGTCAAAAGTGTCGAATTCGTTATATGTAATGAAATTTCATCTACAATGGAAATAATAGTTATAGTAATAGTAATGCATATTGACATCAATCACAATTACTTAAAAAATTGTATAAAAACATTTTGCACCTGAATATAGATAATTAATTGTTTTATTATTGGTTTTACTCTTTTAAAGTAAATTTGATGTTAATTTGATGATAGAATGTAACGGAATTTCATCCAATGGAAATAATAGTTAATATGAAAATAACAGTTAATAAAAACATTTTGCACCTAGATAATTAATTGTTTTATTATTGGTTTTACTTTAAAGTTTTATTATTGGTTTTACTCTTTTAAAGTAAACTAGGGAAATTATAAATTAAAGTAAATTTGATGTCATTATGAAATTCCATCCAGTTAATACAGCACGGCTGAAAATAAGAAAGACGGTTTTGAAAGGAACTCCAGAACAAAAGACATCCTAGAGAGTATTCTCCAACCACACGCACAACCAAAAAAAAAAAACATCAACCACAGTGAAATTAGAGAGTATTGTCCAACCACCCGCACAACCAAAAAAGAACATCAACCACCACAATGAAAACCACCCGCACAACCAAAAAAGAACATCAACCACCACAATGAAGTTAGAGAGTATTGTCCAACCACCCGCACAACCAAAAAATAACATCAACCACCACAATGAAGTTAGAGAATATTGTTCAACCACCCGCACAACCAAAAAAAGAACATCAACCACAATGAAGTTACCGGTTGAACAGGATAGCAAACAAAAAAAAGACTTAAAATTTGAAAATGAAAAGCACAGTACATTTCATTTGGCACCAGAAATCGAAATCAAAGCTAAAACCCCTACAGTTCATTTGGAACCAGAAATCGAAATCAAAACTGAAACCCCTACAATGAAAACAAAGCTCCCTTGAGGTCCTACAGTTCATTTGGAATCAGAAATCAAAATCAAAACTGAAACCCCTACAGCGAAAACAAAGCTCCCTTGCATCACCTCACACCGTCACTTGCAGGAACAACTGTCACGTAAAGAGATCAAATAATCCCCCGGTGGATCCAAAAAGAATGAAAAAGAGCAATACCAAACGATCCTGCTCAAACCAAAAAAAATTAGGACCCTTGCAAAGGAAGCCAACCAATAGAGACACCAGGGTCTTTGGGCCTTTGCAAAGGAAGCCAACCAACCAGAGACACCAAGGTCCTCTCCAACACCATTGAAGACCAACTCATAAGCATGAGCGGAACGAGCAATGAACAAAAGATTTAGAGGATTTTAACAAGACCACCCTCATACCATACCAAAAAATCGGCAGCTGAGAAGCCAGAATCCCCTACCACAATAGGAAGATAAACCAAAAAAACAAAACAAACCCAAGGAAAAAAGAGTGAACAAACGGATTTACAAAATAAACATGTCCACTCAGGAAGGAAAAACCTTCTAACAAAATTCAGGGACCAGACCTATAACCAAAAACTATTTTATAACACATTGGGTTTTTGTAACCCTAACGAAAACCATATCATATGTCAATATTACGAGCCCACAAGTTTGTAGCTCCACCAATGATCGATCTATAAAAAGAAACTTTGCAACCACAAATCCCCACCAAACCACCTAAGCACCTACACACCTGGCTCAGAGCTAGCCAAGTAAATCAACCAACAATTATTCTAACAACAACACCCTAGAATCACCCGATTGGGTTTGAAATAGAATTTGGACCTATTCCTAGGACCTAGATCAAAAGAAAACCAAAACCAAAATATGAATAATATGAATAACAGACTGACCAATTATCCCAATTGAAATATGAACCAAGTGGAACATATGCACATTTGCTACCCCATAAAGCAGTCCCATAGTCAGGGGAACACCAACTAGAACATTTTGAGGCACAAAAAAAGCACCATCCTATGGGTTGGCAAAAAGCTCTATCCCTGGAGATCTATAATTACAATTGCTAACCAGACACCCAAGAAAAAATAAAACTAGAAAGAACTAGAGAGGCCCCTCATCCAACAATAGGCACCACCATCCACCATAGTAGTGTTAACTCTAGCCAGTAACAAAGACACACAAACTGAAGACAATTTACAGATAAAGAGAAAATAGAACAAATACAACACGGTATTCAAAGAGAAACAAAAACAAAACAACAAAGCTTGAACACACACCAAATGCGGGAGAACTACTTTCCTTGTATTATTACAATTATTAAATAATACATCATACAACCGAAAGCAACCAATATTTACGTTATATTTAATAAAATACACAAATACAACTGTGGATAACTATCCATGTCCTCCACCGTAACCATACATCGTTGTTGTCATTTCCAACAATTAACCGTTGTCATTTCCAACAATTGACCATTATCATTTCCAACAATCTCCCACTTGACGACTATGGTGGCATAGAACTTATGCCACTGTGTTCTTGACACCATTTAAACTTCTGGGAACTCACTGCTTTTGTCAAAGCATCAGCTGTATTCAGGTCAGTCTTCACCTTCTTTAGTTTTATTTCGCCTTCCTCAATTATTTCTTTTATAAAGTGAAATTGTACCCTAATGTGCTTGGTCCTGTTGTGGAATTTGGGATTGATAGGAAGATCAATTACACTCTTGTTGTCACACCACAATTAAATTGAATCATGTTGCACACCAACATCTGAACACAATTGTTTGAGCCATACTGCTTCCTTGCAATACTCTAGTGTTTCAATATATTCAGCTTCTATTGTTGATTGAGTAACAACATCTTATTTCTTGCTTCTCCAACTAACAGCTCCCCCAGGAAGTTCAAACACATATGCACTTATGGAATTTCCACCATCCACATCTCTTGTAAAATTTGCATCAACATAACCTATTACCTGACTATCACCTACAACCCCATAACATATCCCAACATCCTTTGTTGATTGAAGATATCGTGAAATTCTCTTCACAACTGTCCAATGTTACCATCTTGGATTAGACATGAACCGGCTTACCATTCCTATTGCATGAGACAATTCCAACCGTGTACACACCATAGCGTACATCAAACTTGCCAACTGCACTTGCATATGACAATTTTGCCATTTTCTCCTTCTCAGCTGTTGTCTTTGGGCATTGATCCATTGAAAATGTTGTACCCAATGCAAATGGATTGCTCACTAGTTTACACTTCTCCATCCCAAATTGTTTCAATACATCAACCACATATTTATTCTGACTAATCCACAACTTTCTCTGTGCTCGGTCTCTCTTGACCTCAATGCCAAGAAAGTAGTGAAGTGGTCCTAAGTCCTTCATGTTGAACTCCTTTGACAACTTAGCCTTCACCTTTTGAACCGATTGTTGAGAATTGCTAAGAAGAAGTATATCATCAACATACAGTGTAAGAATGACAAATCTATATGAATCCTTCAAATAGTAAATGCAATGGTCATCATTACTTCTTACAAATCCAAGTCTAATAACATATTGACCAAACTTCTTGTACCATTCTATCGGTGATTGTTTCAGTCCATAGATGGACTTCTTGAGTTTGCAAACCAGATCACTCCCACTGATTTCAAACCCCTTTGGATGCTCCATGAAGATTTCCTCCTTTAACTCGCCATGAAGAAATGCAGTCTTCACATCCATTTGTTCCACTTCCTAATCGTATGTTGCTGCTATTGCCAACAACAGCCTAATTGAGAACGTTTCTATGTAATAAACTCCTTCAGTCTGTGTATATCCCTTGGCAACTAATCTTGCTTTATACCACTCCACTGTACCATCTGGAATATATTTTTTCTTAAAAATCCATTTACACCCAACCAAATTTCTCCCTTTTTGTCTAGGATGCAAATCCCATGTCTGATTACACTTGAGGGATTCTATCTCCTCTTGCATTGCCATCCTCCATTCCTTAGCCTCACTACCACTCAAAGCCTCCTTCACACTAACATGTTCATAACAAAGAGCTATCAGTGCTGAGTACTTGAAGTCACTTGGATTATACCCAAATATATCAAGAAATCTCCTTTGGTGCTGACTTCTCCTTGGTTATTGATCGACTTCATTACCCTACACATCTTCATAAAAAATTTCTTCAATATCATGCATTGTTTCCTGGGCACTCGAGCCTATTATTTCACCCGTAATTTCTTGAGGATCATGCGACCCTGCTACCTCACGCAGTCTTGCTTCTTGGTCTTTGACTCCTTATTGGCCACGTGGGCTTAGAACTTCTTCATCATTTGCGGCACCCTGCTATTGACCTTCATCCTGGTTTGACGACAATGGACTAGGCTAAATGTGTGACTGTGCAGTTCTATGACTTCCATATTAGGACGTAGACTGCTATTGTGTAGACATTTGTTGGCTGTCCTGCATAGCATTATAAGGAGGAATATTACCAAGTAAAGGTTCATGGTCAGTAGACAATTTTCCACCATCCTTAATATCTCATGCTACATTCTCCATGAAAATTACATCGCAGCTCACTGTGTGGCAATTTTTTGATGGAATGATTTTCTAATGGAATGAACAGTCTGTAACCTTTCACCCCTTCCTTGTAACCCATGAAAATGCACTTAACTGAATTCGTATCCAAATTCTGTCATTTTTCTTTGGGCACATGCAATTTGACAACCGAACACCCGTAGATGTTCAACAGTGGGTTTCTTACTGCTCCACTTTTCCTATGGAGTCACTCCTCCCAAAACTGAACTTGAAGACAAATTGTTCACATAATTGGCAGTATGAACTACTTCAGCCCAAAAACGTTTTTCCAAAGATGCATCTTCCAACATACTTCGTGCTTTCTCTATGAGAGTCCTATTCAACCTCTCAACCACACCATTCTGTTGAGGCATATATGGTGTGGTATTTTGCCTTGCAATTCCATGCATCCTGCAGAAAGCATCAAATTCACCTAAGAAATACTCACCTCCATTATCTGTTTTCATTTCCTTGACCTTTTTACTGCTTTGTCTCTCTACTTCAACAACAAAGGTCTTAAAATTCTCCAGGGCTTCATATATCTTTTTCATAAAAAACACCCATGACTTTTGAGAGAAATCATCAATGAAAGTTATAAAATATTTGGACCCTATTAAAGAAGGCACTTCCCTTAGTCCACAAATATCTGAGTGTACCAATTACCAATTCTAAAATATCTTAACTCCTATATGTACTTGATGAAAATGACACTTTCTTTTGTTTTCCCATAACACATGACTCACAAAAATCTAATGAATCAATTTTCATGCCTTCCAAACCATGTACCAGTTGTTTGGAGCACATCTCCTTCAGGAATCACTCACCTACATGCACCAATATCTTATGCCATAGCATCATTTTTGAAGAGTTTTTACTTGTTGTTGCACCTGCAAAACTCACTAGTTCTGCATCTAAATCATAGGGAGACCCTTTTTTGATCCCTTGAATCAACACCATCTCACCATTCATCACCTTGCAGCTATTTCTATTAAAGACAATATGAAATCCATCATCTAAAAATTGGCTTACCGAGAGAAAATTTTGTTAGTCCAAGAACATGACTAACATTAGTGATGATCAGCAATCTACCATCCTTTTTCTTGACTCTCACTGTGCCTTTGTCTATCACATCATAGTGATAGCTATCTCCAAGAAATACCTTCTCATAATGACCCTCATGATAGGTCTCAAACCAATCTCGATGAGATGTCATATGAAACGAAGCACCTGAGTCAATCAACCATGACTCGTCTTGAACATCAATAGTCAAGCCTGCAGCAAGACCTACCACACCTTCTTTAGTAGCAGCTATGGTAGAGATGCCCTCATTATATTTTTGAGATTCTTCTTTGCACTCCCTTTTGATGTGTCCTTTTTTATGACATTTCCAGCACTCAACTTCTTGCTTCCAGCCTTTCCTCAATTTCGACCTATGGCCTTTGCCATGTGGCTTCTCATTGCTTTTGCGTTCTCTACTCCTCCCTCTCACAGACAATGCTTCAACATTATTTTTGGGTTCAACAGTCTTCCTTCTCAACTCTTCTTGCAAGAGCTACCCCACAATATTATCCATATTAAGGTCAGGTATTTTTTTTCTCCCACTGATTGCAATAATCATATTATCCCATGAATATGAAAGACTGCACAACAGACAAATACACTGCTCCTCATATTTGATGTTATCACCTACTGATGCCAATTAATTTATGAGGGTGTTGAAAGTATTAAGGTGCTCAGCCCCATTCCCACCATCTTCCATCTTCAACCCATACAATTTCTTCATCAACAAAATTAGATTCATCATGGACTTGGACTCATACAGTTGTCCAAGCTTGTCCAACATGTCTTTGGCTGTCTTTGCAGTGAGAACATTGGACAACACCAAATCTCCAAGATTCAAACCAATGAGAGTCATTGCCTTCTCATTCTTCTTGTCCCAATACTCTTGAGTGATGGTAGTGGGCTTCTGATCATGTTGGATTGCCTCCCTGAGTTCTCTCTCAACCAGAAAATATTCCATCTTCCATTTCCACATGTTAAAATTCTGGCCTCTAAATTTCTCAATTGTAGACTTCTCCATGCTGGATCTTCTACAAAACACATAGTACACACTGACAAATCCCTTCCCCAAGATCAAATTCCAAGGTTTCTTGAAGTATCTCTAATACCACTTGTTAACTCTAGCCAGTCACAAAGACACACACAAACTGAAGATAGATTACAGATCAAGAGAAAATAGAACAAATTCAGCATGGTATTAAGATAGAAACAAAAACAAAACAACAAAGCTAGAACACACACCAAATGTGGGAGAACTACTTTCCTTGTATTATTACAATTATTAAATAATACATCATGCAATCGAAAGCAACCAATATTTACAACGTTATATTTAATAAAATACACAAATACAATTATGGATAACTATCCACGTCCTCCACCGTAACCCTACATCGTTGTTGTCATTTCCAACAATTAACCATTGTCATTTCCAAAAATTAACTGTTATAATTTCCAAAAAGTAGAGCAAATAGACCCTGAGAAACAACTAGATCGAGTCAGACAAACAGGGGAACTCCCACTTAGAGAGAATAGCATACCAAAGCGAGAGCCCATATAGTTATATTTGAAAATATTAAGTTAATAATTATATTAGGTTATAGTAGTTTGTAAGGAAATTACAAATCACAACTCGTTTTTGTTTATGGGATGTTAGTTATTATGATGTTAAAAAAAAATCAGAGAACCTCTTAAAATAAAAAATGTGAAAATAATAAGTTAATAGTTAAAATAGTTTGTAGGAAATTCATACAAACAAAAATTTGAAAATATTAAGTTTTTGTTTACGAGATGTTTATCATTTAAGGAGAGAGGTAGAGGAGAAAGAACAAAATAAAATAGAGGAGAAAAGAATCATAGAGATAAACTGAAAATCATTTCTATTTCATATATATGATAAAACATATTGTATTTGACAACATAAAAATAACACAAAGCTGCTGCTCTTTTCATTAGACTGAGTAAATTTGAAAATACCTTTTTCCTTGGCTGCTCAAAAGGAGTTATTACTACTGCAGAGCATAAACATACTTTTGCATTCACTATTGAGAGATTGCAAAAAAGACATCGTTAATACCCAACAAAAAAGAGGTCAAAAACAAAGTAGTTAATATGCATCTTGTCCTACAGCAGAGAAAATGGAGGTAGAGTAGAATGAGTATGAGCTGGGAATAATCCATAGGGAGCTGGGATGGTGGAGATAAAGGGAAGCATATGGAGGAGTTAATGCGGTGGCAGTTGGGATTAAATTCCAACACTCTTTCTTAATCACAACTGATGCCATCTTTGATGTCCAATCTATTTATTTGATAGAAAACACTCTCTTTTTTAATGCCTTGGTAAAAATATCTGCATACTGATCTTCTGACCTACAATGTTCCAAAATTATTTCTCCATTATTGATCAAATTCTTAATAAAATTGTGACAATGTGTTTAATTTTCTTATAAATGACTGGATTTTTGGACAGTGCTATTGTTGAGTTATTTTCGAATAAATATTTGTTGCTTCTTCTTGTTCAAGCCTTAATTCTTTCATCATTATTTTCAACCAAATTGCTTGACATGATGAATATGTAAATGCTGCATATTCTGGTTCAGCATATGAAAGAGTGACAATTGGTTGCTTCTTTGATGCCCATGATATTGCACCTGTTCCAAAATGAAAAACATAACCATAAGTGTTCTTCTTATCATAAATGCTTCCTGCACAATCACTATCTGTATAACCTATGAGTTTGAACTCATTTGAGCTTGAATATTGAATTCCATAGTTTCTTGTTCCACTTACATATCTAAGAATTCTTTTTCCAGCTTTCTAATGATACTCTTTTAGACATTCTATGAACCTTGAAATAAGACTAACTGCATACATTATGTTTGGCCTTGTGGTTTTTAAATACATGAGGCTACCAACTAGTCTCTTAAACAAGGTTGGATCTATGTTGGCTCCTTTGTCATCCTTACTTAATTTCAATCTTGTGACAATTGGTGTTGGAGTTGACTTGCAATTATCTTGTTGAACCTTTTCAAAATGTCATTTGCACACTTAGTTTGAGATATGAATATACCATTATCATTTTGATTCACTTCAATGTCAAGAAAACACTTCATGAGTGTTAAATCAGACATTTCAAATTCCTTTTTCATGAATTCTTTAAACAAATCAATTGCCAAGTCACATGTGAATATCAAATCATTAACATAAATACACATAATTATGATTTCATATTTTTCATTCATCTTAGTGTATAGTGTAGGCTTGTTGTTGCACCTATTAAAGCCATTTTGTAAAATATAAAGAATCAATCCTATTGTACCAATATATTGGGGCTTGCTTAAGTCCATAGAGTGTCTTATTAAGTTTGTAGAATTTGTCTTCATGATCCAAAACCTCATACCCATTTGGCTTCTCCACATACACTTCTTCAAGGTAGCCTTTCAAAAAAGCTGATTTTACATCCATTTGATAAAATGGTCACTTGTTTTGAGCTAGAATTGCAAGTAATATTATCACGATGTCTAAATGGGCTATTGGAGAAAATTTCTCATTGTAATCAACTCCGGGCTATTGTGAATAATCTTTAGCCACCAGCCTTGCCTTATACTTTTGCACATCACCATTTGCATTTAACTTGGTTTTGTAAAACCACTTTACTCCTATGACATATTTGTCTTTTGGAAGACTTACTAGCTCCCATGTATGATTCTTTTCTATAGCTTCTATTTCTTCATCCATGGCTATCACCCATTTTTATTCCTTGATTGCATCTTCAAAATGAAGTGGATTACTTACATGTGAATATAAAGCAAAAAGAGAGTTCAAACCTGCACTATTTTCACATTCATTTTGTTCATAAATATCTCTCAAATTTTTGATTTTTTGTCTCATCAAGTTTGCTAATGTTGGATTTGATGTGAATTTGAACTTGTAGAACATGGAATTGATGGACTTGTACCTTGAATTACAATTGTAGATGGTGTTTGTTGTTCATTTTAGGGAGTAATTGCTTGAATACGTCGGGTTGTCCTTATAGTTGATGATGGTGTCACTTGTGGACCATTTCGTTGAGCTTGATTGGGTGTGGGAGGAGTCACATTTGAAGGAGTACTTGCTGGTATGAATACCTCTTTGTCCTCTTGTCGTAAGTTGGCTGTTATATTTTATTTTTTTCCAAACTTCAATCCCATGCTTCATCTTCTATAAACTGCACATCTCGTCTGATTATCACTTTCTTGGTTATTGGATTATATAACCTGTATACTGTAGATTCATCACTATATCCCACAAATATTCATTTTTCTCCTTTGTTGTCTAATTTTTTTCTCAACTCATCTGAAACATGTGCATAAGCCACACATCCAAATACTCTCATATGAGACACTTTATGTTTTCTTCCACTCCATGTTTGTTCTAAAATCATGTTATTTACACTTTTTGTTGGACATCTATTCATAATTTAGGTAGCACATGCTACTACTTCAACCCAATATTCATTTGACAATTGCTTTGCTTTCAACATGCTCCTTGCCATTTCCATGATTGTTCTATTTTTCCTTTCAACTACACCATTTTGTTGAGGGGTGTACCTAGTTGTAAATTGTTTGTGAATTCCATGTTGCTTGCAAAAATTTAGAAATTCATTTGAAATATATTCACCACCTCTATCTGTTCTCAATGTTTTTATATAGTGCCCACTTTGCTTCTCAACAAGAGTCTTGAGTTGACGAAAAAGATCAAATACTTCATTCTTATGTATTAGAAAGTAAACCCATGCTTTTCTTGTATAGTCATATATGAATGTCAAAAAGTAATATCTGCCACCAATTGAGGGTGTTTGCATTGGTCCACACAAATCTAAATGGATGATATCTAAAGGTGTCTTTGCCCTTATTGACTTTCCTACTAGAAATGATTCCCTATGTTGCTTACCCAAGATGCATCCTTCACATAATTTTTTCAGTTTCTTTATGAGTGGAAAACCCTTTACCATATTCTTCCTATATAGTAGGTTTAAACCCTGAAAGCCTAGGTGTCCAAATATTAAATGCCATAACCAATTTTCATCTTTAATTTTTGCTCAAAAAATTGTTTGAGTGACTACTGCAACCTTTTATTCTACTTGTGGGTTCATTGTGGGGTGTTCTTGAGAAAACTCTACCTTCAAATTAGGTGTTATACTTAGGGGAAACATTCTATTACTTTTCATTTGAACTTTTGCAATAAGCTGATTACTTGGGAATTTATCTAGGATTGTGCATTCCTCAATTTTGAATAACACTCTATAGCCCTTTTGAATATGTTGTCCAATAATTATAAAATTGTGTTTTAAACCTGGAACAAAGTGCACATCTGATATATGCTTTTTCTCCATCTTTTTGGTTATACTATTGATATTTCCTTTCCCCACAACTGACACTTTATTGTCATTCCCTAATGTGACATCCAATTTTGCACTCTCATCTAAATTTGAAAACATTTCTATGTTCCCCATCATGTGATTGTTGCAACCTGAGTCTAGAAACCATACATATTTTTTATTTTCTTGTGCTACATTGCATGCTAAGAACATACTACCCTAGTTTTGATTTTCTCTAGTAAAATTTGCATTTTATTTCCTAGAGTCATATTGTTTCTTTCTACATTCATTTGAGTAATGCCCATATTTTTTACAATAATGAAATTGAATTTGAGATTTCTCATAGCTTTGACCTTGTGACTAATTTTGGCCTTGATTTTTGACTTGGTTTTTTGCTGCTACCTCTTCCACTTGAGCTTGATGGGTTGCCTCTTCCTCTATACGAATTCCTTGCTCTACCTATGAAATTTTATCTTCCTCTGCCTCTACCATGGTTGACTAAAAATTGTGTTTTGAAGGCATGCTCCAATGAAGAATTTGTTGCTCTACTTAACCTATGCTCATGAGATATGAGTGATTCATGAAGCTCATCCACTGAAAACTATGAGAGATTCTTTGTCTCCTCTATGGCCACCACAATTGATTCAAAATTTGTTGGCAAAATTCTTAGAATTTTTTCAAATACTCTCTTGTCTTCAAGAGTCTCCCCATGAGATATGATTTGGGTTACATTGAGTGAAAAATGAATCTACTGATTCAGACTCCTTCATATACATTGTTTCAAATTTTTTTCTTAGCATTTGCAACTTAGCTATTTTCACCTTGTCTAAACCTTGTATGTTGTCTGCAGAATGTTCCAAGCTTGTTTGGATTTCATTGTTGATTGAATCCTTGGAAAGATACTTTGTTCCACTCCTTGAAATATGTAGAAGAGGGCTTTGGAATCCTCCTTCTTATTATCCTTCAATGTGTATTTATTTGCTTATGTTAGTGCATTATATGCTGCTGCATCTACAGGTTCAGGAAACCCATTTTCCACAAGATCCCATATATCTTGAGAACAAAATAATGCCTTAATTGTGATTGAACAATATTCATAGTTCTTATCATTAAACTGAGAAATTTGAGGATTTATCAAGCTTGTGCTTGGAGCTTCCATTTTTTACTATGAAAATCTTGTGTTGGATACGTTGACTCCTTGTAATATTTGGATTTGAATTAACCTTCATCTTTGATAACCTTCAGCTCTGATACCATGTTGAGGAGAGAGGCAGAGGAGATGATATAGGGCTACTCCACCCAAAACTTGCACAGTACTCAAAATCATAGAAAAATTTATTAGAAACCCCACATCTAATATTAAATCATAGACAAAACTCAATAAAAATCCCACATAAAATATTTCTTCAATAAAACAATATTAGAAATTACAATGTATGACCATTAGACTGATTTTATTACAAATAATAGAGATCTGCAAATTGGAGCCATGATCTGTGATACCGGACCCCTTCGATAATCTCTATTCCCCCTATTAATAACTTCCCAAAGAATGTTCTGGTAAGTATAACTCCTTTTCCCGCCTTTCATTTTCCCACCAAGAAAATATTCATTTTTAATTTTCATTTTCCCGCCCAGGAAAATATTCACTTGAAATTTGAATTTCCAACATATGGGTCTAAACATATGGGTCTAAACACATGGGTCTAAACATATATGGGTCTAAACACATGGACCTAAACATATGTGTCTAAACATATATATTTTTAAACACATGGGTCTAAACATATATATATTATTTATTATTATTTTCTTTTGTGATGCAATATTGCTCTATTGCCATTGGATGCTCCTGCATCAGACACCCAGGGTAAGTTTGAGAATTGACCTCACTTCTCTGTTGTTGGAGGAAAACCAAGGTGGTCAACCTTGGACTTGGATAGCCAAGTAGAATCTTCTATAGGACTTCCCTTCTATTTCACTAGATATTCTTCATTTTGAATGTTTCTTGTACTTTTGGCAATGCGGGTATCCAAGATTTCCTCTATATATTTGTCATTGGAGCTAATGTTGGAACACTCCATAACTCTACAACTGGTTCCTTAGAACTGTCACCTTCATGATACTCTACCAAATCAAAAATATTGAACACAGGTGATATGTTCAATCCACTTAGCAACTCCACCTCATATGCATTTCTTGAATCCCTTTTTTGTATGATCCTACCTGCTCCAAACTTCTTCATTTTCAGCTTGTTATTTGTTTTAGCGGGAAACGTCTCCTTTCTCAAGTGCACCATGACTTCATAAGCAACCTGGAACTCCTTAAACCTCCTTTTATGATCAATCTCTGTCTTATATTAAGTATTCATCTTATTGATGTGCTATTTCACTTCTTCATGCAAATCCTTCAAATGCTCTGCAAAGTTCTCAGCTTCAACACTATTCTTTTCTCCCCTGTCCAACTTCCTCAACTCGAAATACTTTCTTGGACTACTCCCATATATAGTATGGAATGGTGATTTACCAGTACTCTTATTGATAGTTCTATCCATAGTAACTGGTGTTGTACAAGCTCTCCAAGCTTCAGTAAAATCTGGGTCTTCAGGGTTCAAACCCTTAAGTTCTTCAAACCCCACAACTTCCACTCTCATTTTTTTTAGCAAACTCTTTTCATACATATCCTTCAGTGGCTTCAGTTTATGGTGCACTCCTTCATTTGTTAGGGATTAAGTGTTGGCATGTCCATCATGGACTGTATAGTGATCAAACTACCATGGTCTTTCTAATAGCATATGGCAAGCCTCCATAGGCAAGATATCACACAGGACCTCATCCTGGTATCTCCCTATATTAAACTTGACTAAGCACTATTCACTGACCAATGCCCTATTTTCCTTATACAACCATGCAATCCAATATGGATGCGGGTGTCTCCTCATCTCTAGCTATAACTTAGTAACCATTTCTTCAGAGACCAAGTTATCAGTACTACCATTATCTATAATAACATTACAAACCTTACCTGAACATTTGCAACTTGTGCGAAATAGTATCTTCCTTTGGTATGGTTCCTTCTCCTCATTCAATAAGGTTCTCCTTGTGACCATAACTTCTCCTATATTTTCCTCCTCAAAGTGCTCTGATTCAGCTCCTTCATCTATAATAGCAGCTCTAGTATTACCTACTGGCATCCTATTTGGCTTATCTTGGTGTTTTGGACACTCATATGCTCAATGTCCTTCTTCTCCATAGTTGAAGCAAATTCCATGAAACCCTCTTCCTCCATTTCCTTAGCTAGATATACCTCTTCGTCTTGGGTAGTTGTTGTTCTAACCATGGGATCTGAAAGCATTATCTCCCTTTTGTTCATGACTGCTGCTAGCTTCTTCTTTCTTCTCACCTCATCCTCCATATTTTCTTCCACCGATTCTTTCTCCATGACCTCTTCCTTTCTTCTTACCCTCAAACTTTTTGTTCAACTTATCTTCAATTTTTAGAGCAAACTGGTAAGCATCCTCAATGGTGCTCATCCTAACTAGACTCAGCTCTTCTTGAATACTGGTTCTCAACCCATTGATATAACGAGATACCTTCTCCTTGTTAGCCTTAGAATGGCCGATTCATATCAAGATATTGTAGAACTCCTTGGTGTATTCTTTGACAAAATTTCCTGATTATCTCAAACTTTGCATCTTCTTCAGTAGATCCAACTCATAATCTATCGAAATAAACTACCTCTTCAACTTTTCCACCATTCGTTCCCATATGGTGATCCTCTATTTTCCCCTTCTATTTTTGTCAAGTTGTACTTCTTTCCACTAGATTCTAGCATGACCCTTTAGTTTGGTCTTAGAAAACTTGACTTGATCAGGATATTCCACCTCTTCATATTCAAAATATTCTTCAAAGTTATTGATCCGGTCAATCAACTCCTTCGGGTTAATATTTCCCGAGCATGTGGAAACCTCCAAATTTGGCCTCTTCTCAATCTAGGATATGGCTCTGTAAAACCTCACTTGGGCTAGATCTACTACCTCTTCTTCTTCCTCAAACTGGTCTTTCTCTTCTTAGGCTTCATATTCACTCTTTTCCTCTCTTCTTGGGTTAAACCCTCTATGCAGCTCTTCTTGTAATGCCTGGACTTGTCTCTGCAAAGCTCTAAAATCCTCTGCTAGCACTACGACATTACTAGAAACACCTCGGTTCCTTCATGGGGGCATCTTGCTCTGGATTCTCCAAACCCAAACCAAATATCCTGGTGTGAACTACCTCACATTCGGTGACCTACTTACACACTCAAGAACTCCCGCTATGATACCACTTGATATAGGGCTACTCCACCCAATACTTGCACAATACTCAAAATCACGGATAAATTTATCAGAAACCTCAAATATAATATTAAATCATAAATAAAACTCAATAAAAATCCCACATAAAATATTTCTTCAATAAAACAATATTAGAAATTACAATGTACGACCATAAGGCTGATTTTATTACAAAGACTGGAGATCTACAAATTGGAGCCATGATTTGTGATACCGGACTCCTTCGATAATCTCTATTCCCCCTATTAATAACTTCCCAAAGAATTTTCTGGTAAGTATAACTCCTTTTCCTACCTTTCATTTTCCCACCAAGAAAATATTCATTTTTAATTTTCATTTTCCCACCCAAGAAAATATTCACTTGAAATTTGAATTTCCAACATATGGGTCTAAACATATGGGTTTAAACATATGGGTCTAAACACATGGGTATAAACATATATGGGTCTAAACACATGGATCTAAACATATATATTATTATTTTTTGGTGATGCAAGATTGCTCTGTCGTCATTGGATGCTCCTGCATTAGGAGAAAGATAGAACAAAATAAAACAGAGAAAAAAGAATCATAGATATAAATTTAAAATCACTTCCATTTCATATATATGACAAAACATAGAGTATTTTACAACATATAAATAACACAGAGCTGTTTCTCTTTTCATTAGACTAATTAAATCTAAAAATGCCTTGTTCGTTGGCTATTCAAAAGAAGTTACTACTACTACAGAGCATACACATACTTTTCATTCACTACTGAGAGACTACAAAAAAAACATAGTTCATACCTAGCAAAAAAGAGTCAAAAAATAAAGCAATTAATATGCATTTAATTTTAAGTCTATCTCCAACATGGGAAAATCCTGCAGTGGAGATTACACAACTATATCATATTAAATTCTGATTTAAATCTTGTCCTACAATGTAAAGTAGAATGAGTATGAGTTTGAAATAATATTTTGCACGTGTGAGGGAGCTAGGATGGTGGAGATAAAGGGAAGCATGTGGAGGAGTTAATGCATTGGTAGTTGGTATTAAATTCCAACAATTATAATGCTCAACAAAAATCTAGGGCCTCTTAAAATCAAAATAGTTCTTTTAAGAAAATTTAAGGACAACATTTAGAAGCTATCTTGTTAAAAATAAAATAAAATGAATTAAATTTCAATTAAAATATGATTAATACTGTTTGGTATTCATAAATTTATTTATTATTATTGTCTATAAACTACTTTACATCATATTTTTCTATAAAAATATTAAGATTGTTTCGTAGTTTCATTGTTTACTATATTGATAATATATATTTTATATTTTAATAGAAAAATATGATGATTAAGATGGTTTTTAGTTCATTTATTTATTATTATTATACATAAACTCCTTTACAACATCATATTTTGTTGTGATTTTAATTTTAATTATTATTTTTATTTATTAAATATAAAACGTTAGATAGTATGAAAAATATTTTCAAAGAGGCTGGAACAATATAAAAGTAACTTACAGAAAATATATTCCTGCAAGATTTACATATTAAAAAAACTAGAGACATCTTAGAGACAACATAAATATAAATATTTATTATAAAATTTATTATTTATAAAAAATATTATCCTATAATATTTCATTTTTATTTACATATAATTTAAAAATTTTAAAATAATTGGTTTTCTTAGAAAGTTATAGAAATGTTTTAGAAAGAATATAAAACTGTAATTTAAAACCTTTAAGGTACAATATTTATCATAGACAAAAATATAAGGACATCTTACAAAGAATAATTGCTTTACATAGAAAATAATAGAAATATTTTAAAAACAATACAAAAAATCTACTGTATTTTCAAACTCATCTAAAGACTTTACTATAGAGTCTTTATTATAATTTCTATGTTATCATAGACCAAATGTCATTCCTCAAATGAAAAAAAACTACTCAAAAGGATTTGGACTTGATTCTATAGGGACCTAGAACCCTTAAACTGGCCAATATGCCAATGTGTACTTTAGGGTTTGAAAGGTACCTCCACTCTTAAGACTAGATAAACCACTTAAGACAAAAAAGCAACTTGAAATTTTAACAAAATAGAATAAAACCCTTCACTTGTTGCTCCTAATGTATTTGTAGCATGCTCAAAGAACACTAAGCAGGTTGTTATTTTTACATTTCTTGAGTGAAGCTATCAAAAAATTTATGGGCTAAAAATAAAATGTAGATTCAACTTGACCAAAATATCTTAGGCACACCCATCTAACCCTCTTGGAAGATTTTATGAACATTATAAAGCATGTGTCCTTTACTTGAAAAGTAATTACACACTCATAGAAACAAGAGCATATAAATTTTTTGAAGGGAGCACACACAAAATTACACTGAACATTCAAAAGGAATAGCATGTGCAAGAGATTCAAATAGAGTAGATTCATATTCAAAACATAAAATTGCTCATAGTTTTCCAAATAACTTGTTGTGGATTTCTTGTAAAGAAAAACAAAAGTACTCACCATGTTGTACCAAGCATAAATCTACATACAAACCTCAATAATTACTACACATATAGAGGATAAATGATATATTATTAAAATATATGGAGTATATGAAGAATCATGAAAGAGGATCTTCTTTCTAGCTCTTATACCTAAAGCATTTATGATGTTTTAAATAGTAATTCATCCTAAAAGTTGAAAGAATAATTGGAGGCTTTAATTTAACTTTCTATGTAACTAAGAAACATTGCTCTATATCCACTCTGATACCATGTTGAAATTCACACCTATTTCCATAAATAAAAAAATTCAAATTGTTCTCTCAAATACTACTGAAAATGTGAAAAATGATAAAAGAAAAAGGTATACGGTAGACAATCATAGTCACCATAAATAATCACTTTATTATCCATATTTAAGGATCACAATGCTCTCACACAATGGATAGAGTGATTAGGGTCATTTGCATCAATTTCAAAACTCCAATTACATAAAAAAGTTTCGGCTAAACTAACATAACAAATTGAATTAAGGTTAATTATAAGTTAGAAGGTGGGATTAACCATAAAAAAAGATTTTTTAAAAGGCAAGAAGAACACAAATTCAAAGTCATAATAATTGATCTACCACTTTTAGCCAATCCTAAGATCATAATAAAACTAACTCTAACATCTTCTTGGACCATAAATTTCTTAGTGTGATCCAAAGAATAAAAACTCCTATCTTTATTACAGCTTTCACTAAAACTATTCTAGAGAACTTGGATTTGCTTCTCTCTTTCCATGAATTTGAGGGCTATCCTGAATTGGGACTAAGAACACTACAATAATAAATATGATGTTAGACTAAAGGCTAATCATCATAAACATCTACCATGGTACCACACACTTTATTTTTTAAATCACTATTAGCTAGTAATAAAACTTGTTCGTTCACCCCAATCCAATATATAGTATCCCTATTCTTTTTAGATTGCAATAGATATCTACAAAGATGCTCACTTATTTTAGCCAAAAAAATTGGTTGTTACATTTTTCTCCTTTGCTACATAAACTAGAATGACATCCTCAAAATATTTCCAAATAGGTTTAACTTGACTCACTATGTTCTAGATCCTCCACACACTCAGTCTAAAATTCCTAATCTCATCTAGCAACCCCACAAAAATTTGAGAGTTGGAATAGGATATGATATTCAAAACTTCATTCTCCAAAGCATTGAGATCACTTTGTCTAATTTTTAAATCCTTTTGCTTCATTATTTGTTGCTACACTTAGGCCTTCCAATTCCCAATGAAGAACTTTCCCCTTGTAGTCTCTTATGAGGAAACCAATGTTTGTTGTCATTGGGTTATTATTGACTAGTCCATCCATGTTTTTTTCCTAGGATATGGGTGGGGTTTGCAAATCCCTATGAATTCACCTCATGGGATCATTCTCTTGTAATTGGTTTTTTTTCTCCCACACATGAGCTTTTATTGTTTCTATAAACTTGTTTAACATTTTTTTCCAAACTAGCTCTATTGGAGTGTATTTCAATTTGAAAATTATGACATTTCATTCCAACCATATGTGCCACTAGATAAAGCTTGAACCTAGAGACCAACGCAAATAAATTAATTTATTTTTTTGTAACAAACCCAAAATCTAGCCCAATTTTTTTTCCTAAGGTTCAAGTTTAACCAGGACAATCTAGATAAATTCCATAGTTTACCCTGTTTAATATAAACCATATATAATAAATTAATCCATTCAATCTTAAATTAATTAAATATTATTTCATGAGAATTCTTAATTATATTAATCACATAATACATTCCAATTCAATTCAATCATAATATGTATTAATCTAATGTTTGAGCAACTTTAACTCATAACTCTCAATCTTATCTAATTAATCCTTAAGAATTCCTTAGAATAGCGAACATAAATAAATGAATGTTCCATAACTCTCCAACTCTTTCCTATAACTTGAAATCATTAAAAGTGCCCTTATCTTCATTATATGTATATTTCATTTGAATTTATAAACAACTCTAATATAAACCAAATGAAAACTATAAAGTAACTTATTTTATTCAAAAGGGTAAGAAAAGGGTCACCCTAGTACATGAATATAAAGACCCACACATATTTATTTAGACATCAAAAAATATTTACCCATTCAAATGTACTTCGCTGAAGGAACATGTGGGCCTCCCTTTTGTATACTATGCAAAGGCTTTAATGGTAATGTTTAATACATTGTAAAACTTCTAAGGTCAAGCCTGGTGTTATCTATCAATGAGAACAATGCCAAGACATTGTTATAAGCTG
This sequence comes from Wollemia nobilis, assembly GCA_028583015.1. Lineage (NCBI taxonomy): Eukaryota > Viridiplantae > Streptophyta > Pinopsida > Araucariales > Araucariaceae > Wollemia > Wollemia nobilis. The sequence continues at coordinate 2,759,757 of JAQPPZ010000349.1, read as the reverse complement.
AAAAAATTGACATAGGAGACCTATAAACCCAGAATTGAAATGCAAACATGGATCACACATGTAGGAAAAATAGTGGCACCTACCCAGGGTTTACGTTGATAAACAAATAAAATATTTTTTTAATTAAACATAATATTTTCATTCTTATTTATGTCTAGAATAAATAATGTTCATCTATGCGATATCATGCTAGCAAGTGTAGTCCCATTGCTACAAAATGCCTTCTACTAGTTGGACACACTTTTCTAGGCACAAATAAAGTAAACTTAGATAATTTAAAAGATAAAAAATTAACAAAATTCTACTGTGCTCAAACCCAAAGAGTTATTTATTTTTAAAACCAAAAATTTTAGTCCATCTATATCATCTATGGTTTTTTAAAGCAATAGCATTCTATATCCCTCAAATAGGTGGATATATCTCAAAAAATAGTCAAATGGTAAAGTATAAACCCTTAAATTGTATTGTTACTTTCATGAAATAGAGTATTCATTCATAGATGAGACATGCATAGAGTACCTTATTATAGAGTTATTCGATTGGGAAACAAGTCCAATGCTCATAAATGGTTCTACCCTTGTTACCAAGCTCCACTTGATTCAAAAGCAATCTTGAGCTCCTCTAGTGTGTAATGGATATTCTCCAAAAATCCTACATTCATTTTTTTTATAACAATCAACACCCTTATTATTTGTATTCCAATAAGGTTTAAAGAAACATCAAAATAAATTTTCTTAGGGTAACAAACTCAACAACTACCCACAATAATCTTATGCCATAATGGATTTAACTTTCTAAAATGAAGTTGTTGTGAGATTATTTCATAAATGCCTTCATTTTTTATTTATCTTAAAGTTGAACATATTAATTTTCCTTTATTCATATTATTAAAACAATTTATTTTTGATAATAAAGCAATAATAAACCTTCTTACTGTATTCCTTCATAAACATGTTAGTAATATCAAATGAACACACAACTAACATATAAATACAAGAATAACATGACAATATTTCTAAGGCATAAACTAATTTCAAAACATACATACATGCATATATATATCTATCTATATATATAAATATCATATCATATCATATCATAAATCAGATCATTTTGACTATATAAGCCATCAATTCCTTTCTTACTTGCAAAGGTGTCTATTCCTGCAAAAAAATACAAGTCTATTAGTAACCTGTCATTTATCATAAAAACATCATAAAACCATATAATATGTCATTAAATATTCCTATATCATTTTTATGAAAAAGTTGTTCAGGGGAGGGTCATGACATACTACCCCCTTGGACTAAACACAATCCTCTGTGTTTCACTAGTATCCTACAATAAGACCAAAATTATATTTTATTCATTCAAATAAATGTGAAAATGATTTTATAAGACCAAAATTATATTCTCAGTGACCTCAAAATGTCCAATATATCTAGGATCTAACTTGGTTGGTTTCATGGCACTTTTCATGGGTTTTACTTTGAGAGACACTTTATCTCACACAAATAATTCTCTATATGTGTGCTTTCTATCAACATAACTCTTTTTATGATCATAGACTTCCTTTAGAATTTTTCTAATCATATTTAGTTGTTCCTTCATCTCTCGAAAAAATTTTGATCTAATGGTAATCCGATATTCTAGATTATCCCATGATAGAGGTGCTCAACATATTCTATCATACAATGCTTCGAATGGAGCCATTTCCAATGAAGCATGATGACCATTGTTGTATGAAAATTCAACCAAGTGCAAAAAATATTTCCATTTATATTTTTGATCCCTACAATACATGCGAAGCATGTCCTCTAAAACCTGGTTGACTCTCTTAGTCTAACCATAAGTCTTTGGATGGTAAGAAAAACTAATATTTAGTTTTGTACCTATAGTTTGATGTAGGGCTTCCAAAAATGCAGATATGAATCTAGAATCTCTATAAAATATAATTACTTCAGGGAATCCATGTAGCTTGTAGATTTCCTATATTTTGTACCACCACAACTATATCATATTTTGTACTTCCTAGAATCAAATGTGTAACATTGGTCAATTTTTCCACTACAACAAGGATTGCATCATGTTGGAATCTATTCTTAGGCAATCCCACAATAAATTCCATGGATATTACCTATCATTTTTGAACAAGTATATCATGTGGGTATAAAAATCATGCTGGATGTCGGTGTTTAACCTTCACCTTTTTACATTCCATACATCTAGAAAGAAATTTTTTTATGCCCTTCTTCATCCTATCCATAAGAAGATATTTTTCACATTTTTCCTCATTTTTGCCCCTCCAATATAAGTGTTGTAAGGATATATATGCATCTCCTACATGATAAATTTCCTTAAATCACTAATTTTTAGTATGATGACCTTGTCCTTAAAGCATAAGAGTCCATCCTTGATGCTATACTCACTATTTTCTTTAGGATTTCTTATCAATCTTGCTTGAATATATTTGCAAAACTGATCCTATGTTTGCATCATTCTAACTTGTTCCATCAAGTCCACATGATTACATGTTATAGCACTAAATACCTTAATTTTATCAAGGCATTTGCAATCTTATTTTCCTTGCCTTTGATATACTCTATACCAAAGTCATATTCCACTAGGAACTTCATCCACTATCTCTATATTGCATTCAATAATGGTTGATTGAATATTGAAAGCATGAGATTTCAGAAGCTTTAGAAAGGAAAAACTACTTCGATGCATTCAAATCAAAATAACGCTTAAGTCCTAAAACATGAAGTGCATTAAACTAAAGAGGCAAATAGATTGAAACCAGTTACAAGAATTTAGAGAAGTCACAGCCCTTTTATTAAACTCTTTAACCACAGTTACAAAATTGCCTCCTCCATTTTTAGGGGGCTAGGAGCGTTAAATGGATTTGGTTACAATATTGATCATTGATCCCTCTTCCGCATGCCCACGTTTGAAATGGGCGGGCCAGAATGTTGCCACCGCTTATGCCAATGAATCCTCACTTCTTGTTGCTCCTCCTGCAATCAAAGAAACAAACAAGGCATTAGTAGCACTCGTGACAAAAAGGAAAGTTTGTTCTGTGAAATCGCCAAAAGATGCATGCAAAAGATTGTCAAATACAGTGAATAAAATGGATCTAAGTCACCTGCAAATTTGACAGAGGTCAGAAGACATTACCAGAGGGCCACTATCGTTGAAACAGTCGGCCAATCTGCATTCACCTAGAATTCGTCCTTGGGCAGGACAAATTCTGACTACTATTCGTCCCTGGGTGGGACGAATTCGACTGTGTTGGAAAAGTCGAAGTGATACTGCTCCAATGTCGACTCCCAAGACCTCCAAAACACCTACAAACAGAGGGGTTAGGTAATTGGGGCCATCTTGGGATGACCCAGATGGTCGGATTCTCCCAATTTGGCCTCCATCCTCCGGAATTCGATATCACCACCTGCAAGTTAGTAGGACAACAAAGCGACAAAAGGCGTGATAAAATATGATCAAAATGTTATGGAATTGAAGCTATGAGTTCACTAAATAGAATAACACAATATGCAACATGAACAAATAATCTAGAACGCTTTAGAATAAAACTTAGAAAATGCAGGGGTGCCCAAGTGGGCCTCCCATCGTTGGCACTTGATTTCGGTGCCAATCCACTAGGGATAGGCCCAAAACCTCTTAGGATTGTGGTGTCTGCAAATTGGTTGTGTAAGGTGGTCAAATGTTGGATTTGGGTTGGATCTACGCTTCCAAAAGCCACCCAATAACCTCCCTTGCGAAAGATATTAGTGGATGTGAGAAGGTGAATCAAAAATATGCAAATGGGTGTTCAATTGGACAACACTTCGTTGCTTGAAATTGCCTCCAATCTGTCCTTTTTTGGGTGGGAAATTCCACCATTTTATAGACCCATGGGGTCTCTTTGGAGGGGCATGTAGGGATGCCATGTGGCGGCCATGCCTTCCCAAGAGGGAGGAGACTTCTCCCTGACTTGGGCTTCCATGACTGCCCTTGTGACAGTCCACTAACTGCCAACCTACCCACCTACATGCGCATGTAGACACCTAATTTTAGTTTTTGAGCACTTTAGATTATTTTTTAGATTGCATTCTGTGTTACTAGGTCTGATTAGTCTATAATTGTAATTTTGTAGCTTTTGGTCAGAGTTTAGGGTGTTTTGTATTGCTTTGTCGTTTCGCTAACTTGCAGGTGTCAAGGTCAAATTCCCGAAGGTGGAGGCCAAATTGGGAAAATCCGACCATCTGGGTCGTCCCAAAATGGCCCCAATTACCTAAACCCCCTATTTGCAAGAATTTTGCAGGTCCCAGGATCCGACATTGGAGCAGCAGCAGGTTAGTTTCTCCTACTCAGAAGAAATCGTCCCACCCAGGGACGAATTACAGTCAGAATTCGTCCTGCCCAGGGACGAATTCTAGTTTAAGGTGGATTGGCCAGCTGCCTCAGTGGCAGTGGCCTTCTGGAGAAGCAGCAGAGGCAAAGAACTCATCGACATCAGCGGCGGCATCATCTTGGCCCGCCCATTGCAATCGTGGGCACGCGGAAGGAGGAATCATTCAGCGATTGTAATCAAACCCTATTTGCGCTCCTAGCCCTTGAAAAGGGAGGAGGCATTATTGTAACAGAGATCGAAAGAAATTAATGAAAGGGCTGTTTTTCTTTATCTGATTGCGTCTCTTCCAACATGTCTCTTTTTCGTTTCATGTAATTTATATTTCTAGGACTTAGGCATGCTTAACTTTGAATGCAATTGCACTTGGTGTTTCCCTTCCGTACCACCTACGTACCACGTACCTTCTGCTCTCACGTACCTATAGTCTCCCTATCGTAAGGGCGGGTATATAGAGAGGTTGGTATATCGATCTGGCTCCAAGGATTATCGCAATCTCTTGGTCACCCAAAAAGCTCCAAGGATTATCGCAATATCTTGGTCAATACAAAAAGCTCCAAGGATTATCGCAATCCCTTGGTCAACCCAAAAAGCTCCAAGGATTATCGCAATCTCTTGGTCAACCCAAAAAGCTCCAAGGATTATCGCAATCTCTTGGTCAAACAAATCAATAAATTCAACAAAAACAAAACAACAAAAATCAACAAAATCAACAAAGATTTGCATCTCAATTCTAGGCATAATCGAATTCATCAAAATCAATAAAAACACCATGCATAAATTTTACCACACTACGGTCAATGGTCCTGGGAATGTACTAAGAGTTTCAGTGATTCGGTCATCATTTTCCTCTTTAGCCATGTAGTGTACCAAGTCAAACGAATTTTACAAAGGTAGAGTCATACTTGAAATACACCTTGTTACATAACATCCCAACACAAATCAAACATTAAAATTCCCAAAATTGTGTGAACGAAAGACGAAACCTGCAAAATAATCTAGGTCACCACAAGCGAAATGGTTATCTTGCTCATCCCCCTGTGCGAATGACCCCTAGAATGCTGAGAGTTGGAAAAAGGACAAGCATCCTCCCTACCCAATTCCCTAAGAATCCCTAAAGTTCTCAACAGTTGCAAAACACAAAAATTTGCAAAATGTCAAAACTTCAAATTTGACAAACTATAGTGCACACATTAAAAGGCACAAGCAACAGTGATTTTCGTCACTCCATATTTTCAATCCCTTGCTCAAAAGAAAAATAAATCAAAATAAACAGTGATCTCATCACTACAATGAGCAAGTATCCCAATACAATTGAAAAAAAAAAAAAAGGGAGTTGACCTTGAATCCCTGGAACTCTCAGCATTCTATAGGTCATAAGGCAATCTTCAATACCAATTTGGTTGATAGCCTATCGGTAACAGAAGTAAGCCTCCCGCATGACGATATATCTATCACATTAACTTGCGTATAGATCAATGTTTGCATGTGGATGAGCTAGCTTATGACATCCTGGATTACACCGCGGATTAATCTTAGTACATACAATAGAGGAATTCATGGAGCTAATTAGGTGATCCTCAGTACAGGTTCGATTGAAAGCCCATCTGGCACTTGCGGTATCCTAACAAATACCACTAAATGAACTCAATTGCACACACAGGGATGTTAAATAACTCGGTCAAAAATAGGTCTGATTCGTACCTTGTTCAAAAGTCCTATAAGATAAAATACAGTTATGGATAGTGAGTTAAAACTGTCTGAATATCAGAAAATCTTACATTCATCCCAAAAACCATCTGCGCTACTTATCATCCTTATGATACCATCAGAAAATACAAAAATAGCAAAGAAAAACCAGATAAATAAAAATAGCATTCATCCATTTTGCATATCACATAGACATCTAAAACAATTCAATTCATCTGCATTCATCAAATAAATAAACATGCATAACAAAAATCACATCATCACATGTACAAATCCAAAAATAAAATCGGTATATATATATATATCGTCAAAAAAAAAAAAAAGATGCCCGCAGGCTACAAAACAGGACCTCAGACCCCGCAATCATATCCAAAACCCAACCTAAGGCATCGGCCACCGTGATCACGCAGGATCGGTGCGACGAGAACTACCCCCTGTGGTGTGGGTCCTACGAGACCCTGCATGGCGGCTACTGCTAGCCCCCGCATCATGCCTACTACCATCCCCATCATCTAACCGCCTGCGGCAAGATGATGCTGACTGCTCAGTCAGACTATCCCTCGTCCATCGAGAATATCTGCTAATCGAAGGCTCAGGGAGCCGCCCGCCAAGAGGGATGACCTTCCTCTCCAAGTCTATCCGATACAGACACCACTCTGCCTCCCGCCGATGATAGATAGACAATGCATCATCATGCTGCGCCAAAACTCTATCCCGCTCTGCCCACAGAAGATCCCTCTCCAGATCCTACATCCGTAGTAGCTCTGTAAGCCACGCAACCTCATCACCTACATCCGACCCCACCCCCTCCATATCTGTCGGACGCATAGGACTCATGGGGACAGTAGCCTGCTCAGGCTCCAACTGCTCCGCCACATCCTGCATGTTCGGCTGCTCCGGAACACCCAAGTCCACATCCTCATCTCTCACATCCACCATATCTGCATCATCCAACGGCCCTCCCAAATCACCCCCTACCGCCTTAGAATCCTCCACTGCCGCCTTCGCACCTCCCAGTGGACCCTCACCTCTCCAGCACCGCAAAACCCACCATGAGTCATACTCAGTGGTAGTACCTACGTCATCCACATCCAACACCTCAATAACCGCATCCGACTCCTCGCCCAATGGCACGAGGACAGGTGGCTCTAGATCCCTCTCATCTCCACGATGTCGATAGCCTACGGGCTCACCAGGCAACCCCTGGCGCACCCCAAACTGTCTTGTAACCCGGTGGTACGGAAAGAACTCATGCTCCGTCCCGTGCCGCCCAGTCAACCATCGCTCCCTCCGTACCCGTCGGAGCCATTCTCCAGCCTCAGGCCAAGCTGGACAGTCCCGATAGGGACGCCAAAACACCTCCCCTGGAGTAAGCCATGAAAAGGCATCAATGTAGTGCTCAACTGCACCTGCCCATCGTCGACTCTGCCCCTGCTCCGCAGACCATCGCCACAAAGCCGCATAACCAATATCCTCATCCTCCATCACCGCCCGAGTCATCCACGGTAACCCGGTAGGCCTCTCAACAGCTATGTGCTGCCAACCCCAGCACTGCAACAAAAAGTTGCAACTGACACCCTTTTGCTGTCGACAGCGGACCCCGTACAGCTCCCCGTAAAGCTACGCCAACTAAGTCTGTCCCCATCTCAGGATCAACGGTGCCTCTATCGGGCACTCTGCCAACTGCCACACCAAATACAGAAGGTTCCACGGGAACCTTGCACCTGACAAATCAGGGAGAAGAATATTAGAAATGAGGCCCATCAGGAATGCGTGCCTCACTCCTAACACCCCCCTCTCCTTCCACCAGCCAACCAAAATCCCGCCGACCTGGCAATCCACCTCGGCTGTCTCCACTGGGTCTGCTACACCCAACTCCCCCCATGCCCAAAACATCTCGTGAGTATAGCAGTCCGCTGATCGAACGAAGATGTCCTAATAGGCAGACCATCTACCGGAATCTGAAGCAACCGATAGACGTCCTCAAAAGTCACAGTCATCTCCCCTGTCGGGAGATGGAAAGTATTGCTGCGGATCCCAAAGCTTGATCAGGGCCATCAGATAGGCCTGATCCAAAATCACAGGCTCCAGTCGAGCCACCTTCTTGAGCCCAAGGGCATCAAGCCATTCCCAGTCACCATCAGTCAAGGCCAACCGCGCCTCAGTAAAGGCAGCAGGTACACGGTAGCGGCTCCTAACAACCTGCAAGAAAACAAAATAAAAATAAAAATAATAATAAATAAATAAATGAAAAAGATAAAATTTTCAATTCTAGGGTTTCTAACCTTAGTTGTTAAACAAAAAACATAACAAAAAAAATCTTAAAGTTTTGAAAAGCGCAACACAAAAACAATGCATTAAGTTAAAGCAAAATAAACCCTAGGGTCACTTACAGGTCTCGCCTCGGCTCCGCCGCTCGAACCAGTTTGTGCACTCATGATGGCAGAGAGAATTCTAGCAGCGCTTCGCTTCGCAGAATTACCTCCTCCTCCCAGAGCTCCAAAATCGTAAGAAAAAAATGACACAAATGAGGCCAAAATCAAGTTTTGGCCCTTAAATAGGCCTTTTGCACTGGAATTCATCCTTGACTGGGATGAGCACTCTGATCAGTGCTTGTCCCACCCAGGGACGAATTCTCCAGCTAGAATTCGTCCCACCCAGGGATGAATTCAGGCCAGCACAAAAAAAAATCAAGAAAAATGACTAAAAATGCACTAAAAACAGACAATAAAACTGCCTGACAGGATTGCAAATGCAACTGACAACATGAGCATACAAATTCGACATCGGGGTCACAAATTATTACTATCCTACTCCCTAAGAAGGCTACCATAGCTGGACCACTCCAGGGGAAGACAGATTTTGAAAATTTAATCCCAAAATGGTGTCACAAAAAACAACAAAACAACAAAAAAATGCAACACAAAACAAGCAATAAACATTGCCAGACACAAGTGCTCTTGCACTTAACCTCTTGGCATAGCAAAATTGATGTCGGGGTTTGCATTGTCACTATCCTACTCCCGAAGAAGGCTACCATAGCCGGACCGCTCCACGGGAGGACGGATTGCCAACAATTCAATCACAAAATGGTGTCACAAAAACAACAAAAACAGTACAAAATTCAACAAAAACACAACAAAAACATTGTCAGGCATAAGTGCTCATGCACTTAACCTCTAGGCAGAGAAAATCGATGTTGAGGTCCAAATTATCGCTCTCCTAGTTCCCGAAGAAGGCTACCATAGCCGGACCGCTCCACGGGAAATAGGTTTTCGATGATTTCACCTCATTATGACATCACCAAAAGGGTTAACACCCACCAAAAATAGGTCCATATGTTGGAAAAATTGCACACGCCTAATGGTAAACCCTTTAAAGGCACCTTGCACAAGTCATCTTGGGTCAAGCGACTCGTCGCTTCTCTCACGAAGGTCATTCCCTCATCGATTCGTCGCTTGAGGGGGTAGTCACACTTAGTCACCAACCAACAATCACACACCCAATTAAGGAAAATGACATGCATTCAAAGAATCATTGAAAAAGACAATCACGCTCCTGCTTGGGGTAGTAAAAAGCAACAATCAAATCAATCAAACACTTGGAATTTCGTGAATCATGAACACAAGGTTCCCCCTGAGGATAAAAACGCCCTTCACTTGTTCATGACTGATCAATGTCTAAGTTCAAGTCACACCTCACCAAAACAGGTTAATACTTGAAATCAAATTCCTTAGCTCGTCAGAAGCAAGGATTCAATAATGCATGCCCTTTCCATACTTGGGGCATCAAAAGTTGGTTAGGTTACCAAGAAACCCTAATCATTAGTGCTTTGGTTATCTATTTTTGCTCAAGCACTGCGTCACCCGTAGCGCTTCCCAAAAAGGGGCATCTGTAGACACCAAAACAGCACCAATCCGATTATGTGACTGCAAACACTGATCGCTTTGACAAAAACAGCCCCCAGGGCAGCCCTCAGAGGTTAAACAGTGGTCTTAACCACTTTCATAGCAATTTTGTGAGGTCAAGAAGCAATTTGGCACACTTGGAAACTTTGCCCAGTATTCGTCTCACCCAGGGACGAATTCAAAATAGAATCCGTCCCACCCCAGGACGAATTCTGAATCCGTCCTTGGGTGGGACGAATTCTAAGCTTAACGGGCAAAAAGGCAAATGGTGCCAAGTGGCAGCCCAGAACGATCAGTTAAGGGCTCCTACCTTGCATGCATGTGTAAGTGGACAGAGGGGCCGTTAGAGGACTGTTACAAGAAGCATTTATCAAAGTTCAAGTCAATTGAGGACTCCCCTCCCTCATGGGAAGACAAGACTGCCACATGGCGCCCATGGCCAACACTTGGATTTTGTGCTTCCCTCCCAAAAGAGACCCCTTGGGTCTATAAAAGGTGGGACTTTTCTCACCCAAAACAGACAGGTGGAAGGAGTGTTCAAGCAACGAAGTGCTGCCGAATTGAAGACTCACTTGCATCCCCCTTTGTTCACCTTCCTACATCCATCAATCTCTTTTGCAAGGGAGGTTGTTGGGTGGCCTTTGGAAGCTCGAACCTTACTCAAATCCGACGCATGGACATCTAAACCTACCAATTCGCCGACCCCCCAATCCTAAAAGGTTTTGGGCCCATCCTTGGTGGATTGGCTCCAAAATCGAGGGCCAACGGTGGGAGGCCCACTTGGGAACCCCCGCACCTCCTAAGTCCTAATTTTAGTTTTTGAGCACTTTAGATTATTTTTTAGATTGCATTCTGTGTTACTAGTTCTGATTAGTCTATAATTGCAAATTTGTAGCTTTTGGTTAGAGTTTAGGGTGTTTTGTATTGCTTTGTCGTTTCGCTAACTTGCAGGTGTCAAGGTCAAATTCCCGAGGGTGGAGGCCAAATTGGGAAAATCCGACCATCTGGGTCATCCGAAAATGGCCTCAATTACCTAACCCCCCTGTTTGCAGGAGTTTTGCAGGTCCCGAGATCCGACATTGGAGCAGCAACGAGTCGGTTTCTCCTACTCAGAAGAATTCGTCCCACCCAGGGACGAATTACAGTCGAATTCGTCCTGCCCAGGGACGAATTCCAATTTAAGGTGGATTGGCCAGCTGCCTCAGTGGCAGTGGCCTTCTGGTAACTTTTCTTACCTTCTGTCAGGTTTTGAAGCAATTTGGATTCACTGTTTTCACTGTTTCAGGAAAATATTCGTATGCATATTTTGTTAGTTTTAGAGAGAGAATGTTTTTCATTTGCAGCAGGTGCTACTAACGTCTTGATCATTTCTTTGTTCACAGGAGAAGCAGCAGAGGCGAAGAACTCATCGAAATTAGTGACGGCATCATCTTGGCCCGCCCATTGCAATCGTGGGCACGCGGAAGGAGGAATCATTCAGCGATTGTAATCAAACCCTATTTGCGCTCCTAGCCCCTGAAAAGGGAGGAGGCATTATTGTAACAGAGATCGAAGGAAATTAATGAAAGGGCTGTGTTTTTCTTTATCTTATTGCGTCTCTTCCAATGTGTCTCTTTTCCGTTTCATGTAATTTATATTTCTAGGACTTAAGCGTGCTTAACTTTGAATGCAATCGCACTTGGTGTTTCCTTTGACCCCGCCTTCCTTTTCGCACATAGAGACGAATTTGCACCTAGAGAGGATCCATTCATGCCTGTTCCCGTAGAGCCAGATCCAGAGTATAGGGAACATCTGAAAGAATCAAGTCATCACACCCGTGGTTCTGGAGACCAAATTCATTCCATCCACGTGATCTCCATTGATTTGACCACACCCATCCGCAATCTGACCGATCCATTACGGTCATTGCATCTAAACATGGATGCCATCGACTGGGATCACGTCAATTCACCATTGTCACCATCAGAGTACTGGCCTTTCGATGAAATGTTTCATTTTACCCCAAGGACAACTCAAGATATTTTTCAAGCTGAAGAGGGACCCGAGGTCCCAAACGCAGATCTTAAATCAGCTAATGATATCCATTTAATCCCAACTCCACATCAGTTGGAGGACGGATCTCACATGTCAGTCGAAGAGACGACCGACGTAGACATCGGCACAGATCCAATGAATCCACGGATTCTCAAGCTGGGGGTAAGCCTTTCGCCCGAAGAGAAAGCCGAATACATTGCCCTTATTAAAGAAAAGAAGGAGGTTTTTGCATGGTCATACAAATATATGCCAGAACTAGACCTGCAGCTAGTCATGCACAATTTAACGCTTGATCCGAAAATCAAGCCAGTAAAGCAAAAACTAAGAAAAATGCACCCAACAGTGGCCCTGATGGTCAAAGATGAATTGCAAAAGCTGTTGGATGCACAATTTGTCATCTGCATGGATTATCCGCCATGGTTGTCCAACATGGTTCCCGTCAAGAAGCCCGACGGGAGGATTCGCATATGCACCGACTTTCGAGACCTAAACAAAGCGAGTCCTAAGGATGATTTCCCATTGCTAAGCATCGACGCATTGGTAGACGCTACAACAGGTCACAAAATGCTCTCCCTAATGGACGGTTTCTCAGGATACAATCAAATTCATATCAATCCTGAAGACCAACTCAAAACGGCATTCACAACGCCTTGGGGGACATTTTGTTATAAGGTCATGCCTTTTGGCCTTAAAAACGTTGGCGCTACATACCAACGTGCTATGACTTATATATTCCACGATTACATGCACAAAACTTTGGAAGATTACATGGATGATTTGTTAGCCAAGTCTAAATTGTGCTCAGATCATCTCGGTGACTTAAGCAAGATTCTCGATCGCCTCATAGAGCATAAGGTCAGACTGAATCCCAAGAAGTGCGTGTTCGGCGTCACATCTGGAAAACTCTTGGGTTTTATAGTCTCCAAAAGAGGCATCGAAGTGGACCCAAACAAAGTCAAAGCAATCCTTGAAATGGCTCCCCCAACCACTATAAAGTAGCTCAAAAGTCTGCAAGGAAAGGTCGCGTCAATTAAACGCTTCATAGCGCAATTATCTGACAAATTCCGACCAATGAACAAACTATTGCACAAGGGGGTCACATTTCATTGGGATGACGAGTGCCAGTTAGCCTTTGACGAAATCAAACAATACTTGGCTTCGCCGCCAGTATTGGCAGCGCCTAGACCAGGTGTGCCGTTCTACTTATACATCTCAGCTACTGAGGTGGCACTGGGTGCAATGCTAGCCCAGAAGAATGAACTTCACAAAGAATGGGCTACTTACTATCTTAGTCGCACCCTGGTCAGTTACGAACTTAACAATGCATACATTGAGAAACTCTGCTTGGCAGTGGTGTTTGCCACCAAAAGGCTACGCCACTACATGCTGAGCAACACGACGTATGTTGTGTCTAAGGAGAATCCATTGTGATACATGATGAGTCGTACTTATCATAGTAGCCGCACGGCGAAATGGATCATGTTGTTGACGGAATTTGACATTGAGTTTATTGGGCAAAAATCTATAAAAGGACAAGTCATAGCCGATCAACTAGCAGAGGCTCCTCTTGAAGACGATCAGCCTCTGGTCATAGAACTACCCGATGATGAGGTCTTCCATGTCTCAGAATCACCAGATTCTGAAGAGCCTGAGTCTCAGGCCGACATAACCTTATTTTTCGATGGTTCTAAATGCGAGCAAGGTGGTGGTGCAGGAATTGTATTCTTCACACCGCAGGGCGCTCCAATGCCCCTGTCATTTAAATTAAACTTCCAGTGCACCAAAAACAATGCAGAATATGAAGCCTTGCTCCTAGGTCTTCAGACAGCAATCGCCATGAACATAAAAAGATTGAACATCTTTGGCGATTCGTCGTTAATCGTCAATCAAGTCAAAGGGGTATATCAATGCAAATGCCCAGTTCGAAGGCCTATAAAGCCCTCGTGGATAAATTCCTGGCAAAACTTGAGTGGTATGACATCGAGGCACTCCCTCGATCATCGAATCATTTTGCGGACACAATGGCCTCCTTAGGGTCACTAATCCCACAAGACCTTTCCGGTGATGTAACAACCATTCAGGTCAAAACCTTATCGCAACTCGCGATGGAGCGCGGAAGCTCAGACCTGACGCCAGGAATCCACATGATCCAGATCGAACCATCTTCGGATAAGTTCTTTCGAATCCAAGACTATTTGAAACATGCCAACTGGGGGTCTTTATTCTCCCCCACTCCCATTAATAGCAACACAACGCTATTCTTACAAGTTCTATCCCAATCAACATTTGTTAGGGAAGAACTCCAAAAGGGATTGGCTGTTCAAACTGTCGAGGTATCCGATCAACAGGACTGGTATTTACCCATAAAAGACTACCTCAAGTTAGGTAATCTACCCTTTGGATTGACGCAAGCCGCAAAACGAACATTCAAACAGAAAGTGGCAAAATATGTCTTGATAGGAGACATTTTGTATCGTCGTAGCTACGACGGAATTCTTCTTCGTTGCTTGGACCAGCAAGAGTCCACTTGGGCAGTCACCCAAGCACATGACGGTACATGTGGCGGCCACTTCAGTGGTATGGCCATTGCAAAGCGCATTCTTTGCATGGGCTATTATTGGCCATCTTTAGAGCGAGATTGCTGCACGTATGTCAAGAGGTGTGTAAAATGTCAACATCATGCCAATCTGATGCACGCACCTTCCCAGGCCCTACAGACAGTCCGATCGCTTGGCCATTTTCGTAGTGGGGCCTCGATCTAATCGAAAAGATCTCCCCGCATCGTCGGAGCCGTCACATGTTTATCATAACGGCCACAGAATACTTTACCAAATGGGTGGAAGCAATTTCGTTAACCTCTACGACAGGACCCCGCATAGAGGAGTTCATTTTGCATTACATCATATGTCGTTTTGGTATTCCATCCAAAATAATCTCGGATAATGGGCCATCATTCAAGAACAAAGACGTGCGTGCTTTAACCACAAAGTACAAAATTTAGCACAACTTTTCAACACCCTATTATCCGCAAGCAAATGGGCAAGCAGAGGCGTCAAACAAAACGCTAGTCGCCATCCTTAAAAAGATCGTCGCAGACAGTCATAAGGATTGGCACATACAAATCCCACTTGCCCTTTGGGCCTATCGCACTAGCATTCGGACGCCCACTGGGGCAACTCCATTTTCACTAGTGTATGGCTCAGAGGCAGTAATGCCTCTCGAGTTGGAAGTTCCTTCCCTCCGCATATCAATGCAGGAATTCATTGATGATGACACTGCACGGCAGGCCAGGTTAGACCAGCTTACGTTGCTTGACGAAAGACGCGTTAATGCTCTCGAGCACTTACGTATCTATTAAGAGCGGCTTAAGAGAGCTTACAACATGAAATTTCACCTAAGAGACTTTCGGGTTGGTGATCTGGTTCTGAAGGAAAACCAACAAAACTCTAATTTGCCGTCCCATATGAGGGACAAATTCATGGCAAATTGGCTAGGTCCTTATGTCATTGATAGCAAAATAGGACCAGGAACGTACAGGCTAGCTTCTCTTGACGGTATCAAGGAAACAGAACCCTTGAATATCAGTCATTTGCGACCATTTCATATCTAAGAAAGCCATGTACCAAAAAAAAAAAAAAAAAAAAATTAAAATTTCAACAAAAACAAACAAACAAAAAGCTCCAAGGATTATCGCAATCTCTTGGTCAAAACAAAAAGCACCAAGGATTATCGCAATCTCTTGGTCAAACCAAAAAACTCCAAGGATTATCGCAATCTCTTGGTCAACCCAAAAAGCTCCAAGGATTATCGCAATCTCTTGGTCACCAAAAAAAGCTCCAAGGATTATCGCAATCTCTTGGTCAACCCAAAAATCTCCAAGGATTATCGCAATCTCTTGGTCAACCAAAAATCTCCAAGGATTATCGCAATCTCTTGGTCACCAAAAAAAGCTCCAAGGATTATCGCAATCTCTTGGTCAACCCAAAAATCTCCAAGGATTATCGCAATCTCTTGGTCAACCACTAAAACTGGGACAACGCAACCACAACACGCTGCAATCAACCAAGTTGTGATAAATGTCCCCGCGCCTGTGCAAGAAACACAGCCTCAAAGGGCTAACTACCAGGCAGTGCCTCCTGCTTACGAAAGAGATAACAGGAGACAGGAACAGTATCAGTAGCGTCGCCCTAGGCAACAATTCACCCCGTATGCGGAGTCTAGGGACTCCTTATTTGACCGCTTGTCAGCGGCAAATCTAGTTACTCTGCCAGAAATCCAAATTTTTGACCCTAACATTCCCAAGACTAGGGGGTATAGGGAGGAATTGTATTGCATATTTCATAGATGCAGAGGACATGACCTAAATGGGTGTTGGAAATTCAAAGAACTAGTCCAGGATTTGATCGACAATCGAAAATTGGTCGTGGACAACCCCATCGCACCTAACAACCAACAAATGGGGGTATTCAAGGACCCCTTGCCTGCCCACGAGGCACAGACAAAACCGATCCAAATTAACGAGGTGCGACAAGATCTTCCCGCACAAGGATTTGTGGGAATGATTAGCATTGTAACAAGGAACAGAAAATACCCAGCAGTTGCCCCCGAGGTACCCGCGAGGGAAGTTCCGTCGACATCGTAGCCTCAACAACGCCCAACGCAGTTACCTCCGCCTAGACCTGAGGTCACGATACGAACCAAACTCACGCAGAGTTTGCGGACCACGTCAGCTAGGCTGTCCATCTACGAGCTTATTCAACAATCAGCTCCACATAGAGAAGCTCTTATGGACATCTTAAAAGCCATTGAAGTACAACCCCACGAAGCAAATTCTTTCAACGCCTTCGTGGGACATGTGAAACAATGTACGGATCCTGTCATCACATTCAAAGAAAACGAGGTCAAAACAATATCAAATGACATGCCGGATCCACCCCTGCACGTTATCGCGTGGGTCAACGGGATCCCGTACAAGAGAGTGCTGATAGATACCGGCTCGTCCAAAGAACATCATAACCACTGCAGCATTAAAGCATTTAAAATCGCTAGCCTCTCACATCACAGCTTCTACGTACACACTGCGAGCTTTTAACGATGCAATTTGCTCGACAGTCGACACGGTTGTTCTGCCTATACAGGTAGGACAAAATTCAATACCCACACTGTGCCATGTGTTGGAAGGTGAAATGGCTTATAACATACTGCTAGGGCGGCCTTGGATCAGGGACATGAAGTGTGTCCCCTCGATCGCACACCAGTGCTTGAAGTATGCCTATGAAGGGAAAATACATGTAGTCCCAATGGACTTAGAGCCCTTCAAGTATTGCAATGCAATACAATTCATACCTCAATCGACCCTCCCATCAACGCATTTGGATTTTCAATTAAATCCATCTAAACAGGGTCCGATATCGCAGGCACCACTGGTGGCCAATAAGGCAAAATCCCAACCAGGTGAGACTTCATCATCGGCTCCTTCATCATCAACGCCACCTATCGTGGCCCAACAGAAGGACAAGGGAAAGCAAATCATGGAGGAGGTTAAGCCTCTAGAAGAGGGGTTGCCCACGATCTCAGCAATATCAACAGAGGAAGCGCCCAACGCAACGGAAACCAAGATTCCTGAACAACCAAACATGGAATGGACTCGAGAAGGACTACCGTTTCCTCCTACCCAATCATCAACAATCACTGTTGAGATGGCCAGTACAGCCCTGGGAGAGTACATAGTGCAAAATGTTGTGGCAACCCCCACACTCGGAGTCAAGACAAGACATGGGAAGACCTCGCCTTCCCATTGGAACAATCGTCCCTCTAGGCTACCCACCGAACCAAACGAATTTTGTGTATGGGGGCCTTGATCATGGTTTCGAACCATGCGAACAAAAGGAAACAGATGAAGAGCCTTTTGTCGAAAACATCAATTATCTCGTCGAACCCGTAATTTGCCCTAAAATATCTCGAACAATGCAATTGGCATGGGTATGGGCTAGGCAGATATGAGCAAGGGATGCGGATCCTTTGCCGACCAAGATATCGGATGCCATATGACAAGTCGGGGGTAGGGTTCAACCATCCCCCTGCCATTAGACATCTTGGTTGAAAACATGCAAGGCCTAGAAATAGGCAATAGGGGGGATTGGCACAAGACCCGTACGCCAATCCAAACACAGAATACACATTGGGGGATTATCTCCCATGGTCTACAAACACCCCTGGAAATAGCAATAATCCCTCTCCTTTGCTAGAGAGAGGTGAAAGTTCAGAGAGCAATCATCAAAGAGAACAACAACGACTTCCAGACATTTTTCTGAAACTGTTCCCCTTAGAGGTTCCAGATGAAATAACACAGTCTCAAAAGAATCAGGTCCCTCCACTAAGAGTGGAACAACCGCAATGGGACCAGATTAATTCACTGGAACAGGAAGAGTCCTCAATGTCGAAAGCAACAGATGTCGAAGAGGATGAACAATTTTGGATCTATGAAAGCGATTCGAAGACGAGACTGAGATGGACTATCTCGTACATGCGCGACGACATCACCGCGCTCTAACCCATGAAGATCTAATGGGACAAATGGGTATACGGTTAGGACATGAATGGCACGTAGACCCAACGAGGTGGGACCAAGTGTTAGGCCTATGGCTCCAAATTCAAGATGAGCATCGTCCACCTCAAGATCCCATCAAGACAACAGTACCAAGGGAAGACCCCGCCTTCCTTTTCGCACATAGAGATGAATTTGCACCTAGAGAGGATCCATTCGTGCCTGTTCCCGTAGAGCCAGATCCAGAGTATAGGGAACATCTAAAAGAATCAAGTCATCACACCCGTGGTTCTGGAGACCAAATTCATTCCATCCACATGATCTCCATTGATTTGACCACACCCATCCGCAATCCGACCGATCCATCACGGTCATTGCATCTAAACATGGATGCCATCGACTGGGATCGCGTCAATTCACCATTGTCACCATCAGAGTACTGGCCTTTCGGTGAAATGCTTCATTTTACCCCAAGGACAACTCAAGATATTTTTCAAGTTGAAGAGGGACCCGAGGTCCCAAACGTAGATCTTAACTCAGCTGATGATATCCATTTAATCCCAACTCCACATCACTTGGAGGACGGATCTCACATGTCAATCGAAGAGACGACCGACGTAGACATCGGCACAGATCCAATGAATCCACGGATTCTCAAGCTGGGGGTAAGCCTTTCCCCCGAAGAGCAAGCCGAATACATTGCCCTTCTTAAAGAAAAGAAGGAGGTTTTTGCATGGTCATACAAAGATATGCCAGGACTAGACCCGCAGCTAGTCATGCACAATTTAACGCTTGATCCGAAAATCAAGCCCGTAAAGCAAAAACTAAGAAAAATGGCCTTGATGGTCAAAGATGAATTGCAAAAGCCGTTGGATGCACAATTTGTCATCTCGCGTGGATTATCCGCCATGGTTGTCCAACATGGTTCCCGTCAAGAAGCCCGACGGGAGGATTCGCATATGCACCGACTTTCGAGACCTAAACAAAGCGAGTCCTAAGGATGATTTCCCCTTGCCAAGCATCGACGCATTGGTAGACGCTACAGCAGGTCACGAAATGCTCTCCCTAATGGACGGTTTCTCAGGATACAATCAAATTCGTATCAATCCTGAAGACCAACTCAAAACGGCATTCACAACGCCTTGGGGGACATTTTGTTATAAGGTCATGCCTTTTGGCCTTAAAAATGCCGGCGCTACATACCAACGTGCTATGACGTATATCTTCCACGATTACATGCACAAAACTTTGGAAGATTACATGGATGATTTGTTAGCCAAGTCTAAATTGCGCTCAGATCATCTCGGTGACTTAAGCAAGATTCTCGATCGCCTCATAGAGCATAAGGTCAGATTGAATCCCAAGAAGTGCGTGTTCGGCGTCACATCCGGAAAACTCTTGGGTTTTATAGTCTCCAAAAGAGGCATCGAAGTGGACCCAAACAAAGTCAAGGCAATCCTTGAAATGGCTCCCCCAACCACTATCAAGCAGCTCGTAAGTCTGCAAGGAAAGGTCGCGTCGATTAAACGCTTCATAGCGCAATTATCTGACAAATGCCGACCAATGAACAAACTATTGCACAAAGGGGTCACATTTCATTGGGATGACGAGTGCCAGTCAGCCTTTGACGAAATCAAACAATACTTGGCTTCGCCGCCACATTGGCACCGCCTAGACCAGGTGTGCCGTTCTACTTATACATCTCAACCATCGAGGTGGCACCGGGCGCAATGCTAGCCCGTAAGAATGAACTTCACAAAGAACATGCTACTTACTATCTTAGCCGCACCCTGTCGGGCTACTTAACTTAACTATGCATACGTTGAGAAACTCGCTTGGAAGTGGTGTTTGCTACCAAAAGGCTACGCCACTACATGCTGAGCAACACGACGTATGTTGTGTCTAAGGAGAATCCATTGCGATACATGATGAGTCGTACTTATCATAGTAGCCGCACGGCGAAATGGATCATGTTGTTGACGGAATTTGACATTGAGTTTATTGGGCAAAAATCTATAAAAGGACAAGTCATAGCCGATCAACTAGCAGAGGCTCCTCTTGAAGACGATCAGCCTCTGGTCATAGAACTACCCGATGATGAGGTCTTCCATGTCTCATAATCGCCAGATTCTGAAGAGCCTGAGTCTCAGGCCGACATAACCTTATTTTTTGATGGTTCTAAATGCGAGCAAGGTGGTGGCGCAGGAATTGTATTCTTCACACCGCAGGGCGCTCCAATGCCCCCGTCATTTAAATTAAACTTCCAATGGCACCAACAACAATGCGGAATATGAAGCCTTGCTCCTAGGTCTTCGGACAACAATCGCCATGAACATCAAAAGATCGAACATCTTTGGCGATTCGCTGTTAATCGTCAATCAAGTCAAAGGGGTATACCAATGCAAATGCCCAGTTTTGAAGGCCTATAAAGCCCTCGTGGATAAATTCCTGGCAAAACTTGAGTGGTATGACATCGAGGCACTCCCTCGATCATCGAATCATTTTGCGGACACAATGGCCTCCTTAGGGTCACTAATCCCGCAAGACCTTTCCGGTGATATAACAACCATTCAGGTCAAAACCTTATCGCAACCCGCGATGGAGCGCGCAAGCTCAGACTTGACGCCAGGAATCCACATGATCCAGATCGAACCATCTTCGGATAAGTTCTTTCGAATCCGAGACTATTTGAAACATGCCAATTGGGGGTCTTTGTTCTCCCCCACTCCCATTAATAGCAACACAACGCTATTCTTACAAGTTCTATCCCAATCAGCATTTGTTAGGGAAGAACTCCAAAAGGGATTGGCTGTTCAAACCGTCGAGGTATCCGATCAACAGGACTGGTATTTACCCATAAGAGACTACCTCAAGTTAGGTAATCTACCCTTTGGATTGACGCAAGCCGCAAAACGAACATTCAAATAGAAAGCGGCAAAATATGTCTTGATAGGAGACATTTTGTATCGTCGCAGCTACGACGGAATTCTTCTTCGTTGCTTGGACCAGCAAGAGTCCACTTGGGCAATCACCCAAGCGCATGACGGTACATGTGGCGGCCACTTCAGTGGTATGGCCATTGCAAAGCGCATTCTTCGCATGGGCTATTATTGGCCATCTTTAGAGCGAGATTGCTGCGCGTATGTCAAGAGGTGCGTAAAATGTCAACATCATGCCAATCTGATGCACGCACCTTCCCAGGCCCTACGACGATACCCAGTCTGCTTGGCCATTTTCATAGTGGGGCCTCGATCTAATCGGAAAGATCTCCCCTGCATCGTCAGGACGTCACACGTTTATCATAACGGCCACATAATATTTTACCAAATGGGTGGAAGCAATTCCGTTAACCTCTACGGTAGGACCCCCGCATTGCGGAGTTCATTTTGCATTACATCATATGTCGTTTTGGTATTCCATCCAAAATAATCTCGGATAATGGGCCATCATTCAAGAACAAAGACGTGCGTGCTTTAACCACAAAGTACAAAATTCAGCACAGACTTTTCAACACCCTATTATCCGCAAGCAAATGGGCAAGCAGAGGCGTCAAACAAAACGCTAGTCGCCATCCTTAAAAAGACCGTCGCAGACAGTCATAAGGATTGGCACATACAAATCCCACTTGCCCTTTGGGCCTATCGCACTAGCATTCGGACGCCCACTGGGGCAACTCCGTTTTCACTAGTGTATGGCTCAGAGGCAGTAATGCCTCTCGAGTTGGAAATTCCTTCCCTCCGCATATCAATGCAGGAATTCATCGATGATGACACTGCACGGCAGGCCCGGTTAGACCAACTTACGTTGCTTGACGAAAGACGCGTTAATGCTCTCGAGCACTTACGTATCTATCAAGAGCGGCTTAAGAGAGCTTACAACATGAAAGTTCACCTAAGAGACTTTCGGGTTGGTGATCTGGTTCTGAAGGAAAACCAACAAAACTCTAATTTGCCGTCCCATATGAGGGACAAATTCGTGGCAAATTGGCTAGGTCCTTATGTCATTGATAGCAAAATAGGACCAAGAACGTACAGGCTAGCTTCTCTTGACGGTATCAAGGAAACAAAACCCTTGAATATCAGTCATTTGCGACCATTTCATATCTAAGAAAGCCATGTACCAAAAAAAAAAAAAAAAAATTTCAACAAAAACAAAAAACAAAAAGCTCCAAGGATTATCGCAATCTCTTTCAAAAGCCCAAATTATCGCACTCTTGTCACCCAAAAACTCCAAGGATTATCGCAATCTCTTGGTCAACCCAAAAAGCTCCAAGGATTATCGCAATCTCTTGGTCACCCAAAAAGCTCCAAGGATTATCGCAATCTCTTGGTCAACCCAAAAAGCTCCAAGGATTATCGCAATCTCTTGGTCAACCAAAAAGCTCCAAGGATTATCGCAATCTCTTGGTCACCAAAAAAGCTCCAAGGATTATCGCAATCTCTTGGTCAACCCAAAAAGCTCCAAGGATTATCGCAATCTCTTGGTCAACCCAAAAAGCTCCAAGGATTATCGCAATCTCTTGGTCACCCAAAAAGCTCCAAGGATTATCGCAATCTCTTGGTCAATACAAAAGCTCCAAGGATTATCGCAACCCTTGGTCAACCCAAAAAGCTCCAAGGATTATCGCAATCTCTTGGTCAACCCAAAAATCTCCAAGGATTATCGCAATCTCTTGGTCAAACAAATCAATAAATTCAACAAAAACAAAACAACAAAAATCATCAAAAACAACAAAGATTTGCATCTCAATTCTAGGCATACTCGAATTCATCAAAATCAACAAAAACACCATGCATAAATTTTACCACACTACAGCTGCTGGTCTGGGAATGTACCAAGAGTTTCAGTGATTCAGCCATCATTTTCCTCTTTAGCCATGTAGTGTACCAAGTCGAACAGATTTTACAAAGGTAGAGTCATACTTGAAATACACCTTGTTACGTAACATCCCAACACAAATCAAAACACTAAAATTCCCAAAATTGTGTGAACGAAAGACGAAACCTAGCAAAATAATCTAGGTCACCACAAGCGAAACGGTTATCTTGCTCATCCCCCCGTGC
The DNA here is from genome assembly GCA_028583015.1 of Wollemia nobilis. Taxonomy (NCBI): domain Eukaryota; kingdom Viridiplantae; phylum Streptophyta; class Pinopsida; order Araucariales; family Araucariaceae; genus Wollemia; species Wollemia nobilis. Next base: position 2,736,087 of record JAQPPZ010000349.1, on the reverse strand, counting down.
GAATGACCCCTAGAATGCTGAGAGTTGGCAAAAGGACAAGCATCCTCCCTACCCAATTCCCTAAGAATCCCTAAAGTTCTCAATAGTTGCAAAACACAAAAATTTGCAAAATGTCAAAACTCAAAAATTTGACAAACTATAGTGCACACATCAAAAGGCACAAACAACAAGTGATTTTCATCACTCCATATCCCCAATCCCTTGCTCAAAAGAAAAACAAAATCAAAATAAACAAGTGATCTTATCACTACAAAAGAGCAAGTATCCCAATACAATTGAAAAAAAGAAGGGAGTTGACCTTGAATCCCCGGAACTCTCAAAGATTCTGTAGGTCATAAGGCAAGCTTCAATACCAATTCGGTAACATAAGTAAACCTCCCGCATGACGATATATCTCTCACATTAACTTGCGTACGGATCAATGTTTGCATGTGGATGAGCTAGCTTATGGCATCCTGGATTACACCGCAGATTAATCTTAGTACATACAACAAAGGAATTCGTGGAGCTAATTAGGTGATCCTCAATACAGGTTCGGTTGAAAGCCCATCTGGAACTGGTGGTATCCTAACAAATACCACTAAATGAACTCAATTGCACACACAGGGATGTGAAATAACTCGGTCAAAAACAAGGTCCGATTCATACCTTGTTCAAAAGTCTTGTAAGATAAAGTACAACCATGGATAGTGAGTTAAAACCGTCTCGAGTCTCGTAAAACCTTAGCTACATTTCTCCAAACCAACTGCGCTACTTTTCATCCTTATAATACCATCAAAAAATACAAAAAAAGAAAAACCATGTAAACAGTGCTCACAAAAAAAAAAAAATAGCGTTCTAAACGACCTATGGTGCCATAGCCAAACATCACAAATCCCATTCATCCATTTCATATCTCGCATATCACATATAAATCAAAACCATTTGCATTCATCATAGCATATGCATCCATCAAAATAAATCAACATGCATACATCCATATTCATCAACCATCATGCACAAGATCAAAGAAAATCAAAACAACAAAAACAACAAATAAATGCAACACAAAAACAAAAAGCAATAAACATTGCCACACACAAGTGCTCTTGCACTTAACCTCTTGGCATAGCAAAATTGATGTCGGGTTTACATTGTCACTATCCTACTCCCTAAGAAGGCTACCATAGCCGGACCGCTCCACGGGAAGACGGATTTTCGACAATTTCATCCCCAAATGACATCACAAAAGGGTCAAAGCCCACTCAAAACAACAAGAAAATCAAAACAACAAAAAAATGCACACAAAACCAACAATAAACATTGCTGCACACAAGTGCTCTTGCACTTAACCTCTTGGCATAGCAAAATTGATGTCGGGGTCTACATTGTCACTATCCTACTCCCTAAGAAGGCTACCATAGCCGGACCGCTCCACGGGAAGACGGATTTTCGACAATTTCATCCCCAAACGACGTCACAAAAGGGTCAAAGCCCACTCAAAAACAACAGAAAATAAACAACAAAAAAACAAAAATGCAACACAAAACAAACAATAAACATTGCCAGACACAAGTGCTCTTGCACTTAACCTCTTGGCATAGCAAAATTGATGTCGGGGTTTGCATTGTCACTATCCTACTCCCGAAGAAGGCTACCATAGCCGGACCGCTCCACGGGAGGACGGATTGCCGACAATTCAATCACCAAATGGTGTCACAAAAACAACAAAAACAGTACAAAATTCAACAAAAACACAAGCAAAAACAATGCCGGACACAAGTGCTCTTGCACTTAACCTCTAGGCAAAGAAAATCGATGTCGAGGTCCAAATTATCGCTCTCCTAGTTCCCCAAGAAGGCTATCATAGCCGGACCGCTCCACGGGAAATAGGTTTTCGACGATTTCACCTCATTATGACATCACCAAAAGGGTTAACACCCACCAAAAATAGGTCCATATGTTGGAAAAATTGCACACGCTTAACGGTAAACCCTCTAAAGGCACCCTTGCACAAGTCATCTTGGGTCAAGCGACTCGCCGCTTCTCTCACGAAGGTCATTCCCTCATCGATTCGTCGCTTGAGGGGGTAGTCACACTTAGTCACCAACCAACAATCACACACCCAATTAAGGAAAACGACATGCATTCAAAGAATCATTGACAAAGACAATCACGCTCCTGCTTGGGGCAGTAAACAAGCAACAATCAAATCAATCAAACACTTGGCATTTCGTGAATCATGAACACAAGGTTCCCCCTGAGGATAAAAATGCCCTTCACTTGTTCATGACTCGATCAATGTCTAAGTTCAAGTCACACCTCACCAAAACAAAGTTAATACTTGAAATCAAATTCCTTAGCTCGTCGAAGCAAGGATTCAAGAATGCATGCCCTTTCCATACTTGGGGCATCAAAAGTTGGTTAGGTTACCAAGAAACCCTAATCATTAGTGCTTTGGTTATCTATTTTTGCTCAAGATCACGTCACCCGCAGTCGCTTCCCAAAAAGGGGCATCTCGTAGACACCAAAACAAGCACCAATCCGATTATGTGACTCGCAAACACCGATCGCTTTGACAAACACAGCTCCCAGTGGCAGCCCTCAGAGGTTAAACAATGGTCTTAACCACTTTCATAGCAATTTTGTAAGGTCAAGAAGCAATTTGGCACACTTGGACACTTTGTCCAGCATTCGTCTCACCCGGGGACGAATTCAAAATAGAATCCGTCCCACCCCAGGATGAATTCTCGAATCCGTCCCCGGGTGGGACGAATTCTAAGCTTAACGGGCAAAAAGGCAAATGGTGCCAAGTGGCAGCCCGTAATAGCCGGCTAAGGGCTCCTACCTTGCACGCATGTGTAAGTGGACAGAGGGGCCGTTAGAGGACTCGTCACAAAAAGCATTTATCAAAGTTCAAGTCAATGGAGGACTCCCTCCCTCATGGGAAGACAAGACTGCCACATGGCGCCTATGGCCAACACTTGGCATTTGTGCTTCCCTCCCAAAAGAGACCCCTTGGGTCTATAAAAGGTGGGACTTTTCTCACCCAAAACAGTACATGTTGAAGGAGTGTTCAAGCAACGAAGTGCTGCCGAATTGAAGACCCACTTGCATCCCCCTTTGTTCACCTTCCCACATCCACCAATCTCTTTTGCAAGGGAGGTTGTTGGGTGGCCTTTGGAAGCTCGAACCTTACTCAAATCCGACGCATGGACATCTGAACCAACCAATTCGCCGACCCCCCAATCCTAAAAGGTTTTGGGCCCATCCTCGGTGGATTGGCTCCAAAATCGAGGGCCAACGGTGGGAGGCCCACTTGGGCACCCCCGCACCTCCCAAGTCCTAATTTTAGTTTTTGAGCACTTTAGATTATTTTTTAGATTGCATTCTGTGTTACTAGGTCTGATTAGTCCATAATTGCAATTTTGTAGCTTTTGGTCATATTTTAGGGTGTTTTGTATTGCTTTGTCGTTTCGCTAACTTGCAGGTGTCAAGGTCAAATTCCCGAGGGTGGAGGCCAAATTGGGAAAATCCGACCATCTGGGTCGTCCCAAAATGGCCCCAATTACCTAACCCCCTGTTTGCAGGAGTTTTGCAGGTCCCGAGATCCGACATTGGAGCAGCAGCAGGTCGGTTTCTCCAACTCAAAAGAATTCGTCCCACCCAGGGACGAATTACAGTCAGAATTCATCCTGCCCAGGGACGAATTCTAGTTTAAGGTGGATTGGCCAGCTGCCTCAGTGGTAGTGGCCTTCTGGAGAAGCAGCAGAGGCGAAGAACTCATCGACATCAGCGGCGGAATCATCTTGGCCCGCCCATTGCAATCGTGGGCACGCGGAAGGAGGAATCATTCGACGATTGTAATCAAACCCTATTTGCGCTCCTAGCCCCTGAAAATGGAGGAGGCATTATTGTAATAGAGATCAAAGGAAATCAATGAAAGGGCTGTGTTTTTCTTTATCTGATTGCGTCTCTTCCAACATGTCTCTTTTTCGTTTCATGCAATTTACATTTCTAGGACTTAAGCGTGCTTAATTTTGAATGCAATCGCACTTGGTGTTTCCTTTGACCGAAATCTCGTGCTTTCAGCGCATGCATGGCAGGAGGCAATAATTGACTGTCCTTGGCTGCCACTTGGCAGCATTTTTCTTTTTGCTCGTTAAACCTGGAATTCATCCTAACTAGAGATGATTTCAGAATTCGTCCTTGGGTGAGACGAATCCCAGTTAGTATTCGTCCCTGGGTGAGACGAATGCTGGAAAAAGTGCCTAAATGTGCCAAATTGCTTCTTGACCTTACAAAATTGCTATGAAAGTGGTTAGGACCACTGTTTGACCTCTAAGGGCTGCCCTGGGGGTTGTGTTTGTCAAAGCGATCAGTTTTTGCAGTCAGATAATCAGATTGGTGCTGTTTTGTTGTCTACAAATATATGCTTCAAAATTTGATGGTTGGTTCTAAGATTTAATGGTTTGCTTAGTAGATAGTGTCACCACATCTTAAGGGCATGCACTACTACTGCAAGTTCCAAGTCATGAGTAGCACAATTCACTTCATTTTTCATAAGTTTCCTTGGCTCATACACTACCACTTATTATGCTTGGGATATGATCCCTCCTAACCCTTTCAATGATGCATTTGTGTATATTGAGAAGTTACCCTATGGATCTAGAATTTTTAGAATAGGTGTTGTAGTGAGTTTCTATTTTAATAACTTAAAAGCTTCCTCACACTTATCTATCCATTTAAATTATTTCCCCTTCATTTGAATATTTTTTAAATGGTAGACAATATTAAATTAGTTTTTTAGAAAGCGTCTATAGTAGCTTATGATACCCATAAAACTTTGTATTTAATATACATTTGTGGGTTATGACAACTCAAAATGGACTCTATCTTCTTTGGATCTATTATTATTCCATCCGTAGATATAATATGCCTAAGATATTGCACCTTAGGGACATAAAATTCATATTTTAAAAGGTTACCATAAAGTCGGTTTTCCCTTAATAGCTCAAGTACTATCCTTAATTGCTTGCCATGCTCTTCATTGTTCTTAGAATATATCATAATATCATAAAAAAATATCAAAACAAATTGATCTAACTATCTTATAAACACTATATTCATCAAGTTCATGAAGGTTGCTGGTGCATTAATTAGCCAAAATGGTAGCACTGTGAATTCATAGTGCCCATATCAAGTATTGAAGATAATTTTATAAATATATTTCTCAAAAAATTCCAACTGGAGATATTTTTATTTCAAGTCAATTTTGGAGAATATGGTTGCCCCTTTCAACTATTCAAAGAAATCCTCTATTATAGGCAAGGGATATATATTATTTATTGTGACTTTGTTCAACATTCTCTAGTCGATACATAATCTTAATTATCCATCCTTCTCCTCTACAAAGTGAACATGTGCACCCCCTGGTGACACACTGGGTTTTATCAACTCTTTCTCTATCAATACTTGGATTTATACCTTTAAATCCATCTCTATAAGATTCATCCTATGTGGGGCTCTATATATTAGCTCTATTCAGGGCATCAATTCTATAGTGAATTCAAATTCTCTTTTTGATGGTAATCCAAGAAAATCATCAAGAAACACATCCCTATATTCTTGCAAGATTGGGTATTTACCAAACACCTCTTCCTTTTTATATATCTCCACTTCATTAAAATTGATCATGAAAATACTTCCACCCTTTCTCATGGTATTCTTTAGTTGCATTAATGATAGCAAATGATGTCGAAAAGATCATTTTTCACTAATAAATCATCTTGTTAATTTATTACTATTAGTGTAATCAATCTATCTTTCATGGAAATTGATTACAGCCTCGAGGGATTTTAACCAATCCATCCCTAATATAATATCAAAAGGTATATAGTGGGGCTATGTATAGATGTCATTATGTGGATCCATTGGGTAAGGTGACTTGCACATTTGGATAACATCAATCCACGATGTAGGTTTAGCCAAAACCATACTCTAATTTCCATGCTTCTACCATGAATCTTGGTCTTTATGGTATATTCATAACTAAACTAGATGAAATGAAGTGATCTGTTGCTTTGCTATCTATAAAAATATTAATATTATTATTAAATATCACACCTTGGAGAAGAAGTAGGGTGGGTTGCCCATCAAGATTCTAACTAACTGTAACTGCATAGATCCTATGATTCAGCTCTTCAAGTCATTTACTAGTTTCAACTTTATGTGGATAACAGTTGGCATAATATAGACCTCCATAGTTGAAACCATTTTGGGTCTAGGATGTTTATTTTGATTTTTATCCTTAGGTTTATTTATCAAAAGTGCTTCAAGTTGAATCTATAGTTGAGAGGCGTTGTTGTTGTTGTTATTGTTATTATTGTTCCTTTTTTGGAACTTTTTTTAATTTTCCCTTTGCTTCATGCCATTCTTCTTTTCATAATGTGGGTCATTTTTATTTTTCTTGTTTTGCACTTTTTCCCATTGCATGAGACCTACACTATTTCTCTTCCTCAAAGCCTATTATCTTCTTCTAATAGGTTTGTTTCTACCCGATGATCCATATTGTAGAACTTTTGTATCACTTTTGGCTTATTTATATTAATATATGATCCTATTCTAGGGTCTAAGCCTAGAATAAACTTGTGTACCTTCATATTTTCATCTGTCTCGTAGGTAGGAACATACTTAAGCAATTTGAAAAATACTGAAAATAGGTTTCTATAGTATTTATCCCTTGGACAAGTGTGGTAAACTCTTAAATAATTTCCACATAAAATTTTTTTGTAAGAAACCATTTTTGGAAATATACCACAAAATGTTCCTAGGTTGTATTTACTTCCTCTATCCTTTTTGCTTTTCTAAAGGTTTCCCACTAGTCCAGCCTCGTTTCCTAGAGATGCAGTGTAGCCCAAATAGTCTATCATCGATGAATAGTTATTTATGGTGAAATATGACTCTAGATTAGTCAATCATGCTTTGGTTGCTTGTCCATATTCTTTACCATTGAACTTAGATACTTTAACATTATTTAAGTCTTTAGCCAACTATAATTCAATTCTTGTCCTAAACTATTATTTTGTTGGTCCTAGAGTTCTCTCTTGTAAAACATTAGAATTTCTATTCTGTGAATTATGTTTGACTAAGGTCTCTAGCATCTATCTCTGTTTCTCTATTTTTTTTGGAAGAGAGACACAACCAATGTGATATTTTTCACATTTGGGTTTGTGGTGTAAATCCAGCTACAAGAGGTTGGAACAAGAACCTCCAATCACATAAAAACTGTGACAAATAGAAATAAAGCAATAAATCCCCCAATCACATAAGATTTGCAATGGAAATAAATTGAAACATGATTTATTTTCTCATTCCTAGATTTCATCCTTTACAATATGATACCAAGGGAATATATATCCCAAAATAAACCCTAAATATTAAATCCCTAAATATAAGAAATTACAATATTTTTTCTTTTTTTTCTCAGGTTATTTCGTCTTTAGTGCCAAAAGCTAAATCACCTCAAAAAACTCGGATATCCCTCTAAATTAATACACACCATTGTATCATCTATATTAAGCCTCTTAGAAAATATCAACACCTACCCATGCCTAAATAAGAAGTTATTCCATATATGTTTTCTTCCAAAAAAAAAAAAAAAATACTAAATCCCTTTTTTGGGGCACTATATGAAGGAATTAGAACCTAATAAAAGCCTAAAAAGTTAATAGATTACTAGTTTTATCTAGCCCATGGCATGTCCACCTCTTTATCTAACTCCCCATAAAATGTCAAGCTGATCCAACAATCGGGTCAAAAGTTATGCCCTATGAAAGATAGGCTCCTACATCATTCTCATCAGGTTCAAAATAACTTTGCTCTTGCAAATTCCTTTGATCAAACTCCCACAACAATATGCTATTAATTTTTTTCAGTTCTCACTCTAAAATCCAAGTATTATATTCCTATTGTAAACCTTCCCATTGTACCAAGCATTTGTTGTAGCTTCCCTGCTTGGTACTGATTATCTTCTTATCAAGTACTTATATAGTTTTTTATTTCTTCTTCTTATGTATCTACTGCTTCCACTTTATATCACCTTTTGATTCAATTTTTTTTTCATCCCTATGAAATTCATACAAATAAATAACATTAAAATTTGATAAAATATCAAGCAAGCAACACCACTTTATAGGCATTATCATTCATCTTCTTAAAAATTCTTCATGGTCCAATATTTTTATACTTCAATATGTTATATATTCCCTTGGGAAACATCTCCTTATTGAGGTGAACCATCACCATGTATCCCACCACAAATATTTTTAGTCTCGTAATTGCATTACTGGTAATTTCTACCTTTCATTACTATCTTGCAATGTCTTTCTAACACCTTCCTATAATTCATGTACGTGCTCTACAAATGCTTCTACATCATCACTAGTTTTACCATATATCTAACATGCCATTGGTATTATTATTGTAAACAATCTAAAAAGGATATTTTCCTATTGAACTGTTGACTGAACTATTATATGCAAACTCAGCTTGTGGTAAGGCTAAGTCCTAATGTTTGGATTTTTCTCCAACAATACATCTTAGAATATTTTCCAAATTTTGGTTTACTATTGTCTTCTCATTAGTATTGGGGTGATATGCACTACTAAACTGTATCTTTGTCCCCATCTTCTCCCATATAGTCCTCCAAAAGTGAATTATAAACCTTGTGTCCCGATATGAGGTGATCATTTTTGGAACACCATGCAGTCTAATAGCTTCTCTGAAAAATAAAACTTTAACTCTAGTACCATCAATTTTTTTTTAGCAAGTAATGAAATGTTCCATCTTATAAAATCTATCTACTACAATAAAAATTGAATCCTTAATCTACTATGTGTTAGGCAACAATCCATGCTCAAATTTATCCATGATTTTGTAGCAACTAGAAAAAGCATATAAATCCCTATATTTTGTGAATGGCCTTTAGCCATTTGGTACAATTTGCATATTAACACAAATATGGTTGTGTCCCTCTTTACCTTTGACTAATAATATTTCTCCTCTACAAGAGCAATCATATTACTCAATTCAAAGTACCCAACGAAATGGTTGTTATGCAGTTTTCTAATAATATTCTCCCTCATTGAACCAACATGAATGCACAACTAATTACCTTTAAACAAATAACCATTTTGCATAAAATAATCCCAAACATCACTACCAACTTCTCCTATCACCGTATTCTTACACTAATTCACAATTTTACCAAAATATGGATAGTATTCATACATTTTCTTAATTACCTCAAATTTGACTACTTCATGCTCCATAGTAGTCAATAATACTACACACCTACTCAAAGCCTCAACAACTTGGTTTTTCTTACATGACTTATGCTTCAAAACAAAAGCATACTTTTGCAAGAATGATACCCACTTTGCATTTCTACTATTTAATTTCTTCTGGGTATTTACATACCTCAATGATTCATGATTAGTAAATAACACAAACTCTTTAGACACTAAATAATGTCTCCAATGTCTCAATGCCTACACAATAGCAGAGAACTCCACATCATAGGTAGAATAATTATTCCTTACCTCATTCAACTTTTCACTAAAGAATGCTATAGGTAATCCTTATTGACTCAATAAAACCCTAATTCCCACATGGGAGGCATCACAATCAACCTCAAATAGCTTTCTAAAATCTAGCAATATCACAATAAGTGCTTCGATCACCTTATTACTCTATAATTTGAAACTCTCTATTGTTTCCTTTCTCCATACAAATTTTCTTCCCTTCGTACACATTGTTGTAGGTGCAAAAATGCTACTAAAATCCCTGATTAACATTCTTTAGAAAATTTCCAAACCATGGAAACTCCTCACCTCTATCACATTTATTGGAATGGGCCATTCCAAAATTTCTTTCACATTGTCTTTCTCCATCCTCACTCCATCCTATAAGATTACAAATCCTAAAAATACTAGACTCTTAAAAGGAATCTACACTTATTTAGATTGACATACAACTTGTCCTTCCTAATAGCTCTAATACTAATTTCAAATGCAACAAGTGTTCTTCTTAATTCCTACTAAATATCAAAATGTCATAAAAATACACAATTACAAACTTACAAATATATTCTTGCAAAACTTTGTTCATCATCCTCATTAATGTACTAGGTGCATTGGATAATTCGAACATCACCATCCATTCATACAACCCATATTTTATCTTTAAAGTAGTCTTCCATTCATATCCTTCCCAGATTTGGATTTGATAGTATCCACTATGTAGGTCAATTTTGCTAAATAACCATGCTCTAGCTAGCACATCCATCAGATCATCTAGACTTGGAATTAGGAACTAATACTTGATGGTGGTCTTATTGATTGCCCTATTATCCACACACATCTGTCATGTATCATTTTTCTTTGGAATCAATAGTGTAGGATTCACACATGGACTCATACTTTCTCTAAAAACTCCCTTTTTTTCAATTTTATCACTTGTTTTTTCAACTCATTCTACATGGGAATTCTCCTATAGGTTTCCTGATTTGGAAGATTTGATCATGGAATTAGATCAATATGATATTGAATATCCCTTTTTGGGGTAATCCATTTAGTAACTCCTCTGGTATGACATCTGCATACTCTTTCAACAACTTTACTACTTTAGGTGGTATAACAACATTCTTAGTATCCACCTTTTTTGATATCATTAAATAACAAACCCTAGCTTCTTTCATCCCTATGACAAATTCATTAGTTACCAATAGGTTTTCACTCTTCCCTTCTACCTTATGTGGTCATAAGACCACTTTTACTCCATCCTTATATAATGTGTAATTATTCCTTTCCTCATCATGGGTACCCTTCCTATCATATTGCCAAGGTCTCCCCAATAATAAGTGGTATGCATCCATTGGAATTACATCACACCACACTTCATCCTTGTAGGTATTCCCAATTGAAAACTTAACCAGACACCTCTTATCTACAACTACCTCGTTTCCTTTATTGAACCAAGATATGCGATAGGTATACTAGTTCTTCTCACACTTTAAGTTAAGCTTGTCAACCATTTTAGTGGAAACCATGTTTTCACAAATACCACCATCAATAATCATCTTACATACATTTCCTCCAGATGTGCATCTTTTTTGAAAGATACTCGTATGCAACCATGAATCACCACCATCATTATCTTGTGCTTTCTCCTTCCTTGGTATGATCATTGTCCTTCTTATCACGAGGTTTTCCCCCATGTCTACTATAAATTCTACCTTGGATTGCTCTTCATCCTCAACTATATTGGCTCTAGGTTGTTTTGCTTGTCTTCTTTCTTGTGTAGGATAGTGCCGACACTCAATATTTGTGTGCCCTTCCTCACTACATCTATAACAAGTATATTGCCTTTGTGGGTAATCCCAATTTTATCCTCTATCATAGCATTTTCATATTTGAGATCTTCCACCTCTTTGGTGTTTATATTAAACCTACCTAGACTCTTCTTGTTTCTTTATACTAGATGATTCTCCCTTTGAGGTGTACCTTATGATTGAAGGTGATGATGGTCCTTTCTTCACCCTATTTATAAAATTAATCATCTTATGTTTCTCTTCTGCTTTTAATGCTAACTAATATGCATCCTCTACACTATGGGTCTAAATCATACTCAATTCATGTTGTATGACATAGCTTAATCCATTCACATTCCTTGCAGTCTTTTTTTCTTTTGACTCTTCAAGATCCACCCAAATTGATAACTTGTAGTATTCATTGGTGTAGTCCTTGATGCTTTGATGCTTTTTCTTTGACATTTTGAAGTCTATGAAACAATGTTGGGCATAATATTTGGGAAAGAATTTCTCCTTTATTTTTTTTCATTTTACACCAAACCCTAATATTTTCCTTTATTATTCTTTGTCTCTCCTTCTATAGATGATCCCATCGTATCAATGTATGTCCTTTCAACTTTGTGCATGTGATCTTCACTTTATTTTTCTTTGAAATGTTTTTCCACTCAAACACCTTCTCCATGCTATTCAACCAGTCTATCAACTCCTCTGGTTTCAACCCTCTTGCATACTCAGGAACTTCAATGTTTATCCCATATTTATTTCTTTCCATGGACCTAATTAGCCTATCCTCAAATTCTTGCTTCCCCTCTAGTTATTTCTCAACATGAACCTTTATCTTGTTGTCTCATTCCATAGTATCATCATCAGAATCTAGATCTACAAAATTTGTGGGATGTCTTTCTCGCATACGGGTCATCATTCCAATTAGTTGAGTAACTTGTGCCTACAACTCTTGCATATTCCTATTGAGCTGGGTATAACTTCCTCTTCCTCTCCTTATGCTAAATTGATCTATGTTATTCCAAATTGAAAAATAAGATATGTTGACCGAGGTCATGCCCAAGATCACTTGTGTGTACATGCAAAAGCTTCTTGGATTTAGAGAGTTTCCCCTAAGTGATGATAATAAGTAAGAGTCTCTCTATGTTCCTCTTTCTACTTAAGAAGCAATGTTGCAATATGCAGTGGTTAAGCTTATTTTAAAGTCACGGTCAAATTGTATATTTATATTAATCATATTTGTCATTTGGACCCATGTAAACATTGGAATGTATTCTTTTTTATTTTTTATAGTATTTTATTGCTAAAGGTTGATCTCACAACCTTAACCTAAAACGTAAATTCTATTCGGGTATATGTACACCTTCATAACAACCATTTGCTTTTTGGTTGGAGTGTAATTTCATTTCAATTTAGTGATATTATTTTGTATTAATAGACACCCCTAGTATATTTTGTGTGATTCATTTTGAGTTCTATATATTTCTTTTTCAGCAATACTATCTAATGTTTGATTCTATTTATTTTTGAAAACTACTATAAAATCTAACACTTTTGAAATAAGATAGTAGACATTGAGGACTACCATGCATAATTTGGACCCAACACTACAAGAGATCCTTGAAATAATGTCACTAATGCAAAGATCTCAAAATATCATGCAATTTAAATAAAATGGCTCAAAGCACTTATATGTGTAAACACTATGGCCTCCAAAATATATTTTTTTTAAACCCTAAAAAAATTAAAATATTATTCTCAAAAACCTTAGAAACATTACTCCAATCTCAATTTAAAATTTGGCATTTGCTCATTTGTTGGTGTCTACCATTTAAACCCCTATTTTTTAAGTTATCATAGAAAATGATGCATAACATGCCAAACAAAGAAAATGATTTTTCTCTAGCCCTTTGCCAATCAAACTATATCCCATGAAACATCCAATCACATTGTAGGTGGAGCGAACAATTAATTATAACCATCTCAGATGATATAAATGTTTAAATTCCCATTAGCCCAAACTATCTTATTCTCTTCCTCCTATCTTGTAAGATGGCATTGCTTTAGTATCCTCTCTAAAAGTGACAAAACATTCTAAAATATTGGAATTGACCACTCTTCCCATTGTTTTAGTTACATAAACGATCCCAATCTACCTTCTATATAGATAACATATCTTTATTCAACCTATAACCTCCAAACTTTATCGAAGGAGTTGCAATTTTATAAAGTCTTACAGTCAGTCCAACCTATAACCTAAAATTAAAAAAATATTGGTCCCAAGAATCAGTCCAAAGTATTACTTTATCTTTCTACCCACTTTACAAATGACAAGAACCTTAACCACACATAAAAATCAACCATAGCAAAATTACAAACACCTATAAAAATTACATAATTAAATAATATAATAAATTAAACATATTTTTATAATGATTACCCGTAAACATATCATTTCGCCTTTCACACAAGAGATTACACTCAAAAATATATATTGAAATACAAAAATTACTCTATGTAAAAATTATTTAAATATTATTTAAAATATATAAATTAATTTGTTATGGGGATCCTCTGCGCCAGCTTCGCTGTCTCAATACTTTCCGTGGCATTGTTTTTACTTGCCACGCGCAAACTTTTAATACAGCAACCCTCCCACTACCATCCCAGGTCGTAGAGGACGTAAATTTCTCTTTGGTCATTCACGTGATTTTCAGGAACTTGATTTCATTCAATTGCAATTAGAATCGATTTTTGTGTTTCCTGAATTCTTATTGAGATTTCTAATCAATTTCCTCGTTCTGATTTGTAACGTAGTGTTTTCTCCTTTGTTTCAGCAGACACTTCAGATTATGCTCTGAAGTTAAAGAGCAGAACTGTAAACGCCTGTGGAGGTAAGGATATGTTTCGGTCCTTACTTAGGCTATGAAGCTTGTCACTGTTCAATTAAATTTATCTTACTCTTTTCTTAAAGTGAAGGTTACTGAAGTTTTTTTTAGCATGCTAAAACATTTATGGGCCTTTCTGTATACTGGCATTCAATACTGTAATTGTATGAAATGTCAGGTGTTCTAAATGTCTCAAAAATCAGTTGCAAGCTGTTATGAACATTCTCAAGAATAAAGTATGTTTACCGAATACTACTTGAAATGACGTGCTCAAATCGATATTAATTTCTCTAACGGCTCTACAAAGTCGCACCATATTCTAGTTAAATAACAGAGTATATATGAAAAAAAGTATGAAAAATCTTCAACTGTATTTAATCCTCTGACGATATTTTTTGCGGTTGAGGTTCAGCTGTTTTGTTTACTTTCGTTGTTTGAAGAGGGCATGGAATATGTTGGACAAGATGGCAAAAGTGGGTTCAAAATTTGAACATTTGAAATGAAATGATTTGATTTTAGCAAGCAAGTAATAAGATGTACACATTTACTAGAGATGATAAGAGGCTATACACAAAATTACTAAGATGATCATCAGGAGACATTTTAAGCTTATGCAACCTCTATTTGAGGGTTATTCTACTGCTTTTATGCTTACTCATTTTATTTTTATTTTTAATTAGTGTGTGCTTTTAAACAGCAATGTGGTCCGTATGCATTGGAAGTCGTATCTCATGTCATATTGACATTTGCCTTTTCCAGAAGTTGGTTGTTAGTGGTGCACTTTGAAATCGTTCGATTCTCCTCTCTTGTATTCTATTATAATCCAACCATGGATGAGATTAATGACAAGGGTTTGTTTCCAAAAGGTTATCCTACACTAATATTATTGTTATTGCCCTCTGTTTTATTCTACATTCCCAAAGGGTTAGACGAAAGAAGCGATTCATTCCAAAAGCTTATCATGTAATTATACCTTTAACAAAAGGTAATGTTATTATTATTATTATTATTTAATGTTATTTTTTATATTATTATTTGGGTTGTGAGGTAATTTTATTGTTTTTTTGGACTTGTTAGTTTGAGAAACCCTTATCACAAAAGAAACAATTACAACAAATGGTAAAATTGGTTTTGATTTTCTTGGAGTAAGAAACCCTTACAACAAAATGGTAAATTTTGTTTTGGTTTTGATTTTGGTTTTCTGAGTGTAAGAAACCTTTGATTTTCTTGGAGTAAGAAACCCTTACAACAAAATGGTAAATTTTGTTTTGGTTTTGATTTTGGTTTTCTGAGTGTAAGAAACCTTTACAACAAATGGTAAATTTGGTTATTTTTTATTTGGAGTAAGAAACCCTTACAACAAAATGGTAAATTTTGTTTTGGTTTTGATTTTGGTTTTCTGAGTGTAAGAAACCTTTGATTTTCTTGGAGTAAGAAACCCTTACAACAAAATGGTAAATTTTGTTTTGGTTTTGATTTTGGTTTTCTGAGTGTAAGAAACCTTTACAACAAAATGGTAAATTTGGTTATTTTTTATTTGGTTAGTGTGAGAAACTTTTACAAAAAAAAGTTAACTACGTTATTATTTGTTATTATTTTTATTTTTTTGTGATTTGGTTAGTGTGAAAAACTTAATTTAATTTTTATTTTATTTTATTTTTCACAAGAAAAGGTGGTAACGTTTTTAACGTTATTATTTTTATTTTCTTATGATTTTGGTTAGTGTGAGAAACTTAATTTAATTTTTATTTTATTTTATTTTATATTTATTATTTTATTTTATTTTATATTTATTATTATTTTTATTTGGTTAGTGTGAAAAACTTTTACACTTATACGTTATTATTGTTATTATTTTTTATTTTCTTGTGATTTTTTTAGTGTGAGAAATTTAATTTAATTTAATTTAATTTTTATTATTTTTTTATTTGGTTAGTGTGAGAAACCTTTGGTAACCTTATTTTTTTTTATTTTGTTAGTTGTAGAAACACTACTTTTTTTTTTGAGTAATACTTCTTATAGACATCCACCATGAGGATTGAACCCGGGTCACATCACCGATAACCCTGGTGGGGTTGAGGATTGAACCCGGGTGGGGGCGAGGATTGAACCTAGGTCACATCACCGATAATGCAAGTGGGGTCGAGGATTGAAACCAGGTCACATCACCGATAATGCAAGTGGGGTCGAGGATTGAACCCGGGTCACATCATCGATAACCATGGTGGGGTCGAGGATTGAACCCAGGTGGGGTCGAGGATTTAACCCGGGTCAAATCACCGATAATGCAAGTGCGGTCGAGGATTGAACCCACGTCATATCACCGATAATGCAAGTGGGGTCGATTTTGTCTACCCTGTATTATTTTTACAACAAACGTTAATGGTAACCTTATTAACATTATTATTTTTATTTTTTTGTGATTTGGTTAGTTTGTACTGGGTTAGCGTTAATACTTTCATTTTTGTGTGATTTGGTTAGTTTGGATTGGGTTAGTGTTATTATTTTTATTTTTGTGTGATTTTGTTAGTTGGGATTGGGTTAGTGCGAGAAACCCTTACAACAAAAAGGTATTACTTTTTACAACAAAAAGGTAACATTAATAAGGGTATTACTTTTTACAACAAAAAGGTAACGTTAACCTTATTTTTTTTTTTTTTGTAAAAGAGGGTAAAAATTTATTAACACTGCAAAAAATTCATGATACAAAGAAAAAGTAGAAGCTATTCAGACATATCAGCTCTCAATAAAGAAGAGAGAGATTGAGAGCAATCAGAAGAAAGTTGAGACCAATTTTGAACATCCCAACCATCTTGAAACTTAGAAGCCCATTTAGCTAACAAATCTGCTACCCTATTCCACTCCCGAGGAATATGCAAAAAAGAAATTAAGTCCAAGTGAGCAGAGATATTAAGAATTTGCCAAGCAACCTAACTCAACCACCAACAACCATGAAGACTATCTCCAGAATTTAACAAATTTATAACAATATGAGAATCAGATTCACAAACAATCCGACGCCAACCTAAAGCATACCCTTGCTCCAAAGCATATAAAATTGCGAGTGCTTCCATGAAGTTATTAGAATGATGTCCCTTAAAGCAAGAGAAAAAAATTGGATAGTACCACTACTATCCCGCCCCACACCACCAATACCAGCATTACCCGGATTACCCCGGGAAGATCCATCCGTATTAATTTTTAGCACTCCCGATGGAGGCGAATTCCATTTGGCAGCCCTCTGCACCCGATTATTCTGACCCATCCGTCTGCAAGAGACATTAGGACCAGGACCATTAACCATCAAGCCTAATCTTTCCATGATCTGACGTTCCGCATGGTCCACGGGAGAAATAATCAAACATTTTACAGATACAGTTTCTTGGATCATTCGCAAAATCCTCTGCCAGACCTAGGAAGTAGTTAACTCCTTACCTTGGAAAATCCGACGGTTTCGTTCAAGCCAAATCTACCAAAAAATGCATGAAGGACCAATACTCCATCCAACTTGTAAAAAGAAAGCCGCTGCAGGAGGCCGCCCCATACTCCTCCAAAAATCAACTATTGATGAAGCATGCGAACAAGGGTGATTCCATACTCCCCACCAATAATGCTAGACTTGTCGAGCAAAGTCACATTGGAGAAGTAAATGCCCAACAGATTCTTCAGCCTTCCCACAGTTATAGCATAAAGAGGGGCCAGCAAACCCACGCTTTTGAAAATTATCCCAAGTGAGACAACGATTATGAGTAGCCTGCCACCCATAAAAACTACACTTCGGCCAAATAAACTTATTCCAAACTTGCTTCCACCACGAAACGTCCTCCTCACCAAATCGCTTCCGATCCAAAACATAATAACCAGCAGCAACTAAAAATATCCCTCTATTATCTCTTCCCCATGCTAGCACATCATCCCCAGGTAGAGAAGAGCAGGGACGGCTAGCGAGAATACGGGCCAGCTCTGCCCTCGCATCCATAGTGCCACCAGCAGGCCATTCTCAAGGATCCTTCCACTGGAGACTAACCATCTGACCAAAGGACTTAACAGTTTTGAAATCTGCCACCTTCAACCATCCAGCATCCCAAAAGCATTGAGCAAGATCTTGAAGATGTGGAAACTCGCTAAGAAGAGGAGCAAAGCCATCCCAAGAATCCTACCAAAAAAGAGCCCGAGACCTAGTATAACAAATCCAGAATAACCCTTGCTTAACCAGCTCTACTCCCTTTTTCAAAGTATTCCAAACAAATGATCCTCGACCAGTCAAGCTGTATTGAGGAATCTATGAACCTTCCACTCCCCTAAGATACTTGTGGGAAATAATCTTGGCCCAAGTTTTCTCCTGATTACTACACCAACGCCAATACAGCTTAGTAGCCAAAGCAGTCCTAGAAAGAGAGCTTAGATGAAGACCCAACCCCCCAGCTTGCCTTGGTCGACAAATAGTCTCCCATTTAACAAGACTCCATTTTGAGGAACCAAGATTGCCAGCCCATAGGAATTGCCTAGAAAGAGAATCCAGGTCATGAAGAAAACTTGTTGGAGCAATCTGAATAAGGCATCTATACACCGATAAAGCCTGAACAACTGACTTCAAAAGTAAAACCCGACCAACAAAAGTTAACCATCTATGAGTCCAATGACTAACTCGACTACGAAATTTGTCAAGTATGTTAGTCCAAACCGCCCTAGGTAGAGGACCAACAGAAATGGGAATCCCCAAGTATGTAAGAGGAAGAGTTCCAACCTGAAACCTGAGAATCTGAACAATTCTAGCTTGAACCCTGGGATCTGTATTGAAAAATAAAATAATAGACTTGTGCTCATTAATCTCCTGACCAGAGACAGCCAAATACAATTCCAAAGCATGTCTAAAGTTGGTTGCTTCACAAATAGAAGCTACACCCAAGAGAGTAGTGTCATCAACAAACTAAAGATGGGAAATGGCTGGCCTACTATTCTCCCATTTCCATCCATGAATAAGACCCTGGTGAACCTAATATTTAAGCCAGTGACCCAGACCTTCAGCCATAATTATAAACAAGTATGGAGATAAAGGATCCCCCTGCCGAAGACCCCGGGAAGCATGAAACAAAGGAGAGGGCTTTCCATTAATTA
Organism: Wollemia nobilis; assembly: GCA_028583015.1. Taxonomy (NCBI): domain Eukaryota; kingdom Viridiplantae; phylum Streptophyta; class Pinopsida; order Araucariales; family Araucariaceae; genus Wollemia; species Wollemia nobilis. The sequence goes on along the minus strand of JAQPPZ010000349.1, from coordinate 2,716,728 downwards.
GGATAGAATATGAGGGAGTTGTAATACAACTCATAATCCACTCAATCCAAGAAGGATCAAATCCAAAGGCCAAGAGGATTTTGTGAAGAAAAGACCATTTCACCTTGCCATAAGCCTTCGCCATATCCAACTTCATAAACATAAACTTATTCTTAGAAGTGCTCATAGAATGAATCGCCTCGGCAGCAATAACCACTCCATCCAGAATCTATCGGCCAGCCACATAGCCACCCTGCTCATCAGAAACAACTCTATCCAGCCAAAGCTTGAGACGCTCCGCAATCAACTTAGTAATAATTTTATACACCACATTGCAGAGAGCAATAGGCCGAAACTGATCAAAAGAGCTAGCACCCTCCTTTTTAGGAATTAGCATCAAAAAAGTGGAATTCAAAGCTTTCAACAACTGATGGTTAAGGACTCAAGAACAACCCTCAAAAGAATTGATGAGGAACTTGTTATATACAACATATCCGCAACATGTGAGGGGAGAGATTCGAACCTGGGCCTCTCGATAACTGGAGAGTTTTAACTACCCACTTGCTCTCCAACTCCTCTACCTTATTAATGTTATAAACTTAACGTTATTATTTTTATGTTTGTGTGATTTGGTTAACATTATTATTTTTATATTTATATTTGTGTGATTTGGTTAGTGTGAGAAATTTAATTTAATTTTTATTTATTTTTATTTATTTTTATTTCTTTTTGTGTGAGAAACCCTTGGTAACGTTATTTTATTTTATTTTATTTTTTCTATTTTAGTTTTATTTGGAGAAACTTTTGGTTAGTGTGAGAATTTAATTTGGTTAGTGTGACTAATGTTATTCTCTTTATTTTGACGTTGACGTTTGTGTGTCCTTTCGAAGGGTTTAGACAACCTTGCTTTTCTTTTGACGGGAAACCTTGCTTTTCTTTCGACGGGCATAGTTAGAAAGGTGTGTACAACCTCGGTTGGGAATTTTATTTCGACGGGCATAGTTAGAAAGGTGTGTACAACCTCGGTTGGGAATTTTGAATGAAGGTTTAAGGTTAAAAATAAATTCTATATATTGAAAAATTTGAATGAAGGTTTAAGATTTAAAAAAATCCTATATTCAAGAAATTGAGTGAAGCAAAGACTATCAATATAGTGAAATTGTATCAATAGTAGCATGTATAGAGCTGAGAAGCAGGAAAGTTCTGGGGAATGTAAAGGAGAGCAAGCAGGAAATTTTTGGCGAATGTAAAGGAGAGCAAGCATTTGTGTCTTCATAGACTATATAAGAAATTGAGTGGAGCTTAGATTATAATAAAGTTTAGGATAGAGGATCGTAGTCCTCAGTCGACGGACGTTAAAAACTACTTAGGTTAATATTAATGACCTTCAAAACCTCTAATTTGGAGGTTGTATCAATAGTAGCATATATAGAGTTGAGACGTAGAAAAGTTTCTGGGAATGCAAAGGAGAGTAAGCATTTACATCTTCAAGAGTTGAGATGACGAGATCAACCAGGCATATCCGCAGCAAGCAAATTGGTGAGATGACGAGATGGGAACTGATTCGAGAACAATTTAATGGGAGCTGATTTTATATTTCAGTCTTTTTTAAACTTAGAAGCCTATTTTATCAAAGAAATCAGCAAACAAAGGAGCTGATTTCATATTTCAGTCTTTTTTAAACTTAGAAGCCCATTTTATTAAGCAATCAGCAAGCAAATTATTGAGATGACGAGATGATGAGAACATTCGAGTGGGAGTTGATCCATTTATCTCAAAGGAAATAAACTTCACACAAATTTGAATTCTCACAAATTTGAATAATCTGCTAAGCCATTAACGCCAGCTGTGCCAACGAGTCTTCAACTAACATTTGACCAAAACATAATGTTTCAAAATGTTTCGAATTTTTTAAAGACTATTTTTTTGTTAACACATTACACAAAAACCTACGAGAACCAAATTTCGAACCGCATTCATCACACCACACAAAAACCTATGAAAACCAAAGTTCGAACCGCTTTCATGGCATATTAAAAGGTAAATGTAAATTCAAACCACATTTTCATGGTATATCCAATGGCATATTAAAAGGTAAATGGTTTTTTTTTTTTTGGTTACAATCACACTAATTTAAACTACTTAAAAAAAACCACCATCTAACCTATGTAAAAACTTCCATTAAACTACGTAAAAAAAAAGCACCATCTAACCTATGTAAAAACTACCATTACACGGTTGATGTTTTCATAAATTCTTATTTAAAATTATATGCAAAATAATCTGAAGATCTTTAATGTGCTTTTTCTTAATGAAGCAATCCTGTTGTTTGGACATTGGGCAGTTGACTTGTTTAAAATTATTTGTTTAAAATTATCCCAACTAACTCCCTGTAAAATTTCGTGTCAATCGGAGCTACGGTTGAGAAGTTATGGCCCCGACAAGATGCACTAAAATTTAGGGAAAAATATAAGATTTCCCATATTTTGTTGGATGGTCTTGCATCACTTGTGGGCACATTTGGGGTGATTTTGGGTTGACCAAAGGGTTCATGGACACCTTTGGGGCATTTTGGAGTGACCAAGCGATTACGGGAATCCTTGGAGCTTTTTGGAACAAGTGACAAAATGCGTAAGTTTTTATCTTTTTGTTTATGATTTTTTTTTTTTGTTACACTAAGCAGAAATGAACACACACATGCGCAAACCGTGATTATCTCTTTTAAGGGTTTAAATAGTGTGTCCTATACTGTTTTAGTGCATTTTGATGTTTTGTTTTATTTTTGTAGGTTTTGAAGATCGTTAAATGCATTATGACGTCTCATATAACTCCCAAAATGGTAGCCCCTTCAATATACCAACCAGGCCGATATACCAACCTCTCTATATACCCGCCCTTATGAGAGGGAGACTATAGGTACGTGAGAGTAGAAGGTACATGGTACGTAGGCGGTACGGAAGGGGGATTGTCCTATTAATGGCACCTACCATAGAAAACTTATCCTCGCACGCATGGGAATCACCCCAGTGACACTCGGTCTGTCTTCATCAGGATTTATGCCTAACAACAGTTGACAATCGGGAAATTGATGCAAATCAAGACAAGGTGGTGATGAAATCCACCAATGGTCTTGATAAAGGGCTGGGGTCTTACGAACAACTCCTTGGTTTAAAATTGTTACGTGGAGTGTGTGAGGTTCATTTTATTTAGCGAAAATGAAACAAGCATGAATGATTTTCCCTAAGTATGCAGGATAAAATGAAAACAGTCAAAGAAATAGAAAACAAAAATAGAAAATTTAACAGAGATGATAAAATCCCTACCTCTTCTCTGCCTGCTCCAGTTGCCTCTGAATTTCTACTCTGAAAATCTACAGACAAAAAATCGTCCCCTGGTGAGACGATTTACAGAATAGAAATCGTCCCTGGCAGAGACGATTTTAAAATCGTCTCAGGGTGAGACGATTTCCAGTAAAGTAATCGTAACAGTCAGAGACGGTTAACAGTCTGCAAAAAAAAAAATGTACCTGTAAAACACAAAACACAAAAACCCGATTATTTTTTTGTGATCTTAAAAACAGGGAACAGGTCCCACCGTGATCGCCACTGAAAGCACGATATTCCGGGCAAAGGAAACACTAATTGCAATATAACCAAAACCAAATGCGCTTAAGTCCTAGAAACGTAAAGTGCATGAAATGGAAAAGAAACGCATTAGAAGAGACACAAGCAAATGGAGAAAACATAGCCCTTTCATTAATATCCCTTTATCTTTGTTACAATGACGTCTCCTCCCTTTTCGGGGGCTAGGAGCGTTAAAAGAATTCGATTACAATCACTCAATGTTCCTCTTTTTGCGTGCCCACGATTGCAATGGGCGGGCCAAGATGATGTCGCCGCTGATGTCGATGAGTTCTTAACCTCTGCTGCTTCTCCTGCAAACAAAGAAACAACCAAGATGTCAGTAGCACCTGCTGCAAGTGAAAAGCGTTCGTTCTTCTAAAATCATCAAAAGATGCATGTAAATATTTATCTAAAACAGTAAACAAAATGATTCTAAACAGCCTAAAAACTTGCCAGAAGACAGAAAATGTTACCAACAGGCCATTTCCACTAAAACAGTTGGCCAATCTACTTTCAACTAGAAATCGTCCCTGGGTAGGACGATTTCTGACTGTAAATCGTCCCTGGGTGGGACGATTTCTTCTATGTTGGGGAAGCCGAACTGACACGCTCCAATGTTGACTCTCGAGGTCTCCAAAACACCTGCAGACAGAGGGGTTATGTAATTGGGGCCATTTTGGGATGACCCAGATGGTCGGATTCTCCCAATTTGGCCTCTACCCTCGAGAATTTGATATCGCCTCCTGCAAGTTAGTGAAACTACAAAATGACACAAAACATACTAGAATCTGATCAAAGGTTACGAAATTGTAGCTATGAATTCACCAAACAGAAAACACAATATGCAGCATGAGAAAATAAACTAGAATGCTTCTGAAATAAAACTTAAGAAAAGTGCGGGGATGCCCAAGTGGGCCTCCCACCGTTGGCACTTGATTCCAGCACCAATCCACTAGGGATGGGCCCAAAACCTCTTAGGATTGGGGGGGTCGGCGAATTGGTTGATTCAGGTGTCCATGTGTTGGATTTAGGTCCGATTCAAGCTTCCAAAATCCACCCAACAACCTCCCTTGCAAAAGAGATTGGTGGATGTGGGAAGGTGAACCAAAAGGGATACAAGTGGGTCTTCAACTCGGCAGCACTTCGTTGCTTGAAAACTCCTTCAACCTGTATGTCTTGGGTGAGAAAAGTCCCACATTTTATAGACCCATGGGGTCTCTTTTGTGAGGGAAGCACAAATGCCATGTGTTGGTCATAGGCGCCATGTGGTAGTCTTGTCTTCCCATGAGGGAGGGGAGTCCTCCATTGACTTGGGCTTTCATAACTGCCCTTGTGACAGTCCTCAAATGGCCTATTTGTCCACTCACACATGCGTGCGAGGCAGGAGTCATCAACTGACTATTCTGGGCTGCCACTTGGCCTCATTTGTCTTTTTTCCCGTTAAACTTGGAAATCGTCTCACCCAGGGACGATTTCAAAAATCGTCCCTGGGTGAGACGATTTCAAGTTAGCAATCGTCCCTGGGTGAGACGATTACTAGGCAAAGTTTCTAAGTGTGCCAAATTGCTTCTTGACCTCACAAAATTGCTATGAAAGTGGTTAAGACCACTGTTTGACCTCTAAGGGCTTCCCTGGGGGCTGTGTTTGTCAAAGCGATCAGTGTTTGCAGTCACGTAATCAGATTGGTGTTGTTTTGGTTTCTACATTATTATTCCATCTGTAGATATAATATGCCTAAGATATTGCACCTTAGGGACATAAAAGTCATATTTTAAAAGGTTACCATAAAGTCGGTTTTCCCTTAATAGCTCAAGTACTATCCTTAATTCCCTAAGAGTCATATTTTAAAAGGTTACCATAAAGTCGGTTTTCCCTTAATAGCTCAAGTACTATCCTTAATTGCTTGTCATGCTCTTCATTGTTCTTAGAATATATCATAATATCATCAAAAAATATCAAAACAAATTGATCTAACTATCTTATAAACACTATATTCATCAAGTTCATGAAGGTTGTTGGTGCATTAATTAGCCAAAATGGTAGCACTGTGAATTCATAGTGCCCATATCAAGTATTGAAGATAATTTTATAAATATATTTCTCAAAAAATTCCAACTAGAGATATTTTTATTTCAAGTCAATTTTGGAGAATATGGTTGCCCCTTTCAACTGTTCAAAGAAATCCTCTATTATAGGCAAGGGATATATATTATTTATTGTGACTTTGTTCAACATTCTCTAGTCGATACATAATCTTAATTATCCATCCTTCTCCTCTACAAGGTGAACATGTGCACCCCCTGGTGACACACTGGGTTTTATCAACTCTTTCTCTATCAATACTTGGATTTATACCTTTAAATCCATCTCTATAAGATTCATCCTATGTGGGGTTATATATATTAGCTCTATTCAGGGCATCAATTCTATAGTGAATTCAAATTCTCTTTTTGATGGTAATCCAAGAAAATCATCAAGAAACACATCCCTATATTCCTGCAAGATTGGGTATTTACCAAACACCTCTTCCTTTTTATATATCTCCACTTCATTAAAATTGATCATGAAAATACTTCCACCCTTTCTCATGGTATTCTTTAGTTGCATTGATGATAGCAACTGATGTCGAAAAGATCATTTTTCACTAATAAATCATCTTGTTAATTTATTACTATTAGTGTAATCAATCTATCTTTCATGGAAATTGATTACAGCCTCGTGGGATTTTAACGAATCCATCCCTAATATAATATCAAAAGGTATATAGTGGGGCTATGTATAGATGTCATTATGTGGATCCATTGGGTAAGGTGACTTGCACATTTGGATAACATCAATCCACGATGTAGGTTTAGCCAAAACCATACTCTAATTTCAATGCTTCTACCATGAATCTTGGTCTTTATGGTATATTCATAACTAAACTAGATGAAATGAAGCGATCTGTTGCTTTGCTATCTATAAAAATATTAATATTATTATTAAATATCACACCTTGGAGAAGAAGTAGGGTGGGTTGCCCATCAAGATTCTAACTAACTGTAACTGCATAGATCCTATGATTCAGCTCTTCAAGTCATTTACTAGTTTCAACTTTATGTGGATAACAGTTGGCATAATATAGACCTCCATAGTTGAAACCATTTTGGGTCTAGGATGTTTATTTTGATTTTTATCCTTAGGTTTATTTATCAAAAGTGCTTCAAGTTGACTCTATAGTTGAGAGGCGTTGTTGTTGTTGTTATTGTTATTATTGTTCCTTTTTTGGAACTTTTTTTAATTTTCCCTTTGCTTCATGCCATTCTTCTTTTCATAATGTGGGTCATTTTTATTTTTCTTGTTTTGCACTTTTTCCCATTGCATGAGACCTACACTATTTCTCTTCCTCAAAGCCTATTATCTTCTTCTAATAGGTTTGTTTCTACCCGATGATCCATATTGTAGAACTTTTGTATCACTTTTGGCTTATTTATATTAATATATGATCCTATTCTAGGGTCTAAGCCTAGAATAAACTTGTGTACCTTCATCTTTTCATCTGTATCGTAGGTAGGAACATACTTAAGCAATTTGAAAAATACTGAAAATAGGTTTCTATAGTATTTATCCCTTGGACAAGTGTGGTAAACTCTTAAATAATTTCCACATAAAAATTTTCTGTAAGAAACCATTTTTGGAAATCTACAACAAAATGTTCCTAGGTTGTATTTACTTCCTCTATCCTTTTTGATTTTCTAAAGGTTTCCCACTAGTCCAGCCTCGTTTCCTAGATATGTAGTGTAGCCCAAATAGTCTATCACCGATGAATAGTTATTTATGGTGAAATATGACTCTAGATTAGTCAATCATGCTTTGGTTGATTCTCCATATTCTTTACCATTGAACTTAGATACTTTAAAATTATTTAAGTCTTTAGCCAACTATAATTCAATTCTTGTCCTAACCTATTATTTTGTTGGTCCTAGAGTTCTCTCTTGTAACACATTAGAATTTCTATTCTGTGAATTATGTTTGACTAAGGTCTCTAGCATCTATCTCTGTTTCTCTATTTTTTTTGGAAGAGAGACGCAACCAATGTGATATTTTTCACATTTGGTTTTGTGGTGTAAATCCAGCTGCAAGAGGTTGGAACAAGAACCTCCAATCACATAAAAACTGTGACAAATAGAAATAAAGCAATAAATCCCCCAATCACATAAGATTTGCAATGGAAATAAATTGAAACATGATTTATTTTATCATTCCTAGATTTCATCCTTTACAATATGATACCATGGGAATATATATCCCAAAATAAACCCTAAATATTAAATCCCTAAATATAAGAAATTACAATATTTTTTCTTTTTTTTCTCAGGTTATTTCGTCTTTAGTGCCAAAAGCTAAATCACCTCAAAAAACTCGGATATCCCTCTAAATTAATACACACCATTGTATCATCTATATTAAGCCTCTAGAAAATATCAATACCTACCCATGCCTAAATAAGAAGTTATTCCATATATGTTTTCTTCCAAAAAAAAAAAACACTAAATCCCTTTTTTGGGGCACTATATGAAGGAATTAGAACCTAATAAAAGCCTAAAAATTTAATAGATTACTAGTTTTATCTAGCCCATGGCATGTCCACCTCTTTATCTAACTCCCCATAAAATGTCAAGCTGATCCAACAATCGGGTCAAAAGTTATGCCCTATGAAAGATAGGCTCCTACATCATTCTCCTCAGGTTCAAAATAACTTTGCTCTTGCAAATTCCTTTGATCAAACTCCCACAACAATATGCTATTAATTTTTTTCAGTTCTCACTCTAAAATCCAAGTATTATATTCCTATTGTAAACAATCCCATTGTACCAAGCATTTGTTGTAGCTTCCCTGCTTGGTATTGATTATCTTCTTATCAAGTACTTATATAGTTTTTTATTTCTTCTTCTTATGTATCTACTGCTTCCACTTTATATCACCTTTTGATTCAATTTTTTTTTCATCCCTATGAAATTCATACAAATAAATAACATTAAAATTTGATAAAATATCAAGCAAGCAACACCACTTTATAGGCATTATCATTCATCTTCTTAAAAATTCTTCATGGTCCAATATTTTTATACTTCAATATGTTATATATTCCCTTGGGAAACATCTCCTTATTGAGGTGAACCATCATCATGTATCCCACCACAAATAATTTTAGTCTCCTACTTGCATCTAGTTCTACCTTATACCTTTCATTGCTATCTTGCAATTTATTTCTAACACCTTCCTATAATTCATGTACGTGCTCTACAAATGCTTCTACATCATCACTAGTTTTACCATATATCTAACATGCCATTGGTATTATTATTGTAAACAATCTAAAAAGGATATTTTCCTATTGAACTGTTGACTGAACTATTATATGCAAACTCAGCTTGTGGTAAGGCTAAGTCCTAATGTTTGGATTTTTCTCCAACAATACATCTTAGAATATTTTCCAAATTTTGGTTTACTATTGTCTTCTCATTAGTATTGGGGTGATATTCACTACTAAACTGTATCTTTGTCCCCATATTCTCCCATATAGTCCTCCAAAAGTGAATTATAAACCTTGTGTCCCGATATGAGGTGATCATTTTTGGAACACCATGCAGTCTAATAGCTTCTCTGAAAAATAAAACTTTAACTCTAGTACCATCAATTTTTTTTTAGCAAGTAATGAAATGTTCCATCTTATAAAATCTATCTACTACAATAAAAATTGAATCCTTAATCTACTATGTGTTAGGCAACAATCCATGATCAAATTTATCCATGATTTTGCAGCAACTAGAAAAAGCATATAAAGCCCTATATTTTGTGAATGGCCTTTAGTCGTTTGGTACACTCTGCATATTAACACAAACATGCTTGTGTCCCTCTTTACCTTTTACTAACAATATTTCTCCTCTACAAGATCAATCATATTACTCAATTCAAAGTACCCAATGAAATGTTTGTTATGCAGTTTTCTAATAATCTTCTCCCTCATTGAACCAACATGAATGCACAACTAATTCCCTTTAAAAAAATAACCATTTTGCATAAAATAATCCCAAACATCACTACCAACTTCTCCTATCACCGTATTCTTACACTAATTCACAATTTTACCAAAATATGGATAGTATTCATACATTTTCTTAATTACCTCAAATCCGACTACTTCATGCTCCATAGTAGTCAATAATACTACACACCTACTCAAAGCCTCAACAACTTGGTTTTTCTTACATGACTTATGCTTCAAAACAAAAGCATACTTTTGCAAGAATGATACCCACTTTGCATTTCTACTATTTAATTTCTTCTGGGTATTTACATACCTCAATGATTCATGATTAGTAAATAACACAAACTCTTTAGACACTAAATAATGTCTCCAATGTCTCAATGCCTACACAATAGCAGAGAACTCCACATCGTAGGTAGAATAATTATTCCTTACCTCATTCAACTTTTCACTAAAGAATGCTATAGGTAATCCTTATTGACTCAATAAAACCCTAATTCCCACATGGGAGGCATCACAATCAACCTCAAATAGCTTTCTAAAATCTAGCAATATCACAATAAGTGCTTCGATCACCTTATTACTCTATAATTTGAAACTCTCTATTGTTTCCTTTCTCCATACAAATTTTCTTCCCTTCGTACACATTGTTGTAGGTGCAAAAATGCTACTAAAATCCCTGATTAACTTTCTTTAGAAAATTTCCAAACCATGGAAACTCCTCACCTCTATCACATTTATTGGAATGGGCCATTCCAAAATTTCTTTCACATTGTCTTTCTCCATCCTCACTCCATCCTCTAAGATTACAAATCCTAAAAATACTAGACTCTTAAAAGGAATCTACACTTATTTAGATTGACATACAACTTGTCCTTCCTAATAGCTCTAATACTAATTTCAAATGCAACAAGTGTTCTTCTTAATTCCTACTAAATATCAAAATGTCATAAAAATACACAATTACAAACTTACAAATATATTCTTGCAAAAATTTGTTCATCATCCTCATTAATGTACTAGGTGCATTGGATAATTCGAACATCACCATCCATTCATACAACCCATATTTTATCTTTAAAGTAGTCTTCCATTCATATCCTTCCCAGATTTGGATTTGATAGTATCTACTATGTAGGTCAATTTTGCTAAATAACCATGCTCTAGCTAGCACATCCATCAGATCATCTAGCCTTGGAATTAGGAACTAATACTTGATGGTGGTCTTATTGATTGCCCTATTATCCACACACATCTGTCATGTATCATTTTTCTTTGGAATCAATAGTGTAGGATTCACACATGGACTCATACTTTCTCTAAAAATTCCCTTTTTTTCAATTTTATCACTTGTTTTTTCAACTCATTCTACATGGGAATTCTCCTATAGGTTTCCTGATTTGGAAGATTTGATCATGGAATTAGATCAATATGATATTGAATATCCCTTTTTGGGGTAATCCATTTAGTAACTCCTCTGGTATGACATCTGCATACTCTTTCAACAACTTTACTACTTTAGGTGGTATAACAACATTCTTAGTATCCACCTTTTTTGATATCATTAAATAACAAACCCTAGCTTCTTTCATCCCTATGACAAATTCATTAGTTACCAATAGGTTTTCACTCCTCCCTTCTACCTTATGTGGTCATAAGACCATTTTTACTCCATCCTTACATAATGTGTAATTATTCCTTCCCTCATCATGGGTACCCTTCCTATCATATTGCCAAGGTCTCCCCAATAATAAGTGGTATGCATCCATTGGAATTACATCACACCACACGTCATCCTTGTAGGTATTCCCAATTGAAAACTTAACCAGACACCTCTTATCTACAACTACCTCGTTTCCTTTATTGAACCAAGATATGCGATAGGTATACTAGTTCTTCTCACACTTTAAGTTAAGCTTGTCAACCATTTTAGTGGAAACCATGTTTTCACAAATACCACCATCAATAATCATCTTACATACATTTCCTCCATATGTGCATCTTTTTTGAAAGATACTCGTATGCAACCATGAATCACCACCATCATTATCTTGTGCTTTCTCCTTCCTTGGTATGATCATTGTCCTTCTTATCATGAGGTTTTCCCCCATGTCTACTATAAATTCTACCTTGGATTGCTCTTCATCCTCAACTATATTGGCTCTAGGTTGTTTTGCTTGTCTTCTTTCTTGTGTAGGATAGTGCCGACACTCAATATTTGTGTGCCCTTCCTCACTACATCTATAACAAGTATATTGCCTTTGTGGGTAATCCCAATTTTATCCTCTATCATAACCTTTTCATATTTGAGATCTTCCACCTCTTTGGTGTTTATATTGATCCTACCTAGACTCTTCTTGTTTCTTTATACTAGATGATTCTCCCTTTGAGGTGTACCTTATGATTGAAGGTGATGATGGTCCTTTCTTCACCCTATTTATAAAATTAATCATCTTATGTTTCTCTTCTGCTTTTAATGCTAACTAATATGCATCCTCTACACTATGGGTCTAAATCATACTCAATTCATGTTGTATGACATAGCTTAATCCATTCACATTCCTTGCAGTCTTTTTTTCTTTTGACTCTTCAAGATCCACCCAAATTGATAACTTGTAGAATTCATTGGTGTAGTCCTTGATGCTTTGATGCTTTTTTTTTGACATTTTGAAGTCTATGAAAAAATGTTGGTCATAATATTTGGGCAAGAATTTCTCCTTTATTTTTTTTCATTTTACACAAAACCCTAATATTTTCCTTTATTATTCTTTGTCTCTCCTTCTATAGATGATCCCACCGTATCAATGTATGTCCTTTCAACTTTGTGCATGTGATCTTCACTTTATTTTTCTTTGAAATGTTTTTCCACTCAAACAACTTCTCCATGCTATTCAACCAGTCTATCAACTCCTCTGGTTTCAACCCTCTTGCATACTCAGGAACTTCAATGTTTATCCCATATTTATTTCTTTCCATGGCCCTAATTAGCCTATCCTCAAATTCTTGCTTCCCCTCTAGTTATTTCTCGACATGAACCTTTATCTTGTTGTCTCCTTCCATAGTATCATCATCATAATCTAGATCTACAAAATTTGTGGGATGTCTTTCTCGCATACGGGTCATCATTCCAATTAGTTGAGTAACTTGTGCCTACAACTCTTGCATATTCCTATTGAGCTGGGTATAACTTCCTCTTCCTCTCCTTATGCTAAATTGATCTATGTTATTCCAAATTGAAAAATAAGATATGTTGACCGAGGTCATGCCCAAGATCACTTGTGTGTACATGCAAAAGCTTCTTGGATTTAGAGATTTTCCCCTAAGTGACGATAATAAGTAAGAGTCTCTCTATGTTCCTCTTTCTACTTAAGAAGCAATGTTGCAATATGCAGTGGTTAAGCTTCTTTTAAAGTCACAGTCAAATTGTATATTTATATTAATCATATTTGTCATTTGGACCCATGTAAACATTGGAATGTATTCTTTTTTATTTTTTATAGTATTTTATTGCTAAAGGTTGATCTCACAACCTTAACCTAAAACGTAAATTCTATTTGGGTATATGTACACCTTCATAACAACCATTTGCTTTTTGGTTGGAGTGTAATTTCATTTCAATTTAGTGATATTATTTTGTATTAATAGACACCCCTAGTATATTTTGTGTTATTCATTTTGAGTTCTATATATTTCTTTTTCAGCAATACTATCTAATGTTTGATTCTATTTATTTTTGAAAACTACTATAAAATCTAACAATTTTGAAATAAGATAGTAGACATTGAGGACTACCATGCATAATTTGGACCCAACACTACAAGAGATCCTTGAAATAATGTCACTAATGCAAAGATCTCAAAATATCATGCAATTTAAATAAAATGGCTCAAAGCACTTATATGTGTAAACACTATGGCCTCCAAAATATTTTTTTTTAAAACCCTAAAAAAATTAAAATATTATTCTCAAAAACCTTAGAAACATTACTCCAATCTCAATTTAAAATTTGGCATTTGCTCATTTGTTGGTGTCTACCATTTAAAACCCTATTTTTTAAGTTATCATAGAAAATGATGCATAACATGCCAAACAAAGAAAATGATTTTTCTCTAGCCCTTTGCCAATCAAACTATATCCCATGAAACATCCAATCACATTGTAGGTGGAGCGAACAATTAATTATAACCATCTCAGATGATATAAATGTTTAAATTCCCATTAGCCCAAACTATCTTATTCTCTTCCTCCTATCTTGTAAGATGGCATTGCTTTAGTATCCTCTCTAAAAGTGACAAAACATTCTAAAATATTGGAATTGACCACTCTTCCCATTGTTTTAGTTACATAAACGATCCCAATCTACCTTCTATATAGATAACATATCTTTATTCAACCTATAACCTCCAAACTTTATCGAAGGAGTTGCAATTTTATAAAGTCTTACAGTCAGTCCAACCTATAACCTAAAATTAAAAAAATATTGGTCCCAAGAATCAGTCCAAAGTATTACTTTATCTTTCTACCCACTTTACAAATGACAAGAACCTTAACCACACATAAAAATCAACCATAGCAAAATTACAAACACCTATAAAAATTACATAATTAAATAATATAATAAATTAAACATATTTTTATAATGATTACCCGTAAACATATCATTTCGCCTTTCTCACAAGAGATTACACTCAAAAATATATATTGAAATACAAAAATTACTCTATGTAAAAATTATTTAAATATTATTTAAAATATATAAATTAATTTGTTATGGGGATCCTCTGCGCCAGCTTCGCTGTCTCAATACTTTCCGTGGCATTGTTTTTACTTGCCACGCGCAAACTTTTAATACAGCAACCCTCCCACTACCATCCCAGGTCGTAGAGGACGTAAATTTCTCTTTGCTCATTCACGTGATTTTCAGGAACTTGATTTCATTCAATTGCAATTAGAATCGATTTTTGTGTTTCCTGAATTCTTATTGAGATTTCTAATCAATTTCCTCGTTCTGATTTGTAACGTAGTGTTTTCTCCTTTGTTTCAGCAGACACTTCAGATTATGCTCTGAAGTTAAAGAGCAGAACTGTAAACGCCTGTGGAGGTAAGGATATGTTTCGGTCCTTACTTAGGCTATGAAGCTTGTCACTGTTCAAATAAATTTATCTTACTCTTTTCTTAAAGTAAAGGTTACTGAAGTTTTTTTAGCATGCTAAAACATTTATGGGCCTTTCTGTATACTGGCATTCAATACTGTAATTGTATGAAATGTCAGGTGTTCTAAATGTCTCAAAAATCAGTTGCAAGCTGTTATGAACATTCTCAAGAATAAAGTATGTTTACCGAATACTACTTGAAATGACGTGCTCAAATCGATATTAATTTCTCTAACGGCTCTACAAAGTCGCACCATATTCTAGTTAAATAACAGAGTATATATGAAAAAAAGTATGAAAAATCTTCAACTGTATTTAATCCTCTGACGATATTTTTTGCGGTTGAGGTTCAGCTGTTTTGTTTACTTTCGTTGTTTGAAGAGGGCATGGAATATGTTGGACAAGATGGCAAAAGTGGGTTCAAAATTTGAACATTTGAAATGAAATGATTTGATTTTAGCAAGCAAGTAATAAGATGTACACATTTACTAGAGATGATAAGAGGATACACACAAAATTACTAAGATGATCATCAGGAGACATTTTAAGCTTATGCAACCTCTATTTGAGGGTTATTCTACTGCTTTTATGCTTACTCATTTTATTTTTATTTTGAATTAGTGTGTGCTTTTAAACAGCAATGTGGTCCGTATGCATTGGAAGTCGTATCTCATGTCATTTTGACATTTGCCTTTTCCAGAGGTTGGTTGTGAGTGGTGCACTTTGAAATCGTTCGATTCTCCTCTCTTGTATTCTATTATAATCCAACCATGGATGAGATTAATGACAAGGGTTTGTTTCCAAAAGGTTATCCTACACTAATATTATTGTTATTGCCCTCTGTTTTATTCTACATTCCCAAAGGGTTAGACGAAAGAAGGGATTCATTCCAAAGCTTATCATGTAATTATACCTTTAACAAAAGGTAATGTTATTATTATTATTATTATTTAATGTTATTTTTTATATTATTATTTGGGTTGTGAGGTAATGTTATTGTTTTTTTGGACTTGTTAGTTTGAGAAACCCTTATCACAAAATAAACCCTTACAACAAATGGTAAAATTGGTTTTGATTTTCTTAGAGTAAGAAACCCTTACAACAAAATGGTAAATTTGGTTTTGATTTTGATTTTCTGAGTGTAAGAAACCTTTACAACAAAACCTTTACAACAAAATGGTAAATTTCATTCAAATTTATTTTTTATTTGGTTAGTCTGAGAAACTTTAAAAAAAAAAGTTAACTACGTTATTATTTTTATTTTTTGTGTGAAAAACTTAATTTAATTTTTATTTTATTTTATTTCTCACAACAAAAGGTAATGGTAACGTTTTTAACGTTATTATTTTTATTTTTATTTTTATTTTCTTATGATTTGGTTAGTGTGAGAAACTTAATTTAATTCTTATTTTATTTTATTTTATATTTATTATTTTATTTTATTGTATATTTATTATTATTTTTATTTGGTTAGTGTGAGAAAATTTTACATGGTACCGTTATTAACGTTATTATTGTTATTATTTTTTATTTTCTTGTGATTTTTTTAGTGTGAGAAATTTAATTTAATTTAATTTAATTTTTATTATTTTTTTATTTGGTTAGCGTGAGAAACCTTTGGTAACCTTATTTTTTTTCATTTTGTTAGTTGTAGAAACACTACTTATTTTTTGAGTAATACTTCTTATACACATCCTCCATGAGGATTGAACCCGGGCCACATCACCGATAACCATGGTGGGGTCGAGGATTGAACCCGGGTGGGGTCGAGGATTTAACCCGGGTCACATCACCGATAATGCAAGTGGGGTCGAGGATTGAACCCGGGTCACATCACTGATAACCATGGTGGGGTCGAGGATTGAACCCGGGTGGGGTCCAGGATTTAACCCAGGTCACATCATCGATAATGCAAGTGGGGTCGATTTTGTTTACCCTTACAACAAACGTTAATGGTAACCTTATTAACGTTATTATTTTTATTTTTCTGTGATTTGGTTAGTTTGTACTGGGTTAGCGTTATTACTTTCATTTTTGTGTGATTTGGTTAGTTTACAACAAAAGGTGTTGTATTATTTTTACAACAAACGTTAATGGTAACCTTATTAACGTTATTATTTTTATTTTTCTGTGATTTGGTTAGTTTGTACTGGGTTAGCGTTATTACTTTCATTTTTGTGTGATTTGGTTAGTTTGGATTGGGTTAGTGTTATTATTTTTATTTTTGTGTGATTTTGTTAGTTGGGATTGGGTTAGTGCGAGAAACCCTTACAACAAAAAAGGTATTACTTTTTACAACAAAAAAACGTTAATAAGGGTATTACTTTTTACAACAAAAAGGTAACCTTAACGTTTACAAAAAGGTAACGTTAACCTTATTAACGTTATTATTTTTATATTTATATTTGTGTGATTTGGTTAACGTTGTGTGATTTGGTTAGTGTGAGAAACTTAATTTAATTTTTATTTATTTTTGTTTCTTTTTGTGTGAGAAACCCTTGGTAACATTATTTTATTTTATTTTATTTTTATATTTATATTTGTGTGATTTGGTTAACGTTGTGTGATTTGGTTAGTGATTTGGTTAGTGTGAGAAACTTAATTTAATTTTTATTTATTTTTGTTTCTTTTTGTGTGAGAAACCCTTGGTAACGTTATTTTATTTTATTTTATTTTTTCTTTTTTAGTTTTATTTGGAGAAACTTTTGGTTAGTGTGAGAATTTAATTTGGTTAGTGTGACTAATGTTATTCTCTTTATTTTGACGTTGACGTTTGTGTGTCCTTTCGAAGGATTTAGACAACCTTGCTTTTCTTTCAACGGGCATAGTTAGAAAGGTGTGTACTTTTCTTTCGACGGGCAACCTTGCTTTTCTTTCGACAGGCATAGTTAGAAAGGTGTGTACTTTTCTTTCGACGGGCATAGTTAGAAAGGTGTGTACAACCTCGGTTGGGAATTTTCTTTCGACGGGCATAGTTAGAAAGGTGTGTACAACCTCGGTTGGGAATTTTGAATGAAGGTTTAAGGTTAAAAATAAATTCTATATATTGGGAACTTTGAATGAAGGTTTAAGATTTTAAAAAATCCTATATTCAAGAAATTGAGTGAAGCAAAGACTATCAATATAGTTCTAAAGGTTTAAAATTCTTATAAATCAAAGAAATTGAGTGCAGCATAGACTATAATAATATTTAAGAAATTGAGTTGAGCATAAAATATAATAAAGGATCGTTTAGGATAGAATATCGTAGTCCTCAGTGGACGGACGCTAAAAACTACTTAGGTTAATATTAACGGCCTTTTAAACCTCTAATCCGGAGGTTGTATCAATAGTAGCATGTATAGAGCTGAGAAGCAGGAAAGTTTTGGTGAATGTAAAGGAGAGCAAGCATTTGTGTCTTCATAGACTATATAAGAAATAGAGTGGAGCTTAGATTATAATAAAGTTTAGGATAGAGGATCGTAGTCCTCAGTCGACGGACGTTAAAAACTACTTAGGTTAATATTAATGACCTTCAAAACCTCTAATCTGGAGTTTGTATCAATAGTAGCATATATAGAGTTGAGACGTAGAAAAGTTTCTGGGAATGCAAAGGAGAGCAAGCATTTACGTCTTCAAGAGTTGAGATGACGAGATCAACCAGGCATATCCGCAGCAAGCAAATTGGTGAGATCAACCAGGCATATCCGCAGCAAGCAAATTGGTGAGATGACGAGATGGGAGCTGATTCGAGAACAATCTAATGGGAGCTGATTTTATATTTCAGTCTTTTTTGAAACTTAGAAGCCTATTTTATCAAGCAATCAGCAAACAAAGGAGCTGATTTCATATTTCAGTCTTTTTTAAACTTAGAAGCCCATTTTATTAAGCAATCAGCAAGCAAATTAGTGAGATGACGAGATGATGAGAACATTCGAGTGGGAGTTGATCCATTTATCTCAAAGGAAATAAACTTCACACAAATTTGAATAATCTGCTAAGCCATTAACGCCAGCTGTGCCAACGAGTCTTCAACTAACATTTGACCAAAACATAATGTTTCGAAATGTTTCGAATTTTTTAAAGACTATTTTTTTTTGTTAACACATTCATCACACCACACAAAAACCTATGAGAACCAAAGTTCGAACCGCATTCATCACACCACACAAAAACCTATGAAAACCAAAGTTCGAACCGCTTTCATGGCATATTAAAAGGTAAATGTAAATTCAAACCGCTTTTTCATGGTATATCCAATGGCATATCCAATGGCATATTAAAAGGTAAATGGTATTTTTTTTTTTAGTTACAATCACACTATTTTAAACTACGTAAAAAAAAAAGCACCATCTAACCTATGTAAAAACTTCCATTAAACTACGTAAAAAAAAAGCACCATCTAACCTATGTAAAAACTACCATTACACGGTTGATGTTTTCATAAATTCTTATTTAAAATTATATGCAAAATAATCTGAAGATCTTTAATGCGCTTTTTCTTAATGCTTTACGGAGTACTTTCGTTGAAGCAATCCTTTTGTTTGGACATTGGGCAGTTGACTTGTTTTTAAAGCTTTACGGAGTACTTTCCTTGAAGCAATCCTTTTGTTTGGACATTGGACATTTGAGCCTAACTCTTCTTGTTATATTCTACATGTTGATGTAGGTCTATATATGTTGATTCATCTATTATATAAATTTGAGATATGGATGACTAATGGATGACTATTTGGTAAGTTGTAGGTATATATATGTTGATGTAGGTCTATATATGTTGATTCATCTATTATATAAATTTGAGAGGTGAGTTTCATATGAATAGTCAGAATATGGATTCTAAATATATCTATATATAAAAGTTGATAACGCCTTTCAAATTTGTATAATTTTGAAGTACTTTTCATCTTTAAACTAGGAAAATGGCATTACTTCCTAATACAGTTATCAAACTCTATGGAATGAACATGGAGAGAACAAACTCTATGGAATGAACATGGAGAGAACAAGAGAACAAGAGCGAATAGAAATTTCTCATCTATTTGATAAATAGAAAACTCCATACTTCATTTGCATTGAATGGATTGATTAAATGGCAACTTAAATTTCTTTCATCTGTCCACGTTTCAACCACAGAAAGAATTAATTTATTTCATCTGTCCACTTTTGAACCACGGTGAAATTTCACTTAAGTTTGACTTATTTTACAAATGTAATTTTATTGGTCCAAGTTTAAATACCATGAAATAGAGCAGCAAGTGCAAAATTTTCGTATATCTATTGAAAACGTAATAAATAGTGATTACGTATATCCGTTGAAAATGAAGCAAGTTCAAATTGTACATAAGTGGATCATAAACATTTGAAGGTTTGAAGGCTATGAGCCACCAAAATGAATTGAGAACACAACCAAAATTTTCACTTTTTACGGAGAGCCTTTTTGGTATGGGAGACAACGAGGATCACTACATTCTTTTTTTATTTTATTTTATTATAATGAGATCAAAGGCTCCGGTTATTGCTTATCTATGGACTTAGAAAGCAGGACTTTCCCTCTTGACCTATCGTCGTCCTAACTAGAGTAGTTGCTCTCCTCCTTCCAAGAGGACGCCTCTTAATTCAGAGTAATCTTGTAGTTTCTTATTAGATTATCAGGGGTGTTTAATTCTTAATTCTTATTTATCTAAGAGATAGACCTTCTTGGGACCTTGTTATTGAGGTATTTTTGTTCTAAAACTTAATACTAAGCAGTGTGGTTATACGTAGACGTTGGGACATCTTTTTTTCAAGTACACAGTTTCAGTTTGGCTTTGGTTAAAACATGTATGGCAAATTTCATGTATCTTTGAGCTTTGCTCAATTGAGCAAAGCTAGAATATTAAGAGATTAAGAGATGTGAGCAAAGCTAGAATATTAAGAGATTAAGAGATGTGAGCAAAGCTAGAATATTAAGAGATTAAGAGATCTCCAAGGGAGAGTATATGTTGTTTTTTCCTAGGATCATCTAACACGGCACACTCTCATACTCTCATAATTGATCTTCTACATCATTCGCTAGATCTTGATATATTCGTTTTAATGACTGGTAACTCGGGTTTAATTACAGTCGTATGGAAAGTCTATCATTTAATGACTGTCAGATAGTTAGTTGGTGCACAGTTTTCTGGTTTCTTTCTTGAAAACCAGCTATATATTTGTGTCATTGGTATTCTTTCTAGTTAGAAAGATGATTAGAGGGTTGGAGAAGAACAGAGAAGCTGAAAAAGAGCAAAGGAGAAGAAAATCAGCTTTGAAGAACAGGGAGTTGAAGTCGCAGGTATGTTCATCTTGCAATATTATTTACAGACGTATGTAAGATTTCAAAGATTCCAAAGTAGAAGCATATAGATATAAGTTTTAGTAACTTATTTGGTATTGTAACTTATTTGGTACTGTATCTCTGTATTTAATCAATATATGAAATATATTTTGTATTTGAGAGCATTGCGAATGTTTCTTCTTGATTAATAGAGTGAGGTTAAAATACAGTTTTAGTAGTTCCTTTTATCATTTTTATTTAATCCATATTTTATATATAAATGTGAGTTCTCATTTTGCATAGGATAAATTGTAGTTGTGGTTCTTCTTTTATTCCTTCAAAGCTTAGACGTTGGTTCTTCGTGCCCATTTTATTAAAATTTTGATTGATCGAAATTTGCATAGGATAAATTGTGGTTGTGGTTCTTCTTTTATTCCTTCAAAGGTTAGACGTTGGTTCTTCGCGCCCATTTTATTAAAATTTTGATTGATCAAACTTTGACTCTGAAATTGTTACATTTTTGTGAGTCACAGAATAGGGGAATTTTATGACCCTAGCACCTTTGACCAAATTATCACGAACGCAAAATCATTAGTTGCATGTTTGCGTCACTTTGGGTCCTCTATATCTTTTCTCCCTTGCTTGTCACGATATCGCGACAAGCTCCAACATTATTAATTTAAAGAGCTTCTAAGTTTTTTGAAATTGTAACATTTTTGTTGTATTTTCACTAAACCTGAAATTTCATGTTGGTATCAGAGCTTGAGTCTTCCCATGAACGATAGAAGCAACGGTTTTTAGAAACAACTCTTTGCAATTACAGATCCTATGGTTCAATGATAAAAATTATGATTACTGGAGTATTTAAATGAAGATCTTATTTGGGTCTTAGGAGCTATGGGACTTGGAGAGTGGTTACCAAAACCAGCAGATGCAATAACATTGGCTGCTCTTTTCCAAGTAGATTCATATTTGTTAAAGGAGAATTGAAAGAAGGATCAGAGGGCACGTTTTATATAATGCAAGAAGTTGAATAGACCATTTTCTCAAGAATTGCAACAACAAAAAAATCAAAGCAATACTTCACTTTGAATCCGAAATTGTTACATTTTTGTGAGTCACAAAATAGGGGTATTTTATGACCCTAGCATCTTTGACCAAATTTTCACAAACGCAAAATCGTTGGTCGCGTGTTTGTGTCACTTTAGGTTCTTTGTACCTTTTCTCCCTTGCTTGTCACGATATCGCGACAAGAATTTAAAGAGCTTCTAAATTTTCTGAAATTGTAGCATTTTTGTTGTATTTTCACTACACCTAAAATTTCATGTTGGTATGAGAGCTTGAGCCTTCCCATGAACGATAGAAGCAATGGTTTTTAGAAACAACTCTTTGCAATTGCAGATCCTATGGTTCAGTGGTATGGAGTATTTAAATGAAGATCTTATTTGGGTCTTAGGAGCTATGGGACTTGGAGAGTGGTTACCAGAACCAGCAGATGCAATAACATTGGCTTCTCTTTTCCAAGCAGATTCATACTTGTTAAAGGAGAATTGAAAGAAGGATCAGAGGGCACGTTTTATATAATGCAAGCAGTTGAATAGACCATTTTCTCATGAATTGCAACAACAACAAAATCAAAGCAATACTTGCCAGTTTTTATCAAGGCACTAACAAAGTGAATTTGGTGAAGTTGCAGATGTTGAGAAGGGAGTTTAAAAATTTGCAAATGTGAATCAAATTTCATGAGTGAATTATTCACTCAGACCATGGATGTTATCAACCAAATGCGATTGAATGGGGATAATATGGATAATAAGAGACTTATGGAGAAAATTATGAGAATCTTGCAAGCAAGGTTTGACTCAGTTGTGATAGCAATTGAAGAATCGAGGGATTTGACAACCCTCTTTGTAGATGAGCTCATGGGAGCAAAGGATAAGTCGGTCATTTCAATCCTTATTAGAGCAATATTTAAAAACATAGGTCTCATTTTGATACAACAATAGAAGAGATGAATCTCACCAAGGCACATCAAGTTTTCAAGGAGGAAGAGGATGGGAAGATGATAAAGTAATAGAGGAAAGCATGGAAGAGGCCATGAGAGAGGACGGAGGACAAACTCCAATGATGGAGAGATCATCTACAATTTTTATCAAGTCAGAGGAAGAGCCAGAGGAAGAGACAACAATAGAAATCAGCGAGGATCAAATCAGAGGTATGATAAATCAAAAATTCAATGTTATTACTACAAGAAATTTGGTCATTTTAATTGAGTGTAGAAATAAATTGGCCAAGGATAATAAACAACAAACCAACTACACAATTGAAAATGAAAATGTAGAAAGTACAGATATGTGTGATAATATGTTGTTAACTTGTGGTACTGATGAAGATATCTAGAAGAACACCTAGTATCTTGATAGTAGGTGCAGTAACCAAATGTATGGGAATAGAGAAATGTTCTCAAAGCTTTATGAAACCATTAAATATGAAGTAAAAATGGGGAACAACAAGGTACTATCATGGGCAAAGGAAATATCATTATCTATACCAAGTATGGTGGAAGATAGAACATATTTGATGTGTACTATGTTCCTGGGTTGAAACATAACATGCTAAACATGGGATAGCTTATGCAGAATGGGCACACTATGTAATTTAAAAATGGAGCTTGTATCATTCAGGACAAAGAGAATGGACTCATAGCAATAGTGTCCATGACAAAGAACAAAATGTTTCCCCTACAAATTCAAAATGAATAGTTGCTAGTGGTAAAACATTCTACCTGGTTGTGGTATCTTAGATTCGATCATCTGAGTTTCAATGGCCTGAACCTACTACACAAGAAACAAATGGTGAAGGGTTTACCCCTCATAGAGAAACCAAATAAAATATGTGATGGTTGTCTAGTTGGAAAGCAACATAGGGATGTGTTCCCTACAAGATAGTCTTGGAGAGCTTCACAACCATTAGAGCTGGTACATTCATATATCTGCACACCTATGCAGACCAGCATATTTGTCGAAAATAAATATTTTTGACTTTCATTGATGACTTCATTTGGAGAATGTGGGTTTATCCCATCAAGTAGAAGTCAAAATATTTCAATAAATTTAAAGAGTTCAAGGCTATGGTTGAAAAATATAGTGGCTACTATGTGAAGAATCTCATAATAGATGGAGAAGGTGAATATATCTCCAATGAATTCCATAATTTCTGCAAAGAAAATGGAATTAGAAGTTAGTTTACAGTTATATACACACCATAGCTGAATGGTGTTGTAGAGAGGAATAATAGAACCATAATGGAGATGGCATGAAGTATCTTTAAGGCAAAGAGTTTGCCACATGAGTTTTGGGTAGAAGTTGTATGTTGTGCAGTTTATATTTTGAACATATGTCCCACCAAAAGTGTGAAGGACAAAATTCCTCAATAATATTGGAGCAACCAAAAGCCCAATGTGGCTCATTTAAGATTTTTTAGGTGCATTGCATATGTACATATTCTAGATGAGAAGAGGAAGAATTTGGATGATAAAGTAGAGAAATGCATCTTTATTGGTTATAGTGAACAATCAAAATCATACAGGCTATATAATCCTATCACAAAGAAACTGGTTATAAGTTGTGATGTGAAGTTCCTAGAAGATGAAGCTTGGAACTAGAAATCAAATACTGGCCAGCCAGAGCCAACAATTATTGAGTTTTAGGATGTGGAAGAAAATAGAGTACACCCACCTATAGCTTCAAGCAGTTATAATGGTGCCAACAACAACACAACCTCATCATCCCAGTAACCTCCAATTACAACTAGAATATTGAACTTGAAGATGCCATCAAAGACACAGAGCTTGCAAGATATTTATGAGGTAACTAGAACTGAAAGTGATGAAGAGCATTCTGATTTTGCTTTATTTTTTGAGTCTGATCCACTTACATTTTAAGAAGCCATTTATTACATTTTAAGAAGCAATTTAGAATAGACAATGGGTAAAAGCTATGGATGATGAGATACATGCCATAGAGAAAAATCATACTTGGAAATTAATGGATCTTCTAGTAGGAAAGAAAACCATTGGTGTGAAATGGGTATACAAAACTAAGTTTAATGCCCAAGGAGAAGTTGAAAGGTATAAGGCTAGATTAGTTGCAAAAGGCTACAAGAAGAAGTCAGGGATTGACTATCATGAGGTATATGCACCTGTAGCTAGACTTGACACAGTCAGAATGATTTTGGCATTGGCAGCCCAGAAAGGCTAGAATGTTTACCAAATGGATGTTAAGTCTGCATTCCTCAATGTGCTAAAGGGGCAAGAAGGCAAAGTCCTGAAGCTGAAGAAATATTTGTATGGGTCGAATCAAGCACCCAAGGCTTGGTACAACCGCATTGATGCATAGTTTCAGGAGAATGGATTCATAAAATGCCCATATGAGCATAATCTCTACATGAAACAAATGTAGAGGGGGAAATGATGATAGTATTCTTGTATGTAGATGATCTAATTTACACTGGCAATAGCAATGTGCTATTTGAACAGTTTAGAACAACCATGAAGAAAGAGTTTGAAAAGATGGACTTGGGGATGATGAAGTATTTTCTTGGCATTGAAGTTACCAATCCGCGGAAGGTATCTTCATTTATCAAGGCAAGTATGCAAAGGATGTCTTGAAGAGGTTTAATATGGAGGACAACAAACCTACCATCACACCAGTTGCAACAGGCTTAAAACTGAGCAAATATGATTGCAGCAAAAGTATTGATTTGACTCTCTATAAAATGTTAGTTCGAAGTCTAATGTATTTGACTGCAACCAGACCAGACTTGATGTTTGTACTGAGTTTAATAAGAAAGTTTATGGAGTCACCAAAGGACATTCATTGACAAATAGGCAAACAAATTTTATGTTAGGTCAATGGAACTAGGAATCATGGAATTCATTATGCCAGAAAAGACTAGCTTGAACTAATTGGCTACATAGATAGCGATTGGGTTGGTAACATAGATAATCAAAAGAGTACTTTTGGATACGCCTTCCAGCTTGGATCTGGAGTTGTTTCTTGGTCCTCGAAGAAATAGCCAATTGTTGCTTTATCAACTATTGAGGCAGAGTATGTTGCCACCATCTTAGCAGCCTACCAGACAGTTTGGCTGAGAAGAGCTCCGAGTGAACTAAATCATCCACCAAAAGTAGCAACAACTGTGTTTTGTGATAATAATTTTGCCATAGCACTATCAATAGATCTAGTTCATGATAGAACCAAGCATATTGATATCCGGTACCATTTCATCATAAAGTTGGTGAAATTTAACAAAATTGAGCTACTCTTTTACAGGTCAAAATAGCAGGTTGTAGATATTTTCACAAAACCTTTGAAGGAGGAAGACTTCAACAGGCTGAGATAAATGCTTGGTGTCAAAGCTTTAATGAAATCTGGTTTAAAGGAGGGTGTTATAAATTTAAACCAAATTTGACATCTTCTAACATAATTGATCTTCTACACCATTCGTCAGATCTTGATATATTCCTTTTAAATTACTGGTAGCTCAGGTTTAATTATAGTCGCATGGAAAGTCTTCTACCACTATATTTTTGTATTTAATGACTGCCAGATAGTTGGTGCAGTTTTCCTGCTTTTATCCTAAAAACCCAGCTATATATTTGTGTCGCTGGTATTTTGTCATAGTTAGAGAGATAATCATATTAGAGGGCTGGAGAAGAATAGAGAATTCGATAAGAGAAGATGAGAAGAAAATCAGCTTTGAAGAACAAGGAGCTAAAACCACAGTCTTTAACATTCTTGGGTGTGTTTTCATCCTGCAATATTATTTGCAGATGTATGTAAGCTTCCATAGTAGAAGTCTATGGGTTTGAGTTTTATTTGGTAATGCTATATTTAATCAATATATGAAATATCTTTTGCATTTGCGAATGTTTCCTATTGATTACTAGAGTGAGGTTAAAATACAGTTTTAATTTCTCATTTTATTGTCTCTGCTTAATCCATGTATAGAGACTTGCATTTTATATATAAATGCGTGAGTTATCACTTTGGATAGGATAGATTGTGGTTTCTCCCAAGACATTCCGTATTTTATTCCTCCAAAAGTTAGACGTTGGTTCTTCGTGCCCATTTTATTAAAATTTTGATTGACCGAAATTTGACTCCGAAATTGGGGCATTTTATGACCCTAGCACCTTTGACCAAATTATCTCGTGAACTGATTTTGCGTCACTTTGGGTTCTCTGTACCTTTTCTCCTTTGCTTGTCGTGATATTGTGACAAGCCCCAACATTATTAATTTGGGTCTTCCGAAATTGCAGCATTTTTGCTGCACCCAAACTTTTAGTTATCTGCCTAATCCTCTATTGGGTAAATGGATGAGGCATGTCCGAGTTTTCAGCCACTGTCTCCACGTTTTTAACTTTGGCCTTTCGTCGGTGTCATATTTTTTGAGTTTCACCATGGGTTTTACCGGCTTTGGATGTATCTCTACTGGTTTTGTTCTTCACTATTCTACTGTCCTACTAAGGTCAATTAAAATATTTAACTCCTACTAAGGTCAATTAAAATATTTAACATATTTTTTCCTTAATTAAAATATTTAACTCCTACTAAGGTCAATTAAAATATTTAACATATTTTTTCCTTTTTTCATTACTTGTACAACTCCTACTAAGGTCAATTAAAAGAGTTAACATATTTTTTCCTTTTTTTCATTACTTATTCTTATTCTAACAATATTCTGACCATCACTTCCATTAGATTCATTTTTGTTGTTTTTTTTTTAATCAAACCACATCAATCCATCGGCTTTAACCACGTTTGTCGACACTCATCAATCGATGTATTTTCAAGACCTTATGACAGTCATCTCTCTATAAAGACCAGAGAGAATCTCCAATCTCATGTCTTTGATACGGCTTAAGACTGAGTAGAACGGAACTTTTCTAAAGCAAAAGGTAAAAATATGCACGTAGAATCAATGCGAGGATCCATACTAACCATACTAACGATGACGATGATTGATTTAAGTTATTTTTAGTTAAAGAGCGCATCGATGATTGATTTAAGTTATTTTTAGTTAAAGAGCATGCGCCATACACTCAAGCGTATAGTCGTTCAGTCAATAGCCTATTTGAATTTTACAATAATTTTTTAACTGGACGGTTTTAAATTTTAGTTAAATTTATTTAAACATTTGTTTATGCTACACTTGTTTTGCAGACCCATGAGTAAAATTTTAGCATAAAATGATTTGCATTTTTTTTTCTTACCATTTTAGAGATATCATTACATAATCACGGTGCCAAGTTTCTAGACCTATAACCTTTGATTTGCATTTTTTTTCTTAACATTTTAGAGATATCATTACATAATCACGGTGCCAAGTTTCTAGACCTATAACCTTTACGGAAGGAAAGTACCTGTCCAATTAAAAGGTTATTTGTTTTCCTTCTCAAATAGAGTTATATATATTCAAATTTGTCTGAAAGTCAGACATTATACAATGAGTTCTCCTGGTATAACCGTTACGCGGGGTTTAGCATTAAAAAAAAAATCAATCCATTTAATTAGTTTTATCCATTTAATTAGTTTTTTTTTATTATTATTTTTTTAAATTAATGATGGAAACTTAAGAAATAGTTTTTCTTTAATATATATTTTTTAAATTAATGATGGAAACTTAAGAATGAAGATATGTCCTATTAAAATTATTAAACCTTACCCCATCTCGCTATTGCTCGAAACAAGCACCAAAGTAGTGAAAAACACATTTGCGATGACAATCCAGGGAATCACTCGACACCGCCAAGTACAAAGCGATTTGATGCCTTGTCCCATCTTTCGTTAATTCCTGCATGTGAGTAGTTGGAAGTTTCCCACTCTTTGTCATCTATCTCCCGGTATAAATACAGATGTTTTTGTCACTTCGTGTGTGACAGAAGGGTGCAAAATACTACGTGTAGATTTGCAACAGAAAGAGAGCAGAGCAGTTTGTAGTCCCGAACAACAGTTTTAGAGTGCTCATCTATTTTGTCTATCATACTTTAACGCAGATGTCAGTATTCCCTCTATGGAGGTTTGAATGTAATTTCTCTACTATTATAAATAAAATCTGGTTTTATTCATATGTCCTTCATTTTCAAGAACCCTCAATTTGCCCTATTTCAGTTCTCACCAAATGTCTTGCATTTTCAAGAACCCTCAATTTGCCCTATTTCAGTTCTCACCAAACAAGCATTCTGAGTGCATTTGAATCGACTGTAGAAGTGGTGCATTTAAGACTTGTTGTCAATCACTCATTCAAACGAACGATTTTGGGTGACTCTTACTCAAACAAGCAATTGGGTAGTTTTGTTCTCATCTTGAGAGAGGGAATGTTGTGAGAGATTGGGTGTATAAGATGAAGTTCAACACCCAAGGTGAAGTTGATCGGCATAATGCCAGACTGGTGATGAAGGGCTACAAGCAGAAGTTAGGCATTGATTACCATGAAGTATATGCGCCTGTAGCTTGACTTGACACAGTCAAGATGATCCTGACATTGGTAGCTCAGTATGGTTGGAAAGTGTATCAGATGGACGTCAAGTCAGCCTTCCTCAACAATTTTTTGGAGGAGGTCTACATAGACCAGCCATCCGGTTATAAGATCGAAGGATAGGAGGGCAAGGTCCTTAAACTGAAGAAGATCCTGTATGGGTTGAAGCAGGCACCTAGGGCATGGTACAACTGAATTGATGGCTATTTTCAAGAAAATAGGTTTGTAAAATGCCCATATGAGCACACACTGTACTTGAAGACAAATGAAGTAGGGGAGCTCATAATCATCTGCTTGTATGTGGATGATTTGATTTACATTGGCAATAGTAATGTCCTGTTTGGCCAGTTTAGAACAACCATGAAGAAGTTTAGAACAACCATGAAGAAGGAGTTCGAGATGACAAATTTGGGGCTGATGAAGTATTTTCTTGGTATTATAGTTGACCAATCAGCATATGGCATCTTCATTTCTTAGGGCAAGTATGTGAAGGATGTCCTGAAGCGGTTCAAGATGGAGGACATCAAACCTACCATCACACCTATTGCCATGGGCTTGAAGCTGAGCAAATTGGGTCCAAGGAGGAACATTGATCCAACTTTATTCAAACAACTAATTCGCAACCTAATGTCTTTGTCTACAACTAGGCCAGATCTGATGTTTGAAGTCAGTTTGATTAACCAATTTATGGAGACTCCAAAGAATTCGCATTGGCAAGAAGGCAAGCACTGTGCTATGTCAATGGGATGCAAAACCATGTCATTTTCTATGCTAGGCAAGTCCAATTGGAACTAGTGGGCTACATAGATAGTGATTGGGTTGGCAACATTGATGATCGAAAGAGCACTTCTGGTTATGTATATCATCTCAATTTAGAAGCAGCTTCATGGGAATCCAAGAAGCGACCGATCATTGCATTGTCCACTACTAAATCATAGTATGTCATCGCCACATCAGCCGCATTCCAGGCAGTCTGGATGCGAAGGGTTCTAGGTGAACTGAACCATCCTCTGAAAGGCGCAACAACAATGTTTTGTGACAACAATTCTGCCATTGCACTATCGAAGGATCTAGTGCCATTGCACTATCGAAGGATCTAGTGTTCCATGGGCAAATGAAGCATATCAACATTCGGTATCACTTCATCAGAGAGCTGGTGAAGTCGGGCGAGGTTTAGTTGTAGTTTTATAGATCCAAGGAGCAGGTAGCTGACATTTTTACCAAGCCTTTGAAGGAGGAGGATTTCAGTAGATTGCGACTGTAGTTGGGAGTCAAAGGGCTTGTGAGATCAGGTTTAAAGGAGGGTGTTAAAATTATTAAACCTGATCCCATCTTACTATCACTCGAAACAAGCACCAAAGCTGTGAAAACACATTTGCGATCGCGATCCAGGGAATCACTCGACACAACCAAGTATGGAGTGATTTGACGCCTTGTCCCATCTTCCTTTAATTCTCGCATGTTAGTAGTTGGAAGTTTCCCGCTCTTTGTCATCTATCTCCTGGTATAGATACATATGTTTTTTTCACTTCGTGTGTGAGAGAACGGGTGCAGAATACATGTGCAGATTAGCAGCATTAAGAGACCAGAGTGAACAACAGTTTCAAAGTTCTCCTCTATTTTATCTATCTTGCTATCTATCTTGCTTTAACACAGATGTCAGTATTCCCTCTATGGAGGTTTGAATGTAATTTCTCTGATATTATAAATAAAATATCGTATGTCCTGTATTTTCAAGAACTCTCGATTTGCTCTATTTCAGTTCTCACCAAACAAGTATTCTCAGTGAATTTGAATTGACTGCAAAAGTGATTCATTTAAGACTTGTTGTCGATCGCTCATTCAAACGAACAATTCCGGGTTACTCTTCCTCAAACAAACGATCTCCGGCATTTTCTCCTTATCGCTCGTTTGGCTTCATTTTCCCTCTTTGGCACTCAAATCAGCGACCTTTGTCACTTTTAACCCTTACCACTCAAAGGCATCTATTTTCGTCTTTTACTCTATTTTGTCTTTAGTGGTTTGTCTTTTATGCACTCGTCTTATTCTAATCTCCCTCCATCGCTCGCTATTCTTGAAAATTCCCTTTAGCGCACATGAGTTGAGCGATTCCTACTAATTCAAGCGACTTAGGGCAACACCTATTTTGTCCTATTCCATTTTGTCTTTTAGCTAACTCCCTCTTTCATTCAAGCGACTTAGGGCAACCCCTATTTTGTCCTATTCCATTTTGTCTTTTAGCTAACTCCCTCTTTCACTAAAACGAAAGTCGTCTGCCTTGTTTTAGCGATTTGCAGCTTGAAAGAGTTAGAATATTTTCGGCGGTATTTATCCCCGTTCTCCTCATCGCTTGCCAAACAATATGAGCGACAGCGATTCGGAAAATTGTTGGAAGGTCTTAATTACCTTTCTCCCCGTCGCTCGCTAGTTGAGGTAATTCCCTCCATCGCTGTCGTGCGACAGCGATTCAGGGAACGGAGTTAAGAGAGTTTTATTTCTTCATTTCCCACAAAAAAAAAAAAATTAAATTCAAAACCAGTTTTCATATATAATAATTTAATAATATTATGAATTTTTAAGATTTTTTAAAACATAAAAAAAACATGTTAAAAATATTTGTAGTTAATAAAAAAATATATATATTTTCTTCACTAGAATCTAGTTTTTTTTTTTTTTTTTTCCTCCTTAAAGTTGCATTGGATTATGTCCTATTTTAAAAGGAAAAAGGACTGGAAGCGCGTGGAAGAAAGCACCGGAGTGAGAGGTAAGGACGTTTTTCAGTCCTTGCTTAGGCTACGAAGCTTGTCACCGTTCAAACAGATATATTTATTTTGTGGATTGCTGTGGGAAATTTAAAACCTTCTAAAAAGTAGGGTATTCAATTTTTTTCTTTCAATGCTAAAATGGAATGGACTCTGCTTCAGAGTGGCACTCAACACCGCGATGTGCGTAAACTGGGGTGTATAAAGTGGAGAAAAGGAGTAGAGCATCTGGATCAAATAATTGGATTTGTGACCATAATAATATGTTATATTGTCGCTGTTAATTTCATTGATGAAACGGCTGGAAAGATAATTGATGAAAATGCTGGAAGGATAGACGCAAGTCATTTTGGAAAGATAAGGAGGAGCGAAATATCAGACTTTGGTAATTCTTTTTCATTTTGACATCAATCACAATTATTTATAAAATTATATAAAAACATTTTGCATCTGAATAGATAATTAATTGTTTTATTATTGGTTTTACTCTTTTAAAGTAAAGTTGATGTTAGCACTATGTAATGAAATTCCATCCACATAAATAACAGTTAATATGGAAATAATAGTTAATAGTTATAGTAGATGCATATTGACATCAATCACAATTATTTATAAAATTGTATAAAAAGGTTTTGCATCTGAATATAGATAATTAATTGTTATATTACTGAGATTAATTGTTTAATTATTGGTTTTACTCTTTTAAAGTAAATTTGATGTTAGCACTATGTAATGAAATTCTATCCAATGGAAATAATAGTTAATATGAAAATAATAGTTAATAGGTATAATAATTTGTAAGGAAATTATAAATTAAAGTTGAGTTCTAAAATTGATGTTAGCACTATGTAATGAAATTTCATCCAAAATGGAACTATAGTTATAATAGTTTGCATGGAAATTATAAATTAAAGTTGAGTTGTAAAGTTGATGTTAGCACAATGTAACGAAATTCCATCCACAATGGAAATAATAGTTAATATGAAAATAATAGTTAATAGTTACGATAGTTTGTAGGGAAATTATAAATTAAAATTCATTCAAAAATTTGAAAATATTAAGTTTTTTTGTTTACGATGTTTATTATGATGCTAAACAAAAATCTAAGAATAGAGAGGACCTCTTAAAATCAGGTCTGTCAAAAAAAATTAAGGACAACATTTAAAAGCTATGGAGTTAAAAATAAAATAAAATGAATTAAATTTCAATTAAAATATGATTAAGATTGTTTGGTAATAAATAAATTCATTTATTATTATTGTTTGTAAACTACTTGACAAAATCATATTTTTCCATACAAATATTAAATTTGTTTCGTAGTTTCATTGTTTATTAACATATTTTTATATATTTTTGTTTCTAACCATTAAAGATTTCATTTTAACACTCATTAAAAAAAACCAAGAAAAGAGGAACAATTCTTGGAGAGCGGGCGGGCCATCTTTTGAAACAGCCTTTTAATATAATATCGAGCTCGGGCGAGGCAGTTGTTCACCGTTGGATCTCGCCGATACAGCCCCCTATGGTTTCCGTTATCGGGATATCCCTTTTCCCATTGTTGTTGGGTATATCCTTTATTGAAGAAAGGATAAGGGGCACCCAAATTCCCCTTATTTTTAGAGAATTGTCCCAGAACTTCATTAACCTCATTTTGGATGGATAAAAAGGGGATTAAAAAGGATAATGTATCCCAGAGAATAACGAAAAAAAAACGAAAGAGCGTGCGTCCATCGTCTAGTGGATAAGACGTATGATGATTAAGATTGGTTTTTAGTTCATACATTTATTTATTATTATTGTACATAAACTGTTTTAGATCATCATATTTTGTTGTGATTTTAATTTTAATTATTATTTTTATTTATTAAATAAAAAAATGTTAGATATTATGATAAAGATTTTAATTATAAAAGTAACTTACAGAAAATATAATCCTGCAAGATTTACATATTAAAATTAAGGTAAAAAAATATATAAAAAAAAATATAAAAAGAAAATTAGGGACGGTAAAAAATATTTAACTAGAGAGAAAAAATTATTAATTTTAGTATTTAATTAGAGAATATTCTCAACATCTTAGCGATAACAAAGTAAAAAAGATAAAGAAAATTGGGGATGCCAAAAATATTTAATTAGCATCTTCCAGACAACCTAAATATTTATTATAAAATTTATTATTTATAAAAAATATCAAATATTTAATTTTTATTTACAGATTATTTTAAATTTTTTAAAATAATTAGTTTACATAAAGTTAAAATAAGGGACGCAAAAAACAATATTATAGTAGAGGCATCTTAAAGATAACATAAATATTTATTATAAAATTTATTATTTATAAAAAAATATCATTCTATAATATTTAATTAGGTTATAGAAATATTTTAGAAAACTGTAATTTAAAACTTATTTAGAGCCTTTATAGAGATATCTTACACAAAATGATTGCTTTACATAGAAATATTTTAAAAACAATATAAAATATTTATTGTATATTAAAACTCATTTAAAAAATTTATTATAGAGCCTTTATTATAATTTTTATGTTATCATAGACCAAATTATAGAGACATATTACAAAGAAAAGGATAGAATAATTGTTTTCCTTAGATATTGTAGCTTAAAAACCATATCTAAAACCTTTGTACAAATAAAATAGTTTTTTAATGATTAATATTGTAACAATCCACTACAAAATAAGCCAAGTAAGGTATTTTTTTTGTCTCTTTCATATTATGATTCATCCAATAAAGTTTAATTACTACAAGGCATCTCAAACCACTTTTGAAAGTTATCTAAGTGGAAGGAATTGATCAAATATAGAATTGAATTATCTCATTCAAATTCTTTTTGTTTTGCTATGAGGATCGATCCACGATTGAGATTATCCTCTAGGGTTCATAACACCTAGAAGGTGGATGCATACTCTTCCTTTCTCTTAGTATATTGAATCTTAATTTAATTAGTTGACTTGTTTAAAACATAATATGCATGAGAGTTAGTATACATATGCATGGTGTCTATCTAATTTTTCTCTATCCTAAATTTAGTTAGAGTCATGTAATTATCTTGAACTTAGTACATTGTCACTGAGAGGGGGATGAATATCCTAAATTTAGTTAGAGTCATGTAATTATCTTGAACTTAGTACATTGTCACTGAGAGGGGGATGAATCAGTGTAGCTCTTTAAAACTTAAATCTTCAACTCTTAAAGCCAAAACAATGAAAACTTAAAACCAAATGAAGCAAACATAACAAGAGAGCATCACACAACACAAGATGTAACGAGGTTCACCAGTTTTGGCTACTCCTCAAAAATGACTGTTTGGACTCCCGTCCAAATCCATCTTTTGTAAAATACCAATTTTACAATCAATTTACCAGCACCCACTAGAAGAAGCACCAACCCCTGATTTATCTGCACCAATAGAAAGGAGCACCAACCCCTAATTTATCTGCACCAACAGAAAGGAGCACCAACCCCTAATTTATCTGCACCAATAGAAAGGAGCACCAACCCCTAATTTATCTGCACCAACAGAAAGGAGCACCAACCCCTAATTCCAAGCACCAACTTGGACTAAAATTTTGAAACTATAAGTTTGAGATAAAAATGCCTTCACTTGTACAAGACCTTGATTGGTCTATTACTAACCCAACCTCTCTCGCTATTCACCAAAACACCACACACTCTTATGGCTCTGCTTACTACACTTTTACGGCCCTATTACAGCCCTCTTGCTATGCTTCTTACTGCATTCTTACGACTCTCATGGCTCTGCTTAACGCTCTTATTACGACACTCTTGCTACGCTTCTTATTGCATTCTTACGGCTCTCACGGCTCTACTTAACGCTCTCTTACGACACTATTGTTGCACTTATTACTACATTCTTACGGCTCTCACAACTCTGCTTAATGCTCTTCATATGAAACTCTTGTTGTGCTTCTTACTACATTATTACGGCTCTCATAGCTCTGCTTAACGCTCTCTTATGACACTCTTGCTACGCTTCTTACTGCATTCTTACGACTCTCATGGCTCTGCTTAACGCTTTCTTACGACACTCTTGCAACCCTCCTTTTTGTAGCACTTTCGCTCTTTTCAACAGCACTTTAATTCTCTATGCAGACCTCCTTTTATAACAAAGTTCTGACTCTATTTTTAACTTCCATATTTACGCATGCAACTTATTAATAGAAACTTCTTTATGTAACTCTTTTATCACATAGTATTCTCTCATGCATCCTATTAATAGTTATGGCTCTTTGTTTGGTCTTCGACTGATGACTTTTAGTTTAACCGTCGCTCGATGCTTTCACTTCGTAACTGGCCCTGTAATTGTCGTTCTGACTTGAGTTCACTGTTCTTATTTTAGCTGCATGATTTTTCTCTATAACTGCACCTATAACTGTCGTACTGACTTCAATTAACTCTTCTTATTTTAGCTACATGATTTTCTTCTACAACATCCTTGTAACTGTCGTATAACTTCAATTAACTATCACATATCTTATTTTGGTTGGGTTCTCTTCTTAGCTCGTGCCAAAGCGACCTGTCGAGAAATCGTGACACTTTTGCCTCTTTGTCCTCTTCTCGGACTTGTACCCGCAAAAACACAACATGTCGCGATATCGCAAAAATTTCACCTCCTTGCTACTCTTCTTGGCTTATACCAGCGAAAACACAACATGTCACGATATCACAACACTTTTGCCTCCTTGCTCTTCCTCTTTACTTTTCTCACGATATCATGACACTTCTGCCTTTTTACTTTCTCTCTCCTCCTTTAGTCGTGAAAATGCGACGTCACAAAATCATGACACTTTCTCTCCTTTGCTCTTTCTCTTGCCTTCGGTTCATGAAAACCTGACATGTCATGATATCGTGACACTTTTTCTTCTGGACTCTCTCTCTTGCCTTTGGGTCGTGAAAACTTGACATGTCGCGATATCGCAACACTTTTTCTCCTGGACTCTCTCTCTTGCCTTCGGGTCGTGAAAACCTGACATGTCGCGATATCGCGACACTTTTTCTCCTAGAATCTCTCTCTTGCCTTTGGGTCGCGAAAACTCGACATGTCGCGATATCACGACACTTTTTCTCCTTTGCTCTTTCTCTTGCCTTCGGGTCGTGAAAACCTGACATGTCGTGATATCGCGACACTTTTTCTTTCGGACTCTCTCTCCTGCAATATGTCATGATATCATGACACTTTTTCTTCCATACAATATCTCTTGTAATATGTCATGAAATCGTGACACTTTTTCTTTCGGACTCTCTCTCCTGCAATATGTTATGAAATCACGACACTTTTTCTTTCATACAATCTCTCTTGCAATATGTTGTGAAATCACAACACTTTTTCTACTTGCCTCTCTCTCCTACAATATGTCGCGAAATCACGACACTTTTTCTACTTGCCTTTCTCTCTTCCAACATGTCACGAAATTGCGACAATTTTACTTGCTTGCGCTTTCTCTCCGAAAATGTCACGAAATCATGACAGTTTTTGCTTGCTTGCGCTTTCTCTCCGAACATGTCACGAAATCACGACAATTTTTCTTGCTTGCACCTTCTCTCCGAACATGTTGCGAAATCATGACAGTTTTGCTTGCTTGCGCTTTCTCTTCGAACATGTCACGAAATCGTGACAGTTTTTCTTGCGCTTTCTCTTCGAACATGTCACGAAATCATGATAGTTTTTCTTTCTTCTCAACATGTCACGATATCGCGATAGTTTTTCTTTCTTCTCAACATGTCACGATATCATGACAATTTTTCTTTCTTCTCAACATGTCGCGATATCGTGACAGTTTTCTTCCTTGTGATTTTCTTTTGATTTTTAGCATATGGACCACTTCGATCTTTTGGAGAATCACTATACATACTTCGAAGAACCTCTTAACTATTCTCCACTACATCAACCGATCTGTCTGACTGTGTTGACAACATGACAATACTGTTCTTGCATCTTGCTCAACAACGCACACTATGAATTATGTTTTTTTTGAGGTAAAATTAGCTTTCATTATCATACTAGTCCTCTATAGTCAAGTGATACATGGACATATCAGTGCACTCTTGGGTAATGACCTAGATAAAGTGTCCTATACCACCTCTCATTATTATTTCTAAGTCATTCTTGAGTCACATTGAATGCTTACCTATATTTCAACAATATTGGGTTTTCAAGCCATTTTTTCTCTTTTGGCATTAAATATCATTCATCGTTCTCATTTTTTGCTCCTAATAAGGTGTTTTCAAATAATAAAAACATGTTTGTTTATTAACATAAGATGTTATACAAATTTAGATAGGTTAATACAAATCTAGGAAGAATTTTAATTTCTTAAACACACTTCACTTTCAAAGTCAATTAATATGAAACTTAGACAAATCTTAGCAAAATAAATATGAAATTTACCCTCTTCTCACTTATTTAAACTGATAATATAACATTTATTAGCATATAAGTATGATTATCACTAACCATACAAATTCCAACAAGAAATCTATTTAGGGATAATACGTAAGGGTTCTTCCTTTAAAACATTCGTGGCTTTCCTATTGGTCCAAATTTTTTTAAAACTCGTACAAATTTATTTTTATTAATTTATTTTTCCTTTATTTTAGAAATATATTTTACAAAATTATTTACTCACGAACTTCTTTTAAAGCTATGTTGGATGACTCGTATAACATAGGAATTCATTTTGTGAGTCCTTGCAAAAGCTATTTGCAGTTTTACTAATACACAAAAAGCTTCATCTGATAGTTTATCATAGTTTAAGCAACATCAATAATAAGAAAATTTATATATGACTCGATAGAAAAGGATCAAGAAAAGTTAATGATATGTTTCAATCCTCACTTCGTTATAGTGGATTACTTGTTTACCACATATGATAGAGATTATTTTTTTGATATGAGATCTACTCTATTCATGTAACTTATTATTAAAAAAGTCCCATGCCATTTATAATTAACAATTCTAGAATTCAACCCAAATTCATTGCATATTATTAGTCAAGTTAGAACATAAACCAAGCCAACATATTCTAATATTTTTAATTCCAAGAGTTTTACTAACACAAGAAATTACAAAATCCAATACGCTTTTTGCGTAGACGTGGGAGAAGCTACCACTAGCAACTTGAAATTATACAACTTTGGCATCCAAGTTCTGAAGTTTAGTATTTTATTTAAAAAGACTACAACCATGATTGTTTTAAATTACCTCTTGTACATAAGACAATATGGGAATAGATATCCGACAACATCTACAACAACATGTGGATAAACTTACAAAAAAATAACAATAAAATCAACAAGGCATATGTCTAAGGGTTGTAGCTAGAGGCCTTGATTCAAAAATGTGCATAGGCTCAAGAAAATATAGGTAACTCCCTTCACTACAATCCACATTGAATATTT
Organism: Wollemia nobilis; assembly: GCA_028583015.1. Lineage (NCBI taxonomy): Eukaryota > Viridiplantae > Streptophyta > Pinopsida > Araucariales > Araucariaceae > Wollemia > Wollemia nobilis. Next base: position 2,676,923 of record JAQPPZ010000349.1, on the reverse strand, counting down.
TGTATTGCAACCAATTCGCTTTCTTTTGGTTTTAATCTTGTCCCTTAGTCATAACAATGTTCATTGCTCAGCCATTGGATTGCTCCATCATCTCCCTAGACTTAGTGATGTATTGAGATCAAATAAAACTTATAAAATATTAATATGCCTAATTCATTATTATCTACATGCAGGTTTTCACCTTGCACAATATGTAGTCCATCCACATCACAAAATTCACATAATACTATCACCATATAGTTGAATCAAGTTTCATAAATATCCACACATTTTCTAGTCATGATAACACCAAACAATGCATTATTTCAAACAAGATATTATTTCCTTATTCACAAATGTGCCATTTACTTCCAAACCTATATTTTTAGATTCGTACCATATAAAAGACATGGTTTAAATATTAACCATTCATTTTCAATTTTCTATAGGACAAAAAAAGATTTCAAATACAAGATATTTATAATTTTCTATCACCAAACATAAAAAAGAACAATGCTCTCAACATCCACAAACATTCATTAAAAATTTTAATAACAATTTTGATTTGAAAAAACAAACTCAAGAAATCATCAAAATAAAAATACTTATTTTTTGGTAATATTTAATCAACAATTTTCAAAATTCATTAATACATTTAAGAATCGAAGACGTTTGAAGTCAATTTCAAATTGAAACTTCAACCAGTTAAATGTGTGTTCCCCAAAATATAAAAACATTTCCCTCATTTTCAAAATTCAATATTACCCTTTTACATAACAAACACAATATGAATAGTTCTTTCCCCAACTAAATTCCCTCAATTTTTCTTTAAAGAACATGGACATAGTTTCAAACATAATTATACCACAACTAGCAATTATCAAATCACTCTGTCATCACTAGATTTGTCAGATCGTGGGTGGTGGATTTTATGCTATTTGCAATTTAATTATTTTCCATTTCTTTTCTTTTAATATATGCCTATGTTATGCACGTATAACATATATAATACATGTGTTTAATAACAATAAAAATATATGCATATTTCCTTTATTATTTTTATATATTTATTTATAGACATATTTTCCTCTACCTTTTAATCTTAAGGAAAAACATGCAAACAATATCTATTTCGCAAATTCTCGGTAAAGGAAGGCTCTCATGCTCTTGGCATCCCATGCTCTTGGCACTTTCATTGTCATACAAAACCCCATGAATTCATCATTATTCATCAACCACAAACATATTTTAAAACAAATTCATGAGATCTACATGATATGCATATGCGTGAGCTTCCATGTACTCACAATCCAAATCATCACTTCTCACTTACCTTTTCTTGTCAATATTTTTTCATTCTTTGAAGAAATACATCTAGTCTTGAATACACAACCACCCTCAATAGTACCACATTCTTGAGTAAAAAGCAAGTAAAAATCATTAATTCATTTGCTATCAAATATCATGCGAGGAAGTGATGCATGAGCCTATATTTAGAGGTTTTTTTTTAAAGAAGTTTTAAAGTATTTTTTTTATTACTCAAAATGAAATTATTTGACGCAAAATATAATTTTTTGAAAATAGTAATTACTAAAAAAGGAAATTTTTTATGAAAACATAATTTGCCACAAATAGTAATTACTTAAAAATGCATTTTTTGGTGGAAAATTCAATTTGCCAAAAATAGTAAACTTTTTTATTTTTAGGGTTTTAAGCTTTATGGTTTTCTTTTACGGCTTCAAGTTTTAGGGTTTTCTTTTAGGATTTCTTTGGAGATATATATTTCCATAGTATTGCATTGTAAAAGGGGAAGTGAATCCAGGAATGAGAAAAAAAATTATTTATTGGTTTATTTTCATTACTGTAGTTTTTATGTGAATGAAGGGTTTTACTAATTATTTCTATTTATTGCATTTTTTATGTAAATGAAGGGTTTTACATATTATTTTCATTTACCATAGTTTTTATGTAATGGAAGGTATTTTGTTTTGACCTCTTGCATTTGGATTTACATCATTTGGTATTAGAGCAAGTTGGATCTTGTTGGGAAGAGAAAAAAGAAGAGAAAAAAAGACGAGAGCAAAGAGGCTCCAAAAAAAAAAAATTGACACTCTATGCAGTGCTTGCAAAAGGTTTGTAAAACCTTGGAGACAGAAATTGGCACTCTATGTAAGTGCTTGCAGGAGGTTTTTTTTATGTAAAAGCCTCAAAGAAAGAGATTGGCACTTTGTGTAGTGCTTACAGAAGGTTTGTAAAACCTTGGAGAAATAAATTGGCACTCTGTGTAGTGCTTGCAAGAGGTTTTTTTATGTAAAACCTTAGGAGGAATTGACACTTTGTGTAGTGCTTGTAGAAGGTTTGTAAAACCTTAAAGAAATAAATTGGCACTCTGTGTAGTGCTTGCAAGAGGTTTTTTTTCATTAAAAACCTTAGAGGGAAGAATTGGCACTTTGTGTAGTGCTTGCAGGAGGTTTGCTATTTTAAAACCTTGAAAGAATAAATTGGCACTATGTGTAGTGCTTGCAGAAGGTTTGAGATATAAACCCTCAAAAGGAGATTGGTACTTTAAAGAGTACTTGCAGATGTGTGGCACTCTATGGATAGCAATTATGAGTTTGATCGGAGAAACTCGCTGGAGTAGAGTTCTTTTCAACCAAAGGAGAATGATGTAGGAGCCTATATTTAAAGGGTTTTTTTTAAATAAGTTTTAAAGTAATTTATTTATTACTAAAAATGGAATTATTTGATACAAAATATAATTTGCAGAAAATGGTAATTACTAAAAAAAGTAAATTTTTAAGAAAAAATAATTTGCCAAAAAATCATTTTTTCGAAAATAGTAAACTTTTTTTATTTTTAGGGTTTTAAGCTTTATGGTTTTATTTTAGGGTTTCTTTTAGGGCTTCAAGTTTTAGGGTTTTCTTTTAGGGTTTCTTTGGGATATATATTCCCTTAGTATTGCATTATAAAAGGGAAAGTGAATCTAGGAATGAGAAAATAATTATTTATTGGTTTATTTCCATGTACTGTGGATTTTATGTGAATGGAGGGTTTTACTAATTATTTTCATTTATTACAGCTTTTATGTAAACAAAGGGTTTTACATATTATTTTTATTTATCGTAGTTTTTATGTAATGGGAGGTGTAGACACCAAAACATCACCAATCCGATTATGTGACAACAAGCGCTGATCGCATTGACACACACAGCTCCTAGGGCAGCCCCCAAAGGTTAAACAGTGGTCCTAACCACTCCCAAAAGCAGTTTGGAAGGTCAAGGGTCAATTTGGCACCTTTTTGGCACATTGCTTTCTACTCGTCCCACCTCGAGATGAATACAAACTGGTGTTTGTCCCACCTAGGGTGAGGTGAATATAAGGTTTGATCGACAAAAAGTCAAACCTCGAGAGGTCTGCCAGTTAACTGCAACTTTAGGCCATGCAATTGCGAGGAACGGATTCAAATCAAGGAGAGAGACTTTAGTCATGCATGTCTTTGATTTTTGGAGGCCTCTTGCAAGGAGACTCTAAATCAGGGAATAATATTTTCTCCAAAATAGGACATGTAACTCCAGTAGCGCCTTCGCATGCGCATTCAAACAGAGAGACCCTAGGTCTATAAATTGGTGAGTCTTATCACCCAAAATATAGAGAGAGAGGTAGCATTTTGAGCAATGAAGTGCTTCCATTTTACATCCACACACATACCTTTTGATTTCACGCTTTTCACATCCTTGATCTCTTGTTGAAGGGAGGTCATAGGTTGGTTATTGGAAGCGCAAATCCAATCCCAAGCCTAAACATTTGGCCAAAATATTTCACAAAATTTACCGACATAACCCCTTAAGAGGTTTTGGACCCATCCCAAGTGGATTATTTCTGAAAAAGAGTCCCAAACGGCGAGCGTCCTGCCCCCGGGCGTCCCCCAAACTACCACAGGTCTAAACGCCCCACCCCGAAGTGAATAGAAATCTATGGTAGATTTATCTAATTTTTATTTTGCATATTATTCTAGGTTATTTAAATAAGCTGAATTTTAAATTTCACTTCATTTTGACAAGTTTTGGTTATACTTTTATTATTTCTCACTTTTACTAACATGCAGATAGCGCCATCAAATTTTGGGTGATACAGGCTAAATTGGGGAAATATGACCATCTGGGTCATCCCAAAATACCCCCAATTAGCTAACCCCAACTTTGCAGGTCATTTGGAACTTTCTGGATAGGACATTGAAGAGGGTGCTTTATAATAATTTGTTGTAGGTTTATTCGTCCCACCCCGAAGCAAATACAAATCTGTGAGGAATTTCTTGACTATTCCTTTTGAAGTGGCTTCTTGGTAACATATTCATGCTTCTGTCAAATTTTTAGGTCATTATTTTATTATTTGGTTATCGGTTTAATATTTTCATGCATACACTAACAGTAGGCCTTGGGAAATACATGTTCTATTCTATCTGCGGGTGCTACTAATATTTTTTGTTTCCTTGAACATAGGTCTTCGACATCAAAGGAGTAGGAAGGGGTAAAAAATCATATACACAAGCGGTGCCGATGTTTTGGTCCGCCCATATTACATGTGGGCACGCGGAAGAAGGATTGCTATCCATGGATGTGACAAGAAACATATTTGATGCTCCTATCCCCTAAAAGGGAAGGAGACGTATTGTAACACAACTTTAAAATCATATCAATAAAGAAGGTTGTATTCTATATTGCTTTTATCTTGTGTCGATTCATCTATGTCCTTTATTTTTATGCATTTTTCAATACATAGGCTTTTAGCATTAAGTTTGGTTTTAAACGCATCGTACTTAGCATTTTCCTTTTTATTTTTGTATCCTTGTGCTTTCAGTGGCAATCATGGTGGGACCTCTATCCCTTGATTTTAAGATTAATTTTCTAATTCAAAGTTGCTTGTTTTTGCTTACAGGTACCAAGTTTTCAAACATTGAACTACTGTTCGTTTCAGTCTGTGACCAGTACAGAGCTGTAATTTGTCTTACCCAGGGACGAATAGGACTTCGTCCTACCCTGGAATGAATACTTTTATGTTATTCATATCACCCCAGGATGAATAGATTTATGTACAACTTTAGGGCAAAAATTCAAAGACATCCAATTTGGGCAAAGAAGAGGTAGGGGTCTTAAAACACCTTCTATCAATTTTTTGCTTTCTATTTTATGTTCTCTAGTTATTTTCTTGCATAGGAGAGTTTGAATGCTTGTTTCCTTCATTTATGCAACTTAAAAATAACCCCACACACCATATGGTAATTTAAAACAACAAGGAGTTGATCGTAAAACCCCAACCCTTGAGCAAGACCAACGGTGGATTTCATCACCACCTTGGCTTGAGATATTGCATACATAACCCCGATCGCAACTGTTGCTAGATGTAAATCCTGACAAAATTTGACCAAGTGTAGCTGGGGTGATTCCCAGTGCATGAGGATAAGTCTTCTATGGTAGGTTTCATAAACAGAGTGATTCCCCTTCTGTACCGCCTATGTTCCACGTACCATATGCTCTCATGTACCAATAGTTTCCCTCACGTAAGGGCGGGTATATAAAGAGGTTGGTATATCGCCCCAACAATGGTATATCAAAGGGGCGACCATTTTTGGGAGTCATAAGAGCCATCATATTGCATCTAAATGTTCTTTACACAAGCTTTCAAAACAAACAAAAAAATCAAAACACACTAAACCAGATTTAGGGCACACTTTTAATCTTTAAACAAGATAATCATTGCTTTGTGTGTGTGTTTCCTTTCTGTTTAGTGTAGCATAAAAATCATAAAACAAAATAAAAAATCTATGCATCTTGTAGGAAAGCATCACCATGGTGTACACCCATAGTTGAGCCCAATCATGGGCAAACACTGCAAAGAGTGCACAAAGGGGGACAAGTCGCCTTCGATATAGTCCTGAGGACTTGGTCATCCTGCCTTGGTGGCTTGACCCACAAGATAGTCCACATCATGCCACCACAAAATAGGACTATAGAGGCACCTCTTTGGGGCATCCCCACTTAGCATAGACCTTTTCAAGATGAGAACCTACACGTAGCACTCAACATAGAAAGGCCTCCCTTAGATGCTCATTATGAGTGGCCTAGTGATGAAGCACTAGAGCAATGTAGGGTCCATAATGATGGGGCACATGATTTTTTTGTCCCTCCTTTACCCCTTATTATCGTTAGAAATGCTAGACAAAATCTAGAGCACAAGGCTCCTCAGGAAAGGCAAGATAATTCTCCCCACACCCTTCACACATAAAAAATGGAGTACGAGGAATACCACCACGTTCCTCAAGAGCAATACAGTGCATAGGAGCGATGCACCTCTGCACCTGCTATATATCAGGATCACCCATTGAGGCCAGTGCCTCGGGTGAATGCTGCTAATCTCAACAGAGGAAAGCAACCCATAGGGGTCTCAAATCACCATGACCGAGATAGACATGTAGGAGAGGCATCTAGGCTTCCTAAACATGAGACGACAGAACAAATTGACTTGGCATTTGCCATACATGCCACCCACCAAGCGCAAATCATGCAGCTCAGGAAAGATCAACAATAGTTAGAGCATTTGTATCACCTTAACAAAGAGTGCATTCAGCGTCAGGCAACCAAATTGCTTCATAACATTGTTCCTGAGAAGGTCCCAACCCCTCGCGTGCATAAGGTAGAAGTGTATGAGAGGCACAACCCCTTGGTGTGAGATAGGTCCCCGCGACCTTACCAAGTGCTGCCTCCGAGACCTCCTAGACCTGAGAGGGAGGCCACTCCCAGGAACAACGATGGGCACCCCCGCGGGGACCCACCCATGGTTATAGGTCTCGTCCAAAAACTCCTCAAGAAGCCTATGAGGAGTATGAGAAAGAAGAAGAGCGGGTTGAAACACCCTATCAAGGCAGAGGGTCTGCTATCTGGCCACCCCTCTATAGGCCTCAAGTTCCCCCCAACCCATAATAGGAGCTAATTAAGAATGAAGAGATTAAATCTTTCGATGCATATAAAGTGCTTCTAAAGCGCTTAGAGTCAATGGAGATCAAGACTTCTGGGCCCCAAAAGCCCACTTTATGCCAACTCCATAGTCACCCTATGCATCCGTTAGTGCCATCACCTCCATACCCTGAACACTTTAAACTACCCTAGTTGGCACTCTTTAGAGGAGAGGATGATGCCCAAGAGCACGTGACTAGGTTCTTGAGCCAATGCTTTGGCATTCAGGACAATGATGCTTTGTTGCTTAGAACATTTATAACCACATTTGTAGGTCCTACCTTAGATTGGTTCGCTCAGTTGCCAAAACATAACATCAGTAACTTGGATCAACTAGTGGATGCGTTCCTCGAATGCTTCGCCTTCAACACCAAGAAAAATACATCACTAAGTGACCTAGCTAGCCTCAGACAGTATGAGGAAGAGACCATGGTGGCATATAGGAACTGGTGGAGGACGTTGCTTTCAAACCTGCCCTACCTCCCTCCAATGTCCGACCTGACCCAAATGTTCTCAAAGAGCTTTTTGAGATCAATCTCCATGCTATTGCAGCTATAGAAATATGCCACTCTTGAGGAAGCTCTGGCACAAGCCAAAATAATTGAGGAGATCAAGATACAGGATGGTGAAATTGCCAAGCCTAAAAAGAAAGAATGGTCTAAAAACACCAAACCAGGGACCATGCAACAGAAACCCACTGTGGTCAATCAGGTTGCTATAAACGTTCCTAAGCCTACATAAGCAACACAGCCTCAAAAGGCTAACTATCAGGCGGTGCCTCCTAACAATTATGATAGAGAAAATTAGAGGCAGGAACAAAATTAGCAGCATCGCCCTAGGCAACAATTCACACCTTACACAGAGTCCAGGGACTCCCTGTTTGACCGCTTGTCAGCGGTAAACTTGATCAACCTTCCAGAGATTCAAACCATAGACCCCAATGCACCAAAGCCTAAGGGGTACAGAGAGGACTTGTACTGTAGGTTCCACAGATGGAAGGGACATGACCTTAATGCATGTTGGAAGTTTAAAGGCTTGGTGCAAGACCTAATTGACAACAAGACATTGGCGGTAGACAACCCCGTAGCACCAAACAACCAATAGATGGGAGTCTTTAGAGACCCCTTGCCTTCCCATGAGGCATAGGAAAAACCCCTTCAAGTCAATGAGGTGCAATATAATTGCCCCATGTAGGGGTATGTAGGGATGATAAGCATAGTGACTAGGAACAAGAGATACCCGAGAGCTACCCCCGTGGCAGCCACAAGAGAGGTTCCATCAATGTCACAACCTCAAAAGCACCCTACACAACTTCCCCCGCCTAGACCAGTGGCCATGATTCAAACTAGACTTACCCAAAGTCTAAGGACCACGTCGGCTAGGCTCTCCATATACGAGCTCATTCAAAAATCAGTGCCCCATCGGGAGGCTCTAATGGAGATATTAAAAGCCATCAAGCTGCAACCCCACGAAGAAAACTCTTTCAACAACTTCGTGGGACATGTAAAACAATGTACAAAACCAGTCATCACCTTTAGAGAAGATGAATTAAAATCAGTGACTGGTGATGTGGTGGATCCACCCCTGCATGTCATTGCATGGGTCAACGGGATTTCGTATAAGAGAGTGTTGGTGGACACTGGCTCGTCCAGTAATATAATTACAACAGCAGCATTGAAACATATAAAGTTTTTGGTATCTCACATCGTGGCCTCCACCTATACTCTTCGAGCATTCAATGATGTGATATGCTCGATGGTTGGCACAATTGTCCTACCCATCCAAGTGGGACAAAAGACTATTCATACATTGTGCCACATCTTGGAAGGTGAGATGGCCTATAATATCTTGTTGGGCGGCCTTGGATCAGGGACATGAAGTGTGTCCCTTCTATAGCTCATCAGTGCTTAAAGTACACATTTGAAGGACAGGTGCATGTAGTCCCGACAGACTTAGAGCCCTTCAAGTACTACAATACGATGCAATTCATGCCGCAATCGACCCTTCCATCAACGCATTTGGATTTTTAGTTGAATCCATCTAAACAGGGTCCGATTCCATAGGCGCCCCCGATGACAAGTCCACCAAATCCCCAGCCGGGTCCATCTTCTTCATCTGGTCCTTCAACAATGATGCCACCTATGGTGGCCACACCAAAGGACAAGGGAAAGAAACCCCTAGAAGAGGAACCACCCCTAGTCTCAACCATCTCTACCGAAGAGATGCCTAGCAGAATGGAAGTCGAGACACCTGGTTCACCCTCCATGGAGTGGACTCAGGAAGGACTCCCATTCGCTCCCTCTCAACCGCCAACGATCACTGTTGAGATGGCCAATATGGGCCTGGGGGAGTATATAGTGCGAAACATTGTAGCAACACCCACACTTGAGTCCATGCAGGACATGGGGAGACCTCGTCTCCCCATCGGCTCTGTGGTTCCTCTAGGCTACCCACCCAATCAGACAAACTTTGTTTATGGGGGCCTGGATAATGGCGTTGAACCTTACATGCAAGAAGACGAAGATGAGGAGCCCTTTGCTGAGGACGTCAACTATTTGTCTAACCTAGACTTCGCTTTGAGATATCTTGGCCAATGCAATTGGCATGGATATGGGTTGGGCAAGTATGAGCAAGGAGTGCGTGTTCTTTGCCAACCGAGATATCAAATGCCTTATGACAAGTCAGGAGTAGGGTTCAACCACCCCCTCCCCTTGGACATCTTGGTAGAGAACATGCAAGGCCTAGGGATAGGCAACAAGGATGGGTTGGCATTAGATCCATATGCCAATCCTAACACAACTTATACATTGGGGGATTATCTCCCATTACGAACAAACAATATTATTGACCTTAACAACCCTTTCCCTTCGGTCGAAAAGGGAGAAAGTTCGAGGACTCACCTACAAGAGGGATATGGACAAGACCAAGAAGGGTCTTCAAAATATGAGTCAGAGTATGAGGTAGCACCTTGGGATCCTTTCGAATTTGATAGCAATCATTCACAAGTGCATCGCAATCATTCACAAGTGCATCCCATGGATGATTATCAAGAGAGCTTCCTGACAATGTTCCCTTTGAATGCTCCAATTGAGCATATGCCACCTCAAGAGCATCAGGTCCCCCTGCAGAGAGCGAAACAACCTCGATGGGACCACATTAATTTGCTCAAGCAAGATGAGCCTCATATGTCGCAAATAGCTGTTGGAGCCAATGAAGGCCTTTGGATCTCTGACAGTGATTATGAAGATGAAACTAAGATGGCCTATCTCAATCATATGCGATAACAACAATATCCCTTGGACATAGATGACATGTTTGAACAGCTACACATAGGGCCAAGGCATAGGTGGCACCTCAACCTGGCATAGTTATAGCAATTACTGCACCCACCACTCCAGGTATATAGAGAACATCTTTCACTTGGAGACCCTATAGAGCCATCAGTACCTAGGGTAGACCCTGTCCTTTTATCCGCACATAGGGCCGATCCATTTGTGCCAGTCCCCATAGAGCCAGATTCGGAGCACAAAGATCATCTAGGATGTCCGAGCAGCCACACCCATGGTAATGGAGACCAAAATCATTTCATCAACATGATCTCCATTGATTTAACTGCCCCCATCCATAATCCAGCCGACCCAACATGGTCATTGCATCTAGACCTAGATGCTATAGACTGGGATCACGCTGACACACCGCCATCCCCATAAAAGTACTAGCCTTGTGGTGGGATGTTCCATTTCACTCCTCGGACAGACCTAGGATGTCTTCCATGCTGAAGAGGAACCTGACGTTCCAAATGATGATCTCAACTCAGCAAACGATATCCACTTGATCCCAACTCCACACCAGTTGGAGGATGGGTCCCACATGTCAGTCGAGGAGACGACCATCGTAGACATCGGCTTAGATCCAATGAATTTGCAAATCATCAAGCTAGGGGTAATTCTATCCCCCGAAGAGCAAGTCGACTACATTGCCCTTCTCAAAGAGAAGAAGGAGGTTTTTGCATGGTCATACAAAGACATGTCGAGACTAGACCCACAACTAGTCACGCATAATCTAACGCTTGATTCGACAGTCAAGCTAGTAAAGCAAAAACTATGTAATATGCATCCAACAGTAGCCTTAATGGTCAAAGACGAGCTACGAAAGTTGTTGGATGCACATTTTGTCATCTGTGTGGATTACCCACCATGGCAAAAACTACGTAAGATGCATCCAACAGTAGCCTTAATGGTCAAAGACGAGCTACAAATTTTTTTGGATGCATAGTTTGTCATCTGTGTGGATTACCCACCATGGTTGTCTAACATGGTGCCCATCAAAAATCTTGATGGGAGGATTCGCATATGCACCAATTTTTGAGATCTAAACAAAGTGAGTCCTAAGGATGATTTTCCCTTGCCTAGCATCGACGCATTGGTAGACGCTACAATGGGCCATGAAATGCTTTCCCTCATGGATGGCTTCTCAGGATACAATCAAATTCGTATCAATCCCGAGGACCAACTAAAAACGGCGTTCACAACGCCTTGGGGGACATTTTGTTATAAGGTCATGCCCTTTGGCCTTAAAAATGCTGGCGCCACCTACCAACGTGCCATGACATACATCTTCCATGATTACATGCACAAAACTTTGGAAGATTACATGGATGATTTGTTGGCCAAATCTCTTTTGTGCCCAGATCATCTCGATGACTTGAGCAAGATCCTCGATCGCCTCATTGAACATAAAGTCAGACTAAACCCCAAGAAGTGCGTATTTGGCATCACATCTAGAAAGCTCTTGGGTTTCATAGTCTCCAAACGAGGAATCGAGGTGGATCCAAACAAAGTCAAGGCAATCCTTGAAATGCTTCCCCCAAACTACCATCAAGCAGCTCAGAAGTCTGTAGGGAAAGGTCATGTCAATCAAGCGCTTCATAGCGCAGTTATCTAACAAGTGCTAACCCATGAATAAATTATTGCACAAGGGGGTAGCATTCCATTGGGATGACGAGTGCCAGTCAGCCTTTGATGATATTAAACAATACTTGGCTTCGTCGCAAGTATTGGCACCACCTAGACTAGGAGTGTCATTCTACTTATACATCTCAGCTATTGAGGTGGCACTGGGTGCCATGCTATCCCAAAAAAATGAACTACACAAAGAATAGGCTACTTACTATCTTAGCCGCACCTTAGTCAGTTATGAACTTAACTATGCATACGTTGAGAAGCTCTGCTTGGCAGTGGTGTTTGCTACCAAAAAGCTATGCCACTACATGCTAAGCAACAAGACGTATGTTGTGTCTAAGGAGAATCCATTGCGATACATGATGAGTCGTACTTATCATAGTAGCCGCATGGCGAAATGGATCATGTTGTTGACGGAGTTTGACATAGAATTCATTGGACAAAAATCCATAAAAGGTCAAGTCATCACCGATCAACTAGCAGAGGCTCCTCTTGAAGATGATCAGCCTCTGACCGTAGAACTACCAGATGATGGGGTCTTCCATGTTTCAGAATCACCAGATTCTAATGAGCCTGAGTCACAGGTCGACATGACCCTATTCTTTGATGGTTCAAAATGTGAGCAAGGAGGTGGCACGGGAATTGTATTCTTCACACCACAAGGGGCTCCAATGCCTCTATCATTTAAATTAGACTTCCCATGCACCAACAACAATGCAGAATATGAAGCCTTGCTCATAGGTCTTCAAACAGTAGTCACCATGAACATTAAACATTTAAACATATTTGGTGATTCGTTGTTAATTGTCAATCAAGTCAAAGGGGTATTCCAATGTAAATGCCCAGTTATGCAGGCCTACAAAGCCCTTGTGGACAAATTCTTAGCACAACTTGAATGGTATGACATCGAGGCACTCCCTCGATCATCGAATCATTTTGCGGATACTATGGCCTCCTTGGGGTCACTAATCCCGCAAGACCCTTCCGGTGAAATGACAACCATTCGGGTCAAGACATTATCGCAATCCATGATGGAGCGAGCAAGCTCTAACTTAATGCCAAGAATCCACTTGATCCAGATTGAACCATCTCCGGATAGGTTCTCTCGAATCCAAGATTGTCTGACTCAAGCCAACTGGGGGTCCTTGTTCTCCCCGACCCCTCTTAATAGCAACACAACGCTATTTTTACAAGTTCTTTCCCGCTCAACTTTTGCTAGGGATGAACTTCAAGAGGGATTGGCCATTCATACCATCGAGGTTTCTGATCAGCAGGATTGGTACACACCCATAAGGGATTACCTCAAGTTAGGTAACCTCCCACTTGGATTGACACAAGGCACGAAAATATCATTTAAATAGAAAGCGGCAAAACATGTCTTGCTAGGAGACATTTTGTATCTTCGGAGCTATGAAGGAATCCTCCTTCGTTGCTTGGACCAATAGGAGTCCGCTTGGGCGATCACCCAAGCCCACGATGGTACATGTGGTGGCCACTTCAATGGTATGGCCATCGCAAAGCGCATTCTTTGCATGGGTTATTATTGGCCATATTTAGAGCGAGATTGTTGTGCATATGTAAAGAAGTGCATGAAGTGTCAACACCATGCCAATTTGACACACGTACCTTCTCAGGCCTTGCAATCGATTCAATCAACTTGGCCTTTTTTGTAGTGGGGCTTTGATCTAATCGAAAAGATCTCCCCTGCATCGTCGGGTCATCACACGTTCATCATAACGGCCACAAAGTACTTCACCAAGTGGGTGGAAGTAATTTCGCTAACCTCTATGACTGGACCCCGCATTGCGGAGTTTATTTTGCATAACATCATATGTCATTTTGGTATTCCATCCAAGATCCTCTCGGATAATGGGACGTCATTCAAGAATAAATATGTGCGTGCTTTGACAACAAAGTACAAAATTCAGCACAGTTTTTCAACACCCTATTATCCACAGGAAAATGGGCAAGCAGAGGCATCAAACAAAATGCTAGTTGCCATCCTCAAAAAGATAGTCGTAGATAGTCATAAGGATTGGCACATTCAAATCCCGCTTTCCCTATGGGCTTATCGCACTAGCATTCGGATGCCCACTAGGGCAACTCCATTTTCGCTGGTGTATGGCTCCAAGGCAGTCATGCCTCTCGAGTTGGAAATCCCTTCCCTATGCATTTCAATGCAAGAGTTCATCGATGATGACACTACATGGCAGGCCCAGTTAGACCAACTTACGTTGCTCGACGAATGATGCGTCAATGCTCTCGAGCATTTGCATATCTATCAAGAGTGACTTAAGAAAGCATACAACATGAAGGTTCACCTAAGGGACTTTTAGGTTGGTGACTTGGTCTTAAAAGAGAACCAACAGAATTCTAATTTGTCGTCCCATCTAAGGGACAAGTTCACGGTAAACTGGTTAGGTCCTTATGTGATTGATAGTAAAATAGGACCTAGAACATACCGGCTCGCCTCTCTTGAAGGAATCAAGGAACTAGAACCCTTGAACATCAGTCATTTGAGGCCATTCCACATTTAGAGAGCCATAGTCCACCCCAACAAAAGCTCCAAGGATTCCCACAATCGCTTGGTCAACCCAAAATGCCCCAAAGGTATCCATAAACCCTTTGGTCAAACCAAAAGCTCCAAGGATTCCCACAATCGCTTGGTCAACCCAAAATGCCCCAAAGGTATCCATAAACCCTTTGGTCAAACCAAAAGCTCCAAGGATTCCCACAATCGCTTGGTCAACCCAAAAATGCCCCAAAGGTATCCATAAACCCTTTGGTCAAGCCAAACGCTCCAAGGGTACCCATAACCGCTTGGTCAAAATAAATATTCAAAAACAAACAAAAACAATAAAATCATCAAAAATAACAAAAAAAAATTGCATCTCAATTCCATGCATACTCGTAAAAATCAAAATACAAAAATATAGGTTGCATTAGGCATCGCATCCATACATTGCATATTTGCTAGGTCATACATGTCAAAAGCACCATAGACTGTAATTGCTCGGCAATTCCTCCATTTTCCACATTCCATCCATTTTATAAACACATACATCCCGAATAACACCATCCCCATTTTTAGCATAGTCAATTGTCTCCTAATGTATGTAGGGTTTTCGTCATTCAGCTGTCTTTAAATTTCTAGCCAAAAACTATACAAAGTTAAATGGATTTTACAAGGGAAAGTTTTACTTGGATCATGCCTCGTTATGTAACATCCCTACACAAGTTAAAACACATAAAATAATTCCCAAGTTGTGTGAACGCAAGAGACACCTACAAAGCAGTCTAGGGTACCATAGGTGAAAGATTAGCCTATTCATCCCCCTGTACGAATGGTTCAAGAGTGCTGAGAATTGACAAAAGGACAAGCTCTTCCCCATCAATTCCCCTAAATAAACAGTGGTTTTCACCACTACCAAAAATCCCAATACCCGTTGGTCCCCAAAGTCGTAAGGATTCGTACTACACGTCCCTGACAAGGATGGGTAGTCATCCCCAAGGCCTAAAAGGATCAATGACCATTCAAAAACAAAATCCCCACAAGCCATCATCACGACCATCTCCAATCACCTTTGGTCTCCAAAGTCGTAAGGATTCGTACTACATGCCCCTAACAAGGATGGGTAGTCATCCCCAAGGCCTAAAATATCAATGCCCTTACTTCATAATCTCCATAATCCCCTTTGGTTCCCAAAGTCATAAGGATTCGTACTACACATCCCTGAACAGGATGGGTAGTCATCCCCAAGGCCAAAAGGATCAAGGTCATTCACAAGCCAAAAACCTACAAGCTCAACCTTACGCTCTCAAAATGCAAAATCAAATAACAGTGGTTATCACCACTATTCAAAATCCTTGCTCAAAAGAAAAACAAAAAGAGAAAAATAAACAGTGATTTTCATCATTATATATACGAGCAAGTATCCTAACACATTGAGCAAATAAAAATCCTGAACTTGAATCCCTGGAATTCTCAGCATTCGAAAACCATCTAGGTGATCCTCATTACGGGTTTGGTGGACAACCTACCTAGAAATGGCGGTATCCTAAATGCATGACGATATGTCTATCACATTAGCTTTGCATGTGAGCAGACCAATGTTTGCATGTGGATGAGCTAGCTTATGGTACCTTAGATTGTCCCATGGATTAATCTTACTAAATACAACAACGGAGTTAGTGGAGCTAATTAGGTGATCCTCAATACAGGTTTGGTTGACAACCTATCTGGCACTGGCGGTATCCTGACAAATACCACATAAATGAACTCAATTGCACACACAGGGATGTAAAATAACTTGGTCAAAATCC
The DNA here is from genome assembly GCA_028583015.1 of Wollemia nobilis. NCBI lineage: Eukaryota > Viridiplantae > Streptophyta > Pinopsida > Araucariales > Araucariaceae > Wollemia > Wollemia nobilis. Next base: position 2,660,650 of record JAQPPZ010000349.1, on the reverse strand, counting down.
AGTCTGATTTATACCTTGTTCAAAAGTCTTGCGAGATAAATGTACAATTTTGGCTAGTTAGTTAATATATCTGAATCTCAGAAAAGCTTAACTACATTTTTAAACAACTAGTACATTTCATTACATCCATCCCCATCAAAAAATACAAAAAATACAAAAACAAAGTTCTCACATGCAAAGTCATTCCACAAAGCCATCCCATAAGTACAACAAGCCAGTAAATCTTGTACAGTCTATGGTGCCATCGACAAGTTATCAACAACTCATTTCATTCATTCCATATGCATACATCATATAATTAGAAACATCGCATTCATAATACCACATGCATACATCATCATAAATAACTGTGCATAAACATAAAAACAAACCATGACAAGTGTATAAACACAAAGAAAGTCATATGTATATATATCATCAAAAAAAAAAAGCAAAAACTGCACAAAATGCACCAAAAACAAGCAATAAAATTGTCCAATGAGAGTGCTTTTGCACTTGACATTCCGGGCATGCAAAATAGACGTCGGGGTCACAAATCCTCACTATCTTACTCCCTAAGAAGGCTACCATATCCGGACCGCTCCACGGGAGGATGGATTTTCGAGAATTTCATCCCCAAACGGCGTCGCAAAATGGGTCAAAACCCAACCAAAAATAGCAATAACATTGCCGAACGAAGGCGCATTTGTGCCTGACATTCTTGGCATCCAAAATAGACATTGGGGTTACAAATTGTCACTATCCTACTCCCTAAGAAGGCTACCATAGCTGGACCGCTCCACGGGAGGACAAATTTTTGCCAATTTTAGCTCCAAAATGCGTCACAAAAAGGGTTAAAACCCACCAAAAATAGGTCAGAATGTTCGGAAACTGCTTTCGCATTCAACGGTAAACAACTTAAGGCACCCTTACTTAAGTCATCTTGGGTCAAGCGACTCGTCGCTTTTCTCATGTCGGTCATTCCCTCATCGATTCGTCGCTTGAGGGGGTAGTCACACTTAGTCACCAATCAACAAAAACACACCCAATCATGGAAATGACACGCATTCAAAGGATCATTGACAAAGACAATCACGCCCCTACTTGGGGCAGCAAAAAAGCAATAATCACAAGCTGATCAAACACTTGGCATTCATGAATCATGAACTCAAGGTTCCCACAGACAAAAGGTTGTGCCCTTTGCCTATTCATGACTGATCAATGTCCAAGCTCAAGTAACACCTCATCGAAAAAGGTTAACACTTGAATTAAGTTCCTTAGCTCGTCAGAAGCAAGGATTCAAGAATGCGTGCCCTTTCCATACTTGGGGCATCAAAAGTTGGTTAGGTTACTAAAAAAACCTAATCATTAGTGCTTTGGTTATCTATTTTTGCTCGGTGCTACGCCTTGCACAGTGCATCCCAAAAATGGGCATCTGTAGACACCAAAACAGTACCAATCCAATTATGTGACAACAAGCGCTGATCGCATTGACACACACAACCCCTAGGGCAGCCCCTAGAGGTTAAACAGTGGTCCTAACCACTCCCAAAAGTAGTTTGGAAGGTCAAGGGTCAATTTGGCACCTTTTTGGCACTTTGCTCTCTACTCGTCCCACCCTGGGACGAATACAAACTGGTGTTCATCCCACCCAGGGACGAATATAAGCATTCACCCCAGGGTGAGGCGAATAGAAGGTTTGACTGGCAAAAAAATTCAAACCTCGAGAGGTCCACCAGTTAACTACAGCTTTAGGCCATGCAATTGCGAGGAACGGCTTCAAATCAAGGAGAGAGACTTCAGTCATGCATGTCTTTGATTTTTGGAGGCCTCATGCAAGGAGACTCTAAATCAGGGAATAATATTTTCTCCAAAATAGGACATGCAACTCCAGTGGCACCCTCGCATGCGCATTCAAACAGAGAGACCCTAGGTCTATAAATTGGTGAGTCTTCTCACCCAAAATATAGAGAGAGAGGTAGCATTTTGAGCAATGAAGTGCTGCCATTTTACATCCACACACATACCTTTTGATTTCGTGCCTTTCACATCCTTGATCTCTTGTTGAAGGGAGGTCATAGGGTGGTTATTGGAAGCGCAAATCCAAGCCCAAACCCAAACATTTGGCCACAATATTCCACAAAATTTTTTGACATAACCCCATAAGAGGTTTTGGACCCATCCCAAGTGGATTGGTGCCGAAACAGAGTCCCAAACGGTGGGCGTCCTGCCCTCGGGCACCCCCCAAACTTCCACAGTTCTAAATGCCCCACCCCGAAGCGAATAGAAATATGTGGTAGATTTATCTGATTTTTCTTTTGCATCTTATTCTAGGTTATTCAAATAGGTTGTAGTTTAAATTTCACTTCATTCTGACAAGTTTTGGTTATGCTTTTATTATTTCCCGCTTTTACTAACATGCAGATAGCGCCATCATATTTTGGGTGATACAAGCTAAATTGGAGAAATATGACCATCTGGGTCGTCCCAAAATACCCCCAATTAGCTAACCCCAACTTTGCAGGTCATTTGGAGCTTTCTGGATAGGACATTGAAGAGGGTGCTTTCTAACAATTTGTTGTAGGTTTATTCGTCCCGCCCTGGAGCGAATACAAATATGTGAGGAATTTCTCGACTATTCTTTTTGTAGTGGCTTCCTAGTAACATATTCATGCTTCTATCAAATTTTTAGGTCGTTCTGATATTATTTGGTTATCGGTTTAATATTTTCATGCATACACTAACAGTAGGCCTTGGGAAATACATGTTCTATTCTATCTGCAGGTGCTACTAATATTTTCTGTTTCCTTGAACGTAGGTCTTCGACATCAGAGGAGAATGAAGGAGTCAAAAATCATATACACAAGCGGCGGTGACGTTTTGGTCTGCCCATATTACATGTGGGCACGCGGAAGAAGGATTGCTATCCATGGATGTGACAAGAAACATATTTGACGCTCCTATCCCCTAAAATGGAAGGAGACGTATTGTAACACGACTTTAAAAGCATATCAATAAAGAGGGCCGTATTCCATATTGCTTTTATCTTGTTTCGATTCGTCTATGTCCTTTATTTTTATGCATTTTTCAATATATAGGCTTTTAGCGTTAAGTTTGGTTTTAAACGCATCGTACTTAGCATTTTCCTTTTTGTTTCCGTATCCTCGTGCTTTCGGGAGGTATTTTTTTGACCTCTTGTAGCTGGATTTACATCATTTGGTATTAGAGCAAGTTGGATCTTATTGGGAGGAGAAAATAGAAGAGAAGAAAAGAGAAAAGAAGAGGAGAGCAAAGAGGCTAAAAAAAAAAATGGCACTTTATGCAGTGCCTGTAGAAGGTTTGTAAAACCTTGGAGATAGAAATTGACACTCTATGTAAGTTCTTGCAGGAGGTTTTTTTATGTAAAAGCCTTAGAGAAAGAGATTGGAACTTTTTGTAGTGCTTGTAGAAGGTTTGTAAAATCGTGGAGAAATAAATTGGCACTCTCTGTAGTGCTTGCAGGAGGTTTTTTTATGTAAAACCTCAGAAAGAGGAATTGACACTTTGTGTAGTGCTTGTAGGAGGTTTTTTTATGTAAAAGCCTTAGAGAAAGAGATTGGAAATTTGTGTAGTGCTTACAGAAGGTTTGTAAAACAGTGAAGAAATAAATTGGCACTTTGTGTAGTGCTTGCAAAAGGTTTATGAAATGTTAAAGAAATAAATTAGCACTCTGTGTAGTTTTTGTAAGAGTTTTTTTTATGTAAAAACCTCATAGAGAAGAATTGGCACTTTGTGTAGTGCTTGCAAGAGGTTTGTTATTTTAAAACCTTGAAGGAATAAATTGACACTATGTGTAGTGCTTGCAGGAGGTTTGATATATAAAACCTCAAAAGGGGATTGGTACTTTGAGGAGTACTTGCAGATGTGTTGCACTCTATGGAGAGCAATTATGAGTTTGATCAGAGAAACATACAAGAGCAGAGTTCTTTTCAACCAAAGGAGAATGATGTAGGAGCCTATATTTAGAGGGTTTTTTTAAAAGAAGTTTTAAAGTAATTTTTTTATTACTCAAAATGGAATTATTTGACGCAAAATATAATTTTTCGAAAATGGTAATTACTAAAAAAGGTAATTTTTTATGAAAAATAATTTGTCAAAAATAGTAATTACTTAAAAATGCATTTTTTGGTGGAAAAATCAATTTGCCAAAAATAGTAAATTTTTTTATTTTTAGGGTTTTAAGCTTTATGGTTTTATTTTAGGGTTTCTTTTAGGGCTTCAAGTTTTAGGGTTTTCTTTTAGAGTTTCTTTGGGGATATATATTCCCTTAGTATTGCATTGTAAAAGGTTAAGTGAATCCATGAATAAAAAAATTTATTTATTGGTTTATTTCCATGTACTGTGGATTTTATGTGAATGGAGGGTTTTACTGATTATTTCTATTTATTATAGTTTTTATGTAAACAAAGGGTTTTACATATTATTTTTATTTACCGTAGTTTTTATGTAATGGGAGGAATTTTTTTTTGACCTCTTGTAGCTAGATTTACATCATTTGGTATTAGAGCAAGTTGGATCTTGTTGGGAGGAGAAAAGAGAAGAGAAGAAAAGAAAAAAGGAGAGGAGAGCAAAGAGTCTCAAAAAAAAAAATTGGCACTTTATGCAATGCTTGTAGAAGGTTTGTAAAACCTTGGAGATAGAAATTGACACTCTATGTAAGTGCTTGCAGGAGGTTTTTTTATATAAAAGCCTTAGAGAAAGAGATTGGAACTTTGTGTAGTGCTTGCAGAAGGTTTGTAAAACTGTGGAGAAATAAATTAGCACTCTCTGTAGTGCTTGCAGGAGGTTTTTTTATGTAAAACCTCAGAAGGAGGAATTGACACTTTGTGTAGTGCTTGGAGGAGGTTTTTTTATGTAAAAGCCTTAGAGAAAGAGATTGAAACTTTGTGTAGTGCTTGTAGAAGGTTTGTAAAATAGTGGAGAAATAAATTGGCACTTTGTGTAGTGCTTGCAGAAGGTTTGTAAAATGTTAAAGAAATAAATTAGCACTCTGTGTAGTGTTTGTAAGAGTTTTTTTTATTTAAAAACCTCGGAGGGAAGAATTGGCACTTTGTGTAGTGCTTGCAGGAGGTTTGTTATTTTAAAACCTTGAAGGAATAAATTGACACTATGTGTAGTGCTTACAGGAGGTTTGAGATATAAAACCTCAAAAGAAGATTGGTACTTTGAGGAGTACTTGCAGATGTGTGGCACTCTATGGAGAGTGATTATGAGTTTGATCAGAGAAACTTACAAGAGTAGAGTTCTTTTCAACCAAAGGAGAATGATGTAGGAGCCTATCTTTAGAGGGTTTTTTTAAAAGAAGTTTTAAAGTAATTTTTTTATTACTCAAAATGAAATTATTTGACGCAAAATATAATTTTTCAAAAATGGTAATTACTAAAAAAGGTAAATTTTTATGAAAAATAATTTGTCAAAAATAGTAATTACTTAAAAATGCATTTTTTAGTGGAAAAATCAATTTGCCAAAAATAGTAATTTTTTTTATTTTTAGGGTTTTAAGCTTTATGGTTTTATTTTAGGGTTTCTTTTAGGGATTCAAGTTTTAGGGTTTTATTTTAAGGTTTCTTTGGGGATATATATTCCTTTGGTATTACATTGTAAAAGGGAAAGTGAATCCAGGAATGAGAAAAGAAATTATTTATCGGTTTATTTCCATGTACTGTAGTTTTTATGTGAATGGAGGGTTTTACTGATTATTTTTATTTATTGTAGTTTTTATGTAAATGGAGGGTTTTACATATTATTTTTATTTACCATAATTTTTATGTAATGGGAGGTATTTTTTTTTGACCTCTTGCAATTGGATTTACATCATTTGGTATTAGAGCAAGTTGGATCTTGTTGGGAGGAGAAAAGAGAAGAGAAGAAAAAAGAAAAGGAGAGAAGAGAAAAGAGGCTTAAAAAAAATGGCACTCTATGTAGTGCTTGCAGAAGGTTTGTAAAACCTTGGAGAAAAAAATTGACACTCTGTGTAAGTGCTTGCAGGAGGTTTTTTTATGTAAAAGCCTTAGAGAAAGAGATTGACACTTGTGTATTGCTTGCAGAAGGTTTGTAAAACCTTGAAGAAATAAATTGGCACTTTGTGTAGTGTTTGCAAGAGGTTTTTTATGTAAAACCTTAGAAGGAGGAATTGACACTTTGTGTAGTGCTTGTAGAAGGTTTGTAAAAGCTTAAAGAAATAAATTGGCACTTTATGTAGTGCTTGCAGGGGGTTTTTTTATTAAAAAACTTAGAGGGAATAATTGAAATTTTGTGTAGTGCTTGCAAGAGGTTTGTTATTTTAAAACCTCGAAGGAATAAATTGGCACTATGTGTAGTGCTTGCAAGAGGTTTGAGATATAAAACCTCAAAAGGATATTGGTACTTTGAGAAGTACTTGTAGATGTGTGGCACTCTATGGAAAGTTATTATGAGTTTGATCAGAGAAACTCATAGGAGTAGAGTTCTTTTCAACCAAAGGAGAATGATGCAGGAGCCTATCTTTAGAGGGTTTTTTTAAAGAAGTTTTAAAGTAATTTTTTATTACTCAAAATGAAATTATTTGATGCAAAATATAATTTGCCAAAAATGGTAATTACTAAAAAAGCTAAAATTTTATGAAAAAATAATTTGCCGACAATAGTAATTACTTAAAAATTCATTTTTTGTTGGAAAAATAAATTTGCCAAAAATAGTTTTTATTTTTTTATTTTTAGGGTTTTAAGCTTTAGGGTTTTCTTTTAGGGTTTCTTTTAGGGCTTCAAGTTTTAGGGTTTCTTTGGGGATATATATTCCCTTGGTATTGCATTGTAAAAGGGGAAGTGAATCCAGGAATGAGAAAAGAAATTATTTATTGGTTTATTTCCATGTACTGTAGTTTTTATGTGAATGGAGGATTTTACTGATTATTTCCATTTATTACAATTTTTATGTAAATAGAGGGTTTTACATATTATTTTCATTTACCACAATTTTTATGTAATGGGAGGTATTTTGTTTTGACCTCTTGTAGCTAGATTTACATCAGGAAGGTTGTTACATCCTCCCCCATTAGAAATAAGCATAGTCCCTCTATTTCATTACATGGTTAACCAAATTAAATATATACATAAATAGTTTTTCACACATGCAATAATAATCATGCCCTCTAATAAATCATATATCATTTATTGTGTCATTTTTTCATTGAATCATAAATCATTCAAACTTGAGCACTTAATCTAGATACATAAAGTTTCATATTACATTCAATCAAATATTCTTGCATAAACCAAAATATTCACCAAAATTTGCTCTACTAAGTAATCTAGTTACACATACACACATAAATACATATATCATAAATCCACAATAATAATTTAAGTTGTTCAAGTTTACTCAAACAGATAAGAAAATTCTTTTTACATATCAGCCACACTCTTCCATGTGGCATTCCTATCTAAGTATTGGTCCCATTGGATCTAACATTGCTCAATGTCTCTTTTTCTAAAACTCTTGGTCCTAAAACCAAGTACACAAATTGGCCAAAATTCAAATGTCATTGGGTCTAACATCTACAAATTGGAAACATACCAAATGTAAGTGGGGTAAAAAATGTACTTCCTAAGAAGGGACACATGGAAGACATTATGGATTTTGGATAAGCTTGGTGGTAGAGCACGTTTGTATGCAATATAACTATTTTACCTGTAATTTCAAATGGACCCACACATCTAGGGTCAAGTTCAAAAGACTTTATAGAAATTTTAGTAGGTTTCACTCTTAAAAACACCTTGTATTCCATAGAGTATTCCCTCAGTGTTCTTTCGAGGTTCACATGGTTTTTTTGGTGATCTATAGCCTCTTTCAACTTTTATTGAATTCTTTTTAATTGATCTTCCATTTCTTTTACAATATCCAATATGATGACTACCTAATCTTCTATATTATCCCATGACAAGGGAGTAAGGCTTCAAAATATTCCATACCTAGTGATGCATGATAGCTATTATTGTATGCAAACTCAACTTGGTATAATTAATCTTCCCATTTACTATGTTGATCCATATAATACATTCTTAGCATATATTTTAAGACCTGATTCACCCTATCAATATTTCCATGTATTTTAGAGTGATAGGTTAAACAAATATTCAATTCGGTACCCAACACTTCATGCAAAGCCTACCAAAATTCTAAGGTAAAGAGTGAATATCTATCCAAGATTATAACATCAATAAACCCATGTAGTCACATTATCTCTCTGGTAAATGTACTCGCTACAATAGGTGCATCATTATGTACATTCCCTGCTATGAAATGTGCAACCTTGGTTAAGTTATCCTCAACCACCAGGATTGTGTCATGCCTAAACCTTGTTTTAGGCAAACCTACTATAAAGTCCATTGAAACCACTTACCATTTCTATGTAGGAATGTCGTGTGGGTAAAAATGACCTACTAGGTATAAGTGTTCTGATTTAATTTTCTAACACTTCAAGCACCTAGATAGATAATCATTAATATAATTTTTCATCCCTGGCTAGTAATAGATCTTTCTCAAGCTCTCACATATCTTTACCCCACCAAGATGCATAGAATAATAACTATTATATGCCTCCTTAGGGATTTTTCTCTCAATCCACCCATTATTGGAACAACTAATCTATTATTATAATACAACAAATCATCCATATACATAAAACATGTACCTTCTCTATGTTCTTGCTCAATTTGAGTATTACATTCCCGATTTAATTCATCCTTTTGTTGTATTTCATTGACCTGGTCTATCAAATCATAATGACACTTTGTCATTGGAGCAATACGATCTCTCATACTCAAAGCATCAACAATATTACTCTCCTTACCCTTGATATATTTGATTCCAAAATCATACTTAGCTAGAAACTCCATCCATAGATGTTGTTTGGTGTTCAATAAGGTTTGAGTGAAAATGTTCCTTAAACTCTAGACATCTATCTTGAGTTCAAACGATTTTCCAAGGAAATAATACCTCTAAATATTAAAAGCATGCACAACAACTACCAACTCCAAGTCATTAGTGGCATATTTTTCCTCATGTCTCTTAAGATTCCTTGATTCCAAGGCAATGTTCACTTCATCTTGGGTGAAAACCCCTCCTAGTCCATTAATATGATCATTTGAGAATGACTAAGTTATAGTAATTTAATTGAAATAAAGTACATAGTGAAATGGCTTGGGCACTTATGGCAACATTAATTCAATTTGAAAAATATAATATTTTCCATAATGCACATGATATTGCAAAGATGCCATTAGATGCACTACAAATTTGGTTCAAAATTTTTAAGTACTCCATAAATGATGCACTGATGAGATTTATTTTCAAAATATTTTCTTGAAAGTTCCTCTCTTGTGATTGGTGATTGACGACCAAGGATTGAATGGTATTATTTTGAGATAGATGACTCTAAGAAAATGCATATGAATGCAGTTTACATGATATGCAATGTATAATAATAAAATTTGGCATGCACATACACAATAAACAAGGATTGACAATCAAAAGGCCTATCTTTTCATTTTAAACATTACAATGTATTAAATTATATCCTTAGAGTAATGCCTACGAAAACAATAGTTCTCACACCATATGAAATATTGAAGTAAGACACATAAAACCATTTTATCATTAATATGTGGTGGTAATTTTTACACTTCCATATCTACAATAAAGATTGTTACTCATTTTTGGTAAATTAATACAGGTTCAAACCTATATCAATCATAACTCATCAATACTCAATAAATTATAGCTTACTCAACCATACAAATTTATAATTATTTTATTACTCAACAAGAATTCATTCCATTCAGCCATTGCATATTTTAATTAATTTTGTTAGTTAGAAATATACATCAATGTTTTAACCTATTCAACCATGCATAATTTCCTCAGTAAAACTTGATAAAACTATTTAGCTGTCAAAAATATGCATCGATGTTTTTCCTATTCAACTATATACAAATCATTTGGCTATACTCAACCAATGTACTTAGCCATGAAAATTTTAAAATCCATAATGCTTTCAAACCATTCAGTGATACACAAAAATACAATAATCCATTCAGTCATAAATTAAATTTTATTTTATCAGATATTATTACTATTTCCACAACAAAAAGTCTACGACAACTATAGAAATTGAAGGAGTAAAAATCTAACTAATGTGTAGTCCATCGTTATCAAGATGATGCATATAGGAAACAAAAAGACATTCTCCAAAATACATAGGTGAAGACTCATGCTAAACCTGGGGGTATCCACCTACATCAATTTGGTATCACTTCGTAGTATATCTTTTCCCAATTCATATTTATGTAACATTCAATGACAAACATTTTCATAAGGAAATCACTTATACACATACAAACTCCAAACAATATCATAGACTTGAAATTACTCATAATCATTTCAAACAATAAAATGATTTATAGCATACTCAAGCATTAAATTATTCCATTCATAAATAACTCATAAAAGCAAGAGACCATCAACTTTAGTCACAAAATATTAGAAAGAGAGAACATGTTGCTAGTAGGTCGATATCTACATATTTCTTCCCTTTCCAATCCAACACACTCAATATATGCAAAAAAAAGCTACTAATATGAGAATGTAGAGCACAAGATGTAATATAAAATAATATCCCTCCAAAAATTAAGACATAATATGTAGAAAAATGCCCCCTCTACAAAAATTCTTTTGTTTTATCTTTCTAGAACAAGAGAAAGGTTTAAATCAATCATCAAAAATTACATACAGTTATCTAGTGTGAGGTATAAACCATAATCCCATTATCCACTAATGCATAATAAATTATTTGGATTTTTTTATTCATACTCAATTCATCTAGGAAAATTTTAAAGAAAATTTTAATTTTTCCAATTTATTCTACAAGGAACCCCAATCACTTCGAAAGAATATTTAAATACACTCAAATACTAAACAAAAATTTAAGTAATTAATATTTTTAAATATATTAATTACTAGAAAATTTTTAAATAATTATAATACCCATGTCCTTTTTTTATCAAGAGAATATATATATAAAAGAATACATTATACTCAAAATTTTATTTGACTAAAAAAAATCAGAATAATGTTGTCATAACATATATTTAGAACAGAACATAACCTATGTTTTTCAAGTCCCTTACTTAACTATTATTTTTATAACAATACGTTCATTTATTTAAGAATTTACTAAGTTATAACCTATGTTTTCAAGTCCATTACTTAACTATTATTGTTTATAACAATGTGTTCATTTATCTAAGACTTTACTAAGTTAAACTTAATTTGATAGTAAAATATAATAAACTTATCTTACAACCACTTATGAGTTAAAAATAATACCTTCCTATTTGAAGGAAAGAGCAAGCATTTTATCCATAAAATAAACATTGAATCATTTTCAAATCACCAAAATGATCTATACCTCCAAGTCTTATTTCCTACTAGCAACTTGATGTCTTCATATGGTAGAAGAGAATAAATCCCATGCCTTAGCACTTTCCTTGCCGTCAAAGGTTTAGATATTCATTTACTTAGAGGTATAGAATATATAGCACACAAACCAAAAAATAAGACATACACTCAATGCAAGTCAAACATTCAAAATGCACCTATAAGAATACAATTGTGTGATCTTCCATGGACTCATGAGCCGTAGTGATATATTGTACCACCATCATTTATTGGCTTACATTTTTTTATCGACCTTTACTTGCCCATCGAAGAAGTGTACTTGGTCCTACAATCACAAAAGCCATCAATAGTACCACATTCTAGGAGAAAAAATAAAGTACAACTCATCAATATCTCTATACATAAATCACATAATAGTCATGCTAGGAGGGTTGTTACAAGATATAAGTAGGAAAGGATGGACTCATATTTGTCACTATATTAAATCATCTACACAATAGGATTCAAATAGCTATAAATGGTGTGCCATGGAGGATTGGCTGGTTGAAGGTAGAGAAGAATAAAACAATAGCTAATGGAAATATTGAATAATAGAACATGTTCAAGGAAAGATGAACCATATAAATTGACACGGGGAAAGGAAATTTTAGAAATATATATATTGAGAGAAGGTTTCAAAGCAAACATCTCCCAAGTGAGGCAACTAAGGGAAGTACCTTAGCTAAAAATATTGCAACCCATAGGATGGACAAAGGTAAATAGATTTTCATGTTTGGTAGCACACAATATCATTCTTTCTTAAGATAAGATGTGTATGCAAGGGTTCATAGGACCTAATAAATGTATAATGTGTAATCAGGATGAGGATTCAATGTCTCACCTACTCCTTGAATGTAATATTGAACAAAGACTATGGATTCTATTTCATGGCATATTCGACCTTGAAGAGAAACCAATCCTCACCATGGAATCCTTCTAGGACTATTGAAACTTTCAAAAATTCAAATACAAATATTTAAATACTACATGAGCATGAGGACAAAGTTTCATATTGTGGAAAATATGGCTAGAGATGAATGGATGCATTTTTAAGCATTAATACAAACCAATGTAGTGGACCTAGCACATAGGAAAAAGGAAAATGGTTTAAAATAGTGACTTTTAAAAACCCAAAGAAAAAATATATGTCAAAAAAGGAAGCTACAATATGGAGAAAATTGGAGAGTGTGAAATTTGGGGACTATCAAAGGAATGTAACTCTAGATGAATAGTAATTGGATGGTATTTTTGATCCTAAGGAATTATTGGAAGAGGATGACAAGAAATAAAAGGAAGTGAGTAAAGGAAAACCTAAGATACTAAGGGTTAACCATTTTTCCTTACAATACTAAAAGGAGATATGCATTAGCAACAATCTCCTAAACTATATGTTTGCAATGGTTGTCCAAAATATCCAAAGGAGACACTAAGAACTAATTATTATTTTTAATAATTAACTATTTTTTCTTATTCCTTGCTCTCTTCAAGATGCTAGCGACTTTGTCTATGTTCTTAAGTAATAAAATTTGTATCTCTATTTTTTATTGTAATATTGTTATTCATATTTCAATATTTCTCCAATGTATTTTATGTGGATGTGCATATTTTAATTGAAGTGTTCTTAACATGATTGATGTGTCCTAAAACCTAACATAAACTATAGGTAGCCTCATGTGAATTATTTAAACTTATATTTAAAAAAAAGTATCTCAAAGGCAATGCATGGTCTTCAAAGAAGTGAAAAAATATTTTCCCCCACTTTATCAGTAAGTGAGTACCATTTTTAAATATCCTGATCCTTCCTCCTCAACTCTACCTTGAGACTCGTACTTAGTACAAATCAACACAAAATATCATTTTTATTTACAAATCATCACAATATAAGCCTTATATAATGCCTAAAGCTGGAGCCAAAATATCCACATTGAGTCCACATAGAGTTGACAAAGTTGAGGGCTTATGACATGTAAGAATAAAAAAAGTATAAATTGCAAATATATATATGTGGGGAGAAGACACTCTCCAATATCACCACACTTTTTCAATGCCATAAAAATAAGGCCATCATATTAATACTATCCTTTGATATTACATTGTAAATGGGTTTTATAAAGAAGGAGAAAGCCATTTTGATATTAAGGGAGATTCCAATGGATCCTCTACCTCTCTAAGTGAACTAGCTCATTGGAGCTTTTGTTAACAAGTTTAGATATTTTCATTGATGTTTTCACTTCTTAGTCTCTTTATTTATATTGGAGGTTTCAAATATGTAATATCACCTTATTACTAGAGTACAACGTTATACAAAATTAATACTTTTTTTATTGAAAAATACTTCATATTAAAGAATAATCAGAGAATACATCATCATAGCCACACTACAACAGTTTGTGAATGAGTAGTAAACAATAATATCTAACACTTTTACCAATTCTAATATAGTCTTGAATAATGTCAGACCTAAACACCTTCATTTGACTAGAAATAATCTCAACATCTTTGCTAACAGTAACAACAATTGGTACCTCCTATTTTTTAAAAATTAGACTACATCTATCTTTCCAAATACTGAACAAGATAGAGAGTCTGATAATGTGCCAAAATATCCTTCTATGGCTCAAATAGTCAATGGAGTCTCCAAACAACACTGCCTTCCACATTAGTTGCTCTTGAACAACATTGTCATATAACTAGACTGCCTTTCTCCATACCTTTCTCATTCTCAGACATTCCCAAAAAACATGCTTAATTATTTTACTTTTTCCACAGCTGGAACAAGCATCCATTTGGCTAGACGATCATTACTATGAAGACCCTGCATAATAACTAACCACAAAAATACCTTCAACTACATAGAAACCTAGAACATCCACACACCAACAAGATGCTTCTTCCATTTTTTACAGGAACAACTCAAACCCCATTTGATATCCGTAATGTCACCAAATGGGATTCCATGAACCATCAATTGATAAATCTTAGAGACTGGATTGGAAGATGTAGTCGGATTTTTGGATGATAGATGGGGTTGGACTCTTTGCTCTAAATCAATTTGCCTTTGGAAAAAATATGGTATGTATGCAACAGATATTCCTACCTTGTAGTGCAAGAGACTTGACCGATATTTTGGATGGAAACACTGGTATAAAATAAATACTTGTGTGTGTCTATAGGATAACATTTTACAATGTTTAATGAGAATTTATCAATTACCTTATGGAAACATGACTTAACCTTGCATTGTTATCCTTACTATACTCTAACATTATGATTTTGTAAATTATTTTGTAATTAACAAGATATTATACACCTTTCCTATTCATTCTATTGTTTTATTGTATTAGTGTGATATTTATGTTGATCATTTTATGTGGTTTATTAGGAGCATTTTCATTTCTCTTATATGTTATGACTATTTGTTTCATTCTCTACTTGATGTAATATTTCCCTACTAATTATAATTGTATACACAATGACATATATATACCTGTGGAGCTTAGAGCTTGAATTCACCAAAAATTACTGTAGGATTCCATTTATCTAAAATAGAGAGTTGTTAGTACCTCTCTATTTTAAAAATGGGTAGACCTCACCCTTAAAGTTTAAAGAGGATGTAGAATCTTCTATATACTTCAATGTTAAAGGGAGGGGGCTCTTTTATAAGCCATTAGAATTACCTCCTAAACTTGAAAAATAGATAGGAGAGAGTGATGAGGCTATCTTTAAAAGCCATAAGATGTAACGTTGACCTTATAGATAGAGGTGTCGGGATATATCTCTTCCAATAGAGTGCTCTCTAGAACGTCCTGTTTAGTAATGTTATCTTTTCCATCAAACTATGAACCAAAAAAAGAAACTCCCAACTATTATTCATATAGTGCCTCAATATTTCTTATTTCTGTCCTAAGATCCCATTTCTCAATAGGTCGAGTAGATTAAGAGTATATGTAGTGTACATTAAGGGGACAATGTAGTATATTAAAGGAAATCAACTTGAATTTGGTCGAATGAGTTATGCCATATCTACATTATTAGTCCTTTTATTTAGATTAGAGGTCTCAAATATGTAATATCATCTTATTACCGAAGACAACATCATATAAAATAAATATTTGTGTGTGCCTATAGGATAACATTGTACAATGTGTCTTGAATTTTTATCTATTACCTTATGGGAGCATTACTTGACCTTGCATTGTTATCCTTATTATACCTTAACATTATGATTTTGTAATTTATTATGTAATTAACAAGATATTTTATACTTCTCTCCTATTCATTCTATTGTATTATTGTATCAGTGTCATTTTTGTGTTGATCATTTTATACGGTTTTCTAGTAGCATTGTATTTTCTCTTATATGTTATGACTTTTTGTTTCATTCCCTACTTGATTTAATATTTTCTTTTATTTTTTCCAAAATATCATTCTAAAATCCAACATTATAAATTATAACTATATTTTACACATTGAAGGGCCAATAATATCAAATAAAAATGGAATCAATCATACATGTTAACAACTAATACTTACAATTGTATACATAGTGAAATATATATATAGGTTTTACATTTGTTTTGTGTAACATTGGATTGTTTTCTTTGAAGAGAGTAGAGACAAAGGATCTTATCATATCCATAATATTGCATGATCTTAATAATTTATAACTAGTAGTTCAATTATATTATGATTACCATAGAAGGTTTGGATTGAGAGTACTACTAATGAAATTTAATATTTTTTTATCCTGGTAAATTTGTCTCAATTTAATAATTATTTTATAATAAATTGGTACCACCTTATTTGTCTCACATGCTTAGTACAAATATAACAATTGACTTTTAAATTTTCTCTAAAAAGTTTCACTTTCATTACTTTGTAATTCTCCTACAAAAATATATTACAATTATTCCCTATATGAAAACTATCTTGTAATTTTTTTTCATCAATAATGAATATATATATTAAATTTTCATACTATAGAATATGTAGTTAAAGGGATGTAAGTATTAGAATCATTTAATAAATTATTTTTATATATAAGATGTCTTCTTAGTTTTTTAAGCTCAAATTTAAAGTTTAATTATATGACAAGAACATTCACATATATAACATAATATATTACAAACTAAATAGATTCATAATTATATGAAAAATAAGTTTCATAAGGATACTACAATGAGTTTGAATATTTTGTGAGCTTAAATGTAAAATAATCAATTTTACATAAGTTTTAACTATAATAATTATATAGATTTCAAAATTAAATGGGTGAATCATTTATGAAGAGAATAGGGATATCACATGCATAATAGGAGTTATAGATGTTTGGATTTCCATGAAATATTAGAAAAGGAGTGTGGCTGGTAATGATGATGATTCATGGGTAGTGGATTTAGCCAATGTTTCACATTGGTAAAGGACAATAACTAGAAAGGCCTAACAAATGATCAAGGTGAATCTCATTTTGGAGCTTTCTAAGAATGGTAGTTGAAGGACCTCTAAGAGGACTTAGTTTCTTAATAATATGATCGAAGACAATGGAAGACACAAGGGTAAATTTGTAAGACTTTATTGAGCTTACATGATTAATGAGGTGATGAAAGACATACGGGTAAATTTGTAAGACATGAGGTTGAGCTTACATGGTATTTATAGGGGCATGACCTTATTTGCAATTTAACCAATGGTCTAAATTGTATTTAATTATATTTTTTGTAGGGATAAAATAATGATTAATTATATTTATGAAATAATAGAATTATTCAAATCAATGAAGTCCTTTGGGCTTCTATGGGGATATATTGATTTCCAAATCCATCCTATCTTCTTGTTTCCTCGTAAATTTATGTTGGGTCTCTATAGTATAATATTTTTAGTTGAATATAGACCAAATGTAAATCCAAGTTTATTTGCATCATGAATTTATGTTCAGATTTATGATGTCAATCTTGAATGTAAATTTTATTTCAATTCTATGTTGCATGCACTTATATTTTTGTTTACATTTATAATGTAAATCTAGGATGACAATTTTAATTTCAATTATATAGAAAAAACTTGCATTATCAATATATGTTTAGATATATGATGTTAATATTGAATGTGAATTTGATTTAAATTCTATAATGTATGTGTTTACCTTTTTCTTTATAATTATAAGTTCAATTTGGGATGTCAATTATAATTTCAAATTTTTAAAATAAGTCTTTGTCTAAATTTTTATAAATTGTTTAAAAAAAAACATCTAATACTATTAAGAAAAAAAGAGTTTTGAAAGGGACCCCACAAAATTTTATAGATTAACCTACCACTAAGGTAGCTAGAAAAGCAAACCACAAAAAGAAACCAAAGAAACAAAGAGGCACACCCAAACACATCAAGAAAAAATAAAGACGAGATCGAGCAATGAGAGAGCTAAGAGATTTCTACAACATCAAATTGATATCATGGGTAATTGTTATAGACATCTGAGCAACCTCCTCAATATAATCCAATGCCATTTTTACAGAACTCCACACCACACACTGCTTGATTTCAATCAACATAAGGCTTTGTAAAACTACACTCTTCCTTGTAGGGGTCTCCCCCAGAGCATAAATATCAGACACCATCTTATCCTTAATGAAATCCCTAGGAAGAACCTCCACATAAATTAGGTGGGATAAGGGAGAAGACTATGCCTCCTCCAAATTTTTATCTAGAAAATGCATTGAATTCCAAGTGCCACTGCCATCCACCTGGCTAAATGAAGGAGGAACCCCCACCACAGGCAAGACCATGAGAAAAACTAGTGAATTCTTAAAAACATCATCAGTGCTACAGTTTAACACTTTTCCCCTCATGCATTTAGCAGAAACATAAATTTTGTGAGAGCCCTTATCTAGACTAGAATCCAAAAAGAACTATTATATGTCCTTATAACCTTCACTCAAACTTTCAGAAGCCACCAAGACCTAGCCAGGCACAGGGACTAGGAAATCAGCTAAAGAATTCAAAATTTCCTCCACCATGATCACTTTATCCATCGCCACTTGCTCAAAAACTAAAAGGACCAATCCCTGGTGAAGGGGACACTGACTGCGTCCCCCTTGAACATCCATAATAGAATTCCTCATAGAATGAAATAAAAATAAGGGTATATTCATCCACATTTGTTTCCTAAGATTATTCAAAAACATGGTATGGAAACTATTATGGCATCGTACATAGAATCCAGAGTAAAATAGTCCATAATGAACTTATCCGCCCTATACCACGGTGGAGACATGGCATTAGAACTTTATCCATTATGTATTATGGGTATAAATTCCTCATAATCCAAGAAGAAGTTGATTTCTTTGAACAATGAATGCCTATCCCTATTATGATAAGCATCATCCAATACCAAACCAGTAGTGTGACTGATCAACTCCACAAAGACCTTAAAAGACCAAGACCTAACTCTCACCCACCCATCATTCCACATATTCACCATTAATTTAGAGAGAATCAGGTTATGTCCATTAAATTTATGGACACACTCCAACAAACCACCCTTCTTCGAAATAGATTTAACTTCCTCATCAATATTCAAGGAAGCAGGCTCCATCCAAGATTTAACATATCTCGAATTAAGCCCATATAACTTAGCTTTCCCCATATTCATTCGACACATATCTCCCCTACTTCTTAACACCACACTCTTCCACAACAAGGAACCAAAGGAGGAACCTCCCAAACAAACAACAAAGCACATAAGGCCCCATAACAATTTCAAACAAAAATAGATGTCCACAAACATCACAAGCATAGTTGTGCCACCCAAGCCAACCATGAAAGTCAATGATATAGGATACCCATGAACACAGGAAGAACTAAGGAAGAGATATTACTCCTCCATCCAAAATCTAAAGATAAGAGAGTGTAAAAAATATAAATAAAACTTTCAACTAAGAGATGGAGCACAAAATACCAAGGCTCGAAAAAAAAAGAACATAGGCATCCTTCCACTCTTACCAAAATAAAGCCAATTCGTAGAAGCAATAAGGAAAATGTTGTCTATTGTGCACCAAAACAAACAATCCCTTGACACGTCACCTCTTGACATAGAGAAGAAAAAACTAAATACATGTGTAAAATTACCAGAAGTAATCTCCAAGAATGACGACACAGAGGCAATGTCACATAAATTGACCAACATACACAAGTAAAAAGGCCAAACCCAACAATGATTACCCAAATACACATCCCAAGAGAGGGGAATAAAATTAACCTGGATAATCACCCCACATTGATTCCAAAGGAACAACCACCACCACCATAGAATCCTAATAGGAGACATGATAGGGGTGGTTCAAAATCCAACTACAAAACAAGGCAAGCACCCCATCCCAATAATGTACAAAAAATTAGAAATAATAGAACAAGTATTGGGCATTGACAAGAAAAGAAACTCTAATGGAAGCTAAGGAAGCTTTGGGATAGATCTGAATGCTAGCAATGAAGGGGGAAAAAACTTTCAAAATTTAAATTTTGAAAATAGAAAAACCCTACTAGGCATAGGAAAAAAATGTTGGTTGTCACACTACACTTCAACCAATATCTTTGACTACACCACAATTTTCCCAACCACAACAATTGAAGGCTATCCTCTTGAAAATAATTAATGGATATCATTATTAGAACAATGAATAACCTCCAATGCGAAGCTCCAATGAAAGTCTCTCTACCAAGCAAAATATCCCAGATGCGAAGCTCCAAGATTCACCATCAAGTCCGCCACTAAATTACCTTCCCTAAACACATGCATAATCAAGACATTGTCCAAGGATTGTATAATCCCTACGACTTCATCAATCAGGTTGGCCACCTTCCAATTTACCTGAAAGGTCCCGTTCAACATATTTATGCAATTGAAGGAATCACCTTCGATGAAAGCTTTTTGAATTCCGAAGTTCTTAATCAAAGACACCCCTAAAAAAGCAACTCTTTCTTCGACAAACTGGGATTATTGGACACCGATATTTTCAAAAAATGCAAGAATAAGTCTGCTATTGCTGTCATGAATGACCCCCCAACACCGACCACTCCTGGGTTTCCTTTAGAAACCCTATCAAAATTCAATTTACACCAGCCACTAGGGGGAGGGGTCCAGCGAACATAAATTCTAGGGTCGAGAGCTAGCGGAGGAAGATCCACATTCCCAAAATCAAGACTCTCCTCATGAAATATTTCATTCAAGATGAGAGCCACCAAAAAATCCATCTCGTTTAAAGAAAAATTAAGTGAATTTTTTTTCATGATTTTTTTTAATGGTATAACCTTTACTTGTAATAGAAAAATAATATAGTTTTTGTTTATTTATTTTTTTATTTTTATTTTTTATTTTTTATTATGTTTGATTTTTAAAACCATTGTCTATATCACACATTTTTACTTATCAAATGTATATGCTTCTATAACCATTCTTCTTAGATTAGTTAAAAATATATAATTTAAAGTTTGTTATAGATCTAAATTAAGATCCTTCAAAATGTAATGTTTTAATACAAACTTTGTTTCAACAAGTGCTATTTACAACATTCATAATTATACATAACATTAAATCTAACAATATTATTAAAAATAAAATTAAATAAACCATATGATTAATTTGAATGAATTAGAATAATATTAATTGTATGACGGATTTTCACTTTTCTTCTTTTCTTAACCATACACTCAAATATCTAATAGATTTTATTTATACTACATAGCTCTGAAATATGTAACAAATGCTTTTAAGTAGTAAGTTTCTTAAGTAAACTTAGTTTAGTACATAATATCTAATTTGTATGACATTAAATATATTTATGATTATCAAAATTTAGAAACTCTATTCTATTTATATTTAAAATATAGTAAAATATGATTATCAAAATTTAGAAAATATATTCTTTATATTATTAAAATATAGTAAAACTTATCTCAATAGTTAAATATTGTTCATAAATGAAAAAATAAATATTACTATTATTAATTAAAATATTTCATTTATTAATATAATTTTTTTTTATACTATTAAAAAGAGAGGGTTTTGAAAGGGACCTCACAACCATTTACAAAATCTCCATACACAATGGAGAAAACTAGAAGAAAATTACAACAAAAAATCTAACAACCACCACCCCCAAGGGGGACTAAAAACAACAAAAAAAATAGAGAAAGCAAAAAAAACTAGAAAGGAGGGATAGATAATAAGAGGGATCATGAGGAGAACCAAGAAAGTTCTACACCAACATATCAACCTCTTGAACTACCATACCAACCATCCTAAACACTTCCTTTGAGTAATCTATTGCGATCTTCAACGAACTCCATATTGCTCATTGTTTAATCTTTATCAATTTAAAGCTATGAATAATTGAGTTCTTCCTATCAGAAATCACATCCAGAGCGTAAACATAGTTAACCATATTATCCATATGAAAGTACCTATGTAGGATATCTAGATCAATAGGATAAGAGATAGGGAACAAACCATCCCCCTCTCTCTTCTTACCCATCAGTCGCTTAGACTTACATGTACCACTTCCTTTTGCCTAGCTAATAGATGGAACTCCTACCACCTCAGGCGTATCCTTTACATGGTTAGACAAACCTTTCATAAAATCATCCTTATAACTACGATAAGCCTTACCTCTCACATATTTTGCTAAAACTTAGATCTTCTGGGAAATTTTATCAACTCTCGAGCCCATAGAGAATGTGTATCATCACTTCCATCACTTGAATCCTTAGAAAACTTCTTATATTTACCAAGTGTAGGAACTAGAATATCCACAATAGGTTTCAGTAATTCCTCTTGAAGAACATAAGCTTATACTAAAAGGGGGGTGAACAACATAAGATCAAACTTTTTACTTTTAAATCCAAATGATAGCATCAATAATATCAAATAAGTAAACATTGCACACATCATCATACACATGAGAGACATGATTTAACGTGTTTCACCCAATGTGGGCTACTCCACGGAGAAAATATTCCTTATAATTTTTTCTCAATAATATTTTGGGAATCAATTCCCTATTACAATTTTTATGGACTTTTGTCCAAAGGAGACACCAATCCCCTATACTCTAATTTGTGGATCTCTCTCCATAGAAGAAATATTTTCCCTTATATTGGATTCATGGAGCTTGATTTAGGAGAACTCTATCTCCTCAACTTGTTCATTGATATCTCTCCAATAAAGAACTCTACCTCCCTAGCTACTTCATGAATCTCACTCTATAGGAGACCTCTATTCCTACTACTCTGGTTTACCACTAATCAACACTGCTCACCAATATTTTCATAATTCTATCTCAAAAATCACTCATAATCTATCTCAAAACGTGATCATAATATTTCTCAAAACCTATTCATAATCTATCTCAAAACCTACTCATAATCTATCTCAAAATTTGCTCAAAATCTATCTCAAAACATGTTCATAATCTATCTCAAAACCTGCTCAAAATCTGTCTCAAAACTTGCTCATAATCTATCTCAAAATCTGCTCAAAATATCTAATCAAATCTATTCTAATACATACTTATGACAAATGCTTAAATAGATCATAACATTTGCTTAAAAGGATTTCACAATGGTGCACTAACTTGTTTTCAGCCCTAGTACAATTAGTTCACAATTTCTAGTATAAATATCTCAATTTATTTTAACTATGCAAGCCCAATTCTATTCTCAATGTTTATCTCAAATCATTCACCCTTTAAGCATAAGATCTAACTCAAAATTTTCCAACAATGCTTATCAAAAAATCTTTTTCACTCCACCTTATGTTCCAGAAATATTCATTCAACAAAATACCTTATATAAGGAATGATATGCCCATACCTTTTGCTTGTTATTATGGAGATATGTCTTAAAAAATCTCTCATACACAATATATTTTGCAACTATAAAAGGGTTAGCACAACACCTCTTTATGAGTTAGAAAACCTTCAACATGTGTACCCAATCAAATTCCACACCAACACTCTTGATTTCTCAAAACTATAGCATTAAATCACAAAAACAAACCTTCACAATGAATAAATAATACAAATACTTAAAATACCTCATACACATTTTAACTCCCTCTTAACTTCTAAATACACTAATGATAGATTCATCAAATATCCTTATTACTCCATAGAATCACCTTCAAAATATTTCATTATAATTTTATCCAAAAATAAATTGAAATAGTAATAATAATAATAATTCCCTTATATCTCCCAAATTCAATAACACTCACAATATTTAATTAAACAACATGCGCCTAACCCTCAAACTTAGCAATTTATAAATTTAAATAGTTCTTACCAAAAACTTGATGTGGGGATTCGAGCATAGCCCTTGTTGCCAACTAATGCACTAGCACTCCTTGGACCGCTGCTAGGCCAACCATCTACACAATGAACTAATACCATAATGTACAATATATCTGTCATTTATCCTCCTTGCTATAAAAATGAACAAAAAGCTATCATCGGGATTCGAACGTAGGATCTTCCATCTGCTCGCACTTTGAACTTTGCCAAGCCTACGGCTAGGAAAACCACCTAGTTGCTGCTAGAATTTTATACCCTTATTGCTTTATTCGATCAAGCTTTCTCCTTTAGTTTTTAAAACAAAACTTTCATCCTTATTTCACATGATTTGCACACATGAAATTCACATTAATCATTCAGTGCCTTTTTCATTGAAAACCTTAATTGTTTTGGCCTTCAAAATTTGCCATATAAATACGATTTTATCTCCATGCTAGGACGTCGGTGGATATTAATAATTTAAAATTATTTTTTATGCCAAACCCACTTAGGATTATAAAACATTATAATATATTAAAATTATTTTATAATTGACCTTATGCTTTATACTTACAACTTCAATATTATAATAATAAATATTATAATATTATTTCCTTTTGGAGCCTAAACATTTTCTTCCTTCGGGATATTTAGACCACATTTTGGCCAACCATGTGGAGATTTGTACAAAATATATTGGGCTTAAAATATAAATATTTTAACCCCCTTTTTATCAATCCCCTTGCACTTGAATAATTGGAAAACCTTAGTATATTCCTTATAGCAACAAAGAGGGGTTGTGTTGAAAAATACAGTTACACACATGGATGAAATGGGTGAATATGGATTTGAGTATTTGTGGTTGTGATACAAACTATGGCATCGTTTGCAAGATTGTGATCATAACCTATCATAATGCAAATGCAATGGATGGGGATGTTCAATGCAATGCAACTATATGGATGCAAATGTAAGATGCAAATGTTTTTTTACTTCTGATTATTTTGTATTGTTTTTGTATTTTGTATTTTATGTGTGACCAAAAGGATTTTAAAATACTTTTGGAGCTTTTGTGAGATTCGACCAAGCATCTTGGAGGTGCCCTTGGAGCCTTTTTATGAGTTTTCACCAAACAACTTAGATATGCCCTTGGTGCCTTTTGGTGAGATTTGACTTGACATCAATGACAACAAACTTACTCAAAATTTCTAACAATCTCCCCCTTTGTCATTGATGGCAACCCTTTTTTAAAGATTCATTTTTTAAACTATTTGATTTCAAATCTGTTCCCCTTGAGAAACTGCTCCCCCTGACTGAATGTTCTACCTCTTACTCAAATCTCTCCCCCTTTTACATCAATGGCAAAGAGATTCCTTTGGGGCTAAATATAAGACTCTTAGCATATCCCCCTCCCCACCTCGTCTCCTTGAGGTGATTAATTTTGGGGTGGGAGTAAAACTAATCCTAATTTTCTTCTAAGATACTTAAAAATTTCCATTGGAAGTGGCTTAGTGAAAATATTTGTAATATATTACTTTTTAGTAATATATTCCTTTGTAGTAACATATTCCAATTTGACTTGTTTTTTTGTCACCTGCTCTCTTAGAAAATGGTATTTTATCGAAATGTGCTTGGTCCTAGAGTGCATCACTAGATTCTTTGAAATGTTTATAGCACTTGTATTATCACATAGTATGAATATGGGATTATCATGCACTATCTTGAAGTCCTTTAAAGTTTACTTCATCCATAATACATGTGTGAAATAGGAAACCACTACAATGTACTCTGATTGTGCTATGGATAAAGATATTGATGTCTATTTCTTTCTTAGCCAAGAGACTAACAATATCCAATAAATAATGCTCCTCCACTTGTGCTTTTTCTATCATCTATATTGCCTACCCAATCTGTAGTTGTATATGCTATGAGAGTAAAACTATCACTTTTGGGATACCAGAGTTCAAAATCCATATTCCCTTTTAAATATTTGAGAATCCTCTTTAATTCCATTACATGTGTTTCCTTTGGTGTTACTTGAAATATTTCCACTAGTCCAACTGCCTATATTATATTTGATATTCTAGCTATGACATATAGCAAGATGCCAATCATAGATCTATACAATGTCTAATTTTCCTTAGGAGATTCATCATTTTTACTCAACTTGCATCCTATAATCATGGGGTACTTACTAGTTTGCAATATTGAATTTTTTTAGCATCTATTTTATATACTTGGTCTATGAGAGAAATACACCTTTCTCTGATTGTGAAATTTGTAGTCCAAGAAAGAAGGACAACTCACCAAGATTTGACATTTAAAATTCATTTTGCATGCTCTTTGTAAATTTTTGATACATCTTATCATTGTTACTTCCAAAAATGATATCCACATAAACAACCACAATTAGTAAGTCATTTTCTTCATTTTTGATGTATAAGTTACTATTCACTATTCCTTTCCTAAAACCCTATTTCTAAAGATACTTATCCAACCTTGAATACCAAGCTCTAGGAGCTTGCTTTAGTCCATAAAGTGTCTTTTTAAATCTGCATACATAATATATCTTATCAGTTAGGTTGAATCCCTTAGGTTTCTCAATATAAACCTCTTATTCCAAAACACCATTGAAAAAAGTTGATTTAAAATCCATTTGATGTCCTTATGGCCTCAAGTTGTGCAATAGGAGCAAATGTTTCATCAAAATCAATCCCTTCAACCTGTGCATAACCTTTGCATATCAATATTACTTTATTTCTAACTACATGACCATATTCATTTAACTTGTTTCTGAAAATCCATTTAGTGCCAATTATATTCTTACCTTTTGGTCATGGGACAAGTTCCCAAGTATCATTTTTTCTATTTTATCCAGTTCCTCATCCATTGCTTTGACCCAAAACTTATATCCTCTTGCCTCATTGAAATCCTTGGGCTTAATTTTAGACAACAAAGAAAAATTTGCATGCTCATTTGTTCCTATTATCTTCCTCCTTGTCTGTATCTCATATGGATTTCCAATTATTAGATCTCTTGAGTGATTTTTCTACACATACCTAGATGGAGTCTTATGTGGTGTTCTTTGTGTCTCTTCTTGTTCTGATTCTTCATCTAATTCTTCTTGATACACAATTTCTCAAGTTGGTTCTTTTGACCCTTTCTGCTCATCAACTGTCACATTTATACTTTCAATGATTGTATGTGTCCTCTTTTTATAGCACCTATAGGCTTTTATCTTAGTGGAATAGCCAAGGAAAATACCCTCATCACATCTTGAATCAAACTTACACAAATTTTTTGTGAGAAGCGAAATGAAAATTCAATTATTTGATGAAGTATAAATAATACATTAGGGCCAAGATTAGTTTAGAGGTTTTGGAACCACCCAAGACCAATATAGGCACAGTTGTAAAAAAATAACAACTAGCCTAAATTAATCAATTCTAACAATATAAGATCGTTAGGATTATCCATTCATGTAGAGGAGTTGGAGAGCAAGTGGGTAGTTAAAACTCTCCAGTTATCGAGAGGCCCAGGTTCAAATCTCTCCCCTCACATGTTGCAGATATGTTATATATAAAAGCTTCCTCATCAAAAAAATTAACGTCCCTTTCGTGGTGCTTTCAGCGACGTAAAAGGTTTAAAATGATTGTGGCATGGTGGTTATAGGGGCGGATTGCACAAAGATCTATGTGGCAACTTCTAGGGCGGACAGCGCAGAATACTATGGCAGCCATAAAAAGTTGGACAACCTACCCAGATTCATGGCGACTACCGATTCCACCATGTAAATTCAAAAAAAAAAAAAAAAAGATCGTTAGGATTGAATTAACTAATGAAATAAATATTGAAATATATTCTAACATCCCCCCATATTACAATATTTTAGGAAACATGTAACTACTATATATACTATCATCCCCTCATTATTTTGAAATACATAGAGAGTTGCGAAACAATTCGAATTTGACATGTGCAAGTGCCTTAGTGAATATGTCTACAACTTGAGCATTGGTGGAGATGTACTAAAGCCAAATTTAGTGCTTTGGTACTTCATCTCGAATGAAATGGCATTGTGTATCAATGTACTTCATTTTCTCATGATGCACTGGATTCTTAACAAGATTCAAAACACCCATGTTATCGTAGAACAAGTGTATTGGAGATTTTTATGGAAGACCCATACTTGTCAGGATGCGACACAACCATATCACTTCACACACAGATTCATGTGCAACACGATATTCTACCTCTATTGATGAGATAGAAACCACCTATTGCTTCTTGTTGTAGCAAGAGATAGGACCAGATCCAAGATGAAACAAATATCCTGAAGTTGATTTACGATCATCATATGATCCGGTATAGTCAGAGTCCATGTATCCTTGTAAGAAGAATTTGTTGTTCTTCTTATATTCTAGGCCATATTCCATTGTGCCACGGACATAGTGAAGAACTCGCTTTGCTTATTTCTAGTGTGTAGTCTTAGGTTCCTGCATGAACCTCAAAAGATAGTTGACAACAAATACAATATCTGGCCTAGTGTTGGTCAGATATATGAGTCTCCCAATCTTTTGATAATAGAGAGTAGAATCTACCTGAGGTGATTTGTCATATCGTGATAATTGAAGTCCTGTTTCATTTGGTGTTGCCATCGGCTTGCAGTCAGTCATGCGATATTTTTGTAGTTGTGTCTTGCCATATTTTTTCTAGGACACTTTGATGTAGTGCTCCTTCTAGTTCACTTCCATACCTAGATAGTAATGGAGAAGTCTAAGATCTATCATTTCAAAAGATTCACTCAAATCATGTTTGACAGAAGAGATCATTGTTTATGAACTTCCTGTTATGAGCAAATCATCAACATAGAGTACAAGAAACACTATTTAAGAGCCTTACTTCTTGAAATAGAGGTTTGCATCTGATGGATATCTCTTAAATACATGCTACATTAGGTGATTATCCATTTTTATGTACCAATCCCAAGGGACTTATTTCAAACCATATAAGGTTTTGACCAATTTGCAAACTTTTTGTTGTTGGCCTTCCACTTCAAATCCTTCTAGTTGAGTCATGTAGACTTCCTCTTGGATATCACCATTTAGAAAGGCACTATTGACATCCATTTTGTACACTTTCCACCCATACTATGTTGCCATATCACAAAGAACTCAAATGGTTGTCATCCGAGTAGTAGGTGCAAAAGTTTCTGCATAGTCAATGCCTTCTCTTTAAGCATAGCCCTTTGCCAAAATTTTGGTCTTATGCTTATATATTATCCCATATGCCTTGTAATTGACTTTACACACCCATTTGTAGCCTATGGGATTCTTTTCGTATGGCAGATCGACAAGCTTCCAAGTTTTATTTTTCATCAGAGACTTATACTCTGCATCCATAGTGGCCTTCCACTGAGGCTCACCAAGAGCATCTTGCACTAATTTAGGTTCAAGTTCATCTATTGAGGACATAAAAACCCTATCATCATCAATATCAATATCTTTTGTATCTCTCTCTAGATCTACAGAAAATTCCTCAAAATATTGACACACATCATCAACCCCAGTAATCTATGTTGCAACTTTCTCTTGTCGAACCATGCTATGAGTACAAGGCCTATCCAATATAAATTTTGGTGGAGTGGATAGCTTAGTGTCTCCAATTTTACTTGTATACCACTTTGGATTCTTCTTTTGTGGTGATGAAGAAGATGAAGAAGTACCTCCAACCTTGGATGAAGGAGACTTCTCAACCTTAGTTTCCACAAGGTCTAGGTATACATCTGATGTGTTTTCTAATGTGCAAGCCTCATCAAAAACTACATATCTATTGATGTGTATCTTCTTTGAGTGCTCATCATACCTAAGAAGAATGCGCTTCAATGTTTTCTCATCTAGCTTCTTCCTCTTTTCTTTTGGTATGTGCATGAATACTTTACAACCAAAAATGCGTAGATGAGAGATGGACGGTTTCCTAGCACTCCATGCTTCTTGTGGATTCATTCCTTGTATGGCCTTAGTGGGTGCCCTATTCAACAGATATACTATTGTGGTGACAACTTCTATCCAATATGGTTGCCCAATTCTAGCTCATGTTATCATGTAATGAACCATTTCCATGATGGAATGGTTTCTCCTTTCAAAAACTCCATTTTGCTGAGGAGTATAAGCAGTAGTCAAGTATCGTGTGATCCCATTTTCAGTTAAGAACTCAAAAAATTCTTTAGAAGTGAACTCCCCCCCTCTATCTAAGTAGAGGGTCTTTATAGAAGTAATTGACTCCTTTTCAACAAATTTCTTGAATTGTTGAAAAAATCCAAATGCTTTAGATTTCTATTGAAGAAAGAATACCCACATATTTCATGAGTAATCATCCACGAATAACTAAAAATACCTCTTACCCCCACAACTATTGGGAGTTAAAGGACCACACAGATCGGTGTGAACCAACTCCAAAGGTTTCTTTGCTCTTGTAGAGCTCCTTTCAAAAGGCACTCTATGTTGTTTTCCTGCCAAGTAGTCAAAGCAAACTAGCAATGTGGTAGAAAGGGAAGGAAGACCCTTTACCATTTCATACTTACTTAACTCAAGTAAGTAACCAGAACTCGTATGTCCATATCTCTTGTGCCATAGGGAAGTTGCCTCCTTTGTAGAGACAATCATGGCTACATCTAGAGAAGATATAGTATCTAGGGCAAATAAGCAATGCTTATATGAATCAGTTACAATGTTCTTACCCCTTCTGATGATAGAAGAACACTTCTTTCCCCCCTCAACACTAAATTTTACAACCATATTTTTGTCTAGAATTTATGTGACTGACAACAAGTTGTTCACTAATCTTGAAACATAGAGAACCTTCTCAATATGGCACTTGCCATCAGGAAGAGTAATAAATTTTGTTCCTTCTCCCTAAACCTTGTAGTTTTTATAATCGAAAATAGTGACAGGTTTGCCCTCTTTGGCCTCAAAAGACTTAAACCACGATTTGTCACCAGTCATGTATTTACTGGCTCTATAAACGACATACCAAATAGGATCTGTCTACTTGGATACTATGGTAGTCATGAGCACTTTGTGTACTCTTTCAGAATTTGTGTTAGATTCCTCAACAACAACATTCACTTGTTGTTGTTTGTTATTTTGTGGTTTGTTCTGGACTTTCTATTTTGATTGTTTATTCTTATGCCAACATATGTTTGTATCATGACCTTCTTTGTCATAGATCTTGCAATATCTCTTTTTCTATTGAGGTTGAGTTTGTTTCCCTTTTGAATCCTTTTGAGAACTACCTCCCTTCTAAAAATTACCCTTCTTCTTGTTTTACCCCTTCTTGTTGGTGTATAGGGCAGTGTTAGAAGAATCATCTCGTTGTAGTTTGTGTGCCTCCTCTTCTTGAAGCATATTTACCAACTCAAAATATGTAACTTGTCTTTATGATACACGAAGTGAGGTAATCAAAACTCTAAAAGAATATGGAAAATCTCTCATTACCACTAAGGTAAGGAGCTTACCATCAACTGGTGCTGCTAAGGAATTCAATTTTCCTTTCAACTCAGACACTCTGCAAAGAAAGTTTTCAACCGTCTCTCCTTGTTTCATGCTTAGACTATGTAATTGATATTGAAGAAATAGAATGGTGGAGTCATTCTTCCCTTCATATATAGTTTTAAGTGAAAGCACGAGATTTCGGGAAAAGGAAACACTAATTGCGATGCAACCAAAATCAAATGCGCTTAAGTCCTAGAAATGTAAAATGCATGAAACAAAAGAGACGCATTAAAACGAGATACAAGCGAATGGAGAAAACACAGCCCTTTCATTAAAATTTCTTGATCTCTGTTACAATGACGCCTCCTCCCTTTTTAGGGGCTAGGAGCGCTAAAATAATTTGATTGCAATCACTTAATGTTCCTCTTTCTGCGTGCCCACGATTGAAATGGACGGGCCAAGATGATGTCGTCGCTGATGTCGATGAGTTCTTCACCTCTGTTGTTTCTCCTGCAAACAAAGAAACAACCAAGATATCAGTAGCACCTATCGTAAATGGAAAGTGTTCGCTCTCTAAAATTAACGAAATATGCATGTAAACATTTGCCTGAAACGGTAAATACAGTGAGTCCAAATGGCTTGAAATCTTGACAGAAGACAGAAAAAGTTACCAGAAGGCCATTGCCACTGAGAGACAGCTGGCCAATCTGCCTTCAACTGGAATTTGTCCCTGGGCAGGACGAATTCTGACTGCAATTCGTCCCTGGGTGGGACGAATTCTTCTGTGTTGAAGAAGCCGACCTACTGCTGCTCCAATGTCGATTCCTAAGACCTGCAAAATGCCTGCAAACAAGGGGGTTATGTAATTGGGGCCATTTTGGGACGACCCAGATGGTCGAATTCTCCCAATTTGGCCTCTACCCTCAGGAATTTTATCTCACCACCTGAAAGTTAGTGAAACAACAAAGCGACACAAAACATACTAGAATCTGATCAAAAGTTATGAACTTGCAGCTATGAGTTAACCAAACATGATAACACAAAATGCAACCTAAAAAAGTAATCTAGAATGCTCTAAAACTTAGAAAGTGCGAGGATGCCCAAGTGGGCCTCCCACCGTTGGCACTTGATTCTGGCGCCAATCCACTAGGGATGGGCCCAAAACCTCTTAGGATTGAGGGGTCGGCGAATTGGTTGGTTCAGGTGTCCATGTGTTGGATTTGGGTCAAGTTCAAGCTTCCAAAAGCCACCCAACAACCTCCCTTGCAAGAGATATTGGTGGATGCGAGAAGGTGAACCAAAAGGGATGAAAGTGGGTCTTCAACTCGGCAGCACTTCGTTGCTTGAAATCTCCTTCTTCTTGCCTCTTTTGGGTGAGAAAAGTCCCACCTTTTATAGACCCATGGGGTATCTTTTGAGAGGGAAGCACAAATGCCATGTGTTGGTCATAGGTGCCATGTGGCAGTCATGTCTTCCCATGAGGGAGGGGAGTCCTCCATTGACTTGGGCTCTCATAACTGCCCTTGTGATAGTCTTCTAACGGCCTATCTATCCACCCACACACGTGTGCGAGGCAGGAGTCATCAACTGACTGTCCTGGGCTGCCACTTGGAACCATTCTTCTTTTTGCCCGTTAAACTTGGAATTCGTCCCTGGGTGAGACGATTTCAGAATTCGTCCCTAGGTGAGACGAATTCTAGTTAGTATTCGTCCCTGGGTGAGACGAATACTGAGCAAAGTGTCTAAATGTGCCAAATTGCTTCCTGACCTTACAAAATTGCTATGAAAGTGGTTAGGACCACTGTTTGACCTTTGAGGGCTGCCCTGGGGGCTGTGTTTGTCAAAGCGATCAGTGTTTGCAGTCACATAATCGGATTGGTGCTGTTTTGGTGTCTACAGATGCCCCTTTTTGGGATGCATTGTGCATGGCACAGCGCCGAGCAAAAATAGATAACCAAAGCACTAATGATTAGGGTTTCTTGGTAACCTAACCAACTTTTGATGCCCCAAGCATGGAAAGGGCATGCATTCTTGAATCCTTGCTTCTGACGAGCTAAGGAGTTTGATTTCAAGTGTTAACTTGTTTTGGTGAGGTGTGACTTGAACTTAGACATTGATCAATCATGAATAGGCGAAGGGCGTTTTATCCACGGGGGAACCTTGTGTTCATGATTCACGAAATGCCAAGTGTTTGATTGATTTGATTATTTCTTGTTTACTGCCCCAAGCAGGAGCGTGATTGTCTTTGTCAATGATTCTTTGAATGCATGTCGTTTTCATTAATTGGGTGTGTGATTGTTGATTGGTGACTAAGTGTGACTACCCCCTCAAGCGACGAATCGATGAGGGAATGACCTTCATGAGAAAAGCGACGAGTCGCTTGACCCAAGATGACTTGTGCAAGGGTGCCTTTAGATGGTTTATCATTAAGCATGTGCAATTTTTCCAACATCTGGACCTGTTTTTGGTGGGTGTTAACCCTTTTTGTGATGCCATAATGGGGTGAAATCGTCGACAACCCATCTTCCCGTGGAGCGGTCCGGCTATGATAGCCTTCTTGGGGAAGTAGTAGAGTGACAATTTGAACCCCGACATCGATTTTCTATGCCAAGAGGTTAAGTGCGAGAGCACTTGTGTCCGACAATGCTTATTGCTTTGTTTTTATGTTGCATGTTTTGTTGTTTTTGTTGTTTTTTTTTTTTTTTTGTGACACCATTTGGGGATTAAATTTTTGAAAATCCATCTCTCGTGGAGCGGTCCAGCTATGGTAGCCTTCTTAGGGAGTAGGATAGTGATTATTTGTGACCCTGATGTCGATTTGCCATGCCAAGAGTTTAAGTGCAAGAGCACTTGTGTCTGGCAATGTTTATTGCTTTTTTTTGTTGTTTTGATTTTCTTGTTGTTTTTGAGTGGGCTTTGACCCTTTTGTGACGTCGTTTGGGGATGAAATTGTCAAAAATCCATCTTCCCGTGGAGCGGTCCGGATATGGTAGCCTTCTTAGGGAGTAGGATAGTGACAATGTAGACCCTGACATCAGTTTTTCTATGCCAAGAGGTTAAGTGCAAGAGCACTTGTGTCTAGCAATGTTTATTGCTTTTTGTTTTTGTGTTGCATTTATTTGTTGTTTTTGTTGTTTTGATTTTCTTTGATCTTGTGCATGATGGTTGATGAATATGGATGTATGTATGATTATCTTTTTTTGATGGATTCAGATGTTATGATGAGTGCAAGTGTTTTTGATTTTTTTATGTGATATGCAAAGTGAATGAATGGAATTTTGTGATGATTGGTTATGGCACCATAGGCTGTTTAAGATGCTTTTTATTGTTATGGTGTATGACTCTTGTATGGATATGTGGTTTTCTGTTTTTGTATTTTCTGATGGTATTATAAGGATGATAAGCAGTGCAGATGGTTTAGGAATGTATGTAAGGTTTTTTGAGATTCAGACAGTTTTAACTCACTATCCATGACTGACTTTATCTTACAAGACTTTTGGACAAGGTATGAATCGGACTTGTTTTTGACCAAGTTATTTTACATCCCTGTGTGTGCAATTGAGTTCATTTAGTGGTATTTGTTAGGATACCGCTAGTGCCAGATGGGCTTTCAACCGAACCTGTACTGAGGATCACCTAATTAGCTCCACGAATTCCTTTGTTGTATGTACTAAGTTTAATCTGCGGTGTAATCCAAGATGCCATAAGCTAGCTCATCCACATGCAAACATTGATCTGTACACAAGTTAATGTGACAAATTTGATACAGAGTACTGACTGTAGTTAGGATAGAACTTGTAATAATAGCGTTGTGTTGATATTAATGGGAGTGGGGGAGAACAAGGACCCCTAGTTGGCATGTTTCAGACGATCTCGGATTCAAAAGAACTTATTCGAGGATGGTTCAATCTGGATCATGTGGATTCTTGGCATCAAGTCTGATCTTGCGCGCTTTATCACAGATTGTGATAAGGTTTTGACTTGAATAGTTGTCATATCACCGGAAAGGTCTTGCGGGATTAGTGACCCCAGGGAGGCCATTGTGTCCGCAAAACGATTCGATGATCGAGGGAGTGCCTCGATGTCATACCATTCAAGTTTTGCTAGGAATTTGTCCATGAGGGCTTTATAGGCCTTCAAAATTGGGCATTTGCATTGATATACCCCTTTGACTTGATTGACTATTAACAGCGAATCACCAAATATATTCAATCATTTGATGTTCATGGCGATTGCTGTTTGAAGACCTAGGAGCAAGGCTTCATATTCTACATTATTGTTGGTGCACTAGAAGTTTAATTTAAATGACAGGGGCATTGGAGCGCCCTACGGTGTGAAGAATACAATTCCTGTGCCACCACCTTGCTCGCATTTAGAACCATCGAAGAACAAGGTTATGTCGGCCTGTGACTCAGGCTCATCAGAATCTGGCGATTCTGATACATGGAAGACCCCATCATCGGGTAGTTCTATGACTAGAGGCTGATCGTCTTCAAGAGGAGCCTCTGCTAGTTGATCAGCTATGACTTGTCCTTTGATAGATTTTTGCCCAATGAACTCAATGTCAAATTTCATCAACAACATGATCCATTTTGTCGTGCGACTACTATGATAAGTACGACTCATCATGTATCGCAATGGATTCTCCTTAGACACAACATACGTAGTGTTGCTCAGCATGTAGTGGCATAGCTTTTTGGTAGCAAACACCACTGCCAAGCAGAGTTTCTCAACGTATGCATAGTTAAGTTCGTAACTGACCAAGGTGCGGCTAAGATAGTAAGTAGCCTATTCTTTATGAAGTTCATTATTTTGGGCTAGCATGGCTCCCAATGCCACCTCAGTAGCTGAGATGTATAAGTAGAACGGAACTCCTGGTCTAGGTGGTGCCAATACTGGCGGCGAAGCCAAGTATTGTTTGATTTCGTCAAAGACTGACTGGCACTCGTCATCCCAATGAAATGTAACTCCCTTGTGCAATAATTTGTTCATGGGTCGACATTTGTCAAATAATTATGCTATGAAGCGTTTAATCGACGCGACCTTTCCTTGTAGACTTTTGAGTTGCTTGATAGTGTTTGGGGGAGCCATTTCAAGGATTGCCTTGAATTTCTTTGGGTCCACTTCGATGCCTCATTTTGAGACTATAAAACCCAAGAGTTTTCCAGATGTGACGCCAAATATGCACTTCTTGGGATTCAGTCTGACATTATGCTCTATGAGGCGATCAAGAATCTTGCTTAAGTCATCGAGATGATCTGAGCGCAAAAGAGATTTGGCTAACAAATCATCCATGTAATCTTCCAAATTTTTGTGCATGTAATCGTGGAAGATGTATGTCATGGCACGTTGGTAGGTAGCGCCAGCATTTTTAAGGCCAAAAGGCATGACCTTATAACAAAATGTCCCCCAAGGCGTTGTGAACGCCGTTTTAAGTTGGTCTTCAAGATTGATACGAATTTGGTTGTATCTTGAGAAGCCATCCATTAGGGAGAGCATTTCATGACCTGCTGTAGCGTCTACTAGCGCGTCGATGCTTGGCAAGGGGAAATCATCCTTAGGACTCGCTTTGTTTAGGTCTTGAAAATTGGTGCATATGCGAATCCTCCCGTCGGGCTTCTTGATGGGAACCATGTTGGACAGCCATGGTAGATAATCCACGCAGATGACAAACTGTGCATCCAATAGCTTTTGTAATTTTTCTTTGACCATCAAGGCCACTGTTGGGTGCATCTTGCGTAGTTTTTGCTTTACAGGCTTGATTTTCAGATCAAGCGTTAAATTGTGCATGACTAGCTGTGGGTCTAGTCCCGACATGTCTCTGTATGACCATGCAAAAAATTCCTTCTTCGCTTTGAGAAGGGCGATGTATTCAGCTTGCTCTTTGGGGGAAAGACTTACCCCCAGCTTGATAATCTCTGGATTCGTTGGGTCTAAGCCGATGTCTACGTCAGTCATTTCTTCGACTGACATGTGGGATCCTTCCTCCAACTGATGTGGAGTCGGGATCAAATGGATATCATTGGCTGAGTTTAAATCTGCGTTTGGAACCTCGGGTCCCTCTTCAGCCTAAAAAATTTCTTGAGTTGTCCTTGGGGTCAAATGAGGCATTTCATCGAAAGGCCAGTACTCTGATGGTGATAAAGGTGAATTGACGTGATCCCAGTCAATGGCATCTATGTCTAGATGCAATGACCATGTTGGATTGGACGGATTGTGGATGGGTGCGGTCAAATCAATGGAGATCATGTGGATGGAATGAATTTGATCTCCAGAACCGTGGGTGTGATAACTCGATTCTTTTATATGCTCCCTATACTCTGGATCTGGCTCTACGAGAACGGGCACGAATGGATCTTCCCTAGGTGCGAATTCATCCCTATTTGTGAAAAGGATGGCAGGGTCTTTTCTCGACACTGATGTCATAATGGGATCTCGAGGTGGACGATGCTCATCTTGAATTTGGAGCCATGGATCCAATAATTGGTCCCACCTTGCAGGGTCTACTCACCATTCATGCCCTAACCGTATGCCCATCTGTCCCATTAGATCTTCATGGGTTAAAGCATGGTGATGTCTTCACGCATGTCTGAGATAGTCCATTTCAGTCTCATCTTCTGGATCACTTTCGAAGACCCAAAAATGTTCATCCTCTTCAGCAACTGTTGCTTGCGACGTTGAGGATCCTCCTTGTTCCAGCAAGTTAATCTGGTCCCATTGTGGTTGTTCCACTCTTGGTGGAGGGACCTGATTCTCTTGATGTTGTGTTGTTTCATCTGGAATCTCTAAGGGGAACAACTTCAGAAAGATGTCTGGCAGGCGTTGGTTTTCTCTTTGAGGACCACTGTCCAAACTTTCACCTCTCTCTAGCAAAGGAGAGGGATTACTGCTATTTCTAGGGGTGTTTGTTGACCATGGGAGGTAGTCTCCCAATGTGTATTATGTATTTGGATTGGCATAAGGGTCTAATGCCAATCCCCCCTTGTTGCCTATTTCTAGGCCTTGCATATTTTCAACCAAGATGTCTAATGGGAGGGGATGGTTGAACCCTACCCCTGACTTGTCATATGGCATCTGATATCTTGGTTGGAAAAGGATCCGCATCCCTTGCTCATATCTCGCCTAGCCTGTATCCATGCCAATTGCATTGGCCAAGATATTTTAGGGCAAAATGCGGGTTTGACAGATAGTTGATGTTTTCAACAAAAGGCTCTTCATCTGCTTCCTTTTGTTGGCATGGTTCAAGACCATGATCAAGGCCCCCATACACGAAATTTGTCTGGTTTGGAGGGTAGCCTAGAGGAACAATTGTCCCTATGGGAAGGCGAGGTCTTCCCATGTCTTGTATTGACTCCAATGTTGGCGTCGCCACAACATTTTGTACCAAATATTCCCCCAAGCCCGTACTGGCCATTTCAACAATGATTGTTGATGATTGGGTGGGAGGAAATGGTAGTCCTTCTTGACTCCATTCCATGTTTGGTGTTTCATGAGTCTTAGTTTTTGTTGTTTTGGGTGTTTTCTCCGTTGATACCATTGAGATTGTGGGCAACCTTTCTTCCAAGGGTTTAACCTCTTCCACGATCTATTTTCCCTTGTCCTTCTATTGGGCCATGATAGGTGGCGTTGATGATGAAGGAGCAGGTGATGAGGTCTCACCTGGCTGGGATTTTGCCTTGTTGGCCACCAGTGGTGCCTACGGTATCGGACCCTGTTTAGATGGATTTAATTGAAAATCCAAATGCATTGAAGGGAGGGTCGATTGAGGCATGAATTGTACCGCATTGCAATACTTGAAGGGCTCTAAGTCCATTGGGACTACATGTATTTCTCCCTCATAAGCATACTTTAAGCATTGGTGGGCGATTGAAGGGACACACTTCATGTCCCTGATCCAAGGCCGCCCTAGCAGTATATTATAAGCCATTTTTCCTTCCAGCACATGGCACAGTGTAGGTATTGTCTTTTGTCCTACCTGGATAGGCAGAACAACTGTGTCGACTGTCGAGCATATTGCATCGTTGAAAGCTCACAGTGTGTACATGGAGGCTGTGATGTGAGAGGTTGGCGACTTCAAATGTTTTAAGGCTACGAGTGGTAATGATGTTCTTTGGACGAGCCAGTATCTATCAGCACTCTCTTGTACGGAATCCCGTTGACCCGCACGATAACATGCAGGGGTGGATCTGCCATGTCATTCGATATCGTTTTGACCTCATCTTCTCTGAATGTGATGACCGGCTCCGTACATCGTTTCACATGTCCCACGAAGTTGTTGAAAGAATTTGCTTCGTGAGGCTGTAATTCAATGGCTTTTAAAATTTCCATAAGAGCTTCCCTATGGGGTGCTGACTGTTGAATAAGCTCGTAAATGGATAGCCTAGCCGATGTGGTCTGCAAACTCTGCGTGAGTTTGGTTCGTATTGTGACCTCGGGTCTAGGCGGAGGCAACTGCATTGGGCGTTGTTGAGGCTACGATGTTGTCGAAACTTCCCTTGTAGCTACCTCGGGGGCAACTGCTGGGTACCTTCTGTTCCTTGTTACTATGCTAATCATTCCCACAAATCCCTGCGTGGGAAGATCCTATCACACCTCGTTAATCTAGAGTGGTTTTGTCTGTGCCTCATGGGCAGGCAAGGGGTCCTTGAATACCCCCATTTGTTGGTTGTTTGGCACGATGGGGTTGTCCACGACCAATGTTCTGTTGTCGATCAAATCCTGGACTAGTTCTTTGAATTTCTAGCACCCATTCAAGTCATGTCCTCTGCGCCTATGGAATCTACAATACAATTCTTCTCTGTACCCCCTAGGCTTGGGAATGTTAGGGTCTATAGTTTGAATTTTTGGTAGAGTGACTAAATTTTCCGCTGACAAGCGGTCAAATAAGGAATCCCTAGACTCCGCATATGGGGTGAAATGTCGTCTAGGGCGACGCGGGTAATTTTGCTCCTGTCTTCTATTATATCTTTCATAAGCAGGAGGCACTGCCTGGTAATTAGCCTTTTGGGGCTGCGTTTCTTGCACAGGCGTGGGAACATTTATCGCAACTTGGTTGACTACAGCGTGTTGTGGTTGCGTTGTCCCGGTTTTAGTGGTTTTATTCCACTCTTTCTTTTTAGGCTTAGCGATTGCGCCTTCACCTATTTTAATCTCTTCTATGACTCTGGCTTGCGCCAAAGCTTCTTCTAAGCTATCGTATTTCCGTAGCAACAATAGACCAGAGATTGATTTTAAGCAACTTTTTGCGAACATCTACGTGAGATCAGACATAGGAGGACGGTAGGGTAACTTAGAAAGAAAAGCTCTCCATCGATTCCCATATTTTGCCATTGTTTCCTCCTCAAATTTTTTGAGGCTCGCCATATCACTCAGTGATGCCTTCTTCCTTGTGTTGAAGGCAAAGCGTTCAAGAAACGCATCTACTAATTGATCTAAGTTGCTTATCTTGTGTTTGGGTAGTTGTGTGAACCAATCCGAGGCAGGGCCTACGAATGTGGTTATGAATGTTCTAAGCAACAATGCGTCATTATCTTGGATGCCAAAGCATTGGCTTAAAAATATTGTAACGTGTTCTTGTGCGTCCTCTTCACCTTTAAAAATTGCCAATTGAGGCAACTTGAAGTGCTCGGGGTAAAGAGGTGTAGGCACTGAGGGATGCATCGGATTACTGCGGAGTTGACGTAATGTGGGTTTTTGATGCCCAGCAACTTTTGTTTCCACAGACTCCAAATGCTCCAATAGCGCTTGGTATGCATCGAAAGATTTTATTTCTTCCTCTCTTGTTCTCTCTCGTTGTAAGTTATGATAAACTGGAGGCCTATGGAGGGGGTGGCCGAATGGCATCCCTCCTACCTTGATGGGGACTTTCAACATATTCCTCTTCTGGTTCATACTCCTCGTAAAATTCTTGAGGAGTCTTTGGGTGAAACCTATGACCCTGATCAAGCCCTCGTTGAAGGTACCCATCATTGTTTCGGGGAGTTGCCTCCCTCTCGAATCCATGAGGTCTTGGAGGCAAAGCTTGACGAGGTCGTGGAGACTGTCTGCACCAACGGATTATGTCTCACATATTGTTCGGCTCTTTGAATGCGAGGGGTTGGCTCCCTCTCAGGTAGTTTATAGCGTAGCTCATCCGCTTCGCGTTGCATGCGCTCTCTATCCAAGCGGTGTTGATACTCTATCTCCTGATGACTTTGTTTAAGCCGCATGATTTGGGCTTGATGGGTGGCATGTTGGGCGACTATCGGGTCAATTTGGTCTACCCTATTTTGCTCAGGAGGTTCGAATGTTCCTCCTATGTGTTTGCCTTGATTTTGATGATCTAAAACTTCAATGGGTCGCTTCCCTCTATCGAGGTAGGCGGCCTGTACTCGAGGTTCTGGCCTCAAGGGGTGATCATGATGTCCAGCTGGTGCGGAAGCGTAAGGTTCTCGTGTTGTATGTTGCTGTCTTTGAGGAATGCGATGATCTTCCTCGCGCTCCCTCTCATAGGTGTGAAGGGGATAGGCGGAGTTAGGTCATTTTGTGTAAAGAACCCTACGCTCTAGATTTTGTCTCTCTATTCTGATGTGAGGTAAATAAGTGATACCATATCCACGTTGTCCCTCCAAATGGATGGTTTGCCTATCTAGCGCTTCGCCATGCCGTGGCCACTCATGTCTAACCTGAGAGGGCGATTCTCTGTTTACCTCAAGGTCTACATGTAAGGCATCCTCTCGAAAGGGGCTGCTTTGAATAGGCATACCCCACCGAGGATTCTAAATTGGATTCTTTTGTA
Organism: Wollemia nobilis; assembly: GCA_028583015.1. Lineage (NCBI taxonomy): Eukaryota > Viridiplantae > Streptophyta > Pinopsida > Araucariales > Araucariaceae > Wollemia > Wollemia nobilis. Next base: position 2,618,567 of record JAQPPZ010000349.1, on the reverse strand, counting down.
GGTTAGACCGATAAGGCGGTATGACCAAGTCCTCAAGACTGAAGCGAAGATGACTTGTGCCTGCTTCTTGTGTACCTTTTGGAGCTTTTGCCCTTGATTGGGCTTGGCTATGGGTATACACCATTGCGTTGCTTCTATACTATCTAAGTAGATTTTTTATCTCGTTTATGATGATTTTTTTTTTTGTCTACACTAAGCAGAAATAAACACACACATGCGCAAACCGTGATTATCTCTTTTAAGGATTATTGGTGTGTCCTAAACTGGTTTAGTGTATTTTGATATTTTGTTTTGTTTTTGTAGGTTTTGAAGATCGTTTAAATGCATTATGATGGCTCATATAACTCCCAAAACGGTCGCCCCTTCAATATACCAACCAGGCCGATATACCAACCTCTCTATATACCCGCCCTTACGAGAGGGAGACTATAGGTACGTGAGAGTAGAAGGTACATGGTACGTAGGCGATACGGAAGGGGGATTGTCCTGTTAATGGCACCTACCATAGAAAACTTATCCTCGCGTGCATGGGAATCACCCCAGCGACACTCGATCAGCTTTCGTCAGGATTTACGCCTAACAACAATTGACAATCGGGAAAATGGATGCAAAGCTAAGCCAAGGTGGTGATGAACCCACCGTTGGTCTTGCTCAAGGGCTGGGGTCTTACGACCAGCTCCTTGGTTTAAAATTGTTTCGTGATGTGTGTGGGATTCATTTTATTTAGCGAAAATGAAACAAGCATAAATGACTTTTCCTAAGTAATGCAGGATAAAATGAAAACAATCAAAGAAACAAAAATAGAAACAGAAATTTTAACAGAGATTATAAAAATCCCTACCTCTTCTCTTGCCTGGACCGGTTGCTTCTGAATTTTTGTTTCGAAAAGTTGCAGACAGAAATTCGTCCCTTGGTGAGACGAATTACAGAACAAAATTCATCCCTCCCAGAGACGAATTTGAATTCGTCCCAGGGTCAGACGAATTGCAGAACAGAATTCGTCCCTGCTAGAGACGAATAGCAGTATGCAACAAAAAAATGTACCTGTCAAGCACAAAACACAAAAATTTAATCAGTTTCTATGATTTTAAACACCAGGGAATAGGGTCCCACCGTGATCGCCACTGAAAGCATGAGATTTCAGACAAAGGAAACACTAATTGCGATGCATTCAAAATCAAATGCGCTTAAGTCCTAGAAATGTAAATTGCATGAAACGAAAGAAACAAATTGGAAGAGACACAAGCAAATGGAGAAAACACAGCCCTTTCATTAAAATTTCTTGATCTCTATTACAATGACGCCTCCTCCCTTTTTAGGGGCTAGGAGCGCTAAAATAATTTGATTACAATCACTTAATGTTCCTCTTTTCGCGTGCCCACGATTGAAATGGACGGGCCAAGATGATGTCACCGCTGATGTCGATGAGTTCTTCACCTCTGCTGCTTCTCCTGTGAACAAAGAAACAACCAAGATGTCAGTAGCACCTGTCGTAAATGGAAAGTGTTCGTTCTCTAAAATTAACGAAATATGCATGTAAACATTTGCCTGAAATGGTAAATACAGTGAGTCCAAATGGCTTGAAATCTTGACAGAAGATAGAAAAAGTTACCAGAAGGCCATTGCCACTGAGACAGCTGGCCAATCTGCCTTCAACTAGAATTCGTCCCTGGGCAGGACGAATTCTGACTGCAATTCATCCCTGGGTGGGATGAATTCTTCTATGTTGAAGAAGCCGACCTGCTGCTGCTCCAATGTCGATTCCTGAGACCTGCAAAATGCCTGCAAACAAAGGGGTTATGTAATTGGGGCCATTTTGGGATGACCCAGATGGTCGGATTCTCCCAATTTGGCCTCTACCCTCGGGAATTTGATCTCGCCACCTGCAAGTTAGTGAAACAACAAAGTGACACAAAACATACTAGAATCTGATCAAAAGTTATGAACTTGCAGCTATGAGTTAACCAAACATGATAACACAAAATGCAACCTGAAAAAGTAATCTAGAATGCTCTAAAACTTAGAAAGTGCGGGGGTGCCCAAGTGGGCCTCCCACCGTTGGCACTTGATTCCGACGCCAATCCACTAGGGATGGGCCCAAAACCTCTTAGGATTGGGGGGGTCGGTGAATTGGTTGGTTCAGGTGTCCATGTGTTGGATTTGGGTCAGGTTCAAGCTTCCAAAAGCCACCCAACAACCTCCCTTGCAAGAGATATTGGTGGATGCGAGAAGGTGAACCAAAAGGGATGCAAGTGGGTCTTCAACTCGGTAGCACTTCGTTGCTTGAAATCTCCTTCTATCTTTCCTCTTTTGGGTGAGAAAAGTCCCACCTTTTATAGACCCATGGGGTCTCTTTTGAGAGGGAAGCACAAATGCCATGTGTTGGTCATAGGTGCCATGTGGCAATCATGTCTTCCCATGAGGGAGGGGAGTCCTCCATTGACTTGGGCTCTCATAACTGCCCTTGTGACAGTCCTCTAACGGCCTATCTATCCACCCACACACGTGTGCGAGGCAGGAGTCATCAACTGACTGTCCTGGGTTGCCACTTGGCACCATTCTTCTTTTTGCCCGTTAAACTTGGAATTCATCCCTGGGTGAGACGATTTCAGAATTCGTCCCTGGGTGAGACGAATTCTAGTTAGTATTCGTCCCTGGGTGAGACGAATACTGAGCAAAGTGTCTAAATGTGCCAAATTGCTTCCTAACCTTACAAAATTGCTATGAAAGTGGTTAGGACCACTGTTTGACCTCTGAGGGCTGCCCTGGGGGCTGTGTTTGTCAAAGCGATCAGTGTTTGCGGTCACATAATCGGATTGGTGTTGTTTTGGTGTCTACATTAAGTGCATCCCATGCCGCTTTACTATTTGTACAGTCAGCAATATGAGGTTGAACTTCATCAAAAATAGAAAACAAAATGAGCACCTTTTCTTTGCTATCTTTCTTGTCAAAGTATTTCTAATCAACAGATGGATTTGTGGCTCCAACTAAAGATGAAGGTCTTACTGTTGTTCCAGACACAATTTCCCAAAGATCATCCATCTCTAGGATTGCCTTCATTTTGTTTTTCCATGGTGTATAATTTGGACCTTTCAATAACTAATGAGCATCAGTCATTAGTTTTGCAGACATTGTGAAGGTTCCTTATAACACTAAATGGCCACCCCTTCAATATACCTTAATACCTGCCCTTACATGAGGGATACTATAGGTATTTTGAAAAACCTTATGTGAGGGAGACTATAGGTAATTTTAATGATTATATGATACGTGTTACTTAGGTGGTACTAAAATGGAATCACCTTGTTTATGGCAACGACCTTAGAAAGCCTTCAATCCTTATGCATGGGGTGTAACTTTCCCTAAACACTTTGGATATCCAAACTTTCATCTGGATTTAAGCCTAAACACGAGAGTGATTGGAGTAGTGGATGGAGTGAAAAATAACAAAATGGTAAACTTATCTCTCCCTAAAAATTAATAGAGAAAGGTCAGACATCATTGTGGTAGCTATATTAGGTGGCGGATACAGTAGTACAATCAAGACAACTTTACCTATAAGTGTTGTCCAGAGGTATCACAAATACCGAACGCTACAGTGCAATAAATTACACAAATGGGTTTTAATTATTTTGGGGACTTAGGGAGTGTTTGATTTTAACTTAAATGATGTAGTACAAAATAAGGAAAAAATACAACATACAACATAAAGGTGCCTATAGAAATAACCCACTAGGTTTCAGGCGCAACCGAAAATTCACTTTTACAATAATGCCAAACTTTGCTTTTTCAAAAAATTACTCTCAATCCCCCCTTGATTTTTCGAAAAAAAAAAGCACTCCCCCCTTTAAAATTTTCCTTTATAAAGCATTTTAAAACATTCTTTTATAATCTAATCAAATTTAAAAAAAATAACTTTATTCTACATAGTAAAAAAAGTAACCTTTAAACTAAGATAAAATAAATTAAAATTATATTTAATTTAACTTTGATTAGAGAATATTAAAAAAAAAACTTTAATAAATTAAAAAAAATTATACCTCTGAGCGGGGGGGTCGACGGGACTTGAACCCGTGACCTGAGGGCTCTCGGAGCCCTTACCACTCAGCTCACAACCAGTGAGCCAGTAGGCTGATCCCAGAACTATTCTTGGCACCCTCCTCCTTAAACAGATTCAATGCGCATTTTGAAGAATGTATGGTTGCTCTACCACCTCGGGTGGAGCTCGTGCGGTGAAGAGGAACGGTAGCCGATGTATCTCGGGAGTGGAGCACCAATGGTAGCAGGGTGGAACTCGAGTGGTGAGAAAACAAAATCATTTTTTTCAACCAAAAACTTGCCATAGATGTATCAAAATTATGCACAAAGATCACAGAGAAAGAATAGAACAGTTTTTAACCAAACCAAGTGGAGAAAACTGCTCAAAAATGTTTGTCTAATTTTTCCATTGACGTCGTCCAGGAGGAAAAAAATGCTTTGAGGAAATATCTAAGAGCTAAAATGAAATTTCAATCCAGTGAAATGAATCATATTTTACCTCATTCTCCAAGAAAATTTGCAGATGTTTGATCTACCGACCTCAAAAGTAAGGAAAAATATGTCTTGGTTTATGCAGTTGACGCAGGTGATGTAGGTGACGACGTATTCATAGATCCGAGCATTTATATTTTAGGACTCAATGTCCCACATCGAGGGTGCAATGACTCTGTTAGGAGTTTAAGAGGGTTTCTCCTCCATAGAGGAGTATATCCTCTCAGGGATTTCCACTCGAGAGGTCGCAAGCTCTCCTCTCACGCTTGTCTAAGGGGCCTTGGTGTTGGCTGTCGAGCTTCATTGCAAGCCTTCAAACTCTGCTTCGATATTCGAACCTTCTTTGCCTTGTTTGACCTTCGACCGTGCTTCTTTGATCCATCGATCGTGCTTCTTTGGTTCATCGACCGTGCTTATTTGAATTCCAAAAATTGAAATAATTGTCTCAAAAAATAAAACCAAGTTTTCTCAGATTCGCTACCAAAAATATCAGCCTTAAAAAATCACCTCCAATAAAAAAAACTCTTCCTCAGCTGCTTATTTCTCACGCTACTACAAGATCATTTAAAAAATGAGAGTGGCGGAGAGAGAGTGGTGGTAAGCTCTTACACCGTATGAGAAGCGGAATGACAATTCAATTATTTGATGAAGTATAAATAATACATTAGGGCTAGGATTAGTCCGGAGGTTGTGGAACCACCCGAGACCAATATAGGCGTAGTTGTAACAAAATAACAACTAGCCTAAATTAATCAATTCTAACAATATAAGATCATTAGGATTGAATTAACTAATGAAATAAATATTGAAATATATTCTAACATTTTTATCTTCCCATATTATGTAGCATTTGCTTACAAATTTTTTGAAATATTTTATACTAGTTGATCCCCCTTTCCAGAGTTCATATGGGGTTTTGTGATGATTTACTCTTACTTGAGCTCTATTGATGACATATACCACTGTATGAACTACATCTCTCCAAAAATCATCTAAAATATTATACTCATTCAACATAGCTTTGGCCATATTTTTAATAGTCCTATTTTTTCTTTCAACCACTCCATTTTATTGAGGATTTCTTGCTGCTGAGTATTCTCTTCTGATCCCATGTTGTTCACAAAAATATACAAATTCACCTGAAGTAAATTATCCTCTATCTAATATTAAACACTTAATATTTCTACCTGTTTCATTTTCTACCAATTCTTTGAATGCCTTGAATTTCTCAAAGGCTTCTAACTTTTATTTTAAGAAGGCTACCCAAGTCATTTTGGAGAAGTCATCTATAAATAACATGAAGTAACTTTCACCTAGTAGAGTCTTTGTCCTCGTAGGACCACATAGGTCAGTGTAAACTAGTTTTTATGATTCAAATGAGATAAATACTTTTGACTTGAAACTTGTTCTAGTTTGCTTTCCATGCTGACATTGTGCACAAATTGTGTTTTGTGGCCTTTTTATATTGGGTAAATATTTTCCTACCTGCTTGTTACTTATTTTCACTATGTTTTCAAAGTTTAGATGACCCATTCTTCTATGCCATAACCAACTCTCATCGTATTGTGATAAGAAACACTTTTCTCCAATAATATCACTTAGCATGTAGAGATTGTTTTTAGTTCTATTGACATTTGCAATGAGCTTTCCAGTATTAGATTTTTTGATCTCACATCTATTTGGATGAAAAGTAACCATGTGCCCCTGATCACATTGTTGGCTTACACTAAGTAAGTTGTGCCTCAATCCCTTGACATACAATCCATTCTCTATGTTTTTATTTTCCATTATCTAAACTCAAATTTCCTTTCCCATAGATTTTTTTTGAACCATTGTCACCAAATTTTACTGATCATCCATTGATTTCTTTAAATACAAGAACTTTACTCGTCTCTTGTCATATGACTAGAACAAACACTATCAAGGAACCATTGTTTCTTCTTATATTTCACATGTCGAGCTATTTGTACTAACACTGAATTTACTTTCTTTTGATCTTTTCTCTCTCTCCTAATTGTTAAGGTTGTATTCTTTTTATTTAATTTAGGAAATACCATTTTACACCATTATTCAGCCTTGTGCCCAAAATTATTGCATTTGTAACATATGATATTGTCATTTATGAGAGGTGCAAAAGAATTGAAATTTTTATCAACATTACCTTTCACATAACCAGTGCAATGTACAACTCTATGACCATATTTGTTACATGAAAAAAAATAGCCATGGAATACATTTTGTAACCTATTAGAGTGGTTTGAATAATGTGGTCACATGCTTCAACTTTTGTTGTTCATGTAATTATCTTTTGTCCATGAATCTTCTTTGCCTTCTTCCTTTCTGATGACTTTGCATTTCAAAGCATTAGCATAATTCATGGGCTCTTCTTAGTTTGATGTCTTTTTTTCTTGGTAGCTTTAATCCTATTTCTTTTTCCCTAACTTTATATCATGTTGTAATTTAACCTTAATCCTCTCAACTTCCTTCCTTAGAGAGATAATTTTTTATTCCAATATTTCACATTCTAACTCTCTTGATTTTAAAAGTTCTATGATATCCTATTCAATTCTCTTTCCCTCTTCAACTTTTACCTTGATATCTATGATGTTTTGTAGAATTTCCACCTTTGCTTCCTCATCCTCTTGAATTTGATCCTTAAAACTTGAATTATTCCTTCTAACTTTTTCCAAGTTTCTAAGAGTAGTGAAATATTTTTCTTTTATGTTGATCATGGCCTCTTCTCCATTTTCTGAGGTCATGTATGTTCTTATGGGATCTTCCTTCAAGTTGTTAGGATTTTTACAAAGGAACCTGCTATGATATCAATTGAAGAACATAAGCTTTTACTCAGAGGGGGGTGAATAGTATAATATCAAACCTTTTACTTTTTCAATACAAATGATAGCATCAACAATATAAAAGTAGTAAACATTGCACACATCATCATACACATGAGAGACATCATTTAACATGGTTCACCCAATGTGGGCTACTCCACGGAGAAAATATTATTTATAAATTTTTCTCAATAAATTTATGGGAATCAATTCCCTATTACAATATTTATGGGATTTTGTCCAATGGAGACACCAATCTCCTATACTCTGATTTGTGGATATCTCTCCATAGGATAACTCTTTTCCTTTATTTTTTATTCATGGAAATTGATCCATAATAACTCTATCTCCTCAACTGGTTCATGGATATATCTCCATAGAATAACTCTATATATCCATCTAGTTCACGGATCTCACTCCATAGGAGACCTCTGTCCCCACTACTCTAGTTTACCACTAATCAACACTTCTCACAAATCTACTCACAAGTCTATCTCAAAATATGCTCATAATCTATCTCAAAACCTGCTCATAATATATCTCAACACCTACTCATAATCTATCTCAAAACATGCTCATAATCTATCTCAAAACTTGTCTCAAAACCTGCTCATAAAATGTCTCAAATCTTGCTCAAAATCTATCTCAAATCAAAACGTGCTCGTAATCTGTCTTAGAATCATCTCAAAATATCTGATCAAATCTTCTCTAATACATACTTATAAAAAATGTTTAAATATACAAAACATTTTCTTAAAAGAATTTCACAATGGTGCACTAACTTGTTTTCAACCCTAGTACAATTAGTTCACAATTTTTAGTACAAATGTCTCAATTTATTATAACCATGCATGTCCAATCCTATTTTCAATATTAATCCCAAATCATTCACCCTTGAAGCATAATATCTAACTCAAATATTTCCTAAAATTCTTATCAAACAATCCTTTTCACTCCATATTATGTTCCAAAAGTATTCATTCAACAAAACACATTAAATAAGGAACGATATGCCCATACCTTTTGCTTTCTCTTATGCAGATATATATTCAAAAAATTATCTCATACACAATATCTTTTGCAACTATAAAAGGGTTAGCACAACATCTCTTTATGAGTTAGCAAACCTTCAACATGTGTACCCAATCAAATTCCACACCAACTCTCTTGATTTCTTAAAACTATAGTACTAAATAATAAAACCAAACCTTCACAATAAAGAAATAATACAAATAATTAAAATACCTCATAGACCTTTTAACTCCATCTTAAATTCTAAATACCTTCATAACAGATTCCAAAAATATCCTTATTACTCCATAAAATCACTTTTAAAATGTTTCATTATAATTTTTTCCAAAATAAATGCAAATAGTAATAATAATAAAAATTCTCTTATATCTCCCAAATTCAATAACACTCACAATATTTAGTTAAACTACATGTGCCTAACCCTCAACCTTAGCAATTTATAAATTTAAATAGCGTTTACCAAACACTTGATGTGGGGATTCAAACATAGCACCTTTTGCCAACCAATATGCTAGTGCTCATTGGGCTGCATCTAGACCAACCGTCCACACAATGACCTAATACCACAATGCACAATATATTCGTCATTTATCTTCCTTGCTAGAAAAATGAACAAAAAGTTTTTGTTGGGATTCGAATGCACGATCTGCCATCCACAAACACATTAAACTCTACCAAGCCTACCGCTAGGCCAACTACCTGGTTGGTGCTAGAAGTTTTCACCCTTATCGCTTTATTCGATCAAGATTTCTTCTTTAGTTTTTAAAAAAAATTCCCTCCTTATTTCACACGATTTTCACACAATAAATTCATATTAACCATTAGCATTAATCACTTGACATTTTTTCATCAAAAACCTTAATTGTTTTGGCCTCCAAACTTTGTCATATAAATACGATTTTATCTCATGCTAGGATGTTGGTGGAGTTTAATAATTTAAAATTATTTTTGGCACCAAACCCACTTAGGGTTATAAAACATTATAATATAAATATTATAATTATTTTATAATTGACCTTAGGCTTTATCTTTACAACTTTAATATTATAATAATAAATATTATAATATTATTTCCTTTTGGAGCCTTAAACATTTTCTTCCTTTGAGATATTTAGACCACCTTTTGGTCAACCATGTGGAGCTTTGTACAAAATATTTTGGTCTTAAAATATAAATATTTTAACCCTCTTTTTATCAATTCCCTTGCACTGATATGAACTAACACTTGACATCAATGACAACAAACTTACTCAAAATTTCCAAATCCTCTACAACCAGCCCATTCACAAAAGTTTCTTGTTCAAAACTAACAAAGCCAAACCCTGATGAAGAAAAAATTAACCATAACCACCTTGCACGTCCAACATCGATTTCTTTGTGGACTGGAATAATAACATAGAAATATTCATTGAATACTATCTCTGAAGGTGATTAAGGAACATTGCATGGAAACTATATATAACTTCATACATAGAATCCTATGTGAAGTAATCCATAATTACTTTGGCCACCTTGTCCCATGGAGGAGACAATGCCTTATTGCTAAATCCATTATGCATTTTGGGGAGGAACTCATCAACATCCAAAAAAAAATTGATCTCCTTAAGTAGTGAGTTCTTATCTCTGTTATGATAAGCTCTCTCCAGAACCAGTCCCATGGTTCTACTTATCAGTTTAGTTGACACATCGAAGGACCACAAGCTAAATCTAATCCATCCTTCATTCTAAGTCATCGTCATCCATTTTGTGAGAGTTATATTATACCCATGGAAATTTTGGATGCACTCCATAAGACCACAATTCTTTAGAATATACTTCACCTCATCATCAATCGTCAAGGAAGCTAGATTCACCTAGGATTTGGAAAGTCGTGACTTAGGACTATAAATTTTAGCCTTCCCCATATTCAAATATTTACCACACCACTCTCTCTTTAGTACAATAGTTCTCCACAATTCTCTCATAGAGGAAATAAAACCCAAACACACCGAATTCTATAGGAATTTCCATAGTGAAGTACAATATAAATAGGCAGCCACCACCCAGAAAATCAAACCTAGGCCACAAAAAACACTCTCAAACTCAACAACTAAGGAAACCTAGGACCTCTAAAAAATACCATCACAAAAATAATGCACCACCCACCAAATTCCATAAAAGTAAAATTCAAGCAGAAAAATGACCCCACCCATTAAATAAATCTTGATTATACAGGGCTCCTAATGGAAAGAATAAAAAACCCATACCACCTTTCTAGCACCAACCTACTTCCAATTAGAGAGAAAAGGGAGTAATAACAAGGATCCCAAAACCTGCCCAAACACCCACTAATCCTCAAGGGGACCACCTTAGAAATAATTCTCACAATCCAAGTTGAGCACAATACCAAATGTGAAAGCCACAAATGCCTCTTTCATCTTAACAAAACCTTAGAAAAAAGCACCAAGGGCAAAACAAGGGTTAAAGGTAACTAAAAGGAAATGCCACATATGATATCCCAAGATCAAAACCACACCCCAATATAAGGATACAAAAAAGGATCTAATATTCCTCCACCAAAGCTTCAAGATAAGCCTCCATTGCCACAATAAAGAACCAAAAATAGGCATGAAAGAAATCAACCTAGCCCAGAATATAGGGAAATGAAATACCTCATCCCCAAATACAAACTTCAAGACCAAAATTAGATGATCGAGGAGAATAAACTAACAAAAAATAAATGACTTACGAAGATCAAACCCAGAATATACCATCCTCAAACACCCAAACTGTCAATGATACAGGAGCATCCAGTGGTGCAAGAGTGATCTTGCTTCATAAAAATTTGTATTTATTTTTATTATATTCTAAAGTTTTTTTAGCTATTTAGGGGATGGTGAAATAGACCTAATGGTAAAATAATCACCCCAATATCCTAAGCGGTTTGGGAGATATGTAAGTTTTATGGTAAAATCTGTACCAAAATGGTGAAAATCCTACCACTAAAACTTAAAGGTGAATTTTGAAGGTCTTAGAGACCTCATAGAGGGGTGAAAATTAGGTGTAATATCCTTTAGGACATTATTCTATTGTAGGAATTTTTGAGATCTTTCTGAAAACATGTCTTAACAGTCAATCTGAGCAACGAGGGAAGAGTTATGACCCCATGAAGTTTTACCCCCAAAATTTAAATTTTAAATGAATTGTTCTAAGTGGGAAGAGGAAAAATAGGGTATTATAGGAAAAATTTTAAATTGTAAAAAGGTTGATCTCTGTAAAATCTATTGTTTTAGAAAAGTAATACAAGAAATATTTGGGCTCCTATTGCATTTCTTTATTTTTAAATAACTATTTGGGTCATGTTGATTCAGTACTACTTCAATCATAAGACATTGGAAAAAGAAAATAGCCCACCAACCAACCGAACCACGATTGAGAAACTAGAGAAAATCAACATGATCTTTAGAAATATAATGAGCTATGGAAAAAGTGGGTTAGTTTGGAGAACCAAACTAACCAACTCACTTGGAGACCTAGGAACTCTAATCATAAAATCTCAAAACTTCGAAAAAAAAGATGAAAAATAAACACCAAGGAAGGGACTGACAAGAAGGATTTAAAATTTGAAATCGAAACAACCAATCCTGACTTTGACAGCACAATAAATCTTTTACATCCCCGAGAAAAACAATTCCAATATGCCAAATAAATGGAGTAATCTTAGGATCCCAAGAAATGATCTGACTAAAGGGATTCAAAATTTGAATTCAAAATGCCCTTCCTAACTTAGGTGGTACATTAAAACATTTGTATCACCAAACATCATAAAACACTCCACTACAGACCACCAAAAGCACCAAAATTTTCTCCTCACAAGAAGTGGTTGAACAATATTCTAATACGAATTATGACTTTTCTTCATTTGAACAATGAATGAACTAAATCAGGAAATATCTCAACTAGACTAAAAAATATTGGTTGAGATACTCAGAGATTCTCCATAATATTTGACACCACTTTCCCTTCCCTAAACACATGGGAAATTGAGACATGTTCTAACGAGTGAATGTTCCACTTCGCATCCTTAATTAGATTGGATAACTTCTAGCTACCCTGACTGGATCCACAAAGCATGTTGATCAAATTTAAGGAGTCACCCTCTATAATAGCATTATGAATCCCTAGATATTTTAAAAGCATCACACCTTTATAGACTGCTCTAGCTTCTACAACTTGCAATGTTTGATAACCAAGGTGTTTAAAAAATGCTAAAATAAAAATTCCATTGCTATCATGAACCACCCCCTGAACCAGCCAACCCAAGGTTTCCCTTAGACACTCCATAAAAATTTAATTTGAGCCAACCATCCAATGGCGGGGACTATCAAATTGAATTTCTTGGATTAGGAGCAAGTGGGGCCCGGGCCACCAGAGCAAATATGAGATTCCCCTTAAGCCTAACTTAACTATCACAAAGGACCAATGAATTATCTGAATCCTTAAATGAGGATGAAATATTCTTTACCACCTTCCACATAATTTTGGCACTTATTCTTTTGAACTCCCTTTACTGATTTTTTAAAACTCTCACATTCCGCTGCTTCCAAACACCCCACAGTGAGGTAACGTGAAATTCTAGAAATATTTGAGCCGAGGCGAGGAGAAAGGAGACTCCCACTGAATAAAACAATCTTGAACCTAATAAGGCAACACCCAATATTAGATAATCCACAATTTACATGTAATTTTTTAAATTGATTTTTTATTTTTTAACATTTTAGATAATTGTTTATATGTATCATTGTTGAATTAAAAATAATTTTAGCTTCTAATACACCTCACTCTTGAATTGAAAAAAAAAATTAGCTTCTAATGCACCTCACAATTATGTTTCAACAAATTGGGAGGAAGAGACAACATCTCTTCCAACCTTTGGAGTTTGGTTAATCCTTGCTATTCTTGCATTAAATTAAATGTAGAAAGTAAAATTCATGACCAATACATTTAAACATTGTAAGTTCTGATATATTGAGAGTAAATGCAACTATAATTGTAAAATCAAATAACAATGTTGTAGTACAATATGCATGAAACACAATTAACAAGGAATTACAAGAGAAAAAAATCTAGTGTCATAATCATTGTGCATTCCATAATTTAGGAGGAAAATTTTACTGATGGCAAACAAAAGTCTTATCAATCTCTTATTAATCGCAAGGAGGATCAAGGACAATGTTCATCTCACAAAATGTAGCTCTAACTTACTCAAGGTTAAAATATGTCTACAAAGAATCCCATGGATCTTATTTATGTGAAGAATTCACCCTCAATATGAATAATTCACCCCTAAGTTATCTTGGGTGAGAAATTTTTATTTATAGTCAAAGATAAGATTTTGGGGCATCTTTAGTAAAATAATTTTAGAATCCAATTATGGATTAAAACACTCTTATTTGAATAAGTTGTTTCCCTTGGAGAATCATTGATATTCTATTACAACATTGAGAATTAGCCAAGAAAAGTCCAATTTTGTAAACTTTGATATTTGACAATGTTGTTCCTAGGCTTGCAAAATCCATTTTTCTTCATCATTCATGGTTAATTTTTTAGAGTAGTTAGAAGATAATATAAAATATACTACATTCATAAATTTAAATTTAATATGACCTTCAATCATAGAAATTAATTTATTCCTATTACTAACTAAAATTATTTTCCCAAAAAGCCAAAACAGATAATTCTCTATAATATAGATGTTGAAATTCACATCTATTTTTGTAAAGAAGCAATCCATCCACCCAAATTTTATATAAAAAGCATAAAAAATGATGAAACACTAGATATTGTTCATCTATAGGCACCATCAATAATCATTGTATCATTTATAGATAAATATCATAACACTATATTATCTAAGAGATGACTAGATTGAAAATATGCTACGTTGGTAGAGTATGAGGATATAATGAAGAATAAGACTTGCAAATTGGTACCTATTAAAAATGAAATAATATTGTTGGTTGTAAATGGGCCTACATGACCAAAATGTACTTTATATGGTTAGCTAGGTAAGCACAATATACACCTTGTTGGTAGGGGATTCTCTCAATAAGTAGTGGACTCATCTATGACATTTTCCTTGATGACCAAGATGGACTTAGTTAGGATGATTCTCTCTGTTGTTGCCTCATATAGATGTAAGAAACAATAGGTTCACATGAAGAATATATTTTTACATGGAGAACTTTAGGAAGACATTTGCATACAACAATCACCCAATTATAAGCTTGAGGAATCCATTCCTTTGGTTTGTTATGTTAGATTTTGGTGATGGATATTAAATGAAATGCAACCACAAGATATAAAATTAGCAAGCAAGGATAAGTATATGATAATGAAACTATAATTGTCATGACCCTCCTTGGCATGCTTTATAGCATGGAAAACTAGATATTACTTAAAGATAATGAATACCTAGTTTTGTTATAATTAGATAGGTATTATATTCATAAAGGAACACTTATTATAAAGGATTATTATAAATATGAGAATATTAAAATTTTGATAAATAAATATAATAATTTATTATAAATAAAAATATTTATTTATAATAAAAAGATATTATAAATAGGAAAATATTTATAATAGGGACTATTATATAGGTATAATAGTAGAATAAATTAAGTATTATAAATAAAATTTTATTGATAATATAAACTAATTATAATAATTATAATAGGAGGATTGGATATTATAAATAAAAAGACTTATTTATAATATAAATTATTATATATAAATATAATGGATACTATCTTAATAAATAATTATTTAAAATAATTAAGTCTCATTCTATAAATAGAAGTGTTCTATTATTATGATAATAAAGTATCATATTATAAGTAATAAGAATTTTTACAATGAAATTCATTGAAATCAAAGTTAGTTTATTTTATATATAAGCAATGACAAGAGTGACTTCCTGTGTGTAAGTGCGTTGGACTTCATTCATTATAGTGGGTACTATATGAATAAACAAGGAGGAGTCAACTGCATAAATCGTTTTAAAATAATATTTTAATCTTATAATATTTGCAAGATTGGATTTGGATGACAAAACTCTAAAATATTTGATTGAAAAACTTGCAAGAAGCCTTCATGGATGTTGGAGGAGGAGCTTCTTAATGGTGAAGCTTCCCGTGGGAAGGGTAGATGTCGAGGAAGTTGATTCTGGGCGACAACCGCCGAGTAAGATGGACGATCAGATAAGAAAAGCAGGTAAAAATTGATATTAGAAGAGAGGATCAAAAGGAGGAAGAAGGGATGGGGGATCAATACTTGAATGGGGGAGAGAAGAAAAAAAAGAAGAGAAGGGGGACATCACTGGAGATATTTTTTTGAAAAACGAAAGAGATCGTAGAAGCTATGGGAGGGAGAGGAAGGCACTACGTAGGAAAGAAGAGAAGGAAGTCATGGGTTGTGCAGAGGTGATCAACGACTCATCACTGTCGACTACGCCCAAGCAAAGTTTCAGGTTCACTTTGGAAATTACTAAACCTTCCCACTTTGCATGGTTATTCTCTTTTTCTAACTAAAATATGCCCCCTATGTTTGTGTCGGATGGATTGGTTTTGTTGTGGCTGTGTGGGTCTATTTACCCTTGTGTTGTCGTACTCTCAAAACCAAACCACCTTCCAAGATACCTAAGTAGATATTTGAGACCCCTGGTATTTACGTTGTTGCCAAAGAAGGTTATGTCCCACACCGCTCTCTATAGCTGATTGATGTAATCACCGTACGCTTGGACATCAGCTAGTTACGTCTGTAAGGTTGTTGACCAACGTGAGGAGACCACCATGCCAAGGCTTCTTCTCGGTTGTGCAGGTTGTCCCTAAACTAAAACCCTGCACTCGCCATGCACTCGCCATGTGTGCGTGATGTGTTGGGCATATTTGTGCTATGTTGTGCTTATATGGGGTGAGCTTGTTCAAAAGCCAATGGAAATTCACCTTATGTTATCTTTTTTATGCCAAGTTCATCTTAGTGAGAGATGTTGTGTATAGTCACTGTGTACCACAGAACCGAACCCTGTTGTTGGTTTTATGTTATCTTTTTTATGCCAAGGTTCATCGTAGTGAGAGATGTTGTGTATAGTCACTGTGTACCACAAAACCGAACCCTGTTGTTGGTTTTAAGGTCACCAAATAGGAAGCTGAACTTATTTGATCTGGTATAAATTCCACCCGTTCTGCTTGAAGGCCAATCTAACGTTCCCTCCACCTATGTTGTGGAACTGTCTTTATCGGTGAACGAAAGTAAGCTTGGCCATGCTGGGTTTTGCAAACATCGTCATTTAAATTTATTTAAATGTAAATGTTTTATAGTTTAATTAAGTAGAGAAAATGGTTTTTAATTATATTATGTGAAATGGAATTATAGTTTAACTAATTAGAGAACATGCTTTTTAATTATGTTATGTGAAATGGAAATATAGTTTAACTAATTAGAAAAAATATTCTTTAATAATGTTATGTGAAATGGAACTTTAGTTGGATTAATTAAAGAAAATGTTTATTTATGTTATGTGAAATGAAACTATAGTTTAATCAATTAGAGAAATTTTTCTTTGATTATGTTATGTGAAATGCAACTATAGTTTAACTAATTAGAGAAAATGTTCTTTAATTTTTAATGTGAAATGGAACTATAGTTGGATTAATTAAAAAAAAATGTTTTTTAATTATGTTATGTGAAATGGAACTATAGTTTAACTAGTTAAAGAAAATATTATTTAATTATGTTATGTGAAATAGAACTATAGATGTATTAATTAAATAAAATGTTCTTTAATTGTGTTATGTGAAATGGAACTATAATTGGATTAATTAAAGAAAATTTTCTTTAATTATGTTATGCAAAATTGAACTATAGTTGGATTAATTAAAGAAGATGTTTTTTAATTATATTATGTAAAATGGAACTATAGTTGGATTAATTAGATAAATTATTCATCATCCATTTATACCACCTCCTTGAAGAAAATCAAGTTACACAAGGTACTACTATGTTGATGACCAATGCTTATTAGTTGTTGCTATGAGATCTTTGTTGGCATGGGACCTCTCTTATATAACCCATGTTTAAAGCATAATTTTTTAATAAGTTTGACAAAGTATATTACACATTGAATGTGGTTCATTTGATGCAAACCAGGGAAATAGAACTATTTTAGGATTATTCTAGAGTTCACAAGTATACTCACATATATCAATTAGATCCAAATATGACAGTCTCAACTGTTTAACATGGATTTAAGGATGAAATTTAGTGGGAAGTCAACATGCTCAATCCCTACAACATCAAGGTTGTTCACTATATAACTAATGTATAAGGGATATAATTATAATGAAAATTATAAACTAAGGTATAATTTTATATATACATTAATACTTTTACCATTATTATCCCTTTCACTCTTTGATGCTAACCCCCAAAAAATTAACACCTAAGCTCCCCATTATTAAATCAAAGATAAATAAATATATATCAATTATCTATAGATCTATTATCTCTTTCACCTACTTCATAAATAAAATGTAAAGTGATTGATTTCATGGTAAACCCTATAAAAAAATTAACACCTAAGCTCCCAATTATTAAATCGAAGATGAATATATATATATATATATATATATATATATATATATATATATATATATATAATTTTTTTACAAATTTATTATCCTTTAACTTGTTTCATTAAGGTGCATGGTTAATTTGTATTCTAGTCCCTACAAAATTTGACAACTAAGCTTCATATTATTAAATCATAGATACTAAAAAAAATTATCAAATGTGAAATATATCTTAACAATTTTCTTCATGCACTTGTTACGTAAAATATGTTAGTATAAATACATGGATGGGTGAAGGAATATTGTTACTATACTTGGGATTAGTAACCATCACATTCCTTGCAGAGTGTATTGCATGGTATAATATATACCATTGATGGAAATTCTTGGAAACATGCCTTCTTAAATAAGTGATATGGATATGGAGTGATAGATGGTTATGGTGGATTTCTTCCTTTTTCTTTCTCTTTAAAATTTCTTTTGTAATGAATAACTATAGATATGTACTATTATTTGTTGCTTTTTCTGATTTTTCTTAGATTTTGCCCTTTCACTTTAGTAATCAAAGTGTTATTTGTTTTAACAACATTACATCTTCCATGGCAATTATCATCATAATAATAAAAATACAAGAAAAGGGGCTCATGGGAAAATATCAAGAAATAAATATAATTTTTTTTTTGACATCGGTGATGTCAAAAACATTTAGATTATACCAAAGGTAATAACTTTATTAACTTTTTGTTTTACTATAAAAAAAAACTTCAGATTTTTAATTGGGTAAAAATAAATAGGTATTTCTAAAAAAAAGTGTTGTTGATTCAAGTCCAAATAGGGATAATAAAAGGATTTTACAAAGCCTATAGGATTATAAAATTTATAGTATTAATTATGAATATATATTAATTATTTTGCTTCTTTCTAACGAAATAAGTTGTAAAGATAAGAAATTTGATTGATCGTTACTTTTTTTTTAAGTAGTGTTGACTTAATGTTCTATTGATTCTAATGATAAATATTCTTTATTATAATTTATATTCTATTTAGAAGTGGAATTTTTTTAATGTGTTACTATTTATTTATTTTCCTTTGATTATTCTAATTATAAATTTTTCCATTTTTTTAACTTCTTCATTTTATTCTTATAACTATAATTTTTGTTCGATGATAAAAAATTTCCTGCTTTTATTTTTTTTAGTTTATTTTATCATTATATATATTTTTTCAATATTTAATTTTTTTCTTAGAATCATATGATACCTAAATTCTTATTTGGCTTATGATTTTTAAAGCCTTATACTTTTATTAAATTTGTTACCTTTATAATAAATCATATAATAATGTTTTATACTCTATGTTACATGGAAATGTATATGTTATTTGATACAAATAGATTTTAGTATGATATAGAGGAGTGGCATTGACCATTATTTTATAAAATAATATGTTTAATAAAAAATAAGGTGCATTTTGGGTTGTATTGTGTATATATTGTTCTTAGTGTATTTTATTTAAAGGTTTAAAATACCTTCATCACCATTGCATCATTATCATCTTGTTGATGATATCTACCTTTTTGTTTGTTTGATAGGATTGGCAGATAACAACCATGAATATATAAAATATAATTGCACCATACACATTATTAGAAAGATATATATGCCATAGAATAATGCATTATGTATAAGAAAGAATCTAGTTGTACATCCAATGATAGGGATACTCATGCCAATACATATTGTATCCAACCATTCTTATGTTGAGTGCAAGATGATATATTCAATCATGAAAAAATAATATGTATTTTATTTTTGATTAACCTTCATTCTCATATCATGGGGATAAGAAGGGAAAATCATCCTAATAACACAAATGCATACAAAAAGTACATCAAACTATCTACTACTAAGTGTAAGGCATGTAGATTAATTTTGTAGTGAATAATTGCATATGAAGATAGAGAGTTGAACCCAATGATTTTAGACGAAAAAATAGATTAGCATATCTAATATTGTTTGAGGATGAACAAATTGCATCCACTCCTACAATATGCAATGACACAAAGATATTTTTCCACAAATAAAAACTTCCCATGTTGAGTAACAACACCTTTTTTCTAGAAATGAATGGAGCGAAAGAGATCACCATTACAATTATCAATACAAAACATGCAACAACTTTCTTATAGTAAGTATTCAGTAAGGAATTGACCTCATAAGCACAATGGTGATGAATTAGAAATAAGAATTATGCGAAATAAGATTCATGGATGTTCTCAAATATTTCTTAAATATTTCTATTGTAATGAGAATCCTTTATTCACAATGGGTATCCCTTGCCTTTGTAATGGATATCACAAATTAGTTTAATTTTGACTAGGAATTGTTTTTGTAGTTCTATGATAGACATAGATAGTATTAGAGTGGATCAAAATTATAAGAATATGATAATATAGATGAAATCATGATTATTTTAAAGATGGTGGAATTTTTCATGTTATAAAAATAGAAAGACATGACAAACAACATGGTATATCACATATGCAATACAAATGAAGATGGTTTATTTTGCATAGTTTGCATTTGTTGGGTTGAACAATTTATGTTTTCTAGAATGAAATGCTTTTTTTGAATTCTTTATTCAATATATTTTTTGGATTTTCCTTTGATTAATTCCTTTAATTACCTTTTTTTTTCAAAATTAAGAAAGTGATCTTATCTTTTTACATATATATAGATGCTTTTACCTTATCTATAAAATTAATCAACTAGTTGCATGGATTTTATAACATTTTGTGTAGTAATATATGATGTTTGTAGGTGTTTTTAACCCATTAAAAATTTGATTGTATGGATTTCACCATATCTTGTGTTTTTATAAATTATGGTAGTTATGAAAGAGTATTTGGTAGTCATTATGTGTTTTATATAGATATATAGATAGATAGATATATAAATAGATGGCCATTGAAACTTAGCTTGACAATACATTTTGTAAATTAGGCCTAAAGTTTGGAAATTTTAGTCATTCAAGTTTCTTATAAGAGATGTTTAAGCAAAGTGGTGTTTCTCAATAGATTTTTTATTGAAATAATTAAAAAATTTCCTAATCACTATAAACTATGGATTTCAATCATAATTCTTTTCTTGTAAAATATTTTTAAAAGGAGTTAGTTTGGAAAAATTATATTTGCAGAGTTCTATGTAAAAGGGGGTGCCTTTTGAACATGCTCTTTTTTTTAACAA
Source organism: Wollemia nobilis (assembly GCA_028583015.1). Taxonomy (NCBI): domain Eukaryota; kingdom Viridiplantae; phylum Streptophyta; class Pinopsida; order Araucariales; family Araucariaceae; genus Wollemia; species Wollemia nobilis. The sequence goes on along the minus strand of JAQPPZ010000349.1, from coordinate 2,597,312 downwards.
TGTTGGATCAAATAACCAAGATTTTATATATATATTAAAAAAAAAAGTTGTTGTTTATAAAAGATTATTTTTAGAGTAGTTCAATAATTTGTTCCACAATAGTAGTTAAAGTAAGTAATATTTCATGCCATGCCTCTCATAAAATTTTGTTTTTAGAGCAATTAAAAAATAATTTTAGGGAGCAATTAAAAAGTAATTGGACTTCTATAAGGATATTGTTATGTATGTTTAGAAGAATTTATATTATATTTTATGATATTAAATTTAGAAAAGGAATGTATTGGTGTACCCTAGTTATGAAGGAAGAAAACAATCTACATAGTTATCTCTTATCTTCTTGTTATACATTGTTCTAGAGTTCCAGTTTTCTCCATGGTTATGGGTCCTTATGTTTTAATTCTTCTCTTAGATAAATATGTACTCTCTTATGATCTTCTTATAAATTATTCTAGAATTTTATTTTTCTCCATGGTTGTGGGTCTTCATTTTTTAATTCTTCCATTACATTAGTACGTACTCATGGACTCATGTAACATAGTGAGGATCACCTATGTTGGGTTTCTATCATGTAACATGGTTAGGGATTTACTTGTGTTGGGTTTATCTCTTATAGATGTATTATGCATTGTTCTAGAGTTTTAGTTTTCTTGCAATGTTATTTTAATCCATTTGATTTTTTATTGTAATTGCATAATAATCCTAATGAAGAAAATTATAGATATAACCCCCTCCCAGGTCTGAGCAATGAAGACAATATCCTTTTATGGCATACTCTCTTGGATGAGCTTCGACTGGTTATGTTGTGCCATGAAGATGTTGATGATCAGTTGGTGTGGAGTGGGGATAGTGAGGGTTCTTTCACTATCATATCTACAAATCAAATCCTTAGTTCAGAATAATTTTCTCATTTCCCAGTTACTTTAATATGTATTACGAATTTAACCTCAAAGATCAACATCTTCTATTGGATGGCTATGAAGAATAAATTTCTTACAATAGAAAATCTCCTTAAGCAAGGTTTATAAATGTTCAATAGGTGATTTATTTGTAAAAAGGATTGAGAATCAACTTTCCATCTGCTTCTCAGTTTCCAAGGATTTCAGTTGATGTTATCCTTTATTCTTTCTTGGTTAGAAGTTGCTTGGGTTCTCCCGAGTCCTATTATTGAATGCATTCTTTAGTAGAAATATCCCTTTTCCTCCTAGTGTGTTAAATATTTTTGAATATTTCTTCTCCCCCATGTTCTTTTGGGGGTTTGGAAGAAACACAATGCTAGAGATTTTAAGAATGTGGAAAGTAATATGGAATTGACTAGCATTTAAATTTTTTTGAAGGTTTCAGAGAACGTTACAGCTGCTCTCAAGAACTTAAATATTTCTGTCTCTTTCCCTAAGTGAAGTCAGACTTGAAGAGTGGATTGTCTTTGTACTATTACCCCATCCTCCACATGCACTCGATCCTATAAGTTTTGTACATTTTTCCCCACTACCCATGGGCTGGCTCAAGTTAAATTTTGACGGGACCTCTAAGGGGAACCCCAGATTAGTTGACGCAGGTGGTGTAATTCAAGATAATTGTGGCTATATTATCCTTACATATGTAAAAATATTGGGAGTGCAATCCTCCCAATTTTTTGAGGTATGGGCTACCTTTAATGGTCTAGCGTAGTTGAGAATCCTTGGTATCCAAAATGCTATCATTGAAGGTGATTCCTTTTTGGTGATTAACATGCTCAAGGGGGTCTTCCAGCCTGGTTGGAAAGTGTCTAATCTCATTGATGAAATGATATGGAACTCCCACTCCCTTAATAATGTCATGTTTGATCACGTGCTAAGAGAGGATAATATGGTATCCGAATCAATGGAAAATTTGGGCATTCATTCCCAGGGTTTATCTATTTGGTAAGGGAATTTTCCCAGTGAGATATTTCATCATGCGAGGGATGATATTCCTTAAATTTTATCATAAGGTTGTTCATGGGCTACGTATGTGCTGGAGTTCCTGGTATCTTTGCAGGTCCTTGGTGGTCTTTTGCCAGTACAAGGAATTTATGGTGCCTTCTTTATTTGTCTGGTTTTTCTCTTTGTGGTTGATATCATGTGTCCTCTTTGACTTCATAGTTTTTTCCTTGCTGCCTATGTTTCTTGGAGATATTAATATTTATTTTTTGAATCTTGATTTGGCACAACGGATGTTGGGTGGTTGTTTTTTTATGGATGTCACACATTTGCTCATGTGCCACAATTCTATTAGATTTCTTAGTGCCCTCGTAGGTCTTTGGAAGTAAATCTCTAGTTTGTGGTTCTTTTGCGCTTTCCTTGTTCGATAGAAATTATTAATTATTGTACCTTGTTGCCCCTTGGGAGGATGAGGCCTTCTCTTTAAGCTAGTGTCTTGAGAGTCATTTTTCTTTTTGACCCTTGAAGTGGAGTAGCGGCCATTGGAAAGGATCTTGGGGATTTGGGACTAAAATTTCTCAGTTCCCCCTAGCCCTTTGTTTTGTTCGTTATGTTGGCTATGGTTTCTTTAATTGTTTTTGTTTACCTCTCCCTTTGGGTGGTCAGTTTTTGTCAATTGGCCTTCGAGCCTTTCTATTGTAAAATTTTATGTGGCCCCTTTCAAAAAGCTCTCCTTTATTAATCCTAAAAAAATAATAATAATAGATATAGTATGATTTATTTTTTAAAAATATTTTTCTACTTATTCCTCTTATTCATTCAAAAAAATATATCTATTGTTATAAACCACTTTTATGAAACCACACATTTTTTTTCCTTTGAAATATTTTAGGAAATTACTTTGGTGACATGTATCTCTAGAAAAAGTGAAGCGAGTGAGTTTCAATATTATGTTCTTGGCAAAATGGAACTTTTGTGGCATTTATGGTTTTCTTTGTTTAATCCTTTGATACATTTTAAAGAGATATATGTAGAAGGAACGTTGAAATCCATCCTAATGTTCATGAGCTTAGGTCTTAGTTTATGGTTTTCTTTATTTAATCCTTTGATATATTTTAAAGATATATGTATAAGTAATAATTTTCTTGAGGATATGTCTTATTTATGAAGGAATCATGTTGATGAGGATAGGTCTTATTCTTTAAGGAAACATATAAGTCAAGCATATGTTGAACAATAATTTACGCATAATGTGAATTTTATAACGATATTTTAATGGTTTTCAGTTTTTTTTTATGCAATATAAATTTAGGCCTATGATCAATGCTTAATGATGTAACAAGTAAAATAATCTACATTTTTTTACCAATTATCCTTGTCTAGTTGAATTATTACATAATTAAAATGTCACATATTGTTATAAATAACTAGAGTTATAAATGCACAATAAATATAATATTCCTTGTCCATATTTTTTTGTGGAAAACATCCCAGAAGGGATGCCACTTTCAAGTAAGACCCAAGGAGGTAGGGGTATCTATTCTACCAAAATCGCCCAGGGCTCGCACTTGGCCTACCACATTTGACATACTCAAGGAAAAAACAAACACACAATAAAATTAAAATAAATAAATAAATAAAAAATAATAAAAATTAGGCTCCTTGAGTGTGTCAAAAATATAAAGCACAACCAAACACACACAATAAGATAAAAAAAAAAAGACACAAATTGAACCACAAAGAAAAAATACAAGAACAACATAACAAAACACAAACATGATAAAAATAACAGGATGCTACAAAGACATAACCAACAAAAACATGAAAAAAAACAACCAAAACCTAAAAATTTAAAAATTTAAAATAAAAATTAAAAAAAAAAAAAAACAACCAACAAAATACAAAAAAAAATAACAAAACATAGAAAACACTCACACCCAAAAACACGAATTAACACAAACATACAAAAATACAAGAACAAGAACACCAAAAACACAAGAACAATAACAAAAACACACAAAAAAACGTAAAACAACAAAAACACAAGAACAAAAAAAAACACCACAAAAAACACAAAAACAAAACAAAACAAAACAAAAAACACACACCTCAAAAACTAAACAAAAAATGAAAAATAAAAAAGAAAAAAATTGAACATAACAATGACCTTTCTAGACAAAAAAACTTTTAAGGCAAGAATCAATAGAGGAAACAAAAGAAAGAATTGTTTGAGCTAGGGAACTAAAATACCCTAATTGAACCAAAGAGAAGCAAGAATAAACTAGGTACCTCCAGAACTGGAGCCATCCAAATAAATGATAGAAATAAGAGCTTCCCTTATTTGTTAAGCCCACCATCTAGGAGGGTGGCCATAGCAAGTAATATCACCTTTTTCCAAAGCTCAATTAGCTAAAGCATAAACAATCTTGTTTTGATATTTTACCACATGAATGTAATCAACTTTTAAAAATCCCATCTGGATTAATTAAATCCTCTCAATATTTTTTTTATTCTCCAATAAACCTTATGATTCTTAGAAAAAGTCTTCAAATATTAATCATGAGTTGATAGTTAGATTCAACTAGAACCTTTTACCATCCAACCTTAGTAGCCTCTTGAAGGACTCTAAGGATACCATACCCCTCAGTAAGGTTATTGGAAAGAATACCTAAATTCTCATCAAAAGTAAAAACTAGGGTATCATCTGAAAGTCTACCAATTCCTCCTACACTAGCTTTTCTAGGGTTCCCTCTAGAGGCTCCATTAGTATTGAATTTTCCAAAATCCTTAGGAGGAGGTTGCCAATTTCTCATCCTATCCATATTACAATTACTCACATTCCATTTAATTTGGTTTCCCTTAGAAGATTTAATCTTCAATATTTTCATAACTTGATCCCATATTTGGTGGGATTTTTTGGGGTGATTAAGGAGTTGATGGACATTCAACTATGTTGGAAATGGTCTTTTGCAAAATATAGTGAATATCCTTCCTATATTTATTAAAAAATTAAGTTCCTTTCATTCCAGACATTCCAAAGAAGAATGATAGAACCTATCCACACTAACTATCTAATAAAATGATCAAAACCCTCTTGTTTAAGCCAATCCCTACAAAGCTATTCAAAAGTAAACAAATTGGACCACTGTAAGCCAAGTAAAATGGTAATTCTCCTCCATAGCTTAGAGGCTAAATTACACTCAATAAAAATATGTCTGAGAGTTTCTACATTGTATCGACACATTTCACATCTAAAATGGCCATGAAAACCATGCTTTATAAGTTGCTCACTAGTAAGCACCCTACGATGCAATAAAAGCCAAGTAAAGAACCTCACCTTAGTCTAGAGATTTGAGACCACAAATGATAAAAAATGTTAGATGATTGGTTTGGATTATTATGAAATAAGTTCAAATAACCTTTAGCAATTGAAAAAACCCTTAGTAGTGTTGTTTCATTGAAAACATTTTTTTTCATTGGACCAAGAGAGATCTCATATGAAGGATTCCTTGGATATCTTGTCTTTTTATTTCTAGGATTTGAATAGGTCAGTCCTAAATAGGGATCCAATATCTACCAAAATTTGAATTACCAGTATGGCACCAATAGTAATTAGCCACATTTATCCAGTTAGCTAGGTGAAGCTCCTCCATAAAAGGCCTCCAATCAGGAAATTGAGTTATCAAAGGCTTGTGACCATCCCAAGAATTTGTACAAAAATTTATCTGTTGACCATTATGAATGATCCATAATAAAATTTTCTTTATCAAATTATCACCAGTCTTAAGAACTACGAAAATGGGAGAACCTTTGGTAGGTAATTGATAGCAAACAAGGTCTTGAGGACTTTTGTTCTTAGTATATTTAGCACAGAGATTATTGTTCCAAAGAGCATTGGGGTTATCCAAAATCCTCTAATATAATTTAGCAGCTAAATCTTTGTTGTTATTAATAGAATTTCATAATCCTAAGCCCCCTTCATTCTTAGGAAGATATAAAGTATCCCATTTCACCAAGGCCTATTTTATTTTCTCCTTAGTACCAATCCAGAGGAACCGATGACTGATTTGATCCAGTTATCAAAAAATGGCCTTTGGTATATTCAAAACATAAGAAACATAAATAGGAATAGCTTGAAGGATTGATTTTACCAAGGTGATTCTATCCCCAGAAGAAAGCCACCTGTTGGTCCACTTTCCAATTTTTTCTTGACTTTTTCCAACAACCAATTCCAATATTTCTTTTTTTCTGCATTTTAATATTTATTGGAATACCTAAATAAGTGATCAGAATGGAGGTCTTATTATATCTTAATTTATCTAAGACCATGGATTCCTGTATAGAAGCAGTGACTTTAGATTTATCTGCATTGATCAATTGCCTAGTAGCCTTAGAAAAATATCTAATGATTTTCTTAATATTAAAAGCTTCCTTAAATATAGCTTTACCTAAAAGAGTAGAGTCATCACCAAATTGAAGATGAGATACAGGTATAGCTCCATGAGCAATGGTAACTCCCTCAAGGGTTTTTTTTTTTCTCTTTTTGGTTATAGTCCTACCCAAGCATTCAACAAGAATTATGAATAAATAATGGGATATTGGGTCACCTTACCTAATACCTATGAAATATAGGAACAAATGAGAAGACCTTCCATTGATAAGAAGTAGGAAACTAAAGAGATACATCCCATAATCCAATTCATTGAATCCTGAGAGAAACCAAATTTCCTTAAAACTTTGATAAGGAAGTTTTAATCCAATCTATCATAACCTTTGGATAAGTCTAACCGAATTAACATGGAAGGAGATGTTTACATATCCATGGAATGGATGGCTTCCTAAGCAAGAACTATCTCATCTACTATTTTATGCCCTTCCACATAACCCCCTTGTTTAGGGGAAATAATCTTATGAAAAAGAAGCTTCAACCTTTCTACCATGATATTAGTAATGATTTTGAGAAGAACATTACATAATGCAATAGGTCTAAAAGTTGAGATATGATCAACCTCTTGATATTTTGGAGCAAAAGTAATATAATTTTTATTTATAACCTTCAAAATTTCTTTGGATTTCCTGGATTCTTCCACCACCTCTAATATCCTTTTCCATATTTAGAATATAGATAAATTGCACCCAATATAGAAAGTGATATATGGTTATCAATTTAGATTTTCCAAAGACTTCTATAGCTAAAGGAATTTGATAACATTGAATTTTTTATATTTCAAATGACAATTATAGACTTGAAAATCTAGTAACTTTGCACATTAAAGAATTTATGGTAACACACTATAATAGGTAGAGTTTAAATAAAATGGTAACATGACATATTCTATGTTGCATTCAATGAAAATAAAGAATTTGGGAGAGAAATCAAGGCCCTCTAAAAGTGGTATCAACTTGGATATCATCACCACAATTACATGGTCCTAAAAATATTTTATCCTCATCTTGTTTTATGGTATTTTCTGCTCCATTTACACAATTTATTAATTTTAACACCATTCCAAAGGTTTTTGCATGTTAGGTAGATTCTAGATAATATAGTAGCAAGATATATTCTATGTTAAAGTAAGTAATAATAGAGAATTTGAGATATAGGTCAAGAGCCTCTAAACAATTGTTTTAACTTGGCTATTTTTAGTACAATTATGTGGTCTTGAATTTATTTTAACTTCATCATGTTATGTGTTATTTTCTATCCCTTGCACATGTGGTCATTCCAAAAGTGTATGATATAATATTTTAGATATAATATTTCATTCTCAGCTTTTATGGAGTACCAAATCCTTCCCAACATGTTAAGAGAGAGGACTTTGAACAAGAGTGAGTAATACAAAGCATCTAGTTTGTAGGTGAGGATAGATTTAATTCATTTTTTAAGTTGATCCTTTTCAATAGTAAAAAATAATAAGTTATTAATTCTATGTCTTAGTTCCAAGTCTCATCAGAAATAATGTGATGATTATGGTCACTGAGAGTTACATATATAGTTATCTTATAATCAATGAAAAAATGGTACATAATTATGCTAAGAGGACTATATTTATATGTGCTACTATTAAACATTTTTTATGGATGTTTTTCCTCATATCAAAGAAATTTATCTTATAATTTATAATAATTTGTAAATTATATGTCAATGGTAATTTCTATTCTAGTCGTTTCACTCTATGAAAGTAACTTGAGAATTGACTTCATTAAATGTACAATCAAAATATGAAATGGTCACCACAACAGAGTATCCTTTTTCCAATTTATTTAAAACAACTTGTTGATAGAATTCTTAAGGTACAGTCATGTCTAGAATAAAAGGAATCAAATAAACCTAAATGTTATGTTCTAGTAACCTTGATAATAGATAGAATTGAACCAATAAACTCTTGTGCTTCTGAAAATAAGTTAGATTTGAATAGATATATTTTTTAAGTAATTTTAATGGATTACATTAGTTTATGTAACATAAATAACTAATACTTATTATAGACTAGAGAAATAAAAATTGTGTTGTATTTATATTTTTAAATATGTTATTTTCTTCAACATGTTTTTTAAGGGGAAAAAAACATGTTTTCCTTTGTTTTTCTTGATTTTTTAAGGACAACCCATCACTTTATTTGACACATCATCATATCTTAAATATTTTAGTGGTTTTTGTAATCATTATTTTATTTACACCAACTTATTGGATTTTGGGGTTATTTTTCTTTTGGATTTGTATTGAGGTTTAGATTGTTCCAAAGTGTACCTGCTCCAATATAGCCATGCCAACTATCTTTATCATTATTAATTTGAACCCTAGGTTAAGGTGGTTGACCCTTGAACATTTGGTTCAGGGTTAATATTGATATAAGATATATATATATATATATATATATATATAGAGAGAGAGAGAGAGAGAGATAGTTATGTTGTAATTGGAATCATCTTTCATATTCAAATATTAGTCATATTTTTTGCACATAAGAGACTTTCCCCTTTCTAAGTGGATAGGATTTGTATTGATTTGGAATTTGGAATACGTTATTTGCATTTTTTTATTTTCAAAAATTTAATCTAAATTATTATTCTCAATAAATATTTACATTGTGTATTATTGAGTTCTTACTATTTTTAATTCAATTTTAGAATGGCATGCAAATCATTTTCAGAACTTGACAACTAGTTTTGCTTCTTGTTGCTTGGTAGAATTTTGTCATTTTTTTGCTTAATATTTTGGCAAGGTCTTCTATTGTAATATTATGATTTCACTATTAATATTTCAATTCTTTAAAATAGATTAAAATTTAAAAGGAAAAAAGAGTATCAGATGTGTTAGTACCTTTACAAGAGACCTAACTCATCATGATTGTATCTTCAAGGTGGTTAAAATAGGAGGTATCTATAGCAACACTTTACTTGTTAGGATATTTTAATGTGCAATTTGTCTATGAACTTTCATGATTAGGGTTAGAGTTAGGTTTTTCATATCTACAAACCCTAACACCTCTTCTTTTATTATATATATGTACTCATACTTAAATAATATATCTCTTATACTTCCAATATTTGGTATCAAAGTTGGACCCTTTCCTATCTGAAAACCCTTAAGGGGGAATTGTCTCTTTAGAAATTATCCCCTTCCTCCATTGGAGATGGAAAATTTATCTCTTCACTATATATTTTTTGTATGCTCTAACCCTATGATTTTCACACCAATTTTCGTTATTAATAAAAATATTATTGATGAAACAAAATAATATTGCATTCATGGTTTCCCGTGAAGCTTCAATTATTTTGTTTTTGGTAACTAAAAATGAGGGTTTTGAGAGGCTCCCACAACTTGATACGAAAACTATTGTAGGAGACCAGAGACACTCATGAAGGAGACCAGAAAGTCTCAAAGATAAAACAATAAAGCCCACCCATGATAGAAAGCACTAGAACAAAGTCCCTCCAAAAGAGGGAGATGAAATTTAAAATTTGAAATTTAAAGGCTTTCTCCCACCAGAAAATATAGAAGACACCACCAGGCCCTAGCAAACCATCCAAGAACCCAAGGCCAAAACTAGGAAAGCAAATACTATCTACTACACAAAAAATATCACCAACACTACTCTCCATCGTACAACCTGACTATAAAACCACCAGGAGCTAAACCTAGAACCCAGGTTGGAGCACCACAAAACCATAAAACTACCCATATCAACAAATATTTAGGAACAAAAACTGAGTGAAATAACCATCCAAAACAAGCAAAGCCAAAGCATAGAAGAAAAAAGAAGCTTGAAACTCCTACTCTGAACAAGGAATCAAACCATTTGTAGTAACCCAATAAATTGTCCAAAACCACCTCTTTGTCATTGGACAAATGTCTTTAGAAAACTCACCCAACCACCTTTTCAGAGAATCAAATAAAAATAGAGGATCCACAAAACCAAACCACTGATGCATCCTACCATCCAAGCTCCACCATACAAGAGAATCCATTGGAGAAAAACCACACTCAAGGACACCAAAAATTGATCTAAAAATTAGTATAGAACCTAAGCGATAAAGATAAAATATCCCAAATAAAAGAAAGCCTTCAACACTAGTATCGAGCCTTACCACCATAGCTGGATCAGGATTCCCCTATACCACTAAACAAAGACGTCCTAGGAGAACCCACCCAACCACCTATTGGGATACAAATAAAAATAGAGGATCCGCCAAACCAAAATCCAAGAACCCCCTACTAATCCATGAAAAAACCTTCATTAAGAAGAGGTTGGAGGGGTCTTCAACTCCCCTGACCCAAGGAGGGGAGGTTTAAAAATATCTAGTCTCAATTTTAGTTTTCTACCTCCTCTTGAATTGGACCTTTCTATAGAAATTTAGGGTTGTGCACCATCAACAACAATCACGTTAGTTTCTCTTTCCCTATGAGTTCTACCATTTAGTATTTCTACTTTTTTCCCATCCCTAAGCCCACATGAAGTTTTCTATAGATTTTGATTTTTTTTCCTGGATACCCCTTCTCTAGGATAGGAGATCTTAAGGGAGTGGGGGATGTCGGAGACTCCAAAACAATCCTAGATTCTTTCTTTATATTTGATAGCATGGAGGAAACCAAGGGCCCTTCTGTCGAGGCTAGGACAAGGGGAGTCCTTTCTTGCTTATCAACCAAAAACTTTGAAACTAGGCAATCTAAGGTGTTATATAAGGAGAGAATAAATCCTATCTCAATTGGATATTCTATGAGCACATGGCATACATCAACTATACCTTCTCCAAAAATAATACTTTGTTATTTCTTTTCTATAGAAGACAAACTTTTCATTAGGCAAGCCTCCCCCTTCATCTATGTCCAAACAAAGTTTAACATGGATAAGGGAACTTTCATCTTTTACTGGTATAAGTGAATCTTCTATTCTTGTAGCCATGAATATGGTCATTTTATTTAATCTATACAATGATTTCTCCTTTATGCAAAGGACTACACAGGCCCTAGATCTACAATTTTAGCAATGCGGCTACTATTGTTGTTAATCTCGAGGATATTTGTAGCCTATTTTTTATTCAAGGTGTGTCATGTAGATACATGGGTGGTTCTATCCACAACCCATCCACACCATAAAGAATCAAATATTTTCTAACCAAGGATATCTTCTTGAATGTTGATGGCAATATTTACCCTAAGATCTATGTGTAGAACCTTTGTGATAAAGTGGAAAACATTGTCAGTATTGATCTCTCCCTATTTGTTATGAGGGAGAGAGTTATGGTTCTTCATCATCATCATCAATTTCACCAATTTTTTTATGATCCCAGCTAATTGAAACATGCTACTATAATTTTTCCACTTAAAGCTATTTGATCCCACTCACCATTTTATCTTCAAAGTTTTCTATAGGCTCTCTTCTATCACTTGTTGTGCATCTGCTTTCTATATTCTCAAAACTAGTTATTTTTTATCAGTCCAATTTTGAAGTAAAATCAATGGTAGAGGTAGTTAAGAGTAAGAGGTAATAGGGCCTCTTTCTCACATGTATGATAACTCTTGAAGCTAACCACCACATCGAATAACTATAATGCAACCTCCTAGTAGGCCCATAGAGGCCCATAATATGCTCACAAAGACTCACAACAAGCCCATAAAGGCTCCTAGAGACACTCAAGGCCCTCAAAAATCCTACAATATCCCTTAGTGGACCATTAAATCACATTGTATTCCATAATGATACCCTTGCATTACAACTTGTAGACACTAAAATCATGTCAATCTGATTAGACGACCAAGGCATTGTCTAATTTGACACCATATGGCCCCCTTGGGCAACCCTCAGAGGTTACATAGTGGTCCTAACCACTTTTGGGAGGTCCTACCCCACTTTTGGGAAGTTTTGGGCCATGTAGGCATGGCCATCCCACCCTGGGATGACCATAGTTCATGGTCATCCCACCCAGGGATGGCCACTAGCAGCCATCCCTGGGTGGGATGACCATGGTCTTTGACCCTCAAAAAGTCAAAATTGGGACAAATGGCACCCAGAAACTACCATTTATCCCACCTATTCGAGCATGCTAGTGAGAGGGTGCATAACTCTCATGACACATTGTAGATTGGAGGCCAAAAAGGGATATTCCTTCCCCCTCCAATGCATGGTGACCTTTGGGACAAATGGTGACCCTTGCCTCACATGGCCTCGCATGCCCATTTGACCATATGCCCTCTTGGGCTATAAAGTGGATCAATTCCACCCAATTTTAGAGAGGAGTCTTTGCATATTTCACCATGAAGTGCTACCAAGATTTATCCCCACTTTATTGTGCATTTTCCCTTGAGATCTCCATCGAGCGAAGGAGGTTTTCAAGTGATTACAAAATGCATAATATATTTACAAAACTTATCCATTTGAGTGAATCCTATCCCCAAATTTATCGACAATACCCCTAGAGATTGTTTGGACTAATTCCTAGAGGAATTGGTGGTAGAAACCATCAGATTTGGTGGTCATCCCACCCTAGATGGCCCCAAAATTATGACAGTCCTAAATGCCTCACCCTACGATGGCCACAAATTGGAGTTCAATTTCTTTACTATTTTTACATAGATATATTCTAGATTAGATTATATGCTCTCTATTCAAATTTGGTGCAATTTGGAGTTGTATTGCTCCTGTTATCATGTTTTTGTGAGTTGTAGGTCTGAATGGCTCACCCCAGGATGGCCATAAATCTAGGCATAATTTCTTTATTATTTTTAATTAGATCATTTATAGAGCACATAATATGCCTAGATCTCACTTTTGGTAGCATTTGGAGCAATTTTGAATAGTCTATTGCACTTTTCCTCTTTCAATCTTATTGATGCATGCACCTTCACGATTTCATCTTAATCCGCACATGCTTTTAATCAATTGTAGTTTCTTGTGTGTAGATCCAGGTATCATAGTGCATGAGGAAGGAGCAACAAGCTAGAATAATGATAGAACACTTTGTGGTGGCATCAAGAGCCCACTCACCTCAATTGTGAGTGTGAGGAAGACATTGGAAGCATACCTTGGATTCTTGGAAGGATTTGATCCTTTGATTATTGTATTGAGTGTATCAATTGAGAGCCCTCAAGGGGACACTTTGTAACCACTTATTTGACATTTATATCAATATAAGGAGAACCACCCATTTCTTTCATATACTTGTCATTTTATGCTTGTTTGAAGTGTCACTTTCGTAGTGCTTAGATCAAGTAGAACAATAGATGCATCTCATTTACCCTTGCTAGGTGTACCATTTTTCTACTCTACAATGGTGATCATGGTGGGACCCTTGTCCCATTTCATTTTTGCAAGTTTTTGACCCTGTTTCTTGCTTTTGAATGTTGTAGGTTATGGTCTTTCTAGCCTGAAACGACCCCTGATTTCCTAATTGGAACACCCAGGGATGACCATAGTAGCCATCCCAAGCAGGGATGGCCCCTAAATTTGTAGTCATCCCACCCCAGGATGGCCACAAAATAGAGGGTTTTCTACTCATATTTCTAGAAACAACAGGGTCTTAGGCTATCAAGGTAAGTGCCTAAACCTTCACATTGCATTTTTATTATTCAAATTTGCTTAAATTTGGTTTTTCTTGCTTCCCTTGTTTTCTTGAAAGGTAGAAAGGTAGATTTCACTTTTCTATAATCGCAAAAACAACAAAAAAAGAAGAAAAATAGAAAAATAACTAAGTAGAAATGCATTTGTATGGCTTGCTTGCTTGTAGCCTACCTAATGGGTAGGTTATCATTTAGGACATGCATTTTGTAGGTTTATTTTTTATCTAACATTTCTGAAAGTGAAACATCCTTTTCATGCATTTAGTGAAGATTCATTGAGTGCTCCATGGTTTTACTTTCTTTAAGCATAAAAGGAACCACACACACCACATTCCATTTAAACATTAGTGAGTTGGATTTCATCACCAACCACTAATAGAGACCAATGACAGTGGGTTTCATCTCCACCCATTGGCTCAAATCCTATGAACCCTATTTTTGGCCAAGGCTGGCTCCAAGATCCATCATAGCCCATGGGATATAGCATGTATCTCTCTTCAAAGAGGTATATCACTGGGGGGGGGGGGGGGGGGGGGCCCCCGCCTCCCCTTGTTTTTTTGAAGGGGAAATTTTTAAAAAAAAAATTCTCAAAAAAAAAAAGAACGTTTAAACATACAAATCAAAACACACAAAATAGCTTTAGGGAACACACATAAATATTTAAAAGAGATAAACACTTGTCTTATTATGTGTTTCCATTCTTGTGTGTTGCTTTATTAAAATTTGTAAAGGAGATAATCACCTAGGGTTTGGTAGGGAATAGCAATGGTGTGCACCCATAACCAAGCCCATTCAAGGGTGGATATTGTGGAGAGTAGACAAGGAGACATGAGTCATATCCGATTTAGCCCTAAGGACATGGTCATACCTCCTTGGTGGCCTCCTACTCACCCAAGTCCCAGAATAGCTAGTTAGGAACTTCACCTACAAGGGAGCCCTATGCGGGACACCCCTACAGGTTTTGATCCTAATCCAGGAATATACTCCCAATATTTAGACACTTCACATGCCTTCTTTCAAGAATGGAAACCATGCACTGAGGCACTACTAGATAGAGCAATACCATGCATTCATGTGCCTTCTAGGTCTACCACACCCACTTATGGGTAAGAGCAAGAGTACACACACTAGGTAGGGCCAAATGATCACACTTCACCCTTACACCACCCTAATAGGTTACAATAACCTAGGTACCAAGATGAGTATGATACTCATCACTTAAGGTGAGAAAACTCAACCCTTCCCTTCCTCATCAATGAAGGAAGGCATGAGGAAGTCTTTGATTATCCTCAAGTCAATTATGCTATGCAAGCACGATGTGCCTCTGCACTATTTGAGTATAAATAATACTTGTCTAGGCTTGAACCTCAAGTGAACATGACTACCCTCGATCGAGGGAAGCTCATGATTGATATTTTAGATCATCCTGAATGAGATAGGCCTCAAGGTGACACTACTAGGGCTCATAGGCCCCACATGATAGAATAGATAAATCAAGTAGTCACAAGATATGTTGAATTCCAAGCATAATTCAAGCAACTTCGATGAGATAAAGAGTGCTTGGACCACTTGCATCAATTAGAGAAAGAAAGGATTGAATAATAAACCAATGAGCTATTTCAAAAGACCTTACATGAGAGGGTTCCTACCCCAAGTACCCATAGATAGGAGGTCCATCAGAGGTAACCTACTTTCAATCAAGATAGACCTCCTAGGCCTAACCCAATGTTGCCTCCTCGACCTCCTAGGCCTAATCGGGACTTGCCTCCCAGGTCGAACATAGAGCACCTTCCATAGGTAGTTACCCCTCTTTGTAGGCCAGCTCAAGAGACACCTTATGGGGCCTACACTAAGCATGAACCAAAAGTGGAATATCTTGAAGCACCTTATGGAGGTAGGGTGGATGACATTCAACCACCATGTAATAGGCCTGATGTTCCTCACCCTCCCCTATAGGGTCAAAGCAAATAAGAGGAGATCAAATCCTCTGATGCGTATAAAGCATTTCTAGAATACTTAGAATCGGTAGAGAACAAGACCTCTAGGTCTAGGGCTTAAAAGCCCACTTTGCATCAGATTCATAGTTAGCCACTTCACCCATCAGTACCTTCCCCTCCCTATCTAGAGCATTTTAAGATGCCTAAGCTAGATACGTTTAAAGGAGAGGAAGATGCGTAGGAGCATGTCACTAGATTTTTGAATCACTACTTCTACATCCAGGAAAATGATGCCTTACTTTTGAGGATATTTCTGCTTACCCTCTCTGGCCCTACCATAGAATGGTACAACCAACTCCCAAAGTATAGCATCTACAACTTTGAGTAGTTCATAGATGCATTCCTGGAGTGCTTCACCTTCAACACCAAGTGAAAGGTGACTTTAACTGACCTCACAGGGTTAAAATAGTTTGATGATGAGTCAATCACAAACTATGGCAATAGGTGGTGAGCGCTTCTTGCCAAGCTGCCATACTTACTCCCCATGTTTGAGCTGACTCAAATGTTTGCTAAGAGCTTCTTGAAGCCAATCTCCTTGTTTCTGCAACTCCAATAGTACCCAACTCTTGAAGATGCTCTAGCATAAGCTAGAATAATCGAAGACATCAAAATTCAAGAGGGAGAAATTGTGAAACCCTACAAGAAGGAATGGACTAAGAATACCAAGAACAATCTGACGCAACCAAAGCCAGCATTAGTCAATCAAGTTGCCATTAGTATTCCAGGGCCTGCGCAACCAACACCACCTCAAAAGCCTAATTATCAGGCCACACCTAGAAACTACAACAAGGACAATCAAACAAACCAAGGGCAAAACCAACAACATCACCCTAAGTGATAATTTACACCCATTGTTGAGTCCATGGACTCTTTATTTGAGCACCTCTATGCAACTAAGGCAATTAATCTACTTGAGAGTCGACCTATCGATCCAAATGCACCAAAGCCCAAAGGATATCATGAAGACCTATACTACAAGTATCATAGGCAAAATGGGCATGACGTGCAGATGTGCTATAGGTTCAAACACCTAGTACAGGATATGATTGATAGGAATGATCTTCAGGTCGATAACCCTATTGCGCCAAACAATCAATAGATGGGTGTTTTTAAAGACCCATTGCCTACCCATGAGGAATAGGCAAAGCTAGTACCACAAGTGAATGAGGTCCATCAGGCACCCCCTAAACAAGGGTTCATCAACATGGTCAGCATTGTGACAAGGAATAAGCATTACCCAAGTCTAGTCGCACCACCTATGACTTCAAGTGATATTCCTTCAACATCACAACCTTTGCCACCTCTAGTGCAAAACCTTCCACCTTGTCTAGTGGTCATGATAAAGAGCAAGCTTACTCAGAGCTTGCGAACAACATCAGCTCGGCTTTCCATCTATGAGCTTATTCAATAATCTCCACCTCATCGAGAAGCTCTAATGGAGATCCTCAAGTCGATCGAGCTACAGCCCTAGGAGTCTAACTCCTTTAACAATTTTGTGGGGCATGTTCAATAATGTATAGAACTAATGATCACCTTTCATGAGGATGAACTCAAGATGATACCAAATGACATGGTGGATCCTCCCTTGCACATCATCACATGTGTAAATGGAACACCCTACAAGAGAGTTCTGATTGATATTGGTTCCTCTAGCAACATCATCACCACAACTACTCTCAAACATCTAGGGCTTCTAGCATCCCATATTGTTGCATCCACCTATACCCTCTGAGCATTTAATGATGTTATATGCTCAATAGTTGGTACCATAGTCTTACCTATTCAGGTGGGACAAAAGACCATACCAACATTGTGCCACATCTTGGAGGGTGAAATGGCCTATAATATTTTGCTGGGTAGACCCTGGATAAGGGACATGAAGTGTGTACCATCCATCACTCACCAATGTTTGAAGTACACCTATGAAGGGCAAGTACATGTTGTCTCTATAGACCTTGAGCCCTTCAAATACTGCAACTTGGTGCAACAAATCCCCGAGTTGACCTTACCATCAACCCATCTGGATTTCCAACCGAATACATCCAACCAAGGTTTGACTCCTTCACTATCACCTTCAATCAATCCATCACCATATTCTACCATACCATCCTCATCATCGACACCCCCAGATATACCTTCATCATCATTGAATCCTCTATAGAGGAATATGGGAAAATGCCTATTGATGAGATCCCTCCAACCATATCCACCATCTCCATAGAAGAGATTCCTAGTCTAGCAGATGAGGAACCACCTTGTGAGGTAAACATCAAATCAACTCAAGCCTCACTCCCATCTCCTCCTTCTCTGCCACCACAAGTCATAGTTCATCTAGCTACCACTAGTTTAGGAGAATACCTAGTTAGGAACATCACAACAACTCCTACCATTGAGATAATGCAAGACATGGGTCGACCTCATCTTCCCATAGGTACTATTGTGCCTCTAGGCTTACCTCCTAATCAAATAAATTTCATTTATGGGGGTCTTGACTATGGCATAGAACCCTATCAATAGTAGGAAGAGGATGAAGAGCCCTTTTCTGAGGATATTAACTACATGTCCAATCCTGACTTTGCCATGAGATATCTTCATCTCTACAATTGGCATGGCTATGGTTTGGGCTTGTATGAGCAAGGCACTCACATTCCTTACCAACCATAGTATCAAATGCCATATGATAAGTCTGGTTTGGGACACAACAAGCCTGTGCCTCTTGAGGTCCTCATTGATAGTTTAGAGTGCATGAGCCTGAACTATAGGGATGAGCTTGCACATGATCCCTACGCCAACCCTAATCGAGCCTATTCACTAGGGGACTACTTCCCTGCACCCATGAGAGATCAAGAGATATCTTGTGATGTCACCCAATCTTACAAAAGAGGTGAAATTTTGCATACCCTTCCACACGATAGTGAGGAAGAAGATCAAGGGTCTCCCTATGAATGGACATCTGATGATGAGTCAGATTATGAAGTGGCATCTATCGACTCTTCTAGTCCACATATCGAATATGCATGGATTATCCTATTGGATGATGAACATGAGGGATATCTATGTATGTTCCCATTACACCACCCTATCTGGTGATAGTTTCTACCCAAAGAGGAGCAAGTTCACCCACAATCGCATTGACCACCTAACCTTTGGTCATTCCACTTCCACCACAACCACCTCCACAAGTATTGCAACAACCTGATGTCAATAGACCCCCTCATCCACCTAGAGGAAATCATCCATCCATCAACATGATTTCCATAGACCTTTTTGCACCCCTACGAGATCCGAATAACCCATCAAAGCCACTACACCTCGACTTGGGGGTAATCAAATTTGATCGAGGAGATTCTCCCCCATCGCCTTTTGAGTATTGGCCTTGCGATGAGATGTTATAACCATTTCATTTCTCTCCAAGGCCTACTCAAGATGTCTTTCATGCTGAGGTTGAACCAAAATTTCCAATGGATGACATAAACCTAGTTAATGATATTCATCTGATCCCTACTCCCCACTAGTTGGAAGAGGGGTCTCATATGTCAATTGAGCCAAAAATTGATAAAGATATCAGCTCAGATCTTGAGAATCCTCAATGTATCAAGTTAGGGGAAAGCTTATCCCCCTTTGAGCAAGCTGATTTCATAGCTCTTCTCATAGAGAAGAAGAAATCTTTTGCATGGTCATACAAAGATATGCTAGGACTTGAATCCAAATCTAGTCATGCATAATCTGATGCTTGATCCAAATGCCAAGCCAGTTAAGCAAAAGTTATAAAAAATGCATCTGATAGTAGCCTTAATGGTGAAATATGAGCTACAAAAGTTGTTGGATGCCAAGTTCATCATATCAGTGGATTATCCACCATGGTTGTCCAACATGGTTCCCATCAAGAAGCCTGATGGGAGGATTCACATTTGCACCGAATTTTAGGATCTAAATAAAGTGAGTCCTAAGGATGAGTTCCCATTTTTGAACATTGATGCCCTAGTAGATGCCACAATGGGCCATGAAATGTTATCCCTCATGGATAGTTTCTCTGGATACAACCAAATTCGTATCAATCTAGAAGACCAACTCAAAATGGTGTTCACAATGCCTTGGGGGATATTTTGCTATAAGGTCATGCCTTTTGGCCTCAAAAATGTTAATGCTACCTACCAGTGGGCCATGACATACATCTTCCATGACTACATGCATAAAATTTTGGAAGATTACATGGATGACTTATTGGCCAAATATTTATTATGCCATGAGCATCTCGATGTCTTGCACAAAGTTCTTGATCACCTCATAGAACACAATGTGAGACTGAACCCCAAGAAGTGCATCTTCGATGTCACATCTAGAAAACTCTTGGGATTCATAGTCTCTAAAAGAGGCATCAAAGTGGACCCCAACAAATTCAAGGTAATCCTTGAGATGCCTCCCCCAACTACCATCAAGCAGCTGCGTAGTCTGCAGGGTAAGGTCACATCTATCAAGTGCTTCATAGTGCAGTTATCTGATAAGTGTCGACCCATGAACAAACTATTACACAAGGGGGTCACATTCCATTGGGATGATGAGTGTCAGGCTACCTTTGATGAGATCAAACAATATCTGGCTTCACCACCAGTATTGGCTCCACCCATACTAGGAGTGTCATTCTACTTATACATCTCAACCATTGAGATTGCATTGGGCATCATGCTAGCCCAAAAGAATGAATTGCATAAAGAACAGGCTACTTACTACCTTAGCCACACCTTGGTCAGTTATGAAATCAAATATGCATACGTTGAGAAGCTATGCTTAGCGGTGGTTTTCACCACCAAAAATCTATGCCATTACATGCTCAATCATACAATGTATGTAGTATCTAAAGAGAATCCATTGTGATACATGATGAGTCGTACTTATCATAATAGTCGCACAGTGAAATGGATCATGTTGTTGATAGAATTTGACCTTGAATTCATCAAATAAAAATCAATTAAAGGTCAGGTCATTATCGATCAACTCGTAGAGGCCCCTCTCTAGGATGATCAACCTCTTAACGTAGAGCTTCCCGATGATGGAGTCTTTCAAATATCAGAATCACCTGATTTTGAAGAGCTTGAATCATAGACCGATATGACTCTATTTTTTGATGGCTCTAAGTGTGAGCAAGGGGGTGGCATAAGAATTATGTTTTTCACACCTCAAGGGGCTCCAATACCCCTATCTTTCAAACTTGATTTCCCATGCACCAACAACAATGTTGAGTATGAAGCTTTGCTCATAGGCCTTCAAACGATAGTCACCATGAAAATAACCAAGCTCAACATTTTTGGTGATTCCTTGCTCATCGTGAACTAGGTCAAAGGGATATACCAATGCAAATGTCCAATATTGCAAGCCTACAAAGCCCTTGTGGATAAAATTCTAGTAAAATTTGAATGGTATGACATCGAGGCACTCCCTCGATCATCTAATCATTTTATGGATACAATGGCCTCCTTGGGGTCTTTAATCCCATAGAACCTTATTGATGATATGACAACCATTCAGGTCAAAATGCTATCGCAATCCATGATTGAGCGTGAGAACATTCAATCCATGCTATAAGTCCACATGATTCAAATTGAACCTTCTCATGAATAGTTCTCACAAATTCACAATCACTTGAATCATGCCACTTGGGGGACTTTATTCCCTCAAACTCCTTTTGATAGTAGCACAATGCTATATTTACAAGTTCTCTCCCAATCAACATTCACTCGGGAAGAACTTCAAAAGGATCAGGCAATTCATGCGATTGAGGCTTCCTCAAATCAGGATTGGTCTACTCAAATCAAATATTACCTAAATCTTGGTAATATCCCTTCTAGATTTTCACATGCCACCAAATAAACTTTCAAACAAAAAGTGGTAAAGTATGTCTTACTTGGAGACATTTTGTATCATCGAAGCTATGAGGGTATCCTCCTTCATTTCTTAGAGCATCAAGAGTCAGTTTGGGTGATCACCCAAGCACATGATGGTACATGTGGTGGCCATTTTAGTGGCATGGCCATCACAAAGTGCATTCTCTACATGGGCTATTATTGGCCAACCTTAGAGTGAGATTGTTGTACTTATGTTAATAAGTGCACCAAGTGTCAACACCATGCTAACTTGACACATGCACCTTCTCAAGACTTACAATCGATTCAATCGGTTTGGCCTTTTTCACAATGGGGGTTTGATTTAATTGGGAAAATATCACCCTCTTCCTCTGGCTATCACATGTTCATCATTACGGCCATCAAGTATTTCACAAAATGGGTGGAAGCAATTCCCCTTACCACTATGATGGGACCCCACATCATGGAGTTCATATTGCATAATATCATTTTTCATTTTGGTATTCCATCCAAGATAATTTCAGATAATGGGCCACCTTTCAAGAACAAATATGTGTGCACTTTAATAGCAAAGTATAACATTCAACACAACTTTTCTATGCCCTATTATCCACAAGAAAATGGGCAAGTTGAGGCATCAAACAAAATAATGATTGCCATTCTAAAGAAAACTATCAAAGAGAATCATAAATATTGGCATATGCAATTACCCCTTGCTCTATGGGCCTACCACACTAGTATTTGGATACCCACTAGGGCAACTCCATTTTCACTAGTGTATGGTGTTGAGGTAGTCATACCTCTAGAGATGGAAATCCCATCATTACGCATATCCATGCAAGAGTTCATCGATGATGACACTGCATGGTAGGCTCACCTAGATCAACTA